>OY728161.1:1189048409-1190415409 GCA_963277665.1 Viscum album
AAACCAACCGGGCCCCTGGGACGAAAAAGCCAATAACTCTCAGACCGGGCGTCCGATTGACGCGTCGTTTGTTGCGTTGAGTTTCTGTTGACGATACGGAACTTTTGGATACATCAACTCTGGACTATGTGACAGTTGATGTATCAGCCTCTCGGCTTGTGGAGCGGACCCTCTTGAACGAGCTTGCTGTGTGCGGGAACCCTAGTGTTGGCTGCGACTACTACTGTGACAACGACGATTGTGCAGGGATCCTCAGTGGACTGCGACGATGAAGACAGCTGGTCTTGTATCCTATGTGGGTCCTAGCTGTGCTGGTCTTGTATCCTATGTGGGTCCCATCTTAGATGATTCAATACTGGTCTTGTATCCTATTTGGGTCCTAGTATAGATGAATCAATGAAGACAGCTGGTCTTGTATCCTATGTGGGTCCTAGCTGTGCTGGTCTTGTATCTTATGTGGGTCCCAGCTTAGATGATTCAATACTGGTCGTGTATCCAATGTGGGTCCCAGTATAGATGAATCAATGAAGACAGCTGGTCTTGTATCCTATGTGGGTCCTAGCTGTGCTGGTCTTGTATCCTATGTGGGTCCCAGCTTAGATGATTCAATACTGGTCTTGTATCCTATGTGGGTCCCAGTATAGATGAATCAATGAAGACAGCTGGTCTTGTATCCTATGTGGGTCCTAGCTGTGCTGGTCTTGTATCCTATGTGGGTCCCAGCTTAGATGACTCAGTGCTGGTCTTGTATCCTATGTGGGTCCCAGCCGTGCTGGTCTTGTATCCTATGTGGGTCCTAGCTGGTCTTGTATCCTATGTGGGTCCCAGCTTAGATGATTCAGTATCTATGTCTGATCATCTTTTTCACCTTTTCGATGATGTATACCTGTGTGAGCTGAATCTTGTGTTACTCTCCTTTGTGGATTGTGTTGAGCTATCCTGTGTGGATTTACTGTTTACTTTCCTTTGTGGATGGTGTTGAGCTATCCTGTGTGGATTTACTGTTTTCTCTCCTTTGTGGATTGTGTTGAGCTATCCTGTGTGGGTATACATTTTGCTTTCCTGTGTGGACTGTGTTGTGCTTGGGCTCGGACGTTGGAGCCGAACGGGAATTGAAGACTTAGGTATATGTATGGGCATATACCTATGTCGTGTCAGATGTTACTTCGTGATTGTATCTTTCCTTTGTGGATTATCCTTCGTGTATTTCAGGAGACCTTCGGGGGTCTCAGGGTCCCTACTGAGTAGCTTATACTCACCCCTGCATGGGCTATGCCCGCACTTCGTGGTGTTGGTTGCAGACGACGGACAGCACTGACCGTGGTGGAGGCGTGCGGAGCAGGACGGTACCTGGAGGTGGACCACTGGGCGGGACGTACTCGGAGCGGACGACTGGACCGAGGAGCTGTGGAGGCTATATGTACCCACCCTTCAGGTGGGACCTTCAGAGGATGGCTCGACGCTGCGGCTTTTCTTTACAGTTGCTGTTTTTCCCTTTCAGTTGTACTTTACAGTAGGGCTTGTATTTTCAGCCCCTTTTTACTTCCAGCACAGCTTGTTACAGTTTTACTTAGTATTTACTTTTCCACTTGCTTACTCTGTGGTGCTTGTTTACTTTTCAAAGGCAATGTCTTCCCTTTTGTGGGGATTTACGCCTTGGTGCTAGTCGCCAGCCCCTGGCCTATGGAAGGCGGGCTTGGGGTAGTCACGGCACGGGCCCCGAGGACGGGTCGTGACAAATTGGTATCAAAGGAGTTCGGTTCTACCGCGAACTCTGATCTTTTCTATGTGAAGTAATAATGTTTAGCGTATTGAGTGTGTTTATCAGTCCAGGGAGTCCAGTGTTGGTGTGGTGGCCGACGTATCCGTACACCAGGACCCTGACTTCTGATTTCCGACTTAATGCACGAAAACATTGATTGCATGTGTGTTCAAGTTTTCTTTGTGATTACTTGTGTCAGCTCACCAGGTATACTGTTCTGACCGTGGCGCACCTGTTTCTTTCAGGATGCCCCCACGACGGTAGCCAGCTAGGGTTCCGAGAGTGGAGCGTGATGACAGCCCACCGAGCGACAAGGCCTCGGTGCAGGGCTCCTTGTCAGCAGAGGCATCGGCGGTACCTTTACCCGCCGAGCCCCCGATGCTTCTAGCACTGGCAGCTGACGATGCACGATGCCTCGAAGCTCTGCACGAGTTCCAGCGCCAGCGACCACCCAGGTTCCGTGGGGAGACGGACCCCCAGGCAGCCGAGGACTGGCTGGAGGCGGTCGTCCGAGTTTTCAGGCTAGTGAGGACACCAGCAGACCTCATGGTGATCCTCGCGGCGAGCCTACTGCACGCAGCAGCAGGACGATGGTGGAGCTTGATGCTCCAGGTGCACGATGAGGCATCACTCCTCTGGACGGACTTTGAGAGCATCTTCCACTCCAAGTACGTCCCGGCCACCCTCCGTGTGGTGCGCATCCAGGAGCTTCTTCAGCTGCGGTAGGGCAGCTTTACGGTCGCCCAGTACGCGGCGAGGTTCACCGACCTTTCTTGCTACTCGACAGACATGGTGTGGGACCCCTTCTTCCGGGACCGGACCTTCGAGAAGGGATTGAGACACGAGATCAGGGCTTCGATGATCTCCCTCAACATTCCGACACAGGCAGAGGTGTTGGAGAGGGCCCTTCTAGTGGAGAGTTTTCTCGTCGAGCAGGCTCCAGTGACAGGACCCTCCGCAGGATGGCCCGTAGCAGGGTCTTCTGCAGCTGGCAGTAGACAGGTGACGCAGAGGTCCAAGCGGGCCAGACCATCAGATGAGTAGTCATAGGATGAAGATTTGGTTGTGCGGGGCACCCGAAGGAGAGCCAGCTATGCGAGGGGAAAACATTGCTACGCATGTAGTGGGCGAGGTCACATGGCTCGAGACTGCCCGACTCGTCTTACAGATGAGCAGCAGGCGGTAGAGGGACCTCCCAGACAGAGATTCGGCCACGGTGGTCTGCAGGGTACAAGCGGACGAGGCAGAGGAGCTGGCCGAGTAGCCAGTGGTGGGAGACACTTCGAGGTGTTGCCACTACCACCACCAGGAGGTCCACCCTGACTGCAGGGAGTAGGTGGACATGCGAGAGCTCAGCTTCAGGCAGCCGAGGCCTTCGATCATGAAGCTCTGGGAGCAGATGGACAGGAGCGGAACTAGTGGATACGTCCTTTGTACTTATAGTTCCTTGTTGCTTTTGTGTAGCATCATTGTATTATGAGCTGCAATAATAAAAGACGCATACCTTTGTGATGTTTTCATTCCTGTCCTCTTTTGTGTTGTTACTAAGAGGTTCCAGTTTTGACTGTTGACTTGACCCTCACTTGTGAGACATCAACTGGAGGAGACCCAGTTACCACACACTGATGCCGACAGTGTGACTCAACCCTTGGAGGCGAGAGTAACGGTTGGATCTCTTGGTTGTAGCGACGAGGCCTTACGACGTCATCCTTGGTATGGATTAGTATCATCCATGTCGGGATTGACTGTATTAGGCAAAGAATGTGGTTCATCCAGGGGATGGGACTGGATTTTCTCTTATCGGCAAAGAAGAAATCTTGCATCTCTTGTGGGACCTGAGATGGTCCAGGTCATCTAGGGGCAGATGAGTACAGCTCAGAGCCGGTAGAAGTCTTATGCTGACAGGAGGCGGAGACCACTAGAGTTCGAGGATGGAGACCACGTCTTCTTGCGGGTCTCACCTCGACATGGTTTGCGGAGATTTGGCCGAGGCGGCAAGTTGTCTCCACGCTTCATCGGGCCTTTCCAGGTCCTCAGCAGGATTGCCGAGGTGGCTTATCGCCTGGCTCTTCCACCTCAGTTGCACCGGGTGCACGACGTCTTCCACGTATCTCAGCTGAGGAGATACGTGCATGACCCGACGCACATCATTGACCATGGGGAGCTTGACGTTGACGATGGGGCGACTTTTACGGAGGTCCTGGTAGAGATAGAGGATCGATAGGAGTGGGTCCTATGTGGGCGATCAATTCCTCTTGTGCGCATCAGATGGCAGCATGGGAACCTCCAGGAGAGCACATGGGAGCGGGAGGCTCAGATGCGTGCTCAGTACCCTCATTTGTTTCCATAGTTTTTGATGTATCTTTACGGGGACGTAAAGCCCTGAGGTGGGAGTAATGTAAAGACCCGTAAAATTCAAGGAAAATTTTTTCTAAATTTTCTTTGTAATTTTACAAGAGCACGGTTTCTGACGGCACCTGATTCCGAGGCCCAGAGTTCCCGGAATCAATTTCCGAAGTTTGGCTCGGGTACGTTCAGTGAACGAACGAGCGGGAATTTCTAACATTTGAACCAATGCCCGGAATCAAATTTCGAGGGCACTGATGAACTCGCAGCGCCGATATTCGCTTAAGGAGACCTTTTCCGAGGTTGTGTTTATTACGGGTTGAGAGTTAGTTTTTGGGAATTTAGAATAAGTTCAATAAAATTGTGGAATACAAATTTTATTCTAACTTGTTGGTTAACTTCTCCCAAAGGGAGTTAGGGGTGGGACCCACATCCACTTAACCTCCCTTGAGAGGATTAAGTGTGGTGGGGCCCACACGAACCCTAACACTTCATCTTCCCTTTTTAAACTCCCAATAACCCCTCTTTAATTAACTTGACAACTTGGTTAATTAATGGAGTTGAGTTGTTTGAATTTCAAACCTTTGAAATTCAAATTGATAATTGTGTGACTAAAATAAGCCTTAGCTTATTTTATTTTGGTTGGTCTCCTTAGCCATCTTGAGAGGTTTTGAAGAATTCTCTTCTTCTTCTTCAAACTTTGACGAAGAACGTGAAGAACATTCGGACTTCGACGAAGAACGCCACGTTCTCGGGAACCGTCTTCCGTGACGCCATACCTGCGACACCGACGACGTCTCCTTCCGCGTCACCTCTTCTGTGACGGTTTCCCGCGACGAAATCGCCGTCAAAGAGCTTTGAATCCTCACTTCACGACATCGACGTCCTTTTTCCCGCGACGCCGACCACCGTTACGCTCGTCTTCCGCGGGTCGTTGACGAACATCGTTCTTGAAACCGAGGTAGGGGTTCATTGTTGTTTAATTTTTTATTCTCGTTCTTGGTTCTAACATTACAATCTTGAGAAAAATTATTATGTGCTATCATCTAACGAGAGGGGGACCGGACCGCACAAACACGGCCGAAACCCCCTCCTTTGTTCTTGAATGTTTCTTGCAGATGAAACGAGATGGCGTGGTGTCGTCGCACCACGCGGGAATCATTCGACAAATATTGCGCGGTGCCGTCGCAACGCGTCGTGGAAAGATTTATCATGAACGCGACGCCGTCGCGCCGCGTCGAAGGAAACTGAAGGCGCCGCGGCCGGAGTAGGGCCGCGGTGGAGGGGCGCGGTGCCGCCGCACCACGCCGGACGGCGAAGCCCGCGGCAGGTTCTGGGCCGCGGCAAAACGAGAAGACCGGCGGCCAGCCGGGTCGCCGGTGTCGGAAGCCAGAAAGGGGACCGGCCTCGCCGGTCCCGTTGAGGGAGAACCGGCCGGCCAGGTCGGGCCGGCCGGAAGGGAGGCAAAACCGGGGGAAATTAATTCCCTCGGCCAGCCAAAGGGCCCCCCATAATGAGGGGGGCCGGTTTCTCAAAGGGGGGGGGGCAGCGCCCCCCATTTGTTTTCAAAGGCAGACCCCCCACGTGAGGGGGGGCCGTTTATTCCAGGCGCGGCAGATTGCCACACCGCCAGCAGAAGAAGGCGGGGGCTTTGCCCCCTACGCGTGGCAACCGACCGGCGCCCCGGCCGCGCCGCCGCGCCGGGCCGCGCCGCCGGCCGGGCCGGGTCGGACCCGGGTCGGGTCGGCCCGGACCCGGACCCCCCATTTTCGAATCGACTTCGGTCTTTTGCCCATAACTTGATCTACGGACCTCCAATTGACGAACCGTCAGTGGTAGTGCGATCCTTGGATCGAAACGGTCGTTTCGGTATATCGCACTCAAGGTTTCGGAATACTTTGAGTTCGGTCGGGTTGGTTCGTACACGAAACCAACCGGGCCCTCGGAGCGGAAACGCTCATATCTTGAGCTACGGACATCCGATTGACGTGTCGTCAGCTATGTTGAGTTCCTCTTAGTGAGACGGATCTTTTGGCATACTCCGCCCGAGGTTTGGATGCAAGTGGAGTACAGTCGGGTTGGTTTTGCCTTAAAAACCAACCGGGCCCCTGGGACGAAAATGCCAATAACTCTCAGACCGGGCGTCCGATTGACGCGCCGTTTGTTGCGTTGAGTTTCTGATGACGATACGAAACTTTTGGATACATTAACTCTGGACTATGTGACAGTTGATGTATCAGCATCTCGGCTCGTGGAGCGGACCCTCTTGAACGAGCTTGCTGTGTGCGGGAACCCTAGTGCTGGCTGCGACTACTACTGTGACGACGACGATTGTGCAGGGATCCTCAGTGGACTGCGACGATGAAGACAGCTGGTCTTGTATCCTATGTGGGTCCTATCTGTGATGGTCTTGTATCCTATGTGGGTCCCAGCTTAGATGATTCAATACTGGTCTTGTATCCTATGTGGGTCCCAGTATAGATGAATCAATGAAGACAGCTGGTCTTGTATCCTATGTGGGTCCTAGCTGTGCTGGTCTTGTATCCTATGTGGGTCCCAGTATAGATGAATCAATGAAGACAGCTGGTCTTGTATCCTATGTGGGTCCTAGCTGTGATGGTCTTGTATCCTATATGGGTCCCAGCTTAGATGATTCAATACTGGTCTTGTATCCTATGTGGGTCCCAGTATAGATGAATCAATGAAGATAGTTGGTCTTGTATCCTATGTGGGTCCTAGCTGTGCTGGTCTTGTATCCTATGTGGGTCCCAGCTTAGATGACTCAGTGCTGGTCTTGTATCCTATATGGGTCCCAGTCGTGCTGGTCTTGTATCCTATGTGGGTCCTAGCTGGTCTTGTATCCTATGTGGGTCCCAGCTTAGATGATTTAGTATCTATGTCTGATCATCTTTTTCACCTTTTCGATGATGTATACCTGTGTGAGCTGAATCTTGTGTTACTCTCCTTTGTGGATTGTGTTGAGCTATCCTGTGTGGATTTACTGTTTACTCTCCTTTGTGGATGGTGTTGAGCTATCCTGTGTGGATTTTCTGTTTTCTCTCCTTTGTGGATTGTGTTGAGCTATCCTGTGTGGGTATACGTTTTGCTTTCCTGTGTGGACTGGGTTGTGCTTGGGCTCGGACGTTGGAGCCGAACGGGAATTGAAGACTTAGGTATATGTATGGGCATATACCTATGTCGTGTCAGATGTTACTTCGTGATTGTATCTTTCCTTTTTGGATTATCCTTCGTGGATTTCGGGAGACCTTCGGGGGTCTCGGGGTCCCTACTGAGTAGCTTATACTCACCCCTGCACGGGCTATGCCCACACTTCGTGGTGTTGGTTGCAGACGACGGACAGCACTGACCGTGGTGGAGGCGTGCGGAGCAGGACGGTACCTGGAGGTGGACCACTGGGTGGGACGTACTCGGAGCGGACGGCTGGACCGAGGAGCTGTGGAGGCTATCTGTACCCACCCTTCAGGTGGGACCTTCAGAGGACGGCTCGACGCTGTGGCTTTTCTTTACAGTTGCTGTTTTTCCCTTTCAGTTGTACTTTACATTTGGGCTTGTATTTTCGGCCCCTTTTTACTTCCAGCACAGCTTGTTACAGTTTTACTTAGTATTTACTTTTCCGCTTGCTTACTCTATGGTGCCTTTTTACTTTTCAAAGGCAATGCCTTCCCTTTTGTTGGGATTTACGCCTTGGTGCTAGTCGCCAGCCCCTGGCCTATGGAAGGCGGGCTTGGGGTAGTCACGGCACGGGCCCCGAGGATGGGTCGTGACAAATTGGTATCAAAGGAGTTCGGTTCTACCGCGAACTCTGATCTTTTCTATGTGAAGTAATAATGTTTAGCGTATTGAGTGTGGTTATCAGTCCAGGGAGTCCAGTGTTGGTGCGGCGGCCGACGTATCCGTACACCAGGACCCAGACTTCTGATTTCCGACTTAATGCACGAAAACATTGATTGCATGTGTGTTCAAGTTTTCTTTGTGATTACTTGTGTCAGCTCACGAGGTATACTGTTCTGACCGTGGCGCACCTGTTTCTTTCAGGATGGCCCCTCGACGGCAGCCAGCTAGGGTTCCGAGAGTGGAGCGTGATGACAGCCCACCGAGCGACAAGGCCTCGGTGCAGGGCTCCTTGTCAGCAGAGGCACCGGCGGTACCTTTACCCGCCGAGCCCCTCCAGCACTGGCAGCTGACGATGCACGATGCCTCGGAGCTCTGCACGAGTTCCAGCGCCAGCGACCACCCAGGTTCCGTGGGGAGACGGACCCCCAGGCAGCCGAGGACTGGCTGGAGGCGGTCGTCCGAGTTTTCAGGCTAGTGAGGACACCATCAAACCTCATGGTGATCCTCGCGGCGAGCCTACTGCACGCAGCAGCAGGACGATGGTGGCGCTTGATGCTCCAGGTGCACGACAAGGCATCACTCCCCTCGACGGACTTTGAGAGCATCTTCCGCTTCGAGTTCGTCCCGGCCACCCTCCGTGCGGTGCGCATCCAGGAGCTTCTTCAGTTGTGGCAGGGCAGCTTGACGGTCGCCCAGTACGCGGCGAGATTCACCGACCTTTCTCGCTACTCGACAGACATGGTGCGGGACCCCTTCTTCCGCACCCGGACTTTCGAGCAGGGATTGAGACACGAGATTAGGGCTTCGATGATCTCCCTCAACATTCCAACATAGGCAGAGGTGTTGGAGAGGGCCCTTCTAGTGGAGAGTTTTCTCGCCGAGCAGGCTCCAGTGACAGGACCCTCCGCAGGATGGCCCGTAGTAGGGTCTTCTGCAGCTGGCAGTAGACAGGTGACGTAGAGGTCCAAGTGGGCCTGACCATCAGATGAGCAGTCACAGGATGAAGATTTGGTTGTGCGGGGCACCCAAAGGAGACCCAGATACGCGAGGGGAAAACATTGCTACGCATGTTGTGGGCGAGGTCACATGGCTCGAGACTGCCCGACTCGTCTTACAGATGAGAATCAGGCGGTAGAGGGAGCTCCCAGATAGAGATTCGGCCACGGTGGTCCGCAGGGTACAGGTGGATGAGGCAGAGGAGCCGGCCGAGTAGCCGGTGGTGGGAGACACTTAGTGGTGTTGCCACCACCACCACCAGGAGGTCCACCCCGACTGTAGGGAGTAGGTGGACATGCGAGAGCTCGGCTTCAGGCAGCCGAGGCCTTCGATCATGAAGCTCTGGGAGCATATGGACAGGAGCGGAACTAGTGGATACGTCCTTTGTACTTCTAGTTCCTTGTTTCTTTTGTGTAGCGTCATTGTATTATGAGCTGCAATAATAAAAGACGCATACCTTTGTGATGTTTTCATTCCTTTCCTCTTTTGTGTTGTTACTAAGAGGTTCCAGTTTTGACTGTTGACTTGACCCTCACTTGTGAGACATCAACTGGAGGAGACCCAGTTACCACACACTGATGCCGATAGTGTGACTCAACCCTTGGAGTCGAGAGTAACGGTTGGATCTCTTGGTAGTAGCATCGAGGCCTTACGACGTCATCCTTGGTACGGATTAGTATCATCCATGTCGGGATTGACTGTATTAGGCAAAGAATGTGGTTCATCCAGAGGATGGGACTGGATTTTATCTTATCGGCAAAGAAGAAATCTTGCAGCTCTTGTAAGACCTAAGATGGTCCAGGTCATCCAGGGGCAGATGAGTACAGCTCAGAGCCGACAGAAGTCTTATGCTGACAGGAGGCGGAGACCACTAGAGTTCGAGGATGGTGACCACGTCTTCTTGCGGGGCTCACCTCGACATGGTTTGCGGAGATTTGGCCGAGGCGGCAAGTTGTCTCCACGCTTCATCGGGCCTTTCCAGGTCCTCAGCAGGATTGGCGAGGTGGCTTATCTCCTGGCTCTGCCACCTCAGTTGCACCGGGTGCACGACGTCTTCCACGTATCTCAGCTGAGGAGATACGTGCATGACCCGACGCACATCATTGACCATGGGGAGCTTGACGTTGACGATGGGGCGACTTTTACGGAGGTCCTAGTAGAGATAGAGGATCGACAGGAGTGGGTCCTACGTGGGCGATCAATTCCTCTTGTGCGCATCAGATGGCAGCACGGGAACCTCCAGGAGAGCACATGGGAGCGGGAGGCTCAGATGCGTGCCCAGTACCCTCATTTGTTTCCGTAGTTTTTGATGTATCTTTATGGGGATGTAAAGCCCTGAGGTGGGAGTAATGTAAAGACCCGTAAAATTAAAGGAAATTTTTTTCTTAATTTTCTTTGGAATTTTACAAGAGCGTGGTTTCTGATGGAACCTGATTCCGAGGCCCGGAGTGCCCGAAATCAATTTCCGAAGTTTCGCTCAGGTACGTTCAGTGAACGAACGAGCGGGAATTTCTAACTTTTGAACCGGTGCCCGGAATCAAATTCCGAGGGCACCGATGAACTCGCAGCGCCGAAATTAGCTTAAAGAGACCTTTTCCGAGGTTGCGTTTATTACGGGTTGAGAGTTAGTTTTTGGGAATTTAGAATAAGTTAAATAAAATTGTGGAATAAAAATTTTATTCTAACTTGTTGGTTAACTTCTCCCAAAGGGAGTTAGGGGTGGGACCCACATCCACTTAACCTCCCTTGAGAGGATTAAGTGTGGTGGGGCCCACACAAACCCTAACACTTCATATTCCCTTTTTAAACTCCCAATAACCCCTCTTTAATTAACTTGACAACTTGGTTAATTAATGGAGTTGAGTTGTTTGAATTTCAAACCTTTGAAATTCAAATTGATAATTGTGTGAATAAAATAAGCCTTAGCTTATTTTATTTTGGTTGGTCTCCTTAGCCATCTTGAGAGGTTTTGAAGAATTCTCTTCTTCTTCTTCAAACTTTGACGAAGAACGCGAAGAACATTCGGACTTCGACGAAGAACGCCACGTTCTCGGGAACCGTCTTCCGCGACGCCATACCCGCGACACCGACGACGTCTCCTTCTGCGTCACCTCTTCTGTGACGGTTTCCCGCGACGAAATCGCCGTCAATTAGCTTCGAATCCTCGCTTCACGACATCAACGTCCTTTTTCCCGCGACGCCGACCACCGCAACGCTCGTCTTCCGCGGGTCGTTGACGAACATCGTTCTTCAAACCGAGGTAGGGGTACATTGTTGTTTAATTTATTTATTCTCGTTCTTGGTTCTAACATGACAATCTTGAGAATAAATGATTATGTGCTATCATCTAAATAGAGGGGGACCGGACTGCACAAACACGGCCGAAACCCCCTCCTTTGTTCTTGAATGTTTCTTGCAGATGAAACGAGATAGCGTGGTGTCGTCGCACCATGCGGGAATCATTCGACAAATATTGTGCGGCGCCGTCGCGCCGCACCGTGGAAAGATTTATCATGAACGCGATGCCGCCGCGCCGCGTCGAAGGAAACCGAAGGCGCCGCGGCCGGAGCAGGGCTGCGGCGGAGGGGCGCGGTGCCATCGCACCGTGCCGGACGGCAAAGGCCGCGGCCGGTTCCGGGCCGCGGCGGAACGAGAAGACCGGCGGCCAGCCGGGCCGCCGGTGTTGGAAGCCAGAAAGGGGACCGGCCTCGCCAGTCCCGTTGAGGAAGAACCGGCCGGCCAGGTCGGGCCGGCCGGAAGGGAGGCAAAACCGGGGGAAATTAATTCCCCCGGCCAGCCAAATTGGCCCCCCATAATGAGGGGGGCCGGTTTCTCAAAGGGGGGGGGCAGCGCCCCCCATTTTTTTTTCAAAGGCAGGCCCCCCACGTGAGGGGGGGCCGTTTATTCCAGGCGCGGTAGCTTGCCGCACCGCCAGTAGAAGAAGGAGGGGGCTTTGCCTCCCGCGCGTGGCAACCGAGCGGCGCCCCGGCCGCGCCGCCGCGCCGGGCCGGGTCGGGTCGGCCCAGACCCGGACCCCCCATTTTCGAATCGACTTCGGTCTTTTGCCCATAACTTGAGCTACGGACTTCTGATTGAGGAACCGTCAGCGGTAGTGAGATCCTTGGATCGAGGCGGTCGTTTCGGTATATTGCACTCAAGGTTTCGGAATACTTTGAGTTCGGCCGGGTTGGTTCGTACACGAAACCAACCGGGCCCTCGGAGCGGAAACGCTCATATCTTGAGCTACGGACGTCCGATTGACGTGTCATCAGCTATGTTGAGTTCCTCTTAGTGAGACGGATCTTTTGGCATACTCCGCCCGAGGTTTGGACGCAAGTGGAGTACGGTCGGGTTGGTTTTGCCTTAAAAAACCAACCGGGCCCCTGGGACGAAAAAGCCAATAACTCTCAGACCGGGCGTCCGATTGACGCGCTGTTTGTTGCGTTGAGTTTCTGTTGACGATACGGAACTTTTGGATACATCAACTCTGGAATATGTGACAGTTGATGTATCAGCCTCTCGGCTCGTGGAGCGGACCCTCTTGAACGAGCTTGCTGTGTGCGGGAACCCTAGTGCTGGCTGCGACTACTACTGTGACGACGACGATTGTGCAGGGATCCTCAGTGGACTGCAACGATGAAGACAGCTGGTCTTGTATCCTATGTGGGTCCTAGCTGTGCTGGTCTTGTATCCTATGTGGGTCCCAGCTTAGGTGATTCAATACTGGTCTTGTATCCTATGTGGGTCCCAGTATAGATGAATCAATGAAGACAGCTGGTCTTGTATCCTATGTGGGTCCTAGCTGTGCTGGTCTTGTATCCTATGTGGGTCCCATCTTAGATGATTCAATACTGGTCTTGTATCCTATGTGGGTCCCAGTATAGATGAATCAATGAAGACAGCTGGTCTTGTATCCTATGTGGGTCCTAGTTGTGCTGGTCTTGTATCCTATGTGGGTCCCAGCTTAGATGATTCAATACTGGTCTTGTATCCTATGTGGGTCCCAGTTTAGATGACTCAGTGCTGGTCTTGTATCTTATGTGGGTCCCAGCCGTGCTGGTCTTGTATCCTATGTGGGTCCTAGCTGGTCTTGTATCCTATGTGGGTCCCAGCTTAGATGATTCAGTATCTATGTCTAATCATCTTTTTCACCTTTTCGATGATGTATACCTGTGTGAGCTGAATCTTGTGTTACTCTCCTTTGTGGATTGTGTTGAGCTATCCTGTGTGGATTTACTGTTTACTCTCCTTTGTGGATGGTGTTGAGCTATCCTGTGTGGATTTTCTGTTTTCTCTCCTTTGTGGATTGTGTTGATCTATCCTGTGTGGGTATACGTTTTGCTTTCCTGTGTGGACTGGGTTGTGCTTGGGCTCGGACGTTGGAGCCGAACGGGAATTGAAGACTTAGGTATATGTATGGGCATATACCTATGTCGTGTCAGATGTTACTTCGTGATTGTATCTTTCCTTTTTGGATTATCCTTCGTGGATTTCGGGAGACCTTCGGGGGTCTCGGGGTCCCTACTGAGTAGCTTATACTCACCCCTGCATGGGCTATGCCCGCACTTCGTGATGTTGGTTGCAGACGACGGACAGCACTGACCGTGGTGGAGGCGTGCGGAGCAGGACGGTACCTGGAGGTGGACCACTGGGCGGGACGTACTCGGAGCGGACAGCTGGACCAAGGATCTGTGGAGGCTATTTGTACCCACCCTTCAGGTGGGACCTTCAGAGGACGGCTCGACGCTGCGGCTTTTCTTTACAGTTGTTGTTTTTTCCTTTCAGTTGTACTTTACATTTGGGCTTGTATTTCCGGCCCCTTTTTACTTCCAGCGCAGCTTGTTACAGTTTACTTAGTATTTACTTTTCTGCTTGCTTACTCTGTGGTGCTTGTTTACTTTTCAAAGGCAATGCCTTCCCTTTTTTTGGGATTTACGCCTTGGTGCTAGTCACCAGCCCCTGGCCTATGGAAGGCGGGCTTGGGGTAGTCACGGCACGGGCCCCGAGGACGGGTCGTGACATGGGGGTAACGACAAAACCAAATGTGTATCATGAAAGTCTTATAAATTTTTCCTCATATTCTCCAATATATTAATCATCCTTTTTCTTGAGTGAAATGAAATCTCTTTCCATTTTAAGATGGAGGGTGTGGGGAAAATATTTATCAAAAAATATTTTTTGGAATTCCTTCCACTTCATTACTTATATATCTTCATTAGGCTTAGTATTATTGATCAATGTTCACCACTAATCAGCTTCACCCTTCATATTATAAATATCCATAATAACCTTCTATTGTTTGGAACATTGAAGGATGCAAAAGATATTTTTAATGGAGTTGACCCGTTGCTCTGTGATTAATAGATCGGATGATCCATTAAAAGTAGGAGGACTTTGTTACATGAATATCTCAATCATGCCTTTATATCTCTTAGGAGGGTTGGGGAGATCCTATTGATCACGTTGTATATTCATAACATGTGTTAACAGAGAGAGTATTATGAGAAAGTTTGTGATTCTGGTTACCATCAGATTGGGTATCTTGTTGGGGAAATCATCACAATTCCCTTCGCATCGGTTGTTAACACGATTCCTTATTTTTCTGGCCATTGGATAAAAAAAGAATTAGGGATGATAATTTTAAAATTAATCACATAAAGGGGAATCTGATGACATTAATGTCATAACTTATAAATTACATTTTTCTCTTTAACATGTTAGTTTTTATGCTTCGATCTATGATATCCATGATATATTTCCTAACAAACATTCTTATGGGAATTTGTATTCACTTAATAATGGTTCGTATTAAGCTTATGAATTTACCAAAGTACATCCCCTAAGTGTGTCAAAACAAGTTCACAGTAGGGACCATTTTTGTGTACCAGGTTACCCCGAGTCAAGCCTGGAACACCTTGTCAGAGTTTTCACTCCTAGGTACATCTATGTCAAAACCACATCCACTTATAGTATCCATACAGGGATGAATTTTCTTAATAAACAACTTAATATATACTTACCAAAATTTAGGGGTGTTTTCTTACACTCATTCTTATACCTAAGTGTTTTCACTAGGGTTTTCTAATCTTAATCCCAAAAATAACTAAACATATCATTTTATACCAACTATAACAACCCTTATCTTTATTACACATTAATTCTTGTTTTATTACATAAAATTACACTTAATACAACCTATAATATTTATAGGTCTCGTTTATTTAGGAAATTAGGTAAATTATATAACTTAAAAATGAAAAGATATATCTTTATTTAAAACTTTTTTAACATGACCAAAATGTTCCTTCATAGTTAACACTTCATGGGATAACCTGAGGACATACATAAGAAAGGGGTGATCTATAGATACCAGTAAGTGAATAAACAATGTATAACATGAAGAATAAAATACATTTTAGAAAATAATAATATTAATGGAGCATAAAATGAACATGAATAATAAGGCATGATATAGCATGACAATCATAACATGGGAAATGTGGCAACAACTTAAAACAATGCATCATAAACATAGGTCAAGGATAAGCTTCCAATAATTCATGGTGGAAAAAATTCCATAAAGGAATCAATAAAACCCATATCCTGACATGATGTATCATGATACTAAAAAAACCAAATGCATTAGAGCGCTATCAGGGGGCACACTTCATAATCATTTCATTCTCATGTTTAAGTGTGCCACATAGATCTTATAACATGGATTCATTCAACATCATAATTCATTCCACGATCAAGTAATGTAGAATACATACATGTAATTCCAAAATAAATAAGTATATGTGTATAAATTTTAATACCCTTGATATAGAAATGGGTATGGTATTCACTGCGCGATTATTTTTTCATGGAAAATCATGGTGCCATTTTGGAAGTATAATGGCATCATACAGAAATTCATAAAATGGGTTGATGAGAAAAAAATAGGGTATCTCATCATTTATAAATAAAATTTATAGTAATAGAAACATGAAAATATATTATCCAACATATGTAATTGGAAATAGAAGGTGTGGCATAATAAATAAACTTGAAGATATGGGAGAAAGGAAAGAACCCTTACAAAATTTTGGCATGGTAATGGGTGTACACAAAGGTTATTAGGAGGTTTAAATGAGAGTGAAAGGGGATATCATCATATATAAATAAAATGTACAAAAAGTGGGATATTTAAGAACATATCCCAATATAGGAAAAAGTAAATTAAAATACATAACATAAAAGTAATACATGATAAAAGAGGAGGGTCAAAGATTCCTTACGGAATTTTAGTATAGTAATGAGTGTACATAAGGGTTCATAAGGGGATAAATTAGAGTGAAAGGGGATCCCATAATTTAAAAATAAAATATAAAGTAACGGGGATAGGTAAGAATGTATCCAAACTTAATAAAATGGAAATTTTAAAGGCATATCATAAATGAAATGCTTGATAAAAAGAAGAGAGAGTGAATCTCTTACTTGGATGTGCAACTCCAAAGGCATGGGAGGGGATTATTGAAAGCATTGGGGTTTCTTATGATGACTCTAGGGAGTTTGGGGAAGAGTTTTTTCATGATCCAAATAGTTTTAGTGAAGAGAAATGGGATATTGGGTGGGTTTATATAGGAAAGGAGGGGTCTTCTTTATTATTTTGGTTTTAGACACTGCGTAATAAAATATTCAAAACCAAAAACCATCCCATTGTTTCTAAAAAATGGTAGTGGTTTAAATTATTTTATAAGTATAAGGTCTTAAGACAATAAAATAATTCCCTTTCTTATGTGGAGGTGAGTCACACTCTCAAAGAAATGATTTTAAAATCTAAAATTATATTATATGTCTTGGAGGATTCATTAAGGATTTATAAAATAAATAAATAAAATAAATTATTTTAAATAAAAACATTTATTTTTCCAAATATTCATTTTATAGTATTTATTAAATCACTATTGGGCCTTTATGATGTCATAAAATGCACTGTATACTTATACGATATTTAATTTTTACCAAAAAAATTGACTGAATCAAAAAATTATGAAAAATTCACTGTTAGATAATTTAGACATCCTGATTCAAAAAATAATATTAATTTTATCTAAATAATTTTATAAATATTTTAATTTTTACTTTAAAAATAAAAACTGACATTTATTTAAAATTGATGGGTTTTGACAAAAACAGTTTTCAAACCCTAATAAAAATTACATTTTATTTAATAAAAATTACATGACCATTTATATTCAATAAAATTTATTTAATAATATTTTTTACTAAAATATTATTTATTTCAAAAATCCATTAATTCGTCAAAATATATTTCTAAGTTGAATTTGAATATTAACCAAGAATTCAATTTTTGCTTTAAAATTTATTTACAAATTAACAATTATAGGATGAAAATATATTCATTGAAAAATAATTTATATATTTATATTGATAGGGTCTTGATACATATCCCTTTATTAGACCATCATATTTCCTAAGATTAAGGTGCACGGTGGTGGGACTTTCATGGGGTTGTTCAGTGAACATGGTTTGGACCGTGATATTGATGAGCTTGAACTTCTCCCATAAATAGTTTCACTCATGCTTAAGTTATTGGATATCAGCTTGGGATTGGTCTAGGGAAAATCCTAAAAATTTATCTTCCTTATAAGCTCTGATAAATGGGCTTCATAGGGTATTATTATACTGGTTAAGGTCATCACTTCCTTTGTTTTTTCCAAAAGTATTTGTTAAAACCCAATATTTCTACTACTCATGTGATCACTATTCAATGGATATATTATCAAGGGTAAAGATACATAACGGTCATTTAAATCCAATTGGATATAATAAAAAAATAATTGCATGTGTTTTCTATTTGATTAAATCAAAAAGGTCAATTTTATTCATAATAGTTCAGGTCATTACACTTATTATTTGAGGAAGTGGTAGTTTTGAGGTAAGGATGTATGTACTTGGGAGGTAGGTGTAGGGAGAGTGTCACGAAATTTTTATCTCCCTAAGACTTGAGTTTCCATGGGTATTTAGGATCTTTACTTTGATTCTAAATTTCTATCAATTGTATTTGTTGGATTATGATTTGATGCCTATGGTGGTATTTTTTTTATCCTCGTTATCATAGTTTGAGTTTCCTTGGGGTCATATACGGTGATTTGGGATGGGAAAAAATGAATCAAGGTCTAAGGATGTACTGTAGGGCCTGAAAAACCATTCATAAACTAAGATATTGATTATGAACATGTTGTAGGGATTATTTTTCAATGGGTTCATGGCCATCAACCATGCGGCCAAGTTGGGAATGGTTCTACATTAATTTTATATATATATATTTAAACCCCTTTATGGTTAGATTTCCTGGTGTTTTAGGTCAATGGGAAAGGAATCATAGTGGTTCTTGTGATATGTTGGTATTATTAGATTGTATTTTAGTTGATGTTGGTATTATAGCTTGGTTTTTGTGATTTCATGTGTAATGTGAAATTGGATTTTCATGTGTAGAAAATTTATTTCATGAGAAAATGTTATCAATTTGAAATAAGGCCCTAGGTATTGTTTGTAAAATTATATTTTCTTTTATAAAATGTAATTATATGGTTAATTTAATTATGAAATATATACATTTTTTTGGTTTTAATCTAGTTGGAAATGTTTCAATAGATTCAAGTGTGTAAGGTGTTTTTGAAAATGAAGGGAAAATATAAAAGTGGAATTACCATTTTACGAGAATCCAAGGTTTTTACAAAACTATATTTTAGGGATTACTGGTTTTATACTATTTTAAGGGGTAGTTTTAAATTTCTTCAAAAATGTGAAAATTTTGGAATTGGTTTTAAATTTTATTGGTGCGTATTTTGAAATCAGTATTGGGAATGTTTGGAATTAACCACATCGGGTTTGTTTTTGGGGTTGAAATTATAAAATGATTTCCATTTGGATTTTAGTGAAAGAAGGAATGATTTTAATGGTGACCTTGTTTTCAAAATATTTTTTTAGGAATATTTTCTAAGGGTCACATGGTTTTAAAAGATTTATAATTTTTTAATTAATCATGTGATTGGAATTATCCCTTGTGTGATTTTGGGAACTGCTTGATGTGATTTTAGGTACATGAAAGTGTAAGGTTTTATGTCTCATTTTTTATCATAAGCCTCCCAAAAAGGTCTAGTATAAAGGAAGAGTGATTTTATTCAGGTCTTTTTCCTATTTTTGGATTTAACATCACCTAGGATTCTAATAGAGTGGTAGGTTTTGTTCCCTTCTCCTAGTTGTATATCTTGGATTTATCCAAGTTAGTGTTTTTCAAGTGTATCTTTGGGAATTGTTTAGGTTGAGTGATTTGTACATGTGAACCTCAATTGAATTCTTGGATTAGTGATGGTTAGTTTTCTTGGAGACTCATATGTGACCTCTAGTTGGTATAATTTCTTGATCATTTTGGATATATTTGATGTTTAATGGAGTTTCCATTGTTTGATGTATCCATATGGTTATTGGTTGTGTCTCTTTTGTATGATGAACCATTTTGAGACTTATTCTTGGTGAGTTTAGATTGGATGTTTCTTAATGTATCTTAAGGATGTTTGGTGTTGTTTGAGGATTCATTTTTTTATTCAAGTACATCTCTTTTATCATGGGAATTAATTTTAGGATTCATTTCCTATTGACCTCTAATTTGACCTCAAGCTTTATTGGGGAAGAAAGTGTAATAGTTAGAATAATTATAACACATTTAGTGTCACCATGGGGTTTACTTTTTATTATTTTATTCTATATTTAGGTGTTTTAAGTTTCTGAGAGGTTTCATCTTGAAACATGGAAATTAGGGATTTTTTTTATTATGCACAATTTAGAAGAAACCATGCGGTTACCCTTACAAAGTGGACCTTTCAATTTATTTCCTTTTATGAATGGTTTCCCAACCTAAGTGGAACATGGTAGAGTAAAATGTAACATGCCAAGTAAATAATGAATAATATATATTTTTATATATGTCTACTAGTGAATTAGATAGTGTTTTAGAGGCTTGAAATGAGAATAAATCCAATCTTAAGCATGGAATACACTAATATTTTTTAAAAGATTGTTTTACTGCCTTTTGATGGAAACCCATTTTTAAATCAAACATTTGAAAATTTTATAAGCTCTATTTTTCAAAATAAACTTATTATTTATGATTGGTAAATTTAAATTTACATTGGATAATTTTTTGGTATTTTTCCGATAAAGTTCATTTTTTTAATGAATAGTGAAAATGTTGTATTTTAATTCAAAACCTCTTTTTAATCTAATTTATTTATATGATTATATTATCTTTTTAATTGTTTTTAAAGTTCAATTAGAATATATTTTTACCATTTTATCCAATAGTGGTTGTTGGAATTAATTTCACTTTGAAATTGGACTTAAACTGGTGTCAATCTTTTGATACTTATTGTTTCATAAAAACACGCTATTTGCTCTGATAGCGGGAATTAATTATTAAATTAATTAATGAAAATTATATGTTTTGAATTTTGTAAAATAGACATCATTTTTGAATTCGGAATATCAAATATAGCTTAGGGTGAAGTTTCGGTTTTTTTCTGGAAAACTTCAATTTTTGATGAATAGTGAAACCACTAAGTGGTACTTAAGAAACTGATTTTTCGTTTAAATGAAATTTTACCACCTCTGTGTTTTGAATTTCAAAAATCTGACATACATGGTTGTCATTAATAAGTAAAATTTGGTTCAATGGGATTAAAATAATTTTTTGGTGAATAGTAACTTATTATGTTTTTAATCGCGGTTAGAGGTAATTAGTGTAGTTTAAGGTAAAAATAATGTTTTAATAATATGAGATGAGCTTGAAACATGTCCTACCCTCATTTTATGTGTCATGGCCGACCAAGAAAATCCATGGGTCAAATTGGGGACCCCATGGAGCCACTTTGGTTGGGAAATGACATAAATAACTTTTTATTTAATGTTAAAGTAAAAATGACACAAACATGAAATGTTTTACTAAAACAATTTTTACATGAGGTTATACAAGTCAGATTTTTGACTATAAATATTAATTAGAAAGATAAAAATATTTCCTACATCGTGATATTTTTTTTATAATTTTTAAACATTAAATATATTAAATTATTTATGACATCATGATGATGCAGCGATTACCTCATTAATAAAGGATTTAAATAAAATGAAAAGATAATGTAAAATATATGACCTACACATGTCCAAAACCTATTTTATGGGTATATTTCGAACCCTTATCGCCTTATACTTGAATTATATCAATGTGGGACCTCTTAAATCCGAATCTCATTTTAAAATAAAGTAACTTTTCTTTACTTTCCAAGAGTGCCTCTCCTCTCCTCTTATAAAAGGCCCCCACCTCTACCTCTTTACCCACACTTCCAAATCCTTTGGCTCGTCCAAACCCTGCCCATTTTGTCTCTCCACATCCCTCTATTACTCCTTGAAGCCTCACTTTGGGAAGAAGTCTTCCCAAGGAAGCCTTTGAGCTCAAACCAAAGGGAGTTACCCGATTTTAAGGTAATGTCTTCACTTGAGTCCTTTTATTTTATTTTGCTTCTCCAACCCCCTGAACTCTTTTTATTCATTTATTTTGTAAAAACTCCAGTATCTTCAATATACTAGGATATTGTTATAATAATTATTCTAGCTACACTTACACACACCTACATCTAATGGTTAAAGAACATACTGTTCTCGTGGATGGTGAATTTCTGCCTCCCGAAACGATGATTGTTCAACATTCTTTTAACACCTTAAAAGGTGGCCATTAAGATGACACTATATTTATATATGATATATAATATGTTTATTTTTTCCTTAAGCTTCTGTATTTTTTATTTTGGGCATACCTTTATGGTTTCCATTATGGGTAAACGTGATATCTTCATTTAAGGAAGTGCGGACTACCGCCCCCTCAAAGTGATTTGATTCGTTAATGCCATATGTAGGACGTATAAAGGGTGTAATTAATGATTTTATATATGATATTATACTGGGATTTTAATATACCATTATATCATTATGATTCCATTCCATAAAATACGAAATAGAAATGAAAGCAGCGTTCATGCGTACGTACGGCTTACCGTCTCCATGAACGGTGAATTTCATTTCTTACCTCTAAACGTTATTTAATATTATAAATGCATGTATATACTGGATATATATGATATATATGATATCTAAATCATGAGTATAACTCTGGATATAATGGATACATGAACAACATGTAATTATAAAGAGCATATTTTTGACTCAAGTACCAATGATCGTTAAAACGACCGTTAATAACTTAAATAATTACATAGTGTTCATGACATGGTAATAAGTGATATAAAAGGAATAATGAACTTTAAAAAGGTCCTTAATAAAGTATAAATTAACTCAAGTTTATTATTCAGGAGGTTAAAGAACGATCGAGTCAAGTCGGACCCGAGGTATGGGACTTCGTCTCAATCTCCTTTCATTGAGGCATATTTTGTTTTATACACAACCTTCTTTTATACAGTGTATAAACCCCTTTGACTTTTACGTTTATTAAAAAGGAATATTTTTTATACGAAGCGTTTACTAAACGACAAAAGGGAATGTTTTTGTAGTACGTATGCGGTGACAATGACTTCTCCGCCGCCGTGACCATTATTTGAGTTTCGATTTCCTCTACAAGCCATACCGTTTTTTTAAAAGAAAAATAAATACCCTGTTTTACTTTTCTTTTATTTTGGTATTGAAAATGGTTTTCATAATGATTTTATTATATCAATGTGTTTTATTGATATCTTTTGATTGAAATGTGGAAATGTTATGTTTCCTTTATGTATGTTTTATGTGATACGATTATGTTATGGTTCTTGGGAATTTTTATGAAGACGGGTGGTTCTGTGATAAACTAAGGGCGGGTGAGCCCGATATAGCTCTTCAATGCATTGGGTAATGCGAAGGAGTGAAATGTTAAGGTTTCTCCAAAGAGATTTAGGGAATATACTATGATGGGTATTCCAAACGTAACCAAGAGGGTTACTCCCTACGTAAGAATGTTATAAATGCCTCAAGTTACCTTTATGTCTTATGATTTCTATGATTTATTCATGATTTGATGAGGTATGTTAAAGTGCTTATGTTTTATGAGTAAAGTATGATTTCATTGATTCTTATGTGTACATGTACTCATATTTCCTTTCCATTTTTTTTATATCCCTTACTGAGATTTTTATGCTCATCCCAAGTTTTTTTTGAAATTTTTTTCATAGGTCAAGGGAAAGTTACATGATATGATGATAGTGTCAAGGAAGTGTCAAGAAAGAATCCATGTTTTATTTTAAATATGTTTCCATTGATGGGAAAAAATTAATACTATCTTTATGTAACCACTTTGTTTAATTGTGGAATGTAATTCAAGTTTTATGATCTAATTCTCTAAAACTCTAAACTTGAAAAGATCCTCAATGTGTAATCTTGTAATAACTCAAGATTAATTAAGGTTTAAGGCTGGGGCCTTATAGTTGGTATCAACGGTCGATTTAGATAAATTTAGGAGTTATAATTTTATTAAATGATTATCCAAAAATATTTTTTTATGGTATGATTGAAATGATAGAGCATTTGAAGATTACCATGTTGCTTCATCTAAGACATGTTTGTTCAGAATGGTTTTCCGCAGAGGAAACAGAGAAGTAGTGCTAGGAAGGCATACAGAAGGAAATGACCTTCCAAATCAGCATCCTGAGATGGTCAGAATTGGAACTGAACAGTTTATTACAGTAATGGCGCAGTTGACTCAAGCGATAAATGGCGGTGGTATCCATGCACGAGATCAGCCAGATCAACCGCAGAGGAACATGTCAGTCGTTGAACATTTCATGAGGCAACATCCCCCATAATTCAGAGGATCATCTGACCCTGTGCTAGATGAAGGGTGGATTAAAGCAATGGAGAATATTTTTGATGTCATGGGGTGTTCAGACAATCAAAAGGTTAGTCTTGCTATTTACCGTTTGGAGGGTGAAGCAGATCAGTGGTGGTCGATGGTTAAAAATATCAGGGACGCTGATGAGATTGATGCTCTCGACTGGGATGAATTAAAAGGTATGTTTCTTGAGAAGTATTTTCCTAAGGTTGTTCGACTTAGGATGGAAAATAAATTCTTGGAATTGAGTCAAGAGGAAGACTCAGTGGCTGCCTATGAATAAAGGTTCACTCGATTGGTAAGGTATGCTCCAAATTTTATCTGAGACATTGATAGTAAAACCAATCGTTTTTACTCATGATTAAAGCCAAAATATTGAAGGGCTTTAGATTCTTGTGAGTTTAAAAGTTATTAAAAGCTTGTTTGATGTGCTGAGAAGGTCGAAATGGAATTTTCCGATGATCAAGTGTTCTATAACAACCAACAGAAGAAGAGACTGAGGTGGCAGGAGAAAGGAAAGAATTCTTCAAAAAATTCTTATGGTAAGAAAACTAAGTTTCCAGTTTGTGATAAATGTGGTAAAAGGCATGCTGGGGAATTTCTTCTGAATTCTGTAAAGTGCTACCAATGTGGTAAGATGGGACATAAGGATCGTGATTGCACTAAAAAAGATCAAGGTGATGGTAAGACCAAATTTGATTTACAGTTAGTGAAATGTTTTAAGTGCAATGAAATGGGTCACTATACAAATGAGTGTCCGACAAAGAGCTCGAGTGATGGGAAGTAGTTAGACTACAAGCAGAAAGGGGTGGTGAAATCCTTTGCAACTACTTCAGTAGATTTCAGGCCATCAAATGAAGTTGTATCAGGTACTTTGTTTGTTTTTTCAGATTATGCCAGTGTGTTGTTTGATTCGGGGTCTACACATTCTTTCATCTCTGAAAACTTTTCTAGTAAAATGGGAATACCATCTCAAGAAATGACTCCTGAACTTTTGGTAAAAACACCTGGGGGAAATGTTGAGGCAAAAAGAATTTATATGAATCTTCTTATCCTTATCCGTGGAAAGAACCTACTTGAGAACCTTATTGTTTTACCTCTAGTAAAGTTTGATGTTATCCTGGGTATGGATTGGCTCTCTATTTACCATGCTAAGATTGACTGTAGAGCTAAAGAAGTTTCTTTTCAGAAAGACTTTTAGTTTGTGTACAAGAATGAACCCTTACTGTTGATAACTTATCAAGAGGCCAAGAAACTTGTAAAAGATGGAAATTAATGTTACCTTGCACACATCATTGAAAACAAAGGAACTGTTCAGATTAATGATGTGCCAGTGGTAAATGAGTATCCTGGTGTTTTTCCTAATGAGTTTCCTAGAATAATACCAGATCGGGAAGTTGAATTTATTGTCGACTTAGTTCCTGATGCTAAGCCAATTTCAAAACCCTCTTATCGAATGGCTCAAATTTAACTTTTAGAGTTGAAGGAGCAATTGCAAGATTTATTAGAGAAAGGTTTCATTCGACCTAGAACATCACCATGGGGTGCTCCTGTTTTATTTGTTAAAAAGAAAGATGGTTCAATGAGACTTTGCATTGATTATAGATCCTTGAATAACATCACTGTTAAGAACAAATATCCTTTGCCACATATCGATGATTTGTTTGATCAGCTCCAGGGAGCTCAGTATTTTTCAAAGATTGAACTGAGATCGGGGTACCATCAGTTGAAGGTAAAGGAAGAAGATGTACCGAAGACTGTGTTTCGTACAAGATATGGCCATTATGAATTTGTAGTAATTCTTTTTGGGCTAACCAATTCACCTGTTGTATTCATGGACTTAATGAATAGAATTTTCCATGAGTTCTTGGATAAGTTTGTGGTTGTTTTCATTGATGATATTTTGGTGTTTTCTAAAAGTAAAGAAGAGCATGAAATACATTTAAGGGTTATTTTTCAAACCTTAAAAGAAAAGAAATTGTATGGGAAATTCAGAAAGTGTGAGTTTTGGTTGCAACAAATTTCTTTCCTTGGTCATATTGTTTCTAAATATGGGATAACAGTTGATCCTGCAAAAACAAAGGTTGTTGAAGAATGGCCAAGACCCACAAATGTAACTGAGATTCGTAGCTTCCTTGGTTTGGCAGGCTATTACCAAAGGTTTGTTAGAAATTTTTCACGGTTATCTAGTCCAATGACTAAGTTAACTCGGAAGGGTGTTAAGTTTATCTGGACAAAATAATGTGATGATTGTTTTCAGGAATTGAAAAGAAGATTGGTGAATGCTCCATTTTTGGCACTACCTTCCAGGAATGGTGAGTTTGTTATATACAGTGATGCTTCATTGAAAGGAATTGGTTGTGTCCTAATGAATAATGATCAGGTAATTTCTTATGCTTCACGTCAGTTGAAAACTCATGAGGTAAATTACCCTACACATGATTTGGAATTAGCTGCTGTTGTTTTCGCTTTAAAATTTTGGAGGCATCATTTGTATGGAGTAAAGTGTGAAATATATACCAATCACAAAATTTTAAAGTATATATTCACTCAGAAATAATTGAACATGAGACAGAGGAGATGGCAAGAATTAATCAAGGATTATGATTGTACAATTCATTACCATCTGGGAAAAGCAAATAAAGTGGCTGATTCTTTGAGTCGAAAAAGTAATGCTTCATTAACCAATGTTGAGTTTGGAACGTGATCCTTTGGTTAAGGATTTGATGAACTTTGTCATAGAAGTTGTTGGTGCAGGATGTCCTTCTGTTTTATTTCAAGTATCAGTGAAATCTTCTCTATCATACAGAATCAAGAAAGCACAGAAGCAAGACAGTGAGTTGCATAAAAAGGTAGAGCTGGTTCAGAAATGTAAGTTGCATGAATTCAACATTGATAGTGATTGTGTTTTGAGATTTGGGAAGAGATTGTGTGTGCCTTGTGATTCACAGTTGAAGAGATATTTGTTATGTGAAGCTCATAGTTCTCCATTTTCAGTTCATCCTGGAAGTACTAAGATGTACAGAGATCTGCGAGAGTATTACTGGTGGGATGGAATGAAAAGGGATATTGCTGATTTTACTATGAAGTGTTTGACTTGTCAGCAGGTTAAGGCAGAGCGGCAGTTACCGAAAGGGATGCTTCAGCCTTTACCAGTACCAGAATGGAAATGGGAGAATATATCCATGGCCTTCGTTTTGGGATTTCCGAGGACACCTCGAGGTAATAATGCAATCTGGGTTATTTTTGATCGCTTGACTAAATATGCTCATTTCCTTGCTATACAAGATACTTTTTCCCTAAGTCAACTTTCTCATTTGTATCTTAAAGAGATAGTCAGGTTACATGGAGTTCCTCTCTCCATTGTATCTGATCATGATCCCAGGTTTACTTCTAACTTTTGGAAGGTCCTTCAAAATTCATTGGGTACTGAATTAAATTTTAGTACAGCTTTTCATCCTCAATCAGATGGGCATTCGGAACGAACAATTCAGACCTTGGAGGATATTCTACGAGCTTGTTCGATGGATTATCAGGGAAGTTGGGACCAACATCTTTATTTGGTTGAGTTTTCTTATAATAACAGTTTTTATTCCAGTATACCGATGACACCATTTGAGGCGTTATATGGGAAGCGGTGTCAAACTCCATCTTTTTGGGATGAAGTAGGTGAAAGGAAGATGATGGGACCAAAATTGGTAGAATAGATGGCAGAAAAAGTTTAGCTGATACAGAAACACATGATAACAGCTCAGAGCAGGCAGAAGAGTTATGCGGACAATAGGAGGAAGGATCTCTCTTTTGAGGTAGGTGATCATGTTTTTCTCAAAGTCTCACCATGGAAAAGTATGATGCGATTTGGTAAGAAAGGAAAGCTGAGTCCAAGGTTCATTGGACCCTATGAAATTCTGGAGAGAGTTGGATCAGTTGCTTACCGAGTGGCTTTACCTCCGAGCTTATCTCAGGTACACAATGTTTTTCATGTTTCCATGTTAAGGAAGTACATGCCAGATCCATCTCATGTTTTGAGTCCAGAGGTAGTTCAGCTGGAAGAGAATCTATCTTATGAGGAATAATCGGTCCAGATTCTTGACCACAGGGAGCAAGTGTTACGGAATAATGTGATTCATCAGGTAAAGGTTTTGTGAAAAAACCACATGGTTGAAGAGGCAACATGGGAATCTGAAAATGCAGTGAGGGATAAATACCCCCACTTATTCGATAAGTAAATAAATTGCGGGGACGCAATTTTCTAAATGGGGGAAGGATGTAACATCCCAAGTAAGTAATGAATAATAGATATTTTTAGATATGTCTACTAATGAATTAGATAGTGTTTTAGAGGCTTGAAATGAGAATAAATCCAATCTTAAGCATGGAATACACTAATATTTTTTAAAAGATTGTTTTACTGCCTTTTGATGGAAAATCATTTTTAAATCAAACATTTGAAAATTTTATAAGCTCTATTTTTCAAAATAAACATATTATTTATGATTGGGACATTGAAATTTACATTTTATAATTTTTTGGTATTTTTCCGATAAAGTTCATTTTTTTAATGAATAGTGAAAAATGTTGTATTTTAATTCAAAACCACTTTTTAATATAATTTATTTATATGATTAGATTATCTTTTGAATTGGTTTTAAAGTTCAATTAGAATATATTTTTACCATTTAATCAAATAGTGGTCGTTGTAATTAATTTCACTTTGAAATTGGACTTAAACTAGTGTCAATCTTTTGATACTTATTGTTTCATAAAAACACACTATTTGCTCTGACAGCGGGAATTGATTATTAAATTAATTAATAAAACTTATATGTTTTGAATTTTGTAAAATAGACATCATTTTTGAATTTGGAATATCAAATATATCTTAGGGTGAAGTTTCGGTTTTTTTCTGGAAAACTTCAATTTTTGATGAATAGTGAAACCACTAAGTGGTACTTAAGAAACTGATTTTTCGTTTAAATGAAATTTTACCACCTCTGTGTTTTGAATTTAAAAAATCCTACATACATGGTAATCATTAAGAAGTAAAATTTAGTTCAATTGGATTAAAATAATTTTTTGGTGAATAGTAATTTATTATGTTTTTAATCGCGATTAGAGGTAATTAGTTTAGTTGAAGGTAAAAATAATGTTTTAATAATATGATATGAGCTTGAAACATGTCCTACCCTCATTTTATGTGTCATGTCCGACCAATAAAATCCATGGGTCGACTTGGGGACCCCATGGAGCCACTTTGGTTGGGAAATGACATAAATAACTTTTTATTTAATGTTAAAGTAAAAATGACACAAACATGAGATGTTTTACTAAAACAATTTTTACATGGGGTTATACAAGTCAGATTTTTTACTATAAATATTAATTAGAAATATAAAAAGATTTCCTACATCATGATATTTTTTTTATAATTTTTAGACATTAAATATATTAAATTATTTATGACATCATGATGATGCAGTGATTACCTCATTAATAAAGGATTTAAATAAAATGAAAAGATAATGTAACATCTATGACCTACACATGTCCAAAACCTATTGGATGGGTATATTTCGAACCCTTATCTCCTTATACTCGAATTATATCAATGTGGGATCTCTTAAATCTGAATCTCATTTTAAAATAAAGTAACTTTTCTTTACTTTCCAAGAGTGCCCCTCCTCTCCACTTATAAAAGGCCCCCACCTCTACCTATTTACCCACACTTCCAAAGCCTTTGGCTTGTCCAACCCCTACCCATTTTATCTCTCTACATCCCTCTATTACTCCTTGAAGCCTCACTTTAGGCATAATTCTTCCCAAGGAAGCCTTTGAGCTCAAACCAAAGGGAGTTACCCGATTTTAAGGTAATGTCTTCACTTGAGTCCTTTTATTTTATTTTGCTTCTCCAACCCCCTAAACTCATTTTATTCATTTCTTTTGTAACAACTCCAGTATCTTCAATATACTAGGATGTTGTTATAATAAGTATTCGAGCTAAACTTACACACACCTACATCTAATGGTTAAAGAACATACTGTTTCTGTGGATGGCGAATTTCAGCCTCTCGAAACGATGATTGTTCAACATTCTTTTAACACCTTAAAAGGTATCCATTAAGATGACACTATATTTATATATGATATATAATATTTTTATGTTTTCCTTAAGCTTCTGTATTTTTCATTTTGGGAATACCTTTATGGTTTCCATTTTGGGTAAACGCAATATCTTCATTTAAGGAAGTGCGGACTACCGCCCCCTCAAAGTGATTTGATTCGTTAATGCCATATGTGGGACGTATAAAGGATGTAATTAATGATTTTATATATGATATTATACTGGTATTATAATATACCATTATATCATTATTATTCCATTCCATAAAATACGAAATGGAAATGAAAGCAGCGTTCATGCGTACGTACGGCTTACCGTCTCAATGAATGGTGCATTTCATTTCTTACCTCTAAATGTTATGTAATATTATAAATGAATGTATATACTGGATATATATGATATATATGATATCTACATCATGAGTATAACTCTGGATATAATGGATACATGAACAACTTGTAATTATACAGAGCATATTTTTTACTCAAGTACCAATGATTGTTAAAACGGCCGTTAATAACTTAAATAATTACATAGTGTTCATGACATGGTAATAAGTGATATAAAATGAATAATGAACTTTAAAAAGTTTCTTAAGAAAGTAGAAATTAACTCAAGTTTATTATTCAGGAGGTTAAAGAATGATCGATTCAAGTCGGACCCGAGGTATGGGACTTCGTCTCAGTCTCCTTTCATTGAGGCATATTTTGTTTTATACACAACCTTCTTTTATACGGTGTATAAACCCCTTTGACTTTTACGTTTATTAAAAATGAATCTTTTTTATACTAAGAGTTTACTAAATGACAAAAGGTAATGTTTTTGTCGTACGTATGCGGCGACAATGACTTCTCCGCCGCCGTGACCATTATTTGAGTTTCGGCTTCCCCTACAAGCCATACCGTTTTTTTAAAGAAAAATAAATACCCTGTTTTACTTTTCTTTTATTTTGGTATTGAAAATGGTTTTCATAATGTTTTTATTATATCAATGTGTTTTATTGATATCTTGTGATTGAAATGTGGAAATGTTATGTTTCCTTTATGTATGTTTTATGTGATACGATTATGTTATGGTTCTTGGGAATTGTTATGAAGACGGGTGGTTTCGTGATAAACTAAGGGCGGGTGAGCCTGATATAGATCTCCAATGCATTGGGTAACACGAAGGAGTGAAATGTTAAGGTTTCTCCGAAGAGATTTAGGGAATATACTATGATGGGTATTCCAAACGTAACCAAGAGGGTTACTCCCTATGTAAGAATGTTATGAATGCCTCAAGTTACCTTTATGTCTTATGATTTCTATGATTTATTCATGATTTGATGAGGTATGTTAAAGTGCTTATGTTTTATGAATAAAGTATGATTTCATTGATTCTTATGTGTACATGTACTCATGTTTCCTTTCCATTTTTTTTATATCCCTTACTGAGCCTTTTATGCTCATCCCAAGTTTTTTTGGAAATGTTTTTCACAGGTCAAGGGAAAGGTATATGATATGATGATAGTGTCAAGGAAGTGTCAAGAAATAATCCATGTTTTATTTTAAATATGTTTCCGTTGATGGGAAAAAATTAATACTATCTTTATGTAACCACTTTGTTTAAATGTGGAATGTAATGCAAGTTTTATGATCTAATTCTCTAAAACTCTAAACCTGAAAAGATCCTCAATGTGTAATCTTTTAATAACTCAAGATTAAGTAAGGTTTAATGTTGGGACCTTATATACAAAGCTTGTGGATCCTAGGGGAAACCATGTGAGGGATTTGGGGTGCATGGGTAAGGTTTCACTACTTGCACACAGTTAGGTAAATTGTATAACAAGCATGAAAATCAGATCTATAATTTGATAGTACAGCTTGGCATGGTTGGCATATAGTTTTTCTAACCATGTGGATTATCAAATGAACCATGTAGCTGGGTTTTGTCTAGGTGGTATCCTATACACAGTTTGGTAAACTATGTGGTCAAACTATGAAGCCTTTCTAAATTCATTAAAATTTGAATTTTCTATTTTACCCCTACTCTATTATAATCCTCCAACCCTCTTATTCTCATACCTCTCATTCTAATAGGCTAGGTGAACCTCAAAGAGGGTCTTCTCCCTTTATCCCTTTCATTTTCAAGGTTTTTCATCTTCTATTAAAGTGAGTTCCTCCTTGGTATATCCTTTTAAACCATCCCCTCTCTTCTATCTCCTCGTTTCTCTTGATGTTAGTTTCTCTCATGAATCCTAGGATCCATGGGGCTCAAAATTAAGTTTGGGTTACTTTAATCTTTTGGGTTTTTCTTGTTAGGCCATAAGAAGGACCTCTCATTGCTCGGTCAGTTATTCACCACTGAAGGTGAAAACTTTCGTCTTGTTTCCATTGAACCATGATAGGTTCTTCTTTGTTGTCTCTTTATATTACATTTTATTGTATGATTTTTGGTTTTAAAGTGTTTATTAAATTTATACCTATGATTTCATCCTTTTATGAAGAAATTGTGATTTATAAATGGATTTAACCCTTGGAATGGAATGGAATTCCATGATAAGTGTTTGTAAAAATTCCTATGTATATTTTCAAAGTGTGTGAGTGTTTTAAAATTGGTACTTAATAGTGGCTTGAATTTTTAATTGGTAATTTTGTATTGATTGATTTTTAAACCATGTTTTTGAAGTGTTTCAAAGTGTTTGAAATGTTTTATATGGGATTATTGATTTTAAAGGGGTGTGTTAACCCTTTTGTGTGACATTCAAAACATTTTTTTGGCCTTGAAATATTTCAAAGGAAGTTTTAAGGGAAGTGTGAGTTCTAAAATAGGTTTCAATAAATGTTTTAGTAAAATTAATATGAAGAGTGTATTGATATGGGATTTGAAAATAGTGTGAGTTGTATTGGAATTTTATGCATGTTTTAATAAAATAATGTTTTAAACTTTAATAAAAATGTGTTTTCATGAAAGGTTGTGAGACCCTCTTTGAGCCTCTTGTGACTATTGTAATGTTTGAGGTTTCTTGTGATCCCATAAGGTAATGTTTTGTATTTATGCATTGTTGTTTGTTATTTATTCATTGATGTTAATGGGTTTTTTTCTTATGTTAGTGTAGGAGGTGAGAAATGAGTTATTTTAAATTCTTTATATTTGACACATGTGATGGTTTATTTGTGATCACCCCCATTTGACTTTTCATGGGAGTCCTAGGCAAATCATATATGGAATATATGAGAGAAATACTTATTTTGTAGTAGTGGGATGCCTAGAGAATGTTTTATAGTTATACCTCATCAATTGGTCTAATAGGATATAAGGTCATATATGCTAGAAACCATTTTATATCCCATGGTAGCAAAGTATATCCCGATATATTTATTTTAGGATAGTTTGAATGGATTATCAAAGATGTGGATAGGTTCATAAGTGTCAATCTAGGATCATTGTCTCCATTTCAAGTCTTTATTACTAGAACCTTAGGATGATTCCCATGAAGCTAGGAACCTACTCAATATTATTTAATGGATTTAATTTATTTTATTAGATCCCTAATTATTATATTATTACTTGGGACCTATGTATTTTTGGTTTTATTATCCTTGTCATGTTACATTTATATGGTGGTGATTGTTTATGTTTTGTCCTCCTTCCTTGTATTGTGACTTGATTTTCAAATAATTTCAAAAGGGGGTTTTGTGGAAAATTTTGAAGAAGTTAAATAAAATTTTGGTTTAAACTTTCTTTCAAAATATTTTATCATGAGTTTGAAAGTTGTGTTACCCAAATATGAAAAAAAAATCATATATCCTTGGATTGTTTTGATAATAAGGTGGAAATTGTTTATTTTTTAAACTCTAGTGTGTGGGTTTATAAAATGTGGTTTTAGGATGGAATGCCTTTCTTTACTTGTAAATTGGTTTTTCATGGATGTTTTAGAGAACATATTGAAATTTAAAACCTTATTTTGGGTATTTAAAAGTTCAATTTGAAAAGTGTTGTTTATGAGATGGTTTTAAAGTGGGACTTTACAATGGTGCTCTGGTAAATTAGGCTTTATCTAGTAAAAAGTGCTTTCTAAGTGCTTGTTTTCATTTAAAGAAAATAAATACAGAGTGTTTAACACAATTATGATGTGTTGTTTATTTATATAAAGTCTTATGGAAAATATATATTTTTCTATTTTATTTTAAACTTGAATTTATAAGATATAATATAAAATTTATTGAATATATTCAGTGGCTCAAAATCTACTGGGTTATTTAACTCAATCTAATATATATTACAGGATCTAAATTTTGGTTAGGCTTCGGTTCTTTAGTTTTTGGATTTATTTTCTATTTTGAGTGAGAAAATGGTTTATATGGTGATTTTGGGTCATGTTGAGGCTTGTTAGAATGGTTTAGTTTTTCATTCAGCTTCAGGTTTTGTATCATCCACCTTAACCTGAAAAATTTTATGTTTTTGATTTATTTGTATTTACATTCTTTGATTGTTCATTTATATAACATGTGTTTTTTTGGATTAGATGATTAATTTGGATTATCTCTTATTTGGATATTTTATTACTTTTATTTTTACTAGATACTTATATTGTTACATGAGGGAAATCATTCCCAAGGTATGTTATGTGATTTCTAGGAATAATTTTTCATCCTGTGGGGATCATGAACACCCTTCATGCTAGTGGAGGATTGGGTCGGGTGTCAGTTTAGATGGCATACTAGGCTGGTTTTTTATATAGGCTAAGGCCTCCAATGTTTTATTATACCTTCTTAGTGTTTTTCATCAACCCCTGGTTATTAAATATAGTTTTGGGGTGTTACACTCAACTCATTACCAGCCCAAAAGGAATCCCAATTGGTCAATTTGGGTCACCAATGAATCTATTTTTCAAATGGACAAAAATAATCATTCAAATTTAAAAATTATATATTTCATAAATATTCAAAATAAAAAAACCGTAAACATTTCATATTCTAAGTGTCATGTGATTTTTTAAAAATTTAATAATTTAATATGAGTGTTTCTTATTTTTAAAAAATGGAACTTATGAACAATTTATAAATAAATATTTTTTTCATTAAAAACATTTTTTACACTAGTTTGTAGCATATGATCACTATGGATCATATGATAAGAATTTTTTTGAAGGAATAATTCATGAATTATGGAATTGAATCACAAAATAATATCAGTAGATTATTATAAACTACAATGTGAAGAAACACAATGTCAAAAGAAACTGGTTATGTGAACTATTTTCTAAGATTGGTTTCTATACAATATAGCTAACATGTTTTGGAACATATAATGTACTTTTAAAAACAATGTTTATACATATCATAACATATGATATATATCATGTCCCATATACTATATAGAACATTTTAAAGAAATTTAAGATTTTCTTATATCATAAAAAATGATATACTAATATATACAATATGATAATTAAAAAAATCCAATCACAAATAGTCATGTAATGTTAGATGACACAATTATATAGTATCATATTATATGATTCAGAATTTATTTATGTATTTTATTTCCAACTCAAATAAATCTATCACCAGTTATCTCTAATATAACTATTTTTATTTTTTTCATATCTTCTATGACTTGATTACAATGGAAAAAAACTTACCCAAAATAATTTGATGATTAATTGTGTAATTTAAATTAAATAAAAGTTATAAAAACTAACAATATTATTTATTGGGATCCTTATTCTATGTTTTGATGAAAACCATAAGCACCGTCTAGTTGGTGTCCCCTATAGTATTCCACCAACTATGTGAATTTCAAATAAAATATTATTTTTTTATCTTCACTCATGATATACTAGCATATAAAAAGAAAAGGGTGATAAAAGGGGAAAAATGAAAAAGGAGATTCTCCAAGATCATAGTGTACATGGAATGAAACATGATCCTATTATACATCCTTGTCTCAATTAATGAGAGATAAAATACAAGTGATTAAATTTTTTTAAAAGTTCTATAAATTGAGTTGAATGTTATACTTTATAATTCACTATTATTATCCTTCAAGATTCTATATGAATATTAAACCCTTTAAAGATAAATATTTCAATTTTATAACTCATGTATCACATCATTTAGTAACTCTAGGATTTTCATAAATGTAATGGATTAAATTTGGATTTTTTTAATTTAACTTTGATTATTATGGATTTGATTTTATGTTAAAGAAATGCATGGTGGAGATATTTAAGGAATTTAATTGCTAAGTGAACTTGGAGCTCACTACATCATACTACCAAGACCCATGTGGTTACCAATGGGATTTTAGTTTCTTGGATAGAGGGGATGTGATTTACAAGTATCCACTAAGAGGTGGGTGTTGAACCACCAGAAACCCGATGAGCCATAGGGAGGTGGGTGGTGAACTAGAAGCATCCCTATGACTCATAAAAAGTTTGGTGGGTGTCCAAAAGGATACTAGGGAGTTGGAACAACCTCATTTTAATGAAGGGAATTTATGTATTTTTCTTTTCATGGTAAATTTAATCAAAATTTGAAATCCTTGATTTCACTTCCTAGATTCTCCTTCATCAATAGACCATAACTCTTTAGTCTCTAAATGGAATTATGATCTTTCCATTAAGTTGTGATCATAATGGTATGAGAATATTTATCCCTATAATTTTGTTTGAAGGTGGTGATATTTTGATTCTTCTATGTTCTAATTTGTCTCTCTCTTAGTTTGGTGGAATTTTTTATTTCTTGTGATTGAGGAGAGAATTGACATTCGTTTGTGGTGTAGATTTCAAATTGATTAAAAGGTAAGTGATCAAAAACTCTATATTATGTTTTATTAAATTATTTAATGTGGATAATGTGGATGTTATATATGAACTTATATTTTGGTGAGTTAATTATATTGATAATTTAATTAAATTAAATATTAAATTGATAATATAAATCAATATGACTTAATTGTGTTCTTACACATTAAAAATGGAATGAAATGTGATTCAAATGAAGGATAAGTTATTTTATTATGGTTCTAAGTTGAATCAAGTGATTAAATTTTTTTATCATAGAATTAAAATTTATAGAGTGGAAATTATGTGTTGAGATTTAGGTGATAACAATCTAATGGTTCTGTTTTGGTCTATTTAGAAGTATCAATGACTAAAAAAATGGTGTGTGATATATTATAATTTATGAAACATGTGAAGGGGGATTTATAATATATATCTTATTTATATGTGTTGGAAATTTTCATTTACTAATATTATAAATGTGATTATGTATCTATCACATGAGATAAAGTTAGGTAATATTATTTTTGGATGTTGTAATGATAAATTTGAATTTTGAAATGAAAATGTTGATTTTAAAAAGTGTTTTGAGTAAGTTTTTATGATTCAAATAGTTTGATGAGTTATGATTAATAATTTAAATATAAATAAATATGTTTGGTTGTTAATTAACCATTTATTATTTAAAATTGTATTTTAGGAAATATATTAGTCAATGGGAGAATGTAATCATATTTAAATGTAATGCATTATTTAAAAATTATAGAAATTATATTAAATAATTTTCAAAGTGGGGTTAAATGAAATAGTGCTATGTTATTATTTTGAAATGTTTAATGGTGAATTGTGATGTTTTGATGTAATTTTAAAGGGGTTATACTTGTTGAAAACTTTTGTTTTGAAGTGCAAGATGAAATGTTTGAGATTTATCTGTTGTATATGAAATTTAAATGCGAAAAAAATGATTTTAAAGTAAATTAAAGATGATTTTATCATGAATTTATAAATTGAAAATGGTTTATGTATATTAAGGAATTAAAATGTGTTTATTAATAATTCTAAAATATTTCTAATGGATTGTTGGCTAATATGAACTATTATAATAGTTAATTTAGCAATGATTGATGTGTCCAAACTAATGGATTTGTAATTGATATGGAATGTGTTTAGTAAACTAAATTTATATGTGTTTTATTTTTATAGGATATGGGGAACTAGATATAATATGAGGTAATAGTTTGTGATTGGATACTACTAGGGTTGACCTTGTTCTATGTTATTCCTTAGTTTTGGAGATTTTTTAAGATAATGGTTTGATATGAGATACTACTGAGGATTACATTATGTTATATTATGCCTTGGTCATATCCATATATTGAGGAATTGGTACAATATGAAAGTATTGATTGTGAGATGAGGCTGGGAGTAAATCCTTCTGGTGAAGGAATGGAGAACTTTAAGGAAATTAATTGGGAAAAACCTTAGAGTAATTTTCCTTGGGCATGCATTATATGATGGTAGAAGTTATATACCTTATCCATGAAAATAGTGAATATACCACCACTACCATTCATAGTTGACTGTTTTTTATTTATTATAGTTCTTAAAATAAACTAAAATTTCATGTTTTTAATGATGAAAATACTCTCATTGTTGACATATATGAAGAAGTGTCCATAATTTCTTCATATCTAATGAGAGAATACATATTTAAACAAAATTTTATAAAAATTATCATAGATATTTCAAGAAATATAACACCCATGGGTATTTTTTGTTCATATCTAATGATGATTTTAGCTAGGACTGAATTTTTTGCATTCACATTTATTAATGACGTGGTACTTAAACCTAACTCACCATTCATTCCTGGTAATTGAATTTATACTGAGGTAATTATTTTTTACACACCATATATTTTATTATGTGTTTGTCAATATCCATGGTTTTTCATGATTTTTTCATTTAAATTTTAGAAAATGTTTATTGAGAGGTCAAAATACCCAATATTACTCATTATTTTCTAGAAAATAGTGGTACAGAGACAAAGTGTTGATAAATAATTTATCATACATGTGGAAAGAAATGAGTTTTATTGATGATATTGCCCATTTTTATTATCAGTATGAAATAACCACTGCAAACTCTACAATCAACTATCTAGATGATTTTTATAATTCGCCTAATGGGGTTCTTCCAACAACTATATATATAATATTTAATATTATGAAGTTTCATGGTGGCTCTATTTGAGTCATGGGTTTATCTATATGATGATGTAATCCTTGAAATAGGTTGTGATGGTCTTACCATGTGTTTGGCTAGGACATTTTCTGAGTCATGTGATTGGCTATGATATTCTTTGATAGACATACCAAATATTTATCAGCTTTAGACAAATAAGGTATACATGGTTTTGGGGTGGCTTGGTAAGAACCCAATGTTTATTTATTTTTTAATTTTGATTATTTTTATATATTAAAATAATTATAGTAACATGTCACGTATATAATAACATTTTAAATTCCAAGTGATGCTTGGGGTTACAATGATTTTCTACTAATATTTTTTACCAAACCCTATACATACACATATCATGCATATGAAGGTAAGGGAAAGAGCCCTTTTTAAGTGGATATTGAAAGATAGTTATTTCATAAAGATAATAAATTTATGATTTTGGAGTTATGCTAATGATCTTATTTATATACCTAATTTTTTAATATTTTAGTTGTATTATATTTAGATACCTATACTTGAGTCTCAATTTACACCTTTCTTGGTTTTATGAAATTATGTGAAATTGACGAGAATATTTAGAGTTTTATTTGATGATGAAACTTATATTATTATGATACATTTAATTATTAAAAAAATATTATTGATATGAATTTTTATAATTCATTAGATGTTAAATCGCTCATGTGATATATTTATACTCTTTGTGTTATTCACTGGCCTCTTGTGATCAGGGAGTACACTTGAGGGCATGTGTAATTTTTCATTGATGGCATGATCTTATCGGGTAGGGATGTTACAAAATGGTATCAAAGTAATTTTATTTTATATGATTTTGATACTTAATGAAAGTGGTAGAAAGTATACTAGAAGTCAAGACATGGTATAAAAAATTGTGTGTGTTCATGGATAGTGTGTCTATAGTAATATCCCAAGTCTCTAGGTAAGTGTAGGATTTAATTAAATGGATTTAAATTAAAATTTTTAGTGCTTAAGTTCTCTTATATTAAGAATGAATAGTGGGGTGTTCATGTAATATTTCGATACATTGGGATACAAAAAAATATGTGAATACATTTGATTGTTCTATGGTTGTGATTTGATCTAATAAATTGACTTTAGTTAAATTATTTTATTATTAATAATCTAATATTCATTTTCCTAAATAGATTATTAATAATGGGTTTGTTAACTGAATTCAATGGGATTAATTTAATGATATTATTTTATTGATCTAATTTAATAGATTATTTTGTATATATATGCATGAAATTATGAATTTTGTATTTAATTTATGTGTATTGTTTGTGTTTATATGTTGATTGATTTTTCGATTTTGTAGTGATAAATAATGAAAAAAAACATGTTGAGGATCCTTATGGAGATGAAGTAAATCAGAAATATCATCTGTAGGAATGTTAAGATTTAAATATAGAGAATACTCCACCCATAGTAATACCAAAGACTCCTATGAAGATAAAAATCACATTGTTTGGTTAGGGTGTATTTGAATTTGGAGGGGATATTTTCTTATGGGTGATAGAAACTAATGTTGTTATGAATTTTTTAACATAATACCCTCCTACTTTTAGTGGATATATTGGACTAAAGTGTATAGACAGTGGTTATAAGGCATTGATAGAATTTTTGAATTGATCAAAGTACTGAAATGAAGAAATGTGAAACTAGTTGTGTTAATGCATAAGGGACCGTTACAACACTGGTGTCATATCCTCATATAGGTGAGGATAGAGGGGCAAACATGGGATACACTTAAGGCTCATTTTTTGTGTATTTTTTATAAAGGATATGAATATGGATGACTTTCAAGAGTTTATAGGTCTTAAATAAAGAGATATTTTAATTCTAGATTAGGTAGCTAGATTCATTGGTTTTCTTTTTTCCCTCTAACCTTGGGTGGTGATGATTTTTCAAAGGATCTTCCATTTAAGTTTTATTTTAAAATGAATATTAAATATTGGGTGATATTATTTTCTTTATCCACCTTTACATAGGTGGTAAAAAATCCTTGATTACTAGGAAGAGTTTGTTTAAGTATTAGAAGAAGGTTGTGGGTGTTAGTGGATCAAGAAGTGGAAAGAAGAGGAAGTTTAATGATTATCCCTGGGGTGGAAAGAAATCAAGAATCTAGATGAAGGATTTATCTTCTCCATCATCTCAATAAAATTCACTACTACAATTATTTTAGTGTTTTATGAAGGGTAACATTCTATCTATATAACCTAGTTAGTTGAATAAGTGTCACTATTGTGATAAGATGAGGTATCTTTAAAGATACTATTAGACCGTGACTTGAAAAAGTGGTGGATATAAATATAATTTAATTAAGGTATCTCATGTTTGGACTAGTGGACCTCTATAAAGTATAATATATATATCATTTAATAGTTTTGGTTATATATGTGTTTGGGATTCATAGATACAGACTCAAAGGGATGATGTGATTTAAGGTGACCAAGCAACTCAGGTCCAGTAATTATATGTTTTGGGTCAAAAACACCCAGATATTAGTGAGGGGACTTTGATTATCATAATTATGATGCTATTAATTTCAACCTCCTATAGTTTTTTTTATACTAGTTCATCTCACTCATTTATTTTATCATGTTTTGTTTCTAATTTGTGTTTTAATGTTGAGTTATTTTTTGGGGTACTAAACATGTATACTCCACTAGGGAAGAGAAAAAACACATTAGAATATTTCCAAATTTTTTCATTGTTATAAATGGATATATATACATCATTGGTATTTATATATTTTTAATATTTAAGGTTTTGGTATGATTATGTAAATAGGTTAGATGATTCTTTTTTAGGATCGCATTGATTGTTACCAAAGATGGGTGGTTTTACTCACTTCTACTTATATGTCTTATGTATTATTGGGTGAATTGAGTTATCACTCTATACAATCTGGTTTTGATTTGGGTATCAAAATACTATCACTTCATATATTATGGTAATATTTTTAGATTCAAAAAAATAGAGTGTTAGTATATCTTTTCCTTGTGTTGTTGATAGATTTTAGGGTGTGATTCCTAAAGATTTTGAAAGTTTATCTCTATAGAGGGGATTAGATTTCATGACAGGCTTTCTACCAGGTATAGATCATATGGATCAATATTAAATTTGGGATTTAAATATCTAGTTATAAGAACATTATTTTAAAGGGTTCATTAGGTAGACTATAATGCCTTAGGGTGATCCTATGCATTTCACCAAAAATATGGATAGTAACATTAGATTATGTGTTGATTATAAGATGTTAAATCAAATCACTATTAAGAACTAGTATTTGTTAACATGAATCGATGATCTATTTTATTGGATGATGGGGATGGATGGTTCACCAGTATTTATCTTTAGTTGGTATATCATCAATTTAGTGCATAGGTTGATGGTGTACTAAATACAATGTTCAGGATCCATTATTTTCATTTTTTAGTTATTCATGATATCATTTGGAGTAACAAATTATCCATCATTATTTATGGATTTAATGAATTGAATATTTTATCTTTATCTAAACTCATTAGTATATTGATTTATTCACAATCTTATGAGAATCATGGAGAGCATTTAGCTACTATCTTGGAGAAATTAGGCACCCATGGACTTCATTCTGAAATATTTAAATTCCATTTCTAGATTCAATAAGTGAAGTTTTTTAATCATGTTATGTTAAAATCGATAATATAAATAGATCTTGATAAAGTGGTGGAAGTGATGTCTTGGGGAGTATCCAAGAATGATTTTTAGATTTATAGTTTCTTAGGGTTTATTAAATTTTATCATTGATTCATTCAAGATTTATACCCTTTGAAAGGTCCAATGATGATTCTATCCAAGAAGGGGATGAGATTATTATAGGACAATCATTGAAATATAGATTTTCAAGAATTTAATTATAATTAACTATTGCATCTATTCTTATCTTACCAAAGTAAGGTATTCTATATGAGGTTTATTGTAATTCATATAGTGTGGGATTTGGATGTGTAATTATTCAGGAGGTTTAGGTTATGGATCAAGGTTCTCTAAAACATAATTCATACAAAAATTATTATCCTACTCATGATCTTGAGTTGGAAGCAATAGTGTATTCCATCAAGATTCAATATAATTTTTTTTATATTTATTGTGTTTACCAATCAAAAAATTAAGAAGTATATTTTCTCTTGACATGATTTGAATCTCAGGTAGAGAATATGTGAAAATTATCCAATGTCATTTGAATTTGAGATAATATATACTCTTGTGAAGGTTAATATTGTTGTCTATGCATTGAGTAGGACGTCTTAGATTGATGTGGTTTAGGAGTCAATGGATGAGTATTAGATCATATTTATTTTTGTATAGTTACATTGAAATATAGATTAGGAGTAGGATTATGTGGTTTTGGAACATTTGATTATCACTTTTTTATTTAAAGAGTGAGTGAAAGAGAGTTAATTCTAGACTCTATATTCACGTCTTTAATGAAATAATTTATAGTGGGGAGAAGATCCTCAGGTTGAATCTAAATGCTAATTAACTATTGTATTTTCATATATGGCTTATGGTTCCATTTTATATGTGGGAATAAGTGATATGTGATTTTTATATTTCTTGATGGCTAGTTCATCTCAAGTTGACCAAGATGTGTCGTGGTGTTTGATGAAACTTTTGATTGTTGGGGATGAAAAAGGATATATCTGGATTTGTATGAAGATGCCTTACCTATCAATTGGTAAAGGTAAAGCATCAAAGGATAGTTTGAATGTGTAGTTTTTTCCCATTCTAGTATGTAAATGTGATGAGGTCATGATTTATTTTTTTAAGATTCTTCCATGATCATAAAAATGGAGAGATATGGTATAGGTGATAGTTGATCAACTGGTTAAATTTACCCATTTATTTCTGAGTAGAGAGACTCAAATGTTTGATAAGATAAGAAAGATTTATGATCATGAAATTGTCAATCTTCATGGAATTCCTGGTATTATTTAATCCATCTGAGATATAATATTTACTTATCAGTATTATTAGGGATTATTGAGAGATCTTGGTAAACAAATAAATATGAGTATTTTATATTATCCATGGAATGATGAGAAGTTTGAGCACACTATACAAATTCTAGGGGATATGTTTCTCACATGTATACTTGATTTTGGCATAGCATGTGAAGATGATTTAAATTTGGTATAATTTAGGTATAAAAATAACTAACAAGGATTGATTAAGATAGTTCTATTTGATAAATTATAAGGGAAGTCACACTCAAGTATGCGGAACCAGATACAAATCTCTCTTTTTTTTTCAATGTACGAGTAATTTTTGAATTGGGAGTTGGTTTTTGGGACTATGGTGGTAGTAGAGGGCCACTGGATAGACATTAAAGGTAAGCGGCTTTCTAGTGTTGTCTAGTAAAACATGTGGAAGTTTGTAGGTGACACCATCCTACTGATGGAGTGCCTAGACTAGAGGTTCATGCATTCTACCTACACCCACTGGACATTCAGGGTCCTCCTATAGGTGCAGGTAATTTTCTTTCACCCAGCAGCTAGATGGTGGAATCACTGGGCACATGGATTAGTAAGGTCCTAATAATTTTTTTATAAAAAACTATTTTCTTAATCTCCATTAATCCAAATCTTAATCCCTAACTCGTTTTTTTTTATCCTAGAGGCTTCAAAGTTGCATCCTTGGCTATCCACATTTCCCTAATGTGGATTCTTCATGCCAGTTGAATCTTGGGTCTCCAATTCATCATAATATGGTTAGAGGACTCCTTATAATCAAGTTTCTACTATCTTTATCCATGATTTCAATGTCTCATGGGACTATATTGTTGGATCTAGTATGAAAATGGATAATTGAACTTTTTTACATTGGATCTAGGTTCTTGAGAATCTTATCTTCTTGTTTCCCATCACCAATCTTGAAGAGTCAATGTCATTTCATCATTCTCATGGTAGGTGTATTTATCCTATGGTATAACCATTATCATGCCTTATGTTACTTTATTTTTTTCCTTTGGTTTTAATTATGAAATCGATTAATGAAATTGGATTTAATATTTGGGGGCTATGATAGGTGTTTTAAAAAAATTACTTTGGAATTCAGGTTTCATGCTATTTATGTGTTTAGAAAAGTGCCTCAAATAATCTTTTGAAAGGGGAATGGTTTTTCAAGCATGGGAATAGTTTGGTATCACTATATAAAATATTTTATAAAAATTTGGGATTGGATTTGAAATTCCTTATTCCATGGAAAATGTTTATGAAATATGGTTTTGGATAATTCCTTGGAAACTGTTTATGAATAAAATTTGTTTTCCTTAAACATAATAATGATATAATAGCATGCTTGGGAAACCTTGGGGTATGGGGGAAAAACTAAAAAAAATAGACTAGCCCTGGTGAATCCATCTATCACTAGTAGAGGTTCCCTTGATATCTTGGTGACTACGGGGGTAGAAACCATGGTTCCCAGACTTTATGAGTCATGTATGTTGTCTATTGTTCCTTTTTGTGTCTTAGTGATTTGGTTGTGTACACCCTTGTGTTATGATTGCCCAATTTTGGTTGCTTTGAGATTGCATTAAAAGCCTAATCTTTTGATATTACTATTTTCCCACTTTTTCATGTTATGTGAATTGATTATTTAAAGCTTTTATTCATCTTATTATGACATTGATAATATAATATTTCATATTGCTCTGTTTTAAAGATTATGGAATGAATTTGAAAGGAATTGTATGATTTTGAAAATAATTCCAAAGGATGTTTTATAAAATATAAAATGATTTATTTTAATATGATTTATAAATATATCTTAAATGTGAACTAATGTATGCATGTGGTTATACATTATATAGATTCTTTGGTGGTATCTTACTGGGAATTTTTTATCACACCCTGTTTTATTCTTTATGCATTTATAGCCATGGTTTTGTAGGATATGGTTAATGGGAAGAGTATCATATAGAGGAAGACTCACCTTGATTGTGTTGTTCACCAATTTGTTGGTATGGAGGTGACTTATGGTCACATGGAGATAGACCCATTGGTTGTTTGAAGTTTCATGTTGTTGATGATATTCTTTTTTTGCTTTGTGACCTTGTTATCTAGATGTTGTATGTGATCCTTTTTAGTTGTTGTTTTGACATATGATATGCTCTGGTTTTCTACTTGGTAATATTTTTACTTTATATCATGTTCCTTTTGAGGGTGAAATAACTCCCATATTCTCTTGTATGATACCCAAGTGTTTTTCACCAGCCCATGGAAATTGGGAATGAGCTTTGGGCCTTATAGTGGGCCAATTTGGGTAAAGTTATGGGTTTACCTGGGTTAGTATTTTAAAAATGGTATTAGAGCCTCGGGTTTCATTAAATCCTATAATCATACTTTTTTATCACCCTCTTGTGTTTGGGGTTTATTGATATACTGAAGAAAGGACTTTCAGAAATTGAGAGGTCGCATGGGGGTGTTCTTGGCTAACACACTTGCATGACAAGTCTTGAGTTACCATGGGAAGTATGAGCTTCTCTAGTGTTCTTATATAAGGTTTTAACCTTTTTTATTTATTTTTTAAAATTTTATTTATATTAAAGTAATAAAATTATATTCTAAATGTTTTTTGTTTTTATCCCAACTAGGTTAAATACCCTGAGATGGGGGTGAATCATCATGTGAAAGTTTAGAATAAATTCCCCTTCGGATCTTGTTTTTTCATTATTCAAAACACTCTTCTCTCTATTTCCTATAGAAAATTATTAGTAGAAATGAAATCAAGAACGGTACACAATAATTTTACTTGGTTCACCCACAATGGGCTAAATCTAAGTAGAATACATAGTCAATGTTCCTATGTACCAAATCCACAAAAGCGTACTGCTATTAAAAAGTTCAAAGAAAACTCACTGTTTGTAACAACCCAAAATTTTATCAATGGAAATTCCCTTCTTAAAATTATTTTATATAGTATAAATAAAATGAAATCACTTAGAGAACACAATAGAAAAATTTAAATGAAGAATGGATGCACTAAAAGGTATTTCTATAAATTAAAGAACATATCCCGGTGGAATGGTAACATGAACTTTGGAATAGTATTATGACCATTAAGAATAGTAAACCAGCCAATAGAATAGTAACTTTATCTATAAAAGTATAAATAAAATTTATGCATCTTATAAATGACAATATAATATAATTATATCATTGTATAAGTAAATAAATATTTTAAAAATTAATGATTAATTCTTGGTATTTTTATACAATATAAATGTTTATTTATAATTTAATAATTGTTATAATTATTTAAAAGAAAATTTATTTTCATAAAATGGATTCATAAATTAACATTTTTTTTCTTATTATTATAATATAATTTTATGATACATTTCTTAATTTTTCAAAGTGTTATAAAATCAGTTATAGTTTTAAAATCGCTATTTTCCAGGTAAATGATGATTTTAATTAAAAAATAAATTTATCATATTTAGAAAATTATTTTCTTAAAATTTAGTTCATTTTTTAATTCTACACATCAAAAAATATTTAGGGTGAATTTTCTATATTTTTCTAAAATACTTGAATTTTTTGTGAAAAGTAAAATATGATAATTTACGATAAAAGAAAAATACATGGATTATTGATTAATAAATGGTGTAAGGATGATATGATCCCAAAATATAAAAATATCATTCATTATTTTAATATATTTATTGATAAGGATCAAACTATTCATAGTCTTGAGCCAAAATAATAAACTAATGAATAAAATAATGAGAAAACATCCCTCTCCTCCCCTATAAATACCACCTCTTCCCCTCACACCTTCCAAGATTTGATAATTTCCAAAGTTCTACCTAATAATATTCCCAAGCCCCTACCTAACCATTATAATCTCTTTGTCTCATCAAAATACCAAACCATTTTCCCTAAAGAGGTTCTCAAGGAGGAGAAATTCAAGAGGTAAAACCCTCTTTCTTTTTCTTTTAAATTATTTTCAATTTCGTTTCTTTTATTATCCTCTACTCACATCCACCTATCCAAGAGTCATGATAAATACATTATATTTTATATACTATAATTTTCTAATTTTTATGAAATAATTTATCTTTTAATCTCTTCCCTTTTCCTTTTATTCTAAAAATGAATATATCGTCTGTAGTGTGTTGATTTACCACCAACGTGGAGAATGCATTTTCATTTTTCACGACCACCTTAAAGTCTGGTTATAAAACCATAATTATGGTTAAATGATATTTTATTATACATATAATAAGTTATATAATGTTCAGGAACCAATATATAAAAAAGATATTAAATAAAATGATATGAGTTCATGATGGTCGTAAAATCCCAAAAATAAATTAAATAATCTTCATCAACTATTTATATAATGATTCATCCAAATACTATATTACCAAATTAAAAATAATACCAAATAAACTTCTATATGTTCATTAATAACATAAATTTCAATTTTTTATAATCATTCTCATTTTACATAAACTTCCATACTCATATACAAGTGAACCGATCATGAAAACCAGGAAAATAAACACTCCCGAATGATGAAATTGAACTCTATAACTCATCTAAAATCCCATAAATTAAATTAATAAAACTATAATTAATAAAATTCATGTATAAGAGGTTCTTTATTTTTAAATTAATGGATTTAATTTTTTTATCCATGATATTAAAGTGGATAAATCATTCGGACATAAGGAAAGGGGATTCCCAACCCCAACTCTCTTTCTTTGGGTTTTCTCTCTTTCACTCCATTTTCAGTATGTATGTTCCTTTATATTTCTATAAATATCATTTATTTTTTATTAATTTTTTTTTTTTGGATATACATGTTTCTAATCTATTTTTATAAAAATTACAAATATTTTTTCAAAAGAACTCTTCTTTCTAAAAAAACACTTTTTTACTTCTCATGAGATTGCTTCTTCTACAATCAAGATTGATGCCAAGAATATTATTACCTTTTTGGGGAGCTCAAAAGGTTTATTAATGTATGATTTATTAAATAAAACTCATTAAATTCCATGGGTTACTTTATGTCCAAGATTTATATATGTTCTATCTATCATGCATGATAATGTAAATGTTATGGTGTGATGGGTGCACCCAGAATTATATAGCACATGTAAATATTATGATGTGATGGGTGAACCTGAAATTATATATCACTCCAATGAATTAGTTAATGTGATTAATATCATGAGATTAATTAAAATATGTGTGAACATGATTCTATCTTTTTTCACAGATATGTGTGGTATTTGACTACTAAGACATGATGTTTCATTTTTAGGCATAGCCACATTCCATGCCTTTATCTAATGTTTCCTCTCATGATTATGATTATGATACTTTGATTATATTATGATGATGATGATTACACTCAACCATGTTTCATGTCTCTTATTCATCTTCTTACTGTACTTTTATCTCACCCCTTATTTTGATGTATATCCTCAAGTGTATACTTGTACTAAGAACATGAGGGCCAATAAGAAGCTAGGGAAGAATGAATTAAATAAATATTAATGTTTTATTATGTAAAATTTATGTATGGTCCAAATTTTCCCAAGAAACTAAACCTTTTTATCCTGGTTGTGGAACTCTTTTTTATTGTTTATCATTAAAATGATGTAATAGCTATGTAAGATGAAGCAGCGTCACTATAGTTGGTATCAGATTATGGTTTAGTTAATTTGGGAATTAGGATAAGAGGGCCTTAGTGAAAATCATTAGTATGAGACTGAGTATATGTAATCACACAAGAAGCATTGTTTTAGAAAATTCTAAACATAGGGATCCCATAAGATAATTATTTAGAATTAATTTCATAATGGAATAAATTATTCATTCATGACTTGTTCACTTATGTTTTGTTCTAACATTTTCTATTTTAGAAAATGGTAGGAACCCGGAGAAACCAAGCCAACAACCCATGTGAGGGACAATGCAGAAATTTCCCAAAATACATCCTCAATGCCTTAGGAGGTGGAGTTCAAAATTTCATGGAGAAGCTTACCCACCTATCTCAGGATATGAACAATAACCTGAATAATGTGGAACATCATCCTTCACCTAAGAGGGAGAAATTGGCTATCGAGTCTTTTATGTGGAAACGACTACTAATATTTAGTGGATCTTCAGATCCACTCATCGTGTAATAGTGGTTCAACTCAATAGAGAAGATATTTTCTATGCTTTATTATTATAAGATGGAGAAGGTGACTCTGGATGTTTATTGTTTATATGGAGAGGTTGACCAATGGTGGGCGTTGATTAAGAACACTAAGTTGAAGGATGAAATTGAATAGATGGAGTAGGAATTCTTTAAGATAATGTTTCTTAACAAGTATCTCCCTCAAACTCTTCATAAAAATATGGAGATATAATTCATAGAGATGAAGAAAATGGAAGGAAAATATTTTATGGCCTACGAATAAAATTTCACAAGGCTTGCAAGGGATGCTTCAGGTTTTTTTATTAAGAATGCTAGTAAAATAGATATATTCTTTAGTGGTTTAAACCCACACCTTAGAAAGGCTCTAGAAATTAAATATTTTGGGTGTTATGAATAATTTTTTTGATGTTCTCTCAAAGTTGATATGGATTTTGGTGAATGGTTCCATGGATATGGTGATAATAAATGAAAGATGGAGTTTCAGGAGGGATGATCTAATGAAAAAGGTGGAAAGAAAACTCAACCATCCACATGTCAAAAATGTTGTAAGAAGCATCATGGGAATTGTATTAAAGGGATGGGGATATGATATAAGAGTGGGAGAGAAGGCCACCAAGCTCATTAATATAGAAGAGACATGATGAAGTAGGACAATGTGGTGGAGGAAAGAAGAGCACCACCCATGGTTCAATGCTTCAACTATAGGGAGCAAGGGCAGTATGCAATCCAGTTCACTAAACCACAAGTCCTCAAAGGTAATCAGCATCATTAACCACCAAATCCAAAGGAGCAAGGTAAGGATTATTCGATCACTACTACTGAGGTGGAGCACAAAAACGATGTTGTGACAGGTATGCTAGTTATTAATTCAATAATAGAGAATGTACTATTTGATTATAGTTCTACATATTATTTCATATCTTTCAAGTTTAGTAGAACTATTCAAACACCATCTCAAAATATGGAGGTTGAGTTGTCTATGAGAATAGAAAATGGGTCAATTATTGCATCCAAAGTATATAAATCCTCCCCAATTAATGTTTGTCGACTAAACCTCCTAGAAAATATTATCTTAATTCCTTTGGTGTAGTTTGATGATATTTTGGGCATGGATTGGCTATCTTTATACAAATCCAACATCAACTGTCGGGAAATGGAGATCACTCTTAACACCCTGAAGCATCCTCCAATTCTATACAAGTTTAAGGAGGAGGATGAATCATCTTCAAATCCATCATATAAAGTGTGGATATTATTTCCTTATGAGAAATAATATTTAGCTCAAATGATTGAGATGAAAGAGAGAATCATGATCAAAGACATTCCCATTGTGAGAGACTACACCGATGTGTTCCCTGAAGAATTTTCTAGTCTTACTCCTAACTAAGATGTTTAGTTCTCAATTGAACCTATTCGTGGATATATGAATATATCAAAGATACCTTGTATAATTTCCACCATAGAGTTGGAGGAACTAATGAAGTAGTTACAAGAGAATCTGAACAAGGGTTTTATACGCCTGAGTGCCTTACCATGGGGCACACCAGTTCTCTTCATAAAGAATAAGGATGGATCAATGCGCCTTTGCATTGGTTATCATGAGCTCAACAAAATCATGATAAATAAAAAGTACCCCCTTTCATGGATAAATTACTTATTCAATCAACTACGTGGGGCCAAGTATTTCTCTAAGGTGGACCTTCAGTTGGTATATCACCAATTAAAGGTAAGGAAGTAATATATTCCCAAGACTGATTTTTTAACGAGGTACAGACACTATGAGTTCATAGTGAGGGCTTTCAAACTCTCTAATTCTCTAGAAATATTCATGTAATTAATTAATAGAGTCCTTATAGATTACCTTAACAAATATGTGGTAGTCTTTATCGATGATATTCTAATATACTCCAAGAGAAAGGAGGAACATGAGGAGCATTTTAATACTGTGCTAAATACATTATGAAGGGAGAAATTTTATGTAATGTACAGCAAATATGAGTTTTTTATGGAGGAAGTATCATTATTATTGAATATTATCACCAGAAAAGGAATATATGTGGACCCTTCTAAGATAACAGAAATTAAAGAGTGGCCCAGGAAAACATATATAATGGAAATTTGTGGTTTCCTTGGTCTGGTAGGGTATTATGGGTGATTTATGAATAAAGTTTCATGATTTTCAAACCCACTAACCAAGATGAATCAGAAGGGAGAAAAAATTTCTGGACTAGTGAATGTGAAGACTGCTTCATAGAGTTAAAAAAGAGGCTTATCACCACTTCAATTTTCACACTTCCAACAAGTGGGGAACTCTTTATAGTATACAGTGATGCTTCAAATAAGGGACTAGGCTGTGTACTGATGAAAAATGAAAAATTGATAGCTTATGCCTCAAGGAAATTGAAAATTCATGAGTAAAGATATCCTACGCATAATATGGAGTTAGGAGTTATGATCTTTGAGTTGAAAATATGGCGGCATTATCTCTATGGGGAGAAGTGTGAAATATATACTAATAATAAGAGACTAAAATATATATTCACACAAAAAGAGCTTAATATACACCAATGAAGATGGTTATATCTCATCAAGTATTATGAATGCTCAATCCACTATCATCCTGGAAAAGAAAATAAAGTGGTGGATGATCTAAGTAAAAAGGATCATGAAACATTATCAATGATGAGAATTGAGAAGGATCCAATCATCTTAGATTTTCAAAGGATAGACATGGGAATCATTAAGGAAGTAACATCATAAATCATTTCTCAAATGATTTCTCAACCATCCCTCATAGAGAAAATAAAGGATTCTCAAATAAATGATGTGGAAATTCAGAAGAAGGTAGAATCTATGAGAAAGGGTAAATCCATAGAGATTAAAATTGATGAGGAAGGAGTTGTGATATTTGGTTCACAACTATGTGTACCATATAATCAAAATATATAAAAGGAGCTTTTGAATGATGTACAAAGCTCAACCTTCCCTATTCAGCTAGGGAGCACAAAGGTGTATCAAGATGTCCAAGACAACTATTGGTGATATAATATGAAGAAGGAGATCACTAATTATAAATCAAAGTGTTTGTTATATCAGCAAGTGGAGGATTAAATACAAAAGTATAAGGGGTTGATGCAACCATTACCTATACCAACATGAAAATGAGAAAACATCATCATGGACTTTGTTAATGGACTTCCGAAGACATCCAAAGAAAACAATGCTATATGGGTTGTTATGGATCATCTTATAAAGACATCTCACTTTATCGCAATTTGAGAGGACTTCTCACCAGATTAACTTGTACGGATATACATCAAAGAAGTGGTAAGGCTTCATGGAGTACCACTATCGATTGTATCTGATCGAGATTCGAGATTCACCTCTAAGTTCTTGAAAAGTCTCCAATATTCTCTAAACACTGAGTTGAAATTCAGTACATCTTATTATCCTCAAACTAATGGGAAATTTGAATGAACTATTCAGACACTAGAAAACATGTTGAGGGCATGTTATATGGACTTCAAAATAGGATGGGACCAACATATTCCTCTGGTTGAGTTCTCTAACAACAACAGTTTCCACTCAAGCATCCAAATGGCTCCATATGAATCCCTTTATAGGAAAATATGCAAAACACCAGCATACTAGGATGAATTCACTAAATGTAAGTTACTAGGATCTAAAATGGTCGATTGAATGGTAGGAAAGGTGAAAACCATTCATCGGCACATCAAGGCATCCCAAATTAAACAAAATATATATATAGACAATCATTAATTGGACCTAGATTTTATGGATAGAGACATGGTATTCCTCTACATATCTATATTGAAGAGGATCATGAGATTTGGGAAGAAATAATAGATGAGTCCCAGGTACATCGTCCCCTTTGAGATTCTTGATCAACTCAGATTTGTGGCCTATCAATTGGTACTTCCACCAACTATGTATCAAGTACATGATGTATTCCACGTATCCCTCTTGAGAAAGTGCATATCAAATCCCTCACATGTACTGAATCCAGAGGTGGTACAGTTTAAAATGATCTCTCTTGCTAGGAGAAGCCGGTGAAGATCTTAGACCGTAGAGATAAAGTTCTACACAATAAAACTACTCACATGGTCAAAGTATTGTGGAGAAACCATAAGCATGAAAAGTCAACATGGGAATCGGAGGAAGTGATGAAGAATAAGTAACCCCACTTGTTTTCACCGTAGTATGTAAAACAAAATTTCGAGAGAGAAATTTCATAAGGGGGGAAGAGTGTAACGACCCAAAATTTTATCAATGGAAATTCCCTACTTATGATTATGTCATATATTACAAATCACATAAAATCACTTAGAAAACACAATAAAAACTTTTTAAATGAAGAAAGAATGAATAAGTGGTATTTCTAGAAATTAAGGAACCTATCCTGATGGAATAGTAACATAACCTTTGGAATAGTATTGTGACCATTAGAAATAGTAAATTATCCAATAGAATAGTAACCTCATCTATGAAAGTATAAATAAAATTTAGGCATCTAATAAATGAAAATATTATATAATTATATCATAATATAAGTAAATAAATATTTTAAAAATTATTGATTAAGTATTGGTATTTTTATACAATATAAATGTTTATTTATAATTTTATAATAAATATAATTATTTAAAAGAAAATTTATTTTCATAAAATGGATTTTAAATTAAAAAAATATTATGATTATAAGATAATTTTATGAGACCTTTCTTAATTTTTCAAAGTTTTATAAAATCAATTATAATTTTAAAGTTGGTATTTTCCAAGTAAATGATTATTTTAATTAAGAATTAAATTTATCATATTTAGAAAAATATTTTCATAAAATAGAGTTCATTTTTTAATTCTATATGTCAAAAAATATTTAGGGTGAATTTTTTGGATTTTTCTAAAATATTTGAATTTTTGGTGAATAGTAAAATATGATAATTTACGATAAAAGATAAATACATTAATTATTGAGTAATAGATGATTTAAGGTTTATGTAAGCCCAAAATCTCTAACTATCATTCATTATTTTAATATATTTAGTGATAATACTCAAACTATTCATATTCTTGATCCAAAATAATAAACTAATGAATAAAATAATGAGAAAAACCCCTCTCCTCCCCTATAAATACCACCCCTCGCCACCTCTTCTCATCACACCTTCCAAGATTTTAGCCTTTCCAAAGTTCTATAAAATACTTTTACCAATACCCTTCCCCATATCCAAGATCTCTTGGTCTCATCAAAATACCAAACCCTTTTCCCTAAGGAGGTTCTCAAGGAGGAGAAATTCAAGAGGTAAAACCATCTTTCTTTTCCTTTTAAATTATTTTCAATCTCATTTCTTTTCTTACCCTATACTCACCTCAACCTATCCAAGATATATGATAACTCTGGTATCTTTTATATACTATAATTTTATTATGTTAATGGAATAATCTATCTTTTAATCTCTTCCATTTTCCTTTTATTCTAAAAATGAAAATATCGTTCACCGTGTGTCGATTTACTGCCACTATGGAGGATGCGTTTTCATTTTTCACTAACTCCTTCAAATATGGTTATAAAACCCTAATTGTGGTTAAATAATATTTTATTATATATACTATAATTTATTTAATGTTCTGGAACCAATATATAAACTATATATTAAAGAAAATGATATAAGTTCGTGATGGTCGTAAAATCAGCCAAATAAATTAAATCATTTTTATTAACTATTTATCTAATGATTCATCCTCATACCATATAACCAAATAAAATATAATTCCAAATAAACTTTTTTATTTTAATTAATAAGTTATAGTTTTAATTCTGGAGAATCATTCCCATTTTACATAAACTTCCATACTCATATACAAGCAAACGGATCATGAAAACCAAGAAAACAAACACTCCCAAAACGATAAAATTGAACTCTATGACTCATCAAAAATACCATAAATAAACTTAATAAAACTATAATAAATAAAATTAATGTATAAAACATTCTATATTTTTAAATTAATGAACTTAATTTGATTATATAGGATATTAAAGTGAATAAATTATTTAGACATATGGTAAGGGGATTCCCAAACCCAACTCTCTTTCTTTGGGTTTTCTCTCTATCACTCCATTTTCAGTATGGATGTTCCTTTATTTTTCTATAAATATAATTTATTTTTACTTCAATTTTTTTATATTATATACATGTTTCCAATCTTGTTTTATGATAAATGAAAATATTTTTCCAAAAGAACTCTTCTTTCTAAAAAACACATCTTTTACTTCTCATGAAAATGTTTCTTCTTCAATCAAGATTGATAATAAGAATCTTATTCCATTTTTTGGGAGATCCAAAGTTTATGAATGTATTATTTATGAAATGAAATTCATTCCTTTAAATGGTTTACTTTATATCCAAGATTGATATGTGTTATATGTGGGATGCATGATAATGAAAATGTTATGATGTGACGGGTGCACCTCAAATTATATAATGCATGTAAATGTTATGATGTGATGGGTGTGCCAGAAATTATATAAAAGTCCAATCCATTAGGTAATGTGATTAATATCATGAGATAAAGTGATATATGTGTAAACATTATTATATCTCTGTTCACAATTATGTGTGGTATTTGACCACTAAGACATGATGTTTCATTTTTATGAATTGGAACATTTCATGCCTTTATCTAATGTTTCCTCTCATGATTATGATTATGATCCTTTTCTTATATTTTAGTGATGATTATTATTCTCAACCATGTTCTATGTATCTTATCCATCCTCTTACTATGATTTTAGATCACCCCTTTTTTATTTATATCCTCAGGTGTATACTGGTACTATGAAGAACACAAGGGCCAATAAGAATCTAGGGAAGAAGGAATTAAATAAATATTTATGTTTTATTATGTAAAAGTTATGTATGGTCCTAATTTTCTAAAGACACTAAACCTTTGGATCATTTTTATGGAACACTTTTATTTTATTTATCTTTAAAATGATATAATATCTATGTAATAGAAATTAGGGTCGCTATATTGTCCCTCCTAGTTCTCTACCATTCACAATTTGAAAGATCGATACTATATCAACTGAAGTGTGCTCACTATTACAGAATATTCTTCAATTTATCACTTGAATCAATATATTTTACACCTCATTTGATTCATCAAGAATCTATAATTTAATTCAGTTGATGAATACCTATTTACCATATAATTAATAGTCAATCCCTTCTCATTTGCATGTGATTCACTTTCAAGAAATCCCTTTCTCAACTTAGGTGAAACTACTAGATTCTTCAAAAAACTTTCTGCTTTCATGAAATCCACAACTTTCAAGAAACTCAAAACTATTGTGAACCTTATATAACTTTCACAAAACTTCATTTCTTTTTGAAACTAATGGTCTTATGAAAAACTTCACGCATGAAAAATCCTTCATGAAACACTTTCATGAATTCAGAGCCATTGGATTTTCATTAAGGATTTATTTATTCAAATGAGGGGTGTAGCCACCTATTTATAGACGTTGTCTCCCCTTCATAAAACTTCCAAGATCACCACCTTATTTTCATGAAACTCTTCATACCTGTTCATGATACTCCTTTTCATCACAAAACTTTGGGAAAATTTTTTATCCACAAAAATTCTCATAATCGTGTAACTTACTATCTTTCCTTCATGACTCATCAATCTTTCATGAATATCCAAACCTTCAAAAATCACCAAACTTTCATGAAATGATAGACTTTTTTGAAACACAAAACTTTCATTAATTCCATTCCTTTACCATATTTTCATAAGGCATCCCTAGAAATTAAAATTTCGTGAAACTTGTGTCATCCTCTAAATTTTGGTCCCCAAAAATTTAGAAAAAACTGGGAAAAAGTTCCACTTTGTACATGAAACATCCTAAAACACTTATATAGATTTCATACCTTTGAATTATATATTTTTTAACATACCTTATCAATAATCGCTCTATTACTATACAACTGAACTTGTCAGCCTACTTTTTCAACAAACACATTCTACCCAAAAACACTACAAAGTTACCTTGAGGGATTTTTTCCTAATAATCTCCCCCTTTAGGTTTTTGAAAACTCTTCACCCTTTTATACCACTTTAAATATTTTTCTATATTCTAAAAAAATTATCTTCTTGTGATTCTAGATAGAAATCAAATATTTACTCAACACACACTCTAATCTCACATGAGTCATGATCAGTATGAGAAACAAGAGTAGCATAAAAATTTCATCAATGAATCATTTTATTCCCAAAACAGTCAAATTATTTCATCACAAATCTCATATGTCATGATATATAACCTTTTATTGATAATCTTTAGCATCATCATATTTAAAACTCCCCCAACTTTACTGCTCCCCCTATCAGCTTCTACCCCTATCTTGATCAATATATTTTCTCCCCCTTTGTTAATAAACCCAAAGGTCACTCCTTTTTGGATGAAACATTATAAAGAACACATATCAACACATTATGTTAAAACAAACCATACCTCAAGGATAAGGGGTTCCATGTCCACACTTGTTCAAGTGTGGGGAGTCGACTAAAATCCCTGAGTCTGTTGATGTCTCTCAAATGATTCTTTGGGTAATTACTTCATTATAATGTATGTAAATTGTAATTTTGTAGGCACATACTCCAACTTTACAATCCCATGATCCACCTTTTCTTTGATAAAATAATACTTGATTTAAATATTCTTTGTTCATGAGTGATGGAATGGGTTTTTTCTAAGATTTATATCACTTGAATTATTTTAATGGATTTCAATCAAAGATTTTACTTCAACTATCATATCATCAAGATGATTATTCATCCATGATAACTATGTGAAATCTTGAGTAGCCACAATATATTCAACTTCTGTGGAACTCAATGAAATTAACTCGTGTTTATTACTTATCCAATAAATACACAATCCACAAAGGTATAATGTACCACTTGACATTGATTTTATATTATCTACTGAACTGGCTCAATATGCATCTGTATATCCTAATAACTCTTATTGAGATTTATCATTATATAGAAAACCAAGATAAATTGTTCCATTAATATAAAAATGATTATTTTTATTGTAAGTAAGTGGATTTCCTTGGGATTTTTTTGATACCATATTTATTGTCATGTGGAAACAAAAATATCAGATCATGTCATTGTTAAGTGTTGGAATTAGTTCCCTATAACCAACTTCTTTGTACTTTATGATAAATATGTATTCATTGGATGGATATTAATAAAATTCTTATAAAATCATTATTGTTATTATGCATGAAATTGTATGTGATAATGTCCTAAGAGTATTTGTTGCACTAAAAGGTCATAGCAGATCCCTACTATGATGAGAACCCAGAAGTGTCATGACACTATTCTTGAATATATGTTCTATAGTCGGATGATATAATTTGAAGGGAAACAAATGATATGGTCTATCAAGTGTGGAGACTCATAGGAATTTTAGGAACCTTCTCATGGTGTACACCCTTGGTAATGTCCACGAGGATATTATGAGAATGAGACCCGACAGTATGAAATCCACATTTATAAGTTTCATTAGATGTTCCAATATAAAGACATGTGTATTTGTCCTTAGACTTTATGATTATTATTAATGGGTATTATGACTCATGCACTTATATGTATTAGAGAAAACTGTGATTACATATGTTCATGGTAAGGTAGGATATGTTGGGTGCATCATAAGTAATACTACATTAATGAATAATGTGAGAAAGGATTTGTCCCTTCTATTCCATAACAGAATTTTATATCTCAATCCCTTTTATGGAAATGATATAGCCTAAATAAATCCATATTCATGGTGTTCTATAGGCAAGTTCAATTTCTAATAAGTCAAAGAATGATAAATCGAGCACATGGGTTGATGGCACTTGCATACAACCAGCTTGATTGAAGATATCGAGACAAAGGGATTACAATACATGGTAAGCATTCATATGAGTTGAAATTTAATTATGGCATTAACTTATTTCACTATGGGTGCCTTGGCGTGTTGATAGATGCTAACCTTGGACTTTAAACTGCTCTACCTGATTCTACTGAGAAAGAGGCCTAGAGGGTCACACACTAAGGGTATCCAATATCTCGATTAAATAATATATTATTTATTATTTAACAAGTTGAATAAAGAATATTCCCATTTGTGGTTTAATAATTATTTATGGATGCCTGATCACATTTATTTAGATACTAGTTATTCGAGATAATATATTGTGGGAGGAATAATTAATAAATATTTATTTTCTATTTAGTGAATATAATATTTATATATTTATTAACTAATAATGAAGTGATATTTATTTAATAAATAAATAGTCATTCTTTAAGGTTCAATATATATAGTGGAGGACTAGTGGACTGAGTTAATTGTCTAGTAATAAATAATCATATTGAATATTATTTGATTAAATAATATTTAATTATAATTCAAAAGATAAGTGCATGTCGAGAAATAATAATGTTGTTATTATTTGACATGGGGTTTTTGCTAGGATTGATAAAATAATTAGGGTACTTATGCAAATTATTTATTATTACCCTATTAAATTAAATACCTTGTTATATTATTCTCTTGTTAGCCAAGCGCTAGTCTTACGGCGCCAATGTAGTTGTGCAAAACAAATTGGTGAAAAGCTCTTAAGCCTAGAGAGTCCATCTCTCTCCAAGAACTCTCTCAAGAACAAGAGAGATCCTCCTCCACCAAATCAATGAGAAAACTTTGGAAGTGGTTCTCAAGGTGATCGAAGGCCAACCTTTCAAGCATAAGGATATTCCATGATAGCACACAGAGACTCCTTTGGTGATGTCTGGAGATATGTGAAACACATGTGGATCCATGGTAGAGGAGATCTACCCTTTATCTCTACAATGCAACGATGGTACACCTACAGATCTGTGGCCGAACGCATCAATGAAGAATTAATAACCTTGGAGGTAATTCTTTAATTTAATTAAATTAATTATAAACAAAATATGTTGATCCTATCTCTTAGTTATGGGTTTTTATTCATTTGTCTAAATCCTTGATTCAATTCCGTGAATACTTTCATCCATCGTCATATTGATCCCAGATTGTTCATTGAATATGGAAAAAAATAAAGTTGGGCACCAGCCCTCCTGCGCTTCCATTGTGCCCAGATCATATATTAAGTAGAATAGATTTCCAATGATCTACCTATATTTCGTGACATTAACTACTTTTCCTTCATCATCTCTCAGTAGTTCCATGTGGGTAGCCACCAGAGTTTTTATTTTCTTGTAATTATCCATTCAAAATCTTCTCAAAACCTCCTTGGCATATTTGGATTGATAAATTAATATGACATTTCTTCCTTGCATCACATATAAACTAATAAAAAATGTTAGTTCTCCAATAATTGACATTTCAAACTCAATTTTCATGAAATTTTCAAATAGTTTTCATTTTTGATTCATATGATCCAAAAATATTATGTCATCAGTATACACCAACACCATCATCCTTTTAAAAATTTCATTATTGACATAAATATTGTAATCAACTCCACCACACTGAAAACCAAGCTTCTTTAAATACTGATCAAGTCTTGAATACTATGCTCTCAGGGCCTTCTTGAATCCATATAATGCCTTCTTCATCCTACAAAATTTGGTTTCATCTTCATGGACAAGAAACCCACCAGCTTATTTGATGTACACTTCTTACATAACCCTATTCAAAAATGTCAACTTAACAACCATCTAGAAAACTTTGAATTTCCTTTCCACTTCTATGGTTAAGAATAGGTGAATAGTCTCAATCCTTATAATAGATGCAAATGTCTCATCTACATTGATTCCCTCGATATGAGAGTATCCCTTTCACACTATTCATTCATTGTTTCAAATTACCAATCCATCTTCATTTATTTTGTTCTGTAAGACCTATTTGTTCCTGATGACATTCTTATTTTTCAGTCTCAAAATAATCTACTACGCCTGATTCTTCTCAATTCGGTCAATCTATTAATTCATAGCCTAAAACTAGTTCTATTCTTCATTTTCTTCTTCAAAAAATTTAGGATCTACCTAAGATAGAAAGGATGTCTACTATAATGAATTCATTCTCCATGTTTGAACTGGTGTTTCTTAATCAACAATGATGTTTTTCCTATCAATTTCAGATCGTCCCTTCAGATTTTGTGCATATACAAATTTGAATTCCTCTTAATCATAATCAATATCTTCTTTTGAATCGTCATTTTCCACTTCAACTCCCCCTGATTTTCTTACCTCTCCATCACTATCATCAGGTAACTGTTCACTATTTTTTGAGGATTTTGTTCATTTTCTACTATAGTGAAATAATTTATTTCAACCAATTTTCCCAGCCTCTTTTTAAATCATTTATAATATTTTGTTTTGTTTTAGTAGCTAAGAAATATCCCCTCATCTCCATGAGACTCAAAAAAAAATTGTTTTTCCTCATTGATAATAAAATACTTACTGTCAAAGATTTGAAAGTATTTCCCGTCATATGTAATAGTTAATAAATATTTATTTTATATTTAGTGAATATAATATTTATATATTTATTGAATAATAATGCAGTGATATTTATTTAAAAAATAAATATTCATTATTCAAGGTTCAATAAATATGGTGGACGATTAGCGGACCAAGTTAATGGTTGAGTAATAAATAATAATTTATAATATTATTTGATTAAATAATATTTAATTATAACTCACAAGATAAGTGCATGTTGATAAATAATAGTGATGCTATTATTATTTGACATAGGGGTTTCTCTAGGATTGATAAAATAATTAAGGCACTTTGCAAATTATTTATTATTAACCTAGTGAATTAAATACCCTGTTATACTATTCTATTATTATCCAAGCACTGGTCATGGAATGCCAATGTAGTTGTGCACAACGAATTGGTGAAAAGTTCTCAAGCCTATAGAGTTCATCCCTCTACAAGAACTCTCTCAAGAAAGAGAGAGATCCTCCTCCATCGAATCAAGGAGAACACTTTAGAAGCGGTTCTCAAGGCGATCAAAGGAGGACCTTGAAAGCATAAGGATCTTCCATGATAGAACTCAGATAATCCTTTGGTGACATCTGAATATATGTGAAACACATGTGGATAAACGCTAGAGGAGATCTACCCCTGATCTCTACAAAACAATGATGGTACAACTATAGATCTATGGCTAAACACATCAATAAAGAATGAATCGCCTTGGAGGTAACTCATTAATTTAATTTAATTAATTATCACTACTGGAAATCGGATCTTTCCCAACACTTATATATACCCTTTCCCAACGGTTCTCTCAAACCGTTGGGAAAGGGGGGGTCTTTCCCAACGGTTTGGGAGAACCGTTGGGAAAGGGTCCTCAAAACCCACCTTTCCCAACGGTTCTCTCAAACCGTTGGGAAAGGGGGGGTCTTTCCCAACGGTTTGGGAGAACCGTTGGGAAAGGGTCCTCAAAACCCACCTTTCCCAACGGTTCTCCCAAACCGTTGGGAAAGACCCCCCTTTCCCAACGGTTTGAGAGAACCGTTGGGAAAGGTGGGTTTTGAGGACCCTTTCCCAACGGTTCTCTCAAACCGTTGGGAAAGGGCCCCCCTTTCCCAACGGTTTGAGAGAACCGTTGGGAAAACTCACCCCCAAAACCAACCTTCACCCTCCAGGAAATTTCCACCTATCCCAACAGTTTTGAGAACCGTTGGGATAGGTCTATCCCAACGGTTTTGAGAACCGTTGGGATAGATTCTTTCATTTCTTCCAGGTCTGCTACCCGAGAACATTATATAAATCTAAATTTTAAATAATTATGATAATACATATATATATTTATGAAATTATGTTTAAAAAAGTGATGTTAGCTTAGTGGTTAAGTCGTTCGATTATAAACAAGGGGTCGTGGGATCAAATCCCAGCACATGTTTTTTTTTGAAATACATTTACCAACGGTTTTATATCCGTTGGAATAGATTTTCATATTACTTATACCTACGGTTTTGTAAACCGTTGGGATAGGTCTATACCAACGGTTTTGGGAAAACCGTTGGTATAGACCTATCCCAACGGCTTACTTCGCAACGGTTCTCCAAACCGTTGGTATAGGCTATACCAACGGTTTGGAGGCCTATACCAACGGTTCCAAACCGTTGGTATAGGTTAGTATTCTACTAGTGTATAAACAAAATATGTTAATCCTATCTCTTGGTTCTAGGTTTTTATTCCTTTTTCTAAATGCTTGATTCAATTCTATGGATACTTTCATTCATCATCGTATTGATCCCTGATTGTTTATTGAAAATGGAAAAAACTAAAGTTGGGCACCAGCCCTCCTGTGCTTCCACTGCGCCCAGATCCTACATTAAGTACAATAGACTGTCAATGATCTACCTATATTTTGTGACATTAACTACTTTTCCTTTATAATCTCTTGGTAGTTTCATGTGGGTAGACACTGGAGTTTTCATTTTCTTGTAATTATCCATTCCAAATCTTCTCAAAACCTCCTTGGCATATTTGGATTGATAAATGAATATCACATTTCTTCCATGCATCACCTATAAACTAAGGAAAATGTTAGTTCTCCAATCATTGACATTTCAAACTCACTTTTCATGAAATTTTCAAAAAAAAAATCATTTTGATTCATCTAATCCAAAAAATATTATTTCATCAGCATACACCAACACTAACATCATTTGATTACAGTCATTATTGACATAAATATTATAATAAACTCCACCACACTAAAAACTAAGCTTCTTAAAATACTGATCAAGTCTTGAATACTATGCTCTCAGTGCCTTCTTGAATCCATATAATGAATTATTAATCCTAAAAAAATCATCTTCATGGACAAGAAACCCATCATTTTATTTGATCTAAACTTCTTACATAACCCTATTCAAAAATTTCAACTTAAAAAACATCTAGAAAACTTTGAATTTCCTTTGCACTGTTATGGTCATGAATAGGTGAATGTATCAATCCTTATAATATATGAAAATGTCTTGTCAACACTAATTCCCTCCATATGGTAGTATCACTTTCACACTATTCATTATTTGTTTCAAATTACCAATCCATCTTCATTAATTTTGTTTTGTAAGACTTATTTGGTCCTCATGACATTCTTATTTGTCGATTTCAAAATAATATCTTATGTATAATTATTCTCCATTTGGTACATCTATTAATTCATAGCCTAAAACCAATTCTCATCTTCATCTGATTATTCAAAAAAATAGGCTCTACCTAAGATAGGAAGGATGTCTACTATAAAGAATTCATTCTCTATGTTTGAAATAGTGTTTCCTGATCAGTAATGATGTTTTTTCTATCAATTTTAGATAAACTCTTTAGATTTTGTGTATATAAAAATTTGAATTCCTCTTACTCATAATCAATATCTTCTTTTGAATCATCATTTTCCACTTCAACTCCCCCTGATTTTCTCACCTCTTCATCACTGTCATCAGGGAACTGTTCACTATTTTTTTGAGGATTTTGTTCATTTTCTACTATAGTGACATCATTTATTTCAACCAATTTTCCCAGACTCTTTTTAAATAATTTATAAGATTTTCTTTTGTTTAAGTATCTAAGAAATATCCCCTCATCTCCATGAGACTCAAAAAAATTTGTTTTTCCTTATTAATAATTAAATAATTACTGTCAAAGATTAAAAAGTATTTCAATGTTGTCTTATTTTTGTACCACAACTTGTACAGAGTTTTTTCTTCTTTCAGATGTAAAAAATCCCTATTGGATATGTAGATTGGTTTCAAGACTACTTCCTTCCATAATTTCTCTAGTTGGTTCTTTTAAATAATAATTGTTTTATCCATGTTGTTTATGATCTGATCTCTCCTCTCAACCACTCTATTTTGTTGAGGAGTTCTCATTGAGGAAACTTGGTTCTTTATCATGTGTTTCTCAAGATAATCCTCCACTTGACTGTTAGTGAATTCTATATCATTATCAGTTCAAAACTTCATAATCTTCTATCCAATAATCCTTTATCCTTCCCTTAGATATTGTGTTATTAAACAGAACACATTGAAATTGTGGGAAATGAAAAGTATCCATGTCATCCTGCTAAAATCATCAATGAAAATAATATAATACCTTATCCCATTAATGGATCTTGGTGAGATAGGTCCACACACATCTACATGCACCAAGTCGAGCACTCTGGTTAATTTTTTTCTTTTTACTTTTATGTCTTTCTAATAATCTTCCCCTGTTAATAAGCATCACACATATGAGTATGATCACATGATAGCTTGGGGATATCTCGAGCTGTATCACATTTGACCAGATCTTCCAGGGATGGTTAGCATAAATGGCCAAGCTATTTATGCCGAAATCTATTTTATTCCTCTCTAGATAGAAATCGCATATCCTCTTCTCCACTCACAAGGTATAGATTCCCCTTATTTCACTTTCCCTATAAAACAATCATATTGTTTTTTCCCTTGACGATACTCAACTTCTTGGAAAATCTTATCGAATGACCCAAGTCATAAAATTGACTAACACTTAGAAATTTGTGACTAAAAACTTCAATAACCGAGACATAAATACATCTCATATATTTGCACAACAAAAATTGGATTTTCCCAAGACAATAATATTCAATCCTTCATCATTTCAAAATTTGACAACACCTTTCTTATTATATTTGATGTATGTAACAAGATCCTTATTTCCCGTCATATGGGATGGAATCTATTATTAAGATATGAATATAATAATGCAGTGATATTTATTTAATAAAAAAATAGTCATTATTCAAGGTCCAATAAATATGGTGGAGGTTTGGTAGACCAAGTTAATAGTCCAGTAATAAATAATAATATTAAATATTATTTGATTAAATAATATTTAATTATAACTCACAAGATAAGTGCATATCGGGAAATAAGAATTTTTTTTATATTATTTGACATGGGGGTTTCAATAGGATTGATAAAATAATTAAGGAAATTGTGAAAATTATTTATTATTATCCTAGTGAATTAAATACCCTGTTATATTATTCTCTTATTAGCCAAGCGCTAGTCATGCGGAGCCAATGTAGTTGTGCACAATGAATTGGTGAAAAGATATCAATCCTAGAGAGTTCATACCTCTCCAATAACTCTCTCAAGAACAAGAGAGATCCTCCTCCACCAAATCAAGGAGAACACATTGGAGGCGGTTCTCAAGGAGATCGAAGGCAGACCTTGAAAGAGTAAGGATATTACATGCTAGCACCCAGAGACTCCTTTGGTGATGTCCGAAGATACGTGAAACACATCTGGATCACCACTAAAGGAGATCTACCCTTTATATCTACAACACAACGACGATACACCTATAGATCTATGGTCTAACGCATTAATGAAGAATGAATCACCTTGGAGCTAATTCATTAAGTTAATTAAATTAATTATAAACAAAATATGTTGATCCTATATGTCGGTTCTGGGTTTTTATTCTTTTGTTTAAATACTTGATTCAATTTTTTGGATACTTTCATTCATTATCATATTGATGCTGGATTGTTCATTGAATATGGAAAAAATTAAAGTTGGGTACCAACCCTCCTGTGCTTTTGTTGCGCTTGGATCCTACATTAAATACAATATAATACCAATGATCTACCTATATTTGGTGGCATTAACTACTTTTCCTTCATGATCTCTTGGTAGTTTCATGTGGGTATCCATTAATGTTGTCATTTTCTTATAATTATCCATTCCAAATCTTCTCAAAAACTCCTTGGCATATTTAGATTGATAAATTAATATGACATTTCTTCCTTGCACCGCCTATAAACTAAGAAAAAATATTAGTTCTCCAATCATTGACATTTCAAACTCACCTTTCATGAAATTTTCAAATAGTTTTCATTTTGATTCATCTGGTCCAACAAATATTATGTCATCAGCATACACCAACACCATCATCCTTTGATTACTATCATTATTGACATAAATATTGTAATCAACTCCACCACACTGAAAACCAAGCTTATTTAAATACTGATCAAGTTTCTAATACTATGCTCTCAATGCCTTCATGAATCCATATAATTCCTTTTTCATCCAAAAAAAAAATTTCATCTTCACGGACAAGAAACGCATCAGCTTATTTGATGTACACTTCTTACATAACCCTATTCAAAAATGTCAACTTAACAACCATCTAGAAAACTTTGAATTTCCTTTGCACTGTTATGTTCAAGAATAGGTGAATATTCTCAGACCTTACAATAGATACAAATGTCGCATCAACACCGATTCCCTCGATATGGGAGTATCCCTTTCACACTATTCATTCTTTGTTTCAAATTAACAATCCAACTTCATTTATTTTTTTCGGAAGACTTATTTGGTCCCGATGAAATTCTTATTTGTTGATCTTGAAATAATATCCAATGTTTGATTATTCTCAATTTTTTCAATCTATTAATTCATAGCCTAAAACCAATTCTCATCTTCATATGATTCTTCAAAAAAATTAGGTTCTACCTAAGATAGGAAGGATGTCTACTGTAAAGAATTCATTCTCCATGTTTGAACTTGTGTTTCCTGGTCAGCAATGATGTTTTTCCTATCAATTCCAGATCGACTCTTCATATTTTGTGCATATAAAATTTTGAATTCCTCCTACTCATAATCAATATCTTCTTTTGAATCATCATTTTCCACTTCAACTCCCCTTGATTTTCTTACCTCTTCATCACTTTCATCAAGGAACTGTTCACGATTTTTTTGAGGATTTAGTTCATTTTGTACTATAGTGACATCATTTATTTCAAAAAAAATTCTCATCCTCTTGTTAAATCATTTATAAGATTTTATTTTGTTTGAGTAGCTAAGAAATAACCCCTCATCTCCATGAGACTCAAAATTTTTGTTTTTTTCCTCATTGATAATAAAATACTTACTGTCAAAGATTCAAAAGTATTTCCCATCATATGTAATAATTAATAAATATTTATTTTATATTTAGTGAATATAATATTTATATATTTATTGACTAATAATGCAATGATATTTATTTAATAAATAAATATTCATTATTCAAGGTTCAGTAAATATGGTGGATTGGTGGACCGAGTTAATGATCCAGTGATAAATAATAATTTTTAATATTATTTGATTAAATAATATTTAATTATAACTCAAAAGATAAGTGCATGTTGAGAAATAATAATATTTCTATTATTATTTGACATGGTGGTTTCGCTAGGATTGATAAAATAATTAAGTCACTTGTGCAAATTTTTTATTATTACCCTAGTGAATTAAATACCCTATTATATTATTCTATTATTAGCAAAGCATTGGTCATGCGGTGCCAATGTAGTTGTGCACAACAAATTGGTGAAAATATCTCAAGCCTATAGAGTTCATCCCTCTCCAAGAACTCTCTCAAGAAAGAGAGAGATCCTTTTCCACTGAATCAAGGAGAACACTTTAGAAGAGGTTCTCAAGGTGATCGATGATGGACCTTGCAAGCGTAAGGATCTTCCATGATAGCACTCAGAGACTCCTTTGGTGACGTCTAAAGATATGTGAAACACATGTGGATCACCACTAGAGGAGATCTACCCTTGATCTCTACAACGAAATGATGGTACACCTACAGATTTGTGGTCGAATGCATCAATGAAGAATGAATCACCTTGGAGGTAATTCTTTAATTTAATTAAATTAATTATAAACAAAGTATGTTGATCCTATATCTTGGTTCTTGGTTTTTATTCCTTTGTCTAAATCCTTGATTCAATTCCATGGATACTTTCATTCATCATCGTATTGATCCCATATTGTTTATTGAAAATGGAAAAAATTAATGTTGGGCACCATCCCTCCTGTGCTTCCACTACGCCTGGATCCTACATTAAGTACAATAGACTACCAGTGATCTACTTATATTTTGTGACATTAACTAATTTTACTCCATCATCTCTTGTTAGTTTCATGTGGGTAGCCACTGGAGTTTTCATTTTCTTGTAATTATCCATTACAAATCTTCTCAAAACCTCCTTGGCATACTTGGATTGATAAATGAATATGACATTTCTTCCTTGAATCACCTTTTAACTAAGGAAAAATGTTAGTTCTCCAATTATTGACATTTCAAACTCACTTTTCATGAAATTTTCAAATTATTTTTAATTTTTATTCGTCTAATCAAACAAATATTATTTCATATGCATACACAAACACTATCATCCTTTGATTACAGTCATTATTGACTTAAATATTGTAATAAACTCCACCAAACTGAAAACTAAGCTTCTTCAAATACTGATCAAGTCTGGAATATTATGCTCTCAGTGCCTTCCTGAATCCATATAATGAATTATTAATCCTAAAAAAATTCATCTTCATGGACAAGAAACCCATCAGTTTATTTGATGTACACTTCTTACATAACCCTATTCAAAAATGTCAACTTAACAACCATCTAGAAACCTTTGAATTTCTTGTGCACTGTTATGGTCATGAATAGGTGAATAGTATCAATCCTTATAATAGATGAAAATGTCTCATCAACACTGATTCCCTCAATATGGGAGTATCACTTTCACACTATTCATTATTTGTTTCAAATTACCAGTCTATCTTCATTTATTTTGTTTTGTAAGACCTATTTATTCCTAATGAAATTCTTATTTGTCGGTCTCGAAATAATCTCCTATGTCTGGTTCTTCTCTATTTGGTAAATCTATTAATTCATATCTTAAAACCAATTCTCATCTTCATCGAATTCTTCAAAAAAATTAGGCTCTACCTGAGATAGAAAGGATGTCTATTATAAATAATTCATTCTCTATGTCTGAAATGGTGTTTCCTGATCAGCAATGATGTTTTTCCTATCAATTTTAGATCAACTCTTTAGATTTTTTGTATATACAAATTTTAATTCCTCTTTATCATAATAAATATCTTATTTTGAATCATCATTTTCAACTTCAAATCCCCCTGATTTTCTTACCTCTTCATCACTGTCATCAGGGAACTATTCACTATTTTTTTGAGTATTTTCTTCATTTTATACTATAGTGACATCATTTATTTCAACCAATTTTTCCAGCCTCTTGTTAAATCATTTATAATATTTTATTTTGTTTGAGTATCTAAGAAATATCCCCTCATCTCCATGAGACTCAAAAAAATTTGTTTTTCCTTATTGATAATAAAATACATATTGTCAAAGATTAAAAATTATTTCAATGTTGGCTTATTTTTGTACCACAACTTGTACAGAATTTTTTCTTCTTTCAGAAATAAAAAATCCCTATTGGATATGTAGACCAGTTTCAAGACTACTTCCTTCCATAATTTCTCTAGTAGGTCCTTTTTTATAAGAATTGTTCTGTCCATGTTGTTTATGATCCGATATCTCCTCTCAACCACTCTATTTTGTTAAGGAGTTCTCACTGAGGAAACTTAGTGCTTCATCCTATGTTTCTCAAGATAATCATCCACTTGACTATTTTTGAATTCTATATCATTATCAGTTCCAAACTTCATTATGTTCTATCCAATAATACTTTCTCCTTCCCTTCGATATTGTGTTATTAAACTGAACACATTGAAATTGTGGGCAATGAAAAATATTCATGTCATCCTGCTAAAATCATCAATGAAAATAACATAATACCTATTCCCATCAATGGATCTTAGTGAGATAGGTCCACACACATCTGCATGCACCAATTCAAGAACTCTGGTTAATTTTTTTCTTTTTCCTTTTACATATTTCTGGTAATATTCCCTTGTTAACAAGAATCACATGTGTGAGTATGATCACATGATAGCTTGGGGAGATCTCAAGCTATATCACATTTGACCAGATCTTCCAGGTATGGTTAGCATAAATAGACAATCCGTTTATGCCACAATCTATTTTATTCCTCTCTATATAGAAAGAACGTATCCTCTTATCCACTCATAAGGTATATATTTTCCTTATTTCACTTTCCATTTAAAACAATCATATTTTTTTCCCTTGATGATACACAACTTCTTGGAAAATCTTATAGAATGACCCAAGTCATACAACTAAACAACACTTAGCAATTTTTGACAGAAACCTTCAATAACTGAGACATCAAAACATCTCATATCTTTTCCCAAAAAATTGGATTTTCCCAAGCCAATGATATTCAATCATTCATCATTTCCAAATTTGAAAACACCTTTCTTGTTATATTTTATGTCTGTAACAAGATCCTTTTTTCTTATCATATGGGATGGGCATATACTATCGAGGATCCATACTCTAGCACGATCTAATGCTTTAAGGGAAATCTCTATAACCATTACCTTCTTAGATCTTTTCTTTTTTATCTACATCATTGAATTCATAATTGTTATGGACTTATATTTTTAATCTTCCTTAGAGTATGATGGAACAACTTCATCTTACAGAGATGAAAATTTATTTTTCATTTTAAATCATTTGATGATTCTTTGAGCTGCTATTTACAACCACTTTGGGTCTTCTTCAGCGCATTCCTCTGCATTATTAATGAGAAATATCTGGCCATGTGTTTTAATTCTCCACACTAGAAATAATGACCATCAAAATCATTCTTGGAATATTGAACTCTATGTGGTCACCTTTACTGATTGTGTTCCCTTTGATACCTTTTGTCTATAGAAAATACATTTTGGTAATGTCCCATCTTCCCATGACAATAACACCTGATATGAGGTGAATTCCAGTGATTTGTTATTACAGGACCACATGTTCAATGGTTTCTCTAAACCTTATGATTCTGATTTATAACTAAATCAATTTTCAACCTCAAAGTGGGTGCTTGCAGTCTAACATCAATCACTGCATCTTTCTATTTGTGATCAATCCCCATTCCATCCTTTTCATTTGATTATGATTGTTGCTTTTGTTTTTTTGGACCTATATGCTCCACTTCCATATTTTTTGTCACCTGAGTGAATTGATTTCCTGATTTCATACCAGGAGTCAAGAGTATCTCATGATCTTATAATTTTCTTCATAGAATGAAAACTTACTCTTCCATTTCTTTGATACGTTTAGTTTTATCTTTTTATATGTTAGTCAAACCATCAATAACCCTTTTCTATTCTTCAACCTTGAGCTTGTACTCAATAACCTTTTCTGAGTTTTCTGGCATTGAAGACTTAAGAATTTAAATTTCTTCATTCAAATCAGACTTATTTTCTTCCTTCTACTACATATAGAGTTTGTAATCATGAATAACTTTGTAAGATTTTATCATTTTGGATCTCCAAACATCTATCTACTCAATAGTGGCTTCTAATTAATCCTAGAGATCAACCCTTCCTTCAACTTCTCCATCCTTGTCACTTTCCTCCCTTTTCTGAGAGTTACCTACAACTGCCACCATAGAATTTTCTCTATGATCCTTGATGTTATTCATCTATTCAACCTCATATTCTTATAAAATATCATTTTCTTATGAAATTAGATTCTTATTTTTGAAGAAGTTTTTCTTAAATTTTTTCTCACCTTTCACATAGGATGAATACTTCTTCATGTGAATTTCAACCTCATCTTCATCATCATCTTGAAAATTCTTGGGGCACCTTACTATAAGGTGTCCAACCTTTACACATAAAAATCATGTGAGTAGATGTTTCCCTTTGAACTTTCCTTTTCCTCTTTGTAGATTTGAGGAAATGAATGACATGACCTCATCCTTCTCTTCTTCATGTCAATATTTAATAGTGAGCTTCTTCATGGCCTTGAATGATACCTATTTGGAATTACCTTTTTCCACAAACTCATTGTCATCATTTCTTATCTCATATGCGACAAGAGTATTTTGAAAACTATACAATGTCAGCTCATTTGGATCTTTATCTTCCTTTACATAAAATTTTGTATTAAACTATGGTGGAAGTCTTATCAAGATGTGGTTAAAAATCTTTACATATTTAATAATTTATCTAAGACCATGCATGTATTCTACAACAACATTCACCCAGTCAAAGAATGCATCGATAAAATCATTGGGGTGCCTTTGAAGGTCCTTATATTCATTTCATAGAACCTGTAATTTTGTTTCTCTAACTTTTGGATCACCTTCATAAATCTTAAAAAGCTTTTCCAACATGGCATGTGTGGACTTACATAACATCACATTTACATAAATTATGTTAGATAAATCTCCTCCTATGTAATTGATTCCTTTGGAATCAATATCCAATTCCCTTAAGTCTACTTTTGATAGAACTCCACTATCCACACTTGCAGAAATAACATACATCACAGCTCTAAAGACATCCATGCCTAATTATCTGAAGTAGTGCTTCATCCAATTCTTCCACAACTTAAAATTATTTTCATCAAAGATCGTAATCCCTTTGTGATTAAAAACCCCTATTGAAACCATTGAGAGAGAAACATTGATTTTAACCTTTCACTATGATACTAATTGTTAGCCCAACTAGGTTAAATACCCATAGAAGAGGGTGAATCAAGGTATGGAAAACTAAAAAAACTTCCCTTTTAGATCTTATTTTTTGTTAAAAAACACTCTTCTCTCCCTTTTCTATAGCAAAGTATTATCATAAATGAAAGTATGCATGAGATGCAAAAATTTTACTTGGTTTACCCACATTGGGATATGTCCAAGGAGCATACACAGGCAATGTGTCTATGTACCAAATCTACTAAATTGTATTATTGTTACAAAGTTCAAAGTGGACTCACTATCCCTCATATTTTTCTACCATTCACAATTTGAAAGCTCACTGCTCTCTCATCTGATGTGTGCTCACTGCTCATTCATAAGACTCTTTCATTGATCACTTAAATCAATATAGTTTACACCTCATTTGGTGCATCATGAATCTATACTTTCATTCACTTGATGAATAGATATTTACCACTGAATTACTAGGAAATCCCTTCTAATTTGCGTATGATTCACTTTCATGAAGCCCCCTTCTCAACATTCATGAAACTACACAATTATTTACAAAACTGCATGCTTTCTCAAAACCCACAAATTTCAAGAAACTCACAACTTTCACCAAACTCAAAAATTTTAAAAATATTACATAACTTTCAGGAAACTTAATTTATTCATGAAACTGATAGTCATATGAAATCTTTCATTCAAGAAAAATACTTCATGAAACACTTTCTCGAATTCAGAGCCTTCGGATTTTTATTAAGGCTTCCTTTATTCAAATGAGGGTGTAGCCTCCTATTTATAGACATTTCCTTCCCTTTGTGAAACTTCCAATCTCACCATCACCTTTTCATGAAACTCTTCATACTTTTTCACAAAACTCCTGGTCTTCTCAAAACTTCAGGGAAATTTTCCATTCATGAAACTTCTCATAATCATGTAACTTACCATCTTTCCTTCATGACTCATAAATCTTTTGTAAATATATAAACCTTTATGGATAAAAAAAATTCATGAAACACTATACTTTCATGAAACACTAGAATTTCATGAATTCCATTCCTTTTCCATGTTTTTATGAGGCATCCCTAGAAATAAAACTTTCATGAAACTTGTTCCATCGTCCAAATTTTGGACCACAAGAATTTGGAAAACACTAGGAAACAACACCACTTCATACACACAACATCCTAAACCACTTACAAATATTTCATACCTCTTTATTAGATCTTTGTCAACACACCTTGTCAACAATATCTCTGGAACTCCACAACTGGCCTTGTCAACCTGCTTTATCAACAAACAAAATCTACCCAAAAACACTACAAAGTTACCTTGAGGTATTTTTTCCAAACATCCATACTCTTATTTTATAGTTCATGGATCCTTCAAGAAGAGTACTCAGGATTTCAAGAGAGGAGGCTAAGGAGAAATCCCCACAAAAGAATCCTCTAGTCAATCCAGTTCTGGTGGAAACTATCATCAGTATGATCCAATCTATGGGAAAAGTCACCAATGTTGAACCAGAACGGAAGTTATACCATGATTTAGAGTTTACTAAGAATCATCCACTAGTCTTACATGGTGATAAGGTACCACATGATGCATAGGAATGGATCGATCTGTTTGAGATATTTTTTCACTTTCTTAAAACTCAATAGTAATCCAAGGTTGGATTCACCACTTATATACTCAAAGCGACAAGATGGTAGTTATTGGAATCTATCATGCAAGCCAAGTTGCACAAATATCTCACTTAGAAAACCTTCAAAAATTCCTTCAACCAACAGTTCTATCCAGATACACTGAGGGTGGAAAAGGAAGGGGGTTTGTTACTTTGGAGCAGGGAGATCATTCTATCATGGAGTCTACTACTTGGTTTGCTGAGTTGGTGCACTTATCTCCATAGCTTGTTTCCAATGATTATCTAAAGGAGAAAATGTTTGAAATGAGTTTTATGGAATAAATTAGATCTATGTTGATTCTTACCCACCTATGTGGAGGTTTTAGATAAGGTAGTTATGACTGAGGCAGACATAGAAAGGAAGACAAGACTCTTTGGAGCATCAGTGACAGCGGGAGGTAGTCAGAGTTCACTTTCTGTTCAGAAAAGGAAGTGTGATGACCAACACTACAGTGGAAGTAAGAGTTCACAACGGACATCAAGGTAGAGTCAGGTGTCCTATTACCAGTTTAGGAAAAAGGGGCACCCCAATTCTAATTTTCAAGATGCACCTAGGGTGTGTCACACTTATGGGAAGTCTAATCATCTTCAGTGTTTCTATGAGAGAGCGTCCTAAGGTAGTAGAGCTGGATCCACATTCACCAAGGTCTCTCAGTTTAGAACTCATACAGAAAAATGGATGGGATCTTAACCTCATACTAAGAGATATTCTTGATCAAAAAATAAAGTAAAGTATTAGGATGTACATTTATATATAGCGGAGTGAGCACTAGAGGAGACAGAGGCAGAATCGACTACTGTCAGAGGTACGATGTTTATTGCATCTTCTATGATTGTGACTTTTTTTTATATAGGTAAAAACTCCTTTTCTTATATAATCCAATCTTATTGATATTTTGGGATTGCATTTGAATCTCATGCCATTCTTGATGACTTTTTCTACACCTCTGGGGGGAATTCAGAGCAAGGTTTTAAATGTTCTGAGTGTTGGGTGAAAATCACCGATCATAAAACTATTTGGGACTTTTTAGTCCTTGATCATGAAATTTTGTATCTTAGCATTGGAATGGATTGAATGATTAGACACAAATCTCAGATTGATTTCTATCATCATTGGGTATAGTTTCTCTCTCCCGATGGGGTCACTTGTGTCTTTCAGGATGAGTGGGATCCATGATCAAGGAGAAAAGATCTCGTTTCTTTTAGTGTTGAGTTGATCTCCTACCAGTTTTCAGAGTTTTTTCTTGATATCATTGATCCATGTCTAAGTGGACCTCTTCTTGTGGTGGTGTGTGAGTATCCTGATGTTTTTCTAGATGATCTCACTAGGTTACCGCCCCATAAGGATGTTGAGTTCTCTATAGACTTACTTTTGGGGATGATAGCTATTTTTATACCCTCATATTGTATGGAACCCACTGAATTAAAATAATTGAAGGGTTAGCTCTAGGATCTTGTGGTTAAGGGATTTATTCATCTTGGTGTTTTGCCTTGGGCATCGTCGATTCTCGTTTCAAAGAAGGTGGACTGGAGTGTCCAGATTTATGTTGATTACTAGAAACTCAAGTGATTGTGAAGAACAAATATCCATTACCTATAATTGATGAACTTTTTTATCAACTTAAGGGGGATTAGTGGTTTGTTAGGTTTTACCAGAGATTAGGGTACCATCAACAGAGGGTCTGGGGGAAAGATATTCCTAAGATAGTGTTCAGAAGCTAGTATGGGCATTATGGGTATTTGGTTATTCCATTTTGTCACGACCTGTCCCCCAGGGCCCGTGTCGTGACTACCCCAAGTCCACCTTCCATAGGCCAGGGGCTGGTGACTAGCACCAAAAAGACATATCCTCAAAAGGGAAGTCATTTTCCTTTAAACCTGTACACACACACAAATCTCAAACTGCGGAAAGTAAACACAAAGTAAACCAAAACTGTCACTAAGACAAATACTAGGAGTAAAGTACAACTGAAAGTAAAAAGGGGGTCATAATACAAGACCAAAATCACAAAAGAAAGTAAAATTGTCATGGTTTGTCTGCTCGATACCCTACTTTAAGGGTAAGTAAAGGTATCTTCCTGTAGTCATAGAAGTATGCATGTTTGTCCCGCCACACTAAGCACCACCTAATCTTGGACCACCAAGGTCTCCGTCGAAGTGTCGATCACCAACATGAGAAACGAAACGTGCAGGTGAAGCCTATACAGGGGTGAGTAACACAATACTCAGTAGGAACCCCAAACCGCAAAGGAAAGACCACAAATCAGTACCACACAGCAAGATCACACAGTAAAACATCTCACACCAAGTATAACTTTAAGTATAGAAAGTAATTTAAGGTTCCGGGCGTAGCGGAAGCACGTGGGTGGATGTGCCCACTTGGATTTTTTTCATTAAAAATGATCAATCCGGGATCAATATGATGATAAATGCCAGTCTCCACGAATCAAATCACAGAAATGGATAAAGAAAAGGAAAGTCTTGGAACCACAAAGTAGGATCATTACAGGTTGATTATAATTAATTTAATCAATTGAAAAGAAATACCTTTTGGGTGTTCTTTCTTCGTTGATGTTCTTGATCACGTTTTGATGTGATTCGTCGTTGCGTCGCAGAAGCCAGGTGTAGACTTCCTCTAGCGGTGATCCACACGTGTACCTCATATCTCGGGACATCGCCAAAGGAGTCTCCGGGTGCTAGCGTGGAGAAACCTTTGCTTGTGTTGTCCACCTTAGATCATCTTGATCCAATGGAAGAGGATCTCTCTCGGTCTTGAGAGAATTCTTAGAGGAAGAGGTTCTTTCGGCCATGAAAGAATTCTCCAGATTTGTTGTGCACAATGATTCTATTGTGTAAGGAAATGAGTTGGGGTTGTGAGGATATTTATAATCATGTTTGAGGTTGTAGAGTTATGACAATAAATAAACGCGTTACACATTTTATTTATTTCATTAACTCCCTTTGAAAACCACATGTCGAGTCATTAATTCCTTGACATGCGCCCACACTGATTATAATAAATATCATTTAATAAAATGATATTTCCTAAAAATCCCGACTGGAAAAACTACACGGCTTGTATTAATAAATACACGATGTGTACTTGTTTTTCATTGAAAAATACACGGCGTGTACATTCAATGTACACGGCATGTATATCTTGTTTTCATTTATTCATTTCCTTTCCAAAATGAAAACTACACGGCGTGTACATTTAATAATACACGGCGTGTACTTGTTTTCAAAATAAAACTACACGGCGTGTTATCATTGATACACGGCATGTACTTGTTTTATTTTATTCTTCCTCCAACATTAAAACAATTTAGGCTTCCTTGAATAATTATTAAACCACATATGGGAATAATCTTTATTCTACTTGAGATACTTGAATACACTTAGTGTGTGACCCTCTAGGCCTCTTTCTCGTTGGCATTAGGCGGGCTTTCCTAAAGTCCAAGATTACTGTCAAGCAAAGGGTCAAGGCACCCAAGAGAAAGAAGTTGATGCCACATTGACGTATCACCTCATACAAATGATTAATGTGTAATTTAATCCCTTTTTCTTGATATCTCATCAATCAGGTTTCATGGCAGTTTTATAAACCTATATGCTTGATTTGTCATTCTTTGACTACCTAAAATAAACTCTTCGTTTACACCATGGCCATGAAATTTAATGCGACGGTTCTATTTAAATCAAAGGTCCGAGATATCAACTTACATAAATGGAAGGGACAAATCCTTCCTCGACTTATCCATTAACAACATGTCACTCGTGGCACACCCAACGTGCCCTACATCCCACCAAATATCTACGTGACGGTTTTCATCAGTAAATCTACGTGCGCGAGTCATGACATGATTTAATGATAATCTTCCAGTCTAAGGACCATTACACACACTCATAGATATCAATGTTCGATGACACCAAGACATGCGGAATTGCTACTGGAGGGTCTGTTCTCATAATCTCCCATCTTGGAGATTACCAAGTGCGAACTCCATGAGAGAGAGTCTCGTCTTCTTACGAGTACTCGCACATGAAGGTATGTATACTATGTGTCCTATTATAGTATTTCATCCAACCATAGAACTTTATTTAAGAATATTGTTATAGCATTTCAAGGTTCTCATCATAGCGGGGATCTGCCATGACCATATCAATGCAACAAATATTCTAAGATATTATTATATTATAGTCATGAAGAACAATGAACAATATATAATAAGTGAACATTCATGTAATCAAATTACAAAACAGTTGGTTCTCAGGACACCAACCCTTACAAACTCCCACTTGGTCTAGAGCCAACTGCCTACGACTTTTAGTCTGCTAGACCTCACATGATGATCATGTTTCTGTTGAGTCAAGGCTTTAGTCAAGGGGTCTGACACATTGTCTTCCATGGAAATACTGCTCACTGCAACTTCACCTCTCTGATAAAAATCCCTCAAGAGATGATACTTCTGAAGTATGTGTTTTGTCTGCTAATGTGACTTTGGCTCTTTTGAAAGTGCCACCACTGCAGTATTATCACAATAGAGTGTGATAGGATCTTTACTGCTTGGTACTACATCCAACTCTTGGATGAAGCTTCGAATCCATGCTACTTCTTTAGCTGCCTCAGAAGCTGTGATATACTCGGACTCCACTATAGAATCTACCACCACACTTTGCTTTGAGCTCTTCCAGCTCACTACACCTCCATTCAAATTGAATATGTATCCAGTCTGCGACTTCATGTCATCTTGATCTGTCTGGAAACTAGCATCTACATGTCCTCTAATGACTAGTTCCTCATCTCCTCCATAAAATAGGAACATATCCTTAGTATGCCTCAGATACTTAAGGATAGTCTTGACTGCCATCCAATGGTGGTCTCCTGGATCGGCTTGATATCTGCCTACCGCACTTAATGCGTAAGCAACATCTAGCCATGTACATAGTAGCATACATGACTGACCCAATCACGGATGCGTAAGGGATCCTTTACATTATCTTTCTTTCCTCATGTGTTTGAGGAAACATTTTCTTGGAAAGATGAATTCCATGTGACACTGGAAACAATCTCCTCTTGGATTTTTCCATACTGAATCTCTTCAGTATCTTGTCAATGTATATACTTTGACTCAGGCCCAGCATTCTCTTGGATCTATCACGATGGATCTTGATCCCAAGAATATATGTTGCCTCGCCCAAGTCTTTCATGGAGAATCATTTATGCAACCATTCCTTAACTGACTGTAAGACGGGTACTTAGTTTCCAATTAGTAATATGTCATCAACATATACTATTAGGAAAACGAATGTACTTCCACTAAACCTATTGTAGACACAAGGCTCACATTCTTTCTTAACAAAGCCAAATTTCATTATAGCTTCATCAAAATGAATGTTCCATGACCTTAATGCTTGCTTTAATCCATAAATGGATTTCTGCAACTTGCATACCTTGTTGGCATCCTTTGGAGTCACAAACCCTTTAGGTTGTGTCATGTAGACATCTTCCTAGAGGTTCCCGTTAAGGAATTTTGTTTTGACATCCATTTTCCAAATTTCAAAGTCATGGTAAGTGGCAATGGCCAATTGGATTCTGATGGATTTCATCATCGCAACCGGTGAAAAGGTTTCATCATAGTCAATTCCTTGACGTTGTCTAAAACCTTTTGCAACCAGTTGTGCCTTATAGGTGATTAATTTCCCTTCCATGTCTAGTTTCTTCTTGAATACCCATTTATTACCAATAGGCTTTACATCAACTGGAGGATCTACCAAAATCCAGACTTGGTTTTGGTATATGGAATCCATTTCAGAATTCATGGATTCTTGCCACTTAGCAACGTCTGTGCCTTCAACTACTTCCTTGTAGGTAAGAGGATCATCATTGTCAACCAATAATGAGTCACCATCTTCGGTGACAAGAAAACCATATCATTCTGGTTCTCTCACCTCTCTTGTGCTCCTACGCAGTTCTTGTGTCTCTGGAATAGATTGTTTTTCCACAGGGCTTTGTGGAATTTGTTCTTGTACCAACTCCTGTGTATCTTGAGCCTCAAATTCATCGTAGTTTATCTTGCTCCCACTATCTCTTTTGGATATGTGCTCCCTCTCAAGTAATATGGTGTGTCTTTCCACTGTAACCTTTTTTCTAAGGGGTTGTATAGGTAATATCCCCTTGTTTCCTTGGGATATCCTATAAAGATACACTTTGTGTCTCGGGGAGCAAGTTTGTTACCTGAAGAGGCCTTAAAAAATGCTTCGCTACCCCACACATGTAAATTCTATAACATGGCTTTGCATCCACTCCATAACTCATATAGAGTACCATTTATCGATTTAGTTGGTACGTGGTTTAGTATGTGTGTTGTTGTTTGTAATGCATATCCCCAAAAGGATAACAGAAGACTCACATGACTCATCATTGATCTCACCATGTCCAATAGGGTGTGGTTCATCCTTTCACTTACACCATTCCACTGAGGTGTGTAAGGAGGAGTGAGTTAAGATAGAATCCCAAACTCCCGTAAGAAATCAATGAAGTCCTGATTAAGATATTCTCCTCCTCTGTCTGAGCGGAGTTTCTTAATATTCTTACCAAGCTGGTTCTCAACTTCATTCTTGTATTATTTGAACCGATCAAAAGAATCTGACGTATACCTCATTAAGTAAATATATCCATATCTACTAAAATCATCAGTAAAAGTTATGAAGTACGAGAACCCACCCCTTGCTTTAACTGGAAATGGTCCACACACATCTATGTGAACTAATTCTAGAAGCTCTTTAGCTCTTTCACCTTTCCCACTAAATGTGGATTTGGTCATTTTGCCTCTTGTAGACACGCATGAAATACACCAAGTGGTTTTAGTTTGAAAGAATCTAAATACTCATATTGATGTAATTTTTTCAAACGTTTCTCATTGACATGACCTAGCCAGTGATGCCAAAGTTGGGTGTGGTATGAGTCATGTGAATTTACTTTGTCATCGATTGTCATTACTTGGTTTGTGTAGTCTAGCACATAAAGGTCGTTATATAAATGTGCCCTACCAAAACAAATGCTATCTTTATAAAAGTAGCAACATTCATTTCAAAACTTGAACATGAATCCATCAGTATCTAATCTGGATACTAAAATAATTTTTTTAGTAACAGAAGGCACATAATAACAACCCTTTAACACCAAGATCATTCCAGTTGGCAATGTGAGGTGGTAATCCCAGATAGCTACAGCAACAAGTCTGGCTCCGTTGGCTGCTCGTAGATCTACCTCACCTCGATCAATCTTTCTGAATCTACTTGGTTCCTGTATTTGGATACAGATGTGAGCACCAAAAGCAGTATCTAATACCCAATTGGTAGAAACAGATAGATTGCATTCGATAACAAATTCACCTGAAGCTTCCCCTTTCTTCCTTGGCTGGGTGAAGTTTTTCTTCCAGTGGCCCTTCTTTCCACATGCGAAACAAACAGCCTCATGTTCCCTTACCTCCCCTTTGATCTTCCTTTTCTTGGAAGGCCTTGAAGAAGCTTTGGGCTTAAATCTCTTCACCTTCCCTTTCATTTTATTCAACATGAGGACAGAAGGCTTTTCACGCTTCATGTCATTGTCCACTTGGCGAATGAGGATAAGAAGATCAGACAGAGACTTCTCAATGTTGTTCATGTTGAAGTTCACAACAAAGTTTGAGAAGTTATTGGGGGAGTGATGAAAGAATGATATAGGTACCCAATTCTTTGGGGATTTTAAACCCTAGAACCTCCAAGCGCTCAATGTAGCCAATGAGCTTGACTACATGAGGCCCGACTGGGGCACCCTTTCCAAGCTTGCTCTGAAATAGAGCCTTGGAGATCTCAAACCTTTCCTATCTTTCTCTCTCCTGGTATAGACCACGGAGGTGCTCAAGTATGCTGTAGGCATCCATGTCTTCATGAGACTTCATTATCTCACTAGACATTGATGACAGCATCAAACATTGAACGTCGAGTGCATCACTTAAATTTTGATCATAGACTAGGAAATCTTCATCACTCGCCCCTTGGGCAGGCGGATCAGGAAGTGAGGACTCCAGCATGTAAAACTTTCGTTCATGGCGTAGGATAACCCGAAGGTGCCTAAACCATTCCTGAAATTTACTTCCGGTGAGTATATTGTCTTTATCCAGAATTGATCGCAGAGAAAATGTGGTTGACGAGTTTTTTATTTCGATTCTACAAATTAAAAGAGCAGATTTATCAGTACTTTCTTGATTACATTTTTATGAGAAATAATAAATGAATTTATTAATTCTCCCACTATTTTATCAAGTCCCAATGGCCCTCACCATTGAACTCGGAATGTCCAGTTTCTTTGACATTATAGTGTCAAGTATCCATATTCCCCTTCGCATAACCCCAACAAGGGTTGGTCAAGCTATTTTGAAGGTATTTAGGTAGGCAGGTCTTTGCCAACTGTGAGCTTACAGTTCCTTGATCTGTTGAGTGGACTCCCCAATCCTGAAATCCTGACTTGGATTTTCTCAACTCTTTCCTCCAATATTACATCAAGTCTAGCAAGGGCTACTCCTCTTGATGTAATATGGTTAAGTCAACCAGAAACCTTTCATAAGGGCTTCCTTTATAAAAGTAAGTGTCCCAACAAGGGTTGGTCAAACACATAGTTTTATTGAGTCTTTCCCTTAATAAAGTAATGGAAGGCTTGGTCTGACTTAATATGTTATTGATGGATTTTAATCTTTTATGTGTATTTTTACATTATCACATGCTTGTTAATATTAAGTGATGCTAGCTTAAGTGATTAACCATGTTTTGATAATGTTTACGCATAGTCCGGTTTTTATTTTATTCCATCTTTACATGCTTGTTCATTTTATTAATTATGTGATCGCGACAACACATAAATAATAAATAAACCATGAAATCAGATTGAAATAAAATAAGATGGCATGATCATGAGTTTCTATTGGTTAGCTTATCTAGAAGTTTTGATAAGCTAACCCCGACCTAGGTAAAACACCTTGAACCTGATGGTTCGTGTTTTGCAGCTCCCACCTGTATACCTTTGTATCTTCTTGGGTTGGTTTCGCCTCAGCTTCGGATTTTGAACTGTCTCCTCTGGCTTGGGAGATCCTCCATTACATGGGGTTTACATTAAAGAAACCATGGGCACGCAGGCCCTACATTTTATTGGAAGAAGGCTCGCAGACCAACGAATTTAAATTAAACAAATTTAAATGAAACCATACACACATACAAAGGTTCTTTGGTCTAGCTCATGATTATCCATAGCATGCAGTGACATTTATGCATATTTAGAATTCAAATTCTTTTAATCGTTCTATTATTCAAGATAAGTCACACTTCAATTCAATTAATTATGATCTTATAATTAATCAATTCTTTATCTTAAATTAGTTTCTGAATTTCCATGAGATTCTTCTCATCCATATCCCTTGTATAGGTCTTTGTACATTTGGAGGAAACCTAGTGAAATTTCTGGAAAGTACACGGTGTGTAGTTTATATTTACACGGCGTGTATTTCTTTTCACTTTTATCCAAAGTACATGTCGGGGGATTTGGCGTGTTCTCTGTACTTTGTAAATTTTGGAGTACACGGCATATAGATAAATCATACACGGCGTGTACTTCCTTGTTACACAGTAACCGGCCTGGCGATCCAGTGTACGTGGTACACGACTTCTCCTTTGTACATGGTTTCACTTGGACTGGATCAAACTACATGGCGCGTTGCTCCAACATACACGTCATGTATTCCAGTTACCACATGTCATTTAATTCTGGTCAACACGGGGTGTTAAAATCTTAGGTGTAATCAATTCAAACGGCGTGGTTTGGCAGACCAGTACCGGTTCGTTGAACCTAAGTACACGGCGTGTATTTTTCATTACACGTCGTGTATTCTTGTGTTGTACAAACAGAAACAGCGGCTCCTCCGGATGAGATCCTTGTTTTATTTTAATCAAAATTAAAATTAAAAGGCCGTTTCTGTGATATGAATCGAGAAACGAAGGAGGAAGAATAGATCTCTTTTATTCAGATTTATAGAACGATTTATTTCGAATTGAATCAAATATAAATGCGTAAATTATCAAAGAAAATTAAATAACTATAATCAACATTGTAACCTCACTCTGATACCATTTGAAGGTTCCGGGTGCAGCGGAAGTGCGTGGGGGATGTGCTCACTTGGATTTTTTTCATTAACAATGATCAATCCGGGATCAATACGACGATAAACGCTAGTCTCCATGGATCAAATCACAGAAATGGACAAAGAAAAGGAAAGTCCCGGAACCACAAAGTAGGATTGTTACAGGTTGATTATAATTAATTTAATCAATTGAAAAGAAATACCTTTTGGGTGTTCTTTCTTTGTTGATGTTCTTGATCACGTTTCGATGTGATTCATCCTTGCATCGCAGAAGCCAAGTGTAGACTTCCTCTAGCAGTGATCCACACGTGTACCTCATATCTCAGTACATCGCCAAAGGAGTCTCTGGGTGCTAGCATGGAGAAACCTTTGCTTGCGTTGTCTGCCTTAGATCTTCTTGATCCGATGGAAGAGTATCTCTCTCGGTCTTGAGAGCGTTCTTGGAGTAATAGGTTCTTTCGGCCTTGAAATAATTCTCCAGAGTTGTTGTGCACAACGATTCTTTTGTGTAAGGAAAAGGGTTGGGGTTGTGAGGATATTTATAATCAAGTTTGAGGTTGTAGAGTTATGACAATAAATAAATGTGTTGCACATTTTATTTATTTCATTAACTCCCTTTTGAAAACCCCATGTCGAGTCATTAATTCCTTGACATGCGCCCACACTGATTATAATAAATATCATTTAATAAAACGATATTTCCTCAAAATCCCGACTGGAAAAACTACACGGCGTGTATTAATAAATACACGTCGTGTACTTGTTTTTTATTTAAAACTACACAGTGTGTACATTCAATGTACATATCATGTATATCTTGTTTTCATTTATTCATTTCCTTTCCAAAATGAAAACTACACTGAGTGTACATTTAATAATACACGGCATGTAATTGTTTTCAAAATAAAACTACACAGCGTGTTATCATTGATACATGGCGTGTACTTGTTTTATTTTATTCTTCCTCCAACATTAAAATGATTTAGGCTTCCTTGAATAATTATTAAACCATGTACGGGAATAATCTTTATTCTACTTGAGATACTTGAATACACTTAGTGTGTGACCCTCTAGGTCTCTTTCTCGTTGGCATTAGGCGGGCTTGCCTAAAGTCCAAGATTACTGTCTAGCAAGGGTTCAAGGCACCCAAGAGAAAGAATCTGATTCTGCATTGACGTATCACCTCATACGAACGCTTAATGTGTAATTTAATCCCTTTTTCTCGATATCTCATCAATCAGGTTTCATGGCAGTGTCATAAACCTATATGCTTGATCTATCATTCTTTGACTACCTGAAATAAACCCGTCGTTTACACCATGGTCATGGAATTTAATGTGACAGTTCTATTTCAATCAAATGGTTGAGATATCAACTTCCATAAATGGAAGGGAAAAATCCTTCCTCGACTTATCCATTAACAACATGTCACTCGTGATGCACCCAACATACCCTACTTCCCGCCAACTGTCTGCGTGATGGTTTTCGTTAGTAAATCTAAGTGTGCGAGTCATGACATGAGTTAATGATAATCTTCCAGTCTAAGGATCATTACACATGCTCATAGATAGCAATGTCCGATGACACCAAGACATGCGGAATTGCTACTGGCAGGTCTGTTCTCATAATCTCTCATCTTGGATATTACCAAGTGCAAACTCCATGAGAGAGAGTCTCGTCTTCTTATGAGTACTCGCACATGACGGTCTGTATACTATGTGTCCTATCATATTATGTCATCCAACCATAGAACTTTATTTAAGAATATTGTTATAGCATTTCAAGGTTCTCATCATAGCGGGGATCTGCCATGACCTTATCAATGCAATAAATATACCAGGACATTATTATATTAAAGTCATGCAGAACAATGAAAAATATATAATAAGTGAACATTCATCTAATCAAAGTACAAAACAGTTGGTTCTAAGGACACCAATCCTTACAGTAATATTATCAGTCATAGAGATAATTCATCTTGTACTTCTGAGGGACTCATCCCTGATGAGCTACAGAGGTCTACTCGGCTACTGGACCACTGAGGTCTGGTCGGTTACTAGACCACTAAGGTCTGATCATTTGTTGGACCCCTAGGGTCTGCTCGTCTATTGGACCACTGAGGTCTACTCGTCTGCTAGACCACTATGGTATGCTTGTCTTCTAAACCACTGAGGTAAGCTTGTCTATTGCACCACTGAGGTCTGCTCGTCTGTTGGACCACTGAGGTCCACTCTTCTGTCGAACCACTAAGGTATGCTCCTATGTTGGACCAATGAGGTCCGCTCGTCTGTTGAACCACTGAGGTATGCTCGACTGTTGGACCACTAAGGTATGCTCGTCTGTTGGACCACTAAGGTATGCTCATCTGATAGACCACTAAGGTACGCTCGTCTACTGAACCACTAAGGTACATGCGTCTGTTGGGCCGCTGAGGTTCGCTCGTCTGTTAATCCACTAAGGTACGCTTGTCTATTGAACCATTGAGGTACGATGGTCTGCAGAACCACTGAGGTATGCTCATATTCTGAACCACTGAGATACGCTCCTCTGCTAGACCACCAAGTTTTTCTCGTCATATCCTTCATGTCATAGCCATCTGTAGGATTTCCGCTCTCCAGTGCACTTGATTCAGAGAGAAACTACTCCTAAATCCATTAGTTGTATCTTGACTATCACAAAATCTCACTAAGAGTATTTCCAAATAACTTCCTTATCACAAGGGTCTCAACGCCACAGACAGCGCGTTAATCGAACACCTGATCTGAATGATATTGGTCTTTTAGTAAACAGGGGTCGGTTGCATCTGGGCTCGATCCAACCTAGTCGGACCGACCCGACCAACCCAGCCCAGGGGTCTTGCATGGACCGACCAGTATCGGTTGACCCAACCCGATCCGGTTGAGTTTGGGCTAACTCGGTCTGGCCTGGTCCATTGGCCAGGCCCATTGGGAAATGTTGGACCTGGCCCGGTTCGGTTGTGGGTCCAGCCCGCTGGGTTTCCCAGTGACCTGGTCCACGTTCTCCAGCCCAATCTGACTTAGTCAGACTGGTACTGCCTTACTAGGCCATCCAACGGCCCAATTTCCCCTCCAGGTCGACCCGCATTGGTGGGCCGATTCTCCTAGAGCTTGGGCCACCCAACGTCCCGGGTTTTTTTCAGCCCAACCCGCTTTGGGGGGCTGGTTTACTCCCATCCCAGATGTCGGGCAACGTCCGATTCGTGCATCCACCTGGCGCTAGGGTGGCGCCGCATTTTCGGCCATTCGGTCCGCTCACGCAGACTGGTTCCTCCACGTGACCAACGACAAGCTGCAGGTCCAGCGGACCGCAGATTGTGTCTTTGCTGCCTCCCGATTACCGCCGCGGTTGGGTGTCGCGGCCTTGTGCCGCCGCCGCGGCCTAGTGTCGTTGCAGTGACTAGGTGTTGCCGCCACAACTGGGTGTCACGGCCTAGTATCGATGTCGCGGCATGCCTGGTCATGGCCATGTGTCACCACTGCGGCCCGGTGTCGCCGCCGTGGTTGGGTGCTGCAGCCTGGTGTCACCGTCGCGATTGGGTGTTGCGGCCTGGTGTCGATGTCACAGCCCGCCTAGTCATGGACCTTCCGTCTGGTGCCTCTACGGCCGATGCACCGCCGACCGTTGTGCCTCAAAGAACGGGAAACACAAGAAGAAAAAAGTGGAAGGAGTCACACATATGAACACCCAAAGAATGACCAGGGTCTTGTTCATGTTGACCCGAATGCATTCTTGTTAGCAGGATCACGAAGAACCAAAATAGGGTGGATTAATCACTAAGATAAATATCCCTTTTATCCCATATCATTAATCATAACACATGAACGATCGATCCACAGGTTAACTTGTTTGTTAGTTAACCCACATTCATCATTTAAAATGAGGAACGGGGAAAAGAAATTCACATAGAAAAGAATCAAACCCCTTCCTGGGAAAGGAGGTTTCTCAAGGATGATCATTCTTCTTTGTCTGTTGATCTCTGATCCCGAATCCTCTCTCCAAGGGTGTCGTCACCATCGTCTGATTCATCAGCGTTCATTGTTGGAGAGGCTTCCTTCGTCGTTCATCAAAGGAATTCTAGGGTTGTCCGTCAACCCTGAATTCTGTGTTTAGTTAAATAAGGAAGACGCATTCATGTTGTTGTGTCGCCACCCTACTCCATTAATGAGGTTCATTAATGAGATTTATTAAATAGATCCAGCATCGCCTCATCACTACACTGCAGCACTGACGTGACATTGCTTAACTATGAAGAAAAGAAATAAAATAACTTTGTAAGTTATTTTATTTTTCTTCCAAAAAATCCAAAAATTAACTTTCTCCCTCGACCTGCACTGGTCGAGGTAAGGCTCTGCCTAAGGGAAGAATGCCCTCACGAGCTCAATGGTACTATCGAATTTCCAATCTAAGTTACAATTTAGGAGTTATAAGGATTTGAAAATAAAATAATTGTTACATAATTATTTTATTTACGGCCAAAAACTATTTTCCACTATTGGCCCATGCCAACCAATGTTAGGCCCTTTTTAGGAAAATCCTGGAACTTTGAGTTCAACGGTGCCCTCATATTTTTGATCTGGTAATTGTTTTAAAAGTTAGAAAAACTCGTTAGCATGTTTATTTAATGAACCTTAAAAATAGTTCAAAAATACATTCTGGCCACTCTGGGCCTTGGAATTACATGTCGTCTCAAAGCCTGGTCTATAAAAATCTCATTTAATTTTAAAAAAAATTACATGGAATTCTGGGATATTACATTACTCCCCCCTTTAGGGATTTACATCCTCGTAAGCCAAAACAAGAGCTAATCAAAAAAATGGGGGTACTGAGCATGAATATGAGCCTCCCGCTCCCACATGCTCTCCTAGAGATTCTTGTGCTACCAACGAACATGCACCAGAGGAATCAACCATCCACAAAGGATCCAATCTTGTCGATCCTCTATCTCCACTGAATACTCCGTGAAAGTCGCCCCGTCATTAATCTCCAGCTCACCGTGGTCAATGACGTGATAAGGGTCATGCACGTATATCCTCAACTAGGATACGTGGAAGACTTCATGCACCCTCTCTAACTGCGGCAGTAGAGCCAAGCGATACACCACCTCGCCCACTCTACGTGGTATTAGGAAAGTTCTAATGAACCTAGGAGATAACTTGTTGCCTCGGCCAAATCTCTATATCCCTCATCGTGGAGAGACATATAGGAATATGCGGTCCCCCTCTTCAAACTCCAAGGGTCTCAATCACCTATCAGCATAGGACTTCTATCATCTATGTGTAGTCTTCATCTGCTCTTGGATGACCTGTACATTCTTTGTGGTAGCATGTACCATATTTTGACCCATGAGTGCTGACTCCCCTGGGTCTGTCCAGCATAATGATGACCTGCATGGTCATTCGTACAGTGCCTCAAATAGTGTCATACTGATGGTGGAGTGGTAGTTGTTATTGTACGTGAACTCCACCAGGGGTAGGTGGTCCTCCTAACTGTGACCAAAATCAAGAATGTAAGAATGAATCATCTCCTCTAAGGTTTGTATGGTCTTCTCCAGCTGACCATCTGATTGTGGCTGAAAGGTTGTGCTCAAGCGCAGCTAAGTCCCAAATGCCTCATGTAATCCCTTCCACAACTGGGATATAAAGCATGCATCACGATCTGAGACTATCATAGATGGGACACTGTGGATTCGAACTATTTATTACATGTAAAGGCATCCCAATCTCTCTACTGAACCCTGTTCTCGAATGGGTAGGAAGTGGGCCGACTTGGTGGGTCGGTCTACGATCACCCAGATGGTATCGTGCCCCCTGGACATACGTGGTAAGCTTGTCACAAAATCTATCGATATCCCATCCCACTTCCACTATGATACCTTGAGATGTTGTGTCAAACCTACTAGAACCTGGTGCTCAGCCTTCACTTGCTGACAAGTGAGGCATATCAAGACAAACTCTAACACTTCCTTCTTCATCCCCAGCCACCAGTACTAACGTCGGAGGTCCTGGTATATCTTCATCGCACCTGGATGTACCCCCAAAGGGGGTGTATGGAACTACCTCAATACTTCCTCTCGTAACTCCACTGGTGCAATGGTGCGTCCTTTGAAAAGGATGACATGCTCCTCACCTTTAGAATATCTATCGGGGGTATGCCTTGTAGACATTTGGGCATGTGTGGTCTCACAACTGGCATCTCCGAGTTGCACCTCCCTGACTCACTGTAAGAGTGTAGGGGAAACTACCATAGACTGAAGATAATTTTCCTTATCTTTATCCATAAAGGATATCTAAACCAAGGCCAACTGCTCTGAGGCCTCATTCAGTAGCTATAAATTCAATCTCCTGCTAAGAGCATCTGCCACCACGTTCCCCTTCCAAGGAGTATTGTAACGCCCCGACCCCAGCTACCCAGAGTCGGTGCATTACTTCGTAACATTGGCATGATCACAAAAGATCAAGTCTCGAAAGACCGATTAGTTTAGTAGCCTTGGAAACACTAGATACATTCGTAAACGTTACATTACATCATAAAGTGAAAAACTACAATAACAAAGTCTCCATAGTCCACACTCATATCCTCTTCTGACTATCCCTGCAGGTCATTCATAAAATACCTCTTCACATCCTGGAAAATATTAAAACATTGAAAGGGGTGAGCTCAGATGCTCAGTAAGGATAACAATATTGCGGAAGCTTTCATAAATAAACATAAACATTTAAGGCAATGTATAACTAAAACAAAAGCCTTTTAAACTTGAACATCAACATAATATGGCAAAAATAAAATGAGATAATGCCATTTACTTCTTCACATGGATATTCTACTGGTCGAATAATCACATGCAATATCAATAACCACTTTCATAATGAGGGAATGTATAATGCCGGACATTCTGAAACATTTTGTCAAGGCCTCGGCCAAGACGTCTAAAATGATTAAGGCCTCGGCCAAAACCATAAATCAAATTGGGAAAGGGCCTCGGCCAATTCCACGTCTAGTTGTCTCATGAGACCTACCGATGCAATTTTTTTAGAAGATACTTATATTTAAAATTGCTAAAATATACTCCAGTGTTTTTTCTGAAAACATTATGCAAGCTTCTGAAAACAAAATAACTAATTCTGAGACTGCTCGACTAATTACAGGCCATGATGGGTCCATGCCCAATCCCTTCCTGTCTACCACACTCAAGAGTCGGGTTTTCTGAAAACATTTTTAAGCTTGCGTTAAATATGTATACATTTACACTGGATTTTCATTTATTTGAGAGAAATATCCATTTTTTGAAATCATTTAAAAATCACATAATTATAATAGAAAACCTTTTGAATAAACTTAAATGTCAAAAGGGTTTATACACCGTATGAAAGAAAGTTGTGTATAAAACCAAATATGCCTCAATGAAAGAAGATTGAGACGAAGTCCTTAAAAAGATCATTTTTAAAATGGAATAGATCTATTATGTGTATTCACTATAAGTACACATAAATAAAGTACAAATAAAAGATAGGACATAATAATATAATGATATAATTTGAAAGTAGGAGATTAACCCAAAGAATGGAAGTTGGGTTAAGAAATTCCCTTACAAAGATAATTTTTTTAAATAAAATAGATCTATTATGTGTATTTACTATTAGTAAACATAAATAAAGTACAAATACAAGACAACACAGAATAATATCATGACATAATTTGAAAATAGGAGATTAACCCAAAGAATAGAACTTGGGTTAAGAAATTCCCTTACCTCTTGTCTGACTTGACTCAACCGTTCTTTAACCTCCTGAATAATAAACTAGAGTTAATATATACCTTATTAAGAACCATTTTCAATTTCATTATCCTTATTATATCACTTATTACAATGATATGAACATTATGTAATTATTTAAGTTAATAACGGTCGTTTTGTCGATCTTTGGAACTTGAGTCAACAATAAGCTTCTTATAATTACAAGTTGTTTATGTGGTGAAATATCCATTATATCCAGAATTATATTAATGATTTAGATGTCATATATATCTTATATATCCAGTATATACATTCATTTGTAATATTACGTAACATTTAGAGGTAAGAAATGAAATGCACCGTTCATGGAGACGGTAAGCCGTACGTACGCATGAACGCTACTTTCATTTCAATTTCATATTTAATGGAACTAATTCATAATGATATAAATGTATAATATAATTCCAGTATAATATAGTGTATAATACCATTTACTCCATCCTTTATACATCCCACATATGGCATTAACGATTCAAATCACTTTGAGGGGGCGGTAGTCCGCACTTCCTAAAATGAAATTATCGCGTTTTACCCATAATGGAAATCATAAAGTAAGCCATAAATGAGAAATACAGAAGCATAAGTAAAACATAAACACATTATATATCATATATAAATATAGTGACATCTTAATGGCCACCTTTGAAGGTGTTATATGAGTGTTGAACAATCATCGTTTCGTGAGGCAGAAATTCGCCATCCACAAAAACCGTATGTTCTTTAACCATTAGATGTAGGTGTGTGTAAGTGTAGCTCGAATAATTCTTATAACAACATACTAGTATATTGAGGATACTGGTGTTGTTACAAAAGAATTGAATAAAAAGAGTTTAGGGGGTTGGAGAAGAAAAATAAAACAAAACAACATTAGAAAAGACATTACCTCAAAATCGGGTAACTCTTTTTGATTTGAGCCAAAGGCTTCCTTGGGAAGAGTTCTGCCCAAAGTGAGGCTTCTATGAGTAAGGGAGGAATGTTGGGAGAGTATTTGGGCAGAGGTTGGCCGAGCCAAATGGCTTGAAAGTGTAAATGAGGTGGGAGAGGTGGGGGCCTTTTATAAGTGGAGAGGAGGGGCACTTTTGGAAAGATTGAAATGTTACATTATTTCACAATGCTTTTCGGATTCTAAAGGTCCCACACTTATATAATTCGAGGCTAAGGTGATAAGGTTTCGAAATATCTTCGTCCAATAGGCTTTGGACAAGTGTAAGCCTTGTATTTTTCATTATCTTCTCATTTTATTTAAATCGTTAAATAATGAGGTCATCGCCACATCATAATTATGTCATAAATAATTTAATTTATTTAATGTCTAAAAATTATAAAACAAATACTATGATGTAGGAAATATTTTTATCTTTCTAATGAATATTTATAATCAAAATTTGGACTTGTGTAACCCCACGTAAAAATTGTTTTAGTAAAACATTTTATGTTTGTGTCATTTTTTACTTTAACATTAAATAAAAGGAATTTATGTTATTTCCCAACAAAAGTGGATCCATGGGGTCCCCAAGTTAGGCCATGGCTTGTCTTGGTCGGCCATGACACAACCAATGAGGTTGGGACATGTGTCTAGGTCATTTAATATTATTAAAGTATTATTTATACCTTAAACTACCCTAATTACCACTAATCGCGATTAAGAACTTAATAAGTTACTATTCACCAAAAAATTATTATAATCTCATTGAACCACATTTTACATACTAATGACAACCATGTATGTCGGATTTTCAAAATTCAATACACATTAGTGGTAAACTTTCATTTAACTGAAGAATCAGTTTGCTTGATTACCACTTAGTGGTTTCACTATTCATCAAAAATTGAAGTTTTTCAGAATAAGGCCAAAATTTCACCCTAAGCTATAATTGATATTCCGAATTCAAAAATGATGTCTATTTTACAAAATTCTAAACATATAAGTTGCATTAATTAATTTTATAATTAATTCCCGCTGTCACAACAAATAGCGTGTTTTTAAGAAACAATTTATATCAAAAGATTGGCAATTGTTTATGTCCAATTTCAATGTTAAATTAATTCTAATGACCACCATTGGATAAAACGGTAAAAATATATTCTAATTATACTTTAAAACCACTAAATATTATAATTTATCACTATAAATTATTTTGATTAAAAAAGTTGTTTTTAAGTATTTTTCACTATTCATAAAAAATTGGAAGTTCTCAGGAAATTACAAAAAATTCAACTTTGGATAATTTCGATATTACGAATACAAAAATGAAGTCCATTTTGAAATATAAAATTTCTATAATTTTAAAAAGTGGTTATTACTATTCATAACGGCTACTTTGATTAGTCGCGGTGTTTTAGAACTCGAAGTTGCGTACAATGCAAGCTATTGCATTATTGAAAGAGAGGCGTATCGTGGAAGCTCGGGGTGTTACATTCTCCCCCCCTTCAATAAATTGCGTCCTCGCAATTTGAAATTTTTCTTTGAAAATAAAAGGTTGAAAAGAGAAAATACCTTTGTGGAAAACCCACATCGGAAATAAGATTAATAAAATTTAGCCTTAATAAGAGGGAAAGGGAAATGAAAAAGTCACCACCCAATTATGATCTCGATTAGGAGAACATTGGTGGCAATTAGAGACATATAATTGAAGGAAAAACGTAAATATTTGTAGGGAGTGATTGAGGTCATCAATCACAATCAACTGTCAAATTGAGGGCCTCAAAGACATCAATCTATGTTGATTTAAAATATCATCAGTTCAACAAGACATAAGGTATTAGGATAACACATTTTTTGGTTTTAATATCCCTTTACTAAAGTTTAAGAATTAATTTATTCATTGAATAAGAGATAGGTATATATATATTTATGCTTGAAAATTAGAGTTTCAACCTTCAACTCATCTTTCACTCAAAAAGATAATAGAACTCAAAAATATTATACTTATCCTAATTGTATAAGGTTCCAAATATTAACACATATTATTTAGATTAGTAAAATTATTTTGTAATAACCAGGGACTTCCTGTAGGCTAGTGGTAGGAAATAAAGGCTTGTCGCACTATGGTTGTGGGTTCGTTTCCTGCAGCTTTGTCCGACGCGACGGGTTATTCCCCACCCTGCAGGTTGTCCTTTTTCCTAAAACTATAGTATCATAATATTCCAAAAATAATCTTCAGAAATGCTTTAACCTTAAACAATACTATCCATGGTTCAACTTAATCCATTCCAACCTTAATAGTTATCCAAAATACCTCCGTCCAGACTTTCTCTAAAGGGTCGTTAAATTCCAAAATCAATTGTAACCTCAGATTCCCCAAACAAAGTAAAGTTTCTCTTATTGTCACATACTAAAAATATGATTACCTTAATCATATTAAAACCTTACTGAAATCAAAAAGTACTGCAGTACAATCCATATATATATATTACATTATTCTTATAAACAGAATATAATCCTTGAGTCCAAAAGCACCAATACATTAGTTATTCTGCTTCAACTGTAGTAACAGCATAAGATTGTCCTTGATCCCTTGGCCTTTTCTGAGGTAAGTTTCCCTGACGCTTAGGACATTCATTTGCATAATGACCCATTTCTCTACAATTGTAGCATTCAACTTTGACAGCCTCTTTCTTTCCCTTGCAATCACGAGCCTGGTGACCCTTTTCTCCACATTTATAACAAACTCCCATTCCTTTTAGGCAAGTACCAGGGTGATTCTTCCCACAATTATCACATAATGGAAAATCCTTCTTTCCCTTTTTCCCTTTATCTGTCTCTTGTTCCCCCGTTCTCTTCTTCTCTTGCTTTACATTGTTGTCATAAGACTTAGAGAATTCCTTTTCTGTCTTGATAGCACACGAGACAATATCTTCGTATGATGAGAAGGATTGTGATACTAAAGCTCGACGGAGAAATGGTTTTAACCCATCAAAGAAACGATCAATCTTACTCCTTGGGTTACGTATATAATCGGCAGCATGCCTCGCTAACCTTGTAAAGTTAGCCTCATACTTTGCGACATTCTCATCCTCCTTCTGCCTCAGACTCAGAAATTGCCTTTCCATATCTGCTCGATGGTCACGAGGAAAGTATTTTTCTAAGAAAATATCTTTGAACTCCCTCCATTCCATATTCGATACGTCATCATCTTCCTTTGTGTTTTGAATCAGCGACCACCACTGATCGGCATCTCCAGTGAGGCGGTAAACTGCCATGACAACCTTCTCCCTTTCACTACTCCCCAAAGCCTGAAATATTTTCTCTAGGGAATTTATCCATTGCTCGGCTACTAAAGGATTTGTACTCCCATTGAACGTTGGTGGTTGTTGCCTCATGAATCGATCTAACATTGATCCTCCACGCTGTGGATCAGGGTGCTCCATACGGGTAAGGTTATTATTCATAACCTGAGTAAGTTGTCCCAGTATGGTGATTAGCTGATCGGCCCCAGTTGCATCACCAGCCCCACTATAATTATCTTGAGCAGGAGGGCAATCCCTACATGGAGTGTGTGCATTGATACGGTTTCCATTCCTTCCACTAGGCGCCATTTCTAAACAATGGCATAAACTAGATTAGTTTATGAATCAAAATACATAATCCCATACTTATAAAACACTTAACATAAATTGAACTATTTATGGATATAATCCATAATCATAAAAATGTTTTCTTTGAGGAAGTATATACTCATAAACCCTTCATAATGATTTGTAAAGAAAATGAGAGTTATCCTAAGCATATCCCCCGGGAGTGTCGTAACCAAGAGTGCAGCAAGGCCCGTTGTCGTGCACCAGTTCCCGTTCGAGTCTAGCTCAAAGCGGTGTTTTCGGGTTTTACCCCTAGGAACATCTGTGCCAGAGCCGCCTCTACCTGCTCGTATCCAGACAGGGATGTATTGCTCGGAAAACTCACAAAATCTCTTACAATAACAAAATTCTAGGAAACTCTTCTATACTAATCCTCAAAGTTTATCTTTGGGCTATGTGCTCTAATCAGAGTTTATCTAAATCTAGCTTCCAAGGTTAGTACTAAACTGCCTCTGATACCAACTGTAACGCCCTGACCCCAGCTACCCAGAGTCGGTGCATTACTTCGTAACATTGGCATGATCACAAAAGATCAAGTCTCGAAAGACCGATTAGTTTATTAGCCTTGGAAACACTAGATACATTCGTAAACGTTACATTACATCATAAAGTGAAAAACTACAATAACAAAGTCTCCATAGTCCACACTCATATCCTCTTCTGACTATCCCTGCAGGTCATTCATAAAATACCTCTTCACATCCTGGAAAATATTAAAACATTGAAAGGGGTGAGCTCAGATGCTCAGTAAGGATAACAATATTGCGGAAGCTTTCATAAATAAACATAAACATTTAAGGCAATGTATAACTAAAACAAAAGCCTTTTAAACTTGAACATCAACATAATATGGCAAAAATAAAATGAGATAATGCCATTTACTTCTTCACATGGATATTCTACTGGTCGAATAATCACATGCAATATCAATAACCACTTTCATAATGAGGGAATGTATAATGCCGGACATTCTGAAACATTTTGTCAAGGCCTCGGCCAAGACGTCTAAAATGATTAAGGCCTCGGCCAAAACCATAAATCAAATTGGGAAAGGGCCTCGGCCAATTCCACGTCTAGTTGTCTCATGAGACCTACCGATGCAATTTTTTTAGAAGATACTTATATTTAAAATTGCTAAAATATACTCCAGTGTTTTTTCTGAAAACATTATGCAAGCTTCTGAAAACAAAATAACTAATTCTGAGACTGCTCGACTAATTACAGGCCATGATGGGTCCATGCCCAATCCCTTCCTGTCTACCACACTCAAGAGTCGGGTTTTCTGAAAACATTTTTAAGCTTGCGTTAAATATGTATACATTTACACTGGATTTTCATTTATTTGAGAGAAATATCCATTTTTTGAAATCATTTAAAAATCACATAATTATAATAGAAAACCTTTTGAATAAACTTAAATGTCAAAAGGGTTTATACACCGTATGAAAGAAAGTTGTGTATAAAACCAAATATGCCTCAATGAAAGAATATTGAGACGAAGTCCTTAAAAAGATAATTTTTAAAATGGAATAGATCTATTATGTGTATTCACTATAAGTACACATAAATAAAGTACAAATAAAAGATAGGACATAATAATATAATGACATAATTTGAAAGTAGGAGATTAACCCAAAGAATGAAAGTTGGGTTAAGAAATTCCCTTACAAAGATAATTTTTTTAAATAAAATAGATCTATTATGTGTATTTACTATTAGTAAACATAAATAAAGTACAAATACAAGACAACACAGAATAATATCATGACATAATTTGAAAATAGGAGATTAACCCAAAGAATAGAACTTGGGTTAAGAAATTCCCTTACCTCTTGTCTGACTTGACTCAACCGTTCTTTAACCTCCTGAATAATAAACTAGAGTTAATATATACCTTATTAAGAACCATTTTCAATTTCATTATCCTTATTATATCACTTATTACAATGATATGAACATTATGTAATTATTTAAGTTAATAACGGTCGTTTTGTCGATCTTTGGAACTTGAGTCAACAATAAGCTTCTTATAATTACAAGTTGTTTATGTGGTGAAATATCCATTATATCCAGAATTGTATTAATGATTTAGATGTCATATATATCTTATATATCCAGTATATACATTCATTTGTAATATTACGTAACATTTAGAGGTAAGAAATGAAATGCACCGTTCATGGAGACGGTAAGCCGTACGTACGCATGAACGCTACTTTCATTTCAATTTCATATTTAATGGAACTAATTCATAATGATATAAATGTATAATATAATTCCAGTATAATATAGTGTATAATACCATTTACTCCATCCTTTATACATCCCACATATGGCATTAACGATTCAAATCACTTTGAGGGGGCGGTAGTCCGCACTTCCTAAAATGAAATTATCGCGTTTTACCCATAATGGAAATCATAAAGTAAGCCATAAATGAGAAATACAGAAGCATAAGTAAAACATAAACACATTATATATCATATATAAATATAGTGACATCTTAATGGCCACCTTTGAAGGTGTTATATGAGTGTTGAACAATCATCGTTTCGTGAGGCAGAAATTCGCCATCCACAAAAACCGTATGTTCTTTAACCATTAGATGTAGGTGTGTGTAAGTGTAGCTCGAATAATTCTTATAACAACATACTAGTATATTGAGGATACTGGTGTTGTTACAAAATAATTGAATAAAAAGAGTTTAGGGGGTTGGAGAAGAAAAATAAAACAAAACAACATTAGAAAAGACATTACCTCAAAATCGGGTAACTCTTTTTGATTTGAGCCAAAGGCTTCCTTGGGAAGAGTTCTGCCCAAAGTGAGGCTTCTATGAGTAAGGTAGGAATGTTGGGAGAGTATTTGGGCAGAGTTTGGCCGAGCCAAATGGCTTGAAAGTGTAAATGAGGTGGGAGAGGTGGGGGCCTTTTATAAGTGGAGAGGAGGGGCACTTTTGGAAAGATTGAAATGTTACATTATTTCACAATGCTTTTCGGATTCTAAAGGTCCCACACTTATATAATTCGAGGCTAAGGTGATAAGGTTTCGAAATATCTTCGTCTAATAGGCTTTGGACAAGTGTAAGCCTTGGATTTTTCATTATCTTCTCATTTTATTTAAATCGTTAAATAATGAGGTCATCGCCACATCATAATTATGTCATAAATAATTTAATTTATTTAATGTCTAAAAATTATAAAACAAATACTATGATGTAGGAAATATTTTCATCTTTCTAATGAATATTTATAATCAAAATTTGGACTTGTGTAACCCCACGTAAAAATTGTTTTAGTAAAACATTTTATGTTTGTGTCATTTTTTACTTTAACATTAAATAAAAGGAATTTATGTTATTTCCCAACAAAAGTGGATCCATGGGGTCCCCAAGTTAGGCCATGGCTTGTCTTGGTCGGCCATGACACAACCAATGAGGTTGGGACATGTGTCTAGGTCATTTAATATTATTAAAGTATTATTTATACCTTAAACTACCCTAATTACCACTAATCGCGATTAAGAACTTAATAAGTTACTATTCACCAAAAAATTATTATAATCTCATTGAACCACATTTTACATACTAATGACAACCATGTATGTCGGATTTTCAAAATTCAATACACATTAGTGGTAAACTTTCATTTAACTGAAGAATCAGTTTGCTTGATTACCACTTAGTGGTTTCACTATTCATCAAAAATTGAAGTTTTTCAGAATAAGGCCAAAATTTCACCCTAAGCTATAATTGATATTCCGAATTCAAAAATGATGTCTATTTTACAAAATTCTAAACATATAAGTTGCATTAATTAATTTTATAATTAATTCCCGCTGTCACAACAAATAGCGTGTTTTTAAGAAACAATTTATATCAAAAGATTGGCAATTGTTTATGTCCAATTTCAATGTTAAATTAATTCTAATGACCACCATTGGATAAAACGGTAAAAATATATTCTAATTATACTTTAAAACCACTAAATATTATAATTTATCACTATAAATTATTTTGATTAAAAAAGTTGTTTTTAAGTATTTTTCACTATTCATAAAAAATTGGAAGTTCTCAGGAAATTACAAAAAATTCAACTTTGGATAATTTCGATATTACGAATACAAAAATGAAGTCCATTTTGAAATATAAAATTTCTATAATTTTAAAAAGTGGTTATTACTATTCATAACGGCTACTTTGATTAGTCGCGGTGTTTTAGAACTCGAAGTTGCGTACAATGCAAGCTATTGCATTATTGAAAGAGAGGCGTATCGTGGAAGCTCGGGGTGTTACAAGTATAGACTATTTCAAAGTCATAGTCCTGGAGGAACTCTAGCCAATTTCACTGTCTCAAATTCAGATCCTTATGAGAAAAGATATACTTGAGACTCTTGTAGTCAGAGTAGATGATGAATCATTCAAACATAAGGTAGTGTCACCAAAGCTTCAATGTGAAGACTATTGTTGCCAACTCAAGGTCATGGGTTGCATAGTTCTGCTCATGTGGTCTTAATTATCATGAGCCATAATAAATCACTGCTTTCCCTTGCATCAGGACATAACCAAGCCCATTTCCTGATCAATCATAGTACACCACATAGTCAGTTCCCTCCTCTGGAAGCCTCAAGATTGGAGCACTTGTCAAGCTCTACCTCAGCTCTGAAAGCTCTACTGGTATATTTCTGTCCATGTGAAGGTTTTTCCATTCTTCGTCAATGTTGTCATGGATGCTTCCACTCTAGAGAAGTTGGGTACAAACCTCTGATAGTACCCCACCAACCTAAGGAAACTTTTCACCTCAGTAATTCTCTTGGGTAGCTTCTAAGCAAGCATTGCCTTGATCTTTGTTGGATACACTGCAACTGCAACCTCTAAGATGACATGTCCTAGGAAGTGGACCTTTTGTATCCAAAACTTGCACTTCAAGAGTTTTTTGTAAAGCTGGTGCTCTCAGAGTGTGTCCAGAACCATCCTTAGGTGTATCATGTGCTCCTCCTCAGACGATGAATTCACTAAGATTTCATCAATGAAGACCACAACAAACCGGTCTAAGTACGGCTGGAAGATCCTTTTCATGGGTCCCATGAACACTGTTGGGGCGTTCTTCATGCCAAACGGCATCACTAAGTATTCGTAGTGGCCATAGCGGCATTGGAAATACATATTTGAGATGTATTCATCTCATACTCGAAGTTGGTGATAGCCTGATCTAAGATCTATCTTTGAGAACCATCTCACTCCCTTCAACTGATTGAAGAGGTCATTAATCCTCGGTAGATGATACTTGTTCTTCACGGTCACCTGGTTCAGGTGCTGGAAGTCCGCGCATAACCTCAATCTTACATTTTCCTTCTTGGAAAACACTGGGGCTGCCCATGGTGAAACACTGGGCCTTACAAACTCCTACCTCTATAAGTACTCCAACTATACCCTCAACTCCTGGATCTCTACAATAGCTATCTGATATGAAGTTGTAGATATCAATGTTGTCCCAAGGTAAAAATCAATGCAGAAGTCTACCTCTCTGCAAGTAATTAGTCCTAAAACAACCTCTGGAAAGACGTCCTCATACTCATCCACCACTATGGGAAACTATGGACTCGTCTTGTCCATTACATCGAGAGTCGTGTTATCCAACTAATGAGTGATCGGTTGCACCCTTCGACATGTAATTCCATCCTGCGCTGCTCCAGTTTCCTTTTCACTGATAAAGGAAACCCTGGTCCCATATTCACGGATACACCACATTGTGCACCTAAAATAGTCAATCTGATCATGGAACATAGATAACCAGTCCATACCCAGAATAACGTCGTAAGAATTCAATGCCACTACTAGGAGATCCCAGCTGAAGATATTTCCTCCAAGAGTAAGTTCGCACTACCAGCACCAGTGTGTGATCATTGAATCCCTTCCCATATGAGTCTCTAATCGTAAGGATCGAGCCGACAACTCGATCAGAATCTCTGAGCTCTGAACAAGGTTCATGGAAAGGAAAGAGTGACTAGCACATGTGTCTATAAGAACTGCAGCTAAAGTGGAGAAGACACGGATCTTACCTTATATCATCTCTGGGACATCTGGACCATAGGCCTCGACTACTTAAAGTTGGGCCCTCCCCAGTCCATCTTCTCCTAGATCCCTTAGAGGACCACTTAGGGGTGGGGGTGGTAGTACCATGTACCTACGCCCACCTCTTGTCACTCGTCTTGCTCCTCTTCCACATCTTCCACCTAGAAGACCACCTTGTTCATGTCTCTTCTGTTTCCTCAGCGGTATGTCGACCGTCTGTCGGTCCTCTGCATGGTGAGTCGGGCAATCCCTAGCCATGTTCCCTTGCCCGTCGTATTCATATCATACTCTACTCCCCTGATGAATCCCTCTGCCCCGGGAGCCTCGTAATGCCGACCTTGAGTCCTTAGATTTTCCTCTGAATGGTATGGCCCGTTTCAGCCTCTGCGTCATCTATCGGCTACCTGCCACTGATGACTCGGCCACCCGTCACCCGAAAGGAGCTCCCATCATCAGTTCCTGCTCAGCGAGGAAGCTATCTACCAGTAGAGCTTGTTCCAGCACCCCAACCTATGTAGGGATGCTGAGAGAAATCATCGATGCCCTGATCTCCCATTAGAGTCCCTTCTCAAAGGTTTGGGCCCTGAAGAAAGGGTCTTACACCATATCCATAGAGTAACATGAGAGGTATATAAACCTCATAGAGTACTCATCCACTGTTAGACTGCCCTACTGTAAGTGAAGAAGCTATTGTATGCACACTGAGCGCAAATTCGTGGTGAAGAACACCTCCTTGAAAAGTTTCTTGAAGTTAGACCAGGTGAAGTTCGCCTCCTCATGAGTCTAGATGGTCAAACTCCACCATCTCCCCGCTTAGCCCTGCAGAAGTCTTACTGATAGAACCTACATCTGGTCAAGTGGAATCCTCACTAAGCGGAAGACTCACATCACTGCCTCTATCCAATCCTCAGGGACCTGAGGATCTATCTCTCCCCTGAACCTGGGAGGTCTCTATCGCTGAAACTCATGTAAGGCACTGAGACTACGTGCGTCCTCTACTGGTAGAGACAGTAGTAAATGTTGACCAATAGGCGGTGGTATCGCTGGGACATCATCCGAAGGTGCCATATCGGGAAATGGTCCCTACACTGAAGCCTCATTGCTCTATAGACCATCCTCGTAGTCACACGCTGGAATCCTGGTTGGCTGTCTGTGTAGAGGCATCCTGAAAGAGATCAAGATGAACCACGATCAATAGATTATACCTATTGAGATGACTTTGACTCAAAAAGATCATGGAAAAACACTAAAAGATGCATGCAACCAGTGCTTTCATATACCAAGTTAGAAAACAAAATTTAGGGTCATGGTGTATGGATACGTCGGTCATCGCACCAACACTGGACTCCCAAGCCTGAAAACCGAACTTGAAACACTTAACACTATTGCCCCCATCAAAATTTACATACTCTTAGTTATTCTAGTAGAACTGACCTCCCTCTAATACCACTTTGTCATGACCCGTCCCCTAGGGCATGTGCCTTGACTACCCCAAGCCCACCTTCCATAGGCCAAGGGTTGGAGACTAGAACCAAAAAGGCATATCTCCAAAAGGTAAGGCATTTGCCTTTAAACCTGTACACACGCACAAATCACAAACTGTGTAAAGTAAACACAAAGTAAACCAAAACTATCACTGAGACAACTACTGAGAGTACAGTACAATTGAAAGTACAAAGGGTCCAGAATACAATCTTAAAACCACAAAGGAAAGTACAACTGTCGTGGTCTGTCTACTCGAGACCCTACCTGAAGGGTAAGTGAAGGTAGCTACCTGTAGCCATAGAAGTATGCTCATTTATCCCATCTCATTAAAAACTTCTCGATCCCAGACTACCAAGGTCTTCTTCAAAGTTTCGATCACCTGCACGAGACACTACTCGTGCGGGTGAAGACCGTGTAGGGGTGAGTAACACAATACTCAGTAGGGACCCCAAACTACAAAGGAAAGACCACAAAGCAGGACCACACAGCAAGATAGCTCACACTAGGTATAACTTTAAGTATAGAAAGTAAGATTATCAGTTGTAGAGATGATTCATCTTGTATTACTGAGGGACTCATCCCTGATGAGCCACTGAGGTCTGCTCGGCTACTGGATCATTGAGGCCCACTCGGCTGATGGACCACTGAGGTCCGCTCATCTGTTGGACCACTAGGGTCTGCTCATCTATTGGACCACTACGTTCCTCTTGTCTATTGGACCACTGAGGTTCGCTCGTCTATTGCACCACTGAGGTGTGCTCATCTGCTGGACCACTAAGGTACGCTCGTCTGTTGCACCACTAAGGTACGCTCGTCTGGTGTACCATTAAGGTACGCTCATCTGTTTCACCAATGAGTTATGCTCATTTGTTGTACCATTGAGGTACATTCGTCTACTGGACCACTGAGGTCCTCTCATCATATCCTTCGTTTCACAGCCAGCTGTAGGATTTCTGCTCTCCAGTGTGCTTGATTTCAGGAGAATCTACTCCTCAATCCATTGGTCGTATCTCGACTGTTATGGAATCTCACTTAGAGCATTCCCAAAGGATCGTCTTATTTCAAGGGTCCCAATGCCAAATAAAGTGCGTCAATCGGATGTCTGGTCTAAAAGATATTGGCATTTTAGTCAACAGTGGTCAGTTGCATCTGGGCCCGGTCTGTCCGACTCAACTAACCCGAACCGAGGTTCCCGCATGGCCCGACCCATTTTAGCCAACCCAGTCCTTCATGGCCCATTAGTCAGGCCCATTGAGCTTTACGAGACCCGACCTGGTTTGAATGTGGGTCAAGCCTATCTGGTCGCCTAACTGTTAGATACCAGGACGGCACAGTGGAAGCCGGTGGGCCAGGAATTTAAAATTTTATGCTTCACCGGAGTGACATAACCCTGTAAACTCCATTAATCTTGTCCCAGTTTGGTCCAAGGATCTCACAAGGTTTAAATAGAGAACAAAAATTAAACTGAACATGTACCTTGTTCGGAATTAGCGTGTACAAGTCCGTCGTAGGATGTCGGTGATCGTTGTTCAAAGACTCCGACGTCGAAGCCCTCTAGATCATCCACACACGCCTTATGAATATGCTTGCATGTTGTTCGTCAAGATCCATGTGCTAGCGTGGATCTGCGACGATCACTTCAGCGCAGTGAAGATCACCGCAAAGGAAGAAGCTTCAATCCGAGAAGGATGAACTTGAAGATCTTCCATCGCTTGAGAGACTCTCTCTCTAGATTCCAAGAGGGGAGAGAAGCTCTCAATGTTGACACATTAATAGTATACATGGGAGATCCTCTCTCTCACTTATATAGGGAGTGTTTAAAACACGCAGTATGGATTCCCGGCCCCCAGGTAATAGACGTCCGCTATATAAGTGATATAAATAATTATTTACAACAAATAAAATTATTCCATAAATAATATTTATAATTTATCACTTAATTATAATATATAAATATATTACGTGATAAATTTGAGCCTTTAACTCGACTCATTCCTCCTGCTAATATTAAACAAACCTAGAATATTAAAATACATTCAAATAATATTAATACTTGTATTTACTATATAACTTGTAAATATATGTCATAAATAAATTCAACTAATTATTCTAAACTTGAATAATTAATGAATTTATTAATTCTTTGGTGATCCATAGAACTTGGATAGTGATCGGACCCTTTGGCAGAGCCCACCAAGTTCTAAATTCCTATTCCCAGAATAGGGCAGATTCTCAAGGCGCTATTGTGTGTGACCCTCTAGGCCCTTACCTTAATAGCATTGAATAATATGCACCGACCTAGAGCGGGGTCTAGCAACCCATCAAGGCCCCTATAGAGATAATGCAAAGTCAAAGCAACGACTGACTTCCTACGAACATGGTATGTGTAATATAATCTCTTCGTCGTCAATATCTCAATAAAGCAGAATTCATACTAGTGTCAACATTCTTTATTTTCTTTATTTTGTTTGTTGATTTGTCTAGACGTTCTTACCTTCCACTACTATGGCCATGGATTTAATGAAGGTGCAACCATCCTAATCAACCAAGCCTGGGATATCTCTTCTTGAACTCGGAAGCGACAAATCCTTTCTCGATCATTCAATCAATGTCATGCCATTAATGACATACCAAATACAAACTACCTCGTCACGACTTAGTCGCCATGGTTTTCGCCTTGCATCAAATGTACGTAATTAAATGAAATCCATTGACAATGATCTCAAGTCAAAAGGCCATTACACATGTCTGTAGATAGGAAAGACCAATGACACCTAAAACATGTGGTGTTCCTATTATGTGGGTTTGTCCTCATGATCTCAACTACTAGAGATCATCAAGTGAGAACTTTATGATAAGAAGTCTCAATGCTTATGAGCCCCCAATACCTGATGGTCACACATCATATGTGTCCTTTCAAAATGATGTAACTGGACCATAGGACATTACTTTAAGATTACTATCATGGCATCTCAGGGTTCTCATTATAGTCTGGGATCTACTATAACCCTTTGATGCGACAGGTAATCTAAGGACATTTCCATAAACAAAGTGGAAGCAGAAATATCTACACTATTATGGAAAGATAAACACATGTATTAAAACAAACTGAATACATGTAGTGGCAATCAAAGTACAAAACAAGTTGGGTCTAGGGAACCCACTTTCAACACTCCCACTTGCACTAGATCCAACTGCTAACAGGTTTCAATCTGCTAGCTCTCACATGTGAATCATGCTTCTGCTGAGAAGTGGATTTAGTCAGGGGGTTTTCCACGTTTTCCTCTATGGCTACTCTGCTAACTGTCACTTCACCTATTTGAGTAAAATCCCTCAAGAGATGAAACTTCTGAAGAATATGCTTTGTTCTTTGGTGAGACTTGGGCTCCTTGGAAAGCACCACTACAGCAGTATTATCACAATATACTGATACAGGGTCTGCACTGCTAGGTAAAACACCAATGTATGAGATAAATCTGCATATCTAGACTGGTTCTTTTTCTACATCAGAAGCTGCAATATATTCAGACACTGCTGTAGAATCAGCAACCACAGCTTGCTTTGAGCTTTTCCAGCTCACTGCACCACCATTCAGGAAAAAGATGTAGCCTGACTGCGATTTCATATCATCGTGATCTGTCTAGAAACTAGTATCAGTGTGTCCCCTCAAAACTACTTCCTCATATCCTCCATATACCAGGAACATATCCTTAGTACACCTCAAGTACTTTAGGATAGTTTTAACAGTTTTCCAATACAGCTCTCCTAGATTGGCTTGATATCTACCCACCATGATTAACGCAAAGGCAACATCAAACCTAGTACATAGCATGGCATACATGATAGAACCCACTGCCAAAGCATAAGGGACTCTAATCATTCTGTCAATCTCCTCCTGTTTTTGTGGACACATTTTCTTGGAGAGATTTACACCATGTGACACAGGTTACAATCCTCTCTTAGATTGTTCCATACTATACCTTTTGAGTACCTTGTCAATATATGTACTTTGACTAAGCCCAAGCAGCCTTTGAGATCTATCTCAATATATCTTGATCCCTAGAATGTAGGCTGCTTCGCCTAAGTCTTTCATGGAGAAGCATTCATTTAACCAAGTCTTAACTGACTATAAGACTTGCACCTTGTTTCCCATAATTAATATGTCATCAAAATATAATACTATGAAAACGATGGCATTCCCTTCAACATTTTTATAGATGCAAGGCTCACTTTCATTTTTGATAAAACCAAAATCTCTTATGGCCTCATCAAAATGAACATTTCATGATCTTGATGCCTGCTTCAATCCATAAATGGATCTCTGCAGCTTGCATACTTTATTGAAATTCTTTGACTTGACAAACCCTTCGGGTTGAATCGTATAGAAGTCTTCAACCAACCTCCCATTTAGAAAAGCAGTTTTGACATCCATTTACCAAATTTCATAATCATGAAAGGATGCTATTGCAAGCAATATTCTGATGGATTTAAGCATTGCTACTGGTGAGAAGGTTTTATCATAGTCAATGCCTTGACGTTGCCTGAAACCCCTTACAACCAGTCTTGCATTAAAGGTATTAACCTCACTATCCATGTCCAGCTTCTTCTTGAATACCCATTTGCATCCAATGGGCTTTACATCAGCTGGAGGGTCTACCAAAATCCAAACTTGATTTTGGTACATGGTCTCCATCTCAGAATTCATGGCTTCTTTCCATTTAGCAGCTTCTTTGTCTTCTACTGCTTCCTTGTAGGTTAGAGGTTCATCATCTTGAAGGACTAATGTGTCACCTAACTTGGTGACAAGAAAACCATAACGCTCTGGTTCTCTAACCTCTTGCATAGACCTACGCAGTATCTGTGTCTCAGGAACAACTTCTTCTTCCACTTTCTCTTGTGGAGATGGTTCCTCTACCAAGTCTTGTGCATCTGGAGCATTAACTTCATTGAAGTCAATCTTCCTCCCACTATTTCCAATAGAAATGTGTTCCCTTTCTAGAAATGTGGCGTATCTTTCCACAATGACTTTTCTATCTAAAGGGTTATATAGGTAATATCCTCTAGTTTCTGTAGGATAACCTATAAAGATGCACTTGGTGCTTCTGGATGCTAATTTGTCACTTAGTAAAGTCTGGACAAATTCCCCGCACCCCCATACATGCATGTGTGTTAGGTTGGGTTTCTTTTCATACCATAACTGATATGGAATCCCTTTTGTGGCTTTATTTGGTACTCGGTTAAGGCTATATGTTATTGTCTGCAAGGCGTATCCCCAAAAGGATAATGGAAGGGTTGCATGATTCATCATTGATTTGACCATGTCAAGCAAGGTCTTATTCCTCCTTTCACTAATACCATTCCATTGTGGTGTATAAGGAGGAGTGAGTTGGGATAATATCCCACAATCCTTCAAGTGATTAATGAATTCTTGGTTAAGATATTCTCCACCTCGGTCTGAGCGAAGTGCTTTTATCTTCTTACCAAGTTGGTTTCTACTTCATTTTGGTATTCCATAAATATCTGAAAGGAATCTGACTTATACTGCATTAAGTAGATATATCCATACCTACTATAGTCATTGGTAAAAGTAATGAAATATAGAAAACCACCTTTTTCCTCTACTGAAAATAGACCACATACATCAGTATGTATTAATTCTAGCACTGCATTGGTTCTTTCTCCCTTTCCTGAGAAAGGTGCTTTGGTCATATTTCCTTGTAAACAAGCTTGACATACATCTAAGGGTTCCAACTGTGTCGAGTCTAGATACCCTTCTTGATGTAATTTTCGTAATCGCTTCCCGTTTACATGACCAAGCCTGAAGTGCCATAGGTGGGTGTTATTTGAGTCATGTTGGCTGTTTTTGTCATTGATTGTCATTACTGAGTTTTCTAGCTCCAGCATATATAAACCATTATTAAGATGTGACATACCATAACATATGTTATCCCTATAAAAGAGGAAACTTTTATTTCCAAACTTGAAATAAAAACTCATAGTGTCTAGACTCGACACATAGATAATGTTTCTGGTAACAGAAGTTACATAATAGCAATTGTTTAAAACTAGAACCAAACCAGTTGGAAAGGTTAAGTGATAGTCTCTCACTGCCAAGGATACCAGACTTGCACCATTTACAGCTCAGAGATCCACTTGACCTTTTGCAATCTTCTTGAACCTACTTGGTTCATGTATATTAATACAAATGTGTGATCCACATGTCGTATCCAATACCCAACTTGTAGATAAAGATAGATTGCATTCAATGACAAATATACCTGAAGTAGAAGCATCAGCTTGCTTCTTCTTCCCAGCTCTGCAATTCTTCTTCCAGTGGCCTTTCTTGCCACATCCAAAGAAGACAGCTTCCTGCTCATTACTTTGCCTCTGAATCTTTGGCTTCTTTGCAGGACGATGCATTGGTGTCTTTGGCCTTGAATTGTCCTTAGACCCCTTTTCCTTGCCCTTGTTTTTCTTTTTCACCATAAGGACAGATGAATTGGTATTTTTCATATCCTTATCATCTTGGAGAACTAAATCCAAAAGGTCTGGGAGCGACTTTGTCATATCATTCATATTATAATTGACAATAAAAGTCGAGAAGCTTGACGGTAAAGAGGCAAGGATGAGATCCACTGCTAGTTCTTGGTTCATTTTGGACCCAAGGGCTTCAATCCTCTCATTATGCCCAATCATCTTGAGTACGTGAGGACCGGCTTGATGCCCTTCTGCTAGCTTGCACTTATAAAGCGCACTTGAGATCTCATACCTTTCTTGCCTGGCCCTCTCCTCATAATGTTCTTGGAGATGTGAAAGCATCTTGTAGGCGTCCTCATCCTCATGCATTTTTTTCAATTGGATGGACATGGATGACAACATGATGCATTGTACATCAAGTGCATCATCTACATGCTTTCTCCATTTATCTTTTCCCGCCTTTCTTGCTCCCTGAGGAGGCTCAGCAGGAATTGGGGATTCCAACACATATAACTTCCTTTCTTGGCGTAGTACTATGTGCAAGCGCCTATACCACTCCTGGAAGTTATTGTTGGTCAGGATATTTTCTTTATCCAAGATCGATCGTAGTGATAAAGTACTTGTGGTGTTGGTGATTTCCATTTTGAATCTACATCAGATAAACATTTATCAGTTAGTACTTTGTCTTGATTACCTTTTGACATTTATGATTAATAAATTATTATTATATCATTTTAATATCTCCCACTATTTTAGCGAACCTTAATAGCTCTCACTATTAGATTCAGAATACTCTATCGCTTGAGCATTCTAGTGGCAAGGATCCTCAAAACCTCCCTCATAGTCTACAAGCTAAGGCTACGCCACTACTTGGAGGGTTTCAAGGTAGGCACTAGACTGGAAAACCACTTGTTCTTGTGGTTCCTTGTGTTGTTGAGTAAAGTCCTAGCTTTTGGAATCTTAACTTGATTCCCTCAACATCTTGCCTCTAAAGTGATAGCAAGTTAGCTAAGGCTAATCCTTGACTACTCACTTAAGTTAAGTCGACCCATTTCTCTCATGAAAACACCCTGGTAGTAAAAGGCACTCTCAACTAAGGCTGACGAGCACCCAAACAGCCGGTTTTGTTTAGATGTGAGAAATGGAAGGCTTTTAGACTTAATATATCTTTGAGGTATTTTTAATATTTATTGACGAATATAATCCTTTTCTATTTATTATGTTCAAACTGGTTTGTCGCGCTCACAACTGAACATGCAATAGAATATAACTCGCCACATCTTTATGCATTTTATCTTGTTTACTATTCTATGTGATCATGCAATAATCATGCAGACTCATAAAATAATAAACTATGCATAAAGTAAATCATGTAATCTGACTGGTCTTGAGCATTCTCTAAATATCGATCCATAACTGATCAATCTTGACCTAGGGGCATCCATACCTGAGTCATGACTTGACTCACGTCGCAGCTTGCCCAGTGAAAAGATCTTGGCTCCTGTCTAGTTTTTCGCCTCGTCTTGGCGGGTCTGTGTCTCAAATCATCATTTAATTATAAATGTACTCGCACGCAGGCGAGGGGGTCTAGGGGTACAAATTACATCTCATGAAATGAACACGTAGACCCTTATACATATTTGAATTAAAAAGAAGATTCGTAGATCGTCATTTGTCTAATTAATTAGTACAATCATCACACGCATTGAATAAATAATTAAATAAATAAATAAATACCAGACATACACAATTCGGTCACTTGCTCAAGACCAGTCGGTGTAAAATATGTGCAATAAAATTAAATTGTAATAAATTTAAATAATGTGAGGGTGTTCTAATAAATTAAATGAATTTGTTTAAATTCAAATAATTTATTTTATCAGTTCCATTTTTTTAATTTAATTTTAATTCCAAAAAATAAATTAAACCATTAATTTAATTCTAGACTTAAATTAAATTAATATTTCATATTAAAATAATTTAAACCCCAAATTAACTCTAATTAATTTAATTTAAAAAACTAAATTAATTAAAATTAATTTAAAGCAGGATTACCTCTAGCCCGAGAGTCCGGTGGGACTGTAAACCACTGCGGGGTGCCGTCCTGGAGCAGAACCAATTATGGCATTACCGCGGCGTGACCGTAGTGTGACCGCTCAGTCCAGCGACTCCCGCTGCGGCAGCAACTTCTGGAAAAGACCAGAAAAGTGGGAGGAGGTCGGGAATCAAACCGGCCAGCCGCTTGGCCGGCAGCCCGCTGCTTCGGCGAGCCGACAAGGCGGCAGCCCAGTCCGACACGGCCTGGACCGGCACGGCCGGGACCGGCGGCAGCCGGCGCGGTTCAGTCCAACGTAGCCTGGGGCAGTGCAGGCAAGCAGGAAGGGGACCGTTGGGCTCCATCCGGTCGGGATTTGGGAGCGGCGCGACCAGGGGGTCTGGCTCCGGTAGGGACGGTGGTCCGAGGTGGACGGCGAGCTCGGGGCGGCGGGTCTGAGGTGGCGCGGCGCGAGGTAGGAGGTCCGGCATGAGGCGGTCCAGCGAGCTCAGGGTGGCCGGGGTTAGGGAGCAACGCGGTGGTCCGGCGCAGCTACGGGCAGAGCAAGGAGGTAGCCCGGCGGAGGGGGGGAACCCGGCGGCTAGGGTTTCACAAGGGGGTGTCGCCCCCTTGTGTGTCGCGTGAAGGAGGAGACCCCTTTGGGGTCTCCCACTATTTTTTTTTTTTTGTCTTTAGACAAAAATCCACCACTCCCCTTTTGTTTTTTTAAATGAAGAGAAGAAGACCCCATTTTGGGGTCTTAGTGTTCCATTAATTTTTTTTATTTTTTAAAGCAAGAAGACCCCAAATTGGGGTCTTGGTCTCCCTCCCCTTTCCCTTTTTTTATAATCAAAAAAAATATTTTCCACGCATCTTTGTGGAAAAATATTTTATAATAAAATATTTTATTATATTTTATAATAATAAAAAAAATTATATTTGATGTTAATTCTCAATTTGAGATAAACATAAAATGAATGAAAAAAATGACATCGATCCAATTAAAAATTTTAAATGATCGTAACTTGATCATTTGAAAACGAAACGACGCGCGGTCAGATCCAAATGAACCATTTTAACACCCCACAATTAAATTTAATGCATCTTAATTTTGTTGACTCGGAAAAACCTTATGATCACTCTGATACCACTGTTAGGTACCGAGACGGCGCAGCGGAAGCCGGTGGGCCGGGAATTTAAAATTTTCTGCTTCACCGGATTGACATAACCCTATCAACTCTGGTGATCTTGTCCCAATTTGGTCCAAGGATCTCGCAAAGTTTAAACAGAGCATGAAAATTAAACTGAGCATGTACCTTGTTCGGAATTATCGTGTGCAAGTCCGCTGTAGGACGCCGGCGATCGTTTCTCGAAGACTCTGACGTCAAAGCCCTCTAGATCATCCACACACACCTTATGAATCTGCTCGCGTGTCGTTCGTCAAGATCCGGGTGCTAGCGTGGATCTTCGACGATCACTTCATCGCAGCGACGATCACCGCAAAGGAAGAAGCTTCAATCCGAGAAGGATGAACTTGAAGATCTTTCTTCGCTTGAGAGACTCTCTCTCTAGATTCTAGGAGGGGAGATAAGCTCGAAATCTTGACACATGAATAGTATACATGGGAGAGCCTCTCTCTCACTTATATAGGGAGTGTTTAAAACACGCGGTATGGATTCCCATCCCCCGTGTAATAGATGTCCGCTATATAAGTGATATAAATAATTATTTACGACAAATAAAATTATTCCATAAATAATATTTATAATTTATCACTTGTAATATATAAATATATTACGTGATAAATTTGAGTCTTTAACTCGACTCATTCCTCCTGCTAATATTAAACGAACCTAGGATATTAAAATCCATTCGAATAATATTAATACTTTTATTTACTATATAACTTGTAAATACATGTCATAAATAAATTCAATTAATTATTCTAAACTTGAATAATTAATGAATTTATTTATTCTTTGGTGATCCATAGAACTTGAATAGTGCTCGGACCCTTTGGCGGGGCCCACCAAGTTCTAAATTCATATTCCTAGAATAGGGAAGATTCTAAAGGCGCTATTGTGTGTGACCCTCTAGGCCCTTACCTCAATAGTAGTGAATAATATCCACTGACCTAGAGCGAGGTCTAGCAACCCATCAAGACCCCTATAGAGATAAGGCAAAGTCAAAGCAACGACTGTCTTCTTACGAACACGCTCCGTGTAATATAATCTCTTCATCATCGATATCTCAATAAAGCAGAATGCATACTAGTGTCAACATTCTTTATTTTCTTTATTTTGATTGTTGATTTTTCCAGACGGTCTTACCTTCCACTACCATGGCCATGGATTTAATGAAGGTGCAACCATCCTAATCAACCAGGCCCGAGATATCTCTTCCTGAACTCGGAAGCGACAAATCCTTTCTCAATCATTCAATCAATGTCATTACATTAATGAATTACCCAATACAAACTACCTCACCACGACTTAGTCCCCATGGTTTTCGCCTTACAACAAATGTACGTAATTAAATGACATCCATTGACAATGATCTCAAGTCAAAAGACCATTACACATGTCCATAGATAGGAACGACCAATGACACCTAAAACACGTGGTGTTCCTATTATGTGGGTATGTCCTCATGATCTAAACTACTAGAGATCATCAAGTGAAAAATTCATGAGAATAAGTCTCAATGCTTATGAGCCCCCAGCACCTGATGGTCACACATCATCTGTGTCCTTTCAGAATGATGTAACTGGACCATAGGACGTTACTTTAAGATTACTGGCATGGTATCTCAGGGTTATAATTATAGTCTGGGATATACTATAACCCTTTGATGCGATAGATAATCTAAGGACATTGCCATAAAAAAAGTGGATGTAGAAGTATCTACACTATTATGGAAAGATAAACACATGTATTAAAACAAACTGAATACATGTAGTGGCAATCAAAGTACAAAACAAGTTGGGTCTAGGGCACCCACTTTCAACACTAATGACCCGATCTGTATTCTCCGGCCCATTTTGACTCAGTTGTACTTGTACAACCTCATTGGGCCACCTAGCGGCCCGGTTTCACCTCTGGCCTAGCCCGTATCGGTGGGCCAGTTCTCCTCCATCACGGGCTTCCCAGTGGCTCGTTTTAGTTCATCATCCTGGCCCACATTGGCGGGCTGGTTTTCTCCTAACCTGAACGTCAGGCGGCGTCCAGTTCACGCGGCCACACAGCGCCAGGGTGGCACCGCGTTTTTGGCCAACCGATCAGCTCATGCTGACCAATTCCTCCACGTGACTCGTGGCATGCCGCGGGTCCAGCTCACTGCCGCAGTCCACGGCTTGTGCATCCGACACGAACGGGTGGTCGCGTTCGCCTGCTTCCAGTCGCCAGCCTCTGTTCCGGCAACCCCTATCGCCATCGCGATGCACTGCCTCCCACCTGTCGTCGTGGCCTGGTGCCGATGTCATGGCCCGCCTGGTTGCGGCCCTTTTGTCTAGGGCCTCTGTGGCTGATGTGCCGTCGACCGTTGTGCCATGAAGAATGGGAAACATAATAAGGAGAAAGGGGAAGGTGTCGCACATATGAACACCCAAAGAATGATTCGGGTCTTGTTCATGTTGACCTGGATGCATTCTTGTTAGAAGGATAAAGAAGAACCAAAATAGGGAGGAATAGTCACTAAGATAAATATCCCCTTTATCCCGCATCATTAACCATCTCACACGAACGATTGATCCACGAGTTAACTTGTTTGTGAGTTTACCTGTGTTCATCGTTTAAAAGGAGGAACAGGGAAAATAAATTCAAACATAAAAGCATCAAACCCCTACCTGGGAAAGGAGATTGCTTGAGGATGAACGTTCGTCGTCATCTGTCGATCTCCGATCCTGAATTCGCTCTCCAAGGGTGTCGTCGTCGTCGTCCGATTCACCGGCATTCATCATTGGAGAGGCTTCCTTCATCATTCATCAGATGAATTCCAGGGTTGTTTGTCAACCATGAATTCCTTGTTTAATTAAAGAAGGAAGACGCATGCACGTTGCAGCATCGCCACCCTGCTCCATTAATGAGGTTCATTAATGAGATTTATTAACGAGTTTCAGCATCTCCTCGCCACTACACCACAGCGCTAACGTTCCAATTCTCAACGATGAAGAAAACAAATAAAATAACTTTTTATGTTATTTTATTTTTCTTCAAAAAAGTCCAAAAATTAAATTTCACCCTCAACCTGTGTTGGTCGAGGTTAGGCTCCGCCTAAGGGAAGCATGCCCTCATGAGCTCAATGGTAATCTCAGATTTCTAATCCGAGTTACTGTTTAGAAGTTATAAGGATTTGAAAATAAAATAATCGTTACTTAATTATTTTATTTATGGTCAAAAATTATTTTCCGTTGTTGGCCTGCGTCGGCCAATATTAGGCCCTTTTTAGGAAAATCCCAATGCTCTGAGTTCAATGGTGCCCTCGGATTTTTGATTCGGGCACTAGTTTAAAAGTTAGAAAAACTCACTCGCACGTTTATTTAATGAACCTTAAAAATAGTTCAAAAATACGTCCTGGCCACTCCAAGCCTCGTAATTACGTGTCATCTCAGAGCCTGGTCTCAAAAAAATCCCATTTAATTTTAAAACAAATTACATGGTATTACACATTTAGCCTTACTAACACTCATGTGGTGTTTATAACATTGATGAACCGAATATTTCATCGGTTTTTGGATTCCTTTATGGTTATCTTTTTGAACGATATTCTGGTTTATTCCAGATCAAAGTAAGATCATGCAGAGTATCTCAATATCATCCTTGGAATCCTGAGAGAACAATATATGTATGGAAAGATTTCCAAATTCCAGTTCTAGATTCAAGAAGTGAAATTTCTGGACCATGTGATTTCTGATAAGGTTTTCTTAGTGGATCCTGAGAAGATTCAGGTAGTGATGAATGGGGAGAGGACTAGAAACATGTTTGAGATCTAGATTTTCTTAGGTTTAGTTGGTTACTACGGGCGCTTTTTTTGGTACTTCTCCAAGATTTTGTCTTCTATGACAGAGTTTTCCCATAAGGGTATAAAATTCTTTTTGGAGCAAGAAGTGCTAGATTTGTTTTTGAGGATCTAAAAGTGGGATTGACTTCATCTCCAGTCTTGATTCTTCCTGAGTTGAGTGCTGGTTATGATGTCTTTTCCAATGCCTCGGGTATGGGTTTGGGTTATGTTTTGATGCGGGGAAGACAAGTGGTAGCTTATGGATCACATCAGTTATACTCTCATGGGAAGAACTATCTCACCCATGATCTTTAGTTGGCGGTAATAATGAATATGGTCAAGACTTAGAGCCACTACCTATTTAGGGAGAATTTTATGATGTATCTAGACCATAAGAGTCTATAGTATATCTTTACCCAGAGGGATCACAACCTGAGATAGAGAAATTGGGTGGTGTTTCTTTAGATATTTGACTTTGATATTGATTACACCCCTGAAAAGGGAACTGTAGTCGCAGACGCTTTGAGAAAGAAATTACCGACTCAAGCGGTAATGTAATTAATGGAAGAGTGGTGCTTGAGGAAGCTTGTTCGTTGAGATGAACTTGGATGAAGGGAGATCTAACAGATAGGTATTCCTAGCTTGTACTTAGGCTAGATCACTTATGGATGATTGGATTCAACTTGGACAGGCTGAGGATACATAGTGTCAATGTTTCAGTAGGAATCTTTATGGTGGGGAGACCTCAGGTGAATGGTCTCAATCTCCTGATGGAGTTATGTGATTTAATGGTAGAATGGTTGTTACATTATACTTGAGGTAGGATTTGATGCATAGTGGACACTAATTGAGTTGGTTCATGTACCCGGAGCTACCAAGATGTACCATGATTTGAGACATCATTACTAGTGGCTGGGTATGAAGTGTTCAATTACGGGTTTTGTATCATGGTGCCTCACATGTTAGAAAAATCAATCATGGACCTACTGGGTTGTTGCAACCATTACCCTTTCCTGTGTGGAAATAGGATGAGGTATCCATGAACTTTGTGATTGAGCTACCTCAGACTCCTATTGGTAAGGATGCAATGTGGGTGATTATTGATTGACTCATGAAATTAGTGCATTCATTGCCAATAAAAGAGTCGAAAAAGGTAGAGGACCTTGGGAACTTGTACAAGTGATAGGTCGTTAGACTTCATGGTGTATCTCCATTTATCATTTCTGATAGAGACCCTCACTTTATATCTCGTTTTATAATGGATTGCAGACCGTGATGGGTACCCAGTTGAAGTCGAGCATGGATTATCACCTATAGACGGATGGCTAGACTAAGTGAGCCATCCAGATTCTTGAAGACATACTTCAGGCATATGTGCTTTACTTCAGTGGATCATGGGAGAAATATCTTCTCTTAGTATGTTTTTCCTCTAAAAATAGTTATCAGATATCAATTCAGATGGTTCTATTTGAGGCGTTGTATGGGAGGCCTTAGAGGTCACCTCTTTGTTAGGAAGAGGTTGGAGAACGATCCTTGGTTGGACTGAGCATCATTTAAGTGATGACCAATATCATGTAGTTGATAGGTAAGAGGTTATCAGCATATCCGAGTTTCCATAAATCTTATATTGATCGGAGTCATCGTCTGTTGAACTTTGAGGTAGGGGGTCAGGTTTTTCTCAAAGTTTCACCTCATTTAGGACATAGGTGCTTAGGGACGTAGGGTAAGTTAGCACCTTGTCACATCATCCCATGTGAGGTTATGGAACAAATCGAGAAGGTGGATTGTCATTTGGACTTACCTACTGGTTTGACATCTATTCATGATGTGTTCCATGTTTCCCAGCTAAAGAAGTACCAGTTGGACCTACCTCATGTGATTGAGTGGGAATATATTGAGATTGAACCTAACACCTCAGTGGGTAAAAGTCATGTTCAGATAGTGGACCGACAGTATAAGGTTTTGTGTGGAAAGACGGACCCATTGGTTCAAGTGAGATGAAAATATGGTAGGGACATCCATGAGACATGGGAGTGTGAGTCCTTGATAATGCAGCAATGGCCTTATCTTTTCACAGGTTCGTGATCTTGTGCCTTTCTAGGGACAAAAAGCTTTTATGGTGGGAAGAATTGTCACATCCGGGTATGCGGGCCTAGGTATGGAGCACTCCTTGTTTTTTGGTCTTTTCAAGTTATAGGCCATTTTTAAATTGGGAGTTGGTTTTTGGGAAGTAGATGGAAACAGAGAACCACCAGCTAGCCAATGGAGGGCACTGACTATTAAGTGTTGGCTGAAAGAACACATGTAAGTCGACAGATGCCACAGGATAGCCAGTGGAGTGCCTGGAGGTGCAGGCATTTACCTACACCCACTGGCCAGTCGCTGGGCCACTTGTATGTGCAGGAAATCTTCCTACACCCACCGGCTAGCCGGTGTGGCCTAGCGGTTAACCGGTGGTGTCGTTGGGCATGCAGATTAGTAAGGGCCTAATTGTATTTTTTTTCGAAATGTTTTCTTAATCACCTTTAATCTGACTCTTTGACCCTAACTCAGTTTTTCTCATCCTAGAGTCTCCAAAGGGGCACCCTTATCTCTCTTCCTCTCCCTGATGTTGATTCTTCATGTCGATTGAAGCTTGGGTCTCTGATTCATCATAATCTGGTAAGGGGACTCCTAATCGGGTTTCTCCTCTCTTCGTCCAAGCTTTTGAATGTCTCAAGTGACTAAATTGTTGGATCTAGCACAAACATGGAGAATTGACCTTCTTTACATCAGATCTAGGTTCTTGAGAATCTGATCTTATTTAACATCACCGATCTTGAAGAAGCAACTTTGTTTCATCGGTCTCGTGGTAGGTATCTCTATCTTATGGTCTAACCCTTGGCATGCCTTATATTCCTTGATGTTTTCCTTCGGTTTTAGTTATGAAATTGATTGGTGAAATTGGATTTAATCTTTGGGGGCTATGAAAGGGGTTTTCAAAATGGTTTTACTTTGGAAACCAGATTTTATACACTTTATGTGTTTGACAAAATGCCTTAAAGATTCTTTCAAAAGGGGAATGGTTTTTCAAGCATGGGAGCAGTTTGGTATCACTATAAAAAATATTTTATAAAAATGAGGGCTTGGATTTGAAATGGATTATGCCTTGGGAAATGTTTATGAAACATAGTTTTGTCTTATGCCTCGGGAATTGTTTATGAAACATTGTTTTGTTTTCCTTGAACATAATGATGGTGTAATAGCACACTTGGGAAACCTTGGGGTACAAGGGAAAAGTAAACAAAGACTAGCCATATTGAAGTCACCTATTACTAGGGGAGGTGCCATTGATATCTTGGTGACTATGGGGTAGCCTTTCCATGGGACCGATGTAACACCCCAGGTAAATAAAGAATATGACATTTTTATATTTATCCCTATTTGTGAATAAAGTGTTAATATTAATTTAAAGGGAACGTTATGCTTGATGGCTTACCCAATACGCAATAATGAGTTCCTTTGAAATCTTACGTTGCACTCTAATAATAAAATAATTTTATTTTAAATGGTAGTTAACACCTAGCTGTTGTAATGACGGGAATGAACAGAACTAACTACAAAATGATTATATATGTTTTTCAAATATTTTTACTTTTTACAATAAATGTTAGAGGATTAAAAATGCGAATGAATCCAATTTTAAACGTAAATAATCTAATATTCTTTAAAAGGTCGATTAACCGCCTTTTGATGGCGAACCTATTTTAAATCCACTTTTTGACAATTTTATGTGTTATATTTGACAAAATAAAATTCTTCTTTAGAATCGGGACATCAAAATTTACTTTGTGTAAATTTTTGGTATTTTTCCGATAAAGTTCATTTTTTAATGAATAGTGAAAAATGTTGTATTTTAATTCAAAACCTCTTTTTAATCTAATTTATTTATATGATTAGATTATCTTTTGAATTGGTTTTAAAGTGAAATTAGAATATATTTTTACCATTTAATCCAATAGTGGTCATTGGAATTGATTTTACTTTGAAATTGGACATAAACTGGTGTCAATCTTTTAATATATATTGTTTCTTAAAAACACGCTATTTGTTTTGACAACGGGAATTAATTATTAAATTAATTAATGCAACTTATATGTTTTGAATTTTTTTAAATATACTTCATTTTTGAATTCGGAATATCAAATATAGCTTAGGGTGAATTTTTGGTATTTTTCTGAAAAACATCAATTTTTGATGAATAGTGAAACCACTAAGTGGTACTTAAAAAACTGATTTTTCGTTTAAATAAAATTTTACCACCTCTGTGTTTTGAATTTCAAAAATCCGACATACATGGTTGTCATTAGGATGTAAAATGTGGTTCAATGGGATTAAAATAATTTTTTGGTGAATAGTAACTTTTAAGTTTTTAATCGCGATTAGAGGTAATTAGTGTAGTTTAAGGTAAAAATAATGTTTTAATAATATGAAATGACCTTGACACATGTCCTACCCTTATTGGATGTGTCATGGCCGACCAAGAAAATTCATGGGTCAACTTGGGGACCCCATGGAGCCACTTTGGTAGGAAAATGACATTAATATCTTTTTATTTAAAGTTAAAATTAAAATGTCACAAACATGTATTGTTTTACTAAAACAATTTTTACATGGGGTTATACAAGTCATGTTTTTTACTATAAATATTCATTAGAAAGCTAAAAATATTTCCTACATCATGATATTTTTTTTATAATTTTTAGACATTAAATAAATTAAATTATTTATGACATCATGATGATACAGTGATTACCTCATTATTTAACGATATAAATAAAATGAAAAGATAATATAAAATATAAGACCTACACTTGTCAAAAACCTATTGGATGGGTGGATTTCAAACTCTTATCACCTTATCCTCGAAATATATAATTTTGGGACCTTTAAAATCCGAAAAGCATTTTATAATAAAGTAAAAGTTTATAACTTTCCAAGAGTGCCCTTCCTCTTCTCTTATAAAAGACCCCCACCTCTACCACCTTACTCACACCTCTCAAGCCTTTGGCTCGGCCAAACCCTGCCCATTTTGTCTCTCCACATCCCTATCTTACTCCTAGAAGCCTCACTTTGGGCAGAAGTCTTCTCAAGGAAGTCTTTGAGCTCAAATCAAAAAGAGTTACCCGTTTTAAAGGTAATGTCTTCCCTAGTGTTCTTTTGTTTTATTTTGCTTCTCCAACCCCCTAAACTCTTTTTATTTATTTCTTTTGTAAAAACATTAGTATCTTCAATATACTAGGATGTTGTTATGTGAATAATTCAAGCTACACTTACACACACCTTCGTCTAATGGTTAAAGAACATACTGTTTCTGTGGATGGCGAATTTTTGCCTCACAAAACGATGATTGTTCAATCTTCTCTTAACACCTTTCATGGTGGTCATTATGATGTCACTATATTTTATATATGATATATATAGTATTTATGTTTTCTATATGCTTCTGAATTTTATATTTAAAACATGCCTTTATGCTTTTCATGTTGTGCAAATGCGATAATTTCATACGAGGAAGTGTGGACTACCGCCCCCTCAAGTGATGTGACTCGTTCATGCAATACATGGAATGTATAAAGAATGAAATTAATGAATATATGTGACCTATATAAAATATATATTATACTGTAATTATAATATATATATCTCTCAATTATTTTTAATTCCATTAATATGACAAAGAAATGAAAGTAGCGTTCATGCATACGTACGGCCTACCGTCTCCATAAACGGTGCATTTCATTTCTTTTTATCTCCAAATGTTATGGAGTAGTATAAAATGAATATGTACTAGATATATATGATATTTAAATCATTAATACTATTCTGGAGATTATTTACTTATAACTACATGGACAATCATTTTCAAACAAGTTCATTTTTGACTCATGTACCAAACATCGACAAAAACGTCTGATATGAACTCACATTATTAACCAATTATTGTAACATTATAATATGTGATATGAACTGAATAATAATCTTTAAAAGAGGTCCTTAAGAAATTATAAATTGACCAAAGTTTATTATTCAGGAATATAAAGAAACGAACAAGACAAGTCAGACTTGAGGTAAGGGATCATACCCCTCTCTTTCTTTTTAAGTACACTCTTTTATGTCATTTCTTTTAAGCTCATCTTTCTTATGATTGGGATGTTCTTTTATATTACTCTTACTGTACTTTTTATGTTCATATGATGGGAGATCATATTTCCTCTCATCAATCCATTTTGTAAGTTTTGAGTGGCGTCGTTAGGCTGCCGAATTTTCGTAAGGGATCCAACCTCTCTCTTTCTTTTTAAGTACTCTCTTTTATGTCATTTCTTTTAAGATCATCTTTCTTATGTTTGGGGATGTTCTTTTATATTCCTCATAATGTACTTTTTATTTTCATATTATGAGAGACCCTATTTGATCTCATAAATCCATTTTTGGAAGTTTTAAGTGGCGCCGTCAGGCTGCCGAGTTTTCGTAAGAGATTTTTCATCTCACTTTTATTCTCGTGACATTTATGCTACGTTTGCCACTATTTCCTTTGAGTGGTGTAAGTAATGCCCATTATTATACACTTTGTGTAGTATAATTTCATTTATGGGTATTTACATCTTCATTGTATGACCCTTCTTCCATGGGGTTACGTTTTGAAAGTTACCCAACTCGGTAAGGGGACCTTTCACCCTCCTCTTTTTACAAGACTTTTTTTGTTATGTCTTTTAATTCACATACTATTATGTTGGGATATGTTCTTCTATATCCTTATTTATGTAAATTTTATGTCCAAGTGATGAGATACCATTTTCTTTCTCATCAACTCATTTTCTGAATTTTAAAGTGACGTCGTTAGGCTGTCGGATTTATGTAAGGGAACTTCTTAACCCACTTTCAATTCTTTGGGTTAAACCTATACTTCTTGATTTTATTATGCCAAGATTATGTGTGGAATCTCTATGTTGTAATTTCCACAAACCTTTGTGTAGATATATTATTTCTACACATAATCATCTCATTGATAAATTCTTACGAACTTGTATGGGAAATCATAACTCAATCTCATTTCATTGAGTTAAATATCTATGTCATTGGTTTTGTTTTTCCAAGATTATGTGTGAATGACCTCTGATTGTTTCACACTTAATATCCACTTATATTGGGTGTATTTATATTTCTCACACATAATTATGTGATAGATTTATCCTTAATTTAAGGATACCATCTTTATAATGGATTTCATCTCAATTTACATTTCCATTGAGACTTCATTGTTGTTATGCACCAATTCACTCTTATATGGTGTGTATACTGTCCTTTGACATATTATATCATGAATCCCTGTATTCTCATGATATTATAAAGCTCAGATTAAATGTTATTCCGCAATTATTTGAATTCAAGAGTCTCTCATTTTGTTAAAAACTCTTTAACAAAAATATCATTTTAAATGTTTTAAAGATTCATTATTCTAAATCTTTATATTTAATGTCCATGTTTTCAAAATGGTTTTTAGTATTTATTTATATGGACATTAATGTTATAATTCCATTAAAAGCTTCAAAGTGGTATGGGACACTGATTCAAAAATCTCTTTTAAATGGTTTTTGAAAATGGATTGATTAATTCAATATCTTGGAATTACTTATTGTGATTGCAAATGAAATGTTGTTATTGAAATGTTTATATTTTCAATATTTTATGTGTAATGATGGTACTTGGACATTTTACGGGTGGTTACGTGATAAACCATATGACGGGTGGTGCCGTGAATACCAGGACGGGTGGCTACGTTATAACCTCCAATGCATTGGGTATGGAAGCCGGCCGTATGGCTATTCCATTAAGTATGTGTGGAAGTCGGCCGTATGGCTATTCCATTAAGTATGTGTGGAAGTCGACCGTATGGTTATTCCATTTAAGTATGTTTATGTCCCAAGTTACCTTTATATGTTATGTGTTCTTTATATGGGTTTTATGGTAATCTTTTAGTTACAAAAGGGGTAAGTAATGATCTTTTATTCAGTGAAGAGTTTTTTTTTACTACTTCATAAGGGTGAAAAGTATTATTTTGATAAAGTATTCTTGGTTTACTTGTTGTTTTGAAAAACTAACAGTTTTCCTTCTTTGTGTATCCTTTACTGGGCTTTTTATGCTCATCCCAAGTTTTTAAAATGTTTTCCACAGGACTTAAAGATGAATAGGGTCAAGGATGGGAAGGAAAGACATTCTATCTAAAACATGGAACTAGACATGTTTCTTTTTAAGTATTTTTTTTATTTTATGGAAACTTAGTAGAAGTGTCTACTATGTAATCTTTTGAGATGTAATAGTTATGACCTAATTCTCTAAAACTCTAAACCTGAAAATATCTTCTATGTGAATTATTCATTTAATTCATGATTAAGTAATGTTTAAGGTCGGGGCCTTATAACCGAGGTTCTCGAACTTTAGGAGTCACATATATCGGTTAGTGTTCCTTTGTGTGTCTTAGCGGTTTGGTTGTGTACACCCTTGTGTTATGATTGCCCAATTTGGTTGCTTTGAGATTACATTACATGAATGATCTTTTGATATGCTTATTTGTCCGCTTGTTCATGTTATGTGAATTGATGCTTGAAAATTGTTTATTTATATGTTTATGCCCTTGATAATGTAATATGTCATATTGCTCTGTTTTATTGATTATGGCATGAATTTGAAAGGAATGGAATGATTGTGAGAAGAAACCCAAAGGATGATTTATAAAATGGAAAATGATTTCTTTTGATATGTTTTAGAAGTCTGACTTAAATGTGAACAGATGGATGCGCGTGGTTAGACATTGTATAGATTCATTGGTGGTATCCTATTGGATATTTGTGCTCACACCCTACTTTTGTCTTTGGACTTTTTTAGGTTTTGCAGGATACGGGTAAAGGGAAGAGTGTCATGTAGAGGACGGCTCTCCTTGCTCGTCTTGCCAACCGACGGGTTGGGAATGTGGTGACTTATAGTCATGTGGAGATAGACTCATGGGTTGTTTTGGGTTCCATGTTGTTGATGGTCTTCTTGTTGTGCTTTGAGACCTTATTATCCAGATGTTGGATGTGATCTTTTTTTTTTGACATGTGATATGTTCTAGTTTTATACTTCGTACTTTGTTTCCTTTATTTCATGTGTCTGTTGAGGGTGAAATCATTCACATCTTCTCTTGTATGATACCTGGGTACTTTTTTTCAACACGTGGCGATAGAGAACACGCTTCGAACCTTCTGGCGGGTCAATTTGGGTGAAGTTATGGGTTTACCCAAGTTGGTCTATTACATGGGAGGTCGTATTGGCCACCTTTGTGTTGGATAGAGGTCGGTGAGACATCGTTGATTGGGTCAATCTTGGTATAAGAGACCACATGTCGTGTTCAGCTAATCAGAAAGGGACTAGATATGGATCAAAGAATAAATAAATCATATGCTGACAGGAGACAACAACCTTTGGATTTTAGTATTAGGGATCATGTTTTCTTGTATCGCGGTTGAGGAAGTACTGATTGGATCTATCTCATGTGATTCACTATTATGATGTGAAATTGGAGGCAGATGCATCCTTCATTGAGCATTCGATGTATATCATTGATTCGATTTAAAATATTATGTGGGGAATGACCATGCTACATGTGTGTGAACTATGGCAGCATGGTCGTGTGCAAGTGGTGGCTTGGAAGTGAGAGGCAGACATGTGGTCTCGATGGTTGGAGTTGTTCACCGGAGATGGTTGGTGATGCTTTTCATAGACAGAAAGCCTTATGTTGGACAATTTGTAGAGAAATTGGGCTTTTGGGGTATTTATTGATTTTTTTTAAATTTATTTTGGTGTATTTTTTATTTTATTTTGAGTTAAATGAACAAGTGGGGGAAATTTTGGAGAAATTAAATTGGTGAGTGAACTTGGAGTTCACTATAACAAGCCATTGGACCCTAATAGGTAGCACTGGGAGTTCATTGGCTTGAACAAAAGGGGTGTAATTCTTGGGTAGACAATAAGAGGCTAATGGTGACCACTTGGAACCTAATGAGCCACCAGGAGTCTAATGTGGGTCCATCGGGATCTCAATGAGTTGGCTCAACCCCATTTTAATAAGGGGGGTTTATGTATTTTCCTTATCATGGGAATTGGAATTACAATTAGATTTTCTTTTTCTAAATGAATAGTACAAGTGGAAATCCATTTTCTCTCTCTAGCTTCCTCTTTAATTAATCATATTTGTTCTCTCTCAACATAATTACCATCAATGAATTGTGTTGAAATCAAGATGGTAAGAGTACCATTAGCTAAGGATTTTATTTTGAGGTGATGAGGATTTAATTCTTCTCTCCCCTTTTAATTAAGCAGAATTTCAGATTTCGTATCATTCAATAGAGAATTGACATTGGTTCTTGGTGTAGATTGCGAATTGATTGAAAGATAGGGATCTCAACATTTTTCTTGAGTTTAATCGAATGCTTTAATGCAGACTGTGCATACAATACTTGAATTTAGCATTTACTGAGTTAATTCAAATAAGTTTGGAATTAATTCAACATGAAATTGTGAATTGATATAACTAAATTGAGTAGTTGCATGAAAAAATGCATGAATTATGATTTAAATAAAGAAATTATTTGCTTAGTTTTAAGTGAAATTGAGTGATTAAATGATTTTTATCATATAAAAACTAAGGATAAAAATCCAATGGTATTCATTTGGAAGGATCATTAATCGACAAAGATGTGTAATTTATTATGATTTATGGAACATGCAAAAGGGAAATTTATAAGATAAATTTTGTTAAAATGAGCTAGAAAATAGCATTTGATGTTATTAACAAAGTGATTATGTGCCTAACTCATGGGATTGAGAATATTATATAAATGGTAATGTAAGTGTTAATTTTAAAAGGGCATTGGGTGAGTTTTCATGCTTAAAAACCTCTGATGGGCTAGAATTAATGATTTAAATCCAAATAAATATACATGGTAATTAGTAAACCATTTTCTATTTAAAATGATGTGTAATCATCAAATAATAAACTCAAATATTCTCACCAATGCCCAATAATGTTGTGCAATTAAACAAGACATATGCATATGACTAGGGCCAAGACATAACATAACACATGGTTATCCCAGTAGAAAAAAATATAATTAATGATTTCATATACTTGGTAATTAGTGAACCATTTTTTTGTTAATAAAGTGATAATGCATTATCAAAAACATTTTAAAAAAATATAATTAACGATTTCATGTGATTTAAATTAAAGGGATTGTTTTGTTAATAAAAACACAATTTAACTAAACAATGAAACGTATCATTTAATAAAACCCTATTACCAATAAAAATGCTTTACATAAAACACACACAAATAAAATACAATACTCCAACAGGCAACCAACCAGGATTTCAAATTTCCACGAGGCACTCAGAAGGATACAGTTGAGGAAGCCTCCGCTCAGTCATCCATGTCTTCTAAAGCACTCCAAATCATCCTGCAAACACCAACAACATTATACAAGCACAGAGGGAAAGGGCTAACAGAGGGGAAAAGCCATTCCAGATTTGTTACCAAAACAGGGAGAGGAACAGGAGAATGACGAGATAACCGAGCTTAAACAACCGCCGCTTCTTCTCCAAGTTGAGGTGGTTGAAAATCTCCGTCACGTCCACCAAATGCTGTCGCCGCCGATACAGTCTCACATTGTAATACAGGTATGGGGCCGCGAGCAGTGCCATAAACCAATGCCTTGTTACAAGATAGAAGCAGAACAGGACTCCTTGGGTGATAAACTCTGGCAAAATTACTCTGTTGATTCTAGATGAAGAATCAAAAGGGTTTATATAGTCGAACTCTAGATCTGCCAAGGACATGAGCTGTAAAAATAACTTCAGTCTCAGATTCCAAACTAGGCAGTGCATGTGATAATATAAAAGACCAGCAATGTGGGGAATTATTACCGCTTCAGAAGTTACAAGCAAGAATAAAAGATTATAAGTAAAACCAAATTCTCTAACATCAAGAAAGGGGTAAAAAGTAGCGTCATAAATTACCCTTTAAAATGGAATTGTATAATACTTTTATTGAGTGCAAACTCAATCCCACAGAGATTTGAGAGAGGAGTGTTGTGTAACATATAAGCTTGGATGTGTTACCCTTATCACGGATTGGTTTTAGGATGGAACTCATTTGGGCTTATATGTTGGACCTAGAAGGTTTGGGCTAGATGAGCGATACTAACAAGTGGTATCACGGCTACAGTAAGTATGATGCGGATGGTGTATTCCCGGTTTGACTTTGCAATGATAATGTTGGTTCGGTTGGAGCGTGTAGATTCATGACGGTGCCCTGTGTGTGTCCAAAGTCTTTCCGATAGCAACGGTCAGGTGATGTGCCTCAGTGATGAAATACAGCAGTATAAGATGATTGGATCAATGATTTGAGGGAATGATTGTTGGGTGCAAACTCAATCACATATCGGTTAGATAGAGTGTTGGCTAGCATATAAGTTTAGATGCGTTACTCCTACCACTAATTGGTTTTAGGATGAACCATGTATGTTGGACCGGAAGGCATGGGCAGGAAAAATGATCCAAACAACTTCATGTTCAGATGGTAAGATATCTCAAGAAATCAATCTGTTTTGTTCGATATACATCACTACCATTCCCAAACCCAATTCCTAATGAACCCAATTTAAGAACCTTTATTGTTTATCTTGAAACATAGAGTCTATGAGAATTGAGATGAGACAATGGAGCTATTTGAATGTCAAAATGGCCAATTAATATAGCATGGCGGGATTTAAGCTTCCCACAGTTTAATCTACAATAACCATAAAACATAGAAGCACTGAACCAATTTAAAATTATCATTTCTAAGTATAATGCAGACATATTCTCAGAATATCTAAAAATATGATTAGCGTAAAATTGAATTTTTTCTATCATTCTCCCTTTGTTTTTGTTCTACCTGTATCAGTGGCAGGAAAATAAAAATAAATAAAAGATAAACTTGAAGACAGCTTCTTCAATGAATTTATCAAAGAATTGACATGTAATGGCCACAATGAATAAGCGTTGCACGTTTTTTGCAATTGCAAAAGCCCAGAAGGGAGATAAACAGGCGCCAGAGCTTCTAAAAGCATGGAAAACACTGAAGGACGGCTCTACCCTGGGTCGGCAAACAACATCGATTTCAGATTGAAGAAGATAAAATTATAATGATAGGATGAATCAGTAAGGATCGATGGGCATGATTCGACAACGAAAACAAGAGACAGAGATTTGAAATCGGGACCCGTTATCGAGGATTTAGGGAAATAACCTGGTAGACGACGAGGACGAGGAGAGCAACCAGGGAGAAGAAGGAGATCAGCCATAAAAAAAGATCTCCCATCTTACATGCTCGCCCGCCCTCCCGCTCGCTGTCTCCCTCCTGAATTTGTTCAAAGGGGTCTTATGCACCCGGGCATAAAACAGGCGGCAAGAGTTTTTCAGGGGACGACAATCCAAGGAAAGAATTGACTAGGGCTCTCCGCCGTCCAAACTTCAACGGGAGGGACGACCAGAAGCGACCATGCTCGCGAGACTTTATATACATGGTCGTCGAAGGTAACATTTATTTATTTATTCAAAAAATAAATGCCACCCCTAATGCAACATTTCCTGCCTTATATTACACTGATTGAGTGCCCCACAGTGGGCAGTTCAGTGGTTTCGTTCCTACTGTATTTGTGGTGGTGAGTTGAGAAGGTCCTGATTTCAAGTTTCCACGTCTGCAGATTTTATTTCTTGTGTTCCCCTCTCCCAGACCTACCATGTATATTACACTGATCGAGCCAATTATGTAGAATTAGAATATTGATTATGGAGGTTTTGATAAGATTAGATTATTGAATTTAAAACTTCATTAACATTGAGATGGAATTAGGCTGGTTGTTTTAGAAAAAATACTATTTTATTAATTAAATATTTTGAATAACGGTAAAATTATAAAATTTATTTATTTATTTAAATTCAGTTATATTAAATTGATAAATGAATTACAAACTCAAATCTAATTAAATTAATTATTATTATTTCATTAACTATATATTTTAAAATAATAAAAAATTATAATGTGTGTGTGTAACATGAATCTCAACCCCACCGCACTTATTAAACTTCCCACTGAAACTCACTATCAACAAGTTGTGTATGTCGTGCAGTTGAATTGGGTAAAACTATGTTTCTCCATCCTGCTATGTACCATCGAAGCGATTAAGTCGGCAAGCTTGAAATGACAACGACATGTCAGGAAAAACGGGAATCAGACCTTCGTCTCTAAGGAAACAACTGAAACAACCCTAACCAATGGGTCATCCATATATGGGCTATATTTATTAATTCGACATTCATTGATTTTAGATTTACAAATGAATTTTAAAATTATAAACTTATAAGTGGATATTTAAATAAGCATGGCTAGATAAAAAAAATATTTTAAAATCTAATAGGATATGATTAAGGCCGTAAAAACTCACGTCGTCGTAGGTTGTAACATTCAGAGGGAATTTGGATTTTTGACCCCGAAACAGGGGGTGTTCTGAAAAATGGGATTCAAACAGAGATACTGAGGGTTGAAACATCTCAAAGAAATGTTTTTGAATATGGATTGAGACTTAAGCGGCGTTCCGGGTGCTCGAGTGAATGTCGGAGTAGGGTTGGGTACCCCTTTTGCTAATTTTGGCTACAAGTGGTCCGTTGTATTAGGATGGGCGGACGTCATGCGCCAACGACCGTTGCATGGGAGGCGGTCACGCTATCACCAAGAGCTTTGCGGCGTGACAGAGTTGTGTGCGTTTTTTGCCAAGACCCTTATGAAGGGGCATTGCACTATGATCTAGAGAAGTTGTGTTATGACGATGACCCTCATGAAAGGGGTTGGGGAACCTTAAGGATTTGCCTTTGAGATTTTACACGGCTGAATCAGTCTACATTGCGACCCTTAGGGTGCCTTGGGGGATGTGTTGTGGTGGGCAGCGTGAGGGTCTCGTTGTGGTGGTGGGGCGCAAGTGTGTTGCATCACAATGGCGTTGGGGTGGGGGGTTGGCCTCTTTGCCTGGGGGTGGTTGTGCCACAACCCATAGAGGTCACACTGTGTCTTTGCTTGGCGAGGGAGCGTTGTGGCGCAACCATGATGGTTGTGTCGTAACCAAGCTGATGACTTGTTTTTTAACAGACAAACCTGCCTTTTTTGGGGTCGTCCCCCTTAATGATTTAGGTCGAACAAAGGTTCGGGGAGGGCCATTTCGGTTGGCTCTCCCCCTCATGCTTCCTCCCTTCGCCCCCCTTTGAGGAGGGGTGTAACACCTCAAGATTTTGGAATATACTTTTCTCTAAATTAATACTATGTTCAATAGTTTGTTTCCCACGCAACACCAAATTAAAACAAGTCGCAACGTATTAGAAGAATATTGTTAAGAAAACTATAAGAATAATAAAACATCTTGTAAATAAAAAGATATTACTTAACTAAAATTGATTACCTTTAGAGGATAAATAATTAATATGATTTAATATTAAAAAAGATCGCTCTTTTTCAAAAAATACCTTTTAAAAAAATTGTTGCATATTTTATCCTAATAAATTAAATTTATTACATTTAAAATATGATTATGATAGTATGTGATATTTCAAACAAATGTAGATACACTCATTTAATATACATTCATTTTATTATTATTACTTTGTAAATAGTTTTTAAAACACAAATAATATTTTTAGTTAATATTCAACTAAGAAATCAATTTTGATGAATTAATGGATTTTTGAATTAAATAATATTTTAATAAAATATTATTATTACTATTAAATTAATTTTTATTAAATACAAATGATCATATAATTTTATGAATGCAATTGTAATTTTTATTAAGGTTTGAAAGTTGTTTTTGTCAAAACCCATGAATTTTCGATAAATGTCGGTTTTTATTTTAAAAGTAAAAATTCACATATTTAGAAAATTATTTAGATAAAATGAATATTATTTTTGGAATCAGGACGTCGAAATTATCCAACAGTGAGTTTTTCATAATTTTCTGAGACAGTCGAATTTTTGGGTAAAAATTAAATACTGTTTAAATATATAATGTGTTTTATGGCATCATAATGACCAAATAGTGATGTAATAAAATAATATAAACATATTTTCGGCCAAAATATATTCTATCCTTAAAATAATGTGATCTTAGATTTATTTTATTTATTTTACAAAGCCTTAGTGGACCCTCCAAGACTTATAAAACATTTTATCTTTTTAAATTGTTTTCCTTGAAAGTGTGACTCACCTCTACATAAGCAATCCTATTATTTTATGAAGTTCGGCCATTGGCCTTATAAAATATTGTTTTCCACTCTCCTTTGGCAAAAACTATGGGAAAAAACCATGGGCTAGTTTGTGATTTTGATTTGTTTAATGTGTGGTGTCTCAAACCTAAATAATAAACAATTCTCTCTCCTTTCCTATACAAACTCACCAAAGCTCCCACTTCCTCTTCACTCAAAGCCTTTGGAGTTCGTCCAATCTCTGCCCTCCTCTCTCTAGAATCCTTCCAAGGCATCCCAAGCTCCCAAGAAGTCTCTTTCAAGCCCCTCCCAAGCCTTTGGGATCACACTTCCAAGTAAGGGATTCTCACTTTCCTTATTTATGTCCAAGTTTCCTTATATTGTTATGCCATTTTATTTTCAATTATAAATGTTGGGGTACGATTTCACACCTCCCCCATATTTCCCTCTTCATGTTTGGATAATGATAGATTCCATTTCTCTCTCATTAATGTCTCCCATGTACATTCGTTACCATGCCGAAATCCCGTAAGGAATTTCTCTCTCCTCATTTACATTCAAACAATTCTTTTGTATTACGTATCTAAATTCTATCACATTTGTTGGGACATGTATCTATATGAACCCCTTACTGTCCATTTAATGTACATATAATAAGACACTCATTTCTCTCTCATCAACCATTTTTATGAAAATATATGTCACGCCGTTATGCGATCAAAATTGCACCGCGTTTTTCCAAGCCAAGATTGTTGGGTCGGAAAAACGGGAAATGATGGCAAGAGGGGGGGTGAATTGCCTTTTAAAAAATTATTGACAAATTAAAATCAAAGTGAAAAATGCAGCGGAAATAAAGAGGCAAGACACACAAAATTGATAACGGAGTTCGGCCAAAACCCGGCCTACGTCTCCGCTCCCAACTCAACCGTTGAGAGATTCCTACCGCTTGCTTTTCAATGGTTTTAGCAAGAAACCCACTAGGCTTTGAGGTAGCACTATGACCTATTACAGCTTGCTTTTTTTGGTTTAGCAAGAACCCACTTGCTTTCGATGGTTTAGCAAGAACCCACTAGCCTTTTTAACGGGTGAAGGCTAGCTCACCGAAAACTCAAGCCTTTTAAAAGGAAAGGCTTGAAGAAACCTCTTCACACCTTAGTGGTGGTGTGAGAACCCAAAGAAAGGGAGATGAGAAAAGAGTTTGGGATTTGTAGGCACAAACCCAAATTTAAAGCTCAAAATAAATAAACAAGAAAAACCGTATTGGAGGAAGACTTGGGCGCCAATTGGATGAGGGAGTTGATGTAGCGTGCTCTCCCAAGCTTCTTGAGGTGCTCCTTGGATTGGAAGTTTGTTGGAGCACTTGGGGTTCCTTTGAAGGAAGTCGCCGGAGGTTGGCCAATTGATCCAAAAGATGTCTGTTGGCTTCGTATATGATCCGGTAGGTGTCCGGGGCTTCCTTGGCCTTTATTTATAGGCATGGAACCCTTGGGGAGGCTTCGGAGCCGTTGGAGAGGTCTTCGGAGCCGTTGGAGGCCAAAAGAGGGTTGACTGGTCAAACCCAACGGCTAGTTTGACTGGGCTACCGGCTGGCCGGTACAGCTCCACCGACTGGCCGGTGCCTTGGAATGTGGAGACTTGTTCTGTCCAGGCTCCACCGGTCGACCGGTGGAGGAGCCACCGGCTGGCCGGTGGCAAGACAGTAGAAAACACTATTTGGGCTGGGTGCCACAGGTCGACCGGTGACAGAGCCACCGGTCGACCGGTGGCAAGACAGTAGCTTGCACTTGTGTCTGGGTGCCACCGGCTGGCCGGTGGTCAAGACACCGGCTGACCGGTGGACTGAATTTCAGTCCACTTGATGTCCATTCTTGGGCCAACTTCTTGGCAACCTTGTGCCTATCATCCACAACACTTAAAAACAAAGTTAAACATATATGAAAGTGATTGTGATCATGAAAATCAAAGAGTGTGGGGTACAACAATCTCCCCCTATTTTGATGATCACAATCACTTATCTAAGCAATGTAAAAACTTAAATGAAAGGCATGCTTTAAATGATAAATTGAAAATAAATACTAAGCATGAGAGAAAAGATTCTCCCCCAATCAATCAAGAAATTTCTCCCCCTTTGTGATTATCAAAATAGCTCGGGGCATAAAAATTTGATTGAGGGAAAACGATGAATAAACTAGATTTTAAATCAATTGAAAAATGATATCAATTGTTGAAAATTTTGAAATGAAAAATTGAATAACAGTTTGAATTGAAAGTTTTGAAGCCAAGTGTTGAGTTTGAAATGAAAACTTTGAATACACAAAAAGGCTTAAAAGATCCTAACTCCCCCTAAATAAAAACAATAAATCACCGGGGAGTGGGATTTTGAAAAGAAACAATTTTAGGCCCGGAGAGACTCGCCAAAAGAGATTTTTCAATCCAAACTTGTCTCATAGCGGGTCTTCTCCTATAAAATTCATCCGAAAAGAAAATAGACTTGGGTTGGCCGTACCGGGCATTTTTGCAATCACACTCATAAATGAGGTGCCCGGGTTTTTTGCAATAATTACAAAATTTGAATTGGGAGCTCCCCCTTACAAAAATAGTGGGTGCATGGGAGGAGGAGGCTTGGTTGGTATAGCCAAGTCCTTGAGTGGTCCTAGAAATTCGTTGGGAACCTAGGAGATTGTTCAAATTTTGTTCCCCTTGGGTGAACTTAGCAAGGGTCTCCCTTAAGTCTTTGATGGTTGATTCAACATTTGGAAAATTTTGGATTTTAAGGGTCAACTCTTCCTTCTCTTTAAGAAGTTGTTCTTTTTCGGAAGAGAGTTTTTTGAAATTCTTTTTCAAAGAAACAAATTTTGACGATAAGGCATGAAAACCATTTTCTAATTGATCTCTAGCGTGTGAGAGTTCTTCATAAGATAAATGATTTAAAGAATTGGAATTTGAAGAACAAGAGGAAGAGGAGTCGGAAGAAGTTACCTCATGATTTTCCATTAGGCATTTTTTACCTTGGTCGCTCGAGGAGAAGGAGGAGAAGGAGGAGCTATCACTCCAAGATGCCTTTGAAGCCTTCTTCTTTTTCTTCTTCTCCGCCCTTTTCTTGTGAAGTGGGAAAGCGGGTACGGATTTTGCATCGGGTTCTAGCTTTTGAATGGGTTCTTGCTTTTGAGCGGGTTCTTGCTTTTGAGCCATGCTAGTACCTTCATGGGTTAGCTCTAAACATTTCCAAATATCATGTGAAGTAGAGCAAGAAGAAATGCAATCAAAAACATTACGATCTAACCCACAATGTAGAGCATTCATGGCTTTGCCATCAAGCTCGAAATTTGCAATGTCTACGGGGGTCCATTGTGATTCATCTTTACTAGAGAGAGTATAACCGTGCATGACAATTTTAAAAATAGGATATCCAATACTTTTAAGAAATGTGGTCATGCGGGTTTTCCAATAATTATAGTCGGTCCCATCAAAAAATGGAGTCCGACCCAATGAAAAGCCTTCAGGGGCGAAAGAAGAGGATGCCATCAAAAAGGATCTTTGAATTTGAAACCTTTTAAGGTATTACTCAAATTACCCCTCTGATACCAATTGTTGGGTCGGAAAAACGGGAAATGATGGCAAGAGGGGGGGTGAATTGCCTTTTAAAAAATGATTGACAAATTAAAATCAAAGTGAAAAATGCAGCGGAAATAAAGAGGCAAGACACACAAAATTGATAACGGAGTTCGGCCAAAACCCGGCCTACGTCTCCTCTCCCAACTCAACCGTTGAGAGATTCCTACCGCTTGCTTTTCAATGGTTTTAGCAAGAAACCCACTAGGATTTGAGGTAGCACTAGGACCTATTACAGCTTGCTTTTTGTGGTTTAGCAAGAACCCACTTGCTTTTGATGGTTTAGCAAGAACCCACTAGCCTTTTTAACGGGTGAAGGCTAGCTCACCGAAAACTCAAGCCTTTTAAAAGGAAAGGCTTGAAGAAACCTCTTCACACCTTAGTGGTGGTGTGAGAACCCAAAGAAAGGGAGATGAGAAAAGAGTTTGGGATTTGTAGGCACAAACCCAAATTTAAAGCTCAAAATAAATAAACAAGAAAAACCGTATTGGAGGAAGACTTGGGCGCCAATTGGATGAGGGAGTTGATGTAGCGTGCTCTCCCAAGCTTCTTGAGGTGCTCCTTGGATTGGAAGTTTGTTGGAGCACTTGGGGTTCCTTTTAAGGAAGTCGTCGGAGGTTGGCCAATTGATCCAAAAGATGTCCGTTGGCTTCGTATATGATCCGGTAGGTGTCCGGGGCTTCCTTGGCCTTTATTTATAGGCATGGAACCCTTGGGGAGGCTTCGGAGCCGTTGGAGAGGTCTTCGGAGCCGTTGGAGGCCAAAAGAGGGTTGACTGGTCAAACCCAACGGCTAGTTTGACTGGGCTACCGGCTGGCCGGTACAGCTCCACCGGCTGGCCGGTGCCTTGGAATGTGGAGACTTGTTCTGTCCAGGCTCCACCGGTCGACCGGTGGAGGAGCCACCGGCTGGCCGGTGGCAAGACAGTAGAAAACACTATTTGGGCTGGGTGCCACAGGTCGACCGGTGACAGAGCCACCGGTCGACCGGTGGCAAGACAGTAGCTTGCACTTGTGTCTGGGTGCCACCGGCTGGCCGGTGGTCAAGACACCGGCTGACCGGTGGACTGAATTTCAGTCCACTTGATGTCCATTCTTGGGCCAACTTCTTGGCAACCTTGTGCCTATCATCCACAACACTTAAAAACAAAGTTAAACATATATGAAAGTGATTGTGATCATGAAAATCAAAGAGTGTGGGGTACAACAAAGATCACAGTGTAGTGAATACCATACCCAAGTCTCTATCAAGGGTATTCACCTTTATGCACATTGTTTCCCTCGGAATTCAGGGATGACCTCCTGGATGGGAGATTCAAACGTTCTGATCGGTTTCTAACGGGTTCGTTCGTAGAACCGGAAACATCCAATGATTCCACATCCATTTGGACCTACTTTCCAAAGGTAGGCGCTCATTAGCTTGTGAACTGATGAGGCTTAGGAATTTGCATTGGTCGAGAGGATGGGAGGTCGGACTCATCACACCTTTTTGAGGGGAATTATTGTCTATTCTGGGACTCTCTTTATATATTTAAGTTATGTTCGTGAATCCTTATTACATTACCAAGTATAAAATGATCTTTCCTTCAGTTTTGACAATCAATGATTAAACATGTAAGAAACTTAGAGAATCTTTTATATGTATTTGAGGTTCTTCATCAATAGATAATCATCTATATCTATTTAGAGATTCTTGGTCAATAGTATCCTTCAAAACATTTGTATAAAAGTCTCTTGGTCATTATGATGACCAGGATGGTTTTAAAGCCACTCAGTGGGGCACTTGAAGTTTATTGTCATTCAAAAGGACATGAATTATTTCAGAGTTGGGATCGAACCCGTAGATGGGCTACCTACGTATCCTTTGTATTGGAAAAGGAATCAGAATCCACGTAGTTCGAATAAGGGAGTATGATGTTTATGATCGATGGCTCAAAGCAGGATGTCATAATTACTTTTACCCTCTAAGCTCACGTGAGTCATGCTCGGTGTGAGAAACAAGAGGTATTGGTAATAAAATAGACAATTGGACCATGAAAGATGTAATCATAAGAAATGGTTTGGGGCTTATGTATGTATGACTGCCCAGATAAATGAAGGTTAGGATTTACTTTAGGGAGAAAATCCAGGAACAGGGTCCAGAAAGGTATATGTGCTTCATGGAGATTTGAATACTCTAACTTGGGACTTATTCCTGAAAAGGAAACCCAAATTAGGAGAGGATTGATAACTGAGTTTTACTCCTGAGAAGGAATCCCAGATCAAACGTAAATTAGGACTGGTTAAAGAGAAATTAAGGGATTTGGGGCTTACTCCTGAAAAGGAAGCCCAAAATTTATGACTGGGACTTATTCCTAAAAAAGGAGGCCCAAGTTAGGGGACTTGGGGATTACTCCTGAAAAGGAAGCCCAAAATTATGACTGGGACTTATTCCTGAAAAGGAGACCCAGGTTAAGGGATTATGACTAGGACTTATTCCTGAAAAGGAGGCCCAGGTTAAGGATTAAGGTTTGGGGCTTACTTTTGAGAAGGATGCCCAAATTAGAGGACTTATGACTGGGGATTATTCCTGAAAAGGAGACCCAGGTTAAGGATTCTCTCATCTTAAAGGATGAGGTTGAATGAATGAACTCTCCATATTTAGTGACATAAGGATATTTAAATCACTAGGTTTTGAGAGATATTCCACAGAATTCCTTTCAGATAAGGAAGTCATATCAAGAAATCATGCCATAAATGGTTTTAAAGAGTGTCTTGAAGACTGAATCTTAAATAGGAAAGGAGTAATGGCTTAAGAGGGGTAAAATGGTCAAGATGGGCACCCAAAAAGAAAGGGGCACGCAAGTCTTGGAAGACATGCAAGTACTGCGTGGGCGGGCAGGTATACCTGCGCGACACATGGTGTATTTGCGCGATGGTCAACCATCATTTGAAATACTTGAGCGACTCTTTATAAAAGCCTTTAGAATCCTCTTGAGGTTCTTCCAGAAAAGGGACGCGCAAGTTCCAGCGAAGGAGTAAGGCGGCACGCAAGTGTGACCACTTCCCTTAAGGACTGGCCACTCAGGCGCGCAAGTGTTGATGAGTTTCAACACTTAGGTATTCCTCCCTCTCTTTAGATCTTCCGTTCTAGGTAATAAATTACCTTATAAGTGTTCCAGAAGCTTTGAAAAGAGACTTGGGCGTCGGGAGCTTCAATTCGAGTTTCTGGAAAAAGATCCTCTCCTGAATGGGGGGCCCACAGGGTCTATTTATAGGCAGAAGAAGACCCCGGGTGGTTACCGGGCGGTTATCACTTAGGTCGCGCAAGTTACTTGCGCGCCACAGTGCATCGCGCAAGTCCACTTGCGCGACCATGAGGAGACTTGCGCGGCATATTGGAAAATTTTTCCTTGTTCATCCCTTTGTCGATTTTTGATGTTTTCTTCAAAGGTCGAACCATTTTAATCTCAGATCTTCTGCTTTTCTAATCTTGATATTCTATGACGAAAGGAGCGTCAACAAAAGTCCCCCCTCAGAGTTGGATCCGGAGAGAAAATAGAGGATTTGACTCTGAGGAAAATCTAATACATTCAAAGGAGTAGTGGCGCGCAAGTCTTTAGGGCGCAGAGGGCAGCGCGCAAGTGTGCGTCGCGCAGGCCTTGGGCGCACTGTGTACGGTGCGCAAATAGGTCCCCTAGTCTATAAATACATGGCCTCACCTCCGTACAAAGCATCTGGATTTCCGGATTTCAAACCTCTCGAGCTCTCGTCACGCAGGTCATCTTAGCCGCGCAAGTTGCTCTATTTTCCAATATTTTCTTGATGGCATTCTGCTGTCAAGGTATCTGGATTTGCGTGGTTTATACTTGCGCGTCAAACACTAGCGCGACATACGAACACTTGCGCGCCAATGTTTTAGACTTGCACGCCTTAATGCCTTAGTTATTTTTTCCAAATTTCTTCACAAATTTTATGAAAAAAATAAACCCATTTAAGAGTTAGTTTATTCATCTTTTGTGCAGATTTAGTGATTCCCAAGGGAATTGGAATGGATGATGAACTGGCTAGCAAGCGGATTGATGACATGATGAACATCATTGGCCATGATTACTACGATATCTATGACAACACTCTCTCAGATTTGGATAAGTACTTGAAGAAATATCATCCTAATTTTTCATAGAGCATCTATCTGCCTCTATGTGGTCATGGTCATCTGCAAGGAGTCAATGTTCCAAATGTAAAGAATTATACACCTGAGATGCAGCTGCACTGCTACTCCTCTATTTCGGTTATGTTGTGCATTAAGAGCAACAAGAATGGTGTGAACTTTCAACTTCTCCTTCCATGCCATTTCCTTGCACATATGAAAATGGAAAACCCATGGGATAAAATGTTTTCCACTATCGGTTGGTGGAGAGAAGACAAACATGGCATTAGAGCAATATCTGAAAAGAGTACTCTCTCGAAATGGATCTTTACTTCCAATGCTCCATTCTCAAATCCATGTATCCATCTTCCAAGTCTCTTGGACAGAAACAGAGTCACTGTTTGATCAGTAGAAAATTTTCTCAAACCGCACTCAAGAACATTCTTTTTCAATTGTTCCAAGAAGAGATGGTATCACTGCATCTCTTATTGTATCCAGTTGAATGAATGAATTCCAGGTAGTTGCTGATGAAGCTCGAGGTGCCTTAAATCAAATGAAGAGTTATGTTGAAAGCCTTTTGTAATTCTTGAAAAAGAGAAGAGACTCCAGTCTGTGGATGTCCTTCTATCTCCTGTGTATCAATGAAAAACACTTTCATCTTCAATCATTTGTACCTGCATTCTTTTACCACCTACTTCAAATTTACTTAAGCCAATGGGCCTAGTAAGCATAGTTTAATTTTTACTAGGATTATTACAAATAACCCTACAAACTTTGAATCTTTTAATTGCTCAATATTACCTAAATCATACAAAATGTATATTTAGTGAGCTGGAACTTGACTTTTATTCAGAGTTCCTTTGTCTTATGTGGGCAGTTTAAAGTCATGCACGCCGGACATAAAGGGGCTAGTGTTTAAGGTCGAAATATCTTTGACCAAAATGGATTAAAATTGATTCAATTCCTTGACAATTTATCTTAAAACATATTACCATACTCAAGTATGAGGGAGAAAAAAGTAAACTATGGCTTAAGAATATTTGAATCTGAGGAATGATATGAAAAAGAGCTAAAAGGCATCAGAAGAAGTAATTTTCCAAAGGTGAAGTTACTATTATTTAACAAAACCTGTTAGGGGGTTGAATTATGCAGGGCCACCTAAGGGCATTGGCTGCATAGTTAAATAAAATAGTATCTTTTGGCTAACAAGTCTGTTATGTAGACTGTTTATGCAAGGCCACCTATGGGCACGTGCTGAATGGTCAGGCAAAAGAACTCTCAAAATTTTACTTTCCTAGTGATAAAAGTCAGTGAAAGTTTATGGAGATTCAAATTTTCCAAAGTATAGAGTTTTCTGTATGGAAAGAGGTACTTGAATATGGAGAAGATATTTCCAGACAAGATTATCTAAGAACTGGATGAATATCGCTCCTACGAAGGTCTGACCCAAACGTAGGGAAGAAGGATAAACCATAGACTTGAATACTTTCAGATCATGAAAAAGGATATGAGACAAATATGTTAAGGATGGCTATTTTCTTTCAGATCCCTACATACCGTCGTTTAAGACAAATAAGAAAAAAAGAGGCATTCTTCCCAAGAATGAAGTTACCATCATTTAACTAACCCGTTAGGGGGTTGAATTATGCAGGGCCACCTAAGGGCATTGGCTACATAGTCAAATAAATAGTATCCTTCGGCTGACAAGTCTGTTATGTGGACTGTTTATGCAAGGCCGCCTATGGGCACGTGCTGCATAGTCTGGCAAAAGAATTCTCAGAAGTGTGACATTTTTGTGACTAAAAGTCATGAAAAGGGTTATGAAGATATGAAAATATTTAAGGTTAGGATTATAATACATAAATATGGGTGTTGTCCAATGTATATAGAAATACATAGGTCAATGGTAACCATAAGCATGTTGTGGCTGGGTCTTGAATTGAAAATTTTGACTTCACTACGTATCTCATAAGAATGAGAATCAAGCCATACGTAGTTCTTGAAATGCAGTTTAACGTCGTGAAGGACGAAAGGATGAGAGATATTAGTTTAGGTTCATAGAGTTCAGACCATAATAATGAATACACAGTGTGTGTTTTCATGAGGACTTTTCAGCCAAGGGACTGAAAGTGAAATTTGGGGTTAGGCCCAAAAGACTTGGGGCTGGATTCGAGGGATACTCGAACGTTCCTATGTATCCCATAAGGATGGGAATCAAGCCCATGTAGTTCTAGAACTACCCTTTGTACAAATTTGGTTCGTACATGTGAAGGGTGAAAAGAGACTTTAGTACAATGATGGTTTAACCCGAGATAAAAAAGTTTAGGCATTTCCATGTATGCACTTAGTCTTTTGAAATGAAACATGATTGAAAAATCAATGTAAATAATGGTTAACTCTCAAATGAGGAAATCAAAGAGTATTGTAGTTTATTGTCGTACCGGACAAAAGTGTTGTATAGTTTAACGTCGTATAACAAGGACGAATGTGAACCAATGTAAAGATATTGATTCTAGGGGCGGTTTCACGAATCAACATCATATGAGATGGAGGTGAACCGATGTGAAGTGATTGATTTTGGGATTGAACCTTGGGAGGTTGCCTACGTACCCATCCTGGAAGGCAAGGATCAAAGTCTGCATAGTTCAATTAAAGAATGAATTAATAATCAAGTTGTTATTGGGGAAAACGACCCTAAAAAAATGATGTTGGGACTTACACATGGTTATCGGCCCAAAGAGAGTGTTATGGTTGATGTTTGTTCTAAGCTCACGTGAGTCATACTCGTTGTGAGAAACAAGAGGTAGCAACAACCTTAACGATGCACAGTTTAATGTCATGTAGTAGGGACAATATGAAGGGACTATGCAGTTTAAAGTCTTACAGTTAGGACTATTGGTGCTGCACAGTTTAGTGTCATGTAGCAGGGACAAAATACAGTTTAATGTCATGTAAGACATATCAAGGAATTTCTGTACAGTTTAGCGTCATGTAGTTAGGATGATGGGGACAATACAATTTAATGTCATGCTGGACATAAGTATAGTTTAAGGTCATACAGGACCTTTGATGATTATGTAGTTTAACGTCTTGATGGACGTAAGGGACTTTCAAATAGTTTAGGGTCTTATGCATGGACCGTTGCTGTATAGTTTAACGTCGTATAGCAAGGACAAACTGGTGCTGCACAGTTTAATGTCATGTTGCGGGGACAATACAGTTTAACGTCATATTAGACGAAAGGGGGACTGTGCAGTTTAATGTCATGTAGTGAGGACAGATTAGTGTACCATTTTAACGTCATGTTGGACTCATTGGGGATTTTTTTCATAGTTTAACGTCATGTAGGACGAAAAAAGGGACGGTACAGTTTAGCGTCATGTTGGACGAAAGTGCGAATAGTTTAAGGTCATATGCATAGACCGTGGATGGTGTAGTTTAAAGTCATACAGGACCATGGTGTAGTTTGAAGTTATACAAGACCTTTTAGGGAACTTTTTCACAGTTTTACGTCGTGTGGGACGAAGTTGCAGTTTAAGGTCATACTAGACCATTGCTGTATAGTTTAACGTCATATAGCAAGGACGAACTGGTGCTTCACAGTTTAGTGTCATGTTGTAGGGACATCTAGTGAATATTTTGTAGTTTATAAAAAATATTTCTTCAAAAATATGGCATTAGTTGGAGTAGTAATGAATTCTCCATCCATCGAGATTAATGAATAAGCTCCATTGGAGTAGACCCTATGTATTGAATAAGGTCCTTCCTATTTTGGCTCAAGCTTGGGAGGTTTCTTTCCTGGTATCATTGGAGTTCTGAGAACTAATACCAATTCTCCCTGAATGAATGAACGAAGACGAACTTTTTTTGTTAAAAGCTCGTGCTATTCGATTCTGATAAATTTCCAAGTGGTGTAAAGTGCACAATCTTTTCTCATCTAACCGTTCCAATTCATTCAATCGCTTTTGGGATTGCTTATCTGTAGATAACTGATCACAAATGGCTATTCTGAGTGAGGGAAATTAAACTTCAATTGGCAAGACTGCTTCTGTTCCATATACCAACGAATATGGAGTTGACCGCGTTGCATTGCGGGTGGTAGTCCGATAAGCCCATAAAGCATGAAAGAGTTTATCAGGCCATGAACTATTATCTTTATCCACCATCTTTTGCAGTATATTTGAAAGAGTCTTGTTAAAGGCTTCTATTTGGCCATTGGCCACCGCATGATACCGGGATGAATGGTTGGATTTAATGTTGTATTCTTGATACAATTTCTTCACCTCAGAAGAATAGAAGTTGGTGCCGTTGTCCGTCAATATGGTATGAGGGACACCAAATCTAGTAATGATGTTAGACTTGATGAAGCTAACGATGCATTTAGAACTGACTTCTTTGAGAGGTACTACCTCTGCCCATTTGGAAAAGAAATCAGTAGCAGTAAGAATGTACTTAAACTGCTTGGTCGTAGCTGAAGGGTAAGGTCCCACCACATTCATTCCCCATGTGGCAAATGGCCACGAGTATTTATCTGTATGAAGCAACTCTGGAGGTTGATGAATGAAGTTGGCATGTACTTGACATGAATGACACTTCTTTGTGAAATTAACACAATCTTGTATCATTGAAGGCCAAAAGTATCCAAGCCTTCGAATTTGATCAGATAATCTATGTCTAGACTGGTGGGCACCACAAACTCCTGCATGCACTTCTTTCATGACAGCCATTGTCTCTTCACCATCAATGCATCTGAAGAGAACTCCATCAAAACCACGTTTGTAGAGAATTTTCTCTAGGTGGTTTGGGCTATTATAAAGAGTAAAATTGACCACACGTCGCCAGATTTGTTCTTTCTCGGCTCTATCAGGTGGAAGTGTTCCATTTTGAAGGTATTCCCTGATAGGTGACATCCATCCTGTAGTATGACCATACGGTTCAGGAATGGGACTAATTTCATTAATTTCCTCTGTTCTGGCTTGAACATAAGGTGAAATTGCACGACGGTGGGCAATACTAATGGTTGTCTCGTCCTGATTTGGATCTGCTAGAGCTGTGGCTATATTAGCCAGCGCATCAGCTTGAGCATTTTGTGATCTTGGGACATAAGAAAATGTCGGTTCTGAAGGGAGTTCCGCCATTAACTCTCTGACGTAATCATACAAAGGGATTAATTCTTATTTTCTGATGGCATAATCCCCATTGACTTGTTTGATTACCAGGTCTGAATCACCTTTCACCTTTAAGTGATTCACTTGTGCTTGAAGCGTCAACTCCAAGCCTGTGATAAGAGATTGGTATTCGGCTTCATTATTGGTACCACCTTCCCACAATAAAAAGTAATAAGGTAACAATGCCTTATCTGGAGAAATGAGTACAATTCCTAAACCAACTTTGTTGAATTTAGGATTTTCCATTTTCTTCCCTGTTGGACTTCTAGAAGCACCATCAAAATACATTTCCCATGTTTGAGGACTCTCTTGAATAGAGAAAACTTCCTCATCAGAGAGTTCAATATCTGAAGACGTGTCTTCTACTGAAGGATGTTCAGCCATGAAATCATCCAGTGCTTGTCCCTTTATTGTCTTTTGAGATACATACTGAATGTCAAACTGCTGCAAAATAACTGCCCACCTTTCTAGACGTCCTGTAAGCATTGGACGACTAAGGATGAATTTGAGCGGATTATTGCGAGATACCAATTGGACATCGTGATGTTGCAGGTAGTGTCTCAATTTCTCAACGGAAAAAATTAATGCCAGACAACACTTCTCAATACTTGAATACCGGGTTTCTGCTTCAAGCATAGTTCTACTGAGATAGTAGAGGCTATTTTCATTCCCAGCATCATTCTTTTGAGCAAGAAAGGCACCCAATGATCGCTCTAGAGCTGTCACATAGAGGATAAGTGGTCTTCCTTCAACAGGTGGCATGAGTACTGGTGGACTCAAGAGGTATTTCTTGAGAACATCAAACACTTCTTGACATTCTTCAGTCCACTGGTAAGTGACTTCTTTTTTCAATAATTTGGTAAAGGGTAAACTTTTTCCTGCCAAATTGGCGATGAAACGCCGAATATAGGCTAAGTGTCCTTGAAGTCCTCTTAATTCTTTCAAATTCTGAGGAGGTGACATACTAAGGATTGACTTGGTCTTCTCAGGATCGACTTCAATACCACGATGGCGTACAACAAAGCCGAGGAATTTTCTTGAGGTTACCCCAAAAGCACATTTTAAGGGGTTCATCTTCAAATTATGTTGTCGAAGCTTGTGGAATATGACTTCCAAATCAGCCAAGTGATTAGAACGTTTTTTGGATTTAACCACCAAATTGTCTACATAGCATTCAACAAACTTCCCTAAGAAAGGTTTGAAGATATGATGCATGGCGCGTTGATATGTTGCACCTGCATTCTTTAAACCAAAGGGCATCACCCGGTAACAAAACACACCTTGAGGGGCTCTGAAGGCTGTAGATTCCTCATCTTCTGGGGCCATTTGGATATGATTATATCCGGAATATCCATCCATGAAGGAAAGTACTTCATAGCCAGCCGTCACATCAATTAAGAGTTCTGTAATCAGAACTGGGAAATCATCTTTAGGGCAATACCGATTAAGATCTCTGAAATCGATGCAAACCCTAATTTGTCCGTTCTTCTTCTTTACATGGACAATATTAGCCAACCACTTGGGATATTGAAATTATCTTACGAATTTACCTTTGATCAGCTTATCCACTTCAGCTTCAATTTTGGAAGCATAAGTTGGGTGTGTTCTTCTCGCGGCTTGCTTAAATCCTCGATGTTCTTTTGGTAAACCCAAATGATGAGTAGCAACATCAGGATCAAGCCCAGACATTTCCGTATAGTTCCAAGAAAAAATATCTTTATTTTGCTTTAGAAAAGAAATATACATCTCTTGCTCTTCAAGGGTCATGGACGTACTAATTAAAGTGGGGCGTGGATTTTTTTTCTGTACCCAAATTTATTTCTCTGAGTTCATCCACAGTGGTAGAGATACCCTCTTCAAATGCTGGAGGAGCATCTCTAAGATCTTCTTCTTCCTCTTCATCATGTGCTATTTCTTCCGTTTCTACTTGCATAGTAGATGAAAAAACGAAATTTTCATGATCAGAAGAGATGTCAAAATTTGCACATTTTGAAGAAGAAGCTTCCATTTCTGACCCTATTAATGATAAAGGGCCTTCTTTGGGAAATAAAGAGGAGATGACGGAATGAGAATTGATATCATTATTCACCTCTGATGTTGCTATAACTTCTTCTAGCCTGATTGGTGAAGTATAGACCTGTTGGATTTCAGTAGATGAAATGAAAACATCACCACTTATGCTTTCATCACTATTTGGTAGGTTACCAATTTCTCCCATGTTGTCTGGCTCGATTGCCGTAATTGACATTATGGATCTTTCCATAAGAGTATTTTGATTTGGGCCTATTTTTTCAATTTGACTGATAGGTAACACATAATCTATACTCACATGTGTAAATGGATTTATTGGAATCTTCTCCAAACCATATGGAGCATTAACTTTGGTAATTTCTTTTATTGTAGATTTCTCTCTTCCCTTCATGTGATAAAATTCTGCCTCAATGTATTGAGACTCACATGTCTTGAACGGGGCCTTATCACCATACAATGTTCCAACTTGACCATTTAAATAGTATTTGAGACATTGATGGTATGATGAAGGGATAGCCGCATGCTGATGTAGCCAGGGTCTTCCAAGCAAGACGTTGAAAGCTGAGTCTTGATCAACAATCATGAAATCCGAATTGGATACAAGATCTCCAAACTGAGTTCTGAGTGTAACTTCACCCAGTGGTTCTTGTTCATTTTTATCATATCCTTGTAACATCATGGTAGAAGGAGATAAATCAGATTCTGTAAGGCCCAATCGACGAAGTGTACGAATGGGCATGAGGTTGACTCTTGAACCATTGTCAATGAAAACTCTTTGGATATCTACACCATTGAATTTTCCAGATAAGTAAAGAGGTTTTATGTGCCCATGCACAACATAATCTTCATCTCTATCAGTAAAAGATATCACTGCATGGCATTCTGCAGGATTATTCTCTATGTGATAGACTTCAGCTGCAGCAATTTCAGCTTCAAACTCATGAGGACTTGACAATGCTTCGATGAGTGCTTCCCGAAGATCTTTTAACAGATTCAAAGCATCCAAAATTGATAACTTGGCTGGTACTTGGGCCAAGTGTTTCAATATATCATACTTTTGATCTAGAGGTCTGCGTTTCCTAACAGGAATATGCGGTTTAGCAGGTACCTTGGAAGCAGATGCTTTGGAAGCTGATGCATCTTGTATTGGGATAGAAGTTGGCAACATCCTTGGTTTTGGAAGATTAGACCGATTAGATCCATTTAATTGCTGAGATAAAGAATATGGAACCTTCAATTGGTCTTCTAAAATAACTGTGCCAAGACTAAGTTGTCTATTAACAGAAGAACTTTCTTGTTCTTTTTGAGCTCGCTGAAGGGCTCTACCACGATTTTCTGCTGCATACACAGTGCTAGCAGGGGTAGAATTGGAGTAGTGACTTTGGAAAGATCCACGTCTTCCCCTGTATCATGAACCTCGGGAACTTCCTCGGATTCCCTTATTTGATACAGGGAATTCAGGCGCATCAAAATTGAAATTACGACTGGAATACAGATCTGTTAATTGAATCATATTAACAGAACCGAATATTAACTCTTCGTCTAATAAAGACTCTGCCTGACTAGCCTGTTTAGGCTGTGCCGTTTGATGGGGCGGTTCCCGTGGCTTTGAAGTGGATGGCATAAAGTCTGCCAGAGTCAAAGACAATTTAGGCTTTGAAACATACTCATCTTCTTCTGATTCTTTTTCCTTCTTTGAATCAAGCCGTTTCTTTGAGGACTTTTCCTCTGACGAAGAGGTTTTTACCACAATATTCATGGCAGAAGACACAATTGGTTTCTTTAATTGTGTTCGCAAAATGGAATGAGTCCGATTGATTGTATTTCTGACTATACAATCATCATACTTCTGTGCATTTTTGCTTTTGACTTCTTGCCATTCACCTTCCTCCTCTGGAACTGTAGCAGTAACACATGATACCTGAGTCGAAGAACCTTTCAACTTGAATTGTCCCAAGTCGACCATCTTTTGCAGGAGGTCTTTGAAGACAAAACACTCCTGGATGGGATGCCCCAACATTTGATGAAAGAGACAATAATTGGGATGGTCTTCATCTCATTCTTTGTTTGGCCTCTTGGGCATTGGTAATTGAACGAAATTATTTTCCAGAGTTGAAATGAAGTAACCAGGAACTTGCTCATTTTGGAAGGAGTATGTTTTACTCTTCAAATCCTCAAATTGTTTTCGTCGTTGATATCTTTGATTAATTGGATGAAATGGCCTTTGTTGTTGGCGTTCAAGAGGCGGATCCCTTTGAGAAGATGAAGGTTTTGAAGTAGAAATAGGTACAAGCGCTTGTTTAAGCATAACTGTAGCAGTTTCCGCTTTACCCATTCTCCTTCTTGGAGCTAATGGAATTACACGAGATTTAGCCTTAGCCTGTATAAGGGAATCTTCAATCTGCTGAGCGATTAAAGTAAGGTCTCAAAACCCTCCTATGTATTTCACAGGGATCAATGGCGTGCGTAATTCATCACGCAAATTTTCCACACAGATTGGCAATAGCTCTTTCTGAGGGAGTTCTAAACTCAGGGAATATGTTAATCCCTTCCAGCGAGCAATGAAATCAGAGACTCTTTCATTCTCCCTTTTCTTTCAGTTTGTAAGATCGAAAACTGTCGTTTTTGGAAAAGTTGAGCTAAACTGAAGAAGGAATTTTTGGCGAGGATCCTCCCATCTGATAATTGACCGGGATTGCAAGCTTGTATACCAGACAAAAGCTGGTCCTTGCAAGGTTCGCACAAAGCATCTGAGTTTCACTACTTCTTGCTGCTCTGGAGTTCCCATCATAGGATCACAACAAGATACGTAATGCGTCAAATGTTGTTCAGGGTCGCCTGATCCATTGAAAGTAGGGAAAACAGGGTTTTCAAAATTAGATGGAGGAGAAATTGAATCTACCCATTCAGGGTAAACTTTCTTTTCTGGTTGAACTTGTGCCTGTTTCCCTTACATAGTTTCTAACCGAGCTGTTAATGACTCAATAGTAGTTATTAACTTTTGAGAAACATTAGGTTGAATTTGGTCTTGAGTAGGTGCAATGAATGGAGCTTGGACAGACGTGGTTATTGGTGCTGCAACTGATGGTAGCACTGCCAACCGTTGTTGCGTTTGACCCATAGGATTAGACCTCTGAGGGTGTACTGATAAAGGAGGATATTCCTGATCCATCTCAGTAGCTGCAACAAATTTCTTCGGCTGTCGAACTTCAGCATTCTTAAGAAGAATACTACTCTAAAGTAGTTCTGCATTCAACCTTATTAATTCTTCCATTTCTTCCTCCTGTTGTGCAAACCTTTGCTCTAATGAGAGTGATTGACCTTCTCCAGAGGAAGGATATGTAACCTGATTCTTTCCCCTCCCTTTTTTGGATACTTTTTGGAGAGAAGGAAGTGGATTACCTAGGTTATGAGTAATCCTTTGACTTCGTGTACGCACACCTTCTTCATTTGTATCGGCGCGTACATTTTCTTGAGCAGGACGCTCTTCATCTGAGTCCCCTGAGTGAGTCTCCCCTAGTGGATTAGCAACAACGACATTGATGACATTGATTGATGCATAATGCATCACATCTCTTCTATCAACATTTCTGTGATATTTTCTTCTTTCATGTCTTTGATGAGACATTGCCTTTTGTTGATTTAATCCTTTATGAACTTCTTGACGAGCTATAACTTGGAGGGAATCTCCAGATAATTTGGCTCTTCATTCCTCTTGGGGCTTCTTCCCCAATCGAGAAAAGACCGATATTCTCTGAGAAGGGGATTGATGATTTGAAAGAGTCCCCAGTCTCGTAAACTGGGGATGTTCCTGCTGCTTTCGCTCAACTCCTCGAATCCCATTTGTTGACTCTGAGGGTTGGGTTAAAGGAGTCCCCAGTCTGACAAGCTGGGGTGGCTCTTGACATACTATGTCTGAGACCTTCTTAAAATCTCTCTTGATCTTGCGAAACTTAGTTCGGAAATTAGATGGATGCATTAAACTGTATCCACTTTTATCACCTGGTTTAACAGACTGTTGGATGATTTCCGAAAATTCTGTCATTTGATGATGTGTTTGCTCTATACGAGAGGCTTGTGCAATATTCTCGCCTTCCTGATGTAGGAGAAATTCAACAACTTGTTCTCTATATGCTTGATTTTGAGAGGAACTAGTTGAAGACTGTTCTTGATCAAGCTTTTGATTACGAACAAATCCCATTGACTGTGGCCGGCCATGGGCAATAACATTGCATGAGACCATTTTTGGCGGGCTTTGCTGATTGGAAAGCACTGTGAAATGTAGTTCTCCATGAACACCCCATCCTCTGATATGAACACCAGATGGATCATTGACAATTAACCGACGCAATTTTCTTAGTGCGCCAAGGCATGAACGTTGAAGGGTTCTATGTTGCTTTTCAGCCTTCAGATACCGAGAGACTGATAGAGATGCCAAATCAATCTGACGTTGTAGCCCTTCTATTATCTTAAGATGATTTTCATATTCATCATAAGATAATACCTTCTTCTTCAATTGACAAAGAGTTTTCCATATGGTGAGACGAATATCATGGATTCCATCTTCCATCAACATCTTTGGAACGTCATACTGGGAGTCAGCCAAAGGCCAAAACATGACTGGTACCTCATTTTTCACCAGTTTTTTCCTCATGTTCAGCATTTCCTCTTCATCATTAAATGAAGATTCTTCTACCTATTTTGACCATAGTTGGTGTTTCCTTGTTGCTTCATCGGATTCAACAAGATTGGTAGAGAGATCATTGATCAAACTAGAAGATGCATGACTTAGGGGTGGTTCGGAGAATGACCTACACCCTAGGATATCTTCTGATTGAGAAAGTATTTCACTTGCTAGCGATAAAGCATCAGACATGTCTGGTTTCGCATTTGCAAGTGCCTCAAGATAATAGGGCTTTCTCAGCACTACATTGTCCACTAGAGTATTTTCCAGGCAATGTGAATCACTACTGCAGAGAGGAATTTCGCAGCGAAATTCATCATCATGGGGAGGACCACCATAATGGGTTACATCAAAAGATGATATCTCTTGCTCCTTAGTCTTCTGACCACACAGAGGGTTCCTGTGGCTCTCATCTGAAGACGAAACTTCAAGATTGACTGAATTTTCACGAAGCAAGACTTCATGAGGAAGTGTCTGTTGAAGACCTTCGGAATTAATGTTCCTGTTATTGGGAACTGAGGGAGTAGAATCTTGAATTCCAACAGATAAATGTATGAGGGCTTCAAGAACTCCAGCATGGAGCAAGGCCTTATTACAGATTGGCCTTTGATCTCCTGACTGTACTGGGTAGATCTTTTTCTTAGATGCCTTCTTACTCGCTTTGGAAACCACTTGTTGATGAAATTGGTTGCTCTGAGCAGGTGTATGTGCCTGATTAGGAAAGATGGTCAGGTTAGGCTGACGATATCCACTCAAATCAGGTGTATGTGCCTGACTTGGTTGTTCGTATGATATGGGGGAGTATGCCCCATAACCCTCTTGGACTGGAATAGATGTGTGTGTCTGTTCCGGAGTGAATCGTTGATGTGTCACTCCACTGCTAGGGATAGATTTATGTGTCTTTCCCTGAGATGATGCTGAAGCTGTTATGATATCCTGACAAGCATCCAGAATATGAGCAGGAATTTGCTTCTGCTCTTTCACCATTGACAAAATATGCTTGGTGACTTCAGCTGCCGGAATGGGGATATAGATCTATTCCGGGCTTGGAGTAGGTGTATGTGCCTGCTCCTGTCCTCCTTTTCCTGTCAGTGAATCCTGACAGTACTCAAGTGTGGAGGCAGAGAGTTGAGTCTGCCTCCTATTTGTTGTCGGAGCTTTCTGACTGACTTCTCCATGTGCTACCAAGCGAGACTGTTGGTAGGCTTGATTAGTACTAGCAGGTGTATGTGCCTGCTGATTACACTTCGCCAAACGCGGTTGACGAGATCCATCATACGTAGTCAGGCGAGCCTGCTGACTAACTGATGATGTATAAGCAGGTGTATGTTCCTGCCTATAGTACTCCGCCGGAATTGCCTGGCGGGATTGTCTTGATGCTGCCAGACGAGTCTGCTGGACAGCGGAATTAAAATGGACAGGTGTGTGTGCCTGCTCGTTGTTCGCCACCAAGTTAGGTTGGTGGATTTCTCCGGAGATGGCAGGGATGAAAACCTTCCCATTGTTAACCGGATTCCGTCTCTGGCGGTTCGTCTTGCCTGCTTGGGTTCGATTAACCTGATCCAAATGCCTGGAGTCGGTACCCTCATCATGTTGAGGGCGTACTGCTGCACGAGTCTGGCGGCGATTTTTGATGGGAGCCCTCGGGAAGGACTCTTGTCTTTTTGAATTAAGACCCTGAGGGACCTGCTCATTCACTTCCTCAGAGTAAGGGAGCGAATGGAAATTGCGTTCTGGGGATAACGACCTGAAACGGTTGGAGACGGTAGTCAGCACCACCTGCCTCTTGATCACTGGTCGTCGTTGTCCGGACGACCTGTGTGAGTTGTTCACTTGGAGGGCCTGTCGGGCAGCCTCCAGAGTTGGGATGGTACCGTGTTGACGGTACTCCTTAACCAGCACATTTGATACCCAGCATTGAAGATGCTGAGTAGGTGATGTCATCCTCAGAGCGGATAACGATCCAGTAGGAATAGTAGCAGTGGTATTTGCAGCAGCAGTATTCACAGGTGTGATTTTGAGAGCAGCCATTATGGAAATACAGAAGATCATAAAAAAGAGTGCATGTTTGATATAACAGACGTAATCAAGATAAATTCATCTACTTCATCCTTTGGATGAGCACACATGTCAATGATTGTTTTTGTTAGCCCTCTTATTGAGTTTTAAATAGGGTCTTAATAAATAGGTAAAATATCATTTTAACTTGGTTAAGGATTCACGTCGGGTTCACCATTTTTTGTTTCCCTCGGAATTCGGGGATGACCTCCTGGATGGGAGATTCAAACGTTCCGATCGGTTTCTAACGGGTTCGTTCATAGAACCGTAAACATCCAATGATTCCATATCCATTTGGACCTAATTTCCAAAGGTAGGTGCTCATTAGCTTGTGAACTGATGAGGCTTAGGAATTTTCATTGGTCGAGAGGATGGGAGGTCAGACTCATCACACCTTTTTGAGGGGAATTATTTTCTATTCCGGGACTCTCTTTATAGATTTAAGTTATGTTCGTGAATCCTTATTACATTACCAAGTATAAAATGAGCTTTCCTTCAGTTTTGACAATCAATTATTAAACATGTAAGAAACTTAGAGAATCTTTTATATGTATTTGAGGTTCTTCATCAATAGAGAATCATCTATATCTATTTAGAGATTCTTGGTCAATGGTATCCTTCAAAACATTTGTATAAAAGTCTCTTGGTCATTATGATGACCAGGCTGGTTTTAAATCCACTCAGTGGGGTACTTGAAGTTTATTTTCATTCAGAAGGACATGAATTATTTTAGAGTTGGGATCGAACCCGTAGATGGGCTACCTACGTATCCTTTGTATTGGAAAAGGAATCAGAACCCACATAGTTTGAATAAGGGAGTATGATGTTTATGATTGATGGCTCAAAGCAGGATGTCATAATTACTTTTACCCTCTAAGCTCACGTGATTCATGCTCGGTGTGAGAAACAAGAGGTATTGGTAATAAAATAGACAATTGGACCATGAAAGATGTAATCATAAGAAATGGTTTGGGGGCTTATGTATGTATGACTACCCAGATAAATGAAGGTTAGGATTTACTTTAGGGATAAAATCAAGGAACAGGGTCCATAAAGGTATATGTACTTCATGGAGATTTGAATACTCTAACTTGGGACTTATTCCTGAAAAGGAAACCCAAATTAGGAGAGGATTGATAACTGGGTTTTACTCCTGAGAAGGAATCCCAGATCAAACGTAAATTAGGACTGGTTAAAGATAAATTAAGGGATTTGGGGCTTACTCCTGAAAAGGAATCCCAAAATTTATGACTGGGACTTATTCCTAAAAAAGGAGGCCCATGTTAGGGGACTTGGGGCTTACTCCTGAAAAGGAAGCCCAAAATTATGACTGGGACTTATTCCTGAAAAGGAGACCCAGGTTAAGGGATTATGACTAGGACTTATTCCTGAAAAGGAGGCCCAGGTTAAGGATTAAGGTTTGGGGCTTACTTCTAAGAAGGATGCCCAAATTAGAGGACTTATGACTGGGGATTATTCCTGAAAAGGAGACGCAGGTTAAGGATTCTCTCATCTTAAAGGATGAGGTTGAATGAATGAACTCTCCATATTTAGTGACATAAGGATATTTAAATCACTAGGTTTTGAGAGATATTCCACAGAATTCCTTTCAGATAAGGAATTCAAATCAAGAAATCATGCCATAAATGGTTTTAAAGAGTTTCTTAAAGACTGAATCTTAAATAGGAAAGGAGTAATGGCTTAATAGGGGTAAAATGGGCAAGATGGGCACCCAAAAAGAAAGGGGCATGCAAGTCTTGGAAGACGCGCAAGTACTGCGTGGGCACGCAAGTATTGGTCACGTAGGTATACCTGCGTGACACATGGTGTATTTGCGCGATGGTCAACCATCATTTGAAATACTTGAGCGACTCTTTATAAAATCCTTTAGAATCCTCTTGAGGTTCTTCTAGAAAAGGGACGTGCAAGTTCCAGCGAAGAATTAAGGCAGCGCGTAAGTGTGACTACTTCCCTTAAGGGCTGGCCACTCAGGCGCGCAAGTGTTGATGAGTTTCAACACTTAGGCCTTCCTCCCTCTCTTTAGATCTTCCGTTCTAGGTAAGAAATTACCTTAGAAGTTTTTCGGAATCTTTGAGAAGATACTTGGGCGTCGGGAGCTTCAATCCGAGTTTCTGGAAAAAGATCCTCTCCTGAATGGGGGGCCCACATGGTCTATTTATAGGCAGGAGAAGACCCCGGGCGGTTACCGGGCGGTTATCACTTAGGTCGCGCAAGTTACTTGCATGCCACAGTGCGTCACGCAAGTCCACTTGCGCGACCATGAGGAGACTTGCACGGCATATTGGAAAATTTCTCCTTGTTCATCCCTTTGTCGATTTTTGATGTTTTCTTCAAAGGTCGAACCATTTTAATCTCAGATCTTCCGCTTTTCCAATCTTGAGATTCTGTGATGAAAGGAGTGTCAACACACATATACATATTGAATGATACTTTCATGTATTTATTCCACATTCCTTAATTATGGAATAACTTATGATATTGATTGATTCCATGTTATATGATCCATGTGACACACTTATGCATGAAATGAAGCCCTAATAGCACTCTAATACATTGGATAAATTATAATATCATGATACGTCATGTGAAATGGGTGTTGACTCATGCTAATTCAAGTGCAACGAGGGTTTACTCGTGCTTCATGTGCAATAAGGGTTTACTCATGCTCCACGTGCAATGAGCTTTGGCTCATGCGATTTTCATGTTAAATGTTGTTGCCACATCTCCATGTTATGATTATCATGCTTTATCATGCCTTTATGTTCATGTTTCTCTTATGATCCATTGATATGCCTATTGACTAACATATATTTTATTCCTCATGTTATTCCATGTTTATTCCCCTACCGGGCTTTATAGCTCACCTCTTTCTTATGCATGTCCCCAGGTTATCCCTTGCAATGCTAAGTATGATTGAATTTAGTGGTCATGTAAAGGAAGTTTTCAATAAGATGTTGCGTTCTATGTTTTAAGTTGTTATGTAATGTTCCTAAGACCCAAAGACACTAGACATCTCGATCTTTTATGTTGTATCAAGTGAAGTTTTCATGTAATAAATCATGTTTAAGTTTGTAATAAAGAGCCGGGTTGTCATAGTTGGTATCAGAGGATAGGTTTAGTTATTTTTGGGATTAGGATTAGAAAACCCTAGTGAATACTTAAAGACAAGACTAAGTATAATGAAAACATACCTAATTTTTGGTGAGTATTGAGTAAGTGGTTTATCAAGAAAATACATCCCTATCTGGATACGAGCAGGTAGAGGCAGCTCTGGAACAGATGTACCTAGGGGTGAAAACCCCGACAAGGAGTTTCGGGCTTGACTCGGGGTATCTTGGTAAACGACAACGGGCCTTGCTGCACTCTTGGTTACGACACTCCCGAGGGATATGCATTGGTAAATTTACAAGCTTAGTATGAACCATTATTAAGGGAGTTAAAAAAAATCCCCTAAGAATATATGTTAGAAAATAGATCATGGATAACATAGATTGAAGCCTATAGATTCATAAGTTAAGAAAATAAAATCCATTTACAAGTCATCTATTTTTTACTTGGATTACCCTTTATGTGTTACCCCTAAATTTTCTTTTATTCTAGCCAATGACCGGTAATAGGAGGAATCAGGTTAACAACTGATGTGAAGATCAATGTGATGATTGTGATAATGAGATGCCAAATCCGATGGGAGCGGGAATCACGAACTTTTTCAAGATTCTCTCTCAGTTAACTCAAGATTTAAATAGAAATATGGGTTAAGAGAAATGTTCACCCCCCCCCTAAGAAAGAACAGGTCGCTATCGAGAGCTTCATGAGACAAAGGCCACCTATTTTTAATGGATCATCTGATCCCTCAATCGCCGAACAACGAATCAACTCTATTGAAAAGATCTTCTCCATCCTTCAATGTTCCAAACAAGAGAAGGTTGTCCTAGCTTCTTATTGTATGGAGGGTGAAGCTGATCAATGGTGGACATTGATAAAAAATACAAAGCCTGAGGAGGAGATCAAGGTGTTGGAATGAAAGGATTTCTAAAAGATATTTTTTGATAAATATTTTTCATGCACCCTACGACTTAATATGGAAAGTGACTTCCTTTCCCTCAAGCAAATAGATGACGAATCCATCGGAGTATATGATACAAACTTCACAAGGATTACACGATACGCCTCCAGCTTTGTCTTTACCCCCGAATGCAAGGTCGACCGCTTCTTTGGTGGGTTGAAACCTAGCCTGCAAAAAGCCCTGGTGATCTGGGACTTCGAAAACTATGAGTAAATTGTCTGATGTGCCCTCAATGTCGAAATAAAGATCGGTGAATCTCAAGGGTATCATGGGGATAAGAAGTGTAAGGTGGATTTCAATTCGGGCAGTCCGATGGATAAATCCAATGGTGATAAGAAGATCCAGCACCCCACTTGACAAAGGTGCGGAAAGAAGCACCCTAGAAATTGCTTGAAGGGAACGAGGAAATGCTTTAGGTGTGGAAGATAATGATACCTAGCTATTAACTACCGATAAGAAAAACCCACGACTGTGAAAGAGGATAGGAACGCTTCGTTCGGCTCTCAACGCGTTGTTCATTGCTTCAACTACAAAGAACTAGGGCATCTTGCAAATCAGTGCCCTAAGATAAGGGTTTTTGGAGGCAACCAACAACCTCCAAGGTATCAAGGGCGATCTTTTTCCATCACCACCGCCGATGTGAACCCCAAAAACAAAGTGGTGATAGGTACGCTAATTATTCATTCAAGAATAACAAATTTACTTTTTGATTATGGTTCTACGCATTCTTTTATATCCTGAAAGTTTAGTAGAACAATCCCAACACCACTCCAAATCATGGAAGTAAAGATATTGATGAGTATGACAAATGGGGCAATCATTGAATCCCATGAATATAACCCATCCCCAGTCACAATCGGTGGATTGAACTTCCCGGAGAACCTCATCATACTCTATCTGGTGGAATTTGATGCAATTCTTGGCATGGATTGACTTTCCTTATATAGAGCCAATATAAATAGTTGTGAGAGGGAAATCACTCTCCATATGGCGAATCAACCCCCGATTATGTACAAGTGCAAGGAGGAAGATGAATCTTCTTTAGCTCCATCATCTCAAGTGTGGATATTAATGCCCTATTAGAACGCGTATCTTGCTCAGATTATTGAGTCCAAGGAAGTAACCATCCTTGAATACATGCCTATTGTGAGAGAATTCGTTGAAGTGTTTCCCGAGGAATTGCCTGGTCTTTCTCCTAGAAGAGATTTTGAATTATCAATTGATCTTATACCTGGGGAATTTCCAATCTCCAAGACTTCATATAGAATGGCTATTGTGGAGATTGAGGAGTTTAAGAAACAACTACAGGAGAATCTGGATAAAGGGTTTATACGCCCAAGTGTTTCACCATGGGGTGAACCGGTCCTATTCGTTAAGAACAAGGATGGGTCAATGCGCCTTTTCATCGATTATCGTGAGATTAACAAAATCACAATAAAGAACAAGTATCTTCTCCCATGAATTGATGATTTGTTCGATCAGCTGTGTGGAGCACAATACTTCTCTAAGGTAGATTTGCGGTTGAGATATTATCAAGTAAGGGTGAAGAAGGAAGATATCCCCAAAACTACTTTTTGTACAAAATACGGGCACTATGAATTCATAGTAATACCTTTCCGAATCACTAATGCTCCAGTAATATTCATGGACTTGATGAATAGATTCTTTAGAGATTACCTCAAAAAATTTGTGGTAGTCTTTATAGATGATATTTTAATATACTTCAAAACCAAAGAGGATCATGAGAAGCATATAAGAATTATACTAGAGACCTTGCGAAAGGATAAGCTCTATGAAAAGTACATTAAGTGTGAGTTCTAGTTGAAGGAGGTGTCATTCTTAGGCCATATCATCACAAGCAATGAGATATATGTGGATCCCTCCAAGATAGATGCAATAGAGGGATGTCTGGGGCCAACATCGGTAATGGATATCCGTAGCTTTTTAGGGTTAGCTGGATATTATCGATGATTTGTGAGAAATTTTTCACAATTTTCCAACCCTATTACCAAGATAAATCAGAAGGGAGTAAAGTTTTCTTAGAGTGATGAATGTAAAGAAAGCTTCAAGGAGTTGAAAAGAAGGCTTATCACTGCACCCATTCTCACTTTACCCACAAGTGGAGAACCTTTTGTGGTATTCAGTGATGCTTTGAAGAAGGGCATGGGCTGTGTGTTGATGAAAAATGAAAAAGTCACTGCCTATGCTTCAAGACAATTGAAAGTTCATGAGAAGAATTATCCAACACATGATTTGGATTTGGCTGCAGTGATATTCACTTTAAAAATTTTGTGGCATTATCTCTTTGAGGAGAAGTGTGAAATATATACGGACCACAAAAGACTCAATTATATATTCACATTGAAATATTTGAACATGCGCCAATGAATATGGTTAGAACTGATCAAAGACTATGAATGCTCAATCCATTACCACCCTAGGAAAGCGAACAAGGTGGATGATGCTCTAAGTAGAAAGGAACTAGCGATTATATCATTGATTAGAATTGAGAAGGATCCAATATTCTTATATTTGATAATATGGACATAGGAATCATAAAGAAGGGAGCATCATCAATCCTTTCACAAATGATTTCTCAACTGCCTCTTTTGGAAAGGATAAAGGATGCTCAAAAGGATGATGTGGGAATTCAAAAGAAAGTGGAAGCTATAAGAAAAGGGAAATCCTCAAAGTTCAATGTTAATGAAGAAGGAATTGTGAGATTTGAGAAAATACTATGTGCTCCATCAAGTCCGGAGCTGAAGAAGGAACTTTTGGATGATGCACATAGTTCACATTTATCTATTCACCTAGGAAACACAAAGATGTATCAAGATCTCTGAGAGAATTATTGGTGGGATAATATGAAGAAAGAGATCGTTGAGTATATATCAAAGTGCCTGGTGTGTCATCAAGTGAAGGAAGAGAGGCAGAAGTCTAAGGGGATGATGCAACCATTTCCCATACCAGCATGGAAATGGGAGAACATCACCATGGACTTTGTCACCGAACTTCCGAAGACATCTAAAGGCAACAATGCAATCTGGGTTTTTGTGGATCATCTTAAAAATTTTGAACACTTAATTGCAATTCTGGAGGATTTCTCATTGGATCAACTATAACAAATATATATCAGGGATGTGGTAAGGATTCATGGAGTACCACTATCTATTTTATCCAATCGAGATCCAAGTTTCACCTCTAGGTTTTGGAAGAGTCTTAAAAATGCTCTGAATACTGAACTGAACCTTAGTACGGCCTATAATTCTCAAACTGATAGAAAATATGAGTGAACTATTTAGACACTGGAAGATATGTTAAGATCATGTTCAATGGACTTTAAAGGAGAATGAGATCAATATCTTCCTCTGGTTGAATTTTCCTATAATAACAGTTTCCACTCGAGCATTCGAATGACACCTTATGAAGCCCTATATGAGAAGAGGTGCATAACACCAGCATGTTGGGATGAAGTCGGTGAGAATAAGCTGTTAGGACCATAAATGGCTGAAGAAATGGTGGAGAAGGTGAAAACCATTTAGCAGCATATCAAGGCAGTCTGGAGTCGACAGAAGAGTTATGCAGATAACCGTCAATGATACCTTGAGTTTAAAGTTAGAGACATGGTATTTCTATGAATATCTCTATGGAATAAGCTCATGATGTTTGGAAAGAATGGAAACTTAAGTCCTAGGTACATCGACCCTTCAAGATTCTTGATCATGTCGGGGTTGTGGCCTATCAAGTAGCACTTCCACCTACCATGGCCAAAGTACACAATGTCTTTTATGTATCCCTCTTAAGGAAGTACATACCATACCCTTAACATGTAATCTCTTCAGAGGTAATACAACCAGAGGATGATCTTTCTTACGAGGAGCAATCAGTGAAGATCTTAGATCGTAGATAAAAAGTTCTAAGAAATAAGACAACACCCCTTGTCAAGGTGTTTTGGAAAAACCACAAGTTTGAAGAATCGACATGGGAATCAGAGGTAGTGATGAAGCAAAGTTACCCACATCAGTTTTAGTGTGGGAAAAGGAAATTTTGAGGGTGAAATTTCTTAAGGGGGGGAAGATTGTAATGACCCAAAAATTCATTAATGAAAATTTCTCTTGGTCTATTTAAATGTCTTTTTATGGTTATGTAAAATGTATGCACTTATTTGGTTCTATGTTTTGGATTTTAAAATACTTTTAAGAATTGTGACCGTTGCTAATATAGCTGTTGAACAGTGATAACATGATTAGTATAAATATAGGGCTTTAATAAATCCAATTTACTCAGATAAAGGAAGTGATGACCTCATCCATTAGACTTGCCCCATACGAAGCCCATTTGTCGGAGCTCGGAAAGGAGGTGGAGTCATTGGGCTTCACTCTTGACGAAGCCCAAGATGAGCTTGAATACATTAAGATCGACCTGAACTGCCTACGAGATAAGTGAAAGTTGATAGAGATTACCACCCGAGCAATGTTATTCGAGCCACCCCGAGAGTCTGTCACCATCACAAACCTTACCCTTCGGTCTTATGCGGGTGTTATAAGGGGTTATTTAACAAGACCCTAGCACTATGATTATGTGAATTATTTTTGTATATAATAATGAATATACATTCATTTTATTATTTTTACTTTGTAAATAGTTTTTAAAGCACAAATAGTATTTTTAGTTAATATTCAACTAAGAAATCTATTTTGATGAATTAATGGATTTTTGAAATAAATAATATTTTAATAATATTTTATTATTATTATTAAATTAATTTTTATTAAATATAAATGATAGTATAATTTTATAAATGCAATTGTAATTTTTATTAAGGTTTGAAAACTGTTTTTGTCAAAACCCATGAATTTTCGATAAATGTCGGTTTTTATTTTAAAAGTAAAAATTCACATATTTTGAAAATTATTTAGATAAAATTAATATTATTTTTGTAATCAAGACATCGAAATTATACAACGGTGATTTTTTTATAATTTTCTGAGACAGTCAAATTTTTGGGTAAAAATTAAATATTGTTTAAATATATAATGTGTTTTATGACATCATAATGACCCAATAGTGATGTAATAAAATACTATAAACATATTTTTAGACAATATATTTTTTATCCTTAAAATAATGTGATCTTATATTTATTTTATTTATTTTATAAATCCTTAGCGGACCCTCCAAGAATTATAAAACATTTTATCTTTTTAAATTGTTTTCCTTGAGAGTGTGACTCACCTCCACATAAGAAGCCTTATTATTTTAATAAGTTAGGCCATTTCACTTATAAAATATTGTTTTCCACTCCCCTTTTGCAAAAACCATGGGCAAAAACCATGTTATGGTTTGTGTTTTTGATTAGTTTAATGTGTGGTGTCCCAAACCTAAATAATAAAGAATTCCCTCTCCTTTCCTGTATAAACCCACCCAAGCTCCCACTTACTCTTCACTCAAAGACTTCATAGTTCATAAAAAACTCTTCCCTACTCTCTCTAGAATCCTCCCAAGGTTCCCCAAGCTCCTAATAATTCTCTCTCAATCCCCTCCCAAGCCTTTGGGATCACACTTCCATGTAAGAGATTCTCACTTTCCTTATTTATGTCCAAGTTTCCTTATATTGTTATGCCCTTTTATTTTCAATTATAAATGTAAGGGTATGATTTTTAACCTCCCCCATACTTCCCTATTTATTTTTGAATAATGATATATCCCCTTTCTCTCTCATTAATGCCTCTCATGTACACCCGTTACCATGCCGAAATTCTGTAAGGAATTTCTCTCTCCTCATTTATATTCAAACAGTTCTTTTGTATTACGTATCTAAATTTAATCACATTTGTTGGGACATGTATCTATATGACCCCCTTACTATCCATTTCATATACATATGATGAGACACACATTTCTATCTTATCAACCATTTTTATGAATTCTTATGTCACACCGTTATGTTGCCGAAATTGCACCGCGTTTTTCCAAGCCAAGATCATAGGGTAGTGAATACCATACCCATGTCTCTATCAATGGTATTAAAATTTATGCACATATACATATTGAATGGTAATTTCATGTATTTATTCCACATTATTTAATCACGGAATAACTTATGGTGTTGATTGATTCCATGTTATATGATCCATGTGGCACACTTATGCATGAAATGAAATGTTTAAGAAGGGTGCACCCTAATAGCACTCCAATGCATTGGGTAAAGTATAACATCATGATACGTAATGCGCAATTTGTGTTAACTCATTCTAATTCAAGTGCAACGAGAGTTTACTCGTGCTTTATGTGCAATTAGGGTTTACTCATGCTCCATGTGCAATGAGCTTTGGCTCATGCTAATTCCATGTTAAATGTTGTTTCCACATCTCCATGTTATGATTATCATGATTTATCATGCCTTTATGTTCATGTTTCTATTGTTCTCTATTGATATGACTTTTTACTAACATGTATTGAATTCCTCATTTTATTCCATGTTTATTCCCCTACTGGGCTTTATAGCTCACCCTTTTCTTATGCATGTCCTCAGGTTATCCCATGAAATGCTAAGTACGAGGGAATGTATTGGTCATGTAAAGGAAGTTTTCAATAAGATGTTGTGTTATATGTTTTAATTTGTTATGTAATGTTACTATGACCCAAAGATACTAGACTTCTTGATCTTATATGCTGTATTAAGTGAAAATTTCATGTAATAAATCATGTTTAAGTATGTAATAAAGAGCAGGGTTGTTATACCATACATTATTGTCCATTATTGGATCCACATGACCTTTGAATAGTGACTTGTCCTTTTATATTATTACAAATATGTCACTCCTCTTCCTTAAAAAAGGATCCATCACCACCCCACTTATTCTCACACCCCAAGACTCTTATATTCAACTAAAATATACCCAAATAACTTCTCAATACTAATATCCAAGTACTAGAGGTTCTGGTCTTCTCAAAAGACCACCTCTCAAAGCCTTCAATTTTCAATGCTGATTTTCCAAAGAGTAAGGTATAATTATCAACTACTCCCTTTCCATTTACTTTCCTTTTTCTCTTCTTCTACCACCTATAAATCTAATATACTTATGTTCACACAATTAAATCAATATCATAAATATACTAAAATGTTATTATGTTTATGAGATTGTGACGTACCGGACCCGGATGCCACATAGAAGTGCCCCAATCCAGGATGACCACATGGCCTCAAATGTATTTCCCCAAACTCCATAGGTTTCTGATTAGTATTGAGGGACAAGGGTGTGTCCATGGGGAGACTATGCCCTCATTACCAGAGAGTATCACGACAAATAACATATAAGAACAGGTAAATAAGTAGCAGAAGCAATATAAGTAAACAAATGCCACAACAGAAGCATACTGAAGTAATAACAACTGAACAACTGATAAAACATAAAAAAGTTGATGATGATATGTCATGTATCTATAAAGCTGAAAAACATGGATTTAAAGCAACAAACAATCATGATTTACAAAATTAGGAAAAAGAAACAAAAAACTATCACTAGCATCTCAAGCTCCAACTCAGTCATCTGCTACCAGCTCCATCCTAACCAATCAAGCAATAAGGTGTTTGAAGCGACACCCTTCCCTTTGTCAACACCTATATAAAAATTGTGACGAACTGACCCGAGTTTCCCTCAAACTCAGCACTCGACCTATTCCATCACATACCAGAAGGGTATTTCCAATCCCCATGGGCTGACGACAAGAACCCAAGCATCGAACAACACAATAGAGGGAACAATTTTTCCCAACCTAAAAAACCACATGACATACATATATATAAATCAATAAATAACAGCGAAAGACTAGAGAATATATATTCCATAACTATAAAGAAATAGTGGAAACATATAACAACGAAATTATCCAAAAAAACTCCAAGATAAGTCCAACACCAAAGGACTAAAAACCACACGACTATTCTAAACAATGGTATGGATGAACTCCAACCATCTCACCACCAGCTACCCAACCAGTTGAAATGAACCCCACTACCTCACTACGGTGCCTTACCTTTCCCTAACCTGGAAGAAAAACAAAGGTCTATGCACCACTGAAGAGGTATGCATGGTGGGAGCTAACAGGATAAATATGATCCCACCCAGGTGTTCCATAACCAGTATTTTTATAGAAATTCATGTATGCTCATTTTATGTAAAAACATGACATGATAAGTAGTAAAGCAGTTTTATAGAAAACATGGTAAACATTTCCCTTTTTCCACATTTCTAAAAAAAGCAGGTATATCAATTTCAAATAACTTTTTCCATATCATTTTTCAAAAGCATAAATGTGCATATTGAGGCTAACTCATAAATCCAATCAATTCAAAATAGAAGCACATGTATCACAACACCAAGAAATACTAAAGGTCTTGGCCACATACTACTCATACCATAATAATCAAGTGCAAAAATCCGATCCTAGAGCACACGCCTAGGAAATAGATGAATAACCCATGAGTAAACCCCAAAAAATGTCAATATCGGTCCCCAAGAACAACGTACCTAGGAAATAGAGGAATAACCCAAGACAAACATCCTTGATAAAAAAAAAAATGGATAATGGCCCCAAGATAAACATTCCACCTAAGTACCCAAGGTAACCTGTGTTCTTTTTTTCACGAACCATTTCAATGCTTTGAAATACCCATTTTCTTTCCATTTATCAATAACTAGGGAAAACCTATTTCTATTCAAAAACTCTTTTCAACACACACAAAAATATCATGCCAATTCCATTTATAAATCAATTTATAAAGCAAGAATAATCAATCTTATCAACATAGGCTAAATATGGAACCACCTACCTCAAAACTTGGGTTGCACACACCCGTAACAGAATCCAAAATCAACAAAACCCAAAACCATCAAAGAAATCCCTAGAATCAAATCCACATCAAGATTGATTCAATTTAGAAGACAAGGGGCCGACAGAAGAGAGGAAATCCACATACCTCAAAGATGAACACCCATCGCACCACGACCAATGGAAGAAAAGGCCTCCAAAATAAGATCACACACTAGATCAAGAGGAGGATAAAAAGGAATATCCAACTTAGATCAATGGATCTAGTACCAAAAATCTAAGGAGATACTATAATCACTTGCAATGAAGAAGTGAAAAGATCACGTACCCAGAGAGATGCACCGCAACTGCAATGGAGATTGGAAACTGAGTGGATTGATCTAGGAGGAAAGAAGCCTATGAAAATCACCTAAGAAAAACCTTGGGTTGAGAGAAATAAAGAACCAGTGAAAGGACTGAAACACTAGAGCACGTGTTTTAAAACTGGGCATGGGATGAGTCACGACATGTAACCCCTGGTTATGTCATGAAGTTCAAATTGGATTAGTACACCAAAAAACCTATTACCTCGGCTTAAAAACTGACCTTTTAGAAAGTCACATCATGTAAGACTCGATCACGATGTGTAACCCTTCACAGTGTGATCTCCCCTTTCACGACTTGTATCTAGAACCCACTACACAACATGTAACATAGTTACATGACATGTAACTATTCTATAGTCATCAGAAAATCCAAAAAACCACCTCTAAGGGATTTGAACCAAAAGGGAACTTAGATAGAGGAAAAAACTTACCTGATCAAGGTAACTAGATGTTACAAACTTTCCACTATAAATACTTTACATCCCCAGGAAGTCATGTGGAAGATGTAATCCATGGAAAAATATGTGGACATTGCTCCCTCACCAAAAATTCACATTCCTAAGTCTCATGAGAATATAATCCTTATTGTCATAGAAATATGACCAACATAATATACTTCCCATGCAAGACTTTCGTCTAAGAGTCAACAATCTCAACTGGTTCCTCCAAAACAGAAGCATCTGGCTCCAACTCAATTTCTTCCCAACTTAGAATGTGAGCAGGATCAGGATGATACTTCCTGAGATCAGATATGTGAAAAATGTCATGAATGTTTATCAACTGAATAAAAAATTATAGTTTATAAGCAACCTATCTAATCTGTTCAGTGATATCAAATGGTCCAACATATCTTAGAGACAACTTTCCCTTTTTTCTAAGTTTATGGTGACCCAAATGAGGAGAAACTTTCAGGAAGACCCAGTAACCTATGGAAAACTCCAAAGGATGATGTCACCAATCCACATATGATTTTTATCGACTCTAGGATGTAACCAGATGTTGTCTGATGTCCTGAATCTTTGAGGGCGTTTCTTGAAGCAAACTTGGTCCAACTAAAGATACTTCACCCACCTCTTCCCAACAAAGAGGTGATCTACATAGGTCACCAGAAAACGCCTAAAAGGGATCCATTATTATTGATGAATGATAAAAATTATTATAAACAAACTCAACCATTCCTAGATGACTATCCCATGATCCTACAAAATCCAAAACATAGGCACGGAGCATATCTTCCAAGATCTGAATTACTCGCTTTTTTTTGACCATCTGTATGTGGATGGTAAGATATGATCAACTTGATACAAGTTACCATTTCCTCTTAAATAATCCTCCTAAAACTTGAGGTAAAACTAATATCCCTATCCAAAATAACAGAAAAACTCCCATGTAGCCTCATGATCTTTTGCACATACATCTTTCCTAGATCTTCAACCTTAGTGGTGTCTTTAAATAGAATGAAATGATCAAACTTTGTCAATTGATCAACAACCACATAGATAGCATTCTTACCTTGGGGTGTTAGTGGAAATAAAATAATAAAATCCATGGATACCTCATCCTATTTTCTAACTGGAACCAGAATAGGATGAAGCAAACCAGAGGGTTTCAAGTTCTCAACCTTTATCTGTTGGTAGGTGTAACAGTGGGACACATAATCTACAATGTCACACTTCATACATGGCCACCAAAATCTTCTTCTCATGTCATAATACATCTTTGTAGTGCCTAGATGTACGACCCATTAAGAGCTGTGACAATCAAACAATACTAAACTCCTCACTAACGCTAGGATGTCAATCCTTTTCCCAAAGTGAATCATACCATCTGAAGAGAGAGACTAACCCAAAATGGTCTCCTTGCTATAATGGATTTCTTGAGTCTTATGAAACTCATCATATGACTACTGAATCTTCAAGATAGAATCCAGGAGAGATGATGATAACTAAAAACTGGCCAGAACCATGCCTGAAACATCCTCCTGAGCATCTAGATGCAACTGAGAAAAAATTCCCATGAGGTTCCACTCTTCCTTTGATTCCAGAACAACCTATAACAATACTTTCCTTCTAAGAGCATCTGTAATGACATTTCCCTTCCCTGAGGTGTAGGAGATATCAAATTCAAACATCTAAAGTTTTTCTACCCATCATCTATATCTAAGATTCAAGTCCTTCTGAGAACATATATAACTCAAACTCTTATGATCATAGAAGACCATGAACATTTCCCCAAAAAGATAGTGCTGCCAACACTTAAGCACATGAATGACTGCAACAAGATCTAAATCATGAGTGGGGTAATTATTCTCATGCAGTCAGAGATGATGAGATCCATAATCCACCACATGATCATTCTAAATAAGCACACATCCTAAACCAGAACCCAAATTATCGCAAAACTCCATGTACCCCTTACTGGGATCAGGTAAGATTAGAATATTATCCAATGTCAGAATCTTTTTCAGTTCATCGAAAGAAGTCTAACACTTCACATCCCAGGTGAATTCCACTGATTTCCTGGTGAGGGAAGTCAAAGGTGACACCATTTTAGAGAAGTCCTTGACAAACCATCTATAGTATTCAGTAAGAACAAGGAAGCTTTGCATCTCAAATACATTTTGTGGTTCCTTCCATGACAAAAAAACTTTTAACTTCTCTGGATCAACTGATAAGCCATGATTAGAAATTCTGTGCTCTAATAACTTCACTTATTGAATCCAAAAACTACATTTATAAAGCTTTCCATATAAATGGTGACTTCTCAAAATTTTCAGAATCAAACTCATACGGTGCTTGCGTTCACTCTCAGATTTTGAATAAACCAAAATATCATCCATGAACACTACAAAAAAGTGTCAAGATATTGGTGGAATATCCAATTAATCAAATCTATAAAAACTTTAAGGAGAATTAGTCAGACCAAAAGGCATCAAAAGATATTCATAATGTCCATACCTACTCCTGAAGGCTGTCTTCGGTATATCAGACTCTCGAACTCTGAGCTGATGATAACCCAGCCGAAGATCGATATTTGAAATCCAATTTATCCCCTTTAGCTGGTCAAACAAATCATCAACATGAGGTAAAAGATATTTGTTCTTAACCGTTACTTGGTTCAAATCCTGATATTCCACACATAAAATAAGTGAACCATATGATTTCTTAGCAAAGAGCACTGGGGCTACCCATGAAAAAACACTAGGGTGAATGAAATTTTTTTCTAATAGGTTGTTCAAATGAATATTGATATCTTTTACCTCTTCTGGTTTCATACAATAAGAAGGTGTTAATATCAACTACATACCTGGCATCAGATCAATCATAAAATCTACCTATCTCTTGGGAGGAAGACAAGAGAAATCATTTGAAAAAATATTAAGAAAGTGTTAAACAATAATGGGAAAATAATCAATAGAAGAAACATTATCAGGCTCAAATGAAACAGCAACCAACTAAATCCTGAGCTCTGGGTGGGAAGGTCCTGCATGACCTAAACTTGGGTCCCAATCCCCCTAAAACACATGAGATCTCCCATCGACAACAAGAAATGAAACGTGCTGATGATAACAATCAACATCATATCAATGAGCGACAAGCCAACTCCTTTTTCAATAGGTGTTGATAACTTCATTGTAAAATACATAATTTCTATTGGAAGTTTAAGAAAATCAATAAAATTCATAGATATAAATGAGCGGGAGGCACCGATATCAAATAAATCAATTGATACCAATGATGAAATAAGGATATTAACTCTCACTATCTCCAGACCTGTATAAACCTCTGCTGGAAACTCATCTACTGCATGAAAATGCTTCACTCCTAAGGCTTGTGGTTGGATCCCTATAGTCTTTGAAGATTCTTAATTCAAAATAGTATCATTTGAATCTTAATAACTTTGAATATAATGATACGTAGTCATAGTCTGACAAAAATGTTGTAAGTGATGAACACGTCCACAACTATTGCACGTCTTCACGGGCATGGGACAAGAACGTCCGGTGTGTCCTATCTTGCTTCAATGATAGAAAGTCAGAGGCACACTACTAGCTATGATGGATGGTGCATAGGAGACTCATTGTTGAGACCCACCTCCACTACTTCTATAATGATATTTCCACTTACACTTCTTCCCATGCACGCCACTAAAGATGCAACCCAATGGAAGAGAAAAGGTGGAAATCCAACCTTTCTTGCTATATTCATTTCTTCCATCATATATCTATCTACCATCTCTACATAGGTATAAATTTTCATCATAAACACCTACGATATGATATCCATTTGAAAACCTTGCAGGTACTTGTACACCTTCAGCCAACCATTCTTTACCACGTCCAGAGAAAAACAGGCAAGCTCAGCAAATCGATTGGTGTACGCCAACACTGAATTCTCTCCATGATACAATGATAGGAACTCTAGATACTTTTATATCATTAGTGACTCTGGACAAAAATACTGAAAGTACATGGTTTTTAAACCCTTCAAATTCAAGTCTACGTGCCTATCTTCTTGGACCATAGAATCCCACCATCGCTTTCCAGATTCCTCGAGTTTGAATGCTGCACACTTCACCCTGATATTATCAGGTGTATCTAGAAAGTCAAATATTTAATTAATCATGTCCATACAACCCTCCAACTCTTGAGGTCCATTTGTTTCTTTGAAGGATGGTGGCTTCTCGTGCAAGAACTCCTGTGATCGATATTTATCTCCTCTATCTCCTAGTTGTACCTCAACCATTGTGTTCTGAACTTGTGGAACATCTTGATTGATAGTACAAACTTCCTGTATGATAGTATTGATGAGGTTCTAATCTATAGGTGGGTTCTCTTGAGGAGAATCAGCTGCACCTTCCTGAGGAAATCGTGGAAGATGTCTTAGAGGTATACTGCTGCACACTGAAACACAAGAACGATCATACAACAGAACAAATCTCAGTTCAAACTAGAAAAACCATAAGAAAAAAATGAGTTTTTTAAAACAAAAACCAATACTAGATACACACATCCCAACATACCATGGAAACTTGAGTCTCGTTATAATAAGATATATCCATGAACTTATCGTAACATACCTCTCAAGTCCCAACAATCCTATCTCTAGTCTAACAGATGTCCCAAGACATAGAATCTTGAGGACATACCTCATTTAATACCAAACTATGATGAATTGACCCAGGTTTCCCCCAAACCTGGCACCCGAACCGTTCCATCACATACTAGAAGGGCATTCCCGATCCCCAAGAGCTGGAGACAAGCACTCGAGCATCAAAAAACACAACAGAGGGAACAATTTCACCCAACCTGAACAACCAAATGTAATATATATATAAATAAAGAAATAATATTGTAAGACTAGCGGATATATATTCCATAACTGTAAGGAAACAACGGAAACCGATAATAAAAAAATTATCCACAAAAAAAACTATAATAAAAGTCCAACACCAAAGGACTAAAAACCACATAGCTACTCTAAACGATAGTATGGATGAACTCACACCATCTAACTACTAGCCACTCAACCAGCTAACACAAACCCCACCACCTCATTGCAACGCCTTTCCTTTCCTTTCACTAGAAGACAAAAAAAGGTCTACACACTACCGAAGAGGTGTGCAAGGTGTGAGTTAACATGCTCAGTAGGATCCCACCCTGGTGTTCCATAACCAGTATCTCTATAAAAATTCTTGTATTCTCATTTTAAGTAAAAATATGGAATGGTAAGCAGTAAATTTTTTTTATAAAAAATGTGTCAAACATTTCCCTTTTTCCACAGTTCAAAACAAAAGTAGGTATATAAAATTCAAAGCACATTTTTCATATCATTTTTCACAAGCATAAACATGCATATCAAGGCTAACTCAAAAATCCAAGAAATTGAAAATAGAAGCACAAGTATCATAACACCAAGGAATACTATAGGTCTTGGTTTTAGACTACTCGTACCATAATAATCAAGTGCACAAATATGATCCTGGAACACATGCCTAGGAAGTAGAGGAATACCCCATGAGTAAACCCCCCAAAATGGCAATATCACCTCCTATAATAACGGGCCTAGGAAACATAGGAATTCCCTAAGACAAAACCCCTTTATAATAAAAAAATAATAGATGATGGCCCCAAGATAAAGCTTCCACCTAAGTACCCAAGGTAACTTGTGTGCTCTTTTTCACAAACAATTTCAATGGTTTGAAATACCCATTTTCTTTCCATTTGTCAGTAATAAGGAAAAACCAATTTCTCTTCAAAAAATCTATTCAACACACACAAAAAGATCATTTAGATTCCATTTATAAATCAATTTATAAAGCAGGAATAATCAAGATTATCAACATAGGCTAGATATGGAACCACCTACCTTAAAACTTAGATTGCACATTCCTGTAACAGAATCCAAAATCAACGAAACCCAAAAATTTCAACGGAGGTCCTAGAATCAAATACACATCAAGATTGATTCAATTTAGAAGACAATGGGTTAGAAAAAGAGAGGAAACCCACATACCTCAAAGATAAAAACCTTCCACACCATGACCAAAGGAAGAAAAGTCCTTCGGAATGATATCACACAATGGATCTAGAGGAGGACAAGAAGGAACATCCAAATTAGATGAATGGATCTAGTACCACAAAGCTAGGGTGCTAACGTAATCACTTGCAACAAATAAGCATAAAGATCACATACCCAGAGAGATGCACTACAACCAAAATGGAGATCAGACGTCGAGCGGATCGATCTAGGAGTAAAGGAGCCTTTGAAAATCACATAGGAACAACCTTGGGTTAAGAGAAATAAATAACTGGTGAAAGGACTAAAACAAAACACCCGAGTGCATGTTTTAAAACTTGGTGCGGGTGGAGTCGCGACGTGTAACCACTGGTCACATCGTGAAGTCCATGCTATATTAGTACACCAAAAAACCCATCGCCTCAGCTTAAAAACTGACCTTTTAGAAAGTCACGTCATGTAAGCCTGGGTCATGACATGTAACCCTTCACAGTGTGATCTCCCCTTTAACGACTTGTATCCAACACCCACTACACAACATGTAACTATTCTATAGCTGGTAGAAAATATAGAAAAACGCCTATAAGGACTTTGAACCAAAAGGGAACTTAGAGAGAGAGAAAAACTTACCCTATCAAGTCAATAGGATGTTACATAAATAATATGCCTAGGTACCAATGAAAATCAAATAGGGTGTGAGATAAATCTCATTAGGCCACCAAAAATGGTGTTTATAACATCCTTTCCATGTAATATAAACTATAAAAATGTGAAAACATGCATATATAAAAGTAAAACAATATAGTAATGTAAATACCTAAGTCCCAGCTTTATCCCTCAGCTGGTTTCTAAACATGTAATTAATTAATTAATTAATTAAGTTATAGTTTATATATTTAATTCATGTGAGACATAGATAGCACTGAAATAACCTCATGATAGTAATATTAAATGTTCCAAGATGTAACAAAGTAACCTGTTTTGATATTAATAATGAAAGGGTTCCAAGGTAATGACCAAGGAAACTGAGACCTCAAGGGTCACCAACTCAGTAGTAATTGTAGCCTGGATAAGGGGTAAGAGTGTAATACAAGGAGAATCATCCAAGGAATTCCACAATAGTGATGATCTAACAGAGTCCAAGGAATACATCCAAGGTAAAATAGGATAAGATATGGCTAGGACCAAGGATGTAACAAAGGTACCTCATGTCCGTAGAAGCCACATTGGATCCAAGGAGTGTATCCAAGGAACCCCATAATAGTAAATGAGGGATCCTATGGTTTCAACTGAGTATCAAATTATATACAAGTATCGAGTTCCAAGTTGGGTACCAACCAAGGAAATCAACATCCTTGAATCAGAATGGAATCCATGAGTGCTCAAGGAATTCCCTCGGGAATCCAAGAAGCTAACTCGAGTCTGACCACTCCTATAATAATGTCAAGGTCTGTATGTAATTAGTTACTTTACATTTAATTCATTAAATTATTTAGGCCATGTAATACTCATGTATTTTGATAAGTCATAAGGTTCATTCCATGCCTTTCATAAATGTGACAAGGAATATCATGAAATGAAACTAGTTATAATTCATTTTAGTCATATTTAATTAATATGGTTCACTCATATACCTTACACTGAACACGTAAAGGGGTGTTACTAATGTGAAACCGAGTTCTTCAATAACATTTAACAAGGACAAGTTATACATATACAATATACTTGCAATTTCCATTTAATAATGATTAATCAAGTTGAAGCACTTACCTTAGGCAGGTCAAGTGACTAACCATTATCATTTCAATAGTCATCCAATTAATGGAGGCTTACCATTAATAGTTCTAAGCCACACACCCAAATGGTGGAGATAATAGTTCAAAACCAACCATTAAGGCATAAAATACCACTAAAGGCATAAACATGGAAATCACTCTACTTGGGGTGGTTGACATTGTGGACGTAACCACCAATGTTGAATATCATATATGGAATGGGTATTGGATCACAGTTCTAATGACTATAAAAAATACATATAAATTTAATATATGACACCCGATGGAATCGGTGCACCCACACGACAATTTATAAAATGTCGAATCTTGAGAAGTGAGTTATAGATCAACTACCTCGCACCCATATGACTATCCTCATCCAGTATCATCCTCTAGTTTTTCCAGGATTGGAAGAGATCCAAAGAATGAATCAATTCCCTGAAATTGGGTCATATAATCCTGCATCTATATATACTGTCGTTGATAGGAATAAGAACATAGAAAAATTAAAAAGGAATAAAGGACATACCAGTGCAAATCCAATGAGATGGACGATGATCGATGATCGATTATAAGTTCAGACAACGAGCTAGGATCAATTCCTATTTTAGAGAGTTTTTTGTATTTAAAAGGGAGAAAAGAGGGGTTGTTTTCCATTTGAGAGAAAAAAATAAAGTAGGGGTGAGGTTTAAATAGGGTTTTGGTAATTTTTCCAGAAAACAACCTTCAAATGGTTTGGCCACATGGTTAGATAAATCATGCACCAATCATACATAGTCTTTTGTAGGAAAGGGGCACCCGTATGGTTAGGCCACATGGTTAGGGAAGCTGTGTGCCAACCATGAAAAACTCCTCTACAATTTGTCTACAGTTTTTCACACGATTGTGTAACCCAAATCACATGGTTAGATAAAACTATGCACCCTTATACTGCTCACTTTCCATCTCTATATGATTAAAATTAACTGTGTTTTCAACCTTGAACGGTTAAAATAAATTGTGTGATAAGCCCTTTTTACCCCTACAACTAGGCTTCGGGATTCAAACAAGCCTCAGAAACCCCTGAGACCTTCACTAACTCATTAAGTATCCATATTAGGTCCATAAAAGAGAATTTGACCACAATTTAAAGGATCCGTACCTAAGTCAAAATTGGGTTCTTACAGTCTTACCCCTTAAAAGAACTCGTCCCTAAGTTCACCTTCCAAGGGTGGTAAAACACTATCTAAGAACAACTCTGGCCACTGGGAAAGTATGTCGGCTTCCTGCTCCCAAGTCTCATCTTGTACATGACTGTGCTACCATAACATCTATACTGAAGGATTAGACCAGCCTCGAAGAGCCTTTTTTCTCCATTCAATGATGCATATAGGATAATCCTCAAAATAATAATCAACATCTATATCAACTTCCTTGGGTAAAAAGTATGAGATGAGTTAGTATGATAATGGTGAAGCTGTGAAATGTAAAAGATGTTGTGTATTACATGATACCTATGAGGTAGTAAAAACCAATAGGCTATTAGCTTAAATCTCTCTAGTATCTCAAAAAAACCTATATAATGAGTAGACAACTTCCCATGTGTAACATCCCCGACCTGGGAGCCACTAAAATGGTGCCCCAAGCTGAGTCGTCACATGACCTCAAGCACACATCCCCATATGCCAGAGGTTGCCGACTAGCGGCAAGGGTCTAATGAGTCATGTGGGGAGACTATACCCTCTTTACTAGAGTAATCCACAATATAACACAATATAAATAGTAGAATAACATGAAACAACTAATAAACATACAAGTCAAACATCTCCCAACTGGGTACAAACCATAGTTCAACATTAACACTGTCATGACATGCTAACAGTGAAAAGTGAATAAAACCGTAAAATAATAAAAAATGGATAAATCCACAAATGGGTCTTGAATCTAAGTCTAGATCCTTCTCCATGTACATTCTGAGCCTAACTCAACATACTAGAGTAGAGCCTTTTCCCTTTTCCTAACCTACAACCAAGAAATCTTCTTGGGTACCAAATGGCGGCCGGAGCAGGGTGTGAGTACAAGACTCAGTAGGCCACCACCAAAGGTGTCTACAAAATATCTAGTCTAATAGATAGTGCATGAAAGTACAAAATAAATGGTAAGTAAACAAGGGATAATTTAGGTTCCATTAGTTAACAAGGTTTATTTAATTCATGACTAGAATTTATCCTAATTCCATTTCTTATACCATTTTTACTACATAATCTATTTTAACACATGTTCCTTGGGTTAGGAATATACATCATCTCTACATGGGTATATGGAAATAAATCATCATGCATAGGGGAATAAGTCAAGTCCCTATCCCACTGGGGCTACACATATCATATCAACATATTATCCTCACCTCAAAGCCTCAGTCTGGGTGGAATGCAACCGTTAGGGGAATAAATCCTCTATCCCCTTCCCTAACCCATGAATTTATGGGGTGAAGTTTAGAGCCTCAGTTTAACTTGACTCGTGGGTGTAGAAACTCATGTCAATACCCCACTTTACCAATCCATGTTCACATGCTTATTTATCAAATCACCACAACCATACCATAACACAACCAAGCACAACCAATGTCGTTAGAACTCACAATACATAACAACAACATGGAAAATAAAAATATTCCATAACTCATTAACACATTTACCAATTGAAATTCACAGAAATTTATCCAAATTTCCATGCTCACACCTTAACCCCATAAGTGTATTAAAAAACCCCATACCTTATCCAATATTCATCAATTACCATATATTAACCCACTTAGCCCATTCATCACTTCAAAATAATTTACCCTTTATGAACTCAAGTATAATTCTAATATCACATAACACAACCAATTTATTACATTCAATCATTTAGGTGTACCACATAATTATCATGTATTAACCCATTCCACCTATTCATCAATTCCCTTGTAAAATTTCATTAAAATGTTCCCAATTTTCCATTCCATTACCCAATTACAAGTTATCCATTTAATATGCACTAATACCCTTAGTCATTTCTAACCAAAATTCATCAAACCATCGACATAATCTCTTTCAACCCAATTGACCATTTTCATGTCATTCCAAAAACACTTTATTCCCTTATCACCCTAGGAATATCTATCATCATTCCATTTACAACTTAATCAACCATTAAAACATGTTCTACACAGGCTTTACACTTTACTCAACAATCCTTCACTTAACCCTAACACTCTCTAGGCCCAGGATTGCCGGAGCACCCCATGGGTGGCCCTAAAATGGTCAATTCATTCTCTACGCATCCAACGAGGATCATGAGGATTTAAATTGGTCACTTAGACACCAATTTTTATCAAACACTCCAACAAAACCAAGAACACAATTAGGGAAAAAGAATAACACAAGCTTCCATGCACAAATCTAAAATAAAACTATGGGATAATACTTTTAAACCACATACCTCAAATCCTATGATGAGAGCACTCTTAATCGTGTCCTTATATCCAAATTCAAACACCCCTTGAATACCCAACCAAGGTTTCACAAAAAAAGGATGGTTTTATGTATTCAGAAGGTGATGGAAGAAACTACAAACCCTAATCCCAAAAAGAGAAGCAAGAGGAGTGTTAGACTCACCTGAGGCTTCGATCTATAACCAAAAACGCTCCAAATAGACAAGAAATGAAGGATAACCACTCTTGGGAAGCTTGGTCTATCCAAGCTAGCCACTAGGGTTGTAGGGGGTATAATGGAGGAGAATCCCAACTTGGGGTTTAAAATCTTGGGATGGAATTTTTTCAATTTTCTCAAAAATACTGGCCGAACGATTTACCCACACGGTTTTCCAAACCGTGCGCCAACTGTGTGTGAGAAACTTTCCATGGATTCACGGTTACTTGGGATTCCCACACGGTTTTCACTAATCGTGCGCCAACCGTGAAACATGCCCAGAAACTCCCTTTTTTTCCTCTTTCATGTACCGAACCCCTAGAACACCCCTGAGCCTTCACATAAACATAGAGAAACACTTATCTAGCCAAAAATAAGAGGACAAACCAAAACTTAAACAAAAACATACCTTAATAAAATCTGAGATCTTACAACCTCCCCACCTTATAATGGCTAATCCTTGATCCACTCTTCCAAAAATCACTTATCTTTTGTAATTAGAGGTTATTCCACTAGGCCTTACCATCCATTCCCATCTTCCAAGTTTCTATTTTCACATCACAAAGCCCACTGAACATGGATCAAGGGCATAGACTTGTCCCACAAGTCTTCCTCACAACAACCTCAACAAGAACTGAAAACTCCTCAAGGATGCATCAACTTCAACCATACCCAACAACTAGAACTTCATAGAGAAAACTTAGACAACATTTCATGACTCACTACACATGAAAAATTCACACACAACATCAAATCATCATGAAGGAACCAATCGGAACCCCATCGGTCCGATCCTCTACACAACTCCACACCCAAATCACTTAGCATCATTTTCCTCTGTTTTTACCCAACTATAATGGTGACCCAACTCAATATCTACCAAAAGATAATGCACAGTCCTTTCAAAACCATTTCCCAACTTACATTGATTCACCACTATTGTCCCATAGATGATGTTGGACACTATCTCTAACTAAAGGTTTTAATTATCAAAAATCAAGTCATATATTAACATATATCTTATTTCATGTTAGATCTTATATTATGACACAAAATTATCTTGAATTTCATATCATGTAATTCATATAACTATTTATGTGTGCTTAAGTCTAAACAAGATTTTAATTGATTATCTATGTGTAATTAAAAGGATTACCAGTTTCTAACTTTTAAATTATAAGAAAAATAATCTAAAATTTTCTATGTATGAGTCACTAACACTGAAAAGTTGATGAATCACCGTCTGACATACATCTTACTGATAGACAGATCAAAAAAGCATCTTCTATGAGTATGTGAAGTTGACAACGTTACAAAGGACTCACCATTGGATGTGACATTGACAAATGGAAGACTTACCGTTGCATATGCCATCGATGAAAATGATCTACCGTTAGTTCAAGTGACCTACTATTTCTTTATGCTACCGACGCAAGGACTCACCAATAGTTAAAATTAGTCATCGTTGGCTCAAATATCTCACCTACATGAGGAAAGACTCATCATTCATATGAGTCACCATTAGTTCATCTGTCTCACCATTAATTGGTCACATCGATAGTTAAAATAAGTCACTGATGGGTGTCACACCAATAGTTAAAATGAGACATCGATACCAATGGAAAGGACTCACTGATACATGGAGTCACCGATGATGACTGACCAATGATGGCCGACTGATGAAAATGAGTCACCGATACTTGTGACTCACCGATAGTCATAAAATATTTTTTTATATTATTAATTCAAATTTATATCTAACAGTCATATTTAGACAAATTAACGTTTCTGACAGTATTTAATGATGTCTGTTGGAAATTCAGTAGATAATATGAGGTACATACACATGGGAAGATTTTCATTCCTTCTGGATCATGATGTATAAAAGAATCACATACTGGATCATTTGAGAGACAATGAGGAATATACTGAAAAGAAAAAGAAGGAACAGAAGAACTAAAAATACTCCTGCAACACTCGAGCATTCTTCAAAGTCTCAAGAACTCAAATAAAGAACATACAGGAACATCAATAAGATGAGAAAGTCCTGCTGAACTGCACCAAACATCTTTCCACTAAATTTCTAAACACTTCACAGTCCTTCAAAAGCCAAACCACAGAGTCTTCGATACTCTGTTTTGAATCTGACTTCTAGAAGAGGACTCAAAATTCATTCTCTCTACATCAGATGATTACATAACTTCATTTCATAGCACACAAAGACTTCTAAATTCTATTCTACATATTTAAATCTATTGTGTTCGTTTTTTTACATTTTTTTGAGCAGTGTGTGTATCTATCTGTTACACACACATTGACTCCTATGCATAACTGGAGGATACCTGATATCCTCAATATCACTCTCTTTATTATCTTTTGTATCCCATGTAGAACAGTGGAAGAGGTCAAGTGTGACATGTTCATTGTTTTTCCCATGAATAATTGTGGTAGAGGTCAGGTGTGACCTGGATAGCCGTGTGTGCTGTTGTGAACCTCGATCTAGGGTGTGGATAAAACTGTTTATTAATATAAACTACTTAGTGGCTGGTGATCACCAAGTGGAGAGGACTAAGTCTCAGCTTGAGACTGAACCTATTGTTTATTTCCACCATGTTTTTACTCTTTAGTTTTACTCTGTTTTATCACCATTTCATAAAACTAAATTGAACTTTGATAGTTAGTTTAAAAAGTGTTTATATCTATTTTGAACCAATAAGTTGGTTTCAAAAGTTATACCAATCTTCAGATTAGTATAGCTGATAACTAATCAATCTTCTGAGAAATTAATTGAACATTCATGAAACTGACTTTGATTATATTTTAATTGGGGGAAATTTTTCAAAGAACCAATTTTAACTGAAATTTTTATAGATACTCAATTCAACCCCCTCTTGAGTAATCTAATCCGACCAACATTTGGTATCATAGGTTATTTTTAAAAAATTTGTTAGTTTTCGAAGCTTGTTAAGTCTTTTTTAACTGTGATTGTAGTTGTCTTTCAAAGATCTTAAAATTTATGTTATTTATAAATTTTTATCTATTTGAACTCCTTTTAAAATTCATATTATGGAAAATTGTTTAGAAGGAGATGATACTAATAGAACACCTTTTTTCAATGTAACCAACTATGCTCAATGGAAACTTAAAATGAAAATGCACCTAGAAAGCATGGGATTTGAAATTTGGACTGTTATTGAATGTAAATATGAAATTCCTAAAACTGATAGAAACACTTGGGATGAACCTACCAAGACTGACTATAACAATAATTTTAAAAGCATTGAATACTCTATATTGTTCTTTAGGAGATGAAGAGTTTAATCATATTTCTTCTTGTAAAACTACCCATGAAATTTGGGACACTTTGTCTGTTTCTTATGAGGGAACATTTAATGTTAAAGAAATGAGATTAAATACTTATACCATTAAATATGATAACTTTAGAATGAAGACTGATGAATCTATTTCTGATATGTATATCAAATTCAATGAAATTGTCAACACAATGATTTCTCTCGGAAGAGAAGTCACAGCCAAAGAACAAATCACGAGGATTCTCAAATTTTTACCTGATAGATGGAGAGGAACCTCTGTCTCAATTAGAGAATCATGTGACATCAGAAAATTACCTATCAAAGAAATCATTGGAAAACTGATGATGTATGAAGAAGAACTAAAATTCAACAAAGATGAGGATGATGAACCTAAGAGGAAGTTTGTAGCTTTTAAGACTACTGCCTCTAAAAATAAAGACAAATAGAAAGTTCAAACTGCTATTAAAAGCTCCAATAATGAATAATCAACTTCAGACAATGATGAATAAATGACCCAGCTGTCCAGGATATGCAAGAAATTTTATAGGGAAAAAGAGTTTTTTAGAAATACCAATTACAAAGGAAGGTATGATAACAAGGGAAATTGGAAAAAGGATTGGAGGATAAATTATAAATAAAAAGAGATAGTGTGCTACGAATGTAAAAGGAAAGGACATGTCAAATTTTACTATCCAAATCTCAAATACAAAAAGAAGTATGATAACAGGGATATAAAATATAAGAAATCCATGAAGGCCACTTGGAGTGCCTCTGAGGATAGCTCCAGTGAATCTACTTCTTCTCATGATGAGAAAGAAGATATGGAAAATTTGTGTTTTATGACAAACACATATGGGGTAATCTTAGACTCTCCGTTTCAACATTATTACTATTCTGAAAATGAAAGTGAGTATAAGAATATGCCAAGTGAAGAATTATTTGAATATTGCAATATGCTGTAAGAGACATGTAATGAACTAAAGGATAAGTATAAATATTTAAAGAAACAATATGCTCTTACTGTAACTATGAAATCTGAGCTTACTACTGAAAAATAAAAGAATGATCAACTACTCAAGGAAAACAATGAATTAAAGCCATCTAATGAGAAATTGAAGAAGGATCTTGAGAAGTTTACCAATGAAAAAAAACACTTACACAAATGCTTGGTAAACAAATATCTCCTAAGTACACATATGGAATAGGATATCAACCAGGAAAAAGAAACTTATCAAAAACACATTTTATGACCAAATCTGGAAAATATGCTTCTTTATGAAAAAACCATAATTTTACTGCAATCTCCAGTTCTAAAAATTCTTTTACTGCATCCAATTCTTATAGACCAAATAGAGTTTATTTTTCAAATACTATATATTATGCATATAGAAAATCCATAAAACAAGTGTGAGTTTCTAAATCTTTTATTACTAATGTTTGTGGACCCAAAAAAATATGGGTACCAAAATTGTTTCTTGGATAAATTATTTTGTAGGTAAACTGCCTAAAGTGTTCCTATAGAAATTTGTGGTATTTGGATAGTGTTTTTTCAAGAAACATGATAGGGGACTACTCAATCTTCAAAACTCTTATCAAAATTGATGGAGGACATGTCAAATTTGGTGGCAATGATAAAGGAAAAATCATCATTCTAGGACAAATTGGTAACCCTAACTCTATTTCAATTTCCAAAGTATTTTATATTAATGGATTAAATTATAACCTGTTTAGTATATATCAATTGTGTGATGATGGATTTAATGTAAAATTTAAAAATGATTCATGCCATGTTTTTTATTCCAAGGATAACTTAGTATTTACTGCTCTTAGAAATGATAATGTATATGCTATAAATTTAGACACACTAGCCTCACAGAATGTATCTTGTCTAAGTGACTTTCACAAAGAGTTTTGGCTCTGGAACAGAAGATAAGGACATTGAAATGTACACTAACTTAGAAAACTTACGAGAAAAGGCTTAGTCAAGGATCTACCCAAATTAGAGTTTCCAGACAATAAAGTGTGAAATCCTTTTAAAAAAGGAAAGAAACATAAAATATACTTCAAATCAAAGAAATAAGTGTCAACTTCTAAACCTTTAGTGTTGGTTCACATGGATTTGTTTGGAACATCTTGAGTCTCTAGTTTAAATGGGAACCACTATGTCTATGTTCTTATGGATGACTATTCTAGGTATACTTGGAATTATTTATTAGCTCAAAAAAGTGAATCATATACTTACTTCACCAAGTATGCTAAAATTGTAGAAAAAATTAGTGGACTTAAAATTAAATCTCTAAGAAGTGATCATGTCCATGAGTTTGAAAATCAATACTTTGAATAGTTTTTCTCACACAATGGATATAATAATAAATTCTCTAACCCTAGGACAGAGAAATTACCCGAACTATGTTGAATGAATATGACATACCGATTTACTTCTGGGCTGAAGTTGTTAATATGGCTTGTTATATAATAAATAGAGTCTCAGTCAGACCTATCCTTAAGAAGAATCCCTATGAGTTATAAAATAATAGGAAACCCAAAGTAAGTAATTTTAAATTATTTGGATGTAAAGTTTATATTTTGAACACCAAATACAATCTAGAAAAATTTGAATCCAAAAATGATAAAGGAATCTTTCTAGGTTACTCAACCTCTAGTAAAGCCTATAGTCTTTAATAAAAGAACCAAGTGTGTGGAAGAATATGTGTATATAAAACTTGATGAATCAAATCCACATGATCCTAAGAAATTTCTAGACATCCTTTAATATGATATATCAAATCTAGACATAAATGAAAAATCATATAATCCTTGTGTCAAGCAATCTGTGAAATCAAACAATTATGGAAATTCTCCAGAATATAGCCATAATAAACCAAATCAAAATGATGAATATGAAATAACTAGTTCTACCTTTACCAGACCAACTAGAATCCTTAAAAACCACACCTTAGATGCTATTGTTGGAGACTTAGATAAAGTAACACAAACTATAGCTTCTCTTAGAAATCAGGTTGAACAATAAGTCTTCTTGTCACAACTTGAACCTAAAAATATCAATGATGAATTTTGGGTGATGGATATGAAAGAATAACTCAATAAATTTGGAAGAAATAAATTTTGGAAACTTGTGGATAGACCCAAAGACACCTTGATCATATTAACTAAGTGGGTGTTTAGAAATAAAGTAGATGAAGCTGGAAATATTGTTAGAAACAAAGCTAGATTAGTTGCACAAGGATATAGTTAAGAGGAAGACATTGACTATGAAGAAACATTTTCACCTGTTTCTAGATTTGAAGCCATCATAATCTTGCTTGCTTATGCTAACCATCTTAATTTCAAACTGTATCAAATGGATGTTAAGAGTGCATTCTTAAATGGTTATATAGTTGAGGATGTTTTTGTTGAACAATCCCCTGGTTTTACAAATCCTCATTTTAAAAATCATGTTTTCAAATTAAAAAAAAGAATTATATGGTTTAAAACAAGATCTAAGATCTTGGTATGATAGATTGAGTAATTTTCTTATTTCAAAAGGTTTTACAAAAGGAATTGCTGATTCTACTCTTTTTATAAAGCGAATGTGTAAAGATGTTTTAGTAGTCCAAATATATGTTGATGATATTATTTTTGGATCTTCAAGAAATTATTTATGTATTTAATTTTCTAAAATGATGCAAAATGAATTTGAAATGAGTTTAATGGGTGAACTCAAATTCTTTCTCGGATTTCAAAATATTCAAAATATAGAAGGTATCACTTTAAATCAAAGTAAGTATACAAAAGATATTTTAAAAAGATTTATCTTTGATAGCATTAAAAGTAGTTACACTCCCATGAGTACTACTTGTAAGTTGGATCTTGATGAAGATGGTAAATCTGTTGATCAAACCACTTACAGAGGAATGATTGGAAGCCTGCTCTACTTGACTACTAGTAGTCCAAATATAATGTTTAGTGTGTGTATGTGTGCCCGTTTTCAAGACAATCCCAAAGAATCTCACTTAAATGCTGTTAAAATAATTTTTAAATACCTCAAACATACTATCAATTTAGGCTTGTTTTACCCCAAAGGACAATCATTTGATATAGTGAGTTATTATGATACTAATTTTGGTGGATGTAAGTTATATATAAAGAGCACCTATGTGACATGCTACTTTTTGGGAAAATCTTTGGTTTCATGGTGTAGTAAGAAACAGAATTCTATTACACTATCTACTGCTGAAGTTGAATACATAGTTACTGGTAGCTGTTGTGCACAAATTTTGTAGATAAAAAACACTCTTATAGACTATGGATATCAATTTAGACATGTACCTATAAAATGTGACAACACAAGTACTATTAACATCTCTAAGAATTCAGTTTCTCACTCTAGAATGGAACATATTGATGTAAGACATCACTTTTTGAGAGATCATTATCAAAAGGGTGATATTAATTTAGAATTTATTAGAACTGAATATTAGCTTGATGATATATTTAATAATCCATTAAACTCTTAAAGGATAAATTACATCATACATGAGCTAGGAATGATCAATCAGTAAGACCCTGTGTTTATCTCTCCTTTAATCTTTTTCTGTGAAGCTGTCATGCCGACACCACTGTCATGCCAACACCATTGTCAATCCGACATTGTTGATGTTTTGTGAAGTCTGCCATACTGACACCGATGACTCATTGTTTTTATACGTTGTATGTTTTTATCAAAATGACACTGTTTCATTAATTCCAGTGAACCTGGTTCATGATTTTTGCGATTGTAAAATCTTAAAATCCCTAAATGATATAAATTTGAATAGATACACTCTAATCTCATTTCCACTACTCTCTCTCTCTCTCTCTATCTCTTTTCCTCTTTTTTATTTCTCTACTTGTGACCTTTCACCTTCTGACCTTTAAATAGAACTGATTGGAATGGCGCGAGTAAATCTAGCTCTATAAGAGGGTGAGTCTCGTCTTTCTAAGAAACAGAAAGGGGAGTCAAGAAAATCATTAGGTCCTGTGAATCCCAGTTTGGTAAACCATGATGTAACTTTAGAGAAGGAAGTTTTAGTTGAATGGCTCTTGGAGAGTAAATATTTTTTGTTGAAAGTACTGAAAGATCAAGGATGGATTGAATGGTTCGCAAATAATTATGGAGTCTTTTATCCAAAGCTGGTGTATGAGTTTTATATGAATCTAGAACTTCTGCTGGAAGGAAGTGATGTTGTATGGATGAAGTCGATTATGAAAGGGAAGAGAATCCCATTCTCTTCAAGGCATTGTGTTTAGTGTCTTAAGGTACCTCATGAAGGATGGTTTGATGATTACCAAGGTACTTCACCTCCTAAAAGTGATTTTTTCTGTTATGAGACTGCTCTGAAGGAGATAATTGGAAATCAAGAACATAGGAGACTCATCACCTCAGAATTAAATGGTGAGTGCAGAATTATTTTCAATTTTATTCAATATCAGATGTGTCCCAGGAAAGGGGACTTTTCTTCTCTCAAGTATCAAGATGTATACTTGATTTATTTACTTCAGAGAAACGTTAAATGGAATCTTTGTAAATATCTGATGGTTCACATCAATGAAATGATAAAACCTAGATGTAAATATAATTATCACTTTTATTCAAGAATGATTTCAGCTATGCTGAAAGAGAAGGGATGTGTAAATTAATCTGAGGATGTAGTATTTAGTGAATGCAGTGGAATCTTATTAAGCTCTGACATCTGCAAAAGGATGAAAATAAATTGGAATCCTTGGAAGACAAAATTGGTTGGTGATGAAGACAGATTTCATGAGAAGTTAAATCCCATATATCATCCTATTAGACTAAAGGATCTAGTGGATCATGGTATCGGTCTAGATGAACATGTAACCTATTCTTCAGATGAGGACGAAGAACATGTTACCCCTGTTAAAGATGTGGGATCACCAGTTGATGATCGAAGTGACCCAGACACTACTGGACCATCGAAAATAATCTCTATTGGACCTACAAGTCCACCTCTGGATTTACCCTCTCACAAACTAATTCTCAAATCCTCTGGTAGTGAAGAAACCAAATTTGAAGGCAGTGTAGAGTATGTTAGTGAATCCAATGAAGAAGATGAAGAAGAAGATGAAAAAGAAGATAAAGAGGAAGAAACTGATAGTGGTGAAAATAGTTCAGAATTTGGAAGGGAAGAAGGATAAGAACAAGTCAAAGATGAGAATAATGAAGATAGTAATTATGAAGAAAGTAGTGAAAGTGAAAGTGACAGTGACTCCGACCACCCTAATGAAAATCCATATGCTATGAGTATTGAGGTTAATGAAGCTAATAATGGTATCTCTGTTGAGGGTGATTCTCAAGAAGAAAATGTTTATATAGATGAACCTGTTGCTCAAGTTGTGTACACTAAGAAAAGAACTATTCTTAATGAAAATCAACCTATCTAGGAAACCTTGACTGAGGGGGATCCATCTGACCTAAGAGCTGACACTAATGTGGAGTCTCAAGTACCAGTTGGTCAAGATAATGAAGAGCATAGAATAGGAAGAGTAAGGCTTGATACTATTTCTTCTTTGGATTATGATATTCTTACTGAATGGATAAGGAATCCTAGTTATGTAGCTTTGGGTTTGGATTATGAATATTCTGATGATGAGATTGTTTCCCTTGCTGCAAAGGAACCAATTAATGAGACCACTTCTAGTGAATATGTCACTAAAGATGATTTTGAACATTTCAAGGAAGAAATATGTGCCTCCATAAGACACTCTATGCAATCTCAAATTAGGTATGAGATTAATAAATCTAGGAGACAGAATACTGAGCTGACAGAGAATTTAAAAGCAATCAGATCTATAGTTGATGGTGTAAAGCAAGCTGGTGCTTCTAGATCTTCTCCTGCTTCAACTAGTCTCTCTCAAGCTGATACTGCTTCTATTTCAAATTTAGTGATAAAAGAGATTCATCCAAATCTAATCACAACTACATATACAATTGTGATAAGAAATACCAAGCTTAGAAATGATATCAATAAGTTGAAAACTAGGATCAATGCTTTGACCACAGAGTATAGGACTACAATAGAAACAGTCATTAAAGGACTTGATAACCTTGTTTCTCATTTTAAAGCTCTTGAGTTTGCCAAGTTGAGGAAATAAGTTCAGGATCTCACCTATTTATCTCTAGATTCAAGTTCTTCTCCACCTGCTCAGTCCTATCATTCTGCAGATCTTGCTGCTGTTAGTTCAATGTTCAAAGAGGAGTTGCAAGATTTAATTGAAAGTATGGACAAAGTTGAGGATACTTCAAATAAATTTCATGATTAAATCAATTATTATACTCATAGTGCTTCTCACACTCAATAAGAGTTTACTAAAAGTCTTAATGAGTTTTCTTTGAACTCATCACAAAGCACCAAATGAATAGTCTGTTCAAGTACTTAGCCACAAATCTTACTCTTCCTCTAGTAACAAAGGCCTTAAAGGATCAAATTTAGAAACTTAGAGAATTTACTCCTTTGTTGGATAAGTTTATATAAAACAAGGATTATTATGAGAAGGACATGAAATATAGTGCAGATATCATTGAAGAATTCATTAAGCTGCTCAAACCGTATCTTCATGTCTAGAGTAAAGCAATTGTAGTACCTCCTACTACAACTCTTGGACCTGTTAGTTCTGTGGCTGCTCAACCTAAAATGTCAATTTCTTTGGCCTTATCTCACATTAGACCAGTCATAACACAAACTATTCCATCTCGGGTTCTTTCTCAACAAAAACCTACCCTTGCTTCTACAGTTCCTGAAGGAGTGCCTCTACCTCCTCTCACAATCCGTTCGGATCCTCCTGCTCCTCTGCCTACCCCTCTTGATTAACCTTCTATTGCTCCTACTGATAAGGGGAAGGCATCCCTTGACCCCACCTATTGATCCTGTGGTGTGGACTATTTTTAATTTGATAGGTATGATTTCTTGTATTTCTTTTTGAATCATTTAGTTTTTGAATGCTATTTCATTGTTTTTTTAAAGGTGAATGCTATTTCATTGTTCATACTTTACTGTTTTCCTATTATTTTCTCCTATTACTTTTTTTTAATCCCAAAAGGGGGATAAATTTATATAATTCAATAATTACATGATTTGTGATTATCAAAAAGGGAGATATTGTTGGCCCATGGATGTTGTTGTACACTATCTCTAAATAAAGGTTTTAATTATCAAAAATCGTGTCATATATTAACATATATCTTATTTCATGTTAGATATTATATTATGACACAACATTATATTGAATATCATATCTTGTCATTCATATAACTATTTATGTGTTATTATGTCTAAACACGCTTTTAATTGATTATATATGTGTAATTAAGAGGATTACCAGTTTCTAAATTTGTTAAATTACAAGACAAATAATCTAAAATTGTAGATGTATAAGTCACTGACAAAGACAAGATGATGAATCACAGACTGAAATATGTATTACTGACAGACAGATCAAACATGAATCTTTTCTAAGTATATGGAGCTGACACCGTTATAAAGGACTCATTGTTGTATGTGACACAGAAAACAGAGGACTTACCATTGCACATGATACCGATGCAAATGACCTACCATTAATTCAAGTGACCTACCGTTGCATGATTCTACCAATGCAAGGACTCACCGACAGTTAAAATGAGTCACCATCAACTCAATTATCTCATCGATAGGAGGAAGGACTCACTGTTCATATGATTCACTGTTAGTTCATCTATCTCATCGTTGATCAGTCACATTGATAGTTCAAGCAAGTCACTGATGGGCGTCACACCGATAGTTAAAACGAGTCATCGATACTGATGGAAAAGACTCACTGATACACAGAGTCACTGATACTGACTGACCAATGATGAAAGACTGATGAAAATGAGTCACTAATACTTGTGACTCACCGATAGTCATAAAATATGTTTTTATATTATTAATTAAAATTTACATCTAACAGTCATATTTAGACAAATTAATGTTTCTGACATTATTTAATGCTTTCTGTTGGAAATTCAGTAGACAGTATGAGGTACATACACATGGGGAGATCTTCATGCCTGCTGGATCACGAAGTATAAAAGAATTACATACTGGATCTTTTGAGAGATGATGAGGAATGTGTTGAAAATAAAAAGAAGGAACAAAAGAACTAAAAATACTCCTGCAACACTCGATCTTTCTTCAAAGTCCCAATAACTCAAAGCAAGAAAATATGGGAACATCAATATGATGAGAAAGACCTATTGAACTACACCAAACATCTTTCCACCAAAGTTCTGAACACTTTACACTCCTTCAAAAACCAAACCACATAGTCTACGATACTCTATTTTGAAGCTGACTTTCAGAAGAGGACTCAAACTTCATTCTATCTACATAAGACGAGTCTAGAACTTCATTGCATAACACACAGATACTTCTAAACTCTATTCTACATCTTTATCTCTATTGTGTTAGTTTGTTTACATTTTTTTGAGCAGTGTGTGTATCTATCTGTTACACACACACACACTGAATCCTATGCATAACTAGAGGATACTTGATATCCTCAATATCACTCTCTTTATTATCTTCTGTATCCCATGTAGAACAGTGGAAGAGGTCAAGTGTGATCTGTTTTTTGTTTTTCTAATGAATAACTATGGTAGAGGTCAGGTGTGACCTGGAAGGCCTTGTGTGTTGTTGTGAACCTCGATCTAGGGTGTGAATCAAACTGTTTATTAATATAAAATTCTTGGTGTCAGGTGATCACCAAGTGAAGAGGACTAAGTCTCACCTTGAGATTGAACCCCTTGTTTATTTCCACTGTGTCTTTACTCTGTAGTTTTACTCTGTTTTATCACTATTTCATAAAACTAAATTAAACTTTTATAGTTAGTTTAGAAAGTGTTTATATCTATTTTGAACCAGTAAGTTGGTTTCAAAAGTTATAACAATATTAAGATTAGTATATATGAGAACTAATCAATCTTATGAAAAATTAATTGAACATTCAAGACTTTTATAAATTCAATACAAAATGACTTTTATTATATTTTAATTGGGGGAAAGTTTTCAAAGAACCAATTTTAACATAAATTTTTATAGATACGCAATTCACCCCCTCTTGAGTAATCTACTCTGACCAACAACCACTATCGATGAAAGATCACCTGAATCTCAACTCAAAATTCACATTACCTAACATGTTCCAACTCATAACATACAAAAATCCATAGGAAAATTACCCTACATTAGTATCCAATGGCACCATTAAAACTATTCAGGTGGACATTCTTGCACTATCCATTCAAATACTAAGATCAACTCAACCCCACTCAGGTGAAAATTTATTTCCAAAGAGGCACTTTCCACCACAACATGAACCCAGTGGTGGGTCACTCTCACCACACCCATTGAATTTTACCATATCAGGTCAGACCACACCCGAATGGCTTGTCCCAGAACACCCACCTTCCACTGATGGCATGCTACCCCTTTATCACCTTCCTAAGGTGCTTACTAACTTGAAGCCTATCATTATCATCTCACACACCCATTGAGGTCGTTCCCTAAATTTCAGTATAATTCCATCATCACATCATTACTACCCTCTAGATTGTCATCGGGCTTCACCCTCAGTATGTCACCACATCACATGGCCAAGGTTCCCTCAACTTCAAGATGTTCTAAAACCACCCAAGGAAAAATTACACGAGTCTGACCCCGATCTTCGTTGGAGTTATAGAACCCAACCTCTCTTGCCACAATCTGTTGTCATATCCAACAATACCCTTCTACAAATTCAGCACAAACATCACAAGATTCACATGGAACCACCCTGAGCTCGAAGCCAAAAATTGTCTCATCAGTCACCATGTACAAGGCCAACATGGATTCTCTAAGTAAGCTAACATTCACCTCACAGGTTCCTCATTGGTATCCCGATGCCACTACATCAACTCGATGTTCTCCTCTCCACATCCAGGACTGACTTGTCACTCCCCACCATAGGAGTGTAGTTTCCATTGCTAACCGCGAGGGATTCCAACAATCATGTCTTACACTCAATCACAAGATTAACCCCAAAACATAGACATGGATATCTAGATTTTTCCCAAAACAAGAAAATGAATGTCACCCATTGCCTTTTCTCGGCTCCCGTGAATGGAACCCATGGCGTTTGTCGACATTCAGTCCATCCTGAGGACCTCACCCAAATCCATTGAGGGTGTATATCCCATCATAAAGCTCCACACATACTGTTTCCATGTGTGTACACTCCATGATACCACTCATCCAACCAAACACCTTCAAGTCTCTTAGTATAGATCCAGATATTCTCAACGTACTTGCGATGATATCAAGATATTGGGTAGGATCGTCACTAGCTGAGGTACGCCAAGAAGTTGTCGAAGAACACCACCACCAACTTATCCATTTCTGATGTCGAACTATAGGACACTATGACATTTCAAGTATCTCAGGTTCCCTTACCAAACACATCTCATAAACACTTAACCACCACTACTCAGGTGTGATTTCCAACAAAGTATCACCACTACTCCATGAACAAATCGCAAGGCAACCATGAACCAAAGTTTTATGTGGCACTAATTCCACCACACCACTTGAGTTCTTCCAATGCATCCCTAATAGCTAACAACCGAAACACAATGGTTTACCACACCAATCAAACCAACAGTCTCTCACAAATCAACCTTTATATATGTGTATCCCATCACTCGCTTACTTACCTAACCATGTATCTTGGTTAGTCAGCCTCATCAGCCCTAAGGCGACCTCTGTATCTCACCCAAAACCAAACCATTCATGCAAACAAGTTCATCCACGTGACCACCCTCACCTTGGGTGTCACCATTGAGAAAAATCATATAACCACACTCCAACCACCCTTATCTTTTCCGTTCAAAAATAACTTCAAGACCTCCATTAATCATCATCCAAATAGGTGAGTCAGGCATCTATACAATAGAACCCTACAAAACAAACCTTACCTACTATCACAAACACTAGGGTGCCCTTATGAAAGAACCATACACAACTATACCATTTACTAAAACTTTTTGGTACTTAGTATGCATTGAAACCACCTCTAAAGAATCTTCCATACTTCATATTCCAAGGTACTTGCACCATTGGGCTAACCTCCCATGAGGTCACCCTTGATTTTTCAAAACTATCATCGTGTAACCACAACTCGAGTAGCACCACCAACCATCAACCTTCCAACTTAGCCCTCTAGAAAAAACCCGAACCATACAACACTCTAAGTTCCACTATCAAATTCCAAAACATCTACATGTGTGTCACACAATCAAAAGAACTAGGAACCCTATCTTCCCTCTATCATAGGTCACCTTGAAGGTTAAATGATACCAACTCCCTATACTAGAGTCACAACTTGGAAAAACTATTGACCCTCTCTCCAAATCATACATATCATGACACGAAAAAAGCAATGATCATGCATGGAACTCTCACCCCAGTTCTAATGCATATTGTTCCTAGCACACCAAATAAAAATTTACTCTAGGTTATATACCAAAGGTGTACACATTCATCTGCACTACGAGAGAAAAATCCTTTCTAGGATTCAAAACACAACTCGCAAGGTCTCTACTCACAAGGTCACTAAGAACCAGACACCATCCTTAGGGTCCATCATGCACTCTATATGGTCATGAACCATGAGACTTTCCACATTCACATTACCGAACAATAACTTGTGATCCAAAGGCCACAACCCTACCAAGGGTTCCCTAAAAAATTCACCTAGGCCATATCATAACCATAAAGGCCTCACAATCCAGATCCAAAGTCTAAAAATAGAGAACTCTCACTACCCCAACCTACACATACAAGGTTCAAACTTACAACACAAAGGATACCCACCTTTGAACTCAATCATTCTCATTTTAAACTTATCGTTCACCTGACACTTCGAAGAATGACCAATAGTATTTAACCACAAATGGAAAAGATCTCATGCTATCAAACTTAAACAAAAAATTCTTCATACTCTATCCCAATGGTCATTATCACACTTAGAACACTACCCTCTACCATACCTACCACAAGTCATGGTCAACATGGGGAACCAATTTATTTAATCACAAATATTTTTTCAACACCTCTTCAAACCAATTATTCTTTTACAACACGATCCTTTCCTCTTAGGCACATTTCCCATTTCACAACTTGTTACAATCATCATTTTAACTCATTTACACCTTTAATTAGGAAAAATTCACTAACAATTTTACCTTCATTATGAAATATTTTTTTAGGCACCGAGTCAACCTTTACAATTTATCACAACCCAAAATGTTAACCCCATCATAAAATTTCTTTATACATGATATTCCTTAACAATTCATTTTCATTATTTTCATTAACCCACTTACATTACCATTATTAGGAATTATTTTCTTCATATTTATCAAGGAAGTAAAATATATTCTACTCTCTATTCCCCACACACCCATCATGTGCGTGTGCCTATAATGATGCATGCCACATATATCCTTAGGTGCCTAAAATGATGCATGAATGCACAAGATAATTCCATTATGACAATGAAAAAAATATCATAAATCAATCAAATCACACAACATGTGCATCACCCAATAATAGAATATCATTCAACTGCAACAACACACAGCAAGAGAAATAATTCCTGCCCATGGTGACTTGGGTCTTCCCTCATACATGGGTTAACTACTACTAAGAACGAGCTAATTACCAAGGCCCAACACTATCCTAATATTCTTTATACCATACCCAAATAGTAATAAAGAGAAAATAACTCCTCTAATACTAATTTGTAACATCACCAACCTGAGATCCACTAAACCGGTGCCTCGATCCGAGTTGTCACATGACCTCAAGCATGCCTCCCCATACGTCAGAGATTGAAGACTAGTGGAGAGGGTCTAATGAGTCACATGGGGAGACTATACCCACTTTACCAGAGTAATACACAACATAAAACAATATAAATAACATAATAACATGAAAAAACTAATAAACATACAAGTAAAACATCTCCCAAATGGGTACAAACCATAGTTCAACATTAACAATGTCATGACCTGCTAGTAGTGAAAAGTGAATAAAACAAAAAAAATAAGACAAATGGACAAATCCACAAATGGGTCCCAACTCTAAGTCTAGATCCTTCTCTGTGTACATTCCGAGACCAAATCAACATCCTATAGTAGGACCTTTTCTCATGTCCTAACCTACAACTAAGAAACATTCTCAGGTACCCAACAGAGGACTGAGTAGGGTGTGAGTACAAAACTCAGTAGGCCACCACCAGCGGTGTCTATAAAATATTCAGTCTAATAGATAGTAAATTCAAGTACAAAATAAATGGTAAGTAAAAAAGGAACAATTTAGGTTCCATTGGTTAACAATGTTCATTTAATTCATGACTAGAATTTATTCCAATTCTATTTATTATAATTGTTTTACTACATAATCCATTTTAATACATGTTCCTTGGGTTAGGCATGTACATCATCTCTATATGGGTATAAGGCAATCAATAATCATGCATAGGGGAATAAGTCAAGTCCCTATCTCACTAGGGCTACACATATCACATAAACACATTATCCTCACCTCGAATCCTCAGTCTGGGTGGAATGAAACTATTAGGGGAATAGAGCCTCCATCCCCTTCCCTAACCCGTGCATTTATGGGGTGAAGTTTAGAGCCTCAGTCTAACTCGACATGTGGGCATAGAATCTCATGTCAATACCCCACTCTACCAATCCATGTGCACATGCTTATTTATCAAATCATCACGACCATACCATAACACAACCAATCATAACCAATACCATTAAAATTCACAATACATAGAAAAAACATACAAAATACCAATATTCTATAACCAGTTAACACATTTACCAATTGTAATTCATAGTCATTTAGCCAAATTTCTATTCTCATGCCTTAATCCCTTAAGTGTATTCTACAACCCCATACCTTATCCAATACTCATCAATTACCATATATTAACCCACTTATCCCATTCATCATTTCACAAGAATTTACCCTTTATGCACTCAAGTACAATTCTCATATCACATAACATAACCACTTTATTACATTCAATCATTTAGGTGTACCACATAATTATAGTGTATTAACCCATTCCACCTATTAATCCATTCCCTTATTACATATCATTAACATGTTCCCCATTTCTTATTCCATTACCCAATTACAAGTTCATCATTTAATATGCACTAATACCCTTAGGAAATTCTAACCAAAATTCATTAAACCATCGACATAATCTCTTTCAACCCAATTTCCCATTTTCACGTCATTCCAAAAACACATTATGCCCTTATCACTATAGGCATATCTATCATCATTCCATTTACAACTTAATCAACCATTAAAACATGTTCTACATGGGCTTCACACTTTACTCAATAATCCTTTACTTAACCCTACCACTCTCTAGGTTCGGGATTGTCGGCACACCCCATGGGTGGCCTTAAAATGATCAAGTCATCCTCTATGAATCACACAATAATCATGAGGATTTCAATTGGTCACTTAGACACCTATTTTTATCAAACACTCCAATGGAACTAAGAACACAATTATGGAAAAATAGGAACACAATCTTCCATGCACAAATCTAAAATAAAACTATGGGATAATACTTGTAAACCACCTACCTTGAATTCGAAGATGAGAGCACTCTTAATCAAAGACTTGGATCTAGATTCAAACACCCCTTAAATCCCCAACCTAGGTTTCATAAAAAAGTAGGGTTTTAGGTCTTAGAAAGGAGATGGAAGAAACTACAAACCCTAATCTGAAAAAGAGAATAAAGAGGAGTGTTAGACTTACTCGGGGCATTGATCCACAACCAACGACACTCTAAATAATCAAGAATAAAAGGAGAACCACCACTAGGAAGCTTGTTCCATACAATATTGCCACAAGGGTTGTAGGGGGTGGAATGGAGGAGAATCCCGAGTTGGGGTTTAAAAATATTGGGATGGAATTTTTGTAATTTTCTCAAAAATACTGGGCCACATGGTTTACCTAAACAGTTTTCCAAACTGTGAGCCAACCATGCATGAGCCACTGTCCATGGATTCACAGTTACCTGGGATTCCCACAAAATTTCCACTAACCATTCACAAATCGTACAACATGCCCAAGAACTCCCTTTTTGTCCCCTTTCATGTCCCGAACCTCCAAAACACCCCTGAGTATTTACATAAACATGGGGAAACACTTATCTATCCAAAAAGAAGAGACCAAACAAAAACATACCTTAATAAAATCTAGGATCTTAAACCATGCCTTCGTCTCCATATATTCCATAGCCTAGGTGATACCAGCATGAAAACACGATCCCCAAACTTGAACTATAGAGGCCATCGATGTCGATCGACATAATATTTCTGTCTAGACTGAGTAGTATACATACACTTCCTAATCAGCTAAACCTACTCCGAAGTCTCCTACATGTGATGAGTAAACAATAAGACTACCTATCCTACCTCTAGACAACATAGGGGGGAATGTAATGACATACCTTATAAGGCCTCAAAAGGATCCATCTAAATTGTTGTTTGAAATCTACTATTGTAGGAAAACTCAATGAGATGGATACACTTATCCTAAGAACCACCAAAATCAAGGTCACATTCCCATATCATGTACTCTAAAACTTATATCTTCTGTTTTGTCTGTCTATTGGTATGAGGGTGAAAGGTTGTGATCAGAAGCACCTATGTTCCCATAGACTTTTGCAATGCTTTCCAGAACTGTGACATGAAACGAGTGTACCTATATGAAACAATAGTACAAAGAACCCCATGGATTCATATAATCTCATGGACATACAATCACCCCAGCTCATCAACTGAGAAATTCTCCTAGATAGAAAGTAAGTGGGATATTTTTTTCAATCTGTCAATGACAACCCATACAACGTCGCTACCTCTAGGAGACCTAAGTAAACCAACTACAAAGTCCATGAAAACATCATCCCATTTACATTCTGGGACTAGAAGCAGTTGTAACAAGCCTATAGGTATCTGATGCTCTGTTTTCACCAGCTGACTGGTAAAACACCTAGTGACAAAGCCTAATATTTGATGTTTTATCCTAGAGCACCAATTTTGAAATCACATATCACAATACATTTTGGAGATTCCTAGATAAATTGCCAACTAAAAGTATGAGACTCTCACATTAACTTCTATATCATATATATAGGAACCCAAACACATCCATGAATATTCAAGATGTCATCTATGTCCACAAACCAATCTAGTTGTGAGTCATCTCTTGAAATACTCTCATGGAGAACCAATCCCCCATGATCTGAAAATAGCCTTCTCTTAACCTTCTCAAGGAGGGAAGAGGTAGATTTCAATATTGAGAGATAGGACTGATTGTTAATGTCATGAAATTCCATATACAGCTCAGAAAATAGGGACATCAATTTCCATTCATCACTGGATTCCCATAAGACCTGTTCTTGAGTTTTTTGGCTTAGTGTATCAGCAACTAAATTTCCCTTTACAGGCATATAGGCAAGCTCAAAATCATAGGAATGAAGATATTCAAATCATATTCACTATATAATATTCAATTCACATTATGTAAAGATATATTTGAGGCTATTGTGGCCTGTATACACCAAAAATCGCTCACCCAATAGATAGTGTCTCTATCAAGATAAGGCATGGATAACTGCTGCTATCTCAAGGTCATACGTCAGGTAATTTTTTTCATGAGGCCTCAACTAATGAGATACTTACATAGTGAATCTATCCTCATATATCAGAACTACTACTAGGCATATGCCTGATGAATAATAGAACATTATATAACCTCTTTCTGTAAGAATTAGAATAGGTGTCGAGACAAGCCTCCCTTTCAGCTCTTGAAAGGCTTTATCACACTCTTCTGACCACAGGAACTTGAAACCCTTATTTTTAAGACCAATAAGAGGCGAAACAAGGAATGAAAGTCCTGTATGAAACACCTGTAATATCCAAACATCCCTAAGAAACTTCATATATCAAACATTTTCTTGGGATTCTCCAAGGAAACTACAACACTCCCATTCTTCAGGTCAATAGAGACTCTTTATTCCATAATAATATGACCCAAGAAGTGAACATTTTCAATCCAAAAGTGGAAATTAGAAATATTTTCATAAATATGATAAGTGTACTCAAAATGATCTCAAGTTTCTTAGAATGGTCTCTATGAGTGTGATAATAGACCAATATTTCATCCAAAAATACCATGATAAAAGAATCCAGATAGGGGTGGAACACCCTATTCATCAGATCCATGAAAATGAAGGGAACATTCATGATACCGAACAACATAATGAGGTAATCATATAAACCATACCTACTATGGAAATCTATATGAGGTATGTATGATGTCCTGCATCACACTTGATGATATCCTAGTCTCAGATAAATCTTAGAAATAACCCAAAATCCTTAGATCTATTCAAAGAGATCATCTATTTGAGGTAGTGGATACTAGTTCTTGACTATAAGCTGGTTCAACCATCTATAATTCACACATAGATTAAGGGTCCCATCCACCTTTTTAGAAAAAATCATTGGTGAACCCCAAGAGGAAGTACTGATCCATATAAAACCTTTGGCCTCCAAGTCCTATAACTGGCGCTTGATATCATAGAACTCAGTATGTTCCATCCTGTATGGAGGAATGGACACTATAGATGCTCTTGGAATGAGATCAATCATGAACTCTACCTCTCTCTCAGGAGGAAATTCAGAGAAGTTTTTCGAAAATATGTCCTTGAAATGATCTACCACTAGAGGGAATTCAGTCTGATGTAGACCCTACTCCTCTATGAAGAGATTGTAAATCTGGTTGGTCACTCCACCCAACCCATGATGTTCTGGTCCAAATCTAATAACCTGGACATTCCACTCAACCTTGTGTAGATAACTATTTCCCTCTGGTGATGTAAACGATACCTTTTAGCGATAGAAGTCTACAAAGGTGTGATACATAACCAACCAATCCGTCCCAAAAATGAAATCAAATCCTGTCATATTGAGAACAAAGAGGTCCTATAGAAAGGGATAACTTCCTACCTTAAGGGGACAATCCCTACATTAGCATATATCCTCTGACCATACTCCCAAAAGTGTATACAGAGTCATTACTACATAGTAATATGATATTTCCAGCCCAAGAATTTCCATGATAGATAAAGATATAAAAGATTATGAAGAAACTATATAAAAAAATTAGATACTATAGTGGAGAAAACTAGAATAGTACCTCATACTTTAGATGGTCCTGTAGCTTAATCCTCAGGTATCAACTATAATGAATGCAAATGACATGATCCATGACCATGTGAAAATGTTGGAATACCATGATCAAAACTGCTCTACTAACGCTGCTGGTGATTAGTACGACCATGGCCTCCTCCCTGAACAGTCCTACTGGTGATACACCAACTCCCTGCATGACGTAGTGTAAAAGAACCTACTCCTGAAAGTGGAATTTATGAGGATATTATTCCACTAGAATCTGATGGAAATGTCCAATATAATCTCTAAAGATGCCCCATACGACTTCAAGATCGACACTCAAGAGGGTATCTATCACATTGAGGCTTCAGGTTCCCCTATCGTCCACACTGACGACACACCATGGAGCTACGAACACAAGTACTCTAGCTTCCACTGACCTGATAAAAAACCTTGAGAGATTGCTTTCTGCTAATAGAAGAGATATTAACCTACCATGACACTAGTCCTCTATGTTTGGTACTATCACCATCCCTCAAGTTTATCTTAGGGATAAAAGCTAGATCTAATATTTCAGATAAAGTAGGTAGGTGAAATACATTCACTTGAGTATGAATGGAATACCGAAGTCCATCCTCAAGATGTCCAGAACGAGAAATCTCACCACTGACTAAAAGTGGTGCAAATCACTGTAACTCAGTGAAACATGCAGAATACTCCATAACTAAGATAGAACCCTGCTCAAGATGCATGAACTGTAACAGCCCGAGATTTTATAAAAAAAATATTCTTTTTAATTTCATTAATGTCTTGTGTTGTATGCTACACCAAAAAGAGCTTGCTCAACACGCATCCTTGACTTTCCTTGCATTACACGCAATCGCGACCTTCCTCGATAGCGTGTGTAGTACGCAATACCGAGTTTCACTAAACAACGATATGCTATTAAAATATTATTAAAACTAGCCATTATGAATAGTAATAACCACCTTTTAAAATTTTAGATCTCAAAATGGACTTCATTTTTGGATTTGGAGTATCGAATTTATCCTAAGGTGAAATTTTGGTACTTTTTGGATAACTTTCATATTATGATGAATAGTAAAAATTATTAAATTATAATTAAAAACAACTTTTTTAATCGAAATAATTAATAGTGATAAATTATTAATTTGAGTGGTTTTAAAGTATATTTAGAATATATTTTTACAATTTAATACAATGTTGGTCATTGGATGTAATTTCACATTTAAACCAGTCATAAACAAGTGTCAATCTTTTGATAGTTATTATCTCTTAAGAACACCCTATTTGTTTTGACGACGGGAATTAATTTTTAAATTAATTAATGCAACTGATATGTTTTGAATTTGATAAATAGACATCATTTTTGAATTCATAATAACAAATATAGCTTAGATCTAATTTTTGGTATTTTTCTGGAACCTTTCATTTTTTGATGAATAGTGAAACCACTAAGTGGTAGTTAAAAAACTGAATTTTTCATAAAACTTAATTTTACCGCTTCTGTGAGTGGAATTTCGAAAATCCGAGAGACACAGTTGATGTCAGTAAGTAAAATGTGGTTCAATGGGATGAAAATAATTTATTTGGTGAATAGTAACTTTTTACTTTTTTTTACCACGGTTAAAAGTAAATAGGGTAATTAAGGGTAAAAATGATATTATTATTACCCTAAAACATGTCCTAATTCTATTGGACAAGTGTAATTCGACCAAAAACAACCTTAGGAATAAAATATGACCATTTAGTCCCACTTGGATTAGATTAGGACATTTATTATTAATTTATTTAAAGAAGGGTTAAAATAGTTAAAATCAAAGTTTAATAAGTAAATCATTTTTAATATGGGGTTATACATAAGATAAATTCGACTATAAAAATTCATTAGAAATATAAAAATATTTCCTACATAATGGTATTTTATTTTTAATTTTTAGAAATTAAATAATTTAATTTATTTATGACACAACGATGATACAATAATTATCTTATTAATGAAATATTGACATAATTGATTTTATAAATACCCAAATAAATATAATTTGAGACTTTTATGAACTAAACTAATTTTCTAGGTTAATATGACATGTTAGGATTAATTTAATTAACTTTGGTCGAAGTAATCATTCTGTTATGAGTTTCAAATCAAAATTGACATAAAATAGTTTTTAAAACAAATATTATATTATTAATTGTTATTTTATTCCTAAAAATCTAAGGTTCGGTGAAATCACTTATATAAGGTTATATATATTAATAAAACACAACTTGGGGGTCTCTTGGATGTATATGGTAAGTTTATTAACTATATAATATAAAAATACAAAGTGACATGGTAAATGTCAATCTAATTAACTAAGAGTTAAAACTAAAAGATAAGGTTAATATAATGACCTAAACTTGTGTAAATTATATTGGATGAGAGTATTTCGACCCATCCCCCCCTTATCATCGAAATAACTCAATTTGGGGCTATTTAAAACCGAACTTGACTTTATAATAAAATAATATTTTTAGTTATTCCAAAGGTGCCCCTCTCCTCCCTTATAAAAGGGCACCTCCTCTCCCTCTTCCTCACACCCCTTTGAGCCTTCAAGCTCGGAAAAACCCTACCAATTTCTTCTCTCCACTTCCCTAGAAACATCCTATAGGTTCTGTTCTTCTTCAAAGACCTATTTTAGTGCCCTAAAACGAGGTCTCAAAGAAGCACTTCAAAGAAGAGGTAATGTCCGTTACCGATTCTTTCATCTTTATTTCTTCTTCCACTTATTCTTCTTTAGTTGTTTTATTATGAAGTAATAAAATAAGTATCACTCATATACTGATATGTTATTATAAGTATGAAACAACCCTATTTCACCATCTATCCATCCTACAGAAAACGAAATCACCGCGCGTGTGTACGTACGGAATACCGTCTCCACGCCGTGGTGTAATCTATTTTCCACCACCACCTTACTTGGATGGGTATAATGGTGTAAATAATAACTATATATGATTATTGTAAAGTTATATTGATTATGAAATAGTATACATACACTCCAATACAATTCCACGATCATGAGAACGATATCATCGCTCGTGCGTACGTACGGACTACCGTCTCCACGACGCGATGAGATTCATTCTCCACGTTAACCATTCATGAATGATTATAAAGTATATATAATAAGTAATAATGAAATATATGACATAATAATGATTCTGTATTTATGTGTATATATGTTTGTCATCTACTTAATGCCATTCAACTCAATAAGGAAAAGAAAACAGCGTTCATGCGTACGAACGGTCTACCGTCTCCATGAACGATGTATTTCTTTCCATTTACTGATCTATTATATATATATATATATATATTATGAATATATATTATATATAAATCATGTTTTATATTCTGGAATTAAGTAATCATGATCTAAGTAATCATATGAATAATTACAAGTCAAAACACGGACGACAAATGAAACGATTTTACCCAAAACGCTCTTTAACATGGAATTTACAAAAGAACGGGTAATATAAAGCCATAAGTGAACCATATATGATATCATGACAATGAGTATGATTATGGAATAAGTCAAGGACATTATTTAAATCATTATACAGGAGTTTCATACACATACGAAGCAAATCGGACCTAAGGTAAGGGAAATATCACAATCTCATTTTTATCCGAGATTGTTTATACTTTGGAATTTACTAGGGTGAATTTTATCATCCACATCAATTTTTACTCAATATGTAATATTTACATCATTCTACAATAGTTTATATCCAATTTTACCCTTCGGTGTGTTTTTAGTAAAAGATATGAAAGGAATCTTTTGTCGTTTTTCGTATGAGGTACTTTTTGACTTTTCCGACAAAAGTACGAGAAGAATGTTTTTTTAACTTATACGGCATAAATGGATTTTTAAAACATTATTTCCAAGAAGATTACTTTACAAGTTTTCAAGTTTATTTTTAATCAACTTCTTTTAGTTTATAATTGTACGACATGTTAAGAAAAGAAAAGTGTTTTTGAAGCAGAAATGATACTTTCCTCAAGAATGGAGTTCAAGTGTTTTATCAAAATTATTATCCATCTAAGATAATATAGGGTTATGTTTCTATCCCTATTATTACATGGATTTGATTATGTTGTGATGGAAATATTTTTATGAATTCCTTTATCTTATATGATTTTTTTTAAGATGTCATGTTGTTTAAGAATCCCATTTTTACTACATGGGCTATGCAATGATGTATGATTTATGATTTTGTGGCACACATAAGAATGGTATCATTATGAGATGGGTGGGACATATATCTCCCTCAAATTCATTGGTTAAAGATTTTATATCTCATGAGATAGACATGGCTGGAACGGTAGGTTATACCGGTTCAGTGAAACAGGACTGAAACGAGGGTGACTCGGTTCAGAAATGGACTTTGTCCACTAAGATAGTCTTGGCAATGAGTCTTGACTAATAAGATATGATTCTCTATGATTATGTGTGTATTACACAAAGTTTCATGTTTTAAGTTATGATTATTGAGATTTCATTTCGCTACTATGATTTATCCCATGTTATGAAATTATGCTCTCTTTTGCAGGTTAAGATTTCCAAAATGTTATGTTCTTATGAAAATGATGTGATTGATATTTCTTTTGTTTACCCTTAATGAGCATTTGAGCTCAACCTTTTATGTTTTCTTTTCCCCAGGATATAAAGAAAGGTTTTAGGTAAAAAAAAGGAAGATCTTTACGGGAGATGTTGAAGATCTTTCACCATGATTAGAAGATTACGTTCCGAGTTTCCAAAGACACTAAACTATTACGGTCCTTGTGTGTGTGTTTTTGTTATGTACTAAGTATTCCGCAAAAGTAATGTAATGTCCATGTACATCAGGCTTCGGGTCTCTACAGTTGGTATCAGAGGAAAGGTTTAGTAAACCTTTGGAAACTAGGATGCGAAAACGTTAGTGAGATCCCTAGAGATATTTCTAAGGTATGTCTAGGGATGTCCCTAAGTTTAAGTATACGTATAGGTTATAGTACTAGAATTACGCTAAAGATCATAGAATTAAACCTAAGATGTTAGATATTGAAGTTACTCCCCCTTTATTATGATTTTTTCCTCTCACACTATTCTTTTTGGGTTTTAGAAAATGGTTGGAAACAAGATGATTCACGATAATGTAGGATATGATGGACAATGGAATGATATTCTTCATGAGAAACCAAATGAAATGGGATTTGGAAGTCCAAACATCATTATTATGCCGAATCAGCAATCTCATAATATGATCAATAAAGTAAAATTTGGTAAGTTTCCTGACTCGGCTAATAAGAGAAAGATGGAGTTTCATGATGATCATAGAGGAAAGAAAGTTCAATTTCCCCTATGTAAATCATGTGGGAAGAGGCATCAAGGAGAATGTTTCAAAGGAACTGGAAGATGCTTTGGGTGTGGAAAAGAAGGACAAAAATCCAGTAAGTGCAAAGGAAAAGGTTTAGTTAACACCAGGGATGAGGATAATGGTATTGCTACGACATCAACAATGGTTAAATGTTTTAAATGTGGAATGTACGGGAATTATGCAAACCAATGCCCTAAGGGAAAGTCTCATGAAGAGAATCAGTATGGTCGTATGGGTAGTATTTATGTGGATGATGATGAAGAGACTACAAATGATATGTGAGATGAAAGAATTGTTGAAGCTCGGTCAATGGTTTAAGAATGTAGTGGAATGATTACATGTTTATCATGTGTAATGTTTTATAAGTAATCTCATGGTACTATGGAATAAAGAGACATCTAAGGATTGTTACACTATTGTCTTTCCTTGAGTTTTGAAAGTGTATGATTAATGTTACCAGTATCCATGAAAGGTTATTCAGATATTTTTGGAATGTAGATGATATGAGCATAATGAAGGGATAATGAGAAAATTAAATGTTTGATAGTATTCATGAGCTCATGACTGATATAAGGAGAAGGTTATATCATGGTTTGAGTATATAGAATTTTTGGATTTTGGTATGTGGAAAGAGTTAACTTTTGACAGCATTCATGTTTTCACTAAGGTTTAATGGGTATTCATTTTTTAAGAGAATACATCATTAAGGTATTCACATGATTGGAATGTGACCAACAAGATATATGGGGAAAAATGATGGTATTCACATGCTTGGTTGACGGCATTTCAAGTTATCATTTTCTTTATACTATGAGCTTGAACCGAAGTATTTTAGATAATCCTAAAGATTGGAATGGATTATGTTAACCATAATTTAGTATTTTTTAAGGATAAAACTTTTTTTGATATTATTTATGTGATGTTATAAGTAATGTAGTTTTAGAAAAAGGACAACCTGCAGGACGGGCGACAACCCATCACGTCGGACAAGACTGTGGGAATCGAACCCACAACCAAAGTGCGACTGGCCTTTATCGCCTACCACTGGCCTACAAGAAGTCCCTGTTTAGTAGTAACTAGTTTTATTATATTAAGCAGTATGATATATGAAGTATAAGTCCATTTTAGGAACTATATATGATTAATCTCACTATAGATGTACTTATGTATTTTTTGATAACTTTTCTAACCTTTTGTTTGAGACAGATGGAATGACCCATCATTCTATCACATGATCTGCTAACACATCACGAATGAAAAATTCAACTTCATTTCTTTAAGAGATGAAGTGTAAATTGTCCAAAGAACGACAAACGATGAGACTATACCAAAATCACGAAAGTATTTCTTCTAATTCCAATTTCATCAACTTTAGGGAAATTATCTTGAAAACCAAAAATGTTGTCCTAGTGCTCTTATATCTGATGAATTAGATGGTACCTTAGATCGTCACAAATTTATGGCTTTGTGATTACTGGCTTTTCCATAGCCATGTTCTCTACCACTCTCCATCAGAACATGATGGTTAGATTTCTCTTCCATATCCATATTTTCACCTATGTGGAAACCCAGTGATTAGTTTATTCGGGTAATCGTTACATTTCATACTTTAGTTTTTAAAGACAAGTTTTGGTATTCCATTTTATGATGTGGGTTTCTATTAAAGAAACTTTCGAGTAGTAAACCATTTATAACCCCGACGAATTTCGAGGGCGAAATTCATTTTATGGGGGGTAGAATGTAACAGCCCGAGATTTTATAAAAAAATATTCTTTTTAATTTCATTAATGTCTTGTGTTGTACGCTACACTAAAAGGAGCTTGCTCAACACGCATCCTTGACTTGCCTTGCATTACACGCAATCACGACCTTCCTCGATAGCGTGTGTAGTACGCAATACCGATTTTCACTAAACAATGATATGCTATTAAAATATTATTAAAACTAGCCGTTATGAATAGTAATAACCACCTTTTAAAATTTTAGAAATTTTAGCTCTCAAAATGGACTTCATTTTTGGATTCGGAGTATCGAATTTAGCCTAAGGTGAAATTTTGGTACTTTTCGGATAACTTTCATATTCTGATGAATAGTAAAAATTACTAAATTATAATTAAAAACAACTTTTTTAATAAAAATAATTAATAGTGATAAATTATTAATTTGAGTGGTTTTAAAGTATATTTAGAATATATTTTTACAATTTAATACAATGTTGGTCATTGGATCTAATTTCACATTTAAACCAGTCATAAACAAGTGTCAATCTTTTGATAGTTATTATCTCTTAAGAACACGCTATTTGTTTTGACGACGGGAATTAATTTTTAAATTAATTAATGCAACTGATATGTTTTGAATTTGATAAATAGACACCATTTTTTAATTCATAATATCAAATATAGCTTAGATCTAATTTTTGGTATTTTTCTGGAACCTTTCATTTTTTGATGAATAGTGAAACCACTAAGTGGTAGTTAAAAAACTGAATTTTTCATAAAACTTAATTTTACTGCTTCTGTGAGTGGAATTTCGAAAATCCGAGAGACACGGTTGATGTCAGTAAGTAAAATGTGGTTCAATGAGATGAAAATAATTTTTTTGGTGAATAGTAACTTTTTACTTTTTTTTTACCACGGTTAAAAGTAAATAGGGTAATTAAGGGTAAAAATGATATTATTATTACCCTAACACATGTCCTAATTCTATTGGACAAATGTAATTCGACCAAAAACAACCTTAGGAATAAAATATGACCATTTAGGCCCACTTGGATTAGATTAGGACATTTATTATTAATTTATTTAAAGAAGGGTTAAAATAGGTAAAATCAAAGTTTAATAAGTAAATAATTTTTAATATGGGGTTATACATAAGATAAATTCGACTATAAAAATTAATTAGAAATCCAAAAAGATTTCCTACATAATGGTATTTTATTTGTAATTTTTAGACATTAAATAATTTAATTTATTTTTGACACAACGATGATATAGTAATTATCTTATTAATGAAATATTGACATAATTGATGTTATAAATACCCAAATAAATATAATTTGAGACTTTTTATCAACTAAACTAATTTTCTAGGTTAATATGACATGTTAGGATTAATTTAATTAACTTTGTTCTAAGTAATCATTTTGTTATGAGTTTCAAAAAAATTAACTATTAAATAGTGTCAAAATTGACATAAAATAGTTTTTAAAACAAATATTATATTATTAATTGTTATTTTATTCCTAAAAATCTAAGGTTCGGCCAAATGACTTATATAAGGTTATATATATTAATAAAACACAACTTGGGGGTCGCTTGGATGTATATGGTAAGTTTATTAACTATATAATATAAAAATACAAAGTGACATGGTAAATGTCAATCTAATTAACTAAGAGTTAAAACTAAAAGATAAGGTTAATATAATAACCTAAAATTGTCTAAATTCTATTGGATGAGAGGATTTAGACCTATCCCCCCATTATCTTCGAAATAACTCAATTTGGGGCTATTTAAAACCGAACTTGACTTTATAATAAAATAATATTTTTAGTTATTCCAAAGGTGCCCCTCTCCTCCCTTATAAAAGGGCACCTCCTCCCCCTCTTCCTCACACCCCTTTGAGCCTTCAAGATCGGCCAAACCCTACCAATTTCTTCTCTCCACTTCCCTAGAAACATCTTAGAGGTTCTGGTCTTCTTCAAAGACCTATTTTAGTGCCCTAAAAGGAGGTCTCAAAGAATCACTTCAAAGAAGAGGTAATGTCTGTTACCGATTCTTTCATCTTTATTTCTTCTTCCACTTCTTCTTCTTTAGTTGTTTCAATATGAAGTAATAACATCAGTATCACTCATATACTGATATGTTATTATAATTATGAAACAACCCTATTTCACCATCTATCCATCCTACGGAAAACGAAATCACCGCGCGTGCGTACGTACGGAATACCGTCTCCACGCCGTGGTGTAATCTATTTTACACCACCACCTTACTTGGATGGGTATAATGGTGTAAATAATAACTATATATGATTACTGTAAAGTGATATTGATTCTGAAATAGTATACATACACTCCAATACAATTCCACGATCATGAGAACGATATCATCGCTCGTGCGTACGTACGGACTAACGTCTCCACGACGCGATGAGATTCATTATCCATGTTAACCATTCATGAATGATTATAAAGTATATATAATAAGTAATAATGAAATATATGACATAATAATGATTTTTTATTTATGTGTATATATGTATGTCATCTACTTAATGCCATTCAACTCAATAAAGAAAAGAAAATAGCGTTCATGCGTACGAACGGTCTACCGTCTCCATGAACGGTGTATTTCTTTCCATTTACTGATCTATTATATATATATATATATAAGGAATATATATTATATATAAATCATGTTTTATATTCTGGAATTAAGTAATCATGATCTAAGTAATCATATGAATAATTACAAGTCAAAACACGGACGACAAATGAAACGATTTTACCCAAAACGCTCTTTAACATGGAATTTACAAAAGAACAGGTAATATAAAGCCATAAGTGAACCATATATGATATCATGACAATGATTATGATTCTGGAATAATTCAATGACATTATTTAAATCCTTATATAGGAGGTTCGGACACATAGGAAGCAAATCGGACCTAAGGTAAGGGAAATATCACAATCTCATTTTTATCCAAGATTGTTTATACTTTGGAATTTACTGGGGTGCATTTTATCATCCACATCAATTTTTCCTCAATATGTAATATTTACATCATTCTACAATAGTTTATATCCAATTTTAACCTTCGGTGAGTTTTTAGTAAAAGATATGAAAGGAATCTTTTGTCGTTTTTCGTATGAGGTACTTTTTGACTTTTCCGACAAAAGTACGAGAAGAATGTTTTTTTAAGTTATACGGCATAAATGTATTTTTAAAACATTATTTCCAAGAAGCTTCCTTTACAAGTTTTCAATTTTATTTTTAATCAACTTCTTTTAGTTTATAATTGTACGACATGTTAAGAAAGGAAAAGTGTTTTTGAAGCAGAAATGATATTTTCCTCAAGAATGGAGTTCAAGTGTTTTATCAAAATTATTTTCCATATAAGATAATATAGGGTTCTGTTTCTATCCCTATTATTACATAGATTTGATTATGTTGTTATGGAAATATTTTTATGAATTCCTTTATCTTATATGAATTTTTTTAAGATGTCATGTTGTTTAAGAATCCCATTTTTACTACATGGGTTATGCAATGATGTATGATTTATGATTTTGTGGCACACATAAGAATGGTATCATTATGAGATGGGTGGGACCTATATCTCCATCCAATGCATTGGGTAAAGATTTTATATCTCATGAGATAGACATGGCTGGAATGGTAGGTTATACCGGTTCAGTGAAACAGGACTGAAACGAGGGTGAATCGGTTCAGAAATGGACTTTGTCCACTAAGATAGTCTTGGCAATGAGTCTTGACTAATAAGATATGATTCTCTATGATTATGTATGTATGCCACAAAGTTTCATGTTTTAAGTTATGATTATTGGGATTTCATTTTGCTACTATGATTTATCCCATTTTATGAAATTATGCTCTCTTTTGCACGTTAAGATTTCCAAAATGTTATGTTCTTATGAAAATGATGTGATTGATATTTCTTTTGTTTACCCTTACTGAGAATTTGAGCTCAACCTTTTATGTTTTCTTTTCCCCAGGATATAAAGAAAGGTTTTAGGTGAAAAAAAGGAAGATCTTTATGGGAGATGTTGAAGATCTTTCACCATGATTAGAAGATTACGTTCCGAGTTTCCAAAGACACTAAACTATTACGGTCCTTGTGTGTGTGTTTTTGTTATGTACTAAGTATTCCACAAAAGTAATGTAATGTCCATGTACGTCAGGCTTTGGGTCTCTACATGAACTCTTTGGGTCAGTCAGTTCTCAACATCTAAGGAAGAAGTTTTCGTAGAAAGAAGTCTGGAAATCATCCCATACCATGCCCTGATAGAGACCATACCAGGTAATTACATCCCACCAATGCTTGGACGAATAAGACAACATGTAAGTAGTAAGCTTGACCCTCTACTCTGGAGGTGTCTCTAGATACTCAAAGATAGATAAGGTGACCTCTATCCAAGAATCAGTAGCCTGTGGACCACTATCCCCTAAGAAGGTAGGAGGATGTTACTGCTGGAACTCACGTGTCAGATTAGCCATCATAGGAGCAGATTGTGGAGCACTACGCATGGATTGCATCAGATGTAGAAAATTATCACAAACTTGAGAAAAAGTTCCCAGTTTAGGTACAGAAGGCAATTCCTCAAGTGTCACTCTTGGTGGTAAGACTGGTGGCTCAGGGCCCAACACATCTGAAGCATGTTCATTGCCACCCTCTTGGTGCATGACATGAGGACGTTGTGACAACATTGGTCTAAAAATTCCAAGCACATGCCTCAGAACAAGCTTTAAGAAGCTTTATAACAACACTAACGGAAGATGAACATAAGAAAGGGTTCACTACCCATGGTATACTACCCCAAATACCCACTTAGAAGGAAAAATATTAGTAAGTGATCAAGTATAAACTATAGGGGTTCCAGTAGATGAAGGGTCAAATATACCTTGCCTCATTATTTATTGGAAACCATTTCATTTTAACCAGCCAAGTTTTACTTTTCAATTTTCATTTTCTTATTTCCATATCTCAAGGTTCATATAGAATGGATCACCATTTCTAGTGAATTAGGGACCATACACCTTATCACTATAAGTGACACCCATTTTATTTTAATCTAATGGATCGACTTGGTAAATTACCTATTCTAATCCATGAGGTCCCATAATAACTCATGAATTGAAACTAGAAATCACTTAATTGTGGACAAAGAAAACCGTGCAAGCACATATATATATATATAATAAGGATCTCTCAACAATCACAGGTGTAAGAAACCAAATCTTTTTTTTTCGGGTATGTCTTTCCTTTATGGTTGTTTTTGAGAAAAAGAAGAGTTCTAGAAATTTTAGGAGTACACGCCATGTGCTTATAAGTACACACCGTGTACCCAGTTTCCACGGGTAGCCGTGTGCTGGCTGTGTAACGGCCGAGCACATGGCCGTGTGGGGTGACCTGGAGACCACCTAAAGTGGGGCCTAGTAAAGGCATACACATGTTGTGTACTTTTAAAAGACACACTGTGTACTTTTTATTTTTATTTTATTAAACGGATCAGGGTTGCGTCTCGTTCATAGAAATACCTTCTTCTTCATTCGTCTCTTCCAGAAGCGACCGTATGGTATGATTCTTCTCTGAGCCCTTGATCGATCATCCGTTCTCTGATTTGACCACCATTGATTGCATTGGAATCACCACGACAATCTCTTCCTTATTCTAGATCCTCATTTCCTGATTCCTCCTCTTTCGTGAGATATCCTCAGTAGAAATTTTTAGACATTTTTATAGATCTATGGTTTTATAAGGTGATTCAAGGCCTGAGGTTCATGTATATCGATTGAACAATGTTGAGGTAGGTGGTTTGTGCCTTTTCGTAGTTAGTCTTTGAGATATATGTTAAAAAGTGCCCAATACCCTTGTTGGGGTATTGCGTGTTTATGGTTTTTAGCATGTTGTTTTCCTATTATGACCTGTGTGCTTCAGTAAAGGATTTATGATTGTAAATTGGGTTATTTACATTTCTATTGATGTGTTTCCCATGTTTTCTTGATATTGAATGTCTGGTCTAGTCTTACCTGTTAGGCTGCTTGGTTTTCCATGCCTAGTATTGTTAGGATGGAGTGATTTTATCTAACATGCTGTGAGATATTGTAGAATTTTAGTCAAGTAGTTCTTGAGGCTTACTTTGGATTCCTTATATCACTTGTGCATGATTGACTTACATAGGGCTATGAGAACCTGGTGTAGTAGACCATAGGGAGAATGAATGCTAAGGGATTCTCCAGAGTGTCTGTTTACTTTTACGTTGTGAGACCATAGGGGGGATGGACTTTGTACTCCCTAAGAGTGTCTGTATTTTCCTCATTACAAGAATATAGGGAAAATTTTACATTGAGTGCTTCCCTAGAGTGTCTATAGTTACCAATACGAGACCACATGGGGAATTGATTGTGAGTGCTTCCTCAGAGAGTCTTTGCTAAAGCTGAACTAGAGGGGTTAGAATATGAGTACTTCCTAGAGGATTACTTGTGTTTTATTGGTTGAACCAGAGGGGTTAGGCTATGATTACTTCCCAGAGGGTTACTTGTTTTCTATTAGATTCTTATTTGATATATGAAAATGAATGTGATTGAACTGTAGGATTGGTTACTTTTGAGTACCTCCTTGTTTACTACTTCATTTTGCTTATTGACTGCCATATATATATTCACTGACTGTTTGGTACAGATATTTGGGTGGTTTCCTACCAGGATTCGTCTCACACCCTATTTGGGTCATGCTTTTGGGCCCAAACAGATTATATTGCTACAAGTATAGATAAGGGAAAGTGCCATTCTACTTTAGGTACTTGATTGCTAGGGAGATGGAGAGCATGGGACCAAGATGAGGCTTGCGATGCTGCTGGAGATTTTTTTTCTTTTGTAATTTGGTTTAGTACTATATTCTAGAATTGTGAGTTGTTTGGATGATTTCTTAGACATATGTGACACACATCATTTATATATGTTCTCGTGTTGCTTATTACTTTCAGTATTCCACTGTTTACTATTGTATGGTATTATTACTATTTCTGTTGTTGTTATCTATTTACTTTCGCTACTTTACTCTTCCAATGAGGGAATAGTTTCCCCACTGTCACACTTAAGGCCCTCACTGCTAGTCCGTAGCCTCTGGCATTTTGGGAAATGCGCTTGAGGCCATGTGACCAATTGGGTACGGGGAAACTCTGGGCGGCAGTCGGAACCGAGACATTACAAAATGGTATCAAAGGAATTCTTTTCTTATTGATTTACTATTTGGAGCCTATAGCTAGGGATAGGATGAAATATGTAGTTGGTAATAAGTTGTGCCCGGGAGTAGCTAACCCATGTACAGGGAAAATCCGATTTACCTTAATTATTGATCTTTTTTGGTTTTTCAATTTTACAGTTGATTTGATATCACCGTTAGGTGATTCACATGTTTTGTGCTATTATTGTTGATATTATTGAGGTTCTATTTCTGTTTCAACCTGATGATATGAGGGTATACCATATCATGCATCATATATGCACTTTCTAGAAATCACATCTCATGCATCCTTTCCATGCCATTAAGGGTGCATTACCGATTACATGTTTTTGTGATAGATGTTGTGTTAAATATGCATGTTGTTGTTGTAGATGCCTTGATAGAATACCTGCTCTCTGATAGGGTATTGTTTGTATAAGGTTTTGTTTGAATGAATGCCAAAATTTGGTTCTTGAGGTGTTATGGGCCCTCATGGATCCGAATTTGGTGGATCATTGCCATGTTATTCCTTGTATATAACATGTATAAGATGACAAGCTTTGATTCGTGGGGAGTATGGGCCCTCATGAATTGGAATTTGGAACTTTAATGTTTGTTTTAGTGTTTTTATGGGTTCCAGAGTAGTTTCTAAGGCTTACTATCTGAAAAAATACAGAATATATGAGGTGTATTGCTGAATACATGCCATGTATCTTTCTGTTCGGGAAGGAACTGTTTTTCATAAGTACACACCATGTACTGTATGTACACGCCGTGTAGTCTCTAACCGTGTTACTTCCTATGTGGGATGAGACATGAAGTTGGGAGATCTTTGGTGGAACACGCCGTGTATCGGACATACACGTCGTGTGTATAGACCTTGTGTCCAACCGTGTAACCAATGACATGGGTGGATAATGGGTAGTTAGTACATGTTATGTCTGGCACAAACACACTGTGTAGAGCCAGCTGTGTAACTGAATGTGTGACTAACAACACGGGTCGGTGAAGTTCGTCAAGTACACGCCGTGTAGTCTTGTTATAGGGGAATCGTGTGGGTTAGTCGTGTAGAAGAACTCAGGTAGGGGAACACGATTCAAGTACAAGCCATGTCTTAGAGAAAAACGCTGTGTGTATGGGGTGTTACATGACCAAGGTTGGCAGAAGTACACACCCATGTGAAGGCTTAAAGGAACACACCGTGTAGGGGTCATACATGCCATGTATCCATGTTTTAAAAAAATTTAATTATATATTTATCCTGTTCCGTTATTACACTTATAAGTTTCAATCCTTGATAATCTTGATCTAAGGTGTGCATTTGACCTTGCAGAGTCATGCCACCGAGACGTCCTCTGGTTGTACGCCAGCTGTAGGGCAGGGACCAGACACCGAACATAGAAGATCAGGAACTACCAGTAGATCGTCCTGTAGTTCCAGTCTTGGCACCAGCTATTATCCTAGATACAAGTGTTGATTCATAGTTCTGAGAGGGCTTCATGAGGTTCATGAAGACCTTCCAAGGAGTACCGCATCCTGCCCCTTCTATGGCAGAGCTGACGTGGGTTTTTTAGCAGCAACATCCTCCCACCTTTATAGGGGATGGAGGACCTCAGGTTGTAGAGGCATGGTTAGAATCCATTCTTTCTATCTTCAAGCATCTGGAGATGCCTATAGAGAGGAGGGTGAATCTCGCTACTTATATGATTTGGGATTCCTCCAAGAGATGGTGGGATGTAATCCACAGTTGGGACACTAGAAAGTTATGGCATGTGATGATTTTCAGCATGCCTTCTATGAATACTTTTACCTAGAGACTTTGAGGGACAACCGAGCCCAAGAGTTCATGAGTCTGGAGTAGGGTACTCTTTTAGTTATGGAGTATTCTTCTCGCTTCAAAAAGCTGCATTGATTTACACCCATCCCAGGAGGTGATGATTTATTCCTAGAAAGGAAGTTTGAGGATTGTTTCAGGCACAACATTTGATCTCAGTTGAACATCTTCTGGTCAACTTCCATCACCTCTATAGTCAACCAGGAATTGACCACAGAGCGCAACTTGAGGGATTCTAGAGCTGTGAGCCAGGGCGGTTCAGCATCCAGAGTTGGTACCCCTACAAATGACTAGAGGAATCGCCATAGGGATTCTACACACGATGATTCAAGGAAGTGGGATACTATTTTAGGTATTCAGGTGGTATGCTACCAGTGAGGGAAGAGCGGGCATACGTGGACACATTTCCTGAGAGACCTAGTGGAGTGCTGATCTTGTGGAAAGATGGGTTATCTTCAATGCTTCTGTCAGTTCTTCTCACCAGTAGTGGGTGACAGAGGTTCTTCTATGACTCCATGTTCAGGATCAGGACCACAAATTTCTCATCATTATGGGAAATGAAGTTCTTCTGACCATTCAGGATGAGGTAGAGGTTGCAGTAATGGTAGCCAGTCAGCAGGATTTCAGTGACAACGGGTTGGATCAGCTTAGGGTGGTCAGGCAGGGACACAGGGCCGCGGTATAGGCCATACTTTTGCAGTGGAGAAGACCCAATTGAAGTAGGATCTTGGACCCTCTACAGTTTGAGGTATGATTCTAGTTTCCTCAGTTTTAGCTTCTTCACTTTTCGATACAGGGGCCACCCATTGTTTCATATATATTGCTGTTTTGGAGAGCCTTGAGCTCTGTATCTTTACTTATGCTAATGTCTTGATATTGGATACTCTATTGGGGACTAGAATGAATAGTATACATTAGTGAAAGGAGTTCTCTCTTGAGGTTGATGGGTGTCACTTCTTATGGGACCTCTATGTCCTAGAGATGACATGCTATGATGTCATTCTCGAAATGGACTGGTTAGTTTCCTTCCAAGGCGTTGTCGATTTCTATCGCCACAGAGTGAGTTTTACGTCACCAGAGGGTGGTTAATTTCTACATAAGGGAAAATGGGATGTCTAGGAGAGTAGAGATGGACCCGAGTATCATGGGTTGGGAGGAGTTACAACCCAAATTTCTAGTCTATATCTGGATGAACATGGGACTTCACAGATAGAATTTCCTCTAGTGGTGGATCATTTTAGGGATGCCTTTCTAGAAAAACTCTCAGGTTTTTCTCCAGAGTGAGAGGTAGACTTTTCTATTGAGCTCATGCCAGGAGTGGCACCAGTGCCCATTCCTCCTTATAAGATGGCTACACCAGAGTTATAGGAGCTCAAGAAGCAGTTAAATGAGTTACAGGCTAAGGGTTTTATCCGAACCAGTACTTCTCCTTGGGGTTCACCTATCCTGTTTACAAAGAATGCAGATGTTACCCTATTATTTTGTGGGTATTATCGTAAGTTGAACCAGTTGATGGTCAAGAACCGATATCCATTTATGAGGATTTATGATCTATTTGATCAGCTTCAAGGATCCTGGATGTTCTCAAATATTGACTTGAGATTAAGTTACTATCAGTTGCATGTTAGACCATTTGATATACCACTTATAGCCTTTCAGAGCAGGTATGGTCTACATGAGTATGTAGTTATGCCGCTCGGTCTCACGAACGAGCCTGCAGTTTTCATGGAACTGATGAACAGAGTGTTCCATCCATACTTTGATTCCTTAGTGTTAGTCTTTGTGGACAATATATTGGTGTACTATCACACTCTACATGACCATGATAACCATCTTGAGATCATTTTGAGTACACTGAGAGAGCATCATTTATATGATAAGATCTCAAAATTCCACTCTTGGATAGACCAAATTCACTTCCTGGGTCATGTCATCTCATAAACAAGAGTATCAGTAGACCCAGATAAAGTGAGAGCAGTAGTTTCTTGGGAGCATTCGAAGAACTTCTTTGAGGTACAAAGTTTTCTAGGGCTGGCTAGATACTAAAAAAATTTCATACAAGACTTTTCATACTTATCAGCACCACCAATGGGCCTGACTAAGAAGGGTGCGAAGTACTTGTGGACAAATTCTTGTGAGTCAGCCTTTCAGGAACTAAAAGGGAGGTTTACTTAATCACCGATACTAGTTTTTACAAAGTTGGGATAGAGTTATATATTTTACTGTGATGCATCAGATATCAGGCTGGGAGAATTGCTTATGAAGGGAGGAGTTATTGCATACGAATCTCGGCAGTTGAGGCCACATGAGAGGAATTACTCGATGCACAATCTCGAGTAAGTTGCAGTTGTTCATGATTTACTCTTTTGGAGACATTATCTTCTGGGAGATAAATTTGTAGTTTTCACCGACCACAAAAGTATCAAGTATATCTTCACTCAGTGTGACCTGAACTTGAGATAGTGAAGGTGGGTTGAGTACCTTCAGTCCTTTGATTTTGAACTTGCCTACATGCTTGGGAAAGGCAATGCATTGGCTGATGCATTGAGCATAAGGAATCAGATACATGCAGTTCAGGAGGCCACTAATGAGTTGTATCTTATGGATATGTTCTCTAAGATTCATTTGGAGGTGCATGATAGAAAAGGCTGAACGTTTCTCTGTTTTGTGACTGTTACCTCTACTATACTTGATCGAGTGTGAATGAGGCAACTATTAGATTCTGAAGGCCTAGTCCTATGGGAGAGTGTGTTAGGGGAGGACCCTATTCCTGGATGGACTGTATGTGAGGATGAGATCTTGCATTTTCATGGGTGCATATGGGTGTTAGCTGATATACACGGGGAGTTTATATGGGACTTTCATTCCCTAGTTTGGGCATTTCATCCTGGTGTTTCCAAAACATATTGAGATCTGCACCGTTAGTATTGGTGGCCAGGTATGAAGAGAGATGTTGCTGGTTTTGTGATGAAGTGTTCCACATGTCAGCAGGTGAAGGTAGAGCATTAGCGACCAACATAGCTTCTGCAACAGTTACCCAGTGGAAGTGGAATGATGTTGCGATGGACTTCATGACAGGATTACTGAGGTCGCCTTAAGGGAATTATGCAATATGGGTTGTCATTGACAGACTTATGAAGGTTACAAACTTCTTACCAATCAAGGAGACCTTTAGTGTAGATGTGATAGGAAGGTTGTACATCTGAGAGATTGTATGTTTACATGGAGTTCTGCACTCCATTGTTTCAAATAGGGATGCCCGTTTTACTTCTCAGGTTTGGCAGGGACTACAGAGGCATTTGGGTACATAGGTACTTCTGAGTACAGATTACCATCCCGAGATAGATGGCCAGTCCGAGCATATAATTCAGGTGATGGAGGACATGATTCGAGCATGCGTCCTAGATTTTGGAGGTTCTTGGGAGAAGAACATACCTCTTGTGGAGTTTTCCTACAATAATAGTTTCCAAGCAACTATTCATATGACATCTCATGAGGATTTGTATGGTAGGCCATGCTGATCACCCTTATGTTGGCTAGAGGTAGGAGAGGCAGCTATGCTAGGACCTCATCTTGTCCAGGAGACCACAAAGTAGATAGAATTAATTCATAAGAGGATGACTACTGCACAATCACGACATAAGTCTTATTCTGATCGACGGAGATGACCTCTGGAGTTAGAGGTCGAAGATCAAGTTTTAATGCATGTCACACCGAGGTTGGGACACATGAGGATTAGAAGACATGGTAAGCTTTCACCAAGGTACGTCAGACCGTTTGAGTTTTTGGAGGGAGTCGGGCCAGTTTCCTATCAGCTGTAGTTACCTCAGAGGTACCGGGATATGCATGATTTTTCCATGTTTCTCAGCTATATATTTACTTCTCATACCCATCTCATGTCTTTCAACCCGAGGAGGTTGAGCTAGAGGTGGACACATCATTTGAGGAGCATCCTATCTAGATTGTTGATTATAGTGAAAAGGTTCTCCATGGCCATTCTGTTCCTCTAGTACGAGTGATATGACAGCACGGGCAGGTACATGATGAGACTTGGGAGAGGGAGGACGACGTATGATCACAGTGGCCAGAGTTGTTCAAGGATTCTTCTTCTATGCTGCCTTGCTAGGGAAATTCGGGGATGAATTTCCTTAAGGGGGGAAGTTTGTAAGAACCCAGATCTTATTTTCAGGTATTTCTTTCGTTTTTGGATGTTTTTTAAGAAAAAGAGGAGTTCTAGAAATTTTAGGAGTACACGCCAAGTACTTATAAGCAGACACCACGTACTCGGTTTCCACGAGTAGTCGTGTGCTGGCCATATAACGGACAAGCACATGGCCATGTGGGGTGACTTGGAGACCGCCTAAAGCAGGGCCCGATAAAGGCATATACTCACCGTGTACTTTTAAAATTCATACTGTGTACGTTTTAATTTATTTTATTAAATGGGATGGGGTCACGTCTCGTTCAAAAAAATACCTTCTTCTTCGTTCATCTCGTTCAGGAGTAACCGTATGGTGAAATTCTTATCTAAGCCCCCAACTGATCATCTGTTCTCTGATTTGACTACAGTCAATTGCATTGGAATCAACACGGTAAGCTCTTCCTTCTTCTAAATCCTTGCTTCCTGATTCCTCCTCTTTCATGCGATATATTTGGCTGAACGTTTTAGACATTTTTATAGATCTAAGGCGTTCTAGGGAGATTCAAGGACTGTGGTTCATGTATATCGATTACACAGCGCTGAGGTAGGTGGTTTGTGCCTTTCTGTTGTTAGTCTTTGAGCTATATGTTCAAAAGTTCCCAATACCCTTGTTGGGGTATTGCATGTTTATGGTTTTTAGTCTATTGTTTGCCTACTATGCACTGTGTGCTTGGGTAGAGTATTTATGATTTTAAATTGGGTTATTTAACTTACTATGATTTTCCCATGTTTTCTTGATATTGACCATTTGGTCTAGTCTTTCCTATTAGGCTGCTTTGTTTTATATGCCTAGTATTGTTTGGATGGAGTGATTTTATTTGACATGCTGTGAGATGCTGTAGACTGTTATATAAGTAGTTCTTGAGGTTTAATTTGGATGAATTATATCGTTTGTGCACAATTGACTTACACAGAGATGTGAGAACCTGGTGTAGTGGACCATATATAGAATAGATGCTGAGGGCTTCTCCAGAGTGTCTGTTTACTTTTACGTTATGAGACCATAGGGGGGATGGAATTTGTGATCCCTCAGAGTGTCTGTAGTTTCCTCGTTATGAGACCACATGGGGAATTGGATGTTAAGTGCTTCCTCAAAGTTTCTATAATTACCAATATTAGAACACATGGGTAATTGACTATGAGTGCTTCCTCAGAGAGTCTTTTCTAAAGTTGAATCTGAGGGGTTAGACTGTGAGTACTTCCCAGATGGTTTCTTGTGTTTGATTGGTTGAACCAGAGGGGTTAGGTTGTGAGTACTTCTCATAGGGTTACTTTTTTTGATTAGCTGCTTATTTGATATATGAAAATGAATGCAATTGAACTGTAGGATTGTTTACTTTTGAGTACTTCCTTGTTTAATGTTTCATTTTGCTTATTGCCTACCATATATATATTCAATGAATGTTAGTCATAGATCTTTGGGTGGTTTCCTACTGGGATTCTTATCACACATTGTTTGGGTCATGATTTTGGTCCCAAAGAGATTATATTACTGCAGGTATAGATAAGGGAAAGCACCCTTCTACTTCAAGTACTTGATTGCTGGGGAGCTGGAGAGCATGGGAACAAGCTGAGGCTTGCGATGCTGCTGGAGATTATTTGTTTTCTTTTGTACTTTGGTTTAGTACTGTATTACAACATTGTGACTTGTTTGGATGCTTTCCTAGACATATGTGACATGAATAATTTATATATGTGTTCTAGTTTTTTATTACTTTCAGTCTTCCTCTATTTACTATTGTATGGTATTATTACTATTTCTGTTGTAGTTATCTGTTTAATTCTGCTGCTTTACTCTGTTAATGAGGGCATAGTTTCCCCACTATCACACCTAAGGCCCTCACTGCTAGTTGGAAGCCTCTGGAATTTGGGAAAATGTGCTTGAGGCCATATGACCAACCGGGTACGGGGCATCTCTGGGCGGCACCTGAAACTGGGACATTACAACAGGCATATCAAGCAATTAAAGTAGTGAAATGCACCTATATGGAATGCCAATATGCATGTAATGTAAAGTCTAGGTGCCTACAATGATTCATGTAATAATGATTATTTACCTCATATCATCAGTCCAAGGGTGAAATGAAATCTCAATCATAATAATAATTAAAAACACTACATAACATGTGCATCACCCAATAGTGAAATGATATCAACTTTAATAGGCAAAAGAAAGACAATAATTTTAATTTAGGAAACTTGGCCTTCACCCCAAACATGGGTTTGTGATGGACAATCATGACTTATGACCTAGTTATAAGTGTTCCCAATATCAAATATATTGTATCCAAATAGTAAATAAAGAAAGGAACCTACTCTGATACCACTTTGTGATGTCTCAGAACCAGATGCCACTTAGAAGTTCCCCGAGGCCGGCTGGACACATGGATTCAAGAACATCTCCCTAAATTCCAGAGGCTTCTGATTAATATTTAGGGCCTAGGGTGTGTCTGTGGGGAGACTATTCCCTCATTAAAAAAGTGTATCGCAACATATAACACATAAGAACTCGTAAATAATTAGCAGAATCAATACAAGTAAACATATGCCATAACAGAAGCAGATGGAAGTAATAATAACTGAACAAATGATATAACATACAAAATTCACTACAAGAAAAAACAGTAGATTAGAAGCATTTTTTATAGGAGGTTATGTAGAACCCCATCTATTTTTTGGCATTTTTTTAATATTTGGTTGGGTTTTAGACGTGATTATGTCCAAACCACCGCTAATTTTATAATTAGTGGAACTATATGTTCAGTTGGATTTTAGAGGCACTATATATTTATATGTGTGTATGTGTGTGTATATATATATATATTTGGATATTAGAGGGGTTTTTGAACCCCCTATAATGTATGATATTAAAGGGGGTTGTGAACCTCCACTAATATAATAAATTAGAGGGGTTCATGAACCAACACTAATCCCTAAGATTATAGGGGTTTTTGAACCCCTATAAGGTATGACATTAGAGGGGTTTGTGAACCCCCTATAATATAATAAATTAGAGGGGTTCATGAACCACCACTAAGACCTTAGATTAGAGGGGGTTTTGAACCCATTCCAATTTAATAATTTAGAAGGGGTTGTGAACCGCTTCTAATTTAAGAATTTATAAGGGGTTGTGAACCCCCTTTAATTTATGACATTAGAGGGGTTTTGAACCCCCTATAACTCAAAAATTATAGGGAGTTTATGAACCACTTATAATCTATTTAATTAGAGGGTTTTTTAACCCCACTTAATTTTTATTTTATTTTTTAAATAAATCTTATATAAATTCAAATTTTATAACATATATGTGTGCGTGCATGTGTGTGTGTATATATATATATATTACATAAGAACATTATATAAATGCATTTAAATGCATTAGAAACACATATTATATAAAGACATTATATAAATATATTAAATAAATACTTATAAATATAAATAAAAATTTATACATATATAAATATTGGTATACATAATATAAATGTAATTATAAATATATTTATTCAAATATATAAGATTTATATATGGTTTTATAAACACAATACATTTATATTATGATCTATATTATACATATATAATATTAAATACATTTTTATTATATATTTATGTATAAATACATTTATATTATATTATGTATACAAATATATATAATATAGAAAAAATTAACATTAAATATAAATATAAATATAAATATAAATATATATTGTATTATAGTATATTATAATTATTTTATTATATACAAATTTATATATATTATTTAATTATTTGATATATATTTTAGTATACCATATTAATTATAAATTAATTTTGTAAATATATATATATGTGTGTGTGTGTGTGTGTGTGTGTGTGTATGTGTATGTGTGTGTGTGTGTACATTATATAATTTAATTTAAATATGCATATATGTGCATACATTATATAATTATATTATATAATTATTTGATATATATTTTTGTATACCATATTAATTATAAGTTAATTTATTATTATATGATATAAATCATAATATAAATGTATTGTATTATATATATAATTTAATTATATTATATATTTCCAATTATATGAATTTATTTAATTTTGTGTGTATATATACGTGTATACATTATATAATATAAATGTATATAATTACATACAGAAAAATATGATATAAATGTATTTAATATAATATATGTATAATATAAATCATAAAATATATAAATGTATAGACACACACACATATATAAGTATATAAAAATAATTATATAATTATATATATTATAATTATATTATATCTATAAATATTATATAAATACATAAATACAGACACACACAAATATATTATATCTACCCAAATATATTATATTATTTATATTTACGTACACAAATATATATATATATATATACAATAATAATTTTGAATGTAAATAAATATAAGTTAATATATGTAAATAAATATAATATATTGTATAAAATAAAACAAGGTTTTTCCACCTCAGTTGGTAAAGGCGTTGTGTAAAAGGAAGCCGGTATCAGCTTCAAATCCTACCAGGAAAAATATTTTTGGCCTTCTACAGGTGTGGGGTACAGGCGCGTGGCCTAGCGCATTTTGGTGGTGCTTCTTTGTCCATCCACACTGGGTTCCAGGGGCATGCATGTCTCGAGGTGTAGGTGGGTTTGTCAGGGGCATGTCTCAGGGTGTTGGTGAGCTTGTCATGTGGGCTTCCAGGGGCGTGTCTGGGTGGGGGGGAGGTTTCGGTGTCGTGGGGGAATCAGGGGGTTGTAGGATGAGGTGTCCTTATGGTGTCAGGGGGGGGGTGTTGGTTGATGTCCATGGGGCTTGAGTGGGCTTTTTCAGGGGGTTTCAGGTGATGTCCATGGGGTGCTAGGGGTGTTAAGGTGGGGCTTAATCATGCGTATTATATAAAAAAATTGAGGTGTAGATTAGGGGTTGTTCTCACCACCCCTAATTGAAACATTCCATTAGATGCAGTTTAAAACCGCCCCTAACTGATCTTTCTATGGTGAATTTTGGGCACAATTGGAGGGGGTTAAAACCCCTTCTAATCTAATTTTCAATAAACACAACCCCATTTTACTAGCGCTTATCTAAAACCACCACTAATTAAAAGTGGTGATCACTTTAGCGGCAATTTAGAGTAACTTCTGCTAAAGTGTTTAGAAGGGGTTATAATCCCTTCTAAACTAAAAAAACCACTTCTAATCACCCAATTCTTTTAAAGTGAGTTGATGATGATATGTCATGTATTTATAAAGATAGAAAACATGGATATAAATTAGTAGAAAAAAATGCTATACATAAGTAGATAAAAGAAACCAAAAACTATCCCCAACATCCTGAGCTCCAACCCAATCATCTGCTACAAGCTCCATTATAAAAAAATAATAAATCAAGTGTCTGAGGTAACATGATTCCCTTTGTCAACACCTTCATACATATAATCTACCCAGGTACCAATGGCACCTGGATAGGGTGTGAGATAAATCTTAGTAGGCCACCACCAATAGTGTCTATAACAACCTGTCCATGTAATATAAACTATAATAGTGTGAAAGAATGTATATATAAAAGTAAATTAGTATAGTAATGTAAATACCCAAGTACCTACTTCATCCCTAGATTGGTTTCTGAACATGTAACCAACTCATTAATTAATTAAGTTTCAGTTTATATATTTAAGTCACATGAGGCATAGTTAGTACTGACATCACCTCAAGATATTAATAGTAATGGTTCCAAGATGTAACAAGGCAACAAGTTTTTATATTAATAATGAAAGGGTTCCAAGGTAATGACCAAAGAAACCAAGACCTCAAGGGTTTCCAACTCATTAGTGACTACAGCCTGGCTAAGGGGTATGAGTGTAATCTAAGGAGCATAATACAAGGCATTCCACAATAGTGACGATTTAACCAAGTCCAAGGAATACATCCAAGGTTAAACGGGATAAGCTATGGCTAGGCCCAAGGATGTAACCAAGGAACCTCATGTCCATAGAAGCCATGCTGGATCTAAGGAGTTTATCCAAGGAATCCTATAATAGTAAAGAAGGGATTCTATGTTGTCATACCAGGAATCCACTAATAGACAAGGATTAGGTTACAAGGTGGGTATTAACCAAGTAAACTGACATCCTTGAATCAGAATGACATCCATGAATGATCAAGGCATTCCCTCAGGAATCCAAGAAGCTAACTTGAGTCTGACCACTCCTATAATGATTTCAAGGTACATATGTAATTAGGAACTGTTGAGCCCTCTGGAAGATTGTTGATTTCATGTCTATGTTTGATGTTTTAATAATCACAAATCATCACATACCATTAATGCTTAATCTGGTTTGATTTCTCATAAACTTAACTACAATCTGTAAGTGAATCTGTTATCATGTTTTTGTCTATGCTTATTGACTTAAAAAGTATGTTGGAAGTCTTCTGGATTCAACAGACATCGGAAGCACTGATCCAATATCAAAGGACAATGGTCGCACTGAGCAATCAGACTCACCGATCCATCAGACTCACCGATCCATCAGAGTCACCAATCCATCAGACTCACCGATCCATCAGACGCACCGATCAATCAGACTCATCGATCCATCAGAGTCACCGATCCATCAGAGTCACCGATCCATCAGACTCACCGATCCATCAGACTCACCGATCCATCAGACTCACCGATCCATCAGACTCACCGATCCATCAGAGTCACCGATCCATCAGAGTCACCGATCCATCAGACTCACCGATCCATCAGACTCACCGATCCATCAGACTCACCGATCCATCAGACTCACCAATCCATCAGAGTCACCGATCCATCAGAGTCACCGATCCATCAGACTCACCGATCCATGAGACTCACCGATCCATCAGACTCACCGATCCATCAGACTCACCGATGCAAATGAGTCACCGATCCAAGGTCTCACCGATCCAAGGACTCACCGATGCAAATGAGTCACCGATCCAAGGTCTCACCGATTCAAGGACTCACCGATGCAAATGAGTCACCGATCCAAGGTCTCACCGATGCAAATGACTCACCGATGCAAATGACTCACCGATCAGATGACAGACCGATGCTGATCTATCTGAGTCACCGATCATTACTCTAATGCTGATGACCTACCGATCACTTGAACAGTCATAAACAACTGTTTGAATTTCTTTATCTTTATCTTTATTTATTCTAACCAACGTTCATATTAGGTATATTTTAATGCTCTGTCAGATTATTAATAAAGGTTGTCGGATGTCAGGAAACCGTACCTCGTACCTGCAAAAAGGAAACCTTTTCTGTCCTACGGAGAACGTGATATAAATACAAGAAGACTCTGCTGAAAAAGAAGTGGAAGGAGAGAACACACAGAGACAAGGAAGACATACGACATACTCAAGAAGAGCTCTGTCCATACAAGAAGAACCAAGCAAGACAGAATCAAATATACAATCAAGCCTACTCAAGAAGAGTTCTGTGCATACAAAAGAATATCGAAGAGCTTCATCGACTACATCTCACTGCCTGTGAACCTGAAGCATACGACACTCTGCTTCTCAAACAAAATCGAGAAGAGGACTCAGAATCACTTCTGATTAATTTCAAAACGAGTCCAGTGCTACACTGAAATCACTAGAGCCATTTCTAAACTCTACATCTCTGCTCTGTGATTTATTTATTCTACTTTTCGAGTAGTGTGTGTTATCTGCCATATTAAACACACACACTGACTCCTGTACTTTCACTGGAGGATCTGTAAATCCTCAGCAAACCTTTTATACTTCATTTCCCACTGTGGATAGTGGTAGAGGTCTTGTGACCTGGACAACTGGTTGCTGTTGTTTGTTTTCCCACGTAGAACTGTGGTAGAGGTCTTGTGACCTGGACAGTGTGTTCACTGTTGTTAACCCCGATCCAGGGTGTGGATCATTCTTATATAAACTTTTGAGAGGACTAAGTCTCGGCTTGAGACTGAACCTCTTGGTTACTTCTCTGTGTTTGTAGTTATACTCTATATCCATACTATACATATTTATTTCATATTCCGCTGCTATTACTTTGAAATATAATCTATCTTCAAAGATACTTTGATAATTAAATTCGAAAGTGTTTATATTTATTATAAATCAGTAAGTTAGTTTCAAAAGTTAATTTAATCATAAGATTAAGTTAACTGAGAACTAATCAATCTTTGAGAAACTAATTGAACCTTTATAATCTATATAAATTCACTACAGTTTAATTTGTTTTTGAAATTGGGGGATCTTAATAGAAATTGTTTTTAACAGAAATTTTAATTGGAACTCAATTCACCCCCCTCTTGAGTATCCACTCCGACCAACACTTGGTATCAGAGGTTTGAAAATACTTTCTAAAAGTACTCTGCTTTTGAACTGTGATTTTGGTTGTATTTTAAAGTTCTTAAAATTTCTGTTATTTCTAAATTTTTATCTCTTTAAAATTCTTTTTTGTAATATCATGGATAATAGACTTGAGGGTGCTGCTACTAACTGGCCACCTTTCTTCAATGGAACTAATTATGCTCAGTGGAAACTGAAAATGAAAATTCATCTAGAAAGCATAGGTTTTGATATTTGGACTGCCATTGAAGTTGAATACAAAATTCCCACTACTGCTAGATCTACTTGGGATGAACCTACAAAGACTGCTTACAATAACAATTGTAAAGCTATGAATGCTCTGTACTGTGCTCTAGGAGATGAAGAATTTAATAGAATTTCTGCATGTTAAACTGCTTTTGAAATCTGGGATACCTTAGCTGTTTCTCATGAAGGAACAACAAATGTTAAGGAGATGAGATTGAATACCTATACTATTAAGTATGATAATTTTAAGATGAAGCCTGATGAACCCATTTCTGATATGTATCTCAGGTTCAATGAAATTGTCAACACAATGACTTCTCTGGGAAATGATGTTCCAGCAAAGGAGCAAATCATGAGAATTTTGAGATGTCTACCTGAAAGATGGAGAGGAACCTCTGTCTCCATTAGAGAATCCTGTGACATTGGAACACTGCCTGTCAAGGAATTAATTGGTAAGCTGATGATGTATGAAGAAGAGCTTAAAGTAAATAAAGAAGAAGATGATGAACCTAAAAGGAAGTCTATTGCCTTCAAGACTACAACCTCAAAGAATAAGGATAAGGAAAAGCCTCAAGCTATCAATGAAAGTTCAAGCAGTGAGGAAAGTGAGAATGATTCTGATAGTGATGCTGAGATGGCTCAAATAGCCAGGAGATTCAAAAAGTTCTATAGGAAAAAGAAATTCTTTAGGAAACCAAATTACAAGGGAAAGTATGACCAACAAGGAAAATGGAAAAAGGATTGGAAGAAGGATGACAGAACTGATGAAGTTGTCTGTTATGAATGCAAAAGAAAAGGACACATAAAAACAGACTGTCCAAAGCTGAAGTATAAAAAGAAATATGAATACAAGGATAAAAAGTACAAGAAAGCCATGAAGGCTACTTGGAGTGCTTCAGAAGACAGCACAAGTGAAGCTGAATCTTCAGACTCTGAAAAGAATCGGGCCAACATGTGTTTCATGACAAACACTTCTGAGGTAACATCAGAAACTCCTGCTTCAAATTCATATTATTCTGGAGATGATTCTGAAGGTGATAACATGTCTAAATCTGAACTGTTTGAATATTGTGATATACTTGAAGAAACCTGTAATGAGCTTAAGGATAAATATAAAGGTTTAAAGAAACAGTATGCTTTAAGTGTTAAGCATAAATCTGATCTGGATATAGAAGTAGAAAAGAATGCTCAGTTGTTAAAAGAGAATACTGAACTGAAACTGTCTAATGAACAACTCAGAAAAGACTTAGAGAAGTTCACCAATGGTAAAAATACTCTAACACAAATGCTAGGAAAGCAAGTTGCACCTAGATACACTACTGGTATAGGATACCAACCTGGACAAAGAAAAGTTTCCAAAACTAGATTCATTCCTAAATCTGGACAGAAGATAGTTAATTCTGGAACTTCTTATGCCTCAACCAGTTATATTCATAGTTATGAATCTAATAAGGTTTATCTTTCAAAGAATGTTATTTCTACAAATTATATGAGACCCATTAGACAAATATGGGTACCTAAAGTGTTATTGGCTAACCTGTCTGGACCCAAGAAGATCTGGGTACCAAAATCATCTTCCATATAAATCTGTTTTGTAGGAGACCTGCTTGAAGAGCTGTTACAAGAAGATATGGTATTTAGACAGTGGGTTCTCAAGACACATGACTGGAGATTATTCTTGCTTCAAGAGCTTAATAAAGGTTGATGGAGGTCATGTCACCTTTGGTGATAACTCTAAAGGAAAAATCATCGGCCTAGGCCAGATTGGTAACACTGATTCAATTTTGATTTCTAAAGTTTTATTTGTTGATGGCCTTAAATACAATTTATTAAGTATTTCTCAATTATGTGATGATGGTTTTCATGTTAAATTTAAAAATGATTCTTGCAATGTTTTTAACTCTAAAAATGTTTTAGTATTTTCTGCTTTAAGAAATGAAAATGTTTATGCTGTTAATCTGAATTCTTTAGTCAAACAAAATGTTTCTTGTTTGAATGCTTTTCATAAAGAGTCTTGGCTTTGGCACAGAAGATTAGGACACTGCAATGTGTACTCATTTAAAAAACTTTCTAGGAAGAACTTAGTTAGAGACTTACCCAAACTTGAATTTCCAGCAGACAAAGTTTGTAATCCCTGTCAAAAGGGAAAACAACACAAAGTTTCTTTTAAATCAAAGAAAGAAGTCTCAACTTCTCAACCACTTGAATTGGTTCACATGGATTTGTTTGGACCATCAAGAGTTTCTAGTTTAAATGGGAAGCACTATGTCTATGTTCTTGTAGATGACTTTTCTAGATATACTTGGGTATATTTTCTAGCTCACAAAAGTGAAGCTTGTTCTTACTTTGTTAAATACTCCAAGTCTGTAGAAAACCTTAGTGAACTTAAGATTAAAACCTTGAGAAGTGATCATGGTCGTGAGTTTGAAAATCAAGATTTTGAATCTTACTGCTCACTCAATGGCTATTCTCATAACTTTTCTGCCCCTAGAACACCCCAACAGAATGGTGTAGTAGAAAGAAGAAACAGAACCCTGCAAGAAATTGCTAGAACCATGCTCAATGAATATGAACTGCCAATTTACTTTTGGGCTGAAGCTGTAAATACAGCTTGTTATGTCATCAATAGAGTTTTGATTAGACCTGTTCTAAAGAAAACCCCTTATGAGTTGTGGAACCATAGGAAACCCAAGGTTAACTACTTCAAAGTTTTTGGCTGAAAAGTCTTCATTCTCAATACTAGAGACAATCTTGACAAATTTTCATCCAAGAGTGATGAAGGAATTTTCCTAGGTTACTCTATTTCAAGTAAAGCCTATAGAGTTTTCAATAAGAGAACCAAATGTGTGGAAGAATCTGTTCACATCAAATTTGATGAAACTGATCCACATGAACCTAAAATCTCTCTTAAAGATGATCTCTCTAGTTTGAATCTCAATGATAAATACAATGGACCTATAGTTAAAACATCCAGTTCTGGACTCTTTCCAGAACCTGCTTCTGTTGAACCTCAATCTCTAGATGAACCTGAAATTTCTAGTCCAACCTTTACCAGATCAACGAGGATTCTAAAGAATCATCCTTTAGATGCTGTTGTAGGAAATCTAGATAGAGGAACACAGACTAGAGCTTCTCTAAGAAACCAGGTTGAACATCAAGCTTTTCTTTCACAGTCAGAACCTAAAAATATCAATGATGCTATCAATGATGAATTTTGGGTAATGGCTATGCAAGAAGAATTAAATCAGTTTGAAAGAAACAAAGTCTGGGAATTAGTTGACAGACCTAAGGACACTTTGACAATAGGCACAAAATGGGTGTTTAGAAATAAAGTAGATGAATCTGGAAATATAGTTAGAAACAAAGCTAGACTAGTTGAACAAGGATATAGTCAAGAAGAAGGTATAGACTATGAGGAAACTTTTGCACCTGTAGCTAGACTAGAAGCCATTAGGATCTTACTTGCATATGCTGCACATCTGGATTTCAAATTATATCAAATGGATGTTAAAAGTGCATTTCTAAATGGTTTTATAATTGAAGATGTTTTTGTAGAACAACCACTAGGATTTACTAATCCCCATTTTCCAAATCAAGTTTTTAAACTTTCTAAAGCTTTGTATGGTTTGAAACATGCTCCAAGAGCTTGGTATGAAAGACTCAGCAATTTCCTTATTTCAAAAGGTTTTACTAAAGGGATTGCTGATCCAACTCTTTTCATTAAAAGAATTTCTAAAGATGTTTTAGTTGTACAAATATATGTTGATGATATTATTTTCGGATCTTCTAAAAATTCCTTATGTACTGATTTTTCAAAGGTTATGCAAAATGAATTTGAAATGAGCTTAATGGGAGAGCTTAAGTACTTTCTTGGATTTCAAATATTTCAAAATAAAGATGGCATTATTTTAAATCAAAGTAAATATACAAAGGATCTTTTAAAACGTTTTGGATTGGATAGTATTAAGGAAAGTGATACACCTATGAGTACTACCTGTAAATTGGATGTTGATGAGACTGGGAAACCAGTTGATCAAACCAATTACAGAGGTATGATTGGTAGTCTACTTTATCTTACTGCTAGTCGACCTGATATTATGTTTAGTGTGTGTATGTGTGCTAGATTTCAAGCTAATCCAAAAGAATCTCATTTGCTTGCTGTTAAAAGAATTTTTAAATATCTCAAACACACGATTAACTTAGGTTTGTTTTACCCAAAAGGACAATCCTTTGAGTTAATGAGTTATTCAGATGCTGACTTTGCTGGTTGTAAGTTAGATAGAAAAAGCACATCAGGAACATGTCATTTTCTTGGAAAATCCCTAGTATCATGGTGTAGTAAGAAACATAACTCAGTTGCATTGTCTACTGCCGAAGCAGAATACATAGCTGCTGGTAGTTGCTGTGCACAAATTCTGTGGATGAAACATACTTTATTGGATTATGGATTTGATCTTAAACATGTTTCAATTAACTGTGACAATACTAGTGCAATAAATATATCTAAGAACCCTGTGTCTCACTCTAGAACTAAGTACATTGATGTCAGACATCATTTTCTAAGAGATCATTATCAAAAAGGTGATGTTTCTTTGAAATTTATTAGCTCTGAACATCAATTAGCTGATATCTTCACAAAGCCTTTATGCTCTAAAAGAATGAAATTTATTAAACAAGAATCGTGTATGATTGATCTGTGAAACTGATCTGTGAAACTGATCTGTGAAACTGATCTGTGAAACTGATCTGTGAAACCGATCTGTGGAACCGATCTGTCACACTGTTCTGTCAAACCGATCTTTTTTTTAATTACTTTTTATTAATTAGTAAATTACTTTTTATGGGAACCCTAAATGATAAAATAAATGATACGCGGCTATTTATCTTCCCTAAACCTTTGACCTTTCATTTCCCGCCGAACCTCTCAACCTCTCTTCCCCTCTACTTCGAACCTTTGAACTCCTGTCTTCTCAAAATCCTCGAATGGATAAGCAAAAGAGACCGAGCAAAGGACCGGATAGCCCTGTACCTTCAAAGCGTGCTCGAGGCGAGTCGAGTAGTACCTCTCAACTATCAGTAAATCCGAACCTGGAAACTCGGATTGTCACTGTAGAAAAAGAAGTAAACTCTGCCTAGCTTTTGTCAAGTAAGTCACTGTTGCTGCAAGATCTTGAATCGCAAAGATGGATAGACTGGTTTTCTGACAACACCCGAATAGACTACCCGAAGATGGTACACGAGTTCTATATGAATCTGGAAATCACTTTAGATGGTGTGGAGGCTGCCAGGATGTCGTCTGTGGTAAAAGGAAAGAAAATATCCTTCTCATCTAAGCAGTGGGCTGAATGTTTGAACGTACCTCATGAAGGTCGATATGAGGATTATGCTGGGAATATTCCTCCAACATCTGATTACTTCTCTTATGAATTAGCTCTGGAGCTTCTGACAGGAAACAGAGAGTCACGAAGAATCACAGCTTCAGAATTAGATGGTGAGTGCCGACTTCTTTTCAAGTTTATTCAGCACCAACTTTGCCCTAGGAGAGGAGATTTTTCTGCTGTAAAGTACCAAGATGTTTTCCTATTGTTTCTTCTGAAAACACATGAGAAAATCAATTTGTGTAGATATGTGATGGTACACATAGCTGGAATGATAAAACCGTCCAAGAAAGCCACTGCCTTGTTTTATTCAAAGATGATATCTACTATGCTCAAGAATTTAGATTGTCTTGATGAAGATGATGAAGTTAATGAAATAGACCATACCTTCTGTCTTAACAAAGAGATCTGCAAGAGGATGAAAATAAATTGGAATCCATGGAAGAAGTGCTGGGTTGCAGATGAAGATAAATTGTATGAAGCCTACAATCCCATAGATCATGGCAAGAGGCCAAAGGATTTGAGAGACCCTGGATTAAAACCAGATGAGGAACCAGTTTATTCTGATGATGATGAGCAAGAAGAAGCTGCGACTGCAGAAGGAAGTGTGTCTTCTCCTGATGATAGGAGTGATCCTGACACTACTAGCCCCAAGAAAAGAATAGAATTTGGACCTGCTAGTCCACCCTTAGCCCTACCAGAATCAGAACCTATTCTTGGTGATGAAGAAGATTCTGACACTGAAGAATATCACAGTGAAGCTTCTGAAAAGAGTGATGATGATGCTGATGATGTTGAAGCTGCTGTTGATGGTGTTAACAGACCGGTGGATGGTCTTGCTGTAGATCAAGTAGAACAACCTCAGTCAGTACAAGAAATCCATATCTGTGACAAGGATGATTCACCGAAAATCAGTGGAACAACAAGCTATGAGAAACCAAAATACACCCTGTGTGCTGCTGTTTGGGATGACTACCCTGGTTATGCTGTGTTGGGCTTAGAATATTCTGAAGACGAAGAAGCAATGCCAGAGTTTGCTGCAGTTGTGAAGAGGAACCTCCCACGAGAAGCAAGGTCTGCTCCAACTGTTGATCCTACCAATAATAATTTCCCTGGTTCAAGAATCAGTCAAGCTGATCTTGATAAGTTTAAGTTTGAATTGCTAACTGCTGTGAGAACTATAGTTAGAGAAGAAGTTTCTAATGCTCTTACTCAAGTGTCTCTACAAGTTTCTGAAAATTCATTGGAAGCCTTCTCACAAAGAGTATCAAATGCTGTAAAGCCAGACCTAGCCAATACTGGTGAACTTATTGGCAGGCAAATAGCCTTTTTGAATCAGACTATGAAGGATCTTCATACCGGCCTGGTATCTCTATCAAGAGAATTCCGATCAACCATCTCTGGTATGATGGAAGTTTTGAGAAATCTGATTGAACATCTCAACAAGTCTGACATGAGGAAGTTGAAAGCTGAGTTAACTCACATAGTTAGCCAAGCCAGTACAGGCAAGGTAACTAAGATCACTACCCGTGAGATAGAAGCTCTAAGAGAAGTTGTGCATGAAGAGCTAGCTGCTGTAAGACAAATTCTTGATTTAGAATCTTTGAGGAAGATGAAAGAGCTCTGTGATAACAGTCATAAGATGGCCTTGGTATATTCAGCAGATGCTAAGAAAGCCCTGCAAGAGATCCAAGAGAAAGTTGATAATTACTTTTCTAAGATTTATACAAAGCATGAGATGACTACAAGCTTCAAAGTGTTAGCAGAGAATCTGAAATTACCTCCAGTCACTCAGGCCTTCAACACTCAAGTTCATCAGTTGCAAGCTTTTGTCCCTTCCTTGGCACAGTTCATGGAGAATAAAGATGATTTTGAAAAAGCTATGAAGTGTGGAGTAGAAGTCATTCAGGACTTTATTCATCTGTTGAAGCCTTATTTGGATGCACAGGCCACTGCAATTGTACTTCCTACTTCTGAATCTCTCAGTGATTCTGATATAGCTCCAAATCAGCTATCTGTTGCTCAAGCTCTCTCTCAGTTAAGACCAATTCCTCAGCAAGCTCCTCAATCAGCTCCTGTTTCTCAACAACAACCCTCTGTGGAACCTGCTCCTACACCTGCCCGAGTTATCCTACCACCGCTTCAGATTCGCCAAGACCAGCCTGTCTCCAAGCCTTCAAGCTTACCCACTATTGATCCAAAAGACAAAGGGAAAGCCCCTTTGCATCCCAACAAATAGCCATGTATTGTTTTTGATAGGGTGAACAATGTGCTACTTGTAATAATCTGTGCTTTATCATTTTTGTTTTATCTCTATACTCTCTGCAATCTGCTTCTCCTGTCCCTTATCTGTTTTCCCTCCTTTTTGATTATCCTAAAGGGGGAGAAAGATATATATAATGGGAGAAAGATATATATAATGGGAGAAAGATATATATAATGGGAGAAAGATATATATAATGGGAGAAAGATATATATAATGGGAGAAAGATATATAATGGGGGAAATATATATCTAAGGGGGAGAACGATATATATATATATATGAGAGATGTGAATATCTCAGTGGGAGATCAATATCTCAGGGGGAGAAATATGAATATTATATATATGGGAGTGTTAAATTAAGAGGGAGATTTATATCTCTTTACTTTTATTCTCATTATGTTTTTATTATTGATTGATTTTATATATATATATATATGAAGATTTTTGATTATCAAAAAGGGGGAGATTGTTGAGCCCTCTGGAAGATTGTTGATTTCATGTCTATGTTTGATGTTTTAATAATCACAAATCATCACATACCATTAATGCTTAATCTGGTTTGATTTCTCATAAACTTAACTACAATCTGAAAGTGAATCTGTTATCATGTTTTTGTCTATGCTTATTGACTTACAAAGTATGTTGGAAGTCTTCTGGATTCAACAGACATTGGAAGCACTGATCCAATATCAAAGGACAATGGTCGCACTGAGCAATCAGACTCACCGATCCATCAGACTCACCGATCCATCAGAGTCACCGATCCATCAGACTCACCGATCCATCAGACGCACCGATCAATCAGACTCACCGATCCATCAGAGTCACCGATCCATCAGAGTCACCGATCCATCAGAGTCACCGATCCATCAGACTCACCGATCCATCAGACTCACCGATCCATCAGACTCACCGATCCATCAGACTCACCGATCCATCAGACTCACCGATCCATCAGAGTCACCGATCCATCAGACTCACCGATCCATCAGACTCACCGATCCATCAGACTCACCGATCCATCAGACTCACCGATCCATCAGAGTCACCGATCCATCAGAGTCACCGATCCATCAGACTCACCGATCCATCAGACTCACCGATCCATCAGACTCACCGATCCATCAGACTCACCGATGCAAATGAGTCACCGATCCAAGGTCTCACCGATCCAAGGACTCACCGATGCAAATGAGTCACCGATCCAAGGTCTCACCGATTCAAGGACTCACCGATGCAAATGAGTCACCGATCCAAGGTCTCACCGATGCAAATGACTCACCGATGCAAATGACTCACCGATCAGATGACAGACCGATGCTGATCTATCTGAGTCACCGATCATTACTCTAATGCTGATGACCTACCGATCACTTGAACAGTCATAAACAACTGTTTGAATTTCTTTATCTTTATCTTTATTTATTCTAACCAACGGTCATATTAGGTATATTTTAATGCTCTGTCAGATTATTAATAAAGGTTGTAGGATGTCAGGAAACCGTACCTCGTACCTGCAAAAAGGAAACCTTTTCTGTCCTACGGAGAACGTGATATAAATACAAGAAGACTCTGCTGAAAAAGAAGTGGAAGGAGAGAACACACAGAGACAAGGAATACATACGACATACTCAAGAAGAGCTCTGTCCATACAAGAAGAACCAAGCAAGACAGAATCAAATATACAATCAAGCCTACTCAAGAAGAGTTCTGTGCATACAAAAGAATATCGAAGAGATTCATCGACTACATCTCACTGCCTGTGAACCTGAAGCATACGACACTCTGCTTCTCAAACAAAATCGAGAAGAGGACTCAGAATCACTTCTGATTAATTTCAAAACGAGTCCAGTGCTACACTGAAATCACTAGAGCCATTTCTAAACTCTACATCTCTGCTCTGTGATTTATTTATTCTACTTTTCGAGCAGTGTGTGTTATCTGCCATATTAAACACACACACTGACTCCTGTACTTTCACTGGAGGATTTGTAAATCCTCAGCAAACCTTTTACACTTCATTTCCCACTGTGGATAGTGGTAGAGGTCTTGTGACCTGGACAGCTGGCTGCTGTTGTTTGTTTTCCCACGTAGAAATGTGGTAGAGGTCTTGTGACCTGGACAGTGTGTTCACTATTGTTAACCCCGATCCAGGGTGTGGATCATTCTTATATAAACTTTTGAGAGGACTAAGTCTCGGCTTGAGACTGAACCTCTTGGTTACTTCTCTGTGTTTGTAGTTATACTCTATATCCATACTATACATATTTATTTCATATTCCGCTGCTATTACTTTGAAATATAATCTATCTTCAAAGCTACTTTGATAATTAAATTCGCAAGTGTTTATATTTATTATAAATCAGTAAGTTAGTTTCAAAAGTTAATTTAATCATAAGATTAAGTTAACTGAGAACTAATCAATCTTTGAGAAACTAATTGAACCTTTATAATCTATATAAATTCACTACAGTTTAATTTGTTTTTGAAATTGGGGGATCTTAATAGAAATTGTTTTTAACAGAAATTTTAATTGGAACTCAATTCACCCCCCTCTTGAGTATCCACTCCGACCAACAGGAACCTTATATTTAATTCATTAAATTATTTAGGCCATGTAATAATCATACCGTATGATAAGTCATAAGGTTCATTACATGCCTTTCATACATGCGACAAGGCATCTCAAGATATACAAACAATTATAATTCATTTTAGTCATATTTAATTAATATGGTTCACTCTGATACCTTCCACTGAACATAGAAAGGGGTGATATGAATGTGTAATCGAATTCTTCAATTACATTTAACAAGTCCAAGTTATATATATACAATATACTTGAAATATCAATTTAATAACGATTAATCAAGTTAAAGAACTTACATTAAGTTAGTCAAGTGACACTCAATACTAACAATTAGCATTTCAATAGTCATCCAATTAAGGGAGGTTTACCATTAAAATGGTTAATCCATACACCTGAATGGTGGAGCTAATAGATCAAAACCAACTATTAAGGAAAGAAAGACCACTAAAGGTATAAACATGGAAATCACCCAACTTGGGGTGGTTGAAATTGTAGATGTAACCACCAACATTAAATAACATACATGGAATGGGTCTTAGAACATGGTTCTAATAATTATAAAAAATACATATATATTTAACAAACAATGCTTGATGAAATCGGCATGCCCACGTGATAATTTATAAAAAGGTGAATCTTGAGGAGTGAGTTATAGAGAGTCTACCCCATACTTGTATGACTGTCCTCATCCGGTATTAGCTCTAGTTTGACTTGGATCAGAAGAGATCCAAAGAAAAGATCAATGCTCTAAAGTTGGGGCATATGATCCTACATCTAAATAGCATCTTCAATAGGAATAAAAATGAAAAAATATTAAAAATGAATCCAGAACGTACCAACGTAGATCCAATGAGATGAACGATGATCGATTTAGAGTTTGGATGGTGAGATAAGATCAATTCCTAGTTTAGAGGGATTTTTGGCTTCAAAAGGGAGAAAAGAGGGGCTGCTATCCACTAGAGAGAAAAAATAAAGTAGGGGTGAGGTTTAATTAGGGTTTTAAGTTCATTTTGGTAATTTCATCCAAAATTAGACTTCACACTATTTTCCACATAGTTATCCAAATCATGCATGAACCATGCACAGTTTTCTGTAGGAAAGGGGAACCCACATGGTTAGGCTGCATGGTTAGGGAAACTATGCACCAACTATGCAAAACCCCTATGCAATTTTTCTAGAGTTTTTTGCATGACTGTGCAACCCAAATCGCATAGTTAGATCAAACCGTTCACCCTCTTGCTGCTCGTTATCTAGCCCCACATGGTTAAAACTAATCATGAAACCTTCCTCGTACAGTTAAAACAAACCATGTGACATGCCTTTTTCACCCCTAAAACCAGGCTCTGGGCTCTGAACAAGCCCCAAAACACCCCTAAGACCTTCACAAACTCATTAGGTATCCATATTAGGTACATAAAAGAGAATTAGAACAAAATTTAAAGGATCTATACATGATTAAAAAACCAATTTCTTACAGAGGTAACCATTTTCTACCTTCTACTCAACCATTTGAAAAAACATAATGCAACTTGTGTTATATGTGGACCGCTACATCCATAAGCGATGTGATCTATTTTTCATAACTATATTACATGAATAGTTATAAAATTTTATTCAGTGGATTAATATTATATTTATAACATTATAAATATTTTGAAATTATAATCCATTTCATATCTTCTTCCTGTTATATGTAAACGAACATGTCTCTCATGCGTACGTGCGGACTACCATCTCCATGAAAGTGACATATTTCATTTTCACCTAACATTTTATTCTTGATCAAAATATATTAAAATTTGATTCATCACCTTAAAATCATCTCAATGATATCATTATGATTTTGTAATAATGATATTATTCCAAAAGAATCACATTATTAACCACACTTACCCATAGATTATAATTTGTTCTTGTTTGGGTCGATTTAACCACATACATGAATTATACTATAAAAATATATGAGTATGAAAACTTAAATATTGGTTTTATTATAAATTAATGAGAAAATAATGTTTGTTTTATGATTTTGAAAATGTTATATTAATATTTTACTTATTATTAATGTATCATCCTTTTGTTCGTTAAAAATTACTGAAACAAGCTCATCACTGACTTTGTCATCATGAATCTTAATTAAAATACTTATGAAATGAAATTAAAACATTATAAATAAATATAAAAATCTATTCCAATACCTATAATTTTCTTATAATGATGAACCTATAACCTATAAACAAGAATCAACACCGCCATTACAAAACTAGTACTAAACAAGTAATCGAAACTCATAACATCTGATGATGAAAATAAAATATAACTAACTAATATGTTTATAATTGATGTGAGATGAAAATTTCAAATTTATTGATTGTTATTCCTTGAAATTTCCCCCTAATTTAATTAAAATCCCAAGTAATCAATCATTTTTGTAACTTTTGATAATTTTAGGATTCATTAATTTTTTATTTTTTTGGAATTAAATAGTGAAGCCAAACATTTTAATCTATAATTTGAAATTAATATGGAATTAAATTGTGCAATATAATTTTAACTGATCTTCATTTTATATTCAATTTAAAATTTAATTTGGAAAAAACCTATACTAAAAAAATGTTTTGTTTGTGAATTGAAATACAGGTTCATGGAAAATTGTGCTACCATCAGAAGGTAGAAGATTGATATCATCAGGCTTCTAACACTCTACCATCGGATGATCTTACTACTACCAACTTTTTACCGGTAAATTTTTGCTATTGTTTGAGGAAAAATTACACTTCCTCCAGCCCTGTTACCATTTCCATGCTACCATTAGTAGTCAGATGTGCTACTATCACAAGAAATTTTTTATACCATTAGGGTTCTGCTACTTCCAACCCTATCTACGACCTGTAGTTTAATTTTCCATAAAAACTAATATACTACCTCCAAAAATCTGTGCCACCATTAGAATAAAATCCCCCTACTACCATCCCTTCATTCGACTACCATTGTTAGGGGAGTTGGTACCGTGCATTTCTTTTATGATATCATGAGACCAAAACCGAAGCTCTACACTTGAAGATGAAAACAAATTCAAATGTGCTGATGTGGGGTTGGGAATGGTCAACTATGGAAGAAAATACCCTGAATTCAAGCCGTACTTATAAACAGTGATGCTGTGCTTGACCTAATGCATCCTGAGCTCGTGAGACACTACATCACCGATTTGTTTCTATACTTATTTGGAGAAGATAACATTGTATTTGAAACTTAATGTTGGGTTTATTGACTGTTGTTTGAAGAGGAACATGATATATCCAATATTTTCTCAATGTCCCTTTTTTCAGGATGTCTCAACAAAATATTGAGGTTGACCGTGAGCAACTGAGGTGAACACATGAGTTGTTTTTCTAGGACAAGATCTTGAACCGAGTTTCATTGTGGGTGAATGAAGATGTGGTCACGACCTTCTATCAATGAATTGAAGTTGAATAATTTTTCTTGCTAGTATGTTCTTATTTTTGATTTATAGTTTTGATGAATATGAGGACCTTTATATTCCACAATGCATAGGCTTTGGGTTTGTTCAAGAATTCACATAGAGTACATGATGAAATTATGAGGCAAGGTTGAACAACAGAGGCCAAGATTTGTGTTCCATGAGATGTGATGATGACCGATGCAAGCTGGTTCTGAAGAAAGATCCAAGGAGGTTGAACTACTAAAGGTGAAGTCCACCCACATAAGGGTTATTTCTGACTATCATAAAGGTAATGGCTGAGTTTCATATGGGTCAATATTAGTGTAAAAGTTATTGCCGAGTGGCGTAAAGGTCATGTACGAGTTGCATATGGGTCAATATTTGTGTAAGGGTAGTATCTATAGGCTATGTAAAGTTCATGGAACCTACATAAATATAGAAGTGTTATCATGTAAGGGACAATCACACATCACAAAACTCTCACAAGGGCCAGTCATGCATTACAAAACCTATAAAATGTTAACATCAAAATGACTCAAGACCGTGTAAGGGTAAGTTGCGTAAGGGTACACCTACATAAGGGTAACAAAAATCTGAGACAAACTTCATAATATTACCCTCAGTTCAACAATCTACACAATGGTACACAAATCCCTATATAAAGACCATCGGTACTAGACACGTGTTAATAATCCAATAAATAAAAATACACTACTTGACACTAAAATTATGGAACATTCCTAGAGTCACTTGAAGAAGTTGGATAACCTATGATACTCACATATTGATTCGGAAATGTGCTAAAAATATCCAAGTGGTCTTATATAAATGGATAATTTTTCACTGATGGGGGGGGGGGCTCTCGCTCACTCAGATGTTTTTTTTCATCAATTACTCGATCAAGATTATTTTACTTCATTTATTTTAAAATTTCTTGTAATTTGGATATAATACTCTGATGATTGCACACTAGGCCATTTGTGATCACACAAAGGAGAATTCCTCCATTCCTCTATATATGAGGTTTAATAAATATGGTTAATTATCTAGTTACTTCATATATAGATTTTAATGGTTTAATTTGTTAGAGATTTCTTCTGGATTTCATTTTTAATTTCTTGTAATTTAATTATGAATATTGAACACACAAACCACTCAGAATTAAATCACTACATGTAATAGTAAGAAGTGGGAAAATTAGAGGGTTATCAGAGATATCAGATCACCATACTGGGAAAGGATAGGTGATACAGTGATCATTGTATTTCTCTATCCAAATAGAAACAACCAGACAAGATTAATTAGTGAGATATCATTTGATTAGAGGAAGAGTAGGAAAAAAGTTGAACAATTATTCAATAGAATAATGAGGGAATAATCTAAGGCTAGTACATTATTCTTTAAAATAAAATTAAAACCAATAAACTAAATCTATTGTTTCTAATACTTCAAACCCATTAAAAATGATATAAACACATCCATAAAATTTTCTTCTCTGGAGATGACCCAAGTCCCACTTTACAAATTTTACTCAGGTTCAAAAATTCATTTACTAGTGGCCTCGTGAAAATATGTGAATCAAACCTAGAACCATTTCTTGGGAAGTCCAGTGTTAGTGTTTAAATTTTGTTTTAAAATGACATCAATGAATGACCAGATCTAGTTCTTTCAACTTCATTGGTTTTAATCCTGAGGTTGAATGAACTTTTTTTTCTAGAATTCAAACTCTAAAAATCACTGAATAAGAGGAAAAAGAGTTTTTCACCATTCAATTGTATGACTATCCTTCCCCTAATTCATCCATAGGAGTTACATTATCTAGTAAAAAATAGAATATAATACTGCTCAAGTGAATATGACTTCAAGGGAAATGTATACACTGAATTTAAACATAAATAACCAACAATTGTAATTAAATGACCAACAAGATTGTGAAACTAAAACTAGAATGATATGAATTTTTCCTAAATTCCATGGATTTTTAGGTGTATATCCCAACAAGCACTTAGGAGTATTTAAATAATTATGAAATTGATTTAGAACCTGAGGAGTCAATGAGACTCAAATAAGCTAGAAGGATTTCCCCTTATCTTTTGAAGGGGAATCCAATGACCTCATAATATGAGCTACAAAGGGCCTTACTACAGAAAATCTTCCTTTCTTAAAGGAGTGGTCAACTAGGTAATAATATCTATAGAATCAAACAATAAATTGGGAAAAATATCTATGATGTAACAACCCGAAATTTTGGATAAATCTTGTTTCCTAATTTTATGTGTTATTTTATTTTTATACTCAACAAAAATGTTTCATTTGATAACATGAGTATAATTAAAATGGTACTGTTGGTTTTTCATTGTTATATGACCATTGGTCAATATGACCACTGGAAACTAAACGTTTTGATTATTGTCTCTAAATACAAGTAATCTTGGTTAATTAATATAGAAAGAAGATTCGATGGCCTCACCCAGTAGTCTTGGACCAATCGAAACCCATCTAACAGAACTTGGGAAGGAGGTAGCACCACTGGGCTTTGCTCTGGACCAAACCCAAGATGAACTTCATCGTATAAAGCTAGAACGGGATCGCCTTCGCGAGAAGTTCAAACTGATAGAAATTACTACTCGTGCGATGTTGGTCGAGCCTCCCTCGGATTCTCTCACCTTAGCACCCCTTACACTTAGGTCCTATACTGGTGTGATAAAGGGCTATGTAAGGAGACCATAACTGCCTTGTGTAATCCTTTGTTTTAAATAAAAATTGGGATTTATTCTTATGATGAAGTTTATGAATTTTCAAATGACCGGATAAATATAGTATGCATATTTTTGATGAACTTTAGAAAAAGGATATTTTAAAAATGGTTGTGTAAACCTTAAATAATTAAAAATATGTAATGATTTTCGAAAAATGGTCTTCTACAATTATGTTCAGTACGAAATTTAGAGTCTAATAAGATCAACTTAATTTTTGATGAATAGTAAATTATGAATAGTGATTTTATGATTAGGATTAGTAATGTGTCCAAATGGATTAGTAATCTCACTTAAAGAAAGTATTAATATAATCTAGGCACCTTGATTAAGTAATGTCATTCAATAAAATGGTTAAATAACAGTTTCATAAATTATTATTCAAGTATTAGTTTTTTCGGGTGAATAGTGTTTTTTATTTAAAAATTTAATTAAAAATATTTAGATAATTATTTTTATAAAACGGATTTCATTTTTGAACTCAGAGCACCGATATTATGCTATGGTAATTTTTGGGGTTTTTTCTGAAAAAAATGAATTTTCGGTGAATAGTGTTTTTATTTAAAAATTAAATTAAAAATATTTAGAAAATTATTTTTATAAAATGGAGTTCATATTTTTAATCAGAGCGTTGATATTTGGTTAAGGTGAAATTTTGGGATTATTCTGAGAAAGTTGAATTTTTGATGAATAGTGAAAATACAGTTTTTAAGTTACGAGTGTTTAATGACATCATTAAATGATGTATTAAGTTTGTAATCAATATTTTCGAATTATGAATAGTGAGATAAGGTATGAGGTGTCCCAAGTGGCCAATACCATGGGCAAATACCATGGGCAAGCCCATGGTTTTGCCAAAACCACTAATGAGGTGTCCCTTTGCCATTAATGCATTGTCCCCTCACTTTCCCTATAAATACCAAGACATCCTCTCATCAATTCAACACCCCAATCTCCCCCAACGAAGTTCTGGTCTAATTACCTCCCAAGGAGTCCTCCCATGGTGCCCCCAAGCCCTCAAGGTCCCAACCTTTGAGTTTTAAGAGTTATGTTTTAAGGTAAGGGATCCGATCTCTCTCTTTCTTTTCAAGAAATATCTTTTATGTAATTCCTTTTATGCTCCATGTTCTTATGTTGAAGGATGTTCTTTTATACTCTTATTACTTCCCTTTTCATTTTCATATAATGAGAGATCCCCTCTTACTCTCATTATTTCGTTTTATGAAGTTTTAAGTGGCGCCGTTAGGCTGCAGAAATTTTTGTAACAGATTCTTTCTCCCTTCTCATTTTTCAAGATCTATTTTCATGTAAAGTATTTCAAGTTACTTTTTATTATGTTGGGGTATGATCTCTAAATTTATCATACTTATATTTTATGTTCATATGATGAGAGACCCCATTTGATCTCTTCAATTCAGTATTTTGAAGTTTTAAGTGGCGCCGTTAGGCTACCGAATTTTTAAGTGGTTCTTCACCCTTCTCGTTTTGAAGTTCTACTTTCATGTCAATTATTTCAAGTTCCTTTTTGTTATATTGGGGTATGATCTCTATATCTATCATACTGGACTCTTATTTTCATATGATGAGAGACCCCATTTTATCTCTTCAATTCAGTATTTTGAAGTTTTAAGTGGCGCCGTTATGCTACCAAATTTTTAAGTGGTTCTTCACCCTTCTCGTTTTGAAGTTCTACTTTCATGTCAATTATTTCAAGTTCCTTTTTGTTATGTTGGGTTATGATCTCTATATCTATCATACTGGACTCTTATGTTCATATGATGAGAGACCCCATTTGATCTCTTCAATTTAGTATTTTGAAGTCTTTAAGTGGCGCCGTTAGGCTGCTGAATTTTTTAGGGGATTCTTTCACCCTTCTCATTCTTTTCAAAGTTTCACTTTCATGTCAAGTATTTCAAGTTCCTTTTTAATTATGTTGGGGAATTATCTCTATATATATCATAATGAACTCTTATGTTCACATGATGAGAGACCCTATTTGATATTTTCAAATCATTTTTTTTGAATTTTAAGTAACGCCGTTAGGCTGCCGAACTTTCATAAGAGAAATCTAATTTTTGTCTTCCTTCCATGTTTTTCATTTCAAATGGTATGTCCTTGAAATTTCATTACCATGATCATGTATCCTTCTTATTCTGTCCATCTACTGTTTTATGGGTCATTTATGAATGTTTGACCCATTTTCCCTCTCTTTTTAATGTCTTCTAAAACCTCGTAACATAGCCGTTATGCTGCAGAATTTCCGTCTCAAAATGTCTCTCTCTTTTTCTAAAGTTCTTTTATATTATTAAGTGAATAATCAAAGATCTTTATTCTAAAGAGGTATTCACATATATACCAAAATGTTCTATTTTAAATTATGGGATTTACATACATGAGACCCACCTTCCTTTTCTGTGGGTTTTAAAGTGACGTAAAGATCATGTCTTTAAAGCAGTTTTTAAAACGTTGTGATTATGAAATGAAACCCATTTATTTTATGCTATATGGGTTATTTATGAAATGTTTGATGATGATATATATGGCTCACATTATAATAAAGGAAAATTTAAGGGTGCGCCCTGATAGCGCTCCAATGCATTGGGTAATGATGTAACCACTAGAGATTACAATTTTCACGATACCTTGGTGAATAACCTTGGTAATTTTCAAATGACACCTTGGGGATGGACCTTGGTGATATGTTCATGATTGTCTATGTTAAATGATTTAGCCACATTTTGAAGTTATGAAAAATGTTATTTTTATTATGATATGCCTCCTTATTTCATTCTCATGCCTTAAAGTTCTTTTTCATGACCTTATTGAAGTATCTCAAGTTCACATGTAAAATGTTTCTCTTGTTTTCCTTACTAGGCTTTTTGCTCACCCTTTCTTTTGATGTATGCTCCCAGGTTATGTGATGCAGTAATGAACCTAGGATGAACATGAGGAGAAGCCTTTCAAGTGTTTTAGAATAATTTTTTATGTTTTCATGTTTAAAGTTCCTGGTTTCCAAGACACTAAACCTTAAAGATCCTCGGTTTTGTAAAATGTAATGAAAGTTTATGTGATAAAGAGGCGGGATGATATAGTTGGTATCAAAGGATGGTTTAGTTATTTGTGGAAATTAGGATATGAAAAATCTAGGAAGAACCCTATAGAAAAGTTTAAATATAGGAAATCTTCCTGGTATTTTGGTGAGTATTGAGTAAGGGGTTTCCAAGAAAATACATCCCTGTCTGGATACGAGCAGGTAGAGGTGGCTCTGGCACAAATGTACATAGGGGTAAAACCTGAAAACACCACTTTGAGATAGACTCGAACGGGAACTGGTACACGACAATGGGCCTTGCTGCACTCTTGGTTACGACACTCCCGAGGGATATGCTTTGGTAAATTCATAAGCTTAGTATGAACCATTATTAAAGGAACAAGGATAAAACAAAATAAAGATTCACATAAGAATATATGACCATGGATAACCTAGATTGGAACCTAGGGGATCACAAGTTAGGATATACTTTTATTCTACATGTTTATCCTTTTATGCTTAAAGTTTCCTTTTCATGATTATTAGCTAAGTAAATAAGCCCCTAATTATAGTTTCTTTTCTTAGTTAATGGCGGGAAATGGAAGAACATGTACCAAAAACCAATGTGATAGGAAATGCGACGATTGTCGTATTAATATGATAGAGGTGATTAGGGGATTAAAAGATGATTATTATTTTGGAATACGTTCACTATTTTAGGGACCCTATATGATCGAGGTAAATAGATTACTACGGTATTTTCATTGAGGAGTAAGGTTGACTTATATTTTGAAGAATCGATGAATTTATGGTGGACTTATAGTAATTTAGGTTACTTATGGGAATTATTAACCTATCTTGGGTAAAATATGTTTAGTTTAGATAATTTTGTTATAAGATGTTAGGAGTGGTTGATGTTGTTTGGAGATGAACAATGAAGTTTATTTTGGAAGACTATGTTATCAAATCCTTCTTGTATTTGGGGTTTCAATCTTAGTTTGGTTTATTTTGAGGAATTTTAAGGACCGTTATTTATGGGATGGTCTATGATGAACTTTGGGTATTACCATGGAACATTGAAGATTTAAAATTAGTTTCCATTCCTATGGGATTCTTCCTTTTTGAAGAGTTGTTTAACCTTACCCTTTCTGTTTTTGGGATAATTTTTAAAGATAGAAGAAATAGATAGTTAATCTTTTGTGGATTATGTGATTCTCTAGAAGATGATTCTTGTGTTTTGATGAGACCAAGTAGTTTTGAATGCTCATCGTTTGGGAGAAAAGATTAGTTTTGGTAGAAACTTATTAAAGGGTGAAACTCTACATGAAGGTAGATATATTTCCTTATGTTTTTGTTCTATGTTGTAAATGAATTCCTCAAAATTATGAAAAGGAACGTAAAACAAAAACGTTGTTGGTTTACGTTTCCTACTAGGTAATCAAAGATCGTTTACACACATCATTAGTTTGGGATTTTCTTATGGTTAAATTTCTCCTAATCATGTTCTCTGTCACTCTCCCTCAGAACTTGACCCTTTGTTTTCTCCTCCATGTCCATGTTTTCCTACATAGAATCCTAGTGTGGGCTAACTCGGGTGACCTTCATACTTCCCTTTATTTCTTTTAAAGTAATAGTTTTACTGACTCCTTTTCCAATGTGGGACTTTCAATGAAATTTCAAAACCTAATTTTAAAAAAATTGCGAGGACGCAATTTCTTAAGGGGGGAAGATTCTAACAACCCGGAATTTTGAATAAATCTTGTTTCCTAATTTTATGTGTTATTTTATTTTTATACTCAAAAAAAATGTTTCATTTGATAACATGAGTATAATTAAAATGGTACTGTTGGTTTTTGACTGTTATATGACCATTGGTCAATATGACCACTAGAAACTAAACATTTTGATTATTGTCTCTAAATACAAGTAATCTTGGTAAATTAATATAGAAAGAAGATTCGATGGCCTCACCCAGTAGTCTTGGACCAATCGAAGCCCATCTAACAGAACTTGGGAAGGAGGTAGCACCACTGGGCTTTGCTCTGGACCAAACCCAAGCTGAACTTCATCGTATAAAGCTAGAACGGGATCGCCTTCGTGAGAAGTTCAAACTGATAGAAATTACTACTCGTGCGATGTTGGTCGAGCCTCCCTCAGATTCTCTCACCTTAGCACACCTTACACTTAGGTCCTATGCTGGTGTGATAAGGGGCTATGTAAGGAGACCGTAACTGCCTTGTGTAATCCTTTGTTTTAAATAAAAATTGGGATTTATTCTTATGATGAAGTTTATGAATTTTCAAATGACCGGACAAATATAGTATGCATATTTTTGATGAATTTTAGAAAAAAGATATTTTAAAAATGGTTGTGTAAACCTTAAATAATTAAAAATGTGTAATGATTTTTGAAAAATGGTCTTCTACAATTATGTTCAGTACGAAATTTAGAGTCTAATAAGATCAACTTAATTTTTGATGAATAGTAAATTATGAATAGTGATTTTATGATTAGAATTAGTAATGTGTCCAAATGGATTAGTAATCTCACTTAAAGAAAGTATTAATATAATCTAGGCACCTTGATTAAGTAATGTGATTCAATAAAATGGTTAAATAACAGTTTCATAAATTATTATTCAAGTATTAGTTTTTTCGAGTGAATAGTGTTTTTTAATTAAAAATTTAATTAAAAATATTTAGATAATTATTTTTATAAAACGGATTTCATTTTTGAACTCAGAGCACCGATATTATGCTATGGTAATTTTTGGGGTTTTTTCTGAAAAAAATGAATTTTCGGTGAATAGTGTTTTTATTTAAAAATTAAATTAAAAATATTTAGAAAATTATTTTTATAAAATGGAGTTCATATTTGTAATCAGAGCTTTGATATTTGGTTAAGGTGAAATTTTGGGATTATTCTGAGAAAGTTGAATTTTCGATGAATAGTGAAAATACAGTTTTTAAGTTACGGGTGTTTAATGACATCATTAAATGATGTATTAAGTTTTTAATCAATATGTTCGAATTATGAATAGTGAGATAAGGTATGAGGTGTCCCAAGTGGCCAATACCATGGGAAAATACCATGGTCAAGCCCATGGTTTTGCCAAAACCACTAATGAGGTGTCCCTTAGCCATTAATGCCTTGTCCCCTCACTTTCCCTATAAATACCAAGACATCCTCTCATCCATTCGACTCCCCACTCTCCCCCAATGAAGTTCTGGTCTCATTACCTACCAAGGAGTCCTCCCATGGTGCCCCCAAGGCCTCAAGGTCCCAACCTTTGAGTTTTAAGAGTTATGTTTTAAGGTAAGGGATCCGATCTCTCTCTTTCTTTTCAAGAAATATCTTTTATGTAATTCCTTTTATGCTCCATGTTATTATGTTGGAGGATGTTCTTTTATACTCCTCTTACTTCCCTTTTCATTTTCATATAATGAGATATCCCCTCTTACTCTCATTATTTCGTTTTATGAAGTTTTAAGTGGCGCCGTTAGGCTGCCGAAATTTTTGTAACGGATTCTTTCTCCCTTCTCATTTTTCAAGATCTATTTTCATGTAAAGTATTTCAAGTTACTTTTTATTATGTTGGGGTATGATCTCTAAATTTATCATACTGATATTTTATGTTCATATGATGAGATACCCCATTTGATCTCTTCAATTCAGTATTTTGAAGTTTGAAGTGGCGCCGTTAGGCTGCCGAATTTTTAAGTGGTTCTTCACCCTTCTCGTTTTGAAGTTCTACTTTCATGTCAATTATTTCAATTACTTTTTGTTATGTTGGGGTATGATCTCTATATCTATCATACTGGACTCTTATTTTCATATGATGAGAGACCCCATTTGATCTCTTCAATTCAGTATGTTGAAGTTTTAAGTGGCGCCGTTAGGCTGCCGAATTTTTAAGTGGTTCTTCACCCTTCTCGTTTTGAAGTTCTACTTTCATGTCAATTCTTTCAAGTTCCTCTTTGTTATGTTGGGGTATGATCTCTATATCTATCATACTGGACTCTGATGTTCATATGATGAGAGACCCCATTTGATCTCTTCAATTCAATATTTTGAAGTCTTTAAGTGGCGCCGTTAGGCTGCCGAATATTATAGGGGATTCTTTCACCCTTCTCATTCTTTTCAAAGTTTCACTTTCATGTCAAGTATTTCAAGTTACTTTTTAATTATGTTGGGGCATTATCTCTATATCTATCATAATTAACTCTTATGTTCACATGATGAGATACCCTATTTGATCTTTTCAAATCATTTTGTTTGAAGTTTAAGTAACGCCGTTAGGCTGCCGAACTTTCATAAGAGAAATCTAATTTTTGTCTTCCTTCCATGTTTTTCATTTCAAATGGTATGTCCTTGAAATTTCATTAACATGATCATGTATCCTTCTTATTCTTTCCATCTACTGTTTTATGGGTCATTTATGAATGTTTGACCCATTTTCCCTCTCTTTTTAATGTCTTCTAAAACCTCGTAACATAGCCGTTATGCTGCAGAATTTCCGTCTCAAAATGTCTCTCTCTTTTTCTAAAGTTATTTTATATTATTAAGTGAATACTCAAAGCTCTTTCTTCTAAATAGGTATTCAAATATATACCAAAATGTTCTATTTTAAATTATGGGATTTACATACATGAGACCCACCTTCCTTTTCTGTGGGTTTTAAAGTGACGTAAAGATCATGTCTTTAAAGCAGTTTTTAAAACGTTGTGATTATGAAATGAAACCCATTTATTTTATGATATATGGGTTATTTATGAAATTTTTGATGATGATATATGTGGATCACATTATAATAAAGGAAAATTTAAGTGTGCGCCCTGATAGAGCTCCAATGCATTGGGTAATGATGTAACCACTAGAGATTACAATTTTCACGATACCTTGGTGAATAACCTTGGTAATTTTCAAATGACACCTTGGGGATGGACCTTGGTGATATGTTCATGATTGTATATGTTAAATGATGTAGCCACATTTTCAAGTTATGAAAAATGTTATTTTTATTATGATATGCCTCCTTATTTCATTCTCATGCCTTAAAGTTCTTTTTCATGACCTTATTGAAGTATCTCAAGTTCACATGTAAAATGTTTCTCTTGTTTTCCTTACTGGGATTTTTGCTCACCCTTTCTTTTGATGTATGCTCCCAGGTTATGTGATGCAGTAATGAACCTAGGATGAACATGAGGAGAAGACTTTCAAGTGTTTTAGAAGAATGTTTTATGTTTTCATGTTTAAAGTTCCTGGTTTCCAAGACACTAAACCTTAAAGATCCTCGGTTTTGTAAAATGTAATGAAAGTTTATGTGATAAAGAGGCGGGATGCTATATATTATTTTTGGGAAAAGTTTGAGAAACTGACTACATCATTCCTACACCAGCCCAATGAAAAAAATTATTTCTTAGTATTATTTTATCAAGGATTGATGGATAATGAAAAAAAACCTATTGAACGCTTCTTAAAGAGGAGAGATGATTGATAAGTAACCAGTTGAATTCAAAGAACTAATTGATAGGATCTCCCAAAATTCCCAATAATTTGGTACAAGAACCGCTATTATAGGTGTACATGAAGTAAAAAGTTCCAACTCCCATTTACATGAAAATAAATTTGAATAAATAACTTCTCATGTCAGATATCTAGCTATGAAAAAGTATAGTAAACATCATCCCCCACACCTCTAAGGGTTTACCAACTTTTTTATTTTTAACAGAACTTCATTGATGGATACCCTCAAGTTTAAGGGACTGAAATCTTTGATGCCACACACTAGAAGAAATTATAGAATCAACTAAATAACAACAAAGGATTTATTAAACTTCCCAAAAATCAGTTTGGATATGGGAACCAACAACCTCAAAGACTACCATTCCAACAAGCATTCCAATAGGCTTCCCAACATCCTTTATAGCCCCTTCCATTCCTAAGACAAAGTTTCCAACCATCCATAATATACCAAAAAGCACTAGCTCAAGATCCTTTAATGAAGTACATGTCAAGACAAGTAATATAATATAAAAACAATCAACAAAACACTCTCACCACTCATGGATCAAATTTTAAGGAATTAAAAGGATAATTTTTCCAGCTCATGACCACCCTCAATAATCTGGTAAATCATGGCTCAGGAAAGATTCCTACTCAACCAATTCACAACCTCAAAGGAAATTTTAGTTTTATTACATTAATTAGTGTAAAGGAGATAAAAATAAGTAAAGGATCATCCCTAGAGACTGAAGATGTAAGTTAACAAAAATATGTACTAGGTGAATCTTCTTAGAAAAAATAACCCGAGGAGGAATCTATGAAGGTACCATTAAAGAAAGAAAAGTGTAAATCTAAGATAAAATATCCACATCAACCATTAATTCCATTTCCTAAAAGGATTAAAGAAACCAAGAAAACCAATAAATAATCACTTCAATAATAAATACTTGAGGTGTTTAAAAAATTATAGATCAACATCCCTCTATAAGAGGCCATCCACCAAATAACTAGGTATGAAAAATTCATTAAATACATGAGAAAAAGTATAAGGATATTGTATGAAAATAAATAGATAATAATAGGTAAGAATGTTTCTACCCTTGTTTCCCCACAAATCCCCCATAAATGACAAGATGAAAGCATCGTTTCTATTCCCTGCACCATAGAAGAGCTTAATTTTTCTAATTCATTGTATGATTTAAATGTCTCAATTAATGTGATTCCTTATTCAATTTATTCCTCTCTATAGATGGTATAAATAAAACCCACTTGATTGGTTGTGAAAATTTCCAATCGAGACACTCTCTACTCGATAGGTGTTATTGAAGACGTATTGGTAAGTGTATAAGGATATTAATTCCCTTACAACTTTTAAATTCTCAACATGAAAGAAGGAAAAGGTAAAGATCACTCTCCCATCATTCTAGGAAGGACATTACTCAAGACATATAAAACCATAATAAATTCTGATGAAGCCGCCCTTTCTATGACTTTTGGTGTGGAAACAATGGATTTCAACATCATTGACTCAATAAAACATACATATAAAGAGCAATCTATTTTTACATTAAAACATTTTGAATTACATTGTTATTATAGGGAGGAAATTGAAATGTTTTATGACATAATAAGATTAGGATATTCTTTATAAACAACCAACCTACTTAAATTTTTTTTATGTAAATGAGAATAATCTAGAAATAGTTTTTAGTTTTGAAAAATTTGAAGATATTTATTAAATTTATCTTGATGGTTACTCAAATATGTTACTAATATTTTTCCTTGCATGCGTAGTTTTCCAACATGGATAAATTTGAACTAAAATCATCTTTGTAAAAACTCCCTGAACTCAAAATTAAATTTCCTCCATAAAAATGAAATATTTTTTAAAGTTAAATGAGAAACTACCAGTCATAATATCAAATAATTTAGAGGTTATCCAAGAATGATAATTATTTAAAATTATGAAACAAAATGATAAGGAAATTGGATGGAAAGTAGGGTAAATCACATGGATTATCCTAGCCACTTTAATTAATATTATTATTCTTGAATAAGAATCCAAACTAGTGATATAACCCTTAAGAAGTCTCGAATCGACCATTTTTGAAGAAGTAAAAAAGAGGTAAAAAGACTTTTAGGGGATAGATATAAGGACCCAGCCTTAAACATTACATAATCTTGAGTTAAGTCAATAATTAACATTGAGGATATTTTCAAGTTTATATTTTTATAGAATTAGGCCACTACTATTACATAATAGACCCAGACATTACATGTGGACAGTTACACTTAGTATCCACTTTTCCACCAAATTAAACCATTTAAACAAAAAATGATTTATTTTTCTTGATAAAAATATTCTTGACTTATTAATTTCTCTTACCAATCCTTATAACCTATGTAAAACATTTCAAAAACTTGGGATGAGCATAAAAATCTTATTAAGGAATATAAAATAAGGAATAAAACCGTTAGTCTATAAATATTTAAAACCCATGAAAATATTTTCACAAAATCATACTTTTCACCCATAAAACATAAAATAATTAGCTTAAATAATGTAATCATAAGATTCCTAAAAAGCATCATATAAATCATAATACATAAAGGTAACTTGTGACATATATATCATTCTTACATTGTAGCTTTCACATCTACATAGGGAGTAACCTTCATGGTTACATTTGAAATACCCATCACAATATATTCCCTAAATATCTTAGGAGAAACCTTATCATTTAACTCCATCATGTTACCCAATATATTGGAGAGATATAACGGGATCAACCACCCTTGGTTTATCATGGAACCACCAGTATACATAAGCAATTCCCAAGAACCATAACATAATCATAACACATGAACAAGCATAAAAGAAAAATAACATTTCTACATTGCAATCATAAGACATAATTTTAAGATATTGATATAATCAATCCATCTTAAAAAAAATTTTAAATACCAAAATACCTAGAAAAGGAATATGGTATTTAATTTTCTTTTTAAAAACATTACGGCTTATAGAGGAAGCTAAATACCAAATAATGATCACAGTGGCGGAAAGGTCTTTGTCACCGTGTATGTTAAAAAAACATTCATTTTTTTCATTTGGTAAAACGATTAATAGAAAAAGATTCATTTTTGAAAACTGTTGAATGAAATTAAAAGTAAAAGGGTCTTATTATAAACCATATAAAATAAGGTGGTGTATATTATCAAAATATGCCTCAATGAAAGGATATTGAGACAATGTCTCTTATAAAGATCGTATCATTAGTTTAAGGATAAATCAATGACATAATTATGTGTAAAAAATATAAATACACCCAATATAAGTGTATATTAAATTTTAAAAAATCATATTTCATTCACACATATTCTTGTAAAAACAAAACCAATGACATTGATATTTAACTCAATGAATGGAAACTGAGTTAAGATTTCCCTTACCTTTAGTCCGACTTGTCACGTATAATAATTATATTCTTGAATAATAAAATTAGGTTAATTTATAATTTATTGAGAACATTTTTTAAGTTTATTATTCATTTTATATAAATTATTACCATGTTATAAAATTTACATAATTATTTAAGTTCATATCAGTCGTTTTGTCGATATTCGGTACTTGAGTCTAAAATGAACTTGTTTTAATGTAAATTGTCCATGTGGTCAAAAGTAAATCATCTCCAAAATATTATTCATGATTTAAATATCATATATATCCAGTATATATGTATTTATAATATTCCATAAAATTTGGATATAATAAATTAAATACACCATTCATGGAGATGGTAGGATGTATGTACGCATGAACGCTACTTTCATTTCTTTACCATATTAAAGGAATGAAAAATAAATGATAAATAGGTATATTATAATTTTAGTATAATATATATCTTATATATATTACATAATTTCATTAAAACCATACTTTATACATTATATGTATGGAATAAATGAGTCATATCACTTTGAGGGGGCAGCAGTCCACACTTCCACAAATGAAATTATCGTATTTACACATTTTGGAAAGCATTAAGGTATGTTGTAAATAAAAATTACAGAAGAATAAAGACAATATAAAGAAAATATATTTCATATATAAATATAGTACCATCATAATGTCCACCAAGAGATTTGGTAGGAGAAAATTGAACAATCATCGTTTCGTGAGGCAGTAGTTCACCGTACACAACAACAATATGTTCTCTATCAATTATATGGAGGTGTGTGTTAGTGTAAGTAGAAAACTTAACATAAAACATACTAGTATATTTATGATACTAGCGTTGTTATAAAACAATTTAATAAATATAGGTTAGGGTGTTGGAGAAGAAAAATAAATGAAAGGAGTTTGAGAGAAGACATTACCTCTAAATCAGGTAACTCCTTTTGATTTGAGCCAAAAGACTTTCTTAAATTTATTTATATGCAAGGTAATGATTCTAGGAGTAAGGGGGGGGGGGGGGATTTTTGGAGTTTATTTGATAAGAATTTGGGCAAGAAAAGGGGATTTATAGGTGTGAGTAAGTGGGTAGAGGTGGTTGCCTTTTATAAGAGGGAGGAGGGGCACTTTAGGAAAGTCTTGAAATATTATTTTATTATAAATTTATTTTCAAATTATAATAGATAAAAAGTAATATATTTAGAGGATAATATGAGTATGGGTATAAATACTCTAAACTAATAGGTTTTAGACAAGTTTAGGTCACAAATTTATCCTTATCTTTTGGCTTTAACCCTTAGTTAAATAAATTAACTCTTACCATGTCTTCTTGTATTTTTACACTATATGGTCAATATAGTTACTATAAAATGAAAAGAGAAACTCAAGTGGATCATTAATAAAATTTTTAACATTATATAATTCATTTGGCCAAATATTATATTTTTATGACTATTATACCATTTAATAAAATAGTATTTGTTTTAAAAACTCATTTAAGTCAATTTTGACACTATTTAGTAATTGATTTTTGTTAAATCTATAAAAACTTTATTGATAAAAAAAACTAAATAAAATAAAATATAACATGTCATAATAATCCATAAAATTATTTTATGGCATAAAATTTTTCAAATTACATTTATTTTAATATTTATAATATAATTTATTTGAATATTTTATTAATAAGGTAATCACCGCATCATCATTGTGTCATAAAAAATTTTATTTATTTAATGTCTAAAAATTATAAATAAAATACCATGATATATGAAATATTTTTATATTTATAATTAATATTTTAAGTCAAATAGATCAATTATATAGCCCCACCTTAAATTTGTTTTAGTAAAAAGATACATGTTTATGTTATATTTCCCTTTACTTTAAATTAATTATTATAACATGTCATCTTCACACCCAAGTGGCTCCCAAATGCCAAAAGTTCAGCCTAATGATTTTTTTGGTCACTAGTGACTCATAAAATAATATTAGGACTTGTGTTAGGGTAGTTTTATATTATTATAATATTATTTTTACTCTTATTTACTTAATTTACCATTTAACCATGGTAAATAAAAATAATCACTGAAGTTACTATTCATAATGTCAAAAAATAAAAGGTAAATATTTACATAATTTGAACCTTATAATACCAAATACGGAATAAATTTTTATAAATTCAAAACACATAAGTTGCATTAATTAATTTAAAATTAATTCTCATTGTCAAAACCAGAAAGCAGGTTTTTAAGAAGTAAAAACTATCAAAAGATTGACATGTGTTTATATACAATTTAAATGTGAAATTACTTAAAATGACCAAAATTAGATTAAATTATAAAAACATAATCCAATTAAAATTTATAACTGATTAAAAATATAATATAACTATATAAATAAGTTAGATAAAAAGGCATTTTTGAATTAAAATGCAGTATTTTTTACTATTCATTAAAATATGAATTTCGTCAGAAAAATACCAAAATTTAAACCAAGGTAAATTTTAATGTACCTATTACAAATAATAAGTTTATTATGTCAAATATAACTTATAAAATTGTCAAAAACTAGATTTAAAAAGGGTTCTCCATCAAAATGTGGTAAAACTGTATTTTTTTGAAAAATAATTCTTTTATCTAAAAAATTGAATTTATTCTTATATAATATATAGAAAACACATAAGATAAATTTAAGACATTTAATTTAATATATAAAATATATATTTCATTAAATAAAAATACATAAAGAGTGATATGATTTTATAAACACAATTATTTTCTTTTAAATAGGTTTTCATAAAAACACATCCTTTATATTAAATTGGTTTTTATTTCCATTTATAATAAATTTAGTAACAAATGAATCATTATTTAAACATGTGTAAACCATATTTTCATAATTTAGTTGATACTATTCATTCCCACCATTCCAATGACTAGGTTATAATGGTAACATTTAAATAATAATATTTAGTTGTTCGTTTTAAGCTTGATGCAGCGTATCATGTACACTATTGAACATAGCGTTTATTTCTTAAAAATAGGTATGTTACATCCTCACACTCTTTAATAAATTGTGTCCTCACAATTTTAATTTGGGGTAGGTAACTAGGGTATGAATTTTCAAAATACCCTTATTGCAAACCCAGATAAAAAAGGTTAATAAAACTTCCACTTTAAAAGATAGAAAGTGAAGTAAAAAGGTCACCTAAGATAACACATAATAGGGTTTCATTTAAGAAAACATGGATATGGAAGAAAAAATAAGTGTCAAGTTCTTATGGAGAGTGATAGAAAACACGACCTGGAGAAAGTTAACAACCAGAAAACCACAAAATTTTGATGGGTTAAACAGTCTTTGATTTCATAGTTGGAAAATGTAAACATATTTTTTTTTGATTTAAGATACAGTTCATAAAGTTGAGGAATTATTTTACTACTTAGAATAATAATATAAGGAAATATACTTACTTGACATGTAGAGTTTCATCCATTAATCAAATTCCACCACAAACTCATCTTTTTCCCAAATTGATGAGTATTTAAGATGACTTGGTCAGTCCTAAAGCACTAGAATCAACTTCTATAGAATCACATAATCCAAAAAAGATGAACCACACATTTCCCCTATCTTTAGACATTAACCAAAACCAAAATTGTTAGTACTATATTAGAAAATCCACCAAAAAGAATAATCCTTTACAAGGAGAAGGACTACTTTTATTCTCCAAAATTCAATAGTAATACCCAAGTTCTACATAGACCATTCAACAAGAAAATATCTTTAAAATTACTCAAAATAACCCAAAATAAGATTGAAACCCTAAATTCAGAAGGATTTTATCACATAGTCTTCCATAATAAATCTTAACATTTATCTCCAAATAACATCGACTACTCTTAAAGCCTCACACTGAAAAGTAATTAACCTAATCACATATTCTCCATGATAGGTTAATCATTTACGTAAATAACCCAAATCAACATATGTCCACAATAAAAATATATATTCTTCCAAAATAAAATACAACCATTATTCTTCAAATGAAATCCCATAGTATTCTATTTTCCTTAGGCATATAGTGTTCCCAAAATAGCGAACGTCTTCCAAAATAACATTTATCATTTAATCACCAAATCATTTTCCTATACTAAGGATATCTATTTGATAAAACATAAGTTCCAAAAATCAACTTATTATTAATCCCTAAAATCATTTAACTAAAAAGAATAAGTCATAATAACCAATAAATCCACATAGGCTAGTGGTAGGTGATAAATCCCAGTCGCACTTCAATTGTCGGTTTGATTCTTGCAACCTTGTCTGACGTGATGAGTTGTCACATAGTCTGTGTGTTATCCTTTTTAAAAAACTACATAATTATTATAAATTTTCCAAGACAAGATAAAATACTCCAAAATAACTATAACATATTTTAACCTAAAAGTTTATCTCATGCCTTTCATTTTGCATCCCAAAAACTAATAACCCATAATTACATCAAAATCAAGGATCATATAAACCCTAAAGGTTATTTATAATTATTTCTATAAAAGAAAAGATAATTCTTCCTCAAATAACATTTTCACATAACAAAATTAAGGGTTACACATACTAGGAAAAATATTACAAAGTAATCCCATCATAAAAAGAGAATTAATACTTTTAAAAATTCATCATCCTATAATCTATCACAACTCTTGAATTCCATTATAATCATTTAGTATCCTTCATGATCCTTTATCCATGTTTTTCCATATTATACATTAATAATTATTTCCTAAAACAAAAACATGAATTGTGTTCTAAGATTCAATAATGTCAAATCATAAGCTAGGAAATAATCTATACCATTAATAGGTCATTTTCGGTTTCCTCATCTTCAATTGGAATGACATTAAGAATTGGTAACCATATATTTTCACGGTCTTGTTGATCCCATAATTTCATCAAAGATGAATTTCTCCTAAAACACCATTAGTATCCTTAATATTTCAGAACATAAATCCTTAAAAGTCATTTCTAAGACATTTAACTTACAATAAACATTAAAATTATAAACCTATGATGATATCTTTAACTCTTAATAAAACATCACAATCTCCAAAATTGTATAAACCAACCTTTGATACCAACTATAAGGCCATATCCTTAAACATTACATAATCTTGAGTTAAGTCAATAATTCACATTGAGGATCTTTTCAGGTTTAGAGTTTTAGAGAATTAGTCCACTACTATTACATAATATACCCAGACATTACATGTGGACAATTACACCTAGTATTCACTTTTTCCACCAAAGGAAACTCTTTAAACAAAATATGATTTATTTTTCTTGATAAAAATCTTATTGAATTATTACTTTCTCTTACCCATCCTTATACCCTATGGAAAACATTTCAAAAACTTGGTATGAGCATAAAAACTCAGTAAGGAATATAAAATAAGGAATAAAACCCTTAGTCCATGAATATTTAAAACCCATGAAAATGTTTTCCCAAAACCAGACTTTTCACCCATAAAACATAAAATACTTAGCTTAAATCATGTAATCATAATATTTCTACAAAACTTTATAGAAATCATAAAACATAAAGGTAACTTATGGCATCCATATCCTACTTACATTGTATCTTTTATATCTACATATGGAGTTACCTTCATGGTTATGTTTGGAATACCCATCATAGTATATTCCCTAAATATCTTAGGATAAACCTTATCTTTTACCCCTGTCATGTTACCCAATGCATTAGAGAGATATCATGAGCTCACCCGCTCTCAGCTTATCATAGAACCACCTGTATACGTAATCAATTCCCAAGAACCATAACATGATCATAACACATCAACAAACATAAAGGAAAAATAACATTTCCACATTGTAATCATAAGACATCACTTCAAGATATTGATATAATCAATCTATTCTCAAAACCATTTTCAATAAAAAAATACCTAAAAAAGGAATATGGTATTTAAGTTTCTTTTAAAAAACATTATAGCTTGCAGAGGAAGCCAAATACCAAATAATGGTCATGACGGTGGAAAGGTCGTTGTCGCCACGTACATTAAAAAACATTGCTTTTTGTCATTTAGTAAAATTATTTGTAGAAAAAGATTAATTTTTTAAAACTGTTGAATGAAATTAAAAGTCAAAGGGGTTTATTATACACCATATAAAAGAAGGTGGTGTATATTATCAAAATATTCCTCAATGAAGGGATATTGAGATGTTGTCTCTTACAAAGACCGTATCATTCGTTTAAGGATAAATCAATGACATAATTATGTGTGAAAATATAAATACACCCAATATGAGTGTATATTAATTGTAAAACAATGATAGTAAATTCACACATATTCTTGAAAAAAACCCAATGACATGGATATTTAACTCAATGAATGGAAATTGAGTTAAGATTTCCCTTACCTTGAGTCTGACTCATCACGTACAATTGTTATGTTCCTGAATAATAAACATAGATTAATTTATAAAATATTGAGAACCTTTTTCAAGTTTATTATCCCTTTAATACTACTCATTACCATGTTATAAAAATTACATAATTATTTAAGTTCATATTAGTCGTTTTATCGATATTCAGTACTTGAGTAAAAAATGAACTTATTTTGATGTAAATTTCCCATGTGGTCAAAATTCCATCATGTACAGAATATTATTAATGATTTAAATATAATATATATATATATATTATATATGTATTTATAATATTCCAAAACATTTTGAGATAAGAAATGAAATTCACTGTTCATGGAGATGGTAGGTCGTACGTACACATGAACGCTACTTTCAATTCTTTGTCATATTATAGGAATGAAAACTAAATGATACATAAGTATATTATAATTATATTATAATATCTATGTTATATATGTTACATAATTTCATTAACTTCATCCTTTATATGTTCCATTTATGGCATGAATGAGTCATATCACTTTGAGGGGGCGGTAGTCCACACTTCCTCAAATGAAATTATCGTATTTACACATTATGGAAAACATAAAGGTATATTTTAAATAAAAATTTAAAAAGCATAGATAAAATATAAATATAATATATTTAATATATAAATATAGTTCCATCATAATGACCACCATGATAGGTGGTAGGATAAAATTGAACAATCATTGTTTCGTGAGGTAGTAGTTCTCTGTACACAGAAACAATATGTTCTATATCCATTAGATGGAGGTGTGTGTTAGTGAAGGTATAATAATTAGAATAAAAAAAATACTATTATATTTATTATACTTGTTTTTTTATAAAATAATGGAATAAATAGAGGTTAGGGTGTTGGATAATGAAAATAAATGAAAGGATCTTGAGAGAAGACGTTACCTCTAAATTGGGTAACTCCTTTTGATTTGAGCCAAAAGGATTTATTGAATTTACTTATACTATAAGTAAGAAATATATAAGGAATGTAGGGATGTTGGGAGATTATTTTAGTAGAATTTTGGTGATCCAAGGGGCTTGAGAGGTGTGAGTAAGTGGGTAGAGGTGGTGACCTTTTATAAGAGGGGGGATGGGGACTTTAGGAAAGTCTTGAAATATTACTTTATTATAAATTAATTTTCGGATTATAATAGCTAAAAAGTAATGTATTTAGAGGATAATATGAGTATTGGTCTAAATCCTCTCAATAAATAGGTTTTAGACAAGTTTAAGTCACAAATTTAACCTTATCTTTTGCCTTTAACCCTTAGTTAAATAAATTAACTCTTACCATGTCTTCTTGTAATTTTACACTATATGGTCAATATAGTTACTATAAAATTATAATATAACCTAAAGTGAATCATTAATGATATTTTTAAAATTATCTAAGTAATTTTACCAAATATTATAAATTATTACTATTATATCATTTAATAAAATAGTATTTGTTTCAAAAACCCATTTATGTCAATTTTGACACTATTTAATAATTGATTTTTGTTAAATCTATAACAACTTGATTGATTCAAAAAATATATATTAACTAAAATATTTCATGTAATAATAATCCATAAAATTATTTTATTACATCAAATTTTTTAAATTACATTTATTTTAATATTTATAATATCATTTATTTGAATATTTCATTAATAAGGTAATCACTGCATCATCATTGTGTCATGAATAAATTTATTTATTTAATGTATAAAAATTATAAATAAAATAACATGATGTAGGATTTTTTTAAATATTTATAATTACTATTTATAATCCAAGATATCAATTATAAAACACCACCTTAATTTTTTTAGTAAAAAGATACATGTTTATGTTATATTTACCTTTACTTTAAATTAATTATTATAACTTGTCATTTTTACACCCAAGTGGCACCAAAATTCCAAAAGTTAAGACTAAGGATTTTTTTGGTCACCCATGAATCATAAAATAAGTTTAGGATACATGTTGTGGTATTTTTATATTATCATAATATTATTTTTACCCTTATTTACATAATTTACCCTTTAATCGTGGTAAATAAAAATAATTATTGAAGTTACTATTCATAATGTCAAAAAATAAAAGGTACCTATTTACATAATTTAAAAATTCTGATTAAAAATATATAATCTAATTTTCAAAATTAAAAACATAGAATTTTCATTAATTAATTTAAAATTAATCTCTGTTGTCAAAACCAGAAAGCGAGTTTTTAAGAAGTAAAAAATATCAAAAGATTGACATGTGTTTATATCCAATTTAAATGTTAAATTACTTAAAATGACCAAAATTATATTAAATTATAAAAAAAATATAATTACACTTTAAAACCGATTAAAAATATAATCTAACTATATAAATAAATTAGATGAAAAGGTGGTTTGGAATTGAAATGTAGTATTTTTTACTATTCATTAAAATATGAATTTCATCAGAAAAATACCAAAAGTTCAACTAAGGTAAATTTTGATGTCCCTCTTCCAAATAATAAGTTTATTATGTCAAATATAACTTATAAAATTTTCAAAAACTGGATTTAAAAAGGGTTCTCCCTCAAAAGGCGGTAAAATTGTATTTTTTTTGAAAAATACTTCTTTTATCTGAAAAATTGAATTTGTTCTTATATAATATATAGAAAACATATAATATGAATTTAAAACATTAAATTTAATATATAACACATATTTTTTAATAAATAAAAATCCATAAAGAGTGATAAGATTTTATAAACACAATTATTCTCTTTTAAATAGGTTTTTCATAAAAACACATCCTTTATATTCAATTGGTTTTTATTTCCATTTCTAATAAATTTGGTAACCAATGAATCATTATTTAAACACATGTAAACCATATTTTTATAATTCAGTTTATTATATTCATTCCATCTATTCCAACTTCTAGGTTATAACTGTAACATTTAAATAAGAATATTTAGTTGTTCGTTTTAAGCTCGATGTTTCATATCATGTATGCTATTGAACATAATGTTTCTTTCTTAAAACTCGAGATGTTAAAATAGAATAATTTACCCCATATAATAATCCCAATGGTTAAGTACCTTTCAAATTGTCCCAAATGAAATTGGATACAAATTTTTTCAAAACAAGAATAATGAATTAGCACCCACCAGTATTCAAAATAGCTGGAGAGTTTGTATATATTATAAGGGGTTGAACTATGTAACTAGAAAAGACTATTTTTTTCATACCCTTTGTGGACCAAATGTTAGAGGGATTAGATGATAAGGGTAACTATTTCTTCATTGATATATTTTATGGGTATTTTTAGGTTCCAATTTCTCTATAGTACCAATAAAATACCACCTTCACATGTCCCTTCGGTATATTTGCTTACTAAAGGATGCCTTTCTGTCTTTGTAATGCTCTAGGTACCTTTCAGTTCTATATGGTATGTATTTTATCAAACTTGATTGAAAAATACCTAGAGGTATTTATTGATGACTTCATTACGTATGGAGATAGTTTTCAAATATTTATGAAAAGTTTTGAGAAAATTTTAAAAATATTCATTGAGAAAAACTTGGTTTTAAATTTTGAAAATTCCATTTTACGGTAGAAAAAGGAAATGTTTTGGGACACATAATTTATAAATATGAAATTTAATTAGATATATTCAATGTATATGTAATTTACACACTAATTTTTAACACCCCAAGATTTTAAAAGAGTAATATGTTTGATAGCGTATTCAAAATGCAACATTGAGTTTAAACGAACCGCAAAATATTATTAAAATATTATTATTTAAATATGACCACTATAACCTATCCATTAAATTGTTGGGTATGAATAAGACTAACTAAATTATGAAATATATATAAATTTTCTACTTAATTCATAAATACTTATGAAATAAGCTTTTAATTTTTTTAATAGACATTTATCCATAAAAAATACACTTTCTTCAAAAATGACTTTTATTGCATTTTGTGAGTGAATATTATAATTAATTTTTGTAAATTTTAAAAATATTATTTTATAAAATTAAAATAATTTTTAAAATCATCATATATATATTAACTTCAGTTAAATTTTTTATATTTTTCAAAAAACATTGATTTTTTAGTGAATAGTGAAAAATACAAATTTTTTGTTAAACTGTCATTTCTTTTTAATAAACTAAATAATTTTGAAGTTATGTTACTATTTTAATATTATTTAAAACTAAAATTAGTACTATTTTGTAATATTTCTTCCAATTTATTACTTTAAAATCATATTTATATTTTATTTTAATATAAGTTTATTTTTAGGCTTTAAAACACTTTTTTTATTTATGAAAACTGTTTTAAAGTGCATAATGTTTCTCCATTTTAACTAACTAAACTAACCCCTAATGAGGAATAATATAAATAAAATGTATATATTATATATCTATAAATATTAATTTAAATCAATTTAATTATTATTACTTATCATATGGTTATTATAAGATCATCTTATGCTTAAAAAATGAATTTCTTGAAAAACTGTTTTTCAACATGTTTGCAGGTTTAATTTTAAATTAAATTATATCAATTATATTAATTTAAAATAATAAAATGGATTTAATATTTTTAATCATCATGATTAATATTATATAATAAGTTTAACTTAATTTTTGGTCACTATGAATAGTAAAAATAGTAAAAATCTATTACCACAATTAATATTAAAACCAGTTTACCATGGGATAAACTAAAGAGGTAAATAAAATAAAATGTTTATTTTGAATTTTATAGGTTTTAATATGACTTATCTCTCCTCAAATTATTTATTTTTCAATTTTGGAGCCACTTTTCTTAAGAGAAAATTCCAATTATTGAATAGTTTTAGGTATTTACAAGAATGATACTCATCCTCCCTTATAAAAGGGTACATCCTCTTCTCTCTTTTACACAATTACAAAACCCATTGGTTCAGACAAGTCCCACATAAATATATTCCTTATTTCTCTCCCCACATCCTAGAATCCTTTTTTTGATCAAAAATCCAATCTATGAAGTCTTTAGGTATAATCCTAAAGAGGTAGTCCGAAGAAGAGGTATCATTTTTTATTGGGTATCTTTCTTTTATTTATTATTCCACCTACATGAAATATTAATAAATCATGATGATATTATAAAATAATTATATACTATATACTAATATGTTATTATGTTAATTTAATAACTTAAATACTTCTCCACTTCCATTAAATGGAAAATAAAACCATCGTTCGTGTATACAGAGGACTACTTGTAACACCCGAGACTTTTATGAGAAATATTTTGTTTTTATGTTATATAAATCATAAAAGGAATCTTTCACTACACACAACACTAGCTTGGCTTGCTTTACACGCAATCACGGCCTTCCTCGATAGCTTGCATTGTACGCAATACCGAGTTTCACTAAACAACGACATGCTATTAAAATATTATTAAAACTAGTCGTTATGAATAGTAATAACCACTTTTTGAAATTTTGTAAATTTTATTTTTCAAAATGGACTTCATTTTTGGAATCGGAATATCAAAATTATCCTAGGGTGAAATTTTAGTATTTTTCTGAAAACTTTCAATTTTTGATGAATAGTGAAAACACTGGGTTACTATTTAAATAATTATTTATTTTATTTAAATTTATTTTTGGTCAAAATTGATACATAATACCTATATAAGTTCAATGTTATTCATTGGAGTCATTTTATAATAATTTTAGATATATAAAAATTTTATTGAACTTTTGACCATCTTTTACCCACCTCCTAGGAGAATTTGCAAATTTACATAACAATTAATTTTACCGCTTTTGTGAATGGAATTTAAAAAATCTGAGACACACGGTTGATGTCAGTAAGTAAAATGTGGTTCAATGAGATGAAAATAATTTTTTGTGAATAATAACTTTTTACTTTTTTTTACCACAGTTAAAAGTAAATAGGGTAATTAAGGGTAAAAATGATATTATTATTACCCTAACACATGTCATAATTCTATTGGATAAATGTAATTCGACCAAAAACAAACTTAGGAATAAAATATGACCATTTAGGCCCACTTGGATTAGAATAGGACATTTATTATTAATTTATTTAAAGAAGTGTTAAAATAGTTAAAATCAAAGTTTAATAACTAAATAATTTTTAATATAGGGTTATACATAAGATAAATTCGACTATAAATATTAATTAGAAAGATAAAAATATTTCCTACATAATGGTATTTTATTTTTAATTTTTAGACAATAAATAATTTAATTTATTTATGACATAATGATGATGCAATAATTATCTTATTAATGAAATATTGACATAATTGATGTTATAAATACCTAAATAAATGTAATTTGAGACTTTTTATGAATTAAAATAATTTTATATGTTAATATGACATTTTAGTATTGATTTAATTAATTTTTTAGAACTAATATTTCTGTTATGATTTTCACAAAAATCAATTACCAAATAGTGTCAAAATTGACATAAAATATTTTTAAAAAAAATATTATATTATTAATTGTTATTTTATTCCTAAAAATATAAGGTTCGGCCAAATGACTTATATAAGGTTATATATATTAATAATAAACAACTTGGGGTTTTTTTGGCTTGTTATAGTAAGTTTATTAACCTTATAGTGTAAGAAAACAAGAAGACATGGTAAAAGTAAAATTATTTAACTTAAAGTTAAATCTAAATGATAAGGTTAAAATAGAAACCTAAACGTGTATAAATTCTATTTTATGAGATTTTTTCGACCCATACCCACCTTATATTCAAAATAAATCAATTTGGAGCTATTTAAAACCGAATATGACTTTATAATAAAATAATATTTTTAGTTTTTCCAAAGGTGACCCTCTCCTCCCTTATAAAAGGGCACCTCCTACCTCTCTTCCTCACACCACATTGAGCCTTAAAGCTCGAACAAACCCTACCAATTTCTCCTCTACACTTCCCTATAAACATACTAGAGTTCCTGGTCTTCTTCAAAGACCAATTTTAGTGCACTAAAAGGAGGTCTCAAAGAGGCGCTTCAAAGAAGAGGTAATGTCCGTTACCGATTCTTTCAACTTTATTTATTCTTCCACTTCTTCTTCTTTAGTTGTTTAATTATAAAGTAATAACAAAAGTATCACTAATATACTGATATGTTATTATAAGTATGAAACAACCCTATTTCACCATCTATCCAACCTACGGAAAACGAAATCACCACACGTGCGTACGTACGGAATACCGTCTCCACGCCGTGGTGTAATCTATTTTCCACTACCACCTTAATTGGATGGGTATAATGGTGTAAATAATTAATATATATGATTATTGTAAAGAGATATTGATTCTGAAATAGTATACATACACTCCAATACAATTCCACGATCATGGGAACGATATCATCGCTCGTGCGTACGTACGGAATACCGTCTCCACGATGTGATGCGACTCGTTCTACATGATTTTCATTGTATAATGATTAAATAAATGAATAGAGTGAATAAATATGATATATATTACACTAATACCATTCTGTAAATGAGGTATCCATAACCTAAAAAGAAGAATAAGAATTTATTTGACAAAACATGCATAAGAACAAAAAGTAATAAACACCCGAATAACAAGTAGCAATGAAATATTACTAATAAGAAGCTAAGAATATGACCATATATGATATCATAACAATGATTATGATTCTAGAATAAGTAAATGACATTATTTAAATCATTATACAGGAGGTTCGGACACTTACGAAGCAAATTGGACCTAAGTTAAGGGATAATTTTGCAATCTCATTTTTATCCCAGATCGCTTATACGTAAGTATTTAATGGGGTTATATTTGTCATCCATGATCATAAAATGTTTTTAATAAAGTGTTTAGTATTCTTCCATGTATTTTTAATGGAATGTTTCCCCCTCTTTGAATTTTACTTTGTGTTATGGAAGAAATCTTTCTTTTGTTTACCATATGTGGTACTTTTTTACTTTTCCGACAAAAGTACGAGGAGAATGTTTTTTTAACTTATACGGTATGAACGGATTTTGACGATTTAATAAAGCCTTATTTTCATGAAGCTTCCTCTACAATATTTTATTATTATTTTCAACAAAATAATTTTCTTTTGAAATTGAATGATAATTTCAGAAAAAAAAATTATTTTGCGGAAGAAAGGATATTTTCCTCAAGAATTCATTTCAAGTGTTTTATCAAAACTATTTTCCATCTAAGATGACATTATTTAATATGTGTATGTTTCAAGTGTAATGTCTCTATTATTTACATGGTATGATTCTTCTTATGATGAAATGATATCCATTTGTTTTATATGGATTATGTTATGATGACATGATGTTTAAGAATCCCAATTTATTACATGGGTTATGCTATAATGTATGATTTATGATTTTTTGGCACAAGTAAGAATGATTTAATTATGAGATGGGTGGGACCTATATATCCCTTCAATTCATTGGGTAAAGATTTATATCTCATGAGACAGACATGGCTAGAATGGCAGGTTAAACTGGTTCAGTGAAACAGGAATGAAACAAGGAGTGAACTCGGTTCAGAAATGGACATTGTCCACTAAGATAGTCTTGGCTATGATTATTGACTACTAAGAAATGATTCTCTATGATTATGTGTGTATTACACAAAGTTTCATGTTTTAAGTTATGATTATTGGTATTACATTTCACTATTATGATTTATCCCATGTTATGAAATTATGATTTCTTTTGCAGGTTAAGATTTACAAAATGTTATGTTCTTATGAATATGATGTAATTGATATTTCTTTTATTTACCCTTACTGAGAATTTGAGCTCACCCTTCTGTATGTTTTCTTTCCCCAGGTTAGGAAGAAGGATATTAAGTAAGATATGCCAAAAGGGACTATAGATATGTTGAAATAAATGGGAGACAATGTAGATGCTTTATGAACCAGTTGTTTATGTTTCCCAGTTTCTAAAGACACTATACATATACGGTCATTTCATGGTTTTGTTATATGTTGTAATAAGTATGCTTCAATTTTGAAGTATTATCCATGTATGTAAAGTATGGGTCGTTATAGTTGGTATTAGAGGAAAGGTATAGTCAACCTTTGAAAACTAGGATGTGAAAGCCTTAGTAAGAAACCTAAGGATATGTCTAAGAATAGAACACAATATTAGAAATGGCCATGAACAACCTATGATAAGACCTTAAGTGTGAAATTTTATTCTTGATTATGTGTTTTTCCTATTATAATTAGTGTTTCTCACACTATTCTTCTTGGTTTTAGTCAATTGCTGGAACCCGAAGGAACCGTGTTAATGCAGAATGCGACGGGCAATGCAATGATTGTCCCCCTAAGCAACCAAAAGTTATGGGTGCTAGAATGAAAAATCTTGTAGCCATGCTAACACAACTTTCTCAAGCTACAAATCATGCAGGACTTCCAAACGAGCAAAGGAAGGATAAACATTCTGTTGAATCCTTCATGAGACATCGTCCACCTTCATTCAGCGGGTCTACTGATCCATTAGTTGCTGAACAATGGATTAGTACTACTAAAAAGATATTTTCGGTTCTTCAATGTTCTGAACATGATAAAGTCATCTTAGCAGTTTATCGTTTGGAAGGTGAAGCTGATCAATGGTGGAATCTTATCAAGAATACGATGCCAATAGATGAAATTGATTCCATGGAATGGGACGAGTTCAAGAACTTATTTTTCAATAAGTAATTCCCTCATATTCTTCGAACAAAGATGGAGAAGGAGTTTCTTGAACTAAAGAAAAAGGATGATGAATCTGTTGGTACCTACGAAGAAAATTTTACAAGACTTGCAAGGTACACTTCTGGGATTATTATCCAACTCGAGAGTAAGATCGATTGATTCTTTAGTGGCTTAAAACCAAGTCTTAGAAGGGAGTTAGCCATAAGGGACTTCAATAGCTACGAGGAAATCGTTCTATGTTCTCTCAAAGTTGAGATGGAGATTGGAGTAACCCATCAGTCATATGGGTTTGATAAGAAGAGGAAAATGGAATTCAAAGGAAAATCTAAAGAGCACACTGAAAAGAAGATGAGTTTTCCCTTATGCTCAAAGTGTGGAAAGAAATATGGAGGGAGTTGTCTTAAAGGGACAAGTAAATGTTTCAAATGTGGAAAGGAAGGTCTTCGGGAATTTGAATGCTGCAATGATGGGAAGAAGATGTCTAGTGATGCGAACAATGAAAAGGCTACACAGAGTGCACCTCCTACACTTCAATGTTACAAGTGCAAGGAAATGGGGCATTATGACAATCAATTCCCTAATCCAAGGGTTGTTGATGATGATCGACGTCAACAAACTCTTAAGGCTAAAGACAAAGGAAAGTCACATGCAATTTCTATCAGCGATGTGGAGTACGATAACGAAGTGGTGAAAGGTACACTTACCATCCACTCTAAAGTAGAAAATGTTTTATTTGATTCTAGATCCACCCACTCTTTTATTTCTGAAGAATTTTCTAAGGGTATCACCGTATTACCTCAACAATTAGATGTTGAGTTAGCTGTGACAACCCCTAATGGCAAAACAGTCGCATCAAAAGTTTATAATTCACCTCCGATTGAATTTTGTGGGAAAGTGCTTCCTGAAAATCTTTTGATCCTTCCTATAGTGGAACTTGATGTGATTCTTAGCATGGATTTTCTTTCTCTATATGGAGATCATATCAATTTCCAAAGACGGGAAGTCACATTTCATATTCCAGATCAATCTATGATCGTCTATCGATGCAAGGATGAACATAACCTTCCAGTGGAAATTTCTTCCATCTTATGGGTCTTGATTCCACTAAATGAAGGTTATTTATCTCAAATGGTTGTAGAGAAACTCAAGATTAAGAATATTCCCATTGTACGGGAGTTTGACGATGTATTTCTGGAGGAATTTTCAGGTCTTCCACCAAATCATGAAGTAGAGTTTTCAATAGAACTCGTACCGGGTGCTTTGCCTATTTCAAAGACACCTTATAGAATGGCCCTAATTGAGTTGCAGGAATTGAAGAAGCAACTCCAAGAGAATCTTGATAAGGTATTCATATGCCCAAGTACGTCACCTTGGGGAGCACCTGTTCTGTTTGTTAAGAAGAAATATGGATCAATGAGACTCTACATTGATCATCGAGAACTTAACAAGATAACTATCAAGAACAAATATCCTCTCCCGCGCATTGATGACTTATTTTACCAACTACACGGAGCTAAATACTTTTCCAAGATTGATCTTCATTCAGGGTATCATAAATTAAGGGTCAAAAGGGAGGATATACCAAAGACGACTTTCTATACAAGGTATGGACACTATGAATTTATAGTGATGCAATTTGGTCTTACTAATTCCCCTTCTATCTTCATGGATATGATGAATAGAGTCTTTAGAGACTATCTTGATCAGTTTGTGGTAGTATTTATAGACGATATTCTTGTATATTCAAAGATCAAGGAAGAACATGAAGATCACTTAAGAATTATATTGAAGACCCTGAGAAAGGAGAAGCTTTATGCCAAATTTACAAAGTGTGAATTTTGGCTTCAAAAAGTTTCATTTTTGGGTCACATAATCTCAAAAGAGGGGATATCTGTGGATCCAGAAAAAACAGAGCTTATCGAAAGATGGTCGAGACCAACAACAGTAACTGAGATCTGAAGTTTTATTAGTTTGACTGGATATTATCGATGTTTTGTGAAATATTTTTCACGATTATCTAATCCACTCACCAAGTTGACTCGGAAGGGAGTTAAGTTTGTTTGGACGGAGGAATGTGAAGAGAATTTCAAGGAGTTGAAAAGAAGGTTATTCAGTGCAATTGTACTCACACTTCCTTGTAGTGGAGAAAGGTTTGTGATCTACAGTGATGCATCCAAGAATGGGCTGGGGTGTATTCTTATATAAAATGATATGGTGATAGCTTATGCCTCACGACAGTTGAAAATCCATGAACAAAATTACCCAACTCATGATTTGGAGTTAGCTGCGGTAATATTTGCATTAAAGATTTGGAGGCATTATCTTTATGGAGAAAGGTGTGACATTTATACTGATCATAAAAGTTTAAAGTATATTTTAACACAAAAAGAGCTGAATATGTGCCAAAGAAGATGGTTGGAGCTGATTAAGTATTTTGACTGCTCAATTCATTACCACCCTGGGAAAGCAAACAAGGTGGCAGATGCATTAAGTCGACAAGACCATGCTAGCTTATCCATGATGAGGATCACAAAAGATCCAATATTTATAGATTTACAAAGGATGGGTCTTGGAATTATAATGGAAGGGGAAAAATCTTATCTTTATCAAATGAATGTTCAACTATCTATACATGTGAAGATTAAAGAGGTACAGAAAGAAGATGTAGAGTTACAAAAGAAGGTGAGAAATGTTTCTGAATTTAACCTTGATTGTGATGGGATAATAAGGTTCAGGAATCAGGTTTGTGTTCCTCCCATCCCCGAATTAAAGAAGGAGCTGCTGGCTGAGGCTCATATTTCTTCATTCTCTATTCATCCTGTAAGCATGAAGATGTATAGGGAACTGAAAGAAAACTTCTAGTGGGATGGCATGAAAAGAGATGTTGCTGAATATGTCTCTCGATTCTTGGTTTTTCAGCAAGTTAAAGTTGAGAGACAGAAGTATAAGGGGATGTTACAACCATTACCCATACCCAAATGGAAATGGGAAAACATCACTATGGACTTTGTCACCGGACTTCCTAAAACATCCAAAGGCAATAATGCTATCTGGGTCATAGTTGATCATCTTACAAAGTCTGCACACTTCATTGATATTAGAGAGGATTTATCTACAGATCAGCTTGCCATGATATATGTAAAGGAAGTGGTAAGATTTCCTGGAGTACCACTTTCTATTATATCTGACCGGGACCCGAGTTTTACCTCAAAGTTCTGGCGAAGTCTTCAGCATACTCTGGATACAGAGTTGAGTTTCAGCACTGCTTATCATCCTCAGACAGACGGTCAGTCTGAGAGGACAATTCAAACTCTAGAAGATATTTTGAGAGCTTTATCTAAGGATTTCAATGGTGGTTGGGATCAACACCTACCTTTGGTGGAATTTTCTTATAATAATAGCTTTCACTCCAGTATTCAGATGGCTCCTTATGAAGGTGTCTATGGAAATAAATGCAGGACTCCAACTTACTGGGATGAAGTTGGGGAAAGAAAGCTATTAGGACCTGATCTTGTTGATGAGATGGAAGAAAAGGTCCGATCTATTCAACAACACATTAGAGTTGCTCAGAGTCGACAAAAAAGTTATGCCAACAACCGAAGAAAAGACCTATAGTTTGAAGTAGGTGATAAAGTGTTCTTACGAATATCTCCTTGGAAGAGAGTAATGAGATTTGGAAAGAAGGGAAAGATGAGCCCTAGGTATATCAATCCTTTCAAAATACTGGATCGTGTTGGGAAGGTAGCTTACCGATTGGCACTTCCACCGAATCTCTCCCAAGTTCATGATGTGTTTCATGTATCTCTCCTGAGGGAGAGGTATCCTCATCTGTTTGTTACAAAGTGACGAATTTCGAGGGAAAAATTCATTTTAAGGGGGGTAGAATGTAACACCTAAGACTTTTATGAGAAATATTTTGTTTTTATGTTATATAAATCATCAAAGGAATCTTTCACTACACACAACACTATCTTGGCTTACTTTACACGCAATCGCGGCCTTCCTCGATAGCTTGCGTTGTACGCAATACCGAGTTTCACTAAACAACGACATGCTATTAAAATATTATTAAAACTAGCCGTTATGAATAGTAATAACCACTTTTTTAAATTTTGTAAATTTTATTTTTCAAAATGGACTTCATTTTTGGATTCGGAATATCAAAATTAGCCTAGGGTAAAATTTTGGTATTTTTCTGAAAACTTTCAATTTTTGATGAATAGTGAAAACACTGGGTTACTATTTAAATAATTATTTATTTTATTTAAATTTATTTCAGGTCAAAATTGATACATAATACCTATATATGTTCAATGTAATTCATTGGAGTCATTTTATAATAATTTTAGATATATAAAAATTTTATTGAACTTTTGACTGTCTTTTACCCACCTCCTAGGAGAATTTGCAAATTTACATAAAACTTAATTTTACCGCTTCTGTGAATGGAATTTCAAAAATCCTAGGGACACGGTTGATGTCAGTAAGTAAAATTTGGTTCAATGAGATGAAAATAATTTTTGGTGAATAGTAACTTTTTACTTTTTTTTACCACAGTTAAAAGTAAATAGGGTAATTAAGGGTAAAAATGATATTATTATTACCCTAAAACATGTACTAATTCTATTGGAAGTGTAATTCGACCAAAAAAAACCTTAGGAAGAAAATATGACCATTTAGGCCCACTTGGATTAGATTAGGACATTTATTATTAATTTATTTAAAGAAGGGTTAAAATAGTTAAAATGAAAGTTTAAAAACTAAATCATTTTTAATATAGGGTTATACATAAGATAAATTCTACTATAAATATTCATTAGAAATATAAAAAGATTTACTACATAATGGCATTTTATTTGTAATTTTTATACAATAAATAATTTAATTTATTTATGACAAAATGATGATGCAGTAATTATCTTATTAATGAAATATTGACATAATTGATGTTATAAATACCCAAATAAATGTAATTTGAGACTTTTTATGAATTAAAATAATTTTATATACTAATATGACATGTTAGTATTGATTTAATTAACTTCTTAGAACTAATATTTCTGTTATGAGTTTCACAAAAATCAATTACCAAATAGTGTCAAAATTGACATAAAATAGTTTTTAAAAACAAATATTATATTATTAATTTTTTTCTTATTCCTAAAAATCTAAGGTTCGTCCAAATGACTCTTATAAGGTTATATATATTAATAATAAACAACTTGGGGTTTGGTTGTCTTGTTATAGTAAGTTTATTAACCTTGTAGTGTAAGAAAACAAGAAGACACGGTAAAAGTAAAATTATTTAACTTAAAGTAAAATCTAAATGATAATGTTAAAATAGAAACCTAAACTTGTCTAAATTCTATTAGATGAGAGTGTTTCGACCCATCCCAACCTTAGATTAGAAATAAATCAATTTGGAGCTATTTAAAACCGAATATGACTTTATAATAAAATAATATTTTTAGTTTTTCCAAAGGTGCCCCTCTCCTCCCTTATAAAAGGGCACCTCCTCCCTCTCTTCCTCACACCACATTGAGACTTCAATCTCGGCCAACCCCTGAAAATTTATCCTCTACACTTCCCTAGAAACATCATAAAGGTCCTGGTCTTCTTCAAAGACGAATTTTAGTGCCCTAAAAGGAGGTCTCAAAGAGGCGCTTCAAAGAAGAGGTAATGTCCGTTACCGATTCTTTCAACTTTATTTATTCTTCCACTTCTTCTTCTTCAGTTGTTTCATTATGAAGTAATAACATAAGTATCACTAATGTACTGATATGTTATTATAAGTATGAAACAACCCTATTTCACCATCTATCCATCCTATGGAAAATGAAATCACTACGCGTGCGTACGTACAGAATACCGTCTCCACGCCGTGGTGTAATCTATTTTCCACCACCACCTTACTTGGATGGGTATAATGGTGTAAAGAATAAATATATATGATTATTGTAAAGTGATATTTATTCTGAAATAGTATACATACACTCCAATACAATTCCATGGTCATGGAAACGATATCATCGCTCGTGCGTACGTACGGAATACCGTCTCCACGATGTGATGCGACTCGTTCTACATGATTTTCATTGCATAATGATTACATAAATGAATTGAGTGAATAAATATGATATATATTACACTAATACCATTCTTTAAATGATGTATCCATAACCTAAAAAGAAGAATAAGAATTTATTCGACAAAACACGCATAAGAACAAAAAGTAATAAACACCCGAATAACCAGTAGCAATGAAATATTACTAATAAGAAGCTAAGAATATGACAATATATGATATGATAACAATGAGTATGATTCTGGAATAAGTAAATGACATTATTTAAATCATTATATAGGCGGTTCGGACACTTATGAAGCAAATCGGACCTAAGGTAAGGGATAATTTTTCAATCTCATTTTTATCCGAGATCGCTTATACGTGAGTATTTAATGGGGTTATATTTGTCATCCATGATAATAAAATGTTTTTCATAAAGTGTTTAATATTCTTCCATGTATGTTTAATTGAATTTTTACCCCTCTTTGACTTTTACTTTGTGTTATGGAATAAATCTTTCTTTTGTTTACCATACGTGGTACTTTTTGACTTTTCCGACAAAAGTACAAGGATAATGTTTTTTAACTTATACGGCATGAACAGATTTTGACGATTTCATAATGCCTTATTTTCATGAAGCTTCCTATACACTATTTCATGATTATTTTCAACAAAATAATTTTCTTTTGAAATTGAATGACAATTTCAGAAAAGAAAATTAATTTGCGAAAGAAAGGATATTTTCCTCAAGAATTCATTTCAAGTGTTTTATCAAAAATATTTTCCATATAAGATGACATTATTTCATATGTGTATGTTTCAAGTGTAATGTATCTATTATTTACATGGTATGATTCTTCTTATGATGAAATGATATCCATTTTTTTATATGGATTATGTTATGATGGAATGATGTTTAAGAATCCCAATTTATTACATGGGTTATGCTATGATATATGATTTATGATTTTGTGGCACAAGTAAGAATGATTTCATTATGAGATGGGTGAGAACTATATCTCCCTTAAATTCATTGGGTAAAGATTTATATCTCATGTGATAGACATGGCCGGAATGACAGGTTAAACCGGTTCAGTGAAACAGGACTGAAACGAGGAGTGAACTCGGTTCATAAATGGACATTGTCCGATAAGATAGTATTGGATATGAGTATTGACTACTAAGAAATTATTATCTATGATTATGTTTGTATGCCACAAATTTTCATGTTTTAAGTTATGATTATTGGGATTACATTTCACTACTATGATTTATCCCATGTTATGAAATTATGATTTATTTTGAAGGTTAAGATTTCCAAAATGTTATGTTCTTATGAATATGATGTAATTAATATTTATTTTGTTTAACCTTACTGAGAATTTGAGATCACCTTTTGTATGTTTTCTTTACCCAGGTCTGGAAGAAGGATATTAAGTAAGATATGCCAAAAGGGACTATAGATATGATGAAATAAATGGGAGACAGTGTAGATGCTTTATGAAGCAGTTGTTTATGTTTCCCAGTTTCTAAAGACACTATACCTATACGGTCCTTTCATGGTTTTGTTATATGTTATAATAAGTATGCTTCAATTTTTAAGCATTAACCATGTATGTAAAGTATGGGTCGTTATACTACTGGATCACGAAGCGATGTAACTCATTTTCCATCATCGCCTCTCATGGATATTAATGATGATTTATTTAATTTTTTATATGATAATCATGATATATTAAAATTTCTATAAAATTAATATTTCATATACTTTATTACCTCACCATCCATGAAAAAATGATTACATCGTTCATGCGTACGGTAGACTGCCGCCTCATGAAGCGATGTGATTAGTTTTTTATTAATGCATCACATAATGGTATATTTAAGTTTATTTAAATAAATAAAATGATATTTATTAAATTATTTTAATTTTTAAATATAATATAACACTTAAATTTTTTCCATCATGATCATTGAAAAATAGAAATGTTACACATACGTAAGTATGACCTACCATCTCCATGATTTCAACAAAGTTCTTTTTTCATAACCATAATTCACGGTTATTTTTAAAAGTATAATTTATGTATAAAAATGATAAATATTTAGTTATTATTATTATTGATATAATTTAATAATGAAGCCTTTTACCATGGTCAAAACACCTATTTTGTTTTGAAATTATGAACTGAGCATCCTCAAAACACCCGATGTTCACATAACTAATTAAGTAATTAAATGTCATTAAAATAAATGAAGAAAATAGTTTAAGTATAAGGGATTTAACCTATAATTTTTTCTTAAGAAAAAAAATTGATATAATTTTATTATATAAGAGATAAAATACATACATGATAAAGTTTGGACTCGATGTAAGGGGTTGAGTCTCAAAACTTCTTTCTTTGAGACACATGTTCTTTTATGTACATAATTTCTTTTATATGGTGTATATACTAGGCCTTTACATATTATATAATTAATACTTCATAATCAATGGTATTTTAAGTTATAATACACTTAATTTATTTATGGGGGTTATGATTTAAAAGTTACCAAGGTGGTAAGGGTTTATGCTCCAATCTCATTTTAATCGGGATTGATTATGCTTGAATTTTCTATTGAAGGAAATTATTTGATCATCATATAATAAAACCATTTAATTTTATTCTTCTATATTTATCATTAAAATTTTCAAGTAATACTACCATTTTACTCTCTTTGATACTTAAAATGTTTTATTAAATGTTTTTAAGGAAAATCGACTTTATTTATCTCTTCGAACAAAAATAATTTCTCTTATTTGTCCATATTTTATTTAAAATATTTTAAAAAATATTTTAAAATTATTATATGATTTTTTAAAATATTTTTTTCTTAGGTTGAATTTTTAAAAAATGTTAAATGAATTTTCTTATCATTTTTTGAATGAGACACTTTTTAAACCTTTTTATAATAGTGTTAAAGGAATGTTTCTTTTTAACTTATACAACATGTACGGAATTACCCACTATCATGAACACTCAAATCTTTGAATATTCCTGTAGAATTTACCATGTTTCTTCTTAAATAAATTTTTTTCTATAATATTTTTGATTTTTTTAAATTTTGAATAAGTGATTTCAAATTGAAAAGGGTATTTTTCTGAAAAACATATTTCATGTAATATTTTAAAGACATTTTAATCAATGAAGACCACCTTTGATGTCATGGATTACTTTTAAATTATTCATATATTTATCTATAACATATATACCTATCTTATTCTACCTTACTCTGATAGGGTAATGCATGACTTATGTTTATCTCTCATATTCATTTATTATGAAATTTATTTTTATTATAATATGAGACAATATTATGCAACCCATTTATTTATATAGATAATTATTATGTTTATGACTCATAATTGATTTGACTTTTTGGCACACATAAATAATGAACATGTTATGATAGGTGCAACCAAATATTGTTAGGTGAGCCCAATATAACTTATACGATAGGTGTACCCAGATAGTGATCCAATACATTGGGTAAAAATTTAGTCTCATGAGGCATCATGTATAGGATTATGGAGTAAACCTAATCCATTATGGGACTTTTTCCACCACGTGTTATTTTTTGGGAAGTTATCCTTGACTCATTTTTATGTTATGTTATATGTTGATGCCATATTTACTATGATTCCATGATCTTATGATACCATGTTCTTTATGTTATGATCCCATGTGATTACTCATGAGCCTTATTTTCAATGATATCATGTTATACCTTTAACTCACACATAATGTTTCATTATCATGTTTATTACCCTACTATAATTTTTATCTCACCCCTTTCTTTTATGTATTTCCCTAGGTTATACTATATAGTTTTAGGATATCAAATGTATTTAGGATATCACTAAGGATAATAAAAATAAATATGTCATGTTTTAGTTTTATTTTGACGTTTTATGTACCTAGTATTCTAAAGAAAATAGGCCTCATGATCTTTGGGTTGTAATTAATATATGTTTTTTTAAAAATCATGTAATAATATGTGTAAAAGGATTAGGTCTCTATAGTTGGTATCAGAGAAAAGTTTTTGTTAAACTTTGGAAACTATGATGAGAAAACTTTCATGATAAGTCTAGGGATAAATAAAAGGATAAGTCTAAGTATAGTAAAATATCCTGGAATTTTGGTGAAGGATGGAGTGAGTGGTTTCCAAGAAATTATATCCCTATCTAGATACCAAAAGTGGATATGAATTTGATACATTTATACTGAGGGGTAATAACTATGAAAACTATGCACAAGGATTTGACTTAATCATTACCTGGTGCATGAAAACGGGCCTTGTTTCACACCTAGTTTGACACTCCTGGGGGATATACTTCAGAAATTTAAGAACTCTTTATGAATGATCATAAAGGTTTTGAATAAATGATTACCACGAATAACCTAGGATAAACCAAAGGTGTCATAGATTTAAAATAATGTGTCATGATTTATATATCCTATAAATGATTTTTCATTATTATGTGGTTTCCCATTATGATTTTTATTTATCATACTATGCTTTTTTATTTTAGTCAATGGCTAAAACCAAGAGGAATCATGTTAACACTTAATATGATGGAAAATTTGATTATTATGCGAAACCAAATTAGATGATAAGTGGAGAGAAAAATATTGTGAATATGCCTAATCAACTATTATGATATATGATTAATAATTTGAACTTTAGAGAGATTCTCAACATGTAAAATAAGAGAAATATAGAAATTTTTGAAAGTTCATGTGGTAATGAACATAGAGGAAAGAAGGTTCATCTTCCTACATGTCTAGAAGTTTAGAAGAATCACCTATAAGAATATATAATATTGATGGTAAAATTTTTTCTATATGGAAATGAAGGTTATAAATCAACAAATTACTAAAGAATTAGATGTCTTATATATAGGGAACTTGGGAATTATCCAAGTCAATGACCTAAACTAAGGGTTACCCCCTACACCAGGTAAGGACCTATGTTATAAAAAATCATTGAAGTAAAAGGGTTGAAGTATTTATGTATTGGGATTCAAGAATTATATTGTACAAGTATGTTTACCAATGGTATTTTGATTATAATAATCATGAAACGTCTAAGGGTTGTGTTAATTTTTTAAGAATATATGTCTTCATTTAATATCAATTTAATAGTTATGGATACCATCATGGGTTCATGAGTTTAAGGTTGATCATAAGTTAAAAGTCTTAGACTCCCCTTATTAGGTTCTAAGTGTTGGGATTTTAATTTTATTAATGATATTTTTTGAAATTTTTTATCTAATTAAGATATATTTAACCTTTAGGTTTAATATAAAGGATTATTTGTTAATAATGCTATTATGTTTTAGAGATGTAAGTTGAAGGGTATGAGTTATCCTTTGAGGTTAAAACAACCCTTCAAGTTGAGATTATTGAGGTTATTTTGGATATAGGGTTATTTTTTAAGGAACTATATATGTGAAACCTTTGGTTTTATTATTGAATTTTAGAAATTAATATATTCATATTCATTTTGGGTATTATATTATATTTTTCTAAATATTTTTTAATAAAGATACAATGAATATATTATTACTATTTTATGGATATTATGATTCATTAAAAGTTAATTTTAGTGCTTCAGGCAAAAAAAATTCATATGAGAGATTCATTCCTTATAGTAAGAAGTGAAGTGGAAAGTGATCGAAGCACAACCAAATTTGGAAATTCCGTTAATTAAATAAAAAGAAATCAAGTAATTATGATTTATTGTGTTATCTATCTTAATAGTAAAATAATACCTCAACTCTAGGAAAAGAATATTTAAACAAAAATTCAATCGTATTACCTCCATATCCAATGAATCAATGGTCTTTTAAATCATCACATATTTATGGTTTTGTGGTCATTAACTTTCTCTTGATCATTTAATTTCTTATTATCTATGATTTACCACTTTTAATAATTATTTATGCTTTTCTTACATGTCCATATTTTTACTACCTACCAATGTTATCATACTTGGAAACCTAGTTATGTGTTATTCTATATCACCTTAGTATTTCCCTTTCCCTCTTTTAAGAGGAAATTTTATTAACCCTTTTTACAATGTGGGTTTTACCCAAAGAAATTTTTGAATGTAAAAACATTTATTACCAAGAATAAGTTAAAATTTTTAGGACATAATTTTTTTTAAGGGGGTATAATTTAATACCCCAAGATTTTAAAAGACCACTATATTTGATAATGTATTCAACACACAACATTGAGTTTAAACAGACCACGACATATTATTAAAATATTATTATTTAAATATAACCATCATAACCTAGCCATTAAATTAGTGGGCATGAATATGATTAAATAATTTATGTAATTGATATAATAAATCTAATAAATTTATATGTTATTAGTAAATAAGAACTCAATCTTTTAGTAATGACATTTATTCTTAAAAAATATGTTTTCTTTAAAAATGTTTTTTAGTGATTATTTTAAGGGAATATTATAATTATTCTCTATAAATTTTAGAAATTTTATTTTATAAAATTAACATAATTTTTAAACTCGTAATATAGATATTAACTTACGGTAAAATTTATGGATTTTTCAGAAAATATTGATTTTTCAGCGAATAGTGAAAAATAACAATTTTTGGTAAAACTATCATTTATTTTTAATAAATTAAGTAATTTAAAATTTAAATTATTATTTTAATATGATTTAAAATTAAAATAATAATTATTTATTTATATTTCATCCAATTAATTACATTCAAATAATATTTATACTGGATTTTAATATAAGTTTATTTTTAGCCTTTAAAACACTTTTTTTCCCTGAAAACCATTTTAAAGTGCATAATATTTATCCATTTTAACTAAATAAAATAGAATATAAATGTAATAATTTAAATTAAATCCATATATTATATATATATAAATATTAATTGAAATTAATTTAATTATTATTACTTTTCATATAGTTATTATAAGATCATCTTAAGCTTGAAAAACTATTTTTTCGACATGTCAACATGTTTAATTTTAAATTAAATTATTCCATATCTATGAATTAAATTTGATAAAATAGATTAAATATTTGGAATCATAATAACTTATATTATATAATAATTTCAACTTAATTTTTAGTCATAATGAATATTAAAATAGTAAAAATATGTTACCAGAGTTAATGTTAAAACCGGTTTACTAGGGGGGGTTAGACTGAGGTGGTAAATGAAATAAAATGTTTAAAAAATGTTTATTTTTAGTGTTATATGTTTGTATCTGAATTATATCTCCTAAAATTATATATTTTTCAATTTTGGATGCACTTTTCTTGAGAGTGACTTCCCATTACTGAATAGCTTTAGGTATTTATAAGAATGACACTCCTCCTCCCATATAAAAGGGAACCTCATCTCTTATCATTTACATACACCCAAAACCCATTGTTTCATAAAATAAATGAATTAATATCTCCCTTAATTACCTCCCCATATCCTATAATTCTTGTTTTGATCATAAATCTAATCTAGTAAGGCTTTAGGTGTAATCCAAATAGGTGGTCCGAAGAAGAGGCATCGTTCTTAACTGAACATATTTTTTTTATTTCTAATTCCACATCCATAAAATATTAATCAATAATTATGATATAATAAAATATTTATATACCATATACTATGATGTTATTATGTTAATGGAATAACTTAAATTCATCTCCACTTCTATCAAATGGAAAACAAAACCATCATTCGTGTGTACAACAGATTACTACCTCGCGAACTGAGGTAACTCATTTTCTATAATTGCCTATAATGGTTGTTAGTGATGATATATTTATTGTTTATATATGATAATAATAAAATATTAAACATTATATGAAATTATTTTATCATACAATTTCTTACCTTACCATCTATAGAAAAAATGATAATGTCGATCGTGTGTAAGACAGACTACCGCCTCTCGAAGTGATGTGATTCATTTTTTATTACTGAATCACATGGATGGTATATGTAAGTGTATATGAAGAAATATTATGATATTTATGATATTATTTTCATTTTTAAAGATAAAATAACACATATATTCTTTCAATCATGATCTTTAAAAAATAGAAATGTTACACATGCGTATATATGGCATACCGTCTCTATGATTATAACAGAGGTCATTTTTCATAACTATAATTAATATTTATTTTTAATTGTGTAATTTATTTATAAAATTATAATTATTTCATGATTATTATTCTATATATGATAGAATAATGACCCCTTTGACCACGTTCAACACACTGATGGTGTTTTGAAATTATGAACCGAGCATCCTCAAAACACCCAACGTGGACATAACCGATTTATTAATTAAATACAAAATTACAATAATTTAAGTAAATGTAATAATTATAAGGGATTAAACCTATATTTTTTTAAAAAATAATTTATATAAGTTTATTATAAATTAGATAAAATACTTACATGACAATGTTTGGATTCAAGGTAAGGGTTTCCATCTCAAAACTTCCTTCTTTGAGGCATGTGTTCTTTTATGTCCCTAATTTATTTTATATGGTGTAAATACTAAAATTTACATATTATATAATTGATAATGAATAATTCATGGTATTTTAAGTTATAATTAACTTACTTAATTCATGGGGGATATGATTCAAAAGTTACCAAGGGAGTAAGGGTTTATGCTTCAATATCATTTTAATTAGGATTGATTATGATTGAATTTTACATTGAAGGAAATTATTTAAGAATTATATAATAAACCCATTTAATTTTATTATCCTTTGTTTATTTATGAAATTATCAATTAATAATACCAATTTTCTCTATTTTTCACTTAAAATGATAGAGTAAATGTTTTAAGCAAAATCAACTTTATTTCTCCCTTCAGTCTAAAACCCTTTATCTTCCATGTCCATGTTTTATTTAAAATGTATTAAAAAATGTTTTAAAATGTTTATATGTTTTTTAAATTCATTTTTACCCATGTTAAATTTTTAAAAAATTGTTTAAAAATAATATTCTTGATGTTTTTTGAATAAGACACTTTTTTAAGATTTTTATATACGCATGAAAGGAATGTTTATTTTAACTTATAGCACATGTATGGAATTACCAACTATCATGGACACTAAACTCTTTGAAGATTAATTTAAATTTTTATATGGTTATTTTAAATAAAATGTTTTCTATTATATTTTGGATTTTATTAAAATTTTGAATAAGTAATTTCAAATTGGAAAGGGTATTTTTCTCAAATAAACATTCCATGTAATTTTTGAAGACATTTTAATCAATGAAGAGAAACTTTTATATTATGGGTTTATTATAAATTATGTATATATTCCTATCAAATATAACTTATCTTATTCTCCCTTAATTTTATGGGGTAATACATTCCTTATGTTCATCTCTAAAATGCCTTCATTATGAAATTTATTTTTATTATGATATGAGACAAGATTATACAACCTATTTATTTCCATGGGTAATTCTTATGTTTATTAATTATGATTTATTTAATTTTTTGGAACACATAAATCATGAATATGTTATGACGGGTGTGACTAGATAACATCAGGTGATCCTGATATAACTTATATGATGGGTGCACCTAGATAGTGCTCAAATAAATTGGTTAAAGCTTTAGTCTCATAAGGCATCATTTAATGGTATTAGGGAGTAAACCTAATCCATTATGAGACTTTTTACACCATGTGATATTGTCTAGATATTTATCCTTAACTCATGTTTATTTCATGTTATATATTTCTTCCACGTTTCTTATGATTCCATGATCTTATGATACCATGTTCTTTATGTTATGACCCCATTTGATTACTCATGAGCCTTGTTTTCTAGGATATCATGTTATACCTTTGACTCACACATTATGTTTCCTTATCATGTTTATTCCCTTACTAAGATTTTTAGATCACCCCTTTCTTTTATGTATTTCCCTAGGTTATCCTATGCAGTTTTAGGAGCTCAAACAGTTTTAGGAGATAAATAAGGAGAATAAAAATAAATATGTCATGTTTTAGTTTTATTTTGATGTTTTATGTACCTAGTATTCCAAATACACTAGGCCTCATGATTATTGGGTTTTAATTAATATATATTCATGTTAAAAATAATGTAATAATATGTGTAAAAGTCTTCGGTTTCTATAGACTTACCCCACCACTATGAGACACATTAGATCATTTCTAGGCTATGTTGGATTTTATAGAAGGTTTAATAGGGATTTTAGAAAAATAATCCCCTAATTAACCTAATTTAAAAGGAAAATGATTTAATTTTTTATGATTCATGCAAGAATTTTTTTTGAAATATTAAAAGAACAATTGACTACTACCCACATAATCTATTCACTAAACTGGAATTACCACTTTGAGATCTTGTGTGATACTTACAACAAAACTGTAGGGGTTATAATTTACAAAATGATTAATGTAATTCCACAGGTGATAGACTACACTTAACAGAACCTAGAGGCATCCTATATTAACTACACAACAACTGATAAGGAGTTTTTATATATTATTGTAGCTTTAGAAAAATTTCATTCTTATATTTTAGGGAGTAAAGCAAATATTTATTTTGATCATGCCACGTTGATATATTTAATCAATAAATCTAATGAAAATTCCAGACTAGTGAGATGAATGTTGTTTCTGTAAGATATTTATATGAAGATCATGGATAACAAGGGTCATGAGAGCCTGATGGCAGACCACATGATCTAGTTACCTCATGCTTCCAAGGTAGAACCAATGCCTAATACTAGTATAGATGAATCATTCCCTAGTCAGAAACTGTAAAAACTCACCCAAGTGCCCTAGAATTTGAACATAGTCAATTATTTCATCATAAAATGTATCTTACTTCTTTTCTAAACATAAAAATGATAAATTGAAATTTTAATCAAAATATCATGTTCAAGAGGATCCTTATTTATGGAAAATTTTTAATGACCAAGTCAATATAAGGTACATCCTTAAAGAGGAAATGAACCATGCACTTTCTTTTTTCCATACACTTGCATGAGTATGCTATTTTGGACCTCAAAAAACTTATGGAAAATTTTTAGAATATGATTTTTTTTGGCCCTCAATTTTTAAAGGCTCACATGTTTTTTGAAAAAAATATCCCAACTACTAGTTTTTTGGTGGGATTTATAAAAGAAATGAGATACCTCAAAAACCTTTGATTTTATATTAGATATTAAATGTATGGGGAATATATTTTAGGATCCCCTTTCTAGCTTCATTTAGAGTTTCATACATTTTTCTAAAAGTGTACCATGTTTCTAAGTTGATTGAAGTAAAATATACTCAACCCGATGATTCAAAAACTATTATTGAGTTTCTAAAAGAAAATATATTTATGGGTTTGGAATACCTCAAGTTATAATTAGTAACCAAGGAACCCACTTCTTCATTAAGAATATGAAATCCCTCGTGAATATATATTAAGTGCACCACAAAACTTTCATTACCCACCACCTTCAAATAAACGGACTGGCTAAGTTGTGCAATAGAGATGTCAAAATAATTCTGGATAAAACATTGTAACACAACCATAAACAATTGAGTAAGAAATTAGAGGATGCAATGTGGGATTATAGAACTGCCTAAACCCCCCTAGGCATTTCATACTACAAATTTTTTTATGGATTTTTTTTTCACTTTCCTATTGAGATACAACACAAATCCTATTAGGAGGTCAAAAGAGTGAACCTAGAGTTTGGTAAGGCTGGGGAATAGAGAAAGCTACAAATGATAGAGCTTGAGGAGTTGAGAAGGGAAGAATATGAGAAATCAATTCTTTCATAACAACCTAGGTAATGTTAATAATTATAATTTCTTATTAAAATTCATTAATTAGATTTTATAGAGTTATATACATTATAAGAATATTTCGTAAATTTTTCAGTTGAAAGGAAAAAATATTTATTTCTAACCAAATCGGGTTTTCATGAATTATGTGGTTTTATATAAAATATTTTTTTAAAAATTATATAATTTAAATTTGATAAAATTAATATCATTTTCAAATTTATAATTTCAAAAATTACCTTAGGTTGAATTTATGTATTTTTTTGAAAAGATTTTTTTAGTGAATAGTAAAAAATATAAATTTTTATGAAATATAGTATCTTTTATGATATCTCCAAGACATAGATATGATATAAAAATTTATTAAAATTATAAAGACTCATGTATGATAATATTTCAATTACACAGTCAGGATTTTTTTATCACTGGGGGGGGGGTGAATCAGTTATATATTTTTATTTTTATGTTTCCTTACTTTTGAAACAAAATTCGACTTATGTTAAATATTTATTTCTCTTATGAAAATAATCAAACACACATCCACAAGAACATATAAATTTGTAAGGTTGACTACTTAGTAAGAGTAGCTACATCCTTAGTATGATTCGTAAACAATCTAATACCACAGAATCCACTAGAAAACAATCCTTTTGTGTGGAATAAAATGAGTATGATATGCCATTAAACTCATGTAGCACTATGTTCAATAAAACAATTTATGTGCTTAAAATATCAAGAAATGATGTAATATAATTTTGTGATTCATAATCAACTTTCACAAAACATAGGATTTCAAAAAAAATATTCACTTTATTACCGAGGAGAAGGTAAGAACTTCCTAGACTTAGTAATGACACTTATTATGATTTCCAAGTTTTATTCCTAAGTCTGATTGCTCAATATGATAATATTTATCTATTATAATACCACTCAAATAATTCTAAACTTCTTATTCTTCAGTCTGGAAATCTCAATACAATTTTCCCAGTCCAATTATCCATCCCAATACGATAACCTACTAAATAAAATATTGTCTCTTCTCCTTTATTCTTCTATCTAAAAAACATCTTCAAGAAAAAAAATCTAGAAACTTATTCTTGCTATAATTTTAGATATTCTCTCTCCTCTTTCTCAAATGATGCAAGTCATTGAATACACAAAGTATTCTCATCCTTTTATAGACATGCCAAAATAGTTTTAAGATGGATTCTAAAATTGTTTTCCCACTTTACCAATTTTCCAAAATATTCAATATTCCTTAAATCTCAGATCTTTCTTTAACTTGTTCAGGGACTTTAATTTACCATAAATTTCATATCTATATTTTAATTCTTCTACGCTTCATACTTCCTAAAAAATTTCTAGTCCAAATCTGATTCTCCATTCTAATTTCCCAATATGATTTCTTCATTACAATGCTCCATACCACTTGCATATATAGAGAAATAGACAACTTTAATCTTCTTAGAAAACTTTAATCTGATTCTTATTTCAATTTCAATTATGATTTCTTCCTTACATTGAGGGTATTTGGTCACTCCAATTTTCTTGAACCACTTGAAAATAAATAAGAACTGAAGACATCCCATTACATTTATCTGTACTAATTGGAAAACCAATATTCTTGTTCCAATTTATTAATTATGATAAATATAACAAATTCTTCAATAATATGTATCTTAACCCACATAAAAATACTTGAAAACAAATTAGAGTTCATCTTTCTCTTTAACCACTTGTTAAGAAAGACAACCAAAAATTCATCTTGATGGAAACAATTGAATAAATTGTTGATTGATCTATAAATTTCTTTTTTATGTTCCACCCTAAAAAATTTACTCATTTTTACTTTTCATTTGTCCCAATAACTCCAAAAAACAATTCTTCCTCTGATGATTATGATAGCATACCGAATCCAATGAACTGGTATCAACAGATCCAACTTTAAAAACTTATTTATTGTCTGAATATGATACCAATGAACTTAAAATACTTAACTTCTTTCTCTTTTCTAATTATGAAACTCATCAACTTATTTCTATAAATATTTAAATCTTTTGGATTTGGGTCTAACTGAAAACCAGCACCTTTGGTTTCTTTCATTACAATCAACCTTCTCATGCTTAAAAAAATCTGATTTCAGTAATCTCATACCAATGGAATGAGATCGGAAAGGTTTTTTTAGACAAACCTTACTATTCTTAAACTTCTTAGTTGTAAGAACGAATTATTTATGACTTAGAAAACATTTAAGATTAGCTTTAGCCTCATCTAACTTATAATGGAAAGTATTGTAACTTTCCATTCCTCCTGAAACATCTTCCTTTACTACCAAGCCTAAATAGAATTGGAAGAACCCCCCCTTTCTTTCACATGTATAAAATCATAAGTTCTAAGACAACTTATGAATTCTATGAATTAAAAAATAGAAAAACATCATCAGATTTCTATAAAATATAGTTTAAATATGATCCTCTTCCTCATTAAGATTAGAAACTCATTTCATACCCAAGGTGAGTCTGATGATCATTTTCTTCCAGAAAAACTTCTTCCAAATACAATTTACTTTATTAAGAATTATGAGTCCTAAATCCTGAATATGATGGTCCATACAATTTTAAACTTTTAAAAATTGAATTTATTTATCTTTTTTGATAAAAAAGACAACATACTTGTAAAAAAACTTCTTCTTTCTTTAAAAAACCTTCTCTATCCAACTTGGTCCCAACAATCTCCCCCTTTGGATTTTTTTTTTCAACCAAAATTCATAAATTACTTTACTTCGTAACCTCAAGCTATGGATTAATTATCTACAATTATAAGCCTATGTGAGCTAAATCATTATAGGAAATAAGAATCATTGATAAAAAAACCGTGCTATCCAAAATTAGCGAATCATGAAACATCCTTAGATTTTATTCACATCTTTCTTTTCTTCTTCAAGTTTCCTGTAACAAATATTTTTTCCTACAACCGTTCCAACAAATAGTTAGAATAGTTCACACATTAACATGATGAGTTTCATAGATTACCCACAACTCTCCCTTTATACATTATTTCTTAAAAATTTCAGCACATATTCAATATATAGATTTATGAAAAAATTATCCCCCTTGAAAACACTATCCAAAGATAAGATAAGATACGAGACAAAAACACATACCTCAACCATGATGTGAAAGAGGTTAGATGTCCATGTGTAACCTCAGTTTAGACAAATTTTCTTTTGGTAAAGGTTTTATGAAAATTTTATAAACTTGTTCTGATATAGGAACATACTCTAGCTTCAATTAATTGTTCTCTACATGATATTTTATGAAATAATATTTGATATCAATATATTTTGAATGATAATTTTGAACCATATTCTTAGTAAGGTTGATTGCAATTTTATTATCACAACCCAAAACAAAGGGTAACTTCAATTCAAAAAGCAAGTCTTCTAACTAACATTTCATCTAAATAAGTTGGCTAGTAGCTTGATTGCTAGAAACATACCCAGCTTATGTTGTTCTAAGAGTTACTAAATTTTGTTTCTTTGTATGTCAATTAACAAAAATTTTCCCTAGAAGGAAAACTCCACCACATGTGGATCTTCTATCATCAACATTTCTTGCCTAATAAGCATCCAAATACCCAAAAAAGTCAATACTTTCTAAGATATCATAACTGATTCTGAAATTTTTTGTGCCTTTAATATATCTAAGAATTATTTTTTGAATAAGTAAATGTGATTATTTAGGAGAACTCTGAAATATTTCACATAAGGTAATAGTATAAACAATTTCAAGTATTGAGGTAGTTAAATATAATAAACTTCCAATCAGCTTCTGAAACTCTTTATGATAAACTTACTTGCCTTCTTCATCTTTAAACAAATTTTTTCTCACTAAAATTGGTGTGTAAATTGGTTTCTAATTTTCCATGCCAAACTTCTTAAGAAGTTCCTTATCATACATTTTTCAAGAAAGAAAAATGCGTTTCTTCTTTTGTAAGATTTGTAACCCAAGAAAATATTTAATTTCTCCCAACAAGGACATCTCAAACAACTTTTTCATCTCTTTATCTAATCTTTCTGAAGTTCTTTCATTATTCCCAACAAAGATAATTCCATCAATATAAACAATTACAATAAGGGAAAATTATTGACTTTCCTTGATGTAAATATTTGTATCAACTCTTCCTTTCTTAAAATCTATCTTCCAATTTGGAATACCATGATCTAGGATATTTTTTATCCCATACAAGGATTTATTCAGATTACACACAAAACTTTCATATTTCCCAAAAACAAAGACATAATTTTGTTCAATGAAAACTTCCTCATCAAGATCCCCATTCAGAAATGCGGAATTCACATCCATTTGAATTTTTTTAACTTCATTGTGCAGTAATAGTAAGAAAAATTATGATTGTTTCTAACCTTTCCACCAGAGTAAAAGTTCAATCAATTTCAATTTCTTCTATCTACGAGTTCAACGGTGCCCTCAGATTTCAATTCTGAGCACCGATTCAAAAGTTTTAAAATCTCACTCATACGTTTACTGAACGTACCCGAACAAAACTTTAGAAATTGATTCCGGGCACACCAGGCCTCGGAATCACGCCCTGTCAGTTTTTGCAGACTTGTAAAATTCCCATGTATTTAAAAAAAATTCCATGGAAATTCTGGGTCTTTACACCCTTTATGTATTATTTTGAACGTTTTATAGATTTTTTAAGTGTTTAATTGTTTTATTAAATTATTTGGGTAGTGTGTTGGACCTTTCTATGATGGTTTTGGGCTGCAGGTGTCGAGGTATCCTACATGTACATGCGTAGGGTAAGGCATATATATATAGATTCACTCTTTGTACATATTATCTCATGGCATGAGGAATTTGTGCAATGAAGCTAGGGGTATATATATATATATATAAATGATTGTGTGTGTATGCATCAAATGTCAGTTCGAGTGGTCGTCAATAAATAGTGACATGTTTGAGGTAGGTCTCCTATTCCTATGCCTTTAATTTGAATTTCATAATTTCATGCTTGTTTTAAAAATAGGTTTTACATTTATTCTATATACACATGCTATGAAATTTGGTTGCGTTTTCTTGAAATGATTATGACTTTATTTTGGAAATTGAAATGTATTTCTAACGCCATTAATCTTAAGTGACTTTTCTTGAAAATTGATTTCCTAAGTGGTTTTGAATTGGTAATGATTATTTCCAAAGGTGATTGGTCTTTTGGGTGTTTAGTTATAAAAAGTGTTCCCTTTATGTAATTAAGACCGTTTGGGACCTTAAGAATGTTTTATGAAATAGAAAAACCTCTCTTGAGGCACTCCCCCTTGGTTTTAGAAAATTATTTTTATGTTTAATGTGTTATTATGTGCCTAATTTGATGCTTATGCATTGTGTGACATGAAATAGGAGGAAATCGCTTAAGGAGGGAGAACAGTGCTAATAGGTTGAATGAGTTTTAGATAAAGAAATTGTTATGTACACATATGTTTACTTGATAAAGAAAACTCACCACTACTTGAAATAGAGAACAATGGGAAACCTGGGTATCTAGGTGGGTGGACCAGGATTAGTACGCTAGATGACACGATAGGGGTTAATCCCAGTTTCATCTAGCAGGATTGACACAACAACACTAATTAAACATATGAATTACTAAGGGTTGTGATTTATAAGCCACGATTACTAAGGGTCGTGGTTTCTAAGCATCATTTTCTAAGGGTTTTTGTTTCTAAGCCACATTTCACCGAGGTATGAGGTCTCTTGGTTCCCACTTTTTCTAGATAACTATAGGGATTACCCATAGTGCTCATTTGAGACATGATGCCTGTGATGTAATTTTCATTTTAGTTGTTTCATACTTGTTGTCTTATTTGTGAAAAACATATTATAATCTAAATTTGTTTCTTTTCATTTTGAAACATTAATTAAGTCTTGGAACCTATTTTAAAAATGTAGTGGGAGAGAAATGATTTACTTGAAAATGAAAAATTTTTACTTGAATTTGAAAGGAATAAAAAATAAACATTATTTTATTATGTCCTATTTTCAAACTATAATGTTTAGGATTTCATATAAAATTTAAGGGCATAAGATGTAGTTATTCATTGGATTTCCTACTTAGCATCTTGATGCTCACACCTACTTTACTTTTTAGTTTCATGTTTTTCATGTTTTGGATCGCTCTTGGAGCGAGTGTAGTTTATGTTCTGTGGTGACCCACGAGGTCACTTGAGGTATGTCTTATTTCTATTTCATTTTTTTCCACTGTCCTTTTGTTCAGTTTGTCTCCTTATATTTATCTATTTTTCTCAGTTTATGCTTACTTATCTGTCTTTTATTTTGGTTCAAATCATTCCCAACTGGTTTATTTTTGATTCTCGACACTAGTTTCCAGCCTGTGGGGATTAGGAACACCCTTCGGGCCATGTCGCGGGCCGACACGGGTGACTAGTTCAAGGTCGATCTAGGTTGGTTTATGACAAAATGGTATTAGAGGATGTTATTGTTAATTGGGGTGTCAGGTATCTTGGTGATTAGGTGTTTCAGGACTTGAGAGGTAGGTGCGGGAAGGATGTCATGAACCCTTTCCCATCTCAAGACTCGAGTTTCCAGGGGTAGTTTGGGATTTGAGTTTTTCTTTCGCTTGGTCCGTGTGGATGAGGGATGACAAAGGAAGTGATCTGCTGTTACGCGACGAGCTTTCATGGAGTAGTGACCCATGTACACCCCAAGTGAATGGTTCAAGATACTTCCTATGGTGTATGCTCGCTCGGACCATGGTCTGCTAAGCCATGTTACTGGGTTGGTAAAGCCACTAGTCCCTTATTTTTGGAAGTTTTGACATGAGTTATGTTTGGGATTATTTTTGACTGACTTGAGTGGATTTCAAAAATTAAAATGGTTCATCAAAATAGGGGTTTTTAAAAGGGAATGTGGTTTTGGAGTGGAAAATTAATTTTGAAGTGGAAATTGTTTTCTTTTAATGGAATATGGTTTCAAAGAAAAAAATGGGAGGTGTTTTGGAAGTTGTTTTGGGATCTTGGTAACACTTTCTGGAATGTGAATTGGAAAATGTTTGAGGATTTGGAAATGTATTGCTTTAATGATAAGTGACATTTTGAAATTGGTTGAGAGTTTTTGATTTATGTTGAATGATCTATTTTGTAAATGATAAGTGTCTTGAATTGACCCTTGGTATTCCTATGAGTGATCACATACATTGAGGTACACATGTGACAAGTGAAAAAATTGGTGACATGAGTGGATGGGTGCTTGATATAGCACATGGATATGTATGTGTGAGACTTCATGGAATACCAATGATGGATATTTATGTTCTTTTATTTGCTCAAAATGGTTTTCAAAAAAGGGTAATTTAAATGTTTTGAAAATTAATTGAGCATTTTTTTAATGTTCTCTTTTCGTGTTTGGTATCTTTTTTTTCATGGGTTCTTGTTTTTGACATATAAATTTTTGTTGGAATGGTGGTTTGAGTTTGAGATTTAGTTTGGAATTAAGTTGTGGAATTTTGATTTATGATGAGTTTTTATTTGGATTTGTGCCTCTTGTTTTTGAGTATGCTTCCCAGAAAAGTCCCAGAGGTTTCTAGTGAGTCTCTTCTAGTTGTTGGTTCTACCTAAACTTTTAGCAGAGTGGTGGAATTGAATTATTTTTGGTTGTTGTCCATCTTCTGTGGTGATCATGATCTATTGAAGGCAGCGAATTGGCTTGGTGAAATCATTGGTGTTTTAAGGTTATTGGGAACTCCCAAAACTATAAGAGCTCGTACTGGTTTGAGTTCATTTGAGGGTTCAACATTGGATTGGTGTGGGAGGAAATCACAAAATCGTTGCATGATGGGATTTCTTGGAAGGTGTTTACGAAAAATATTTTCTGATGGTTTATATCTTAGGAAGTGAAGGTGAGGGAAGTGGAAGATATCATGAGTGTCCATTAAGGCCAAAAGATAGTGAAGGCTTACGTCAGGAATTTCAAGGGGTTGATTCCCTTTTCTATGGAGGTAGCATCATGAAATCAATTAAAGTTTCTCTTGTGTGGGGTATTCATCTAGGGTACAAGGACCTATTATTTTTGGTGTTTGGGATGGTTCCCCATTCTGTGAGAGTGAACTGAAGGAACCTATCTCAGATATTTTTTCTTATCAATTCCATCTTATATTAGTCGGGCCACTCTCTTGTTCACTTCTGGTGTGGCCGATTTGGGTACTTTAAGTCACCTTTTCATCATCCTTATAAGGCTTACTATCAGTGTGGCCATTTGGGAAACTTAAAGAGGTTCCACTAGCGGCAATGTCAGAAAGAGTCTCAACAGGAGGATGTTAGCTCTTATCTGTGAGGCAACAGATGCTTTAAGACATCAGATCTCTAGCCACAATTCTCAGAGTGAATCCTTTCACGCGGTTAAGAATCATTGGGTGTGGGGAACCTTGGTCTAACTTTTGTCTTCAGTGCTAAAATAGGGATGGTTTGAATTTCTCTGGTGTAGCTTCCTCATATTTGAAGGTTCTATTTTGTTGTAAGAGGTGTAGATGTCTCTTTTTCTCATTGTGGTCATTGTTCTTTGAATACCCAACCTTGGTTGTAAAAAGGTGTGTTGATCCCGTTTTTTGGTAATTATAGTAGTTGTGCCTCCTCAAATGTGAGCTTTTAAGGTTGTCTCTTTATGGATGTGAGTCTCAAGATTATTGTATCTCTTGTGTGGATAGTTACTTTGGTGACCCGTTCTTGTTTTAGGATGTGCTCGTTTTGGATACACATGCATCTTAGGAAATAATGAATAGTGGATTGGTCCTCCATTCAGTTTGGGGTCTTTCGTTGAGGACCCCATGTAGTGGGGGTTTGGTTTTTGTGAAGAGTTCATGGGTCGGTTTGTGTTGGGCCCGTACCGATCGGTGCTAATTGGCTTAAGTTGGTCGGTTCTTTGATGGTGGGGAGACCCACCATGAATCTTGTCGTGACTTCTTCGAGAGTTGTTTTGTGTGGGAGTTTTGGTCTGTGTTGGCAGTTTTCTCTTATCTCAAGTTAGCAATTTTAGAGTTTTTCTGTGCTGAGAGTCTCAATGTTGGTTGTTCTAGTCGGGTTCTTGTGGAGGGAAGAACCCTCCTTGTTTCCTGATGGATCTTCTCTTTATAGTTTCCCTTAGAGTTGGTCAGGTGTGACTGATGGAGTGAAAATTCACATTGAGTTCATGATTTTGTTATCCTTGTTCAGTTTCAAACTCAATTTTGGTTCCTTGGTTGGATGGTTGTCTTTTTGAGGGCAGAAAGTTTTTGTGGTGGGGAGAATTGTCACACCCCGACCTAGTATCTTGTGGTCGTAGTTATTTTTATTTATTTATTAATTTTTATTTGTCTTTTGGTTTCTTAAAGTTTAAAAAATTTATTAAATTAAAATCAAAATGAAATGAAATAAAATAAATGGAATTTTTTATTAATAGTAATAATATTATTATTATGGTTAATGATAATAATATTATTAATTTTTTTACTATTATTTATTAAAGTTTTATTTATTTTATTTTATTTTTATTTTCTATTTTTTTTATTTTCCCCTCTTTTCCATCATTCCCCCTATCATCTTCACATGTCCCCCCCTATCCCACAACTCGTGATGCCTCTCCCTCCCCCCCTTGCCTCACGATGCCGCCACCCCCCTCCCCTGCGTTCCCTTCTTCGGCGAGCCCTCCCTTCAACCACGCTACCTCCCTCCGGCCGACATCCCTCTGATGAAACCCCTACCCTGCTCAAGGGAGTACAGAGTGAACTCCCTCCTTCTGGATGGTGCTCTCGCTGTCGCGCCACCCTCTCCCTCTGGTAAGTAGCTCTCCCTCCGATGAGCAACCTTCCTTCGGCCGGACCCTCTTCTTTCCCCCGGTAAGCACCTCTTCCTCCTTCCCTAGAGTTTCATTCATTTTTTTATTTAAAGTTTTTGGTTTCAAGTGGGTAGGATGTTAGATTTAGGGTTAATTCTTGATAATTTTGGTTTCATTGTTCGATTTGGGTTTCAATTGGGTGAATTACATGGTGCAGAATTAGTTTTAGAAAAATTTCATTATTCTTTTGGTTTTAAAAATTATTTTTCTCACTTGAAATTGGCTGGTTTTAAATGAAAATAATTGTTCTTATTGAGTTTCTTTTGTTTAATTAATTTGAAATATTTTTTACTATTTCACTTGGTGCGAAGTTGGTATTTGATAAAAATCAAACATGTTTTTAAAATTAAAGTGACATTTTTTTGGAATTTGGGTATGGTCTATGTGTTAAGCCTTGGTGTGCACCTTGGTAATGTTATATAAATTAAGAAAATGACTTATTTCATTGTGCAAGTGATGCGAAACTAGTTTTTGAAAGAATTTGATATGCGTTTGGGTTGGAATTGGTTTCTTAATGCAAATTTTGGTGTACTTTTTGCGAAAAACCTTATTGTGCCTCTTTTAAGTGTTTTATAAATTGTAAAAATGGTTTATTTAATTTTTCAAGTGGTCAAAATCAGGTTTTCAATGGAACTTATGGTGAAAATGGGTTTGGGTGTAGGTTTTTAAAGGGAAATGCATAACTTGGCATGTTTGAGTTTTCATGTATTTATAAATGTAAATTTTAAATGGTTTAAACAATAGAATGCATGTTTTGGAATTGGTTCCAGTTTATGTGATGATTTGAAATGGCCTTTGGAAATGGTTAAATTGATTATGTGCTTTTCTTTTAATATTTTCAATGGGTTTTATGAGTTATGTAAGTGGTGTGTCATTGATGAAAACCCTTGATGTGTTATTTTGAAATGTTTTATATATTATTTAAGTGTTTAATTGTTTTATTAAATTATTTGTGTAGTGTGTTAGACCTCACTACGATGGTTTTGGGCTACGGGTGTTGAGGTATCCTACATGTACATGAATAGGGTAAGGAATATATATATAGATGCCCTCTTTGTACATATTATATCATGGAGTGGGAAATATATGCAATGTAGCTAGGGGTATATATATATATATATGTATAAATACATGTGCATGTATTCATTAAATGTTGGTTCGAGTGGTCATCGAAAAATAGTGACATGTTTGAGGTAGGCCCCCTATGCCTATGCCTTTAATTTGAATTTCATAATTGCTTGTTTGTTTTCAAAATATGTTTTACATTTATGCTATATAAACATGCTATGAAATTTTGTTTCAGTTTCTTGAAATGATTATGCCTTTATCTTGGAAATTTATATGTATTTCTATCACCATTGGTCTTAGGTGAATTTTCTTGAAAATTTATTTCCTAAGTGGTTTTGAATTGGTAATGAGTATTTCCAAAGGTGTTTGTACTTTTTGATGGTTAGTTGTAAAAAGTTTTCTCTTTTTTTAATTAAGCCCATTTGGAACCTTAAGAATGTTTTATGAAAAAGAAAAACCTCTCTTGAGGCATGCCCATTTGGGTTTAGAAAATTATTTTTATGTTGAATGTGTTATTATGTATCTAATTTGATGCTTATGCATTGTGTGACGTGAAAGAGCGGGAAAGAGCTTAAGGAGGGAGAACAGTGGTGAGAGGTTGAATGGGTTTTAGATAAATTTTAAGAACCCGAGTTTTTGAAACGGGTTAAATTTCCGACCCTGTTTGAAATTTTCGGCTTTTTTTGTAAGATTTTGGCTGATTTTGTGAAGTCTGGAAAATCTGGGAAGTTTCTATAAATTTTCAAACAATAGTCCGTGTACTCCCAAGTACACACCATGTATTGGTTAGGCAGGTGACAACCCATGTGAGACCAAGTACATGCCGTGTGGTGCCCATGTGTGAATTTCCATCTACACGGCGTGTAGTCTTCCTTAACACGCCGTGTACCTATTTTCGCGTAAATGGCTGGGTCCCTGGCCATGTGTTGACCGAGTACACGGTCCAAGATGTGCACTAGACTCCGCTTAAGTCGGAGTACGGAAAAGTAATCTACACGATGTGTAATCTTGAAATACACGCCGTGTACTTTTATTTTTATTTGAGCATCTGAGACGTCGTCGCGTCTTATTTCCAGATTTGTCTTCTTCTCCACTGTTGGAAGAACAGTTTGTCCGAGAACCTCTAAAAAATAGAAACCCTCCTAGATTCTTCATACGACCTCTGTTCTTTGATCCATCGGTGGCTGCGGGACCACATCAGAAAGGTTAACCCCACACACCCCTCTTCGTCCTTGATTCCTTGCCTATTTCTCCACAGTTTTCATCCAAGTGGAATTGCCGTAAATTGATGGAAATGCAGATCTACCGTGATTTATACCAATTCAGAGGCTGATATCGAAGGAGTGTCATCGTAGGAGTACGAGGTGGGTGGTGCATACCTTATTTCTTGTTTTCGCAGACTTTTGGGGGTTTCGTCGTTTGGGCGCGATGTTGGGTATTGAGCGAAAACCTGTTTAATTGTTTTTAATTATTTATCGGCAATGTGGTATGCCTCTAGGCATTCCATGACCTAGTTGTGATCGAGCGAGGTTGGGTTAGAGGCCGTTGCTCATTTGGGGCATTTCGGCCGGGGGTACCGAAATGGGTATAAATTGAACTGCATAGTTTAAACTGTTGAGTTTAATTTGTTAAAGCATGATTGACTTTTCTTAGGGAATTCGAGACCTTAGGTGCTAGTATGAGATGACACATGTGTGTTGCAACTTGACTGTTTAGTAATTGCCTGTTCAAAGTGATGCTTTCCAGTATATATATGCAATTTGTGATATTGCCTGTGTTGAACTGTTTAGTTATGTTCGGCGTGGCCTAGATATTTTGTTGAGTGATGTCGATCACAAGTTGGGGCTTTTCCCGGGTTACTTGGGTGGTTTCTACCACGAGATTGGGCGTCATGGACGTCGGTTGAGACCGTTGGATTGTCAGGTTGGGCTTGGCCTGAGTTACTTGGATGGAGAGGCCATCATACTTGAGCGACTGGTTCACAGGGACACGAGGTGTCAAAGGTGTTGTGGCTTGGGAACTTATTGAGGTGATTACCACTCACCGGGTACTTTTGAGTAGTGTGCACACAGATAGACTCCGTGATGAGGTGGCACTACCACTCACTGGGTAGAGGCCCCTGATAGATGCAATTAGGTGTTATTGGTTGGAGTACTTTCCATAGGAATCCACATTGAAGGTGAGGAGCCTTCAAGAGATAGCATTGAGGCTGTCAGGTTGGGGGCCAAGGCTCACCGTGATTTGAGGGAAGATATTACTATCCTCTGGGTATTATTTGAGGGCAGACATCACTGCACCTCCAGTTATTATTTGAGGACATGTATCGCTATTCCTACGAATGTTGTGCCATGGGCAGGTTGAGATTTCGAGCTGGGTTACGATTATTGGGAATACATTCAGGACGTCGGTACTTGAGACACATGGTGTCAGGTGGCACGTGGTGCCAGGTTACAGACCAGAGATTCTGGCGTTGGCCAAAGCAGGTGACACTTCCTGGTGGCTGCTGAGCACCAATGAAGTTTGTGATTACTTTTGGGCATTGTACTGTTTACTATTTTCTTATATAATCATGTCTTATGAAACACTTATATTAGGTATTCACCATTGGGTGGTATCCTACTGAGACTCGTATCACACCCTAACGGGCCCTTCGAGACACGTGTAGACTTTATGAAATTTCATGCAGGTAGAGGGTCAACCTCAGGAGTTAGACCTTAGTGCTGTTGGCATGGAGACTGGCATGGACCTTGAGGTCGTGCCTTGCTGGAGTCATTTTGCTTAGTTCCCTTTTTGTATTAGCATGCTTAATTTTTTATGTAGCAACTGTTGGTTAGCCATTGGCGCCATTTTATGTTGATATATATGACTTTCTATGGATTCATGTTTGTTTGTTTACAGCCGTAGGTGCTTGTGATATTCAGCATGTTGTTTTGTTTAATTTCCGCTGCCATTATTCTATATTGCTTCTGATGTTTATTTGATATTTGATATGCTTCCGCTCTGCGAGTCTGGTTTGAGTCTGCTGAGTCCTTAAATTTCCACTACCTATAGAAGTTATACTCAGACCAATACCTTTATTTCCTACATGAGGGTATAGACTCCCCACTATACCTATTCAGACCCTCGCTGCTAGTCAACGACCTTTGGAATTCAGGGGAGGTGCGCCTACGGTAGTGACACCCGACCCGTTTGGCACTATTTGGGTGGCTGGCCGGGGCCAGGTCGTTACAAAGTGGTATTAGAGGGGTTCTTGACAAGGATTTAATAGCATTTCTTTGCTAACTACTAATGAGTTTGAGACTTCTCTTTTTTATTTTTTCTGGTTTTACTATTTGGGATATGGTAGACTAGAGATAGGTTGTTAATAGAACTGGGTTCCTAGCTTGTGCTTGGGTGCCTGCAGCCCCAAGTACGAGGGATAGACCAAGTTGCCTATGAGTGGGAATTGCTGGTTTCTTTTTGCTCAGATTACGGTTTATATGATTTCTACCTCGGTGGATCACTTGATGTGTGATGTTATTGATTGTGATATGTGACCCTTGACCTGGTGTGTTAAGGGAAAATTGGACCTTGTCCTGGTATGGCGAGGCTTGTTTGCTTGGCTTTTGATAGGCACATTTTAGGATATTTCAATTTTATAATTGCACGTAAGATTTGTGAAGTGATAATTCCATGTGAATAAAAATCAATTGCCATGCTATGTATGCTTTGAAATGTGAATACATGAAACTCTTGATAGAATTGCTTGTTTATTGCAATATGTATGCCATGCTTTGTGTATTTTTATAATTGAATGTTGCAGGATATTAGGGTTTGGCTCTTATGAGAGTAGGTAGGTATTATGACTGTGGTAGTGTAACTGTCAGGATTGGGTGACTCGGTCGTCGGGTTAGAGGCAACGTTGGTTGTCTGGACGGGCATATCCTGAGGTACCATTGATACTTGGCACTGTTGAGGGCGGGTAAGGAGGCCGTGAGGTCGGGATGCCGAGGGCATCAGTTGCGATAGCGGAGAGTAAGGGTAATTTTTATACACTGCCTCTTTACTACTTTCCTTATCTATGTAGAATATATTGTTATATATATATATATATATATATGGGATGTCTGACCATTTATGGTATTCAGCGGGTTACTCCTTCACGAATCGATGGAGCATCAGGCAGGAGAAGATACAGTGCTACAGGATCAGGTTCAGAATCTGGTGCAGGCAGAGCATGAGCCGCAGGTATAGACTCAGGGACAAGATCAGGTTCAGGATCCAGTGCAGGTAGGGCAGCAGATGAGTTTGGAAGCATTCGGACCATGGCTTGACGAGCAACTCCGAGCTATCCTGGTATGTGTCTTACAGGGGATTGACAGAGGCACGCAGGGTACAAATCCTTCTATGGAATATCTGACGCAGGATTTCCAGTCGCAACACCCGCCACTTTTTCAGGGTGAGTGTGGTCCACATGCGGCCGAGAAATGGATAGAAAACATGCAGATGATCTTTGAGCAGCTCGAGATGCCTTCAGGGTGGAGGGTCAAGCTGGCGACGTACATGCTGAGAGGACCGGTGAAGTGTTGATAGGATGTACAGGTACAGACTCATAGGCACGAGGGACTGGCTTGGAAGGACTTCGAGGATAGGTTCTTTGAGCACTTCTATCCAAAGACACTGAGGGCAGAGAGAGATCATGAGTTCTTGAGTCTTCAGTAGGAAGATATGTCTGTCATGGACTATGCATCTACCTTCACAAAGTTGTCTCACTTTGCACCTGGTATGGTAAGTGATGACGCAGCTAGGGTGATGCACTTTGAGGATGGATTACAACACGCCATTCGTGTCCAGGTGAAAATCTTCAGGCTGGGTTCCTTCTCCGAGGAGGTGAACCATGATCTTATAGCAGAGGGAAACTAGAGGGATAAACCCCAAATTGGTAGGGCGACAGCTTTTGGCGATGGTTCAGACAGCAGGAAGCGAGGTAGAGATGAGTTCCAGTAGGGCGGGCAGGCCAAGGACTCAGCTAGGCCACCTCGTGGCATTTCAGCGGTGGTTTGATTTCAGTGTGGGCAGTCGAGACATGTTCGGGCTCAGTGCGATAGGCCTCTGAAGGAGTGCCGGGTGTGTGGACAGGTCGGGCATCTAGAGAGGTTTTACAGGCAGCCTTCTCAGACAGCTGGCAGGCAGGGACCAGGACAGACTATTGCATCAGGTGTTGGTTCAGGTTCGGTACCAGGAGAGAGTAGTCGAGGTTCAGCTATGCACGGGGGACATGAAAGGGATGGTGGGACCCAGCTAAGGGGTCAGTGGCCGCTGACTGGAGTAGCACCACTGGGAGGTCAGGAATCTGGAAGCCGTACTTCAGGCCAGGTGCACGCTGTGGAGCTGCCAGGGACTGACCAGGCTGGTGAGCCGACGACGGTGGCAGGTACACCGCAGGTGTGGCCGTGATTTTCTTTGATTTATTTTGGCATGGCCTCTTGAGGCATGTCTGGTTGAGTGCACAAGTTGCATAGGATACTTGGGGACTGACTAGATGCTATTTAGTGAGATTGAAATCATATTGGATGAGTTATATATTTTATTTATATATTTGAGATGTGTAGCATCAGGAACATCAAGGATGCAAGTTACGTAAGGTGCCATGGGCATCGGGGCATCGTGGATGCGGGTTACTTGAGGTGCAAGGAACTAGGTTTTTATTGGAGCATCTATGAGATGAAGGACCTCTTGGAGGCAGACACCAATGCAGTGAGGGTTACGTTGGGTTTCAGAAACGACACAAGAGCACCGAGGAGGTGCAGGGGTGATGATGCGTCACGGGAGGACCATGGGTATGAGAAATAGGTCGTTGGGCCTTGTTTGTTTGCTAGTTTGATTTGAGATTTGTTGGTTGAGACTGAGTAGGCAATTCCTAAGGTGGGGATCCCATTAGGAAATTTAGCCAGAACCTTGGGACCGGGGTAGTCCAGGTTGTTTAACCAGGATGGACATGTTCGGTGCCATCTCCGGGTTTCGTTCGGTAGCTCGGGAATAGGTACGTTAAGGTGGGGAGTTTGTAAGAACCCGGGTTTTTGAAACAGGTTAAATTTCAGACCCTGTATGAAATTTTCTCCTTTTTGTAAGATTTTGGATGATTTTGTGAAGTCTATAAAATCTGGGAAGTTTTTGGAAATTTTCAGACTACACACCGTGTACTCCCAAGTACACGCTGTGTATCGGTTAGGTAGGTGGCAACCCGTGTGAGACCAAGTACATGTCTTGTGGTGCCCATGTGTGAATTTCCATCTACACGGCATGTAGTCTTCCTTGACATGCCATGTACCTCTTTCCACGTAAATGGCCGAGTCCTTGGCTATGTGTTGACCGTGTACATGGTCCAAGCTGTGCACTGGACTCCGCTTAAGTCGGAGTATGGAAAAGTAATCTAAACGGCATGTAATCTTGAAATACACACCGTGTACTTTTATTTTTATTTGAGCATCCAAGATGCCGTCGCATCTTATTTCCAGATTTGTCTTCTTCTCCACCGTTGGATGAACAGTTCATTTGAGAACCTCCGAAAAACAGAAACCCTCCTAGATTCTTCATATGACCTCCGTTCTTCGATCTGTCGGTGGCAGCGGGACCACTTCGGAAAGGCTAACCCCACACACCCCTCTTCGTCCTTGATTCCTTGCCTATTTCTCCATAGTTTCCATCCGAGAAGAATTGCCAAAAATTGACGGAAACGTAGATCTACCGCGATTTAGACTGATTCAGAGGCTGATATCGAAGGAGTGTCATCGTATGAGCACAAGGTGGGTGGTGCATACATTCTTTCATGTTTTTGTAGACTTTTGGGGGTTTCGACCTTCAGGCGTGACGTCGAGTATTGAGCGAAACCCTGTTTAATTGTTTTTAATTATTTATCGGCAATGTGGGATGCCTCTAGGCATTCCCTGACCTAGTTGTGATCAAGCGAGGCTGGGTTAGAGGCCGTTTCTCATTTGGGGCATTTTGGCCAGGGGTGCCGAAATGGGTATAAATTGAACTGCTTAGTTTAAAATGTTGAGTTTAATTTGTTGAAGCATGATTGAATTTCCTTAGGGCATTCGAGACCTTAGGTGCTAGTATGGGACGACACACGTGTAGTGCAACTTGACTGTTTAGTAATTTCCTATTCAAAGTTATGCTTTCCAGTATATATATGCAATGTGTGATATTACCTGTGTTGAACTATTTAGTTATGTTGGGCATGACTCAGATATTTTGTTGAGTGATGTTGATCACAGGTTGGGGATTTTCCCGGGTTACTTGGGTGGTTTCTACCATGGGATTGGGTGTCACAGACGTCAGTTGAGAAAGTTGGACTGTCAGGTTGGGCTTGGCCCGAGTTACTTAGATGGCGAGGCCATTAGACTTGAGCAACTGGTTCACAGGGACATGAGGTGTCAGAGGTGTTGTGTCTTGGGAACTTATTGACGTGATTACTTCTCACAAGGTACTTTTGAGTAGTGTGAACACATATAGACTACATGATGAGGTGGTATAGCCACTCGATTGGTAGAGGCCCCTGATAGATACGGTTAGGTGTTATTGGTTGGGGGTGCTTGCCATAGGAAGCCACGTGGGAGGTGAAGAGACTTCGGGAGATAGCGTTGAGGCTGTCAGGTTGGGGGCTGAGACTCGCCGTGATTTGAGGGTAGATATCGCTGTCCCTCGGGGTATTATTTGAGGGCAGACATCGCTGTCCCTCTGGTTATTATTTGAGGACAGGTATCGCTATTCCTCTGGATGTTGTTCCATGGGCAGGTTGAGCTTTCGAGATGGGTTAAAATTATTGGGTGTACCTTCAGGACGTCAGTACTTGAGACACATGGTGTCCGGTGGAACGTGGTGTCGGGTTACAGACCAGAGATTCTGGCGTTGGCCGAAGCAGGTGACACATCTTGGTGGCTGCCGAGCACTAGTGAAGTTTGTGTTTACTTTTGGGCATTGTACTGTTTACTATTTTCTTATATAAGAATGTCTTCTGAAACACTTATATTAGGTAAGCACCATTGGGTGGTATCCTATTGAGACTCATCTCACACCCTACACGGGCCCTTTAGGATGCGTGTAGACTTTATAAAATTGCGTGCAGGTAGAGGGTCAGCCTCAGGAGCTGGACCTTAGTGCTATTGGCATGGAGACTATCATGGATCTTGAGGTCGTGCCTTGCTAGAGTCATTTTTCTTAGTTCCCTTTTTTGTATTAGCATGCTTACTTTATTATGTAGTAACTACTTGTTAGCCATTGACGCCATTTTATGTTGATATGTATGACTTGCTATGGATGCATGTTTGTTTGTTTACAGCCATAGTTTCTTGTTATATTCAACATGCTGTTTTGTTTAATTTCCACTGCCATTGTTTAATATTTCTTCTTCTATTTATTTGATATTTGACATGCTTCCGCTCTGCGGGTCTAGTTTGAGTATGTTAAGTCATTAAATTTCCACTGCCTATAGATGTTATACTCAGACCAATAACTTTATTTCCTCCGTGAGGGTATAGCCTCCCCACTATACCTATTTAGACCCTCACTACTAGTCAGTATCCTTTGGTGTTTAGGGGAGGTTCACCTAAGGTAGTGACACCCAACCCGTTTGGCACTATTCGGGTGGCTGCCCGGGTCCGGGTCATTAAATAAATAAAGTGTTATGTACATATATTTTTGCTTGATAATGAAAAATCACCACCATTGGAAATAGAGAACAATAGGAAACCTAGGTATCTAGGTGGGTGGACCAGGACTAGTACGCTAGATGACATGATAGGGGTTCGTCCCAGTTTCGTCTAGAGGGATTAACGCAACAACACTAACTAAACATACGAATTACCAAGGTTCATGGTTTCTAATCCACAGTTACTAACGGTCGTGGTTTCTAAGCCACATTTTCTGAGGGTTGTGGTTTCTAAGCCACATTTCATTGAGGTACAAGGTCTCTAGGATCCTACTTGTGCTAGCTTCTTATAGGGATTACCCATGGTTCTCATTTTCAATATGATGCTTGTGATGTAAATTTCATTTCAGTTGTTTCATACCTGTTGTCTTATTTGCGAAAACCATATTTTAATCTAAATTAGTTTCTTTTCAATTTAAAAATTTAATGCAATCTTGGAACCTATTTTGAAAATATAGTAGGAGAGAAATGCTTTACTTGAAAATGAAAACTTGTTACTTTAATTTGAAAGGAATGAAAAATAAACATTATTTTATTATGTCCTATTTTCAAACTAGTATGTTTTGGATTTCATATAAAAGGTAAGGGAATAGGGTGTTATTATTCGTTGGATTTCCTATTGAGAATCTCGGTGCTCACGCCTACTTTACTTTTCAATTTTAGGTTTGTCTAGTTTTGAATCTCTCTTGGAGCGAGTGTAGTTTATGTTTTGTGGTGACCTATGAGGTCACTTTAGGTATGTATCGTTGCTATTTCATTTTTTTACGCTGCCCTTTTGTTCAGTTTGTTTCCTTATATTTATCTATTTTGTTTAGTTTATGCTAACTTATCTATCTTTTATTTTGGTTCAAATCATTCCCAATTGGTTTATTTTGATGCCCGACACTAGTTTCCAGCCCATGGGGATTGGGAATGCCCTTCAGTCCATGTCGCAGACTGAATCGGGTGACCGGTTCAGGGTCGAATCAGGTTGGTTCATGACAGTACCACCGACACGGTACAACCCCAACCATGGAAGCTACTCATGAGTCTCTCCAAGCATGGATTCCAATGAATCTACACCGCCTGATAAATACTGCTGCTAAACCAGTAGCCCTCATCGCTACAACCAACCACTTCAGAAGCTTATCCCCAGAGCGTGACAATTTCCACCTTCCATATTTGACGAAGGTGGTCCAGGAATGAAAATATAGATCCCTTTCAGTTTATGTACCACCAAGGAGAGAACCCACCAACCACCGTTGCTATCATTATTCCATTGGTACCCACCAATCGCCTGCTGAGGGTACTGCCCGACATGCTGGCACCTCTGACACCCATGAATGGGAAGCAAGTAAGGCTCATCAGGGGAGGAGGGAATTGGATATCTAGGAGAGGTCTCATACCCACACTCCCACTAGTGATTCCTACCAACATACTCTAGCAGAAACCAGCAAGCATGCTCATATCTCTACCAGCTCATAATAAGTTTGTGGGTATATTCCCACAAAAAACATGGATGAGGCACATATCCCCACCACCATGCATGAAGACCATTAGCATAATCTAGTGGAACAAGGAGGAAAAATGTGGGTGCATATCCCCGCTTCAATTGAAGACATCTTCCAATGAATAATAGAGATAGAGAACGTGCAAGATTATATCCTTGCACACACATTTCTAAAATTCCAATATATTTTAGCAATAGCTGAAGAGCTCCACCAATATATTCTAGCACTATTGCAGATAAAGGGACATGCACATACTCCTATCCCTATAGCTAGGTTAACTCAACACTATGATCATCACGAATGAGTGGTTTTACTAGAGAAAAATCACACACTCGTTCCCATCTAGGGGATTATCATCATATTCTAATAAAGGATAAGGAATCATAGCGATATCATACTTCTATTCCAACTAGGGATCAGCAGGTGAGAGTGGAACATGCCTTAGGAATGGGGCACATGCCTATCGAAAAAGTAAAGTGGCACATTCCAAAGGCCCAGGATTGGGATCATATCCCCATTCTGGATGGGTCCCACCATGTGATAGGGGCACAAGCTTCGTGGTAGGATTATATTCCTATCAAATAATTCCAACGACATACTCCAAAGGCCCAGGATCGGGCATATATCTATGTACTAGAAAAGGATGACCAAGTGAGAATGCCACAAGACTCAGGACAAGATCATATTCCTATCAGTGAATCTTCCTGGAATACTCCAGCAGATCACGAAAGCAAGGAAAATACTCATACTTCCACTGACGAACAACTACACCAGCATTATTCCAATGAAACACATGAGGAGGATCATATTTCGTCTCCCATTCTAGAGGTCTATTTACATATTTTGGCAGGGAATGAATATTCAGACCAGGATCATATTCCCTTTCAAACTGGGGATCACCTGGTGATAGTGGAACATGCCTTGGGGTAGGCTCATACTCATGACAAGAAAGATTAGAGACACATCCCAAAGGCTCAAGATCAGGCTCACACTTCTATCTTGACTGAGGATCACTAAGTGAGAATGGAAAATGCCTTAGGAAATGCTCACATTCCTATCAATAATGAAACAAATTACAGGCATATTCCAATAGATTATCAGTAGTGGACTAATTCTCCCACATCACTAGACAATTATATACAAGTTCCAGCAACCATCACACAACAGGCTCATATCCCTACACAATCCAAAAGGGAAGGTTGACATATTCCAACCACGATGTAGAACATGACCCATATTCCTAATATGATCAATGATAGTGTCCTTGTGGTCATTAGAGACACATTATAAACACCTCAAGGGTCCATCAACTCTTCTATTGAAGAGGAAGCATAATACGTTCATTACCATGATAGTCCTCATCATCATAACATGGAGATCGATCATAGAGATTCTACTCCTGAAATACACCATGGTAAACCTCCCCACAATAGTATCTCCCATGGAAAAAGAAATACTATCCTTACCCAGACACCTCTTTATAGATAGGTGTCCAAAAATCCAACTCCTTCATTTAGAGAGGTGCTCGAAACATCAGGTTCAACTGTATATGGTTCCCCATAAACTTCCAGAAATAGTCCACTCCCATTAGCAATTGACCATGAAATCTATCTTCTATGGTTTGACCAGATGGAGGTATGTAAGTCTAATGAGGAGGAGGAAAACATTTAAATGTGGAGAGAGTTAGCCAGAAAAAACCTCCCCATCATGCTCTGGCCCCTCTCTACTTCCAACTATGAGATCCGAGATCAGCTATAAAAGGAGTGCATTCCTTAACTACACCAAAATATATGGGCCACTCATCAGCGAATGAAGGACCGATACATACCTTATCTTGGGTAAGAGTGTCACTTTCAGGAATTCAATACAATCTATTATCATCTCAACATAGCTATTATCTCTGTGTATTAGGATCCAAAACCATAAAAGAACAGCACAAATCTATAACATACTTGTCACCATTGCATCGTGATGCTTCGACAACTGATCTTCAAAGCCACATCATGCATCCATATTCAAGGATGGTGACATTATAGATCATTAAAATATTCCACAACCCTAGAAAAACATAACCCCTCAGATTCGGCATCCTATAATGTTATATCCTTCGGTGAAATCAGGGGAGTGGGTGATGCTTAAACCAATTGGTCACTACAATGGAATGACCCTACATCAATGATGCCCATACATCACAAATGAAGGAAGAGGACAACCAAAAGGACATCAAACTAGGACCCTTGAAGTAATTAGAATACATTTCAAACATGGATAATGAAGTTGAAATCATATGGATAGCTTCCTGTGAAAAATAATTCTCATCATGGGTTTCCATCATACCCATCTCCCATTTGAACATAGCTATGCCACATCATACATGCCATAGTAGCAGCTATCTTAGCAGCTGTCGAAGAGCGGACTCACCCCCCTGGGATAAAAAAATATATACCACCACATCCAACACTCATTTCTTCAATTCCTAAGAGGATTATGGCATACCCTCATCAGCTATAGGTTAACCCATCCTGCTGCGTTGGGAGAATTTATATCTCAATCATCATCTCTAGGTTCATCATACCCTGAGAGGGTCTTGGAAGAATCAATGGTGATTCTAGATCCCCCACCCCACTAGGATAGGGGAATTTATATCTTCATGTCTATATCTGGAATCATCAATTCCCTAACCGGATCCATTGGATCCTTAACAACAGGAATAATCAGTGCTAATAGTGGTCCCAAATGACCCCCACCCCATAGGGATGGGGGCATTTTCATTATCATTATAACTATAAATAGAATCAGTCTTCTCTAGGTTAGGAGGAAGAAATCAATAGTCGACATCCCACCCATTCCTCCCACCACAAGACAAACCTATGATGGTCGAGGCTCACTCTACAATCACAACTAGAAACTCCCTCAAAGTCACTATTCATAGGTTAAGACGGGAGGAGCGTACGGAAAAGGAAATCAGACCCCATTGGGTTTGTAAGACAAAATGGCACAACATGGCTAAGGGTTGAAATAACAACCTTAACGAAGGTAGTGTAGAATTAACTTGTTGCATAGAAAGAAATGGAACAACCACCATTTCCCGATACGCCTATGTGAATACCATCACTATCAATATGATAGATATCGATCAATAAATGAAAATAGCGGGCTATAACATGAAAAAATTACTCTAGGATGAGGTTCTTTTGGACTCACTAAATGAGATTGTTCACACCTGGAACCAAATAAGGCTTCAAAAATTGGCACCATCGAATAACGAGTTGCTACCTCTTCGGCAGAATGCTGTCAAAGAAAAGGGGAAATGTATGGATACATCCAAATCAATTACTAGTATAAACAAAGTTACTTCCCTGAAGGAAAATTTTTCACAATATGAGAATGAAATATGAGCTGTCTGAAAAATCAATGGGGAGTTACTTAGAGGTAATATTTTTACTGGGTGTTGTCTCCAACCAAAGAAAAATGTTCTCCCTCATATAGTTGATCTTTTGGAAAGAGTGGTATATGAACATCAGATTGGATTCAAATCTAGATATAAAATCCACATAAATGAGGAAGTTGAAAATGATCATGACTTCCCTCTATTGTGGTGATAGCCTCTCCCCTGTCAAGGTAACCATTCAGTCATAGGATGGATTGAGAATCAAAATAAGATAAAGGTGGACCACCTCATCGGCCCCCGCCCACTCCTTGTAGATGGGAGGTGTCTTAGAAAGTAGTTCCTCCAGAGTTACTTAATGTCATCGAGTCCCTAGCCACTAAAATGAAATCCATGCAAGGGAGAATAACACCTATGAAGCCGGAATGGAAGCCATATCCCAAATTGGTAGTTGATACTCCACCTCCACCCAAATTCAACAACCCTACATTCTCTACCTTTGAAAATGCATGAGACCCTGAAAAACATCTCACACAATTCATGTCTTGATGTGGGATTATGTTGTGCTATCAATATCAACAGGAGGCAACAAAGCTGAGCTGTTTCATGAAAACTCTTATAGGGTCAGACTTCATTTGGTACAACAGACAACCAGTAGGATCTATTGCATGATGGGAAGACCTTCATAATTATTTATTTTATCTATTCAGTTCAACACTGAAGAAAAAAATTATTTTCAATTTGAAAAAATGAAAACAATGTAATAATGAGAGGGTGTATGATTTCATAGCAAGGTGGAAAGGTTTAACCTATTTACTCAACATCCCCTCTCATTGGAGAAACTACTGGAACTCTGTGCTAAAAATATCTGGTATGAGTTATAGATGAATCTAATCCCCATGAATTATCTAGGTGGGTTATGAGTGTTATTTGGAATAACACAACATCTTCAAGAGGTTATTCAACAAACCCGATACAAGTCTCGACTTATGCCCACAACATAGGGGAAAAAGATAGGTAGAGAAGAAGCTACAACTATCACTCTCAAGATTGCAATGGTTCCCATCCAAGCACCCAGGTAGGCCCCAAACTTCCCATAACCTTATTTCAATTGGAGAAAACCACAAAATCACCCTTGACCAGAAGTATAGAGAAATCAGGGTCACCTGAGATTTAAGTAATGGATGAAGAAAGTATACTCCTTCAGAAATGAATAAGTACATAGTAATTCTTGGAAGCCATGGATAATAAACTACTCAAGATTCCATAGCCCAAAAGTCCTGATGAAGTCAACCTCACTGACTATCCCAACTATTGAACTTACCATATAAGGATAGGTCATAATATCCATGATTTCTTCATCTTAAAATACGTCCTTCAGGGCATGTTCAACTCTAGGTAGGTGATGATAAAAAAATCCTCAGATCAGATGGATTGCATAATAATCATCTGTTCATAAGAAGAAGAAGGTTGGTAAAAAGTTTTGGCCAGGTGTGTGAAATTTTTTGTCAAATAGATGACTTGAAAAATAGTAGATTGAGATCACACTGCTTTGAAGGTACAATTGTGCAGATTTGTGATAGATTCACCACCCAATAAGGATACATCATATGTTCCTCCCAAAGGTGGGAATGACCACTGGATGTAGGGGGAGACAAAGGAGTAATATTCATATTATTCTCCAAAGCAATCCCTAACTCTTGAAGATTTATTCACTGCAACATCTGTAGAATAGGTACCACCCCACCAAATGGAATCCTCAGCAGATGAAGAACTCATCTTTGGTTATTTAAATGTGTCACACTTGATAGACCCCTTTTTGAGGATGAATATACACCTAAATATGGTTTTTCCTCATATAATTAGGGAATGAGAGACCACATGTGCCAAAACCAAGGATACATGGGATAGCGCATACATGGTTAGACTAAATATTTTGGTCATATCCCCATAGATGACATATATACAGCTTAGACTCATGGGAAAGCTCTCTCGTAGGCTCAAAAGAGGAACATAGGTGACTCAGAGCCCTCCATTAGTCGCCTACATCTTATTGTGTTTCCTGAATACTTAGCAGGGGTACAATCCAGTCAACCCAAGAAATAGGGAAGGCGGACATGAACTGCACTGATGGCAGCAAATACTCCTTCAACTTCTGTACAAACATTAGGTCCATCTACCTCAGATGCTCCATCTCTGTAACCACAGGCCCAGGAGCAACCCCTTATTGGGAACCACTGAACTCTAGAACAAAAGTATGATTTTATGAAATAGTTATCTATAGTCCCAACCAAGCTCTCAATCTTTGATATTCTCTTCATTTCAAAAGAACTCAAAGATTCACTTTTTGAATCTCTTCAGATCCCATAGGAATTCAAGACAGAATTCACTACATCCATGGTCTATCGAGCGGAGACTATATCCTCAGAATGTCATGTCTCTATCTCACTCACTGATCATGATCAAGAAGAGGCCATACAAGGAAACAAAAGGACCTTGTACATTTCAGGTAGACTCAATAATGTCAATGTCCAAAAGGGCGCTGATTGATAATGGATCTTGGATCAATCTCATCCCAGTTTGACTTCTTCGAACTTTTGGGATATGGAGAAGGGGACTTATCCCCTATAAATATAACCATTTATAGGTATGATAAGTGTGAGAAAAAACCACTTGGGAAGATCAATCTCAAATCCAAATTTGGGGAACTCACATCTGATGTTGATTTCATGGTTATCCAACAAGACACCACATATTATATCCTACTCAGAAGGCCCTAGCTCCATATCCATTTCGTAGTACCATAAACATTCCATCAATGTCTGAAGTACCCCATCAATGGAAAGGTTGGCATACTATATGGTGAAAATGCCCACTTAGAGAACTGCATATCCACATATGTTGAAGCATATTTCTATAATAAGTGAGGTAAGAAACTAATGGAGGATGATGATATACAGGTTGTAGATACCAATGTCTTGGAAAAAACTCTTGTGAATCCCTAGACATGCTCGATGATGACTATGTGCTCCCCATAAACATTTTTGAAGTAGGGGATCTAATCCCATAGGTCCAATCCTCTCTTGTCCTCAATGATAATGTAAAAAATAATCAACTCTGACATCTCTATGCAATGATTTAGATAGAAAATGATGATGATTTCTCTTCTAAGCCTCTCTCATCTTGATAGTGATGGAGAAGCCCCTAGATTAACAACTCCACCTAAAAATGTCTCTGCAAACTCAGAAATGGAAGGGAATGAGAATGAAATTAAGAACACACCTCTTGCATTCAGGGAAGGTGTCTCCACTACCATAGATGAGCTCATACAAGTAAATATGGGAAAAGAAGAAGACCCAAAACCTACTATTATTACTGCCACCATGCCCCTCTAAGAGTAAGATATGTACATTTCAATTCTAAAGTAGCACCGATATGTGTTTTCCTGGAACTATATAGAAATTCCCACACTAAATATAGATGTGGATATACACCATCTAGGAATTCTAGATGAGCATTGAGGCTTCAAATAGGTATCCAGGAGGATTCACCCATCTCATTCCACCAATGTAGAGTTGGAAGTTGACAATTTTATCAAATCCAACTTTTTCCAAGAAGTGAAATAACTAAGATGGATTTCCAACATCTTCCCCATCAAGAAAAATAATGGGCAGATTAGGATTTTCTTTGATTTTAGATACCTTAATCAGTATTTCCCAAAGGATGATTCCCCATTGCTGATCACATAATGCTTGATCGATGCAACTAATGGCTTCCAAGCCCTTTTCTTCATGGATGGGTACTTGGGGTACAATCAGATCAAGATAGCCCCTGAAGATGAAAAATCCACTACCTACAAAGTGACTCAAGGGATATTTTTCTATCAGTTCATGCTATTTTGATTAAAGAACACATGCACCACATATCCTCACACCATGCATCATATCTTTAATCCATTCTTGGAAAGGATATCTTAGTGTTATGTTGATGACCAGGTTGTTAAATCCTAATAGTGATGTGATAAATTCACATATCTCTGAAAAATCATTCATAAACTATGACAACATAGTCTAAAGATGAATCTTCTTAAGTTTATTTTGGGGTAACATCAAGAAAGTTTCTTGGCTTTTTAGTACGCTACTGTAGCATTAAGGTTGACCCAGAGAAGACTAGTTCTATTTTAGCAATGTCACTACCCATAAATATAAAATAACTGAGGGGACTCAAAGGGAATCTTGCCTACATTTAGGAATTCATAGTCAAACTTGATGGAAAATATCTCCCCTTTACTAGGCTAATGAATAAGAGAACCATCTACCAATGGGATGATGAATGTTAAAATTCCTTCAAAAGTCTCAAGCAGTACTTGTTGCACCCACCAGTTTTGATGCCTCTGGTGCAAGGGAAACCACTCATATTATATGTGTCCACCATGTAATGATCATTAGGTTCCCTCATCACACATGAAAATTATACAAAAAGAAATAATGGTCTCTATTACCTTAGCTGAACTATTCTATGTGCTGAAACTAGATATTTTAATGTCGAAAATAAATTCCTTGCACTCATGTTTGCAGTGAAAAATTAGAGGCATTAATTTCATCACCATGAAGTCTACTTGGTCTCTCATATTGATTCTAAAAAGTACATACATGGAATACCTATGTTAATTGGGCATTTGGATCAAGGGGCGGTCATTCTGCAGCAATATGACATTCACTTCACATCACTAAAGTTAGTGAAAGGGAAAGACCTGCACGATTTCCTCACAGCACATCCTGCCCTATAAAATACACTATAATACACTGAGATCCCTAATGAAGATGTCTTATATGCCCATGAAACTCCTTGAACATGGGATATGTACTTTGATGGTGCCTCTTAGAGTCCTGTCTACATAAGGATGGAAGAATCGAATCCCAACTGGGTTGGTCTATGGATTGTGTTTGTATTTCCAGACAAAGAAAATTTTACCTACTCTTTCTCACTATCTGAAGGATGCACAAATAATGAGGTGGAATACCAATCCCTCATAGATGAACTAGAACTATCCCTATAGTTTCACATAGCATACCTGAATATTAAAGGGTATTTAGAATTGGTGATAAATCAGATTAATGGTGAATATTCCATTAAAAAGAAATAATTGGACCCCATCACTAGCTATGTCATGGGATTGATGGTAGAGTTCCATTTTTATCCCACATTCCATCATGTACCTTGATCACAAAATCTCATGCTAATACACAGGCTAATGCAGCTGCTGTCCTAGATAACCCTGATCAGGAAGAATCAACCTTCCATATTATGCATCAGAGAATGGTTTCATCAATCATCATATTTGATATGGAAGAAATCAATCAATTCAATACCATCCTAGAGCATGACGAACCAATAAAAACTCCTAGATGAATGGAGCCCATAATTGGTTATCTCTAAAATGTAATTCTCGTAACAAATTGTGCTTGAAGGGAACAAATTCGGCACTGTGAAACAAAATCCACTCTGCATGATGGTCCAAATGAAAAAAATTCCTCTACAAGAATGAATTTGAGAAAATTATCCTCAGGTACATAGAAGAAGGATAAGTTTTTTCCATCATTAAAGGAGTCTATGCAGGCTCCTATGGTTCCCATCAATTTAGAACCAGGCTCTCCCACCAAATCAGGAGGTTGGGATTTTACTGGAAAACCATGATACAAGACTGTGTGAAATTCACCAAGAAATTTCATACATTCTAGATTCATGAAAAATTCATCCATCAACCCCTTAATTTCTACATATAGCTAAATATTCCTTTTCATTTTCCATATGGGGGATGGATGTTGTGGAGCCATATCCCCCAGCCACAACCAAGCAGTTCAAGTACATCCTTAATACTACCAAATTATTTTCCAAATAGGATGAGGAAATACCCCTCAAGAAATTCAAGATGAAGAACATCATAAAATTCATGAAGTCCCATATCATTACCAGGTTTGGAGTCCCTCACACAATATTGACAGATAACAACACCAATTTTTGTTCCATGGAGTTAAAAAAACTATATCGGGTGTGCAATATTGAGTCCAATCACTCATTAAACTATCATGCATCATAAAATGGATAGATAGAGTTATTCAATAAGACTATATCAACCATAATCTAGAATATGGTGAACAAGGATAAGAAGTTATGGTTTGATAAACTCTTCCATGCTTTATGGACCTACCATACCACCACACATACCACCACAAAGGAAAAACCATACTCATTGGTGTATGAGACTGAGGTGGTGATACCTATAGAAGTCCAACTACCTTCACTCTGAATATAAATTTGTGGGAAGATCTTAGATTATGAATAATCAAAAAAGTGGTTGGATGAATTGGAATGACTATATGTGGATAGATTTCACACATTGTACAACTTAGAGGTCCATCAGAATCAGATATCACTGGACTTTAATAAAAAGGTTCACCTTAGTTAATTCCTCCAAGGATAACTGGTGCTGGCTCTTAGAACCCCATTGATATCAGGAAATAATACCTCAAAATTGGATCCCAAATGGGAAGGACATTATGTAATACATAAGGATTATCCTAATGGAGACTATTCACTGGCTTCCATGGATGGGGAGCATGTCACACCACCCACCAATGTGATATTTCTCAAGAAATTATTTACATAAGTTGTCAGCATGGGAATGAACATTAGAGTAAGTCCTATAATTTTTCCTGAGTACATGATGTTAAACTATAATTTTTTTTCCTAACCATATGAAAATAAACTGTACGGGGTACGTCCTTTCCTCATGATGTTAAAGTAAACAATTTTTTAAGAATTATGTATGGATTGATTCCTATCATCACAGGACACATCATGACACCCAAATCACTATTCATGGGTCCAACCATAGGATTAATTTCCCTTCACATAGGATGATCTATGTCCTTACCACATGATGTAAAACAATGTGGATCCACAATATCCATCTTCATCCATATCAAGTCACCCATTTTTTTACCGCCTGATGTTAAAATGATTGGGTTTCCTAGAACTACATATGTATTGATTCTCATTTTAATGAGATACCTATGGACTCCTAAATATTATATCTTGGTATATCCACCACATGATACAAAATTCCCCTTCCCTTATCTTTAATACCTCTGTATGGGACCTTTTCCATTCCTTGTTTCTCACACCAATGATAGCTCATGAGGGCATATAAATTTTTCTAAGGGATTACCCACATGAGAAAGGCATATCATCTTCAATTGGATCATCTTAGTCTTGAATACGAGACATTAAAAATCACACCATTAGTCCTTAATGAAATATGTTAAACTAAAATTATCTCTAGAACTACATGTGGTTTTATTATCATTTTGATGAGATACACAGTGATGCCCATACTTCCAACCTTGGGTCCAACCACAATGTTCCCATCAATTCACAATGGTTCATCTCCATCCTCACTACATGACATTAAAATACATGGAATTTAAATAAATACATATGGATTGATTATCATTTTTCATGAGGATACGTAGTAACACCCAGACTTTCACCCTTGGGCCCAACCACAACATTACCACTTTTCATGTCGGTCCATATTCATCCTTATCGCATGCTGTTAAAATGCACAGTCCCTTAAAGAACTACATGTGGCTTGATTCCTATAATTATAGGATATGTAGTTATTCCTAGATCTATAATCCTAGGACCAACTAAAATAATCAATAGAAATAATTCCTACCTCTTCGTATGGGCCAGGTCGACGAAGAGAGAGTTTCTCGTTTAAAAAATACATGTGCTCTGATTCTCATTTTCATGAGATACATAGTGACACATAGAATCTCACCCTTGGGTACAACCATAACATTTTCATCCACTCACATTGATTCAAAAATCCTTACCATGTGACGATAAACTACACGAGAATACGTCTTTATCGCACGATGATAAACTACAAAGAAAATGTCCTTACTGCATGATGTTAAACTGCATTGAAAAATTTCCCCACTACATGAAAATAAATTGTGTGAAACATATCCCATTTTTTGTTCCTTATAAAAGGACCCCAATAGACTTATCTCAGTTAAATAGAGTAAAGGTTTATTCTACCATATTTTAAAACCACCTCAATCCATATACCAAACTTCATGTATTGTGAGTATCAGGTCTCCATCAACCTTCTATGGCCCTTGGAAAGGATATATGACTTCAAGTGACCCTTTAACTAACTATGAACAAATGTCCATGGCTCCTGCATATGTTCCTATTCCATTAACTAAGTGAATCACTCTACAAAAAGGACATTCCAATCCTTGTGAGCCTTGGCATCATCGCAACAGCACTCAACACCTTAGTGCGTCTAAACTACTCCTAGTATGACTATCCCATATCATTAATCATGAACTAAGAAAACTCAATCTGTGATTTACAACATATCCGTCCCTTGATTAGGAAGATATTGGAGTGATCCTGACCTTGATTATCCTAATTAGGATCTTGTGTGACATCTACCATATTAGGTCCATGTGGGTCATGACCTTAAATTGCCTGTGTTTTGATCAAAGCTATATGAACATAAAATATAGCCTATAATGGTCCAAATCATAAGACCTTAAACTGGTAACAAAAGAGGTACAAAACCCATCAGGTCGAAAACCCAAAAATGGAAACCTCAGCAAAAGTCGAGTCTCCACCCACTAAAATCCTCATTCTTAGAGTTTAGGAAAAAATTAGGGTGAAAACATATAAGGAATAAAGATCATAGGGTCTATCTTATAGCCCTAGTAAAATCCAAGATATGCTCATTAGACCCACTAGTCCAAGAAAAAGTCAGAGCAATGCTCGTCACATTTCCTCACCATAAGAATATGTTTGCTAGGTAGTGACACAACCTTTAGGGTGTTCAAAACCTTCTTGGATCATACACTTTCCACAAATCACACTTCATGATTTGTGTGTATCGGATCACCATGAACCTTTCATGGCTCATGTAAAAGATATATGGCTTCAAGGTACCCTTTTCTTGACTATGAACACATGCCCATGGCTTCTACATATGTGCTTATGGCCGTCAACCAAATGCATCAATATAAAAAAGGAAATTAAAATCATTATTATCCCTGACATAATTGAGGCAACAATCAACACCTAAATGTGTCTGAACTACTCCCAATATGATTTTGTTATATCATCCTTCCGATCCAAGCACTTTGGATCATGATTTACAATACCCATACCAAAATATCTGAGCATATTTGAAATCCTCAATGTTAAATTACTATGTTCTGTACCCTTTCTCAAGGACATAATGTGACACTCCATTCACGGACCTTTGATGGACCACACCTCATGCTTCAAAACCAAAGGGCATATAGATTGAGCTTCACATTAAGAGCTAAACTACCCTTGGGTGCCGGATCCCTTCCTCGATAGATTTCTTCCCATACCCAAATTCATAATCTAGACATTTGAGTCTTTAAAATCCATTCATAGTCCTTAGAAAAAAGTTTAGATAATATTTTCTTGTCCATTATACTGACACATAAAGGCCCTGACCTACCAACTAAAGACATCTCATCCTTGTCATAAAAGAGCCTTAATCCTTGTGAGCCCTGACAACACCATGGTGGAACCCGACACCTCAGTGTGTTACAGGTCATCCGTAGAATGTATTCTCCATCCCATATCCACAGACTCAAGATTTTGGGTTATGATTTATATCATCCATACTTCAACTATCTAGGCAGACCTAGTATCCCTAGTATTGTGCCCTCGATCAATATTACCTCCATAAATCTTCCATAACCCCTTCAAAAGATACCTGACTTTAAGGGATCCTTTTATTTACTATTCATGAATTCCCATGGATCCTGCATATGTGCCTATGGCCATCAACCAAATGCGTCACTCTACAAAAGGGATTTCCGATCCTCGTGAGTCTTAGAAACACCACAGAAGGACCCAACACCTCATAGTGTTTTACATTATTACTGTAACATTTGCAACATATCGTATGATCATATAGAACATCTGAGCTAAAAGATCATAAACTAAAGTGATAGATTGTATGAGCTAAAACACACTAAACTAAAGCAATAGAATGTCTGAGATAAAAGACTTTAAACTAAAGTGATAGATGGTCTGAGCTAAAAGACTTTAAACTAAAGAGACATAAGGTCCGAGATAAAAGTCCATAAAATAAATAAATAGAAGGTTTGAGATAAAAGACCATAAACTAAAGAGATATAAGATCCGAGCTGAAAGACCATAAACTAAAGCTATAGAATATTCGAGCTAAAAGACTCTAAAATAAAGCGATAGAAGGTCTAAGATGAAAGACCCTAAATTAAAGTGATAGAAGGTCCAAGCTAAAATACCGTAAACTAAAGTGCATGAAAATTATTTATCCTTCAAAATCCCATGAGGACCACTACATGGTCTTAGCACAATCGACCTGCTCTAGCTAAGATTATCACTGGTGGAGAAATAAAAAGAGCTCACCCCTCTGGACATATCTCCTACTGGGATGATCCTTCTGTAAAACATGTGATTTCAAGATAGATGGAATATATTATCAATAAAAAATATCATGTTTGTGGGTATTCATGAGTTCTTCTAAAAATTAATCTATTATGATTTAAATATTCAGATCTAGACATTCAGGTTTACTTGGCGTTATGAAAATCACATGTAGTGTTGGCGATTCTCATAACATCATATCAATGAAAAAATCATGCACATCCTGAAGGAAATAAAACCGGATGACATCATATAAAGTTCAACAGACCCATTCAATAATAGTAAACTGGAGGAGGAATAAATCATCATTCATATATATGGAAAAGTGTTTTATATTTACCTTAGAATTAGATTCTTTTCATTCTTAAAAAATTCAATTCTAAGGGGGGGGATTTTTTATGCTCATAATTGTGTCTTACACAGTTCTCCATGGAAGGATTCATATCATTTCTATCACATGAGGAATAAATGACATCACACATCATATTCATTAACCTCAAGGTATTAGAGTTTCAACCTTCCAATTTCACTTAGAGTGGATTCCACACACCATAAACCCCCAAGAGGTTATGTGATTAAGTAAATTAACGATCAAAGGCATCTCAAGATGAATGAACATAAATTTCACATGCATCCATAATTCATGCAATGACTTCATATAAAATATTTTATAAAGTATACGGGAATGAGAACACCATATATATGATGGTATTACTCACCAAAAATGAGGAGAATAATAAACAATATCCTCATGTATGGGATCATCTATAGCTTCATGTTCTTTGGTCAAGTGAAGAACAAGGGGGTTGGCCTTGTTGGCATTCATCAAATTTATTGATGAGAGAGGAAACTTATTAATGAGGAGATTTATATCACCATTAATTTAGGATTTTATCCCAACATTAATGGATATTTAATTCTCAATATTAATGGATGGAATAGTGGATTTTGACTACATTAATTGGTGATTATGGACTTAGTGTCTATATAAAGAGGATGCAACAACATATTTCAGGGGTGTGCCAGCAAGATGTAGCTGGCAAGGGAGACCTGAGAAGGGGTTTCTGTGTTTACGGTGGCCCATGTGACACAACAATGGTGACACAATTATCTTGTATGTGTGGAATTGTTCTTGGTAGGCTGTTCAACATGTAGTCCACTAAGAGCAAAAAAGGGGGATACCATGTCGACGATAGCATGTGTGGCACATTGGCATTTAATAGGTGCAGATAAGAGACGATGTAATTGATGATCAGGGCCACATATTGAAAGTATTCCTAATAGTGGTGATCAGGTGGTGTGTCCCGATTGAATATCGATGGTACATCATGATGGTGATATCATTCGAGAGTCACAAGATTGTGCGAGGCTGACGCATGTTCGGGTGAAGATCTCTGAGGTAGTGACGTTTCGTCGATATAAGGATGATGTTTTGTCAAAAATTGATCTTCTGATACATGGCGTTAGCGGGATGTTTATCAGAGAGATGGCAGAGACGTATTGAGGTGTGGTTTTTAGACAGGTTTTCTATGCTCTCTCATTTGTAATTCAAGTTCGGTCATTACTTGGATTCTTATATTCTCTAATTCATAGTGGATATTTTAGAAATTGCCCCGTGGTTTCTTAATCCTCCACATGGGAGGGGTTTTCCATGTTAAAAATCTAGTGTGATGATTTCTTTATTCTACTTATATCGCTTCTGTATATTTTTGGGTTTATCAAGATATTTTTTGGAATGCATTTTTCGGCTTGGAATCAAAATTCTCCCCAACAGGCCTCATCTTGCATAACTCCACTTGTGTACATTATAATCACATGAAGACGGTTGATATGATATCACATGAAGAGAATAAAAAATGTTCTCTTGGATTAGCACATGAGATAACATGCACTACAACTCCCGAGTTCACGTCGGGACTTCCATATTAAGCACTCCCATAAGAAGATAAAACCTCAAGTTGAACCATTTGATTTGGTGTGATCGATTTTGATGGGATCACGTGTTGCTGTAGCACCATTCGCATAGAAAATATATATGTGGATAACAACAATCGACGGATGGAGGAAAATGCATGGGTTCTCTTCACCATCATAATATGGAAGAACAAATAAGGAACAATAAATCCTTTGGGTAAATGCATGATACCTAAAAATACTATCACTGGGTAGGATCAAATCATCAAACATGAAACCAACAACTAGCATCTCAAGAAGCATACAACCGTATGATCTCACTATATACAAAGAAGTTAAATACATGCATTCCTAGTCTTGTGTGTGATTTAGAAGCTTGGTAAATCTCTAATAAAAGAAGAACCTAGAGTTATAAATGAAAAACGATCTTGGGTTGATGACTTTAACCAAATTTTACATCATTTTCAAAAAAACACATGAATTAAATCTACTGTGAAAATAAGGATTTTCAAAAATATTCAGTGCATGAAGAAACTTTCCAGCATGCACTTGAAACCCCCAAGGATGGTTAGGTGACAACATGAAGACTCAATGAGGATTTGGGATCAAGCAAATAAAAATGCGCATCAAATGAATAATACTAGGATTTCTGGTGCTTTGATGATATACCTTAAAATGAAATTATTTCCAGAACTCAGGCTGGGTAAGTGGGTGTAAAGAATGGTAAAGCATGATTATCAGACGCACCACCCTTCTTTGGTGAATAAATACAGGGTGATACTTTGTCTATAAATACAAGAAGATAATGAATTAGAGAGGGATGATGCCACTCTGGAAGTAAAATCTCTCACTTTACTCACAAAACAGAGTTTGGAAAACCCGCAAACGGGATACATGAAGGAGAATATGTGATAAATATATCGTATAATCATTATCACGAAGAGGTGATATCCCACGATCTCCCTTCGTGTAACACATCTTAAAAAATGAAGTGGGAACTGCATGATCTCTTATGTGAAGAGAGAAGGCATCGCATAACCTGTCTTGTGAAATGATGTGACACCACGTACCCCAACATGAGGAGAGCGGATGCACCTTGTGTTTAGACTCCATCAGGAGAGCATATAACTAAGCACATATCACGGTCCAACCTCATCCAAGAAGAAGATTAAATTACCGCATATCCAGATATGTGAAGAATTATGAACAGTGACTCAACATTTGGCTATGATCAAGTCTCAAAAATTTATTCGATGCACCGTAAAAGATGAGAATAAAGTAACATTCAAGGATCGATGCAGCGTTCCAGTATAATAGAATTACACATCACACACATGAAATATTCATGTGTGTATCCGGAGATCCATTCCGCACTTGATATCACCATGCGAAGAAAATTAATATTACATGTGTGTGTCATATGAATGAGAAGTGGTGCATATGCGAGACTCGAGTTTTTTTATACGCTTTATGATTTTTTTTAAAACAGAATAGGATAATTTTTTTTAAAAAAAATACACTTAAAGGCGGAATCATCAATGTCGACTTTTCCCTAAAACAATAATTTTTTTCTATTTTAATTATTATTTTTATATATTTAAAATTTTAATGTTTTATTATTATGTTGTTATGTATATATATATATATATATATATAAAACAAAATGTTTCAACATAATTTATCTTTTATTCAAGTACGTGACATTGTTAACCTATAAAATATAAAATATAAGACCGATATAAATGACTTTTTAAACATAGATTAAACATATAACAAGTAGTCAAAAATAAAAATAATTTTATTAAAAAATGTTGATACAAAAATAATTTATAAGATTTTCAATCCACCTACTTGAAACTTAAAAATGTTTCAAGTACGTGTCTTTTCTATACTATAAAATATAAACTATAAGACCGATATGAATGAAATTTTAAAAATTGATTAAAAATATGACTATTAGTCAAAAATAAAAATAAATTCTTAAAAAATGTTGATGAAAAATAATTTATAAGCTTTCTAATCCACCTACTTGAAACTTAAAAATGTTTCAAGTACGTGACTTTTCTAGCCTATAAAATATAAAATATAAGACTGATATGAATGAAATTTTAAAAATTAGTTAAACATATAATAAGTATTTGAAAATAAAAATAATTTCTTAAAAAATGTTGATGAAAAATAATTTATAAGCTTTCTAATCCACATACTTGAAACTTAAAAATGTTTCAAATTCATGTTTTGCTATCCCATATAATATAAAATATAAGTTTGATATGAATGAAATTTTAAACATTGGTTAAACATATAATAATTAGTTAAAAATAAAAATAATTTCTGAAAAAATGTTGATAAAAAGTTATTTATAAGATTTCTAATCCACATAATTGAAACTTAAAATTTTTTCAAGTATGCGACTTTGCTAGCCTATATAATATAAACTATAAGGCCAATATGAATGAAATTTTAAACACTGATTAAACATATAATAAGTAGTTGAAAATATAAATAAATTCTTAAAAAATGTTGATAAAAAATAATTTATAAGATTTCTAATCCACCTACTTGAAACTTAAAAAAGTTCCAAGTACGTGACTTTTCTAGCTTATATAATATAAAATATAAGACCGATATGAATGATTTTTTAAAAATTGATTAAACATATAGTAAGTAGTTGAATTTTTAATTTTTATTTATATTTTATAGGCTTTCAAAGTCAAGTAGGTGGCTTAGGATCCTCCTCGACATTCATTTTTTTCACTCTCACTTCTGAGTTGATTTTCTTACATTCCTTTCATTATCATTTATTTATTTTATTTATGAAACTATTTATTTTCAAAAACTTTTTAGATGTTTAGGCTATCTTTTAAATTTTATATACATTGGTTTTATACTGTATATTTTATAATATTTTAAAGTTATTTATTTAAAATTTAATAATTATTCCTATGTTTCAAGTAGTCATCTTTGAAAGATGTCAAATATAAACTGTGCCTAAAATATAAATGAAAACTAAAATATTGGATAAAAATATAATAAGGTCTAATATTAATAATACTATTTTCATTTCAGTAGACATAAAACATATAAATGAACAGGTAAAATCAATGTCTATGTCTATGGCGAGGAGATTCTGTCCCACATGGTGGTTTGAGAATAGGACGTCCGCTTCGAGTGCGTAGTGTAGTCTGATGACTTGGAGAAGGATGATCCTCGGGAATTAGAACATCGACTATCACATCCTCTATCTATGTGTTAGTGGGAGGAGCTATCAACTGCATCTCGTACTACCTTCTGAATCCTTCTCCCACTAGGGTGGTAGAAGGACTTGCCATCATCGTGGTGGGGAACCAAGACTACAATGAAGCTATACCCCAAGACTGCGATGAATTTGGACCCCAAGGCTAAGATGGATCTGGACCCCAAGATTGAGAGAACTGCGGTTATTATTTCAGGAAAGAAGGATCCCATGCCACCCAAGGCACATGATGGAATCAGCTGATCCTGGACTACTAGAGGGCCGATCTATACCTGTGGAATAAGTGAGGCATCACGTGTAGCACGATGCTATCTACGTCACCATGGTCATGGATCCTTAGCACCAACAACAACTGCAAGATGTTCCTCTAGGGTAGGAACTTCCTCTATCTGGCCCGGACACTCGAAGATGCTATCGGAAAGCGCATGAAAAGATTCCCTTGCCTCCAGCGCTGCAGCATGGATGACTGCCCAGATAAATACCCCCTCCTCCTCTTCATCATTCATGAAAACAAGCTGCTATGTGTGACTTCCCTGTAAAGAGATTCAAATTGAATTAGAAAATAGTTCAATAAACAAACTAATATAAATTTATTGACTTACCATCCTCTGTATCTCTTTACTATGTCAGGTAAGATACAATATAGACTTCAGTATATACCATGACTCATACTCAACCTGCTCCGAAAGAAAGAATATATTTGTAGGTACACCATGAATATAAAACTCCATATGTCTGTTCCAGTAGTTGACAAAGCGAGCATGTACTCAGGTCCAATCCTCATCCTTCATCCCTGCCATCTTCATCCCATGAAACTCCTCTGTCTATCTCGACGACAATGGAATTAGCTGAGCACAAAAAAATTAGCACATGACTCTGTCAGGATGGTGCCACTCAATAATATGGAAGTGAATGAGGGGTACTACATCCACATCCTCAAGCCCAACAGTGTAGTATACTGGAAACTGGTCCATAATACTTCAGTATGGAAGCCATGAAATCTGAAATGACATGTGACTTTTTCAAAAAAGATCCTAACTAAAAACCAAAATTGATACTATTATTAAATCTGTTAGACAGTGATAGATTGTATATACATATCTGATCAGGTAAGAGACAATCCAACTTGAGCTGATATACGCCCAAATGGTGTCTCGAAACCTTGTAAAAATTGTGTCGCTGACACCACCTGTAAAATACATCATCGATAGTGACAAATAATGATAAATTAAAGTCAATAACTCCGAGTAGCATCAGAAATAAATATAAATGAATGATCATACCAGTGTCCATGTGGAGTGTTATACAACACCTTCATCTCGATCGGCGGACCAAAAATCTTAGGGAAGAATGTGGGGATGCGCTCCCATGCCCACATTTGAATAAGGATGATGCATCCCCTGAGACCTATGCGGTCCCTACGAGATAGCCTGCATAATGATCTGTACGTGTATGGAAAGCAGGCTGATCCCCAAATTTACATCTTGCCCCGATCAAAGTACTCTACTAGGAGTACATACATTATGTTCATGTGCATCCCTGAGTGATCAGTACACATGGTCCCGCCAATGAGCCGTAATATATATGCATGGTCATAACACATGACAGTCTACTCGTCAGCATTATCAAGTAAATGTGGAATCTGAACCTCCAACCAAGGCACATATATGGATGCTCCATCTGTAGCCCTACGGTCAGAAAAAATGTCAATGTCTAACAAGCACTGAGAAAGGTCTGTCCAAGATGCACGAGTGAGTCCAATAACAGGTCTCCCCTGGATAAAAACACCAAGAAGCACTGCCACATTCTAGAGGGTGATGGTTATCTCTCCCTTAGGCAGGTGGAATGTGTGTGTCTCTGGTCTCTACCTCTCAATGAGAGCAACAAGTAGGCGATGGTCTACAAATGTGAAATGTTATACGGTAAGGCCATAGAATCCAGCACGTCACAAGTATGGTCTAATGGTATGTAGAGGCTCCCTATGATGAAAATGGTGTGCTCGACACACACTGATCGATCAATATGCACCACCCTCTAACACAACTTGGAAAATATGGGTACACTGCTAAGTGAGTAGTATGGTATCATCCATCTGCATATAAACAAATGAAATTAGTTGTAAGTGTAAAATGTAAATATAACGTTATGGTCAGTATAATGTTATGACTTGTAGAATGAAAGAAATGCCATGTTTATTCACATTGTTTTATGAAGTTATTTTTACCAAAAGAAATATAATTCTCCAAGTCTTTTGGTTTTGAGTGAAATAAAGATAACAAGAGGAAATAAGAGAAAAAATAGATAATGGTAAAAACAACATTTAAGAATTTTCCCACATATGATAATTGTGGAAGTAAAAAAATTAATACACGCATCAAAGTAATATATCTTAGAGGAATTCCAAGACACCAATGTAAAGAATATGTTATTGATACTTTTTAAGTAGAATGATTTCTATTCTTTTTTATTTTGATCCAAGAAATATGTTGTGAAATAATTTTATTAATGAAATTATCTTTGTAAGAATAATGTACTATATAAGTTTTGTATTGTAATACCATTTCTTAATGGATTTGAGAGAATCTGTTGAATAGAACCAATGACCAAGAAATTTTATTAAGTAAAAAAAATTAAACTCTTTTAAAACACATTATTTGAGGAAGATGACCCTAAATATGTGCCTAATTTTTAGAAAATTGAAAATTGATATATCGCTTGTTTACTCTTACTGAGCATCTAATTTAACCCTTTATTATATTTTCTTTCCCCATGTTATGAAGTCTGATATGTCTAAGAAGGGTGGTACATATGAAGATTTTTTGAGACTATATAGATCCTTTATAAACTAGTTGTTTATGTGTCTATGTTTCCATAGTCACTGGACTGGTATGATTATGGAATATATCATTCTATTATTTAATGAACATTATTCTACTTAGAATTTATATCTTTGTACGAAAATTAATTGTCACTATAGTTTTTATATGATCAAGGTTTAGTTAACCATAGGATAACAGGATGTGCTAACATCTATGACAACCCTGAGAATAATTCAAAGTATAGGATAACGTCATCTTGTTTTGATAACAATTATGAATGACCTAGGATAAACACAAGGTTTAATTGAAGAAGGTTTCATGATTTAGACATCCAATGAATGATTTTCCATGATTATGTTCTCTCCCACTATGATAATTGTTTATAACACTATTATTTATTGTTTTATTAAATTATTTGAACCCAAAGAAATCATTTTAATGTTGAATATGATAGAAAATTCATTGATTATATCCATGAGCAATGAAATGTTATAGGATATGGAATGAAACATCTTGTTTCTATGCTAACATAATTTTTCAAGCTATGGCTAACATTTTTATTCGAATGAGAAAATGAAGAACCATAATTCTATTGGGTCTAGGTTTCTGGGATTTTTTGTAAGGTTTTAGGGTTTAGGTTTATGAATTTTGGGTTAGGGTTTAGGTTTTTAGGTTTAGGGTTTATAATTTTGATATTAAGGTTTGGGAAAAATGTTTTTGGGTTAAGTGTTCTGCTTTTGGGTTTTGGAGTTTAGAAAACTGAGAAAAAAAGAAAAGATAAAAACATATAATTTACAATATGAGAATGTCACAATAAAGACAATACATCATTGTGGATGAGAGTGTGAACTCAACCCAACAACGTTTGGGCATCATTTCCGGTTATGACCTTCTTTATGAAATATGGTGCATCTCAAACTCTAACCTTGTTCTTGAGGCCAGTCCATCTCAGTATGCGTACTTCTGGGCTTCGGTCTCCCATGAGGACACAACTGATTGATGTCAGGTACCACTATCGGCTAGCCTTTGGGCATTGGGAAATAATGAAACTCCCAAATAGGCATCCATGGTGCAAAAAAAAAACAGTTAGTAATGGTGTCTATCCGGTACACTGCATCAACATATTCTTCCCATTACATGTCCATAGAGGCACATGCTACAATGGCGTGTGAGCATGGAAACCATAAGGCCTGAAATTTTCCACATTAACATTGCCTCGTTTCCAGTAATACCACTATTTTTTCACCAATGTGATTTGTGATGGGGTCTGAATGCTCTTGAACTTCAAATCGAGAGTCTTTTCATCGAAAAAGGAAAACATGATAACCAAAATCTTCTTCAATATTCTTTTCAATATCTCATTGAAATTGTCGTCCATACCTTATCCCATGTTGTATTCCATCTGATGCTAGTTTTTTCCTATCAACAAAGTACTTCACACATTGATATAATGTCTCCTAAACTAGGGTAGTTATAGGTAGATTGTGAAGCCCTTTGAAGATGCCATTGATGCACTCCACAATGTTTGTGGTCATATGTCCATACCTCTTCCCCCCATCATATGCCAATGTCTATTTTTCTTTTGGATTCCACATCATATAATCATAAACTTCTTGATTATCTTGGCAGATTTGTTCAAAACGTTCTTCAAACCTCCATTGATCTGACTCATATGCTACAAAAAATATATGATATTTCACATAATTTTATTTTATATTTATGTTGAAATAGTAAAAAAATAACAAATACAATGCGTACCAAGTTTCATGATCACCTTCTTTATCAGTTCATTGTGGAATTTTTTATGCACATTTCTAGCAATGTGTCTAATACAGAACCGATGATGTGCATTTGGGTATCTCTATGTATCAGGATCTTCATTGATTGCCTCATTAATTTCCCAATGGCGATCAGATATCAAACACCCAGAAAGTTGGTGAAATGGTGGCTGATACATTCCATAAACCAACTCCATGATTCATAGTGTTCTTTCTCTACAATGGAAAAGGAAAGTAGAAGAGGTGAAATGTTTCTATCTTGGGTTTCTACAATCAACAATATTCCCTTGTATTTTCCATATAGAAACATTCCATTAATATGAATGAACTGTTTGTTGAAACAAAATGCGGAGATATAGGGGAGGAATTCCCAGAACAACTGATGAAATTGAATACAATATGGATCAAGTCGGTTATCGTGAGACACATGGTTGTTTGTATCAAGATGAAAGAAAAATTGGTTATGATGCCCCGTTATGGATAGAAATTGTAAAAACAGATGATATGAGTCATCCCAATCACCATAGACCTTCACAATTGCCTTTTTTTTTCTATCCATGCGTTATTATAGGAAATATTATAACCAAATGTCTGTTGTATCCTCTCTTTCTCATAGGATATTAGAACATCTTGACATGTCCTAATCATCTCAACAATAATAGATGACACAAATTCTACATCCAATGAGGTATGATCTTGTGTCAGGATTGGCTGAACACAAGTATGAGCTTCCTCAATCCTCGAGATTCTCCAACCTACAAATGAAATGTTCGGAATCGCCCTCAAGAGAAATCAACAATCATCCCCATATTTCTCACACCGTATGACATATTTACTATGTCATGATTTGTTTACTATATGGCTACAGTTCCTCTCAATGTGTAATCTATTTAGCATGATTTTTAATGTATCTTTACTTGGAATATTACTTCCAACATATAGGGTTTTTTCCAACTTACTAAACCTATCTGGAAAATTCTGGGGAACTCAATTTTCAGTGTGAGAACATTATTGTTGAATTTATGCACACATGTCATTACTTCTGACCAAGATGCAAGGAGTGGTGGATGATTTATTCTAGGTCGAGGTTGATGTAAAACTAATTCATTTCTCTAAACCTCCTCCCTAACTTCCACTGGTCCCTCCTCATTAGCACTATTGTCACCATCTGATTTGTCATTATGAAACTCCTCATCGGAAGTCGGATTGACATGTATGCCTGGGAGATCATCTAGGTTGTTCTCTTCTGCATCATTTGGAATAGGATCAATTTCATGGGGTGGACTTTATTTAACCACTCTTGTAAGTATATGTATTCGTACAACTGGACGTTGTTGTACATTAGAAACATCAACATATTACTTCATTATGGTACCTTCTGACTGTTGAGAAATTAAATTAATTTCTTAGACCCATTGCACATCAGCAACCAATGGAAAAGCTAGATGCCATAGTGTTGTTGGGAATTGAAAATGTCTATAGCTCATAGAATTGTTCTCTTGATCGGGTCCCAGATTTAAGGAACCACTAATTCTATCTTCAAGGTCACTTATGGTTACACAATCAGCTGTACTAACCACTGTTATTGGTTATGTACTGTAAGAAGATCCTTGCTCAGTTTGAATAACCTCCCCATAGTAGTACACACATGAAAACATGTCTCTCTATGTAAAAAATGTTTCTTTCATCAAAATTGTGATAGTGTAACAAATATTAACAATGATGGTTGACCATATAACATTTATTAGAATAAAATTTTAGGATGCCTTTTTATACCCTAAAATATGCTAATTATTATATGGATTCAAGTTTTAATCCTATGTTATTTATTAATTATTCTATAATTAATTATTTATAATAATAACTATTATTTCTAAACTATATAATCTTTACGATAATATCATTTTAAGAAATTTTCTTCTCCATTTCATTTTATATAATCAAAATTGTCATTTTATCAACTGATTTTCTTTATACAGTTTTTATCTAATCAATAATTCTTTAATCACTAGTTAATCATTATTAAGTTATTATTTAATTATTTATTCTTTAATCATTAATCATATTATATTCATTAGTTAATTATAATTAACTAATCATATGTATTCCTTTTTAATCCAAAGTTATCATTAATTAATGTATAATTAATCATTACTAATAATAATTATTATTTATAAACTATATATAACTAATTAAACTACTTAATACATAACATATTTAATTACTAATAATAACTTACATTCGTTAATGCTTTTTTCCTTATTTATTTCTATAACATCATAATTATCATTTTATCATTGATAAATATACTGATTTGATTTTTTTTCTTAGATATTTTAGTAGTTTATAAAGAAAATATGAATTATCTTAAGCATATCCCATGGGAGTGTCAAACCAGGAGTGAAATAAGGCCTATTGTCATGTACCAGGATACCTCGAGTTAAGCCTGAAACTCCTGGTCATAGTTTTCAATCTTAGGTACATCTGTTCCAAATCCACATCTACTTTTTTGAATCCAGATAGGGATTTGATTCCTTATATAAACACATAATATTTATGCTACCAAAATTTAACAATAATTAATTCTATGTTAATCCCAAGTTAATCTATACTTAATCTATAATTAATCTATACTTAATATATACTTAATCTATACTTAATCATATTATTCCAAACTATATATAACTAATTACACAACCTAATAAACAAAATATAGAGAACTAACTAAACTACTTAAAAAAATGAAATATTTAAAACTAAAAAAAGTTCATTTAAATAAATAAAAAACATTAAATTAAATAAAAAAATACCTCTAAATGATGCTTCGAAAAAAACTTCCTTCTTTTGGACCACCGACTCCACTGCACGGAAAATGATTTTTTTAGAGAGAGAAATAGTAGATTTAGGGGATATGAGGAAAAAATCAAGTGAGGAGAATAGGGGGGTATTACTCTTTTATAGGGAGCTGAAGAAAAGGCGGAATCGACAATTCTAAATTTGTGGCATATCTTTTTTTAAAAAATTAACCTATTCCATTTTAATTTTATTTTCATAAAACGTAAAAAAAACTCACGAGACTCTATTGTCCGATCCCCTTTATGGGATGACATGAGGATTTAGACATTATGTAGCAACCTCTTACAAACCTTCATTCACACAACTCATTCAAGTGGCTTGGGTTATGTGAAATTTTTTCATTCCACCTTAACATACAAGCCCCCTTTTTTGGGCATGAACATACAACATATCAAATGAGAGAAAAGTGATTTTCCTTGACAATGTTTACACATTTTCGTGAGATCCATCAATGAACATCCGAGGCATCAAAGTCAAGATGATAAACTACCCCCGACTATATCTACTTTCTATCGCAAGATCCAACACTGATCATGTGATGTTCCATAGTCAAATACAATGAAAAAACAAGACAAGGTGCGTACACCATCACAGGATCTCATATTGATCATGTGATGTACTCATGGACAGTCAATGGGTGAAGGCTAAAAAAATACTTTAAAAATAGAGAGGAAAAATTTCCAAATGTGGAGGCCCCTAACAGCCACAGAGATCATGCTTCTCATCACCAAAGGGAAGAATGTTCTCTCTTAGAAACATTCAAGAAAAATTTAGAACTCCTCAAACCTTTGTAAAATAAAACAAAGGGGATAAAAGGAGGGGAGGTAGGAGCTACTCGAGGTCACTGAAAGACATATGGTATTCCCCTGGCGATCCTCTAGGCATCGCGAGTCCCTATCGATTTTTCCTACTCATCTCATGAAGTCCCTTTGGCTTGATAGCCTCATCGCACAGAAAGCCTCAGGTATGTCTGGGAAAGGATGAAATTACCTCCAATTCCCCAAGGACAAACAAATTTATTTTTCCAATGAAATGATCACGCACCCCCTTATGACCCATATTGGTCATGTGGCACATCACCAAAAAATAGAGTAATTTTCCTTAACATTACTCATGAAATCTTGCATGACTCACAACCTTTTTCACATAAAACAAATTAAATAAAATACAGGGGAGGAAGAAGCCTCTCACAGTCATAAAATTCTTACGATGCATTAAAGAAGTCTGCACCATGGTCCTATGAGGCCCCTAGACAAACCATCATTGTATCATGGAAATTCCCAAAAAATTCAGCAAGAATCTTGTGGATGACTTTCAATAAGAATTGGGATCTTGAGAAGGATCTTGGACATGTCAACATGATGATAAGAAACTCCTTCAACACATCGGCATGATCAAACAAGTCCCCATAAATCAGAAATAATCCAATATTGTAGGAATTGATGATAGGGACTATCAGTCACTGAAAATTAGGTGACGCCATTAGAGCGGTCCATGACACAGACTCATGAATTTTCATTGTTCCAGAGCCCTTCACTAACTCCATCTTGGAATCACGCTAGATACATTTCACAAAGCGATGAACAACGGGGGTGGTGATGCCTATAAATTCCCTACCCCAACATGAAAAGAGGGTTGGAATCTATAAGATTTGACTCTCGGCATCTGCAATCTCAGGCACAAGGGATAAAGAAAACTTCTTGGAGTGGACGATATCACGACTGATAGGTATTTAATTAGGTAACATACTGGTGAACGACCAGAGAAATCATGCGCCATACATAAGGTACTTCACGTGATCATCCATAGATCACGTGATGGACCACTAATAAGATGTGCGAAGAACATACCACATGTATTCCAGATCACTTGAGGCTCAAAATAATATGATACTGAACAAACCTAAGGAATTCACAATACAAGGTCTATAACTAAGATCATAATTGAAAGAATTAAGTGTAAGACATGCCCACTGTCCCTCATGCACTTTATGTGAGACATCAATGGGAATGAAATAGTTCCATTACATGTTTCTTAGATCTCACAAAATTCCTTCATCATGCTATTTGGGACATAAAAAATCTCTAGGACATGTTCGAGAAAGTCAGACGACCCCCTAGGCACACCATGTTGGTCTCGTGAAACCCTCTAGGTCTATCGCCCAAGACTTGCAATGTCCTTTAGATACAACGAATGACTCATATAATGACATTCGCTCATATCAGTTAATTACCACTATTACATATGAGCATGACAACTAGGCTCTCATGACATTCTCTGGGAAAGTAAAATGAGACTTGCGATGCCATCCAGGAATGACAGTTATGTCTCACGATTCCTTCTAGGGATGTTTTCCAAGATACACGATATCCTTTAAACCATGTCACACTAACTCTTGGGACACAATCAATATGTGTCAAGACAACTCTTATGAATGACCCCAGGGCATGTCAGCTGGATCATGTGATACCCCATGAATTATCTATCTAGGTCATGCAATGGATTCCAAGATAAGCCAACTAGGTTATGAGGCACCCTCCAGGAAAGAAGAATAGGGAATCCCATGACTTGATAACATTATCCATCCTTAGTGTGTAAGACCTAATCAAAAGTGAAACCTCTGAGTGTATTCCCCAATCAATAGGGAAGTCTTAGTGTGTAAGCCCCAATATATAAAGGGAACTATGAAGAATCTGATTCCTACAATATTCAGGATACTTAGGCCACCTATCTCAAGGTTTGACCTCCATATTGATCAACCAAGGAAATCTCAAAATCTAAGTCCCTTATCAAAGAAATGAAATTGATAACTTTTTATCATTTGTTTCTCACAATGATCATGAATAATGTGGGCTTATGGAGTTTCAATGATCATGAAATCTACATTATAAAACTCCACAATGGTACGAGCAACCTCAGTGTGTAAGACCCAATAAACTGAACTATGATGACTACGATTCCTGTAATAACTAGGATACATATTACTCCTTTCTAAGGTATGATTTCAAATAAATACCTCTTTTGGTGTTAGTACTTTTACGACTCTGACATCCCATCCATCAGGACCAATTTAGTCCTAGGAGATGATCATCTTAAATCATCCATCAAAGGACTGAGAAACCAAATGAACTATGATGGATCTGATTCCAGCCACAACCAGGATATATAAGACAACTCTCTAAGACCTGATTTACATGATAAATCATCTCAGGGTATTCCCAACACATAAGTCCCACATCATGATCAATGATATGATAATTTTATATCCCTTGTTTCTTACACAGAGCATGGAACATATAAGCTTAGGGAATTGAAACAATCATATCATCTTCACCAAGGGTCTCTATAATGATAGAGATAACCTCAATATATAAGATATGAATGTATGAACTATGAAAACTATGATTCTTACTATACTCGAGATATGTAGTACGTCCCTCTAAGACTTGATCTTGGATACTCAGCACCCCAAATCACCCATATAAGTCTTTTTCATATGACGTTAAACTGCATGGGTCGAATGAACTATGTGGGTTTTGATTTCTACAACAATCAGGATATGTAGGACACCTCATAGTGGGTCAATCCCCTCCTTGTAATATTAACCACCTCCTTGCATGGTGGCACATTATGAAGCACATGGTCAAATGGATTCATCATATATATAAGCATCCACCCATTACTAAAAAATGACAGATAATAATAGATATATAGATGGATTTATTAAAGAGAGCCCAATATTTTTCACATGAAAGAGGATTAACCTATAGTCATTTTTAGGGAAACTGGTACCGTATCAAGATTTGGAAGATATTCACAAACATATCTAAAATTTATAAGAGAGTCATAGAGTAGGCAATAATTCCCCCCAAAAAAGGGTGTGATGAGCCTGACCTCCCATCCTCTCAACCAATGTGAGTCCCCAAGAGTTGATGGGCATGAAAACCTAGGTGACCACCTACCTTTGGAAAGCATTACCATACTAAACTATGGATGAGGGAACCATTGGGAGTTTCTGGGAAAAGAAAAAAAAATGGAAAACTAGATGCAAGCAATTGAGTGAGGCCCTAAGACTCTCCCCTCAACCAAACCATTGAGTGAAACCCATCCCATGTCTTCAAATACTAATGAAATAGGGTTCAATGAGAGTGATTTCTCCAAGATATCCCCCTCTTGATTCCTCCCTTAAACCCTATTTGAGTAGGGGTGATATTTTGATGTTATGAAGGTGGATTAAAGGTACTTTCTCAATATCTTTATTATGTTCTTATTCCCTTCAATAACCTCTATTTTGGTTTGATTTTGGGTTAGGTCTTGGAACTAATTCCACTAAATCACAGTTTATTTGGGTTGAGATAATGTGGCTTTAGCATGGATTAACTATAGGATGTCTTTGGAGGATTTAAAGATGCCATCAATCATTTTTTAGCTGAAGTTATGTATCTATATGATTTTTTCTAGAATTTTTAATTATATTTAGTGAAATTAGTGATTTATTGAGTTCTACATGATAGAGATTTTTTTGATAGATGCACTAGGATCATGCCATGAGATGTTGGAATGATGTTTCTTGAGGTTTTAGTGAGTGGACATTTCTTGGATATTTTTAGGATATTATAATTTTTTTAATTAATGGAATAATTGATTTTAAATTTTCTTAATTAACTATTTTGGATGTGATGACTTGAGATAGGTTCATGTTGTTTATATGAGATTGGGTGAGTCTTGGATGATATTGGTAAAGATTGGATGAGATGTGCTTAATGGGAATTACTCCATGTATGAGGTATATGGTCCTTGGACATCTAAAAAAAATTATGAATATTTTATGTAGAATGTGATATATGGCATCACCATTTTATGCAACTGAAATAATATTTAAAATGAAATTGTTTCCCTTAAATCTAAAAAAAGAAGCGTTAAGGGCCACAATAAACCCTTAGACACTAGCTTGATTCCCTGTCCATCGATGGGTGAGGGATTTACCATAAATGTGTTCCAAGAGATATGTGAACCACATATGGGTATAAATTAAATGAAATGAATGAACATAGTATACCTAGAGATAGGGTTATTGGTCCTTGTAGGTTGGGAGTGGGTGCTCCAGTGATGTTTGTGAGAGATAGAGTTTCCCGATGACTGTGTTACCAAGGGGAAAAAAATACAATTTAGGTCATAAAAGACCCAATATGTGTTTCTAGTATTGAGATGATATGCACATAGCTTAAGGTGGTTTCTTAAGACTATATGGGTAGATATAAGAGGATTAGGACTAGTGGTTATGGAGAGATAACAGTACATGTCACACATGATAGGAAGCACCCTATTGAGGGTGGGCCAAAGTTTTGTAAATTGATAAGAGTGGGGTAAATATTCAAAGGTTTGATGATGTGTGATGAGAGTGTTTCTTCTAGGTAATGGTATGAGAGTGATCCTAAGGGAGTTATGGGATGATTCCTAGGTGAGGGATGCGAAGATGGTTGATGAATCGATATAGTATTTCCAAGGTCCTTAGTGTGAGATATCCAAGGATGGGCCCTAGTTATAATACTGAGTTATCATGGAGAAATGGGATGAGTATTTTGACTAGCCTCTTGAGTTCTAGATTATAAAAGGGTCTATGGGTAGAGAGAACATTGTGTGGTGTAGGATTTAACATTTTTTTGGTAAGTATAGAACATATGTGGCTGAAATACCCTAGAAGAATCCCTTATGAGTGATATGAGAATGATGATGGGTTCGATATAACGTTTTTATGTGAATGAGATGGTTATGATGAGATTTTCCTAAGTGGCTAGTTGGATTCTGAGGTGTGACTTAAGATGTGGGTCAAGGTTTGAGTTTCTTGCACCTCAATTGAGTTGGTGATATTGTGGGGTGGGTTGCGATTCATTTTTTGGATGTATTATATATATATATATATGATTATAGGGAGAGTACTTATCCCTCAATGAATATATATCTTATTTTGGGGAGATTTTTTATCCCCTTATGTCCATGCGATCTGATTCTAGGGGGCGTATATTCTCCCTAATGACTATATATATTGATTAATAGGAAGGGGAAGTCCTCCTAAATGATACTATGATTACTAATTCCCAGTAAAGGTATGTACATACAAATGATATTGTGTCTATTGATTCCTAGGAAGGGTGCATCCCTCCAAATTATACTCTGACTTTTGAGTCATGGGAAGAGAATTTACTCCCATATTACATGTGAATTTTGATTCAAGAGTGGGTATTCAACCCCCTAATGGATGTGTATTATTCTCAGAGACATCGAACACTATCCAAATTTGGTATAGTTGACATTAGGTGTCACCTATGAAACTGAGGACCAACAATGGATATTTTACTGCAATTCCATGCTTTAGTTATTATTCTAATTATATCACATATGAATACACTATATTTTCCACTTATATTATGGATATCTTAAGTGGTGGTCAAATAATTTTTACTCACACCCTACTCAGGAAACCCTAACACTTTGTCATCGAAGATAACCACATGATATTAGGAATAAGTAGGCAAGAGGCCCAATGTTGGAGGATTGAGTTGGAGAGCTTAGTCGAAGTATGGAGGCATGGATGAGGTGATTCTCAAGGATAGTAGTATATCCTCCTTGTATTTTATATATTTTGAATATTTTTTATATGTGATTATCTATATGGGAGATTAGTTGGGATATATGATCTTATTCTTGCATATTTATTTTTTATAACTTTGATACATTTTTATTTATTCTTTGTACTTTGATTATTATTATGGATCTTTTTGTATTATTTTATACTATTTTTTTTACTCTGATATGAGGGTATAATCCCCCATGATAACATATTAAATCCTCACTACTAGTCCATAGACTCTAACATATATAGAAGCCTGCCTGAGGTCATGGGACACTTCAGAAAACAAATTTGTGAGTGGTATTAGGTCAAAGGTGTTATAAGTGTAATGATATTAAAAAATAAATGGTTATTTATTATTGGGGATGATCAGTACCAATTCACCAGAAATTATACTTCAAGAACTTACATGCTTAGTGGAATAATTTTCGATAATATCAACTGATCATAAGACCTACTTGAACTCAGTGTATCAAAACATAGGAATAAATAGTTTCACCCTAAATCACCATACCGAGTCAATCTCACAACACTCAAGAAAACTTACAACTCATACAAATATTAAAGTGAGAAATATAAAATTAAATAACACTTAGGATTCATATATTTTGGACATGTTTTCTATATACACAGGTGAACAATGGTACCATTTTCATTATTGGGAAATCACAAGGAATTACAATAAATTTAGACTGATAAACTAATTATATCACTAATAAATAGAAATCAATCAATAAAATAATATAACATGAACAAGTGTCCCACCTACTAATAGTAAGTCACAAATAGTATTCTAGGTTGCACTAATTTCCAATCTTTGATGATGTCCCACCATTTAACCATGGTGACTTCTAATCACCAATAGATAATGTAATATACTGTTTAATTATAGCGAATAATGAAAGTTACTCATATGTTTCTATAAATGAATTGTATTCTCCACTCTCTTTTCAAAAATCCCATAAGGATAATACTTTTACATATCATCATAAGATCACCAAACCTAGAACCCATAACTTCATTCCTTCTTACTATTTGAAGACTAACCCATACATGTTTCCATTGAAAAAGGACATCTTTCAAATATCTTGACCCACTGAAGATTTACACTACCACCATTTTGAACCTCAAGGCATCGCAATATTTTAAATTCACTCTTTTTAGTTGAATAATCATAACTTGAATAATCTTTACAATCCTAAAAATTTCCCAGTTGAATATTGATTCAAGAAAAATCATGTAAACTCTACAACACTATGAAAAAACTTCCAATTTATTATTTTCATATCATGTATCATATCTATCATTATTCCATTCACCGAAATCCCACTGAGGCTCCATGTTTCCTAAAATATTCTGATACTAACACCTTGGTGAACATGTCCATTAGATTATGCTTCCCAATTATCTTCTACAACTCTATCTCTCAATATTCCATCATTTTCTTGATAAAATGGAATTTTTTATTGATATGTTTCTTCCATGAGTGAAATAATGGATTTTGAGACAAATATATTACACTTTTATAATCACTAAACAAAATTCCATCCTCTTAACTCCTTATGATCTTATTGAAAAATCACACCAATAAAACCAATTACTCCCATGGTTTCATTACTACCATGAACATAGATTTCATTATGGACAAAGTAATAACTTATTGTAGCCATGACATCCATCTAAATTTCATTCCTCTGGCTGTGAATGCAAAATTTACAGTGCCCTTAAAAGTGTTTAAATACTAAACTTAGTCTGTATTAACATAATTCTATAATGGTCCATCTTTCTTAAAGCAAATAGATGAAACTTATGATCCTTTCAAATACCATATAATACACTTCATGGCCTCTTGGGGTTCCTTCCCTAAATTTTAAATAAAATGAATCAAAAATACCACTAAAAATGAAATGTCTTGTTGAGTACATATCATGGAGTACATAAGGTTACATACTGATGATGAAGAATGAACCTTCACCATGCACTTGAACTCATATTCCATTTTAGGCACCTTTTCCTTGGATAATTTGAAGTCTCTAGACAATGGAGTTGAGACTGGATTACATATGGACATTCCAAACTTCTAGATAATATTTTAGATTCAGTCCATTTGAGATAAAACCAAAGTCCTAACTTTATTATCTCTCTCAATTTTTAACCCCAATACTTTCTTGGCTAGACCAAGATCTTTCATCTTGAATATTATTGATAAAAACCCCTTAAATTTATGAATCCTTTTAATTTCTGGACCTAACAAAAACATTTCATCCATATATAGAATAATTACGATGAATCTTCTATCACCCAAAGAATTATAGTAGTAGTAATGATCCATGTTCTACCAAGTTAAACATTACATAGCCATGAAATCATCAAATTTACAATTCCACTACCTTGGTTCCCATTTAAAGCTATAATGAATCCTATTTAATTTTCACACCAAGTTATTGTTTCACTGATATATGAATCCCATCAGCTACTTAATGTAAATATCTTCCACCAATTCAACATGAATAAATTACGTATTTTAATCTATATACACTTAGTGTTGATTATCTGTAGCCACCATACTTAGAACTATCTAGATGGTAGCATACTTAACTAATGGTAAAAATATTTTTGATAAGAAGATACTTTTTTTTAAATCCTTTTATAACTAGTCATGATTTAAACCTTTTACTAAAATCGGTTTCCTCATTCAAATGAAACACCCACTTATTCTCCAATGATTTCTTCTCTTATGGTAACTCAATTAATTCCCATATTCTATTGGATTTATAAAAAGAAATTTCTTCCTTTATTACCAACTCCCACTTTAAAATATAATTGAGAGTATCCACCAATTCTAGGATTTATATTTCTCTACCATCTGTTCAAATTAGAAAGTTTATGTCAGATCCAAACCACTGAACTAGTTTCTTAAATTTGGAATATCTTCACAATTCTATTCTCAACTCTACTATTTATAGTACCATAACTTATAAAAATTCAACATCTAGTAATCTAACTTAGGCATCAGTAGTCTTGAATCATTCATGACCATATTATACTATTCTATCTTCTAGACTTTCAATTTTTCTATCTAAAATATATGAAAATTATGTTATTTTGATGCTCTTTCTTAGATCAACTGGGACTTGATCAATTTATTCTTTGTTCACAAAATCCTTCTCATCCAAGTTTTGGTCTTTCCATAAGACCTTATTAATTAATATACCACCTTGTATCTTGATTAACTTCATATTATCATCACCCCATAGCTGGAATCAAAAATTTTCATTGGAATATCTAATAAAAAAACATGTCTTGGAATTTGAATTGAGTTTATCCCAATACTTGGCATCAATATGGATGTTAGTGGTACTTATAAAAGTTTTGAAGTGTCTAGATTATATTGGTTTTCTAGACCATAGATGCTATGGAATCTCCTATCCTAATGGATTATATAGACTTATGTCAACCAAGTACAATGTCATGTTCACAACATTTTCCCAAATTAGATTGATTATTACTAAGTGAAAACTCATGCTCCATTCCTTATCTATTAACATAAGATTACTTCTCATAGAAACACTAATTTTGTATGGTGTTTAGGAATCATATTATCCAGCCTAATCCATTCATCCAATAGAATTTCTAAAAGTCCATTCCACTATACTCACCACCATCATTGGATCTTATTAATTTTAACTTCTATCCAGTTTCCATTTCCACCATGGACTTTCACTAAACAAACGCTTTGAGGAATATATACCTTTTTTTAGAAAGTAATACCATAATTTTCATATTGAATAATCAATGAAAAATTTAAATTAAAGTGACATTCTATGAGATTGTATTGGGGTTGGTCCAAAATTATCCAAGTGAACAAGCTCTAAATTTTGAGATTTGGGATTCTATCCATTAGAGTTAAATGAAGTTCCACTCTACTTCCTAAGAATGAAACTCTCAAAACTCTTGATATTAGTATGATCAAGATTCATCATGACTTTATTCATTATGGGATTCATATTCTTTTTAATAAGATAGTAGAGTAAAAAATTCCACAAATCTAGACTCTCATAATCTGAAACATAATAAAATATTGCTCAATATGATCTTGCGGTCGAATACACGGTCCTATCCTTTACTCATATTACCACCACCATAGATACTTGAGTGATATTCCCAAATAATTTGAAAAACATTTCACCAAAACCTCCCTCATCAAGATATCCTATATAAATTAGATTCTTCTATATCCTTGGGATATGCCTCACCTCTTTAAATTTTAAAAAGTAACTATTTTACAACTAGATTTTTACATCACCAATCCTTACAACCTCAAAATCTTCATCATTTATCAAATTCTATTTTTTAAATATTCTACATGCATAATTAACTTTCAATATTTAAGCATCCATTGAGTTAAATGATGCTCCCAATATAGTCACCCATGACTCCACCATAATGGTGACATTTAGAAAAAAATTGTTATTTCCCTTAGATAAATTCAATAAAACTATACTTTTAAAAGTAAATTTTCCATAACTTACACTGAAATCTCTACAATCATTCTTTTAATTTACTATATTCCCACACTACCAACATGTTGGTCAAAGACCAGCCAATTTACCATGAATCCTTTCTTGCGACTTATCTTTTGATTCCCTCAAACTTCTTCGATGAGGTGACCGTTATCTTTTTTCAACATTTAGCATGGTTGTAGAATGTTTTTAGACTTCCCTCCATCTATGTTATTTATTCAATATTAGATTCCTAAAATCCCAAAACACCAAGTAAAATTTTATGAAAGAGTTATTGAAATATATTACCATCACATCCCATGACTCCTATAATGAATACAACAATAAAGGATTCTATAAATCATAAAAACACCACATTGAATGATTTAAGATGCCAATAAATCATGTTGAAGTCATTCACATAGTCTTTCGTAGTTCTACCTTATGAGAACCTCATACTAAACAACCTTCACATCATGAACACATTATTCAATGATTTTTACTGCACATACATTTCAGCCAAAGACTTCATCAAATCTACTATGGTTTTTTAAAATATAAAATATTAAAGAATACATTTTAATCTAATGATATCCTGATCAACCCAAGCACTTTCTTATCCATCCATTCCCATTCCTCTTTCTTCATCATCTCTAGTTTTACCCCTATAAATGGAACTTATACATCTTTTTAAATGAGATAATCATCCATTTTAATTATTTATAAGATAAATCCCATACCATATAATTTATCTATATAAACCTTACCTTATTCAGACTCCATACCTTTTGATAATAGTAAAATACCACTAAAACTAAAATAATGTCAAGGTAAGAGAATGAGTGTTACCTGAGTTTCCACAGAGTGTTCTATAAATATAGTTAAAATAAACAAAAATACAAGATATCAATTTTTGGGGATTAGAAGAACTAATATATAGGAATTTATACCTTCAGAATGTTGGTACCAAGTATGCCACAGAAGAAGAAAGAATTGGTATTTTAAAATTTTTACCATTGGTTTGACACCACAATATCACCACTAATAACACATAGCATGGTAAAAACCCTAGGATCCCATATTGAAATATTTAAGCGTGAGAATAAAATCAAATGATTACCTCATTTAATTTTAATATGTAGGCATGTTACATTCATCAAAGATGATTGTTTCTTAAAGGAATTAATTTCAAATCCCTCTAAATTATCCACACATACTCCAAAGTATCTTGGATGCACCGATCATCGATATCCAACTGCTATCATGTAGAATCGACATACCTTTCAGTGTTTTGATGATAATTGGATCTATTTTATGATGATCTAGAACAAATATTATATCAGGGAGATCCAATTGAACCATCATCTCTATAGTAATAGAGAGAGATATGATATGAATTAAAAATTATTAGGAGTAATAGTATGGCCAACAAGTGTCATAAATTTCCTTATATAGGTAGGTTTTATTTTTGAAAATTTCATTTCATCCCTTTAATAAATAAAAATCTTTAAATTTCAATAAATTTACTATACATGTTATAACACACGTGTGATAAACATCATAAATATTTTATCACTTACTTGAAATATACCAACTACATTTCATGATAAAATGAAAACCATTATCTCAAATGGTCTCTAACAAAAATATTGAATAAACCTTAAATAAAACATTCATTAATAAAATATTTTCTCTGATATCGACTTAATACTGGTGAATATATTGAGTAAATAATTTGACTTTCTATTATTCTAAAAAAGAAAAAAAATTATTTATTTATTATGATCATTTAATCTCATACATATCATGACCCCTGATGTGGGATCCACTATTTGGGGAACTTGTTGAGAGTTTTTCTGGCTAAAGGGATGGCACACGAGATGCACATGGTTATCCAAATAGTGCGGATAACCTAGTAGAAACCATGTGAAGTTGATTATTATGGATAAAATCTTAAATATAGTGTGAACATGGTTAGAAAGACCATGGGAGGAGGCCATGTGTGGTGATGTATAAGGTAGTGGCTAATGAACAATTAGCACATGGCTTCCTAACCGTGAAAACTAATCGTACACAGGTTAAAAACAAACTCCTTAAAAGTAGATCTAGATTGGTCTTGCCATTAATCCACTTTTTTTCCCCCAAACTAGCTCTAAATCAGGATTTTTATTCTCCTAAGGCCATAGAAGGTTCTCCCATAGATCCAGAGGCAATTTGAAGGCTTCCCTTGGTGATTCAAAGACAGATTCTTGAGGTATGTGATTGTTCTTAATCATTATTGATCGGTTTCATAGATCTACTAAGATCTAAATCCGTTATGGGTAGATATAAGATAGTTAATTCCAAATATGATAATATTCGATCTTTTTTTAGGTAGGAGAAGATATCTAAGGAAAGTTCAGGGAGAATCAACCTGATTTTCTTGACTGTTATTTATATGTTTTCGATTTTCATTAAAAACTTCAAGGTAGGTGGATTAACTCTCAACTACTCTTAGTAGAACTGAATGTAATGGTTTAAAATTGATTTCTTTGGTAGTATTTTGTTATTAATTGTTTGATTTCTGATTTCTAGAAACCCTATTTGGTGATGGTTATGGAAAATCTAGAAAATGGGTGCTTTTGATTAAAGTGTTTGATTCTTGATTTTAAAATGTGGATTTTAAAATGGGATTTCTCTGGAATCATGGTGAATGGATTTGATAAAAAGGTTTTCAATAAAAGGAATTAATATATTGAAATGGAATGGGTGATTGTAATTGGATTGTTTTAATGGGTTCCAATAAAAGAATTGTTTTGTTGAAATAGTTTGAAATGGTTATTTCATATGGTTTTGGAATAATAGTGGCGTGCATAGATCACATTTACGTGGATTGGTTGGAATATGACCTTGTGATCGGTGCCAAAAGTGTAATAGAAAATGGGGTGTAATTATCATGTGACGACATAGTATATCTATAAGAGAAAACTCATGAGTATGGAACTGTCACAACGAAGCATGCATGGTTGAATGTGTGGATAAGCGGAATGGAATGGTTATGCCAAAAAGTGAACAAGAAATGGTTTTAAAGCCTTTTTTGTTGGTTTTCTAGAAGTACGACTTGCTGGAAAATTATTGAAATAGAACTTGTGCACTTTTGGTTTCAAATGGTTTGAAAGCTTGTTTATATTTAGTTATAATTTTTTTGGTAATTTTTTTTATATAAAATATTTTATATAATTTTTACTAACCTTTATATCCCAGTGGAGTGAGTAGGAAAGTCATTAGGGAAAGACTACTGATTTTTATACTCACCCCTTCTTTGTAACTTTGGTGGTTTTGTAGATACTATCTTCTGGGACATGGGAAAAGGTAAAGTATCACACATATTTAGCACCACCTCACGATACATGTTCTGTTTGGTGATATTGGAGCTTGGAGATTATGAATCATGGAGTATTGTGGCCTTATTATAGTCTTTACTTGTTTTCCACTATTTAATTTGATATTTGATTGGTCTTCCATTATTTCACACTTTAGAGTGGTTTGATATGAATAGAATGGTTGAGTTGTCTTTCATTTTTTCATGAATCATATAGATAGTTTTTTTGTTTATGGTTTTCTAAGTTAATGGTTTTGTTTTTAAAGGGTAAATAATCCCCTACTTATATTTGAAACCCTTCCATATTAATTTTCAGCCTTTTTCATCTTGGGGATATCTCTTAAGTTCTAGTAATGATTTGTTTTATTCTTAATCCAATGAGAATAAGTGTTTCTTTACAAATGGTATCAGTTTGTTTGATCTAAAAGTTTCTCTTTGATAAATTATATCAACCCATTCTTTCCCTTGTTGAACAAGTAGTAATCAGTTTTCTTAGTCTTGTAGTTAAAATTCATTCTTTTATATTCCTTGGGTTATGATCATAGAAAGTATTATGATTGTCAGAACTTAGAATGTAGAGCATAAAAATACATATCTAACCTTTTTATGATGAACTTTGAGTTACCAGGGAGTTGGGTACATAAGTGTTTTGGAGACACTTATAGGATCTTGGAATATCATTGTCATGGGTTTAGCTAATGAGACGAGTATGAAATGAATTTTAGAGAAATTCATTCCCTCTAGGATTGAAAATTTCATTTTGAGTAATGATTTATGATTTTGTGCAAAGGTGTAAATTTTTAAAAAATGTTGTGATTGTTTTCATATGAAATATTTTGAAACTAGTATGGTTGATTCATTTTGAAAATAGTTTAATTTTTAAAAGAAAGAATAGAATTTTTCAAAAATGGTTAAACCTGGAAGAGGTTGTTTTTGAAAGAAATGCTATGATAGTTGATGTGATAGAATTTGAAATGCTGAGCCATCAATTTCTAGAGAGTGAGACTTATAGAGTTTTTTTGTCTATTTAACAAATGGCACCCAGTAGGCATCATATAAACTAACCATAATAAGATGCAGAGAATGTGGTTTCACCTAAGCCACAGGTGAACGAAGAGATGGTTCTGAGTTTCATCCAAGCGTTCCAAGATGTGGATATTAGAAATAGGAGGGATGAGCCAAGGAATGTGGATCATTCCATCCTGTTCATGAAGCATAATACACCCATATTCTAGGGAGATTATAAACTTGAGATGGTAGAGATGTGGCTGAATAGGATGAATCATATCTTCAATTTCATCAGCACACCATCAGAGCTAAAAATCAAGTTGATGACTTATATGCTCTAGGATCTCACATTCTAGTGATGGGATTTGTCAGTGCAGGATAAACTATATCACTATCTTAGTTGGGATGATTTTGAGGAATTTTTTAATAAAGTATTCTATCCTCACACATTCAAGATCCATAGAATGATGAAATTATTTAACCTAAAGTAATAAAATCTCTAAGTTATAGAATATGAGGATAAATTTAGGAATTTAGTGTGCTTTTCACCAAAGGTTGCAGCTAGTGAATCCTTGATGTAACACATCTTAGAATATGGGTTAAGGTAGGAGATTGCTCAAATATTGTGGTACTCTATATTATGGATTATATAGAGATAGTGAACATAGAAACAATTGATTAATGAGGCATATTAAAAGATATGGGAGGAGGAAGTGTGATGATATCTACAGGAAATGGTGGGAACTCTATTGATAGGAGAAAAAAGAAGAGAGACACCTATTTCCGAAGTGGAAGAAGGATGCAAAATAAAATAGATAGATCGATGAAGCTTTCTCTATGACCAAAGATACAAGAAGGATGTTTCTAATGTGGTTTTTTTGACCACATGAAGTGAGACAATATGAAACAACCAAGAGAATTCTATAATTTCAAAATGATAGGACATCTTAAGCTCTATTATCTAATTACTCCATGGTTAGGTCCTCGAGACACTTATCATATGTCACATGATTTATATGCTTTGACCAGACAAGGAAAAAAGAATCATTCTCATCAATAGAGAAAATATATCCATTATGATGATATGAACACCATGACTCCTCAGCAAGGCCAATACCAGCAAGGAAACAAGGAGAAAAGTGAATTGAATAAGCAATAGTATGGAGCTGAGTAGATGATTGTAGATGACCAGGTTGGACCATATATGGTGAAGTGTATAATTGTATTGAATTATACCCCATATGGATTTTCAGGAGAAACTTCTTCATGCTTACCACCATTCGAGATGGGATGTACATCTGAGAATACAAGATATGTATAAGGTGTTGAAGGTGTAATTTTGGTGGAGCGACATGAAAATAAAAGTGGTTGAGTTCTTTTCAAAGTGATTAACTTGTCAGCAAGTTAAGGAAGATCATAAATGAACAATTTGTATGTTGTAGTCTTTACTGATTCCAGTGTGAAAATGGGAGAATATAGTGATGGATTTTTTTACAAGTCTACCAATAACGGTTCATAAAAATGATTCCATATGAGTGATAGTGGATTAGCTTACGAAGTTATCCCATTTCATCCCTATTTGTGAAATTCATACGGTGGAGGATCTGTCCAAAATCTATATTCAAGAAGTGGTAAAAAGACATGAAATACCAATTTTGATCATCTCATATAGAGATCTATGGTACACATCTCATTTCTCGAAATCCTTACAGAAACCCCATGTCACTTAAAGGAATATGACTACAGCGTATCATCCTTAGGTGGATGGGAAATCCAAAAGAATGATACAGACATAGAAATACATGTTGTGATCTTGTGTAATGGATTTTGGTGGCTCATGGGAGGGGAATATACCGTTAATAGAGTTATCATATAATAAAATTTATCAAGACTCAATACATATGTCTCCTTTTTAAGCTTTGTATGAGCGTCCTTAGAGTTCTCCACTGTATTGGGTGGAAACAGGTGAGATATCACTATTTGAGATGACTCTTGTCCATGAAAAAATGGAAAAGATTTAGTTGATTAGAAAGAGAATGGAGATGGCTTAGAATCATCAGAAATTGTATGTAGATCATCACCGATGATCGTTGTTATTCATGGTGAGTGATCATGTGTTCTTGAGGATCTCTCTAAGGCTTGGACATTGTCATTTTTTGAAGCATGGAAAGTTATACCCTTAATATATTGGCTATTTTGAGATATTAGAACAGGTTGGAGAGGTGAAATATCGGTTGGCATTGCCACCATGGTTCAGTTTGGTGAACAATGTGTTTCACATATCTCAATTGAAAAAGTATATAACTGATCCTAACCATGTGATCAGATGGGATCATGTTAACCAAGATCTGGATGCTTCATTGGTAAATATTCCAGTACAGATAGTGGATAAGAAAGGAAAATTCTTGTGTGAAAAAATTATCAGTCTAGTGTAGGTTTTATGGAAACATGGTCAGATTCAATAAGTGACTTGGGAATGAAAGATAGAAATGAAAGAGCAATGGTTGAAAATCTTTGAGGGTAGTGATGGTTTTCTACCTTTTAAAGACAGAAAGACAAATGGTGGGGAGAATTTAGTACCCCTGGTTTCTAGTATATAACCCTTAAATTTTTATTTTTTGTTTATAAAGTATATCGGTGAATTTTGGGATAGTTTAGATAAATTTTTGAGAGTTTTTGGGGCTAAAGGGAAGACACACGGGATACACACAGTTTTCTAAACCGTGTGGAAAGCCTAATAGAAACTAAGAAAAGTTAAAGATTCTAGATATTAGCTTAGGAATTCTGTGTTCACAATTAGGAAGACCATTCAAGGAGGCCCTGTGGGGTGATATGTAAGGTAGTGGCTAATGCACAGTTTTTCTAACCGTGTAGACTAACCTTGTGCAAGTTAAAAACCACCTCCTTAAAAAGTGGATCTAGGTAGGACTTGCATTTAATCCACTATTTTTTCCTAAACTGGCTCTAACTTAGTATTTTTATTCTCCTAAAGCTATATAAGGTTCTCCCATTTATCCAAATCCAATCCAAAGTCTTACCTTAGTGATTCGAAGCCAGATTCTTAAGGTATGTGATCGTTCTTCATCGTTCTTGACTGGTTTCTTAGATCTACTTCTCTTATCCTCTAGGTTTCTTAGATCTACATCTTTTATGGGTAGATCTAAGAAATTTCATTCCAAATATGATAATATTTTATCTTTTTCTTGGTAGGAGAAGATATCTAAGGATATTTCATGGAGAATCAACCCGATTTTCTTGAGCATTATTCATCCATTTTTGGTTTTCATCAAAACCTTCGAGGTAGGTGGATTTACACTAGAATCCTCTTAGTAGAACTAAATGACATGGTTGAAAATTAATTGATTTTTGTGGATATTATTGTGAATTGGAAGCTTTATGATTTCTAGAAACCCTCTTTGGTGATGGTTGTCAAAAAATCTAGAAAATTGGCACTTTTGATTAAAGTGTTTGATTCTTGATTTTAAAATGTTGATTTTAAAATGGGTCTTCTCAAGAATCATGGTGAATAGATTTGATAAAAAGGTTATAAATAAAATGAATGAATTTATTGAAATGGAATGGGTGATTATAATTCATTTGTTTTAATAGGTTGCAATAAAAGAATGGTTTTGTTGAAATGGTTTGAAATTTTTATTTGAAATAGTTTTGGTATAACAGTGATGTGCATAGATCACATTTATAAGGATTAGTTAGAATATGACCTTGTTCTCAGTTCCAAAAGTTTAATTTCACACGGGGTGTAATTATCTTGTGATGACATGGTAGATCAACGAGTGACTGCTCGTGAGTATGGAACTGTCATAACAAAGCATGCATGGTTGAATGTGTCGATAAGTAGAATGGAATGGTTATGAAAAAACATGAATGAGAAATGATTTTAAAGAGTTTTGGATTATTTTTCCAAAAGTACAAATTTCTGGAATTTTTTTGAAATATCACTTGTGCACTTTTGGTTTTAAATGGTTTTGAAGCTTATTTTTATTTAGTTATAAACTATTGTGGGAATTTTTTTATATAAAATATTTTATATAAATGTTTCTAACCTTTATATCCTAGTAGAATAAGTAGGGAATTCATTGGATAAATCCTACTTATTTTTATACTTACCCATTCTTTGTCACTTGGGTGCTTTTGTAGATACTATCTTTTGGGACATGGGAAAAGGTAAAGTATCACACGTATTTAGCACCACCTTGTGATACTTGGAATGTTTGGTGATGTTGGATCTTGGATATTGTGGAGCATGGAGTCTTATGGACTTCTTGGAGTATTTAGTTATTTTTTCATTGTTTAATTTGATAGTTTATTGGTCTTCCACTATTGTAAACTTTAGAGTGGTTTGATATTAATAAATGGTTGAGTTGTCTTTCATTTGTTCATGCATCATATAGTGAGCTATTTGTTTATGGTTTGTTTATTTAATGGTTTTGTTCTTAAAGGGTAAATCTTCCTCCACTTTCATTTGAAAACCTTTCACATTAATTTCCAGCCTTTGGTGTCTTGGGGATGTCACTTAAGGTCTAGTCATGATTCATTTTATTATCAAGACATTGAGAATAACTGAGTCATTACACTTATGTACTTTATTTATTATTGACCATACTAGAAAAACTTACCTTGTTCTATCATGGCCATGGATTTAATAAAAGGTAATTCCATCATGGTGAAATGGTTTTGAGATATATCTTCATATTAGAATCTATAAATAATATCATGACCATTCAACCAATTCCATACCACCAATGATACACCCAATGAATTAAACCCATATACAAAATAAATTTCATAGATTTCATCAAGAATCAAAGTATATAATCAAATGGTACTGACTAATAATTATCTTAATGAAAGAGACCAATACACATGTTTAAAAATAAGTATAACCAATGACACATTTATCATGTGGCCTTCCTATTTACAGGTCATTCATCAAGATCTCATATACTCAAGATTATCAAGTGCGAGCTTTATAAGATGATGTATCAATTCTTATATTCCCCTAGAACTTGATATTAATACATCATCTATGTCATTTCAGTATGATGAATCTAGACCATAGGAAATATGTTTAAGATTAGTGTCATTGTATCTCATGGTTCCCATTATAACTAGGAACTACCATAATCTTTTTATATGACATGTAATCTAAGGATATTACCAATGAAATTGAACACACATGAGTAATATTACTATCATGTTATGATAAAACAAACAAACACACACATAATTGTATACATGTTGTTTTGATCAAATTATATATAGGATTTGGGTCTATGGCACCCAATCGTAACACTCCTACTTGCACTAGAGCTATCAGGTAATAACTCTCAACCCATTAGCTTTCACATGATAATCATTATTCGGGTGAGATACAACTTTTTTCATGGGGTATACCATATTATCCTCTGTAGAAATTATTCTAACTATGAATTCACCTCTATGATTAAAATAACTCAAGAGATGAAACTTCCAAAGTATATTATTTTCCACTAGTGTGACCTGGGCTCCCTGGAAAGTACCACTATGGTTGTATTATCAAAATAAAATGTAACAGGGTCTTCATAGATAGTAAAAAAACCAATATCTTAGAAAAATATGAATATCCATACCATGTCCTTAGTGGAAGAAGAAGCCACTGTATACGTATATTCTATTGTAGAATCAATTTCCATGGGTTGCTTCAAGATTCCCCAACTCACTACACTACTATTAAAGAAAAAAAAAATCCTAATTATGATTTCAGATCATCATGATCCATATAGAAACTAGCATTAGTGTATCCACTCACTACTAGTTCCTCATCTCCTACATACAATAGGAATATATCATTTGAATATATCAAGTACTTCAAGATAGTTTTAATATCTTCCCAATGTAGCTCTCCTAGATTAGCTTCATATCTTCCCACCATGATTAAAGAAAAGGAAGCATCAAACCTAGTATATAACATGTCATACATGATGAATACCACTACTGAAGCATAAAGTATTCTAATCATCTGTAAAGGTACTGGGGAATAGAGTGGAATTTAGTGGGCTAGAAATTTAAAAAATTTCCACTGAAGATCAATATAACATCATCATTGCTGGAGAAACACAACCCCGGTAAGGCCCGAGGATCATGTGTGAAGACATATAACCACACATATTAAAACATAAAAACTTGGTTTAATATGAAGTTTCTCCTTTCATCTTCTTAAAACTAGTAATCAATACTTGAATAATCCCAAGTTGAATTCCTCTAGAACATCCACACATGATTCAAAAATATAAGGGAGAATAGATCATCGAATTATGGGTGTTAGAGATGAGAACCGATGATGCCTTTGATGTTCCAACAATCACCACATCAATATAACTTTGATGCAGGATGGATATCTTGATAGGATCAACTAGATCAAGAGATTCACTCTCTAGAAATTGGGAGAGGAGAGGAAATATCTCAATAACTTTCCATTAATATTCCTTGGATAGATCGACTAATCTCTTATTTATTGCGTGTTATCAATTTATCAAGTAAGGGCTCCCCAACCCCCAAATTTGAACACACTATATAAATGATATGTTAGGACTACTGTACCGAGTCATAAATATCATTTATATTTTTATTAATTTCTTGTAATATAATAAATATATTACAAGATAAAACCTATTCCATTAACTCGAATAATCATTCTTGTAAATATTAAATGAACCTTTAATATTTTAAACTAATATTTTTTCATATAATATTTTTCATTGTATTTACTGTAGAAGTTGTAAATAAATTTAATAAATAAATTCAATTCCAATTACGACTAAATCAAATAAGATGAATTTATTTATTCCTTTGGTTATCATAAATCCTTGGAAAAATCTTGGGCCCTATTAGTGGTCCCCATAGTGTCCTATATACATATTCACCTGAATAGGAAAGATTCTTGAATATGCTATTATTTGTGACCCTCTAGGTCCTTATCTCGATAGTAGTGAATAGTAGTTATAGACCAAGAGTGGAATATAACAACCCATCATGGACCCTAAAGAGATAAGGAGTAGTCATAGAAACAAAAACCAACCTATAAACACACACGATATAATATAATCTCTTTGTCTTTAGATATCTCATAAAGTAGGATGCATGCCCATGTCATTTTAATTTCTTGATTTATTATTTTTTGATCTAAATATATGGATTTAACCTCGAATACAATGACTATAGATTTATGAAGGTAATACCATCCTAATCAATCAGGACCGAGATATATTACTTCCTCAACTTAGAAGAAAAAAATTCTATCTGGACTATTCAACCAATGACATACCACTAATGACGCACCTAACACAAAATAACTCACCATGATTTCATTATCATGGTTTTTTCCTTTCATAAAATTATGTGATCAAATGGAACACATTGATAATGATCTCAAGTCATAAGACCAATACACATGTCTGTAGATAGTAACATACAATACACCCAAAACATGTGGCGTTGCTATTGGAGGGTCTGTCCTCATGATCTCAACTAATAGAGACCACTAAGTGTGAACTTCCTAAGAAGAAGTCTCAATGCTTATGATCCCCCAACACCTGATATTAAAGCATCTACTGTGTCCATTAAGTATGATGTATCTAGACCATATGACATATGTTTAAGATTAATTTCATAGTATATCAAGGTTCTTATTATATATAGGGATCTGCTACAACCATTTTATATGACAATTAATCTATGAAATTTTACATTTAATAGTGGAATTAGAAATGTGTACACTAAATTGGTAAGTAAAAATCATGTATATTTCACTATATATGTAAAATGGCAATAAAAAAGTACTATATAGTTGGGTCTAGGGAACCCACTATTAGAAAACTCCCACTTTCACTAAAGCCAACTTGCTAACCAACCTTGGTAGCTCTTATGATTAAGATGATATTTCTTCTTGGTTACGACTTTAGTTGTTGGATCTGATTTGCCTCAGCTGCGTGGCTATTTTGGTATATGAAACATCACCTCCTTAAGTAAAACTTCTCAAGATATTTAAACTAAAAGTGTATACTCCTTTTCCAGTTTAAAAACATGAAATTTTGGCTAGTAAGAGTATCATAATTTACATTATGATAATATTTTACTTACTAGGTGTGATTCTTATAATTGGAAAAAATATTTTCTTATTTTACACTTCTTCTTAGCTTCCTCAGAAGCCACAACATACTTGGTATTTTTAGATATGGATACCACTAGCTTGTATGATCTTGTCTTTTTTCATTTACTTATCCTAACTATGATATTAGATCATATTTACCTTATAGAAAAACTAGTCTGTGTACCCTAAAAAAACTTGCATACTTTTCTCTCCACCTACTAGGTATATATCCTTTGTACTTGTCTATGTACAATTTGACTATTCTAACTACTTACCTTACATTTCTCCTAGGTATAAATAATATTTCCCTAAAATAAATTTTATTCTAGTAATATAATTTCTTATACATATCATGGAATACATGATTGATCCATCACTAAAACATATGAAATTTAAGCTCACCACATAAATCTCCTCCTATGTGCCTCCCATATCTTCTTGGAGAGATTTTTTCCATGTAAAACTAGTAACAATTCATTATTGAATTGTTCCAACTTGTATTTTTCAATAAATTATCAATATATGCATGATTAACTAGGTCCAAGAAACTATTAGATCTACCTCCGTAGATATTTTTACTTAGAACTTAGGTTTCTACTTTCATTCAATCTACAGAGTATTAATTTCATCATGTTCTTAACTAACTATAAGACCAAGAGCTATTTTCCACATGCTACAAAACATATTTCACATGGAAAACCATGGTGCTCCCACTAACCTTTGGGAGATACATGGAAAATATTTATTCCAAATGAATATTCTATGATATTTTCACCTTAATATTGATATAGATTTTAGTAACTTGCACCCTTATTAGAATTTTTTGATGTCATCATCTCTTTCTAGTTGTGTCATATAGAAACCTTCCATGAAAGTTGGTCTTGACATCCAATGACTAGTAAAACGAACATAGAAATTATCTATCACAAGTAAAATTATAATGGATTTAGGCATAATGGATTTGTATAGCTGATAAAGCCTTATTGGTACTCCACTTGTACCATCCATGCATAATCTCATGTCAATACCCAACATAGTATTCAAATTAATAATACCCCCTTCATTTTGATACGTGGAATCCATTATTGAATTTTAATTGATCTTACCAATCTTAGATAATTTCCATATACTACATTTTGGAATTATTATTCTCAATGAATAATAGATCACCAGTTTTGTAGAATACAAAACCATTTCTATGATTTTAGCTTTCCTACATAGTATGTGTCTCAGGAACATTGTCTTCTATGCCTCTTGTGGAACTTGTTCCTATTCCAAATACTTTTTACATCTCTGGTATTGACTAAACCCAAGTCAAAGAGGTTCCCACTATATCAAATAGATATATTCACCCCTTTTTTTATATAAAAGTGTTAAATAACTTGACTACCACTTTTCTATCATAGGTATTTCTGTAATACCCTAAGAAACTTTTATGATAATTACTTTAAGTGAATTTTTTGTTTTAATTGATGCAAGTTTTTATATATCATTGACAAACTCTTTTCATATAAACACATGTTCTTATGACATAATGTATTTCCATCATATTATGACTCATTTTATATCCATGTACCATTATAGTTGGCATACGGTTATGGGATATCACTATTATTGGTGAAGCACGTCAATAAATATAATGAAGATTTATTCACTGTATATATATCTTAACATTGATGATCCTTATACTTAAATCATATATCTAATGTTTATAAGGAATTTTTTTTTAGTAATTACTCCACATTACATTTTATTAATCAATTTTTACATGGAAATATTCATCATCTATCCTCTTTATAAGCATCATAGACTTTATGCGAATAAGGTAATGTGTGTTTAGAAATTACTACATGCTACATTATATTGATCGATGAATAATTGGTCAAGATATTCTTTGACAATACATCACAATGAAACTTATAAATTTTGATTATGCATATTCCATACTTCACTTTTATATTCCTTAATCACTTAAAGGAATCTTATGAATTATAATCACCACTAGCTTACCCTTGGAATGGTTCACACTATGTGGCCGAACTATTTATGGAAGCTTTGTGGAATACCTTTATTTCTAAAGATTTCTTTATCCAAAACTAAGTATATATGTTGATAATAACTATGGGGTTTAGCTCAAATGAGTTTAAATACCATACTAGGTATATCCTAGACGTTTATTTTAAATTTTCTAAACAATGATTTATCTTTCCATAACTGGGTAAATGTCTCTTACATTTTATATTCATAATGTATTGCCTATGATTTATGTATCACTGAACAATTAAGTATTCTAGACCACAAAAAAATTCATTCCTAAACTTGTTATAGCATATCATTGTGTAAAAAGGACATGTGAGATAAATTTCTCAGTTATACTCAACAAAAGTTCTACAAGAATCATTCACTTGGAAATAGATAAATCATGTACTTCTCACCGTCGACTTAACCACCACCCTTTCTCAAATGCTTAGAGAATACACCTTACTTCTAATAATGTTTCTATATTTACTTGGTTACTATATTTAAATACACATATGTGATAATCATATCTTATGTAATACCTAATATGTAAAACTAAAACACTTCTTAAATGATGAATAATCACTAAAGAATAAGTGAGTACTTACTTATTCAATTCAGTTCATTGTATTTATATTCTATAGAATTATTTCAAGATACGTAAAGAAAATAACTTCCTATTAAATACCTATTTATTTGAAAGATATTGTGAAGGTTCCTTTGGCATGCCACTTTCCATTGGCCTTTTCTCCTTGTCTTTCAATTTGGTTCCTATAAGAACTAAAGATTAATATTTATTTACTGTTCTTATTTCTTAGATAACATTACCTAAAAGACAATGAATGGTTTTCTATAAACTATTTGTTTTATAATATTAAATGAAACTATAGAATATGGGTGAAAATGGTATTATAATAGGATGTATTGAAATATCACAATCCACCATTTAATTTACATAGATCAAGTGTAATTAGTACGTATTCATATATGTGATTATATTTATCCTTGAAAGATTCTTGTATACGAGATACCACGTGAAATCATCCATGTACCAATGTTGTATCCACAATAGACATCAGACATTGATGATAGAATTATGATAAAATCATCATATGAATAATACTTGAGTCTCCTGAAATTATTTCTTAAATACCCTCATTTCCTAATGCGGCTTGATAGGTATTAGGGGTACTAGCACCTTGAATTTATAATATCATAGTATTTTGCGCAAGCACTTGTACTTCTATTTCAAAATCATGCCTGTGTGAAAATTTAATTTATCCATTAGATATCACAATATTTCTTGTGGTATAAATTTTCATTTTCTAAAAAAATAAATTCTAGCAGATTAGTACTTTTATCTTAATTAACGTATTAGACATTGTCAATTAATTAATTAAAACATTAAATGTATCCCCCTGTTTTATCTAATTATAGGAACCCTCTGTACTAAAATAGGAATTCTCTGTCACTTGAGTATTCTAGTGTTAATGATCCTTGAAATTCCCCTCATAGTCTACAATCTTGAGTTATTCTACTACTTAGAGAGTTCAGGGTAGGAATTTGGCTGGCCAACCACATTAACTCATTATTCCTTGATCTTTTTAGTGAAGTGTTGGCTTATAAAATCATAAAATTGATTTACTCAATGCTTGCCTCAAAAGTTGTTGCAATATAGATTTGGATATTTTTTTTCCCGAAATTCAGTTAAGTCAATACACCAGCCTCATAGGAACTCCCTAGTGATGGGGGCTTGGGACTAAAAAATATAATAGATAATTTGGATATGTAGGATCTTATACATATAATGACATAGATGAATCATAGATCGTCATTTATTAAACTAATTATTACAAATCATGCATTGAAATGATTAAATAAATAAATTAAACATACACTAGTAATGCATTGTTCATACTATGACTCATGATCAATTGATATGCATAATACTCACCTATTTAAATTAAATATATAGATAAAATTACACTTGCATTAAATTATTTTTAAGGAGATTTTATTGAATAAAAAATTTAATCTTATTTTTTAATTCAACATTTTTTGTCATTTGCTCCCTATGTTAATTTAACTTCAATGCCCAAAAAATTTAATTAATTAATTTAATTTAACACTAAAATTAAATTAATTTAACCTGCAATATTAAAATTAAGTTTTTAAACAAAAAATTAATATTTAATTAATTTAATTTAAAAGTAAAATTAAATTAATTAATTTAAATAAATTTTAATTATATAAAAATACTGAGCACTTAAAACCCTAAAAAGGCCTGTGCAGGTCGGGTCAACCCACAGAAGCCTATTCGGGTCATGTGGAACCTGTGTAGGGGTATCCTGGGCTGAGTAAGCCTTCCCAGACCCATTTCGAGTCAGGATGACCCAACCTGACCTATTTCAGGGAGAATATAGTTTGTGCAACTGGTAATCAGGAGTACATGCTCAAATGTGGGACATAAGAAGCTAGATGGAGACACTGGTGACTTGGCCATAACTATCCAGTGACCATTGTAGTGATGTCCGACCCTCTCAACAGAAGATGACCATCCCTGGAACCGCCGGGATTGGGCCTCATACAGTGTGAAGGCAACACTGGAAAGATCTGGCCCAGATATGGATAGGGGGACTCACCGCACTCTGTATCTACATTATTTTTATGGGTCTTAGTATGGTGGAATATCAAAAGAGGAGGGAAGACTGGGATTGACTGTCAATGTTATGGGAGGTAGTAGACAAGACTCAACTTGTCCATGGAATGATGGTTGTGCCACCTGGGGGTGGAGGTTGGGCCAATGAGCCACATGGATCTGGATAAGGAGGTATCTCGCATGGGAGGTGGTCCATTGAGCAACCGCGGGAGGTAGCTCTAGTGTGGTGGCAATCGAGACCTCGAGGTCTTGGTCGAGATGGCGGACCAAAGTGAGGAAAACTGCTTGGGGGATTCTGGTAGACACGGAGGGTCCACAGAGGGGAAAGGGGCTACCAGCGAAGGGAGATGCCTACCAGGGTACACCACTGGGAAGGTGGAGGGTGGCCTAGATGAATCTGGGGAAGGAGGTCAGCGCTGGCTCTCCTCCAGTGGTGTCTCATATAAGAGAGGATTGGGCATAGGTCCCTCCACTTTTGAAATTTTAATTTTTTTTTCAAAAATCCTAAAAGTAGGTGTGTGGAAGTAAAATTCTGACCCTTTTTTGATATTTGGACGTCTTCTATCAAATTTACATAGCTTTCCCAATCATTTTTATAACCCTTTGGCCATTTTTTGATCATAATTCCTTTCGCCCACATTTTTTTCTTATTTTTTTCTAAAGCCTATCAAATAGGGTTTGGATAAAATAACCATAATATAATGTGATTTTAATGGAACTGATGAAATATTCAGTGACTATTCGGCCATGGGTTCTCCAGCTAGAATGAAATGGTTCACTGGAATTTGATCCTGTAGATGATTTTGGATAAAACTTCATATATCAAAATATATGTTCTGAGAGTTAAAATCATTATATAAGTTCAATAAATTTTAAAAAACTTTCTATTACTGTAAAATGGTAATTCGAGGTCAGATTGAACTGCCATCTATGATGTTGGGACTAGAATGATATCCTCTTCTACATCAAATTAAAATTTATTTTTTTCATGGCTTAAAATAATCACACATAACTTTGATACCAATTGAAGGTATCTAGGTGCACAACGGATGCCGATGGGTCTGGAATTAAAAAAATTTCAACTGGAAATCAACTTAAAGTCATCATCACTAGCGAATAACAACCCTAGTAATTATCTAGGATCACACATTAATAAATTTAAGCACAAATATTAAACCATAAATACCTAGTTAAATTTGAATCAATACTCGTCATCTGTTTAATGCTGATAATCACTACTCCAATAATAGGAATTTAAATCTCTCTAGATCATCCACACACACTTAAAAAATATATGGGAGTGTTGATCATCAAATTCCTGGTGCTAGTGTAGAGATTCAATAATGCCTTTTAAGTTCCAACAATCACCGCATCGACGCACCTTTGTTGCATGAGGGAGAGCTCAATCCGATCACCTGGATTGAGAGATTATCTCTCTTTAAAGTAGTTGAGGATAAAGAATCTCTAAATATCTCTCCATGAATAGTCCTTGGTGAGAGCCACTCATATCATATTTAAAGTGTGTTATCAATTTACCCAATAAAGTCTCCCCAACCCCTGAATATTTAACACAATATATAAATGATATGTTATGATTAATTTACTAAGACATAAATATAATTTATATTTTTATCAATTTCTTGTAATATAATAAATATATTACTTAATAAAACCTAATCCATTAACTTGAATCATAGTTTCTACAAATATTAACTGAACTTTGATTATTTTAAACTAAAATTCATTCATATAATATTTTTCATGTATTTACTGTAAAAATTATATATACATTTAATAAATAAATTCAATGCTAATTATTCTAAAATTGAATAATATGGATTTATTTATTCCTTTGGTGATTGTACATCCTTGAAAAAATCTCAGACCCCATTGGTGGCCCCCACCATGTCTTATATACCTATTCACCTGAATAGGGAAGATTCTTGAATATGATATTGTGTGTGACACTCTAGGCCCTTATCTCAGTAGAAATGAATATTATTTACAGACCAAAAGTGGAATCTAGGAACCCATCATGGCCCCTAAACAGATAAGGAGTTGTTATAGCAATGACAACCAACCTATGAACACCCACTGTGTAATAAAATATCTTTTTCTTTAGATATATCATAAAGTTGGATGCACACCCATGCCATCATCCTTTATTTATTTATTATTTTTTTATCTAACTGGACAAATTTACCCTCTACTACCAAGACCATAGATTTATGAAGGTACTACCATCCTGATTAATCAGGCCCAATAATATATTACTTCCTCAAGTTGAAAGTGAAAAATTGTGTCTTGACCATTCAACCAATATCATACCACCAATAATTCACCCAACACAAGCTACCTCACCATGATTTCATTATCATGTTTTTTCCTTTGCTTCAAAGTATGTGATCAAATGAAACACATTGATAATGATCTCAAGTTAAGAGAATAATTCACATGTCTATAGATAGGAACATCTAATGAAGAAGTCTCAATTTTTATGACCCCCAACACCTGATATTCAAACATCTACTTTGTACAGTCAGTATGATGTAAATACACCATATTACATTTGTATAAGATTAATGTCATAGTTTCTTGAGGCTTTAATTATGGACAGAGATCCTCTACAACCATTTGATACGGTAATTAATACATGAACATTACCATTTAATATTCAGCACTGAAATATCTATACTAAAATGGTAAGTAAACATCATGTATATCTCACTATATGCATGAAATGGTCATTGAAAAGTACTGTATAGTTGATTCTAGGGAAACCAATATTAAAAAAATCATTTAAATATACTCCTATGTTTGTGGATGCATCTTATTGGAGAGATTCATACCATGTGACATTGACAAAAACCCTCTCTTAGATTATTCCATATTACACCTTTTGAGTACCTTATCAATATATGTACTTTGATTTATCCCAATAATACTTTGTGATCTATCTCGATTTATCTTGATCTATAGAATTTAGTTTTATTTACCTAAGTATTTTAGGGAGAAGCATTCATTTAACGAAGTCTTATCTGATTGTAAGACTTGCACTTGGTTTCCTATAATTAATATATCATCAAAATATAATAATAGGAAAATGATAGCATTTTCACTAACCTTATTATAGACGCAAGGATTACTTTCATTCTTGATGAAACCAAATTATATAATGGCCTAATCGAAACAAACATTCCATGATTGTGATTCTCTCTTTAATCCATAAATGGATCTTTACAGTTTGTATATATTATTTGAACTCTTTGACATGATGAACTTTTTGGGTTGTTCCATGTAGATGTCTTCAAATAACTTCCCATTTTAAATTTTAGTTTTGTAATCCATTTGTTAAATCCCATAATCATGGAAAGATATTATTAAAAGTTATATATTTTTAATTATATTATTACAATTGGTGTGAAGGGTTCATCATAGACCATGCCTTGATATTTCCCGAAACCCTTCATAACCAGTCATGCTATATAGCTATTAATTTTTCCATCAATGTCGAATTTTTTATTAAATATCCTTTTACATACAATAGGTTTTACATCACCTTGAGGGTATACTAAAATACAAACATTATTTTGATACATGGACTCTATCTCAAAATAAATGTCTTCTTTCCATTTAACACCATCCATTTCCATATACTGGCTCCTTATAGGTTATAATTTCATCATTATCTATGAGTAATGTGTTACCAAACTGAATGACAAGGGAAAATTATATCTATGGTTCTCTAACCTCACTTGTATACCTATCCAATACTTGTGTCTTGGGAACATCATAATCTACCATTGTCTCTTGTGGATATTGTTCCCGTACCAACTCTTCTACTTCTAGAGCCTCACATTCATTGGATTTTATCTTGTTCTCACTATTTACATTGGAAATGTGTTCTCATTCTAGAGATATTTCATGTCTCACCACAATCACAATTCTATATTTAGGTTCATATAGGTAATATCCTTTTGTTTCTTTAGAATATCCTATAAAGAGGAACTTTGTGAGTTGGGATTCTAGATTTTCACTCATAATTACATTGAAAAACACCTTACATCACCATACATGTATATGAGATAATGTGAGTTTCTTTATATACTAAAAATCATATGTAATACCATATAATTTCTTACTTGGTACTAGATTTAGTGTATAAGCCTCTATCTATAGTGCATATCCCAAATATGATAATAGTAGAGATTTATGACTCATCATTAATCATACCATGTAATACAAGGTACACTTCCTCCTTTTACTTACACCATTCCACTAAGGTGTATTAGGAAGATTGAGTTGGGAGACTATCCCACACTCCTTCATGTGATCAATGAATGCTTGGATTAGATATTATCCACTATGGTCTGAGTATATTTTCTTTATCTTATCACCAAGTTTTTTTCTACTTAATTCTGATATTACTTAAAAATATTGAAGGAACCATAATTATAACTCATTAAGAAGATCTAAACATACCTACTATAGTCATTGGGAAAAGTTATGACGTAATAAAATACACCCCTTTCCTCTACTGAAAATAGACTATATACATCAATACGAATCAATTCCAATAGTTTTGTGGCCCCCAATCCTTTTATATTGAAGGGTTATTTGGTCATATTAACTTGTAAAAAATAAATATATACATCTACAAGTTTTAATTTAGTATTTTCTAAAAACCTATCTTGATTCAACTTATGTAAACGCTTCTCATTTAGATGATCAATCCTGTAGTGACATAGGTGGGTATAATATGAGTTATCCATGATGGGTTTGTGATTAGTTTCTAGTATAGGGTTTTCAAGTTCTATCATGTTCAATCCTTTTTTAAGATACACCGTACCATAACAAATGTTTTCTTTATAAAAGAGAAAATACTTATTTCCAAACTTGAAAAAACCACATGGTGTCTAGACTTGAAGCAAAGATCATGTTTCTGATAACTGAAGGTACATAATAACATTTGTTTAAAACAATAATTATATCAATAGGTAAAGTCAAATGATAATCTTCTACTAAAAAGGATATTAGTATTACACTATTCATGGAATAAAGACCCCCCATTTCCCTTTACAATCTTCTAGAATCTACTTTGTTCTTGTATGTGAATACAAATATTTCATCCACATACTGTATCTAATATATAAATTGTAGATAAATATAAATTTCATTCAATGAAAAAAAATACCTGAGATAGAATCATCACCTTGATTCTTCTTCCTAGATGTGAAATTATTCTTATAATGGACCTTATTTCTATAAGAAAAGTAGACATCCTTTTTCTTGTTTCCATCTCTTTATATCTTTGACTTCTTATAGGGATGGTGTGCTTGTGACTTTTTATTAGAATTAATTATAGATCCCTTCTCCTTTCCCATCATTTTTTTATTTACTACAAGGAAAAAAGAGTCAGTATTCTTCATATCCTTATCGGTTTGGTGAACTAAATCCAGTAGACCTGAGAGTGACCTTTTCATTTTATTCATTTTATAATTATCAATAAAAGTCAAGAATAATGGTGAAGAAGAAATAATGAGATTAGTTTCTTGTTCTTGGAATATCTTGAACCCAATAAATTATAGTCTCTTAATATATCCTATCATCTCGAGTACATGAGGGCCTACCCGAGCCCCCTTTTCTAGCCCACACCTATATAGTGCACTGGATATCTCAAATCATTCAATTTAGGCTCTCTCATGATAAATCTCTTCAAGATGAGACATCATTTTATAGGAATATTCATCATTATAAATTTTTTCCTGCTCACTGGACATAGATGACCACATGATGAACTAGACATCTATTGCATCATCAAAATGATTCTTATATTTTTCTTTATATTCCTTTTTTCTATAATATGGGGATTTGGAAGAATTTTTGATTCCAACACATATTACTTAATTTAATGGTGGAGTAAATTACACAAGTTCTTGTACCAATCCTAGAATCTATTTACGGACAAGATATTCTTTTTACCTAGTATTAATGGTAGTGATATTGAACTAATGGTGGAATTTTACATTTCATTTACAACAAATAAATTTTAAAAATCAATACATTATTTTGATTATCGATAAACATTACAAATTTATTTAATATTTAAATGCCTCTCACTATTTTATCGATTCCTACAATCCATTAAAAACTATATTTTAAATACTATGTCCCTTGATTATTCTAGTGACAATGATCCTTGAAAAATATCCTTATAGTTCTTAATATGTTTATGACACTACTTGGATAATTTCAATATAGGATTTTGTCTAGATAATCACATTGAATCATGGATCCTAGAACTATTGGAAAAATTCTCAGCTTCTGAAAATCATAGCGATTATTTACTCAACAATTTTCTACTACAGTTTAAATAATATAGATATAAATACTTATTTTCTATCAATTTTAGTTAATTCGACCCACCTATCACATAAGAACTCCCAAGTAGTAGGAGGAAACTTCAACTAGGTCTAACACACACCTCATATGAGTTTTTTTTTTTAAATTTAAGAAATGTAAGGTGCTATGAATTAGTATTTATTTAAGGGATTTAAATTATTCACAATGAATGTAATCATTTTCCATTTCACATGCTTGTTTTATGTTATAACACTCACATATTGACCATGTATAATAGAAAAACATCCACATTATATTATTTAATTTTATTAATGTATGTTTTTTTATTATTTTATGTGATTTCATAAAAATAACAAATTTATAAAATAATAATAAATCATGCATAAATAAATAAATATAATGATTCATCATGAGCACAAAATACGATTGATCCATTGAGTGGACAATAGATTAACTGAGAACCTATGGTTTACTACTTGATTCATGAACAACTCCAGTTTCAATTACCACCTTATATAATGTATTCACATATTTTCTAGAAGATTTACAAGTATTTAAATGGTCCAAGTCTTGTTTCATCCTAAATATTATACATAAAAACTGAAGAATGAAAAATATACATGCATAATAACAATCATGAACACATAAACCCTTTTACATATAATTTGGGAGAACGTTGATGCACAAACCATCAAATTTTTGATTAATTATTTCAAAAATCACATGAATTTTTCTAATTAAATTAAATAACTAAATACTTAACATACACCAGTCAGTCACTGCTTATGATTATTTGAAACACAATATAAATTTGAAAAAAAATTAAATTTTCAGCAAAATGTACCTTAGATAATTAAATATGAATTAAAATAAATTAAAATAATTTTAATTCACAAATTAAAAGTCTCACGATACCTGAAAAAATTGAAAAACATTCAGAAAAATTTAATTTAATTTTTGATTATTTTTTTACAATCTTACGGTCCCTCAAGAGGCCCTAAAACCATGAAAGGGGTTTCAATCTAGGATGGGGTCAAGCCTACATGACTAGCCACCAACAACCCGCATGAAGTATGGGGTTGTGAAGGGTGGGAAACATGTAATAATTATAATATTTTTTTTAAGTTGACCCCCACTAAGCACAAAAATTTTAAGTAGACCCCCCTTAAAATCAAAAGAAGGACAAGAGTGTACTAATAGGAGTGGCCATCCACTCTATGGGGTTTTTATTATATTTCTTTCATTTATTCTAGAGTATAGACTTTATCCTTATTATTATTATTATTTTTATTATTATTATTTGTTTTTTGGAAATGAGAACTACCCCTGCCCTGGGTTTACTATTCTGGAAAAAATAAATGAATAGAACTTTTTAAACCATCTTTTCTATAACGATAAAAATTATACTTCACACACACACATTTTCTAAAATTTTTAGACCCACAAATACTAGTTTTAATCTGATTTAAAACATTAAAAGACCATAACTTCACCATCTGTTCTTGGATTGAGGTGGGATTTGTTGCAATGGTATCATTATGACAAACTTTACATGAATTTCATGAAAATTTAATTTATTATTGGCTTAAATAATCACATGTTCTCTTTGATACCACTTTTTGGAAACGAGCATGCAGTGGAAGTGGAAAGACTGGGGATTTTAAAACTTTTATCATCAGTTTGATGTCATAATTTTGTCACCAATGACATGCATCCTAGTAAACAACCCAAGGATCCTACATCGAAGTATCTAGTAAAAGAAATTTAATCGAACCATTAGCTCATTCTATTTGAAGATTCACGAGTGTTATTCTCTTAACCTATGATCATTAATTTATGGAACCGATGTCATATCCCTCTAAATCACCCACACAAGATCCATATGATCATAGATGAATTGATTATTGATATACAAGTTCTATCATAGTGAATTAATATGTATTTTGATATTTTGATGATCAATGGATCTCAATCACATTGATAAAAGAATAAAGTTTGGATCATGGATATTTGGTATCCCAATTAGGATAAATATGTTGATAGGGGTGTGAATCAGGTTATGAAATATTAAAACAACTATCCCTTTGGATCTTGTATAATCATTTAAAAAAAACTTTTCTCTCCCTTTATGGTAGAAATATTTTAATAGAAATGAAATAATTCATGATACATAGAAATTTTACTTGGTTCACCCAAACTAGGATACATACAAGGAGAATACAAAGGAAATGTTCCTATGTTCCAAAACCACTAAACCTCACTTATGTTACAAATTTTAGAGTTGACTCATTGCCCCTCCTAGTTTACAACCAATCAAAATGTGAAAGCTCACTACTCTCTCAACTGAAGTGTGCCCAATGCTTCTTTATAATATCTTACTTTGATTACTTGAATCAATATTTTTTACCCCTCATTTATTATATCATTAAGTTCCAATTTCATCCAAAAGATGTATACAACTTTACCACAGGTTTATTGGGAAATACATTTTAGTTCACACTTAATCTTTCACACAATCTTTGGATGCCTTGAACGCAACATTAAAACCTTGCATGAAACATTTATATTTATCATGGAATTATAATTTTCATTAAAAATTATGCTTTTTGAAAAACCCACTTTTCATGAAACTCCCTTTGCACACACCTCTTACGTGATTCAGAGCCCCGATTATCTCTAAGGGCCAAGATACAAAAATTAGGGGTGTATTCGTCAATTTATATTCTTGGGAAACTGATAAAACACTATTTTATTGAATATTTTATTTATAATAAATTATATAATTTCCTCACATTGTGTTAAATATGTTTAATTAGAAAGTATTTGGGATTAGATCATTCATTTGAATATTTGATGAAAATTCCAGTTTTACCCTTTATAGTTCACTGTAGTATTTCGAAGATACATATTTTTATATTTATTATTTTAATTTGAAATTTTGTAACAGTGTTATTAACTTAATTATAAACAACCTCTATTCAGGACACTAGAGCTAAAAAGTGAATTTGGTTGTTGAAAATGGTCCATGAAGTCAAAGTTGGGCTGGACTCTCCAGAATGGAGAAGATTCTGTATTTCAGCCATAACTCCTTCATATGCTCCTGGATTAAGCCCAAATTTGTAGAGGTGATAGACGACCCATATACGCACATTTTATCCTTCTGGAAGTCCGGCCAATTCACGCGTTTTTATGGTCAAATGGGCGGTGAAATTTTGAATAAAATATTTGGACGAGATTCCCCATTCACACTTGAATCCACTTTGAACCTAGCCTCCCCACCACTCTATAAATTGGTGTTTTTCTCATTTGGTGGGATTGGGAAGTGCATTGGGAAGTTGAGGGAAGAGGAGAAGTGGATTAACTCCAATTCTACAACCATTTAAATAAGGGTAGCTCTTGGAGCAAGGATCTCTTCAATGAAGCCCTCTTCTTCTCCTTCATGATGTAATGATTTTGTTTGTGTAATAAACTTCTTTGTTCTTATTTTATTTCTTCTCTTTTCTTCTGTTTTGTTTAAATTTATTATTCTCTTAATCTTCCTATTTGGGCTGGAATTATTTAGTAGAAGCGTTATTGGGTTATACCCATTTTAAACCTTTGCACATGCAAAACGCTTCTACGATGATTACGCCACCCATGGAAGAGTAGTTCTTTTTAGTAATGGATCGACCTATATCCTTTTTTATTGATTTATTTTGAATCAATGATCTACTTTAATTCACATAATATGATCCATGAATTGTGTTTTTAAATTACAAGAAACTAAGCAAGCAATTGAACAATTAACACAAAAACACATGAGGTCGGGATTTTGTGTAAATTGTGAGAACGTAATCTTAATCGGTAATACAAGACCACACGTGATAAATTTGTAGAGTTAAAATATAATACCTAAACAAAATTCATCCTAATTTCCAGAATGGATATGTGATCTAATTAACCACTGACCATAAGATATCCTTAGAACAACAATCAAAGCAGGGTGCTGCGATTGCGTGTTCCGAAGCTAGCCTAGGGTTTAAGTAATTTCATCTTTGTGGTTAAGTTAACTCTCATAGGGTTCGAGGGATAAAAAATTAGGGGATCATAATTAAGTGGATATTGATTTAAATGATAATGATTAATAAGTGAATGAAGAGGTAGAGTTATATCGATTACGCCTTTTAAAATAGATTTCTAAAAAAACATCTTCTTGTTGTGTCATTTTAAAAGAAATTCATTTCAAAACTAAAAACAAAAAAAATATTTACAATCTTCTTCCAACAAACTTCTTCTAGATTCATAAACTATAAAAAAACCCCAATCCTTTAAAGTAGTTTTTTTTATTTTTTTCTCTTTTATTTTATTTTTAGAATACCTTTAATAAGTTGTTAAATTCACTTCCTCCTTTGAGAGATGACCTTGGTCAGCCACTCTGATGCACCTAAGTACCCCAAAATCACATTAATCATTTGAGGGTGCCCACGACAGCGCTCTTTCAAATTGGCGCCGTTTCCAGGGAGGCAAGTAATTTATTCAACCATTTAGAGGTATTTCTTTTATTTTTCATTTTATTATTTTCTTCACCTCTCTCTTTCATCTTTCCCCTTTCTCAAGTTTTCCTTTTTTTCATCCTCTTCTTTTCTTTTTGGACCATCAACTCAACTTCACATTTTTATTTTACTATGGTCCACTCACTTTTTTTTAATTTTTATTTGATTTATGACACGAACTAATCCTAAAGATCTCTTAGATCTTGACCCTGAGATTGAACGCAGCCTTAAGGCACGAATCAGACACTCTCAGTCTATGGGAAGTTTCAATATTCAACCAGTTGGTGAATTCCTCTCTTCTGGAAACATTGGAATTGGAAGTTATTCAAATTAAAAAATAAAAAAGAACCAATGGCTGGAAATAATGGAAATGAAATTAATAAAACCATTCGAGAATTTGATGCACCTGATATTAACTATCAACCGAATTTTATTGCATACCCGAATCTCAAATCGGACTTTGAACTAAAATCTAGGTTAATTCACCTACTTCCAAAGTTTCATGGCCTCTCTGGTGAGGATCCCAAAAAACATTTGAAAGAATTTAATGTGGTTTTCTCAACCTTGAAACCAAGAAATGTATCTGAAGACCAAATCAAATTAAGAGCATTCCCATTCTCACTTGATGGAGCTGCGAAAGATTGGATGTATTATTTACAACCCAAATATGTAACTTGTTGGAACGATTTGAAACGTCTTTTCTTGCAGAGATTTTTTCCAGCATCAAGGACCACTTCCATTCGTAAGGAGATCTTGGGGATCAAGCAAGCCCAAGGGGAGTCATTGTATGAGTACTGGGAGTGATTCAAGAAGTTGTGTGCAAGTTGTCCGCAACACCAAATCAGTGAGAAATTACTCATCCAGTACTTCTATGAAGGACTCACACCTATGGAGATAAGAATGGTTGATGCTGCAGCTGGAGGAGCATTGGTGGACAAGACACTAGTAGCTGCACGTGCGTTGATTGAAAAGATGGCCCAAAAATCCCAACAATTTGGTGATAGAGGTACACCACATGTCAGGGGAGTACATCAGGTAAGTCCTTCTTCTCTTGAAAGTCATTTGATTGATACTAAGTTGGAAGAATTGACCACTATGGTGAGGAAAATTTCTTTGGCACAAAAAAATCTCTACCCCCTCCTTCAAGGCCTTGTGGAATTTGCACTGAGACAAGCCACCCAACTGACTGTTTCCCACAACTACAAGAGACAGAGGATTGCGCAGCAGTATTCTCAGGGAGACCATTTCAGCAGCAACAACAACCATATCCCCAAAAGAAGTTTGATTCATTTGCTCCAATATAAAACCAAGGATGGAAAGATCAACCAGACATGAGGTATGACTCTGGTCAACAACAAATGCCCCTTTTCAACCAAACTTCCAGCAACCTCCAACTTACCAACAGGGTTTCCAACAACCCCAAAGGATATTCGAAGCTCAAACATCAACGAGTCAGCAAGAAGGGAATCTCGAACACAAGGTAGACTCTAACACTGATGATATTTTGAAACAAATTGTTCTTAATCAACAGAATGAGCTGAATAGTCAATGTTTGGAGTTGAGAGAGTTGAAGACTCAAATAATCTAGATTGTCACCGCCCTCCATGAACTTGTGAGTAAGAATTATGGAAATCTACCTTCCCAAACCACTCCAAATCCAAAGGGTAATGTTAGTGCCATCACATTGAGAAGTGGGAAGCAAATGAATGATACATCTGTACCTACCATTCCACCGGGATTCACCTCAACTCTGGAGCAGCCGCATTCCAAACCAACTGATGAGAAATCCAAGGAGAAAGATATAGGTAAGAAAAATATTGATGATGTTCCTCCTAAACCCCTTCCTTTTCCCAAAAGGGTTGTTCAAACCAAGAAGATGGCTGAAGAATCAATGCAAAAGGAGGTTTTGGACACATTCAAGCATGTGGAGATCAAAATTCCTCTACTTGAAGCCATTAAGAAAATTCCAAGGTATGTGAAATTCTTAAAAGAACTTTGTACCAATCAAAGAGGGATCAAGGGAAATGAGAGGATCAACCTTGGAAGAAATTTCTCAGCACTCATTACACCAACTCTAGCAATGCCAACAAAGTGCAACGATCCCGAGACATTCACGATCCCATGTACCATAGGGGAGTTGCACTTCTCTGATTCTCTTTTTGATTTAGGAGCTTTAATAAATGTGATGCCTCACTCTGTATTCTCTTATTTACAGGTTGGTGAGTTGAAGCCGACAAGAGTAGTGGTGCAGTTGATTAATAGAGCTACGGCATATCCAGCGGGAGTTCTTGAGGATGTACTTGTCCAGGTAAGAGACATGATCTTTCCAGTGGATTTATATGTTCTTAACATGGAGGATGATCAGGTAAGTTCTCATGCCCCCATTATCTTAGGTAGTCCCTTCTTCAAAACTGCAAAAACTATCATAAATGTCAATGAGGGTAAACTTTCCATGGAATTTGGGGATAAAGTTGTGATATTTAATGTTATGGATTCCATGAAGTACCCCTCAGAGGATCATTCTACATTTGTTATCTCCCATTTTGAACCACCAAGTAAAAACACCAAAGAATTGGATTGTCCTATGCTTAGGGAGATTATGAGTATTGGTTCTAGTTTGATGTCTAAAAGTACTTCCACACCCATTTCTAAGGAACAAGACTCTCTAAGATTTGATTTTGAAATAGAATCATATTATGATTTTGATCATGTGAACTCTGATTATGACATGGATATAGAGTATGATGATGGATTTGATGCTTTATTCTCTGATTTTGAAGATGTATATTCTGATACCGATGCTCTTTGTGCACATATTTTGGTTCCTTCAATGTCTCCATCCATACTACACCCTCCTTCATTAGAACTTAAGCCATTTCCACCAAATCTGAAATACTCATACTTGTTGAGTGGTGAGAGATTACCTGTTATCATTGCTAACAATCTCCCTTTTGAACATGAAGAAAAGATTTTGAATATTTTTAGGGAGAGCATCAGGGTGATCGGGTGGACCTTGGCTGACATATCAGGTATTAGCCCCTCCATTTTCATGCATAAGATTCTCTTGGAGGATGGGGCTAAACCAGTGAGACAACCACAAAAGAGACTCAATCCCACCCTCCTGTAAGTTGTTAAAAAAGAAGTTGAGAAATTACTCGAGGCAGGTATAATCTTTCCCATTTCAGATTCTCAGTGGGTAAACCCAATTCAGGTTGTGCCGAATAAGAGTGGTGTTACTATTGTTAAAAATGAAAATGATGAGTTAGTTCCTATGAGAGTTCAAAACAGTTGGCGAGTGTGTATTTATTATAGGAAACTGAATCAATACACTCGTAAGGACCATTTCCCACTTCCATTAGTTGACCAGATGCTTGAGAGACTTGCAGGTAGGACGCATTATTGCTTCTTGGATGGTTTCTCTGGCTATTTTCAGGTTCCCATTTTAGCAGAGGACCAGGAGAAGACGGAATTCACCTTCCCATTCGGTACCTTTGCTTACAGAAGGATGCAATTTAGACTTTGCAATGCCCCAGGTACCTTCCAGAGATGCATGGTGAGTATTTTCTCAGATTTCATTGAGACCTGCATGGAGGTATTTATGGATGATTTTACAGTTTATGGATCCTCATTTGATGAATGTCTCTCTAGTTTGGGTGATGTTTTGCATCATTGTATTGAGAAGAATCTGGTCTTAAATTTTGAAAAATGTCATTTCATGGTCAAAAAGGGAATTGTCTTAGGTCATATAATCTCACAACATGGCATTGAAGTTGATAAATCTAAGGTAGACATTATATCATCCCTCCCATATCCTACATGTGTGCCTGATGTTCGATCATTCATTGGACATGCTGGATTTTATCGACGCTTCATCAAAGATTTTAGTAAGATCGCTCTTCCTATGTCACGATTACTTCCAAGAGATTATGATTTTGTGTTTGACGATTCTTGTAGGACTTCCTTTGATGAGATAAAGAAGTGTCTGACCACTCCACCTATCATACAGCCCCCACGGTGGGAGATTCCTTTTGAGCTTATTGGTGATTCCTCCAACTTCGCGGTTGGAGAGGTTTTATCTCACAGGGTGGAGGGACATTCACATGTGATCACCTATGCATCGAGGACACTGGATTCAGCCCAATCAAACTACACAACCACAGAAAAGGAGTTTCTTTCTGTCATATTTTCTTTAGACAAATTCCGTTCATATTTATTGGGCTCTAAAGTAGTTGTTTTTTCTGACCATGCAGCTTTGAGGTACCTCCTAAAGAAGCCAGATGCAAATCCACGACTTATCCATTGGATGCTCCTTCTTCAAGAATTTGATATTGAGATAAAGGACAATAAGGGTTCAGAGAATTTGGTGGCAGACCACATGAGTAGGATTACTCACACACTAGAGGATGAAACCTTGGACCAGGTACCACTTCAGGACACTTTCCCCGATGAGAATATTTATTCCATCTCAGGTACGCATCATTGGTATGCAGATTTAGTTAACTACATTGTTTCCTTTGAAATCCCAGCAAATTTGAAGAAGCATCAAGTCCAAAAATTAAAAAGCGAGTCTAGGTATTATGTGTGGGATGATCCTTACCTCTGGCGCATGGGTAGTGACCAAGTCATTAGGAGGTGTGTTCCCGATCATGAGTTTGAATCTGTTTTGCATTTATGTCATACACTTGCTTGTGGTGGACACTTTGGAACCCAACGGACAGCTAGGAAGGTTTTGGACTCTGGATTATATTGGCCTAGCTTGTTCCATGATGGCCATGTGTTTTGTAAGTCATGCTCTCGTTGCCAACACACTGGGAATATTTCTAGGAGACATGAGATTCCCCAACAACCCATACTATTCTGTGAGATTTTTGATATATGGGGCATTGATTTTATGGGTCCTTTTCCTAGTTCATTTTTATTTTTTTATATTTTGGTTGCTGTTGATTATGTGAGTAAATGGGTGGAGGCCAAGGCCACCAGGACTGACGAATCTCATGTTGTTGTGGACTTTGTCAAAGCACAGATTTTTTGCAGGTTTGGAGTACCAAGGCCATCATCAGTGACCAAGGGACACACTTTTGCAATAGGAATTTTGCTTCCTTCCTTTGGAAGTATGGGGTGACACACAAAACATCAACACCATACAACCCCCAAACAAGTGGCCATGCTAAGGTTTCAAATCGCGAGCTGAAACAAATATTAGAGAAAACCGTGCAGCCAAATAGGAAGGATTGGAGCAAGCGCCTGGATGATGCATTGTGGGCTTATAGGACAACATACAAGACCCCCATTGGTATGTCCCTATTTCGGATTTTTTTTGGGAAAGCATGTCATCTCCAAGGGGAAGTTGAGCATCGGGCATATTGGGCTATAAAGAAATGCAACATGGATTTGGCCCAAGATGGAATTCAAAGGAAGTTGCAAATTCAAGAGTTTGAGGATATTTGACTGTCATCATATGAGAACTCAAGGTTCTACAAGGAAATATCAAAAGCATCTCATGACAAAATGATCCAACAAAGGGATTTTCATGTTGGAGAGAATGTCCTTCTCTAGAGTTCACGACTGAAGCTTATGCCTGGTAAGTTGCGTTCCAGATGGTTAGGTCCTTATATTGTATCTAATGTTTTTCCTTATGGTGCAGTGGAGATCACACAAGAGGACACTGGAAGGATATTTAAAGTCAATGAGTAACGTTTGAAGAGATACATTGAGGGACTTCCTACTGATGCAGTGGATTTTATCACACTGCATGACCCCATCATCACTTGATCACATCAGGCTATTCCTAACCCTTTCACTTTTATATTATTTGTCCTATTTAAAAATTTTTCATTTTGTGTGCATATATCATCTCATGGGTTCACATTGAGGAAAATGCAATACTTTTAGTGTGGGGGAGAGAACATTTTAGTTTAGTAATTTTAATTGTTTTCCTGTTAAAAAAAAACCAAACAAATTGTGTGTTTTTCAAATTTTGTGTGTTTATTTTACAATTTTCTGTGTTTTTTTGAAACTTTTGAGCTGAAATGATTCTCATCACCATTTTTAAATCCATATCAATGAGTGAAATAATTTATCCCAATAAACTGAGCTTAAATGATTGCTGAAATGACTTTGTTTCAAGTTCAAATATTTAGTAATTTTATGAAAAGTACGCTGAATTTTGAATCCCATGCCACATCTCACTGTCTTTATATTTGAAATCACTTTCCTGTGAGGATTCTAAACCATTATTTTCATATTCTTTACATTCACCTCACTTCTTGAGAGAACCAAACCACACTTGATTTAACCAGAATTTGATTTATTCCTATCAAAACTTGAGGGTTTGAGGTACTTATGTTTAAATGATTGAGGCATTTGTTTGGTATTAAAGCCCCTATTTCAAAGAATCCTTTTTTATAATGGTCTAACTTGAATATTTAATCCTTTTATCCCTTATAATCCATGCACACCCTATTAGGTTAGCCTCATTATAAGCCAATTTTCTCTATCCAACCAACTCTTGAAGTGAAATTGCATAATCTAGTTGAGCTTAAGTGTGGGGGAAGCTATGTTGTGTTGTGCTACCACATTCTGTGAAACTTTGGGTGGAAAATTAAATTCTGAAGAGATGTGTTTGGTTCTGAAGAAATTAATTATATGGAAAGCTGTGCCTTTTCTGGAGCTTTCAAGACAAGTGAAGCTGTGCCTTTTCTGGAGCTTCTAATTGAGGTGGAAAGTTGTGCCTATTTGGAGCTTTCAAGAAAATCATGTTTGAGAATGTTGAAATTTTTGATGCTGAAATGATGAATGGTGTAAACTTTTCATGACTTTTAATGATGATGGATCTGAATTGATACTATGGGGATTAATGAGGAGACCATATTTAAGTGAAAATTAGATTAATGCAATTTTTCTTCAAAAAGAGTCAAGCCCTCCTTATTCAGCCTCAGAATTTTTCACATCTAAATCCTACCAACCGAAAGCCACATAACAACCCTAAAAATTCCTCATGATAAACATATGTCGTTGACTCACATCGGGTAGCAATGTAGGAATCTATCAAGCCTATGGTAACCCTTGTATGAGTTTTGATGAGAAAGACATTGCAAAAAAAAAATTGATATTTGAGTGATGAGAGAAAATTAAAGCGAGGTAAGTGTTTTGTGCATGGGAGGATAAATGAAGTGGAAATATATTGAATGATATAAATGAAGAAATTTAAATAATGGTTTTTTATGAGGCATAATATCTTTTGTTTCTTGGTGTGTAATTGTTTGATCTCAAGGATATGTGTTTTAAAATTGGTTTTGATTTGATATTGATGTTTACTTGATATGAGGTTTTTCTCAGGAGTGCAAAAGGGTAAGTGTGGGGGAGTTGATAAAACAATATTTTATTGAATATTTTATTGATAATAAATGATATAATTTCCTCACATTGTGTTAAATATGTTTAATTAGAAAGTATTTGGGATTAGATCATTCATTTGAATATTTGATGAAAATTCAAGTTTTACCCTTTATAGTTTACTGTAGTATTTCGAAGATACATATTTGTATACTTATTATTTGAATTTTAAATTTTGTAAAATTGTTCCTGACTTAATTCTCTACAACCTTTATGCAGGAAACTAGAGCTAAAGAGTGCATTTGGTTGTTGAAAATGGGCCATGAAGTCAAAGATTGGCTGGAATCTCCAGAACAGAGAAGCTTCTGTATTTAGACCATAACTCCTTAATATGAGCCTGGATTAATCCCAAATTTGGAGAGGAGATAGAGGACCCATATACTCACATTTTATCCTTCTGGAAGGCCGGCCAATTCATGGGTTTCAGTGGTAAAATGGGCGGTGCAATTGAGAATAAAATATTTGTCAGAGTTTCCCCATTCACACTTGAATCCACTTTGAACCTAGCCTCCCCACCACTCTATAAATTGGTGTTTTTATCATTTGGTGGGTTTGGGACGTGCATTGGGAAGTTTAGGGAAGAGGATAAGTGGATACAATCCAATTATCCAACCATTTCAATAAGGGTATCTCTTGAAGCAAGGATCCCTTCAACGAAGCCTTCTTCTTCTCCTTCATGTTGTAATGATTTTGTTTGTGTAATAAAATTCTTTGTTCTTCTTTTATTTATGATATTTTCTTCTGTTTTGTTTAAATTTATTCTTATCTTAATCTTCCTATTTGGGCTTGAATTATTTAGTAGAAGCGTTATTGGGTTATACCCATTTTAATCCTTTGCACATGAAAAATGCTTCTACGATGATTACGCCACCCATGGAAGAGTAGTTATTTTTAGTAATCGATCGACCTCTATCCTTTTTCATTCATTTATTTTGAATCAATGAGATACTGTAATTCACATAATATGATCCAGGAATTTTGTTTTTAAATTAAAAAAACTAAACAAGCAATTGAACAATTAACACAAAAACACGCGAGGTCGGGATTTTGTGTAAATTGTGAGAGCGTAATCTTAATCGGTAATACAAGACCACACGAGATAAATTTGTAGAGTTAAAATATAATCCCTAAACACAATTCATCCTCATTTCCAGAATGGATATGTGCTCTAATTAACCACTGACCATAAGCTATCCTTAGAACAATAATCAAAGTAGGGTGTTGCGATTGCGTGTTTCGAAGCTAGCCTAGGGTTTAAGTAATTTCATCTTTGTGGTTAAGTTAACTCTCATAAGGTTTGAGGGATAACAAATTAGGGGATCATAATTAAGTGGATATTTATTTAAATGATAATGATTAATAAATGAATGAAGAGGTAGAGTTAGATCGATTACGCCTTTTAAAATAGATTTCTAAAAAAACATCTTCTTGTTGTGTCATTTTAAACGAAATTCATTTCAGAACTAAAAACTAAAAAAATATATACAATATTCTTCCAGCGAACTTCTTCTAGATTCATAAAATATAAAAAACCCCAATCCTTTAAAGTAGTGTTTTTATTTTATTCTCTTTTATTTTATTTTTAGAATACCTTTAATAAGTTGTTAAATTCACTTCCTCCTTTGAGAGACGACCTTGGTCAACCACTCTGATGCACCTAAGTACCCCAAAATCACATTAATCATTTGAGGGAACCCATGAAAGCGCTCTTTCAAATTGGTGCCGTTTCTGGGGAGGCAAGTAATTTATTCAACCATTTATAGGTATTTCTTTTATTTTTCATTTTATTATTTTCTTCACCTCTCTCTTTCATCTTTCCCCTTTCTCAAGTTTTCCTTTTTTTTTCATCCTCTTCTTTTCTTTTTGGACCATCAACTCAACTTCACATTTTTATTTTACTATGGTCCAATCACTTGCTTTTAATTTTTATTTTATTTATGACACAAACTAATCCCAAATATCTCTTAGATCTTAACCCTGAGATTGAACGCATCCTTAGGGCATGAATCAGACACTCTCAGTCTACGGGAAGTTTCAATATTCAAACAGTTGGTGAATTCCTCTCTTCCGGAAACATTGGAATTGGAAGTTATTCAAATTCAAACATAAAAAAAAGAACCAATGGCTGGAAATAATGGAAATGAAATTAATATAACCCTTCTAGAATTGGCTGCACCTGATATTAACTATCAACTGAATTGTATTGCATACCCGAATCTCGAATTGGACTTTGAACTAAAATCTCGGTTAATTCACTTACTTCCAAAGTTTCATGGCCTCTCTGGTGAGGATCCCAATAAATATTTGAAATAATTTAATGTGGTTTTCTCAACCTTGAAACCAAGAAATGTATCTGAATACCAAATCAAATTAAGAGCATTCCCATTCTCACTTTATGGAGCTGCGAAAGATTGGATGTATTATTTACAACCCGAAGATGTAACTTGTTGGAATGATTTGAAACGTCTTTTCTTGCAGAGATTTTTTACAGCATCATGGATCAATTCCATTCATAAGGAGTTCTCGGGGATCAAGCAAGCCCAAGGGGAGTCAATGTATGAGTACTGGGAGAGATTCAAGAAGTTGTGTGCAAGATGTCCGCATCACCAAATCAGTGAGAAATTACTCATCCAGTACTTCTGTGAAGGACTCACACCTATGGAGAGAAGCATGGTAGATGTTGTGGCTGGAGGAGAATTGGTGGAAAAGACACCAGTAGCTGCACGAGCGTTGATTGACAAGATGGCCCAAAACTCCCAACAAATTGGTGATAGAGGTACACCACATGTCAGGGAGTACATCAGGTAAGTACTTCTTCTCTTGAAAGTCATTTGATTGATACTAAGTTGGAAGAATTGACCACTATGGTGAGGAAAATTTCTTTGGCACAAAAGAAATCTCTACCCCCTCCTTCAAGGCCTTGTGGCATTTGCACTGAGACAAGACACCCAACTGACTGTTGCCCACAACTACAAGAGAAAAAGGATTGCACAACAGTATTCCCTGGGAGACCATTTCAGCAGCAACAACAACCATATCCCCAAAAGAAGTTTGATTCATTTGCTCCAACATACAACCAAGGATGGAAAGATCAACCAGACATGAGGTATGACTCTGGTTAACAACAAATCCCCCCTTTTCAACCAAACTTCCAGCAGCCTCCAACTTACCAACAAGGTTTCCAACATCCCCAAATGAGATTCGAAGCTCAAACATCAACGAGTCAGCAACAAGGGAATCTCCAACACAAGATAGACTCTAACACTGACAATATTTTGAAACAAATTGTTCTTAATCAACAGAACGAGCTGAAGAGTCAAGGTTTAGAGCTGAGAGAGTTGAAGACTCAAATGATCCAGATTGCCACCACCCTCCATGAAATTGTGAGTAAGAATTCTAGAAATCTACCTTCCCAACCCACTCAAAATCTAAAGGGGAATGTTAGTGCCATCACATTGAGAAGTGGGAAGCAAATGAACGATACATATGTACCTACCATTCCACCGGGATTCACCTCAACTCTGGAGCAGCCGCATTCCAAACCAACTGATGAGCAATCCAAGGAGAAAGATAAAGGTAAGAAAAATATTGATTACGTTCCTCCTAAACCCCTTCCTTTTCCCAAAAGGGTTGTTCAAACCATGAAGATGGATGAAGAAGCAATGAAAAATGAGGTTTTGGACACATTCAAGCATGTAGAGATCAACATTCCTTTACTTGAAGCCATTAAGAAAATTCCAGGATATGAAAAATTCTTAAAAGAACTTTGTACCAATCAAAGAGGGCTAAGGGAAATGAGAGGATCAACCTTGGAAGAAATGTCTCAGCACTCATTACACCAACTCTAGAAATGCCAACAAAGTAAAAGGATCCCGGGACATTCACCATCCCATGTACCACAGGGGAGTTGCACTTCTCTGATGCTCTTTGTGATTTAGGAGCTTCAATAAATGTGATGCCTCACTATGTATTCTTTTCTTTACAGGTTGGTGAGTTGAAGCTGACAAGAGTAGTGGTGCAGTTGGCGAATAGAGCTACGTCATATTCAGCGGGAGTTCTTGAGGATGTACTTGTCCGGGTAAGAGACATGATCTTTCCAGTAGATTTCTATGTTCTTAACACGGAGGATGATCAGGTAAGTTCTCATGCCCCCATTATCTTAGGTAGTCCCTTCCTCGAAACTGCAAAAACTATCATAAATGTCAATGAGGGTACACTTTCCATGGAATTTGGGGATGAAGTTGTGATATTTAATGTTATGGATTCCATGAAGTACCCCTCAGAGAATCATTCTGCATTTGTTATCTCCCATTTTGAACCACCAAGTAAAAACACCATGGAATTGGATTGTCCTATGCTTAGGGAGATTATGAGTATTGGTTCTAGTTTGATGTCTAAAAGTACTTCCACACCCGTTTCTAAGGAACAAGACTCTCTAAGATTTGATTTTGAAATGGAATCATATTCTGATTTTGATCATGTGAACTCTGATTGTGACATGGATATAGAGTATGCTGATGTATTTGATGCTTTATTCTCTGATTTTGACGATGTATATTATGATACCGATGCTCTTTGTGCACATATTTCGGTTCCTTCAATGTCTCCATCCATACTACACCCTCCTTCATTAGAACTCAATCCATTGCCACCAAATCTGAAATACTCATACTTGTTGAGTGGTGAGATATTACCTGTTATCATTGCTAAAAATATCCTTTTTGAACATGAGGAAAAGATTTTGAATATTTTGAGGGAGAACATCAGGGAGATTGGGTGGACCTTGGCTGACATGTCAGGTATTAGCCCCTCCATTTGCATGCATAGGATTATCTTGGAGGATAGGGCTAAATCGGTGAGACAGCCACAAAGGAGACTCAATCCCACCCTCCTGGAAGTTGTTAAAAAAGAAGTTGAGAAATTTCTTGAGGTAGGTATAATCTTTCCCATTTCAGATTCTCAGTGGGTAAGTCCAATTCTGGTTGTGCGTAATAAGAGTGGTGTTACTGTTGTTAAAAATGAAAATGACGAGTTAGTTCCTGTGAGAGTTCAAAACATTTGGCGAGTGTGTATTGATTATAGGAAACTGAATCAATACACTCGTAAGGACCATTTCCCACTTCCATTCATTGACCAGATGCTTGAGAGACTTGCAGGTAGAACACATTATTGCTTCATGGATGGTTTCTCTGGCTATTTTCAGGTTCCCATTGCAGTAGAGGACCAGGAGAAGATGACATTCACCTGCCCATTCGGTACCTTTGCTTATAGAAGGATGCCATTTGGACTTTGCAATGCCCCAGGTACCTTCCAGAGATGCATGGTGAGTATTTTATCAGATTTCATTGAGACCAGCATGGAGGTATTTATGGATGATTTTACAGTTTATGGATCCTCATTTGATGAATGTATCTCTAGTTTGGGTGATGTGTTGCATCATTGTATTGAGAAGAATCTGGTCTTAAATTTTGAAAAATGTCATTTCATGGTCGAAAAGGGAATTGTCTTAGGTCATATAGTCTCACAACATGGCATTGAAGTTGATAAATCTAAGTTAGACATTATTTCATCCCTCCCATATCCTACATGTGTTCATGATGTTCGATCATTCCTTGGACATGCTGGATTTTATCGACGCTTCATCAAAGATTTTAGTAAGATCGCTCTTCCTATGTCACGATTACTTCAAAGAGATTCTGATTTTGTGTTTGATGATTCTTGTAGGACTTCCTTTGATGAGCTAAAGAAGTGTCTGACCACTCCACCTATCATACATCCCCCACAGTGGGAGATTCCTTTTGAGATTATTGGTGATGCCTCCAACTTCACGGTTGGAGCGGTCTTATCTCACAGGGTGGAGGGACGTTCACATGTGATCGCCTATGCATCGAGGACACTGGATTCATCCCAATAAAACTACACAACCACAGAAAAGGAGTTTCTTGCTGTCATATTTTCTTTAGATAAATTCCATTCATATTTATTGGGCTCTAAAGTAGTTTTTTTTCTGACCATACAGCTTTGAGGTACCTTCTAAAGAAGTGAGATGCAAAGCCACGACTTATCCGTTGGATGCTCCTTCTTCAGGAATTTGATATTGAGATAAAGGACAATAAGGGTTCAGAGAATTTGGTGGCAGACCACATGAGTAGGCTTACTCACACACTAGAGGATGAAACCTTGGACCAGGTACCACTTTAGGACACTTTCCCCAATGAGCATCTTTATTCCATCTCAGGTACGCATCCTTGGTATGCAGATTTAGTTAACTACGTTGTTGCTCTGAAATCCCAGAAAATTTGAAGAAGCATCAAGTCCAAAAATAAAAAAGTGAGTCTAGGTATTATGTGAGGGATGATCCTTACCTCTGGCGCATGGGTAGTGACCAAGTCATTAGGAGGTGTGTTCCCGATCATGAGTTTCAGTCTGTTTTTCATTTCTGTCATACACTTACTTGTGGTGGACACATTGGACCCCAACGGACAGCTAGGAAGGTTTTGGACTCTGGATTATATTGGACTAGCTTGTTCCATGATTCCCATGTGTTTTGTAAGTCATGCTCTTGTTGCCAACACACTGGGAATATTTCTAGGAGATATGAGATGCCCCAATAACCCATACTATTCTGTGAGATTTTTGATGTATGGGGCATTGATTTTATGGGTCCTTTTCCTATTTCATTTGTATTTTTGTATATTTTGGTTGCTATTGATTATGTGAGTAAATGGGTGGAGGCCAAGGCCACCAGGACTGATGATTCTCATGTTGTTGTGGACTTTGTCAAAGCAAAGATTTTTTGCAGGTTTGGAGTACCAAAGGCCATCATCAGTGACCAAGGGACACACTTTTGCAATAGGAATTTTTCTTCCCTCCTTTGGAAGTATGGGGTGACACACAAAACATCAACACCATACCACCCCCAAACAAATGTCCAGGCTGAGGTTTCAAATCGCGAGCTGAAACAAATATTAGAGAAATCCGTGCAGCCAAATAGGAAGGATTGGAGCAAGAGATTGGATGATGCATTGTGGGCTTAGAGGATAACATACAAGACCCCCATTGGTATGTCCCCATTTCGGATTGTTTTTGGGAAAGCATGTCATCTCCCAGGGGAAGTTGAGAATCAGGAATATTGGGCTATAAAGAAATGCAACATGGATTTGGCCCAAGATGGAATTCAAAGGAAGTTGGAAATTCAAGAGTTTGAGGAGATTCTTCTGTCATCATATGAGAACTCAAGGCTCTACAAGGAAATATCGAAAGAATCTCATGACAAAATGATCCAACAAAGGGATTTTCATGTTGGAGAGAAAGTCCTTCTCTACAGTTCACGACTGAAGCTGATGTCTGGTAAGTTGCGTTCCAGATGGTTAGGTCCTTATATTGTATCTAATGTTTTTCCTTATGGTGCTGTGGAGATCACACAAGAGGACACTGGAAGGAGCTTTACAGTCAATGGGAAACATTTGAAGAGATACATTGAGGGACTTCCTACTGATGCAATGGATTTTATCACACTGCATGACCCCATCATCACTTGATCACATCAGGCTGTTCCTAACCCTTTCACTTTTATATTATTTTTACTATTTAAAAATTTTTCATTTCATGTGCATATATAATCTCATGGGTTGACATTGAGGACAATGCAATATTTTAAGTGTGGGGGAGGGAACCTTTTAGGTTAGTAATTTCAATTGTTTTCCTGTTAAAAAAAAACCAAAAAAATTGTGTGTTTTTCAAATTTTGTGTGTTTATTTTACAATTTTCTGTGTTTTTTTTTCAAACTTTTGAGCTGAAATGATTCTCATCACCATTTTTAAATCCATATCAATGAGTGAAATAATTTATCCCAATTAACTGAGCTTAAATGAATGCTGAAATGACTTTGTTTCATGTTCAAATATTTAGTAATTTCATGAAAAGTATGCTGAATTTTGAATCCCATGACACATCTCACTGTCTTTATATTTGAAATCACTTTCCGGTGAGGCTTCTAAACCATTATTTTCATATTCTTTACATTCACCTCACTTTTTGAGAGAACCAAACCATGCTTTATTTAACCATAATTTGATTTATTCCTGTCAAAACTTGAGGGTTTGAGGTACTGATTTTTAAATTATTGCGGCATTTGTTTGGTATTAAAGCCCCTATTTCAAAGAATCTTTTTTTATAATAGACTACCTTGAATATTTAATCCTTTTAGCCCTTAGAATCCATGCACAACCTGCTATGTTATCCACATTACAAGACAATTTTCCCTATCCAACCAACTCTTGAAGTGAAATTGCATAATCTAGATGAGCTTAAGTGTGGGGGAAGCTATGTTGTGTTGTGCTACCACATTCTGTGAAACTTTGGGTGGAAAATTAAATTCTGAAGAGATGTGTTTGCTGCTGAATAAATTCATTATATTGAAAGCTGTTCCTTTTCTGGAGCTTTCAAGACAAGTGAAGCTGTGCCTTTTCTGGAGCCTCTAATTGAGGTGGAAAGTTGTGCCTATCTGGAGCTTTCAAGAAAATCATTTTTGAGAATATTGAAATTTTTGATGCTGAAATGATGAATGGTGTAAAATTTTCATGACTTTTCATGATTATGGAGATGAATTGATACTATGGGGATTAATGAGGAGACCATATTTAAGTGAAAATTAGATTAATGCAATTTTGCTTCAAAAAGAGTCAAGCCCTCCTTATTCAGCCTCAGAATTTTTCACATCTAAATCCTACCAACCGAAAGCCACAGAACAACCCTGAAAAGTCCTCATGATAAACATATGTCCTTGACTCAAATCGGGTAGCAATGTAGGAATCTATCAAGCCTATGGTGACCCTTATATGAGTTTGGATGAGAAAGACATTGCAAAAAAAATTGATATTTGAGTGATGAGACAAAATTCAAGCGAGGTAAGTGTTTTGTGCATGGGAGGATATATGAAGTGGAAATATATTGAATGATATAAATGAAGAACTTGAAATAATGGTTTTTTATGAGGCATGATATCTTTTGTTTCTTGGTGTGTAATTGTTTGATCTCAAGGATATGTGTTTTAAAATTGGTTTTGATTTGATATTGATGTTTACTTGATATGAGGTTTTGCTCAGGAGTGCAAAAGGGTAAGTGTGGGGGAGTTGATAAAACACTATTTTATTGAATATTTTATTGATAATAAATGATATAATTTCCTCACATTTTGTTTAATATGTTTAATTAGAAAGTATTTGGGATTAGATCATTTATTTGAATATTTGATGAAAATTCCAGTTTTACCCTTTATAGTTCACTGTAGTATTTCGAAGATACATATTTGTATATTTATTATTTGAATTTTAAATTTTGTAAAAGTGTTCCAAACTTACGTATCTAAAACCTTTATTCCTGACACTAGAGCTAAAGAGTGCATTTGGTTGTTGAAAATGGGCCATGAAGTCAAAGTTGGGCTGGACTCACCAGAATGGAGAATCTTCTGTATTTCAGCCATAACGCCTTCATATGGGCCTGGATTAAGCCCAAATTTAGGGAGGAGATAAAGGACCAATATCCTCACATTTGATCCTTCTGGAAGTCCGGCCCATTCACGGGTTTCCATGGTCAAATGGGTGGTGCAAGTTGGCATAAAATATTTGGACGAGTTTCCCCATTCACACTTGAATCCACTTTGAACCTAGCCTCCCCACCACTCTATAAATTGGTGTTTTTCTCATTTGGTGGGTTTGGGACGTGAATTGGGAAGTTTAGGGAAGAGGATAAGTGGATCCACTCCAATTATCTAACCATTTCAATAAGGGTATCTCTTGAAGCAAGGATCCCTTCAATGAAGCCCTCTTCTTCTCCTTCATGTTGTAATGATTTTGTTTGTGTAATAAACTTCTTTGTTCTTATTTTATTTCTTCTCTTTTATTCTGTTTTGTTTAAATTTCTACTTCTCTTAATCTTCCTATTTGGGCTGGAATTCTTTAGTAGAAGCGTTATTGGGTTATACCCATTTTAAACCTTTGCACATGCAAAACGCTTCTACGATGATTACGCCACCCATGGAAGAGTAGTTCTTTTTAGTAATGGATCGACCTATATCCTTTTTTATTGATTTATTTTGAATCAATGTGCTACTTTAATTCACATAATATGATCCATGAATTGTGTTTTTAAATTACAAGAAACTAAGCAAGCAATTGAACAATTAACACAAAAACACGCGAGGTCGGGATTTTGTGTAAATTGTGAGAGCATAATCTTAATCGGTAATACAAGACCACACGTGATAAATTTGTAGAGTTAAAATATAACCCCTAAACAAAATTCATCCTAATTTCCAGAATGGATATGTGATATAATTAACCACTGACCATAAGCTATCCTTAGAACAACAATCAAAGCAGGGTGCTGCGATTGCGTGTTCCGAAGCTAGCCTAGGGTTTAAGTAATTTCATCTTTGTGGTTAAGTTAACTCTCACTGGGTTCGAGGGATAACAAATTAGGGGATCATAATTAAGTGGATATTGATTTAAAAATTAATGATTAATAAGTGAATGAAGAGGTAGAGTTAGATCGATTACGCCTTTTAAAATATATTTCTAAAAAAACATCTTCTTGTTGTGTCATTTTAATCGAAATTCATTTCAAAACTAAAAACAAAAAAAATATATATACAATCTTCTTCCAGCAAACTTCTTCTAGATTCATAAACTATAAAAAAACCCCAATCCTTTAAAGTAGTGTTTTTATTTTATTCTCTTTTATTTTATTTTTAGAATACCTTTAATAAGTTGTTAAATTCACTTCCTCCTTTGAGAGACGACCTTGGTCAGCCACTCTGATGCACCTAAGTACCCCAAAATCACATTAATCATTTGAGGGCGCCCACGACAGTGCTCTTTCAAATTGGCGCCGTTTCCGGGGAGTCAAATAATTTATTCAACCATTTAGAGGTATTTCTTTTATTTTTCATTTTATTATTTTCTTCACCTCTCTCTTTCATCTTTCCCCTTTCTCAAGTTTTCCTTTTTTTCACCCTCTTCTTTTCTTTTTGGACCATCAACTCAACTTCACATTTTTATTTTACTATGGTCCACTCACATTCTTTTAATTTTTATTTGATTTATGACATGAACTAATCCCAAAGATCTCTTAGATCTTGACCCTGAGATTGAACGCAACCTTAGGGCACGAATCAGACACTCTCAGTCTACGGGAAGTTTCAATATTCAACCAGTTGGTGAATTCCTCTCTTCTGGAAACATTGGAATTGGAAGTTATTCAAATTCAAACATAAAAAAGAACCAATGGCTGGAAATAATGGAAATGAACTTAATATAACCATTCGATAATTGGATGCACTTGATATTAACTATCAACCGAATTGTATTGCATACCCGAATCTCAAATCGGACTTTGAACTAAAATCTGGGTTAATTCACTTACTTCCAAAGTTTCATGGCCTCTCTGGTGAGGATCCCAATAAACATTTGAAAGAATTTAATGTGGTTTGCTCAACCTTGAAACCAAGAAATGTATCTGAAGACCAAATCAAATTAAGATCATTCCCATTCTCACTTGATGGAGCTGCGAAAGATTGGATGTATTATTTACAACCCGAAGATGTAACTTGTTGGAACGATTTGAAACGTCTTTTTCTTGTAGAGATTTTTTCCCTCATCAAGGAACACTTCCATTCTTATGGAGATCTCTGGGATCAAGCAAGCCCAAGGGGAGTCAATGTATGAGTACCGGGAGCGATTCAAGAAGTTGTGTGCAAGCTGTCCGCATCACCAAATCAGTGAGAAATTACTCATCCAGTACTTCTATGAAGGACTCACACCTATGGAGAGAAGCATGGTAGATGCTGCGGCTGGAGGAGCATTGGTGGACAAGACACCAGTAGCTGCACGTGCGTTGATTGACAAGATGACCCAAAACTCCCAACAATTTGGTGATAGAGGTACACCACATGTCAGGGGAGTACATCAGGTAAGTCATTCATCTCTTGAAAGTCATTTGATTGATACTAAGTTGGAAGAATTGGCCACTATGGTGAGTCAAATTTCTTTGGCACAAAAGAAATCTCTACCCCCTCCTTCAAGACCTTGTGGCATTTGCACTGAGACAAGCCACCCAACTGACTGTTGCCCACAACTACAAGAGGGAGAGGATTGTGCAGCAGTATTCCCAGGGAGACCATTTCAGCAGCAACAACAACCATATCCCCAAAATAAGTTTGATTCATTTGCTTCAACATACAACAAAGGATGGAAAGATCAACCAGACATGAGGTATGTCTCTGGTCAACAACAAAGGCCCCCTTTTCAACCAAACTTCCAGCAGCCTCCAACTTACCAATAGGGTTTCCAACAACCCCAAAGGAGATTCGAATCTCAAACATCAACGAGTCAGCAACAAGGGAATCTCTAACACAAGGTAGACTCTAACACTGATGATCTTTTGAAACAACTTTTTCTTAATCAACAGAATGAGCTGAAGAGTCAAGGTTCGGAGCTGAGAGAGTTGAAGACTCAAATGAGCCAGATTGCCACCGCCCTCCATGAACTTGTGAGTAAGAATTATGGAAATCTACCTTCCCAACCCACTCCAAATCTAAAGGGGAATGTTAGTGCCATCACATTGAGAAGTGGGAAGTAAATGAACGATACATCTGTACCTACCATTCCATCTGGATTCACCTCAACTCCGGAGGAGCCGCATTCCAAACCAACTGATGAGAAATCCAAGGAGAAAGATAAAGGTAAGAAAAATATTGATGATGTTCCTCCTAAACCCCTTCCTTTTCCCAAAAGGGTTGTTCAAACCAAGAAGATGGCTGAAGAAGTAATGCAAAAGGAGGTTTTGGAAACATTCAAGCGTGTGGAGATCAACATTCCTCTACTTGAAGCCTTTAAGAAAATTCCAAGGTATGCAAAATTCTTAAAAGAACTTTGTACCAATCAAAGAGGGCTCAAGGGAAATGAGAGGATCAACCTTAGAAGAAATTTCTCAGCACTCATTACACCAACTCTAGCAATTCCAACAAAGTGCAAGGATCCCGGGACATTCACCATCCCATGTACCATAGGGGAGTTTCACTTCTCTGATGCTCTTTGTGATTTAGGAGCTTCAATAAATGTGATGCCTCACTCTGTATTCTCTTCTTTATAGGCTGGTGAGTTGAATCCGACAAGAGTAGTGGTGCAGTTGGTGAATAGATATACGACATATCCAGTGGGAGTTCTTGAGGATGTACTTGTCCGGGTAAGAGACATGATCTTTACAGCGGATTTCTATGTTCTTAACATGGAGGATGATCAGGTAAGTTCTCATGCCCCCATTATCTTAGGTAGTCCCTTTCTCAAAACTGCAAAAACTATCATAAATGTCAATGAGGGTACACTTTCCATGGAATTTGGGGATGAAGTTGTGATATTTAATGTTATGGATTCCATGAAGTACCCCTCAGAGAATCATTCTGCATTTGTTATCTCCCATTTTGAACCACCAAGTAAAAACACCATGGAATTGGATTGTCCTATGCTTAGGGAGATTATGAGTATTGGTTCTAGTTTGATGTCTAAAAGTACTTCCACACCCGTTTCTAAGGAACAAGACTCTCTAAGATTTGATTTTCAAATGGAAGCATATTCTGATTTTGATCATGTGAACTCTGATTGTGAAATGGCTATAGAGTATGCTGATGGATTTGATTCTTTATTCTCTGATATTGAAGATGTGTATTCTGATACCTATGCTCTTTGTACACATATTTCAGCTCCTTCAATGTCTCCATCCATACTACACCCTCCTTCATTATAAATCAATCCATTGCCACCAAATCTGAAATACATATACTTGTTGAGTGGTGAGAGATTACCTGTTATCATTGCTAACAATCTCCCTTTTGAACATGAAGAAAAGATTTTGAATATTTTGAGGGAGAACATCAGGGTGATTGGGTGGACCTTGGCTGACATATCAGGTATTAGCCCCTCCATTTTCATGCATAGGATTCTCTTGGAGGATGGGGCTAAACCGGCGAGACAGCCACAAAGGAGACTCAATCCCACCCTCCTGAAAGTTGTTAAAAAAGAAGTTGAGAAATTGCTCGAGGCAGGTATAATCTTTCCCATTTCAGATTCTCAGTGGGTAAGTCCAATTTAGGTTGTGCATAAGAAGAGTGGTGTTACTGTTGTTAAAAATGAAAATGATGAGTTAGTTACTGTGAGAGTTCAAAATAGTTGGCGAGTGTGTATTGATTATAGGAAATTGAATCAATACACTCGTAAGGACCATTTCCCACTTCCATTCATTGACCAGATGCTTGAGAGACTTTCAGGTAGGATGCATTATTGGTTCTTGGATGGTTTATCTAGCTATTTTCAGGTTCCCATTGCAGCAGAGGACCAGGAGAAGACGACATTCACCTGCCCATTCAGTACCTTTTCTTACAGAAGGATGCCATTTGGACTTTGCAATGCCCCAGGTACCTTCTAGAGATGCATGGTGAGTATTTTCTCAGATTTCATTGAGACCTGCATGGAGGTATTTATGGATGATTTTACAGTTTATGGATCCTCATTTGATGAATGTCTCTCTAGTTTGGGTGATGTGTTGCATCATTGTATTGATAAGAACCTGGTCTTAAATTTTGAAAAATGTCATTTCATGGTCGAAAAGGGAATTGTCTTAGGTCATATAGTCTCACAATATGGCATTGAAGTTGATATATCTAAGGTAGACATTATTTCATCCCTCCCATATCCTACATGTGTGCCTGATGTTCGATCATTCCTTGGACATGCTGGATTTTATCGATGCTTCATCAAAGATTTTAGTATGATCGCTCTTCCTATGTCATGATTACTTCAAAGAGATTCTGATTTTGTGTTTGACGATTCTTATAGGACTTCCTTTGATGGGATAAAGAATTGTCTGACCACTCCACCTATCATACATCCCCCACGGTGGGAGATTCCTTTTGAGCTTATGTGTGACGCCTCCAACTTCGCGGTTGGAGCGGTCTTATCTCAGAGGGTGGAGGGACGTTCACATGTGATCACCTATGCATCGAGGACACTAGATTCAGCCCAATCAAACTACACAACCACAGAAAAGGAGTTTCTTGCTGTCATATTTTCTTTAGATAAATTTCATTCATATTTATTGGGCTCTAAAGTAGTTGTTTTTTCTAACCATGAAGCTTTGAGGTACCTCCTAAAGAAGCCAGATGCAAAGCCACGACTTATCCATTGGATGCTCCTTCTTCAGGAATTTGATATTGAGATAAAGGACAAGAAGGGTTCAGAGAATTTGCTGGCAGACCACATGAGTTGGCTTACTCACACACTAGAGGATGAAACCTGGGACCAGGTACCACTTCAGGACACTTTTCCCGATGAGCATATTTATTCCATCTCAGGTACGCATCCTTGGTATGTTGATTTAGTTAACTACATTGTTGCCTCTGAAATCCCAGCAAATTTGAAGAAGCATCAAGTCCGAAAATTAAAAAGTGTTTCTAGGTATTATGTGTGGGATGATCCTTATCTCTGGCGCATGTGTAGTGACCAAGTCATTAGGAGGTGTGTTCCCGATCATGAGTTTGAGTCTATTTTGCATTTCTGTCATACACTTGCTTGTAGTGGACACTTTGGACCCCAACGGACAGCTAGGAAGTTTTTGGACTCTGGATTATATTGGCCTAGCTTGTTCCATGATGCCCATGTGTTTTGTATGTCATGCTCTCATTGCCAACACACTGGGAATATTTCTAGGAGACATGAGATGCCCCAACAACCCATACTATTCTGTGAGATTTTTGATGTATGGGGAATTGATTTTATGGGTCCTTTTCCTAGTTCATTTGGATTTTTGTATATTTTGGTTTCTGTTGATTATGTGAGTAAATGGGTAGAGGATAAGGCCACCAGGACTGACGATTCTCATGTTGTTGTGGACTTTGTCAAAGCACAGATTTTTGTAGGTTTGGAGTACCAAAGGCCATCATCAGTGACCAAGGGACACACTTTTTCAATAAGAATTTTGCTTCCCTCCTTTGGAAGTATGGGGTGACACACAAAACATCAACACCATACCACCCCCAAACAAATGGCCAGGCTGAGGTTTCAAATCGCGAGCTAAAACAAATATTAGAGAAAACTGTGCAGCCAAATAGGAAGGATTGGAGCAAGCGCTTGGATGATGCATTGTGGGCTTATAGGATAGCATACAATACCCCCATTGGTATGTCCCCATTTCGGATTGTTTTTGGGAAAGCATGTCATCTCCCAGTGGAAGTTGAGCATCGGGCATATTGGGCTATAAAGAAATGCAACATGGATTTGGCCCAAGCTAGAATTCAAAGGAAGTTGCAAATTCAAGAGTTTGAGGAGATTCGACTATCATCATATGAGACCTCAAGGCTATACAAGGAAATATCAAAAGCATCTCATGAAAAAATGATCAAACAATGGGATTTTCATGTTGGAGAGAAAGTCCTTCTCTACAGTTCACGACTGAAGCTGATGCCTGGTAAGTTGCGTTCTAGATGGTTAGGTCCTTATATTGTATCTAATGTTTTTACTTATGGTGCAGTGGAGATCACACAAGAGGACACTGAAAGGAGCTTTACAGTCAATGGGAAACGTTTGAAGAGATACATTGAGGGACTTCCTACTGATGCAGTGGATTTTATCACACTGCATGACCCCATCATCACTTGATCACATCAGGCTGTTCCTAACCCTTTCACTTTTATATTATTTGTCCTATTTAAAAATTTTGCATTTCATGTGCATATATCATCTCATGGGTTGACATTGAGGACAATTTAATATTTTAAGTGTGGGGGAGGGAACCTTTTAGTTTAGTAATTTCAATTGTTTTCCTGTTAAAAAAACCAAAAAAATTGTGTGTTTTTCAAATTTTGTGTGTTTATTTTACAATTTTCTGTGTTTTTGTTTGAAACTTTTGAGCTAAAATGATTCTCATCACCATTTTTAAATCCATATAAATGAGTGAAATAATTTATCCCAATAAACTGAGCTTAAATTAATGCTGAAATGACTTTGTTTCAAGTTCAAATATTTAGTAATTTCATGAAAAGTACGCTGAATTTTGAATCCCATGCCACATCTCACTATCTTTATATTTGAAATCACCTTCTTTTGAGGCTTCTAAACCATTATTTTCATATTCTTTACATTCACCTCACTTCTTGAGATAACCAAACCATGCTTGATTTAACCAGAATTTGATTTATTCCTGTCAAAAATTAAGGGTTTGAGGTACTTATGTTTAAATGATTGAGGCATTTGTTTGGTATTAAAGCCCCTATTTCAAAAAATCCTTTTTTATAATGTCCTACCTTGAATATTTAATCCTTTTAACCCTTAGAATCCATGAACATCCTGTTAGGTTAGCCACATTACAAGCCAATTTTCCCTATCCAACCAACTCTTGAAGTGAAATTTCATAATCTAGTTGATTTTAAGTGTGGGGGAAGCTATGTTGTGTTGTGCTACCACATTCTGTGAAACTTTGGGTGGAAAATTAAATTCTGAAGAGATGTGTTTGCTGCTGAAGAAATTCATTATATTGAAATCTGTGCCTTTTCTAGAGCTTTCAAGACAAGTGAAGCTGTGCCTTTTCTAGAGCTTCTAATTGAGGTGGAAAGCTGTGCCTATCTAGAGCTTTCAAGAAAATCATGTTTGAGAAGATTGACATTTTTAATGATGAAATGATGAATGGTGTAAACTATTCATGAAATTTAATGATGATGGATCTGAATTGATACTATGGGGATTAATGAGGAGACCATATTTAAGTGAAAATTAGATTAATGCAATTTTTCTTCAAAAAGAGTCAAGCCCTCCATATTCAGCCTCAGAATTTTTCACATCTAAATCCTACCAACCGAAAGCCACAGAACAACCCTGAAAAGTCCTCATGATAAACATATGTCCTTGACTCACATCAGGTAGCGATGTAGAAATCTATCAAGCCTATGGTGACCCTTGTATGAGTTTGGATGAGAAAGGCATTGCAAAAAAAAATTGATATTTGAGTGATGAGAGAAAATTCAAGCGAGATAAGTGTTTTGTGCATGGGAGGATAAATGAAGTGGAAATATATTGAATGATATAAATGAAGAACTTGAAATAATGGTTTTTTATGAGGCATGATATCTTTTGTTTCTTGGTGTGTAATTGTTTGATCTCAAGGATATGTGTTTTAAAATTGGTTTTGATTTGATATTGATGTTTACTTGATATGAGGTTTTGCTCAGGAGTGCAAAATGGTAAGTGTGGGGGAGTTGATAAAACACTATTTTATTGAATATTTTATTGATAATAAATGATATAATTTCCTCACATTATGTTAAATATGTTTAATTAGAAAATATTTGGGATTAGATCATTCATTTGAATATTTGATGAAAATTCCAATTTTACCCTTTATAGTTCACTGTAGTATTTCGAAGATACATATTTGTATATTTATTATTTGAATTTTAAATTTTTTAATAGTGTTCCTAACTTAATTATCTACAACCTTTATTCAGGACACTAGAGCTAAATAGTGCATTTGGTTGTTGAAAATGGGCCATGAAGTCAAAGTTGGGCTGGACTCGCCAGAATGGAGAATCTTCTGTATTTCGGCCATAACTCCTTCATATGGGCCTGGATTAATCCCAAATTTGGAGAGGAGATAGAGGACCCATGTACGCACATTTGATCCTTCTAGAAGGCCGACCAATTCACGCGTTGTGGTGGTCAAATAGGCGGTGAAATTTGGAATAAAATATTTTGACGAGATTCCCCATTCACACTTGAATCCACTTTGAACCTAGTCTCCCAACCACTCTATAAATTGGTTTTTTTATCATTTGGTGGGTTTGGGACGTGAATTGGGAAGTTTAGGGCAGATAATAAGTGGATCCACTCCAATTATCTAACCATTTCAATAAGGGTCGCTCTTGAAGTAAGGATCCCTTCAACGAAGCCTTCTTCTTCTCCTTAATGTTGTAATGATTTTGTTTGTGTAATAAACTTCTTTGTTCTTCTTTTATTTCTTCTATTTTATTCTGTTTTGTTTAAATTTCTTTTTATCTTAATCTTCCTATTTTATCTGGAATTCTTTAGCATAAGCGTTATTGGGTTATACCCATTTTAAACCTTTGCACATGCAAAACGCTTCTATGATGATTACGCCACCCATGGAAGAGTAGTTCTTTTTAGTAATCGATCGACCTCTACCATTTTTCATTCATTTATTTTGAATCGATGAGCTACTATAATTTACATAATATGATCCATGAATTGTGTTTTTAAATTACAAGAAACTAAGCAATCAATTGAACAATTAACACAAAACCACGCGAGGTCGGGATTTTGTGTAAATTGTGAGAGCGTAATCTTAATCGGTAATACAAGACCACACGGGATAAATTTGTAGAGTTCAAATATAATCCCTAAACAAAATTCATCCACATTTCTAGAATTGATATGTGCTCTAATTAATCACTGACCATAAGCTATCCTTAGAACAACAATCAAAGCAGGGTGCTACGATTGCGTGTTCTGAAGCTAGCCTAGGGTTTAAGTAATTTCATCTTTGTGGTTAAGTTAACTCTCGTAGGGTTCGAGGGATAAAAAATTAGGGGATCATAATTAAGTGGATATTTATTTAAATTATAATGATTAATAAGTGAATGAAGAGGTAGAGTTAGATCGATTACTCCTTTTAAAATAGATTTCTAAAAAAACATCTTCTTGTTGTGTCATTTTAATCGAAATTCATTTCAAAACAAAAAACAAAAAAATATATATACAATATTCTTCCAGAAAACTTCTTCTAGATTCATAAACTATAAAAAACCCCAATCCTTTAATGTAGTGTTTTTATTTTATTCTCTTTTATTTTATTTTTAGAATACCTTTAATAAGTTGTTAAATTCACTTCCTCCTTTGAGAGACGACCTTGGTCAGCCACTCTGCTGCACCTAAGTACCCCAAAATCACATTAATCATTTGAGGGCGCCCAAGACAGCGCTCTTTCAGAAACCCTGCATAAAATATCCTTTCATGCCTTCCTCTTTATGTTTAATATTTCCCCGAGTGTGGAAGATCTCGATTCGAAGTCTCATTTGGTGCATAAAATCCTTTCACACACCAAATCCATCTCTATTTTATGGATGCATTCCACTCTACTTTTATCACACAACCTCATCTTTCACACACATTCAAATTATTCACACACTTCTTGCCTTATCTATATTTTGATGTACTGATACTGAATGTTTACTTGTGTGAAATATTGTGAAAATACTTTATTTTACAAAAATACATATTTCCATCCTCCAGATTTTGGACCCTACAAATTTGGAAAACACTAGGAAACACCACCACCTTGTATACACATATTTTTTTGTATCACCACTAGAGAATCTATTTCGTTGTCTTGGATATTTTTCAACACACATTGTCAACAATCTCTTTCAAAATCTACAACTGTCCATGAAAAACTTCTTTTTTCATCAAACACAATCAACCCAAAAACACTACAATGTTACCTTGAGGGATTTTTACCAACAATATTTCCCTTTGGGTTTGATGAAAACTCTTCACATTTTAATACAATGTTAAAGATTCTTACATCTTATACCAACACTCACATCTTGTGATTTAGATAATAATCAAATATTCAGTCAACACACACTACAATCCTACATGAGTCATGATCGATGTGAGAAACAAGAGTAGCATGAAAATATCATCAATGAAACACTCCATTCCAGAAACCCAAAAATGATTTCATTAAAAACTCCATCTATCATGATATAAATTCTTTGATTGATCACTTTTATGACTGTTAGATTTAAAACTCCCCCTAATTCATTTCTTGGGTTCTTGTGAATTGGAATTATTAATTATGATGAAGCTAAGCTCTAATAACCGTGAACTGTTTCTATACAACACCTAACTCTCATTGCGTCACAGAAGCATTATGTAGTTTTTCAAAAACCTACAACCTTAATCCCATATTTCATGTAAAGACCCGTAAATTTCAAGAGAATTTTTTTCTTAATTTTCTTGGGGATTTTACGAGAATGCAGTTTCTGAAGACACCTGATTCTGAGGCCCGGTGTGCCCGGAATCAATTTCCGAAGTTTAGCTGGGGTACGTTTAGTGAACGAACGAGCGGATTTTTCTAACTTTTGAACCGGTGCTCAGAATCAAAATCCGAGGGCACCGATGAAACCGCAACACTGGTAATTGCTTAGGAACACCTTTTCTGGAGTTGCGTTTGCTCGAGTGTGGTTATTAAAAAAATGGGTTAACTAAGGAATGAAATAAAAATTTGTGCTACAATTTTTATTTTCTATTCTAAGTAGTTTTAACCTATGCATGGATGTTGGAGTGGGGCCCACTACATCCTAACTCCATTTGGTAGGATAATAGTGAGGTGGGGCCCACATGAGCCCCACCTCTTCAAATCCCTTAAAACCTCCCTCGGGCATTTAATTGTGTAACACACCCGCACCCCCTTTTTAAATGACAAGTCAACTCTCGGAATTAATTGGTTATTAAACGCTCTTAAATTAAGTCAATTAATTGAATGTGATCTTTTGATTTTTGAAAAGGGTTGACACGAGTAATAAAATATGGAAAAGCCTTATTTTATTATTGTTGAATCATTGTGTGGATATATTTGGAGAGGAGAACTCAAGTCTTGGAGATCTTCTTCTTCCTCATCGAAGAACACAAAGAACGCCGAGTCTACGACGAAGAACTCCGACACTGCAAGGGAATCGCCGTGCCATCTCCTCTCCTCTCCGCAGCCCGTGAGAGATTCCTTCTTCAAAGAATGACGACGCACCGCATCCTTCATCGGGCATGCACCGATGACGTATACGATGCCGTCTTCCGCGATGCCGTCTTCCGCGACGCCGTCTTCTGCGACGCCGTCTTCCGAGATGCCATCTTCCGCGATGCCGTCTTCCGCGATGTCATCTTACACGAAACCGTCTTCGGTGAAGTCCTTTTCCCGCGACAATCCTCGTTCGACGAGTTCATTGAGGTAGGGGTTTGAATTCAAATTTAATGGATTAAATTTGCGCTTGCTTTGACGAAGATATTTTTTTGGGCCGCCAGTTATCGTTATAACGAGAGGAGGTCGGGCTGCATGAACACGGCCGACCCTCCTTCCCCTTTGTTGTTGAATTCGTTACGGCTCGAACGAAGGCGGCGCGGTGCAATGGTACCGCGTGGAATCAAGGAGGAACACGACGAAGAAGCGCAGAGCCATCGCGCCGCGCCGTTGAGGCCGAACGAAACCGCGACCGGAGTCGGGCCGCGGAGAAGGGGTGCGGCGCTGTCACGCTGCGCCGGAGAACCACGAAGAGGCCACGACCGGAGCGGGGTCGCGGCAGAGCAAGGGAGGGCGGCCGGATCCACCGGCCACCGGTGCGCTAGTGGACGGGACAAACCGGTCCCGCGTGGTGCGCTGGCCGGCCGTTACGGCCGGACAAACTCCGTAAACCGGGGGTTTGAACCCCCGATCAACCCTAGCAGGGCGGACCCCCCGTGGGTCCGCCGTTTCGTCGAAGGGGGTGGCAGTTCCCCCCCTTCCGCGCTCGCGCGACGCGCAGTTCCCGTGCCGGCCGGGCCACGCCCTGATGGTCCGGACCTGGACCCGGGTCATGTCGACCCGGTTCGGGCCGACCCAGGGGGTCTTGGGCCGGGTCGGTCCGGGCCCAAAACCCCCTAAAACCGGACAGGTTCGTTTAAGTGCCCGTAACTTGGGCTATGGACCTCCGATCGATACACCGTCAGTTGCGATGCGATCCTTGGATCGAGACGGTCATTTCGTTATATTAAAATTAAGGTTTTGGAGAACTTTGGGTATGGCCAGGTTGGTTTGAACATGAAACCAACCGGGCCATCGGAGCGGAAACACTTATAACTTGAGCTTCGGACGTCCGATTGATGTGCCGTCGACTTTGTTGGATTCCTCTTAGTGAGACAAACCTTTTGGATTACTCCACTCAAGGTTTGGACACATTTGAAGTGCGGTCGGGTTGGTTTTGACTTAAAAACAAACTGGGCCCCTGGAACGAAAAAGCCAATAACTCTCAGACCGGGTGTCCGATTGACGCGCCGTCTGTCACTTTGAGTTCCTTTTGTCGAGACAGAACTTTGGGATACATCAACTCTGGACTATGTGTCAGTTGATGTATCGACCCCCTTGGCTCTTGGAGTGAACCCTCCCGGAATCGAGCATGCTGTGTGCGGAAACCCTAGAGCTGGCTGCGATTGCGACGACGATGACGACTGCACTGAAATCCTCCATGGGTTCGGCAGCGACGACGACTGCACTGAAATCCTCCATGGGTTTGGAAGTGATGATGACCGTACTGAAATCCTCCATGGGTTCGACGACGATGACTACTATTCTTGTATCCTATGTGGGTCCGGCAGTACTACTGTTCTTGTATCCTACGTGGGTCCGACAGTGTTTGACTCTGTTCTTGTATCCTACGTGGGTATGACAGAGTAGCTGGTCTTGTATCCTACGTGGGTCTGACAGCTTAGCTGGTCTAGTATCCTACGTGGGTCCCAGCTTAGATGAATCAGTGGCTACATCTGATCATCTCTATCACCTTACGAAAAAGTATACCTGTGTGATATGAGTCTTGACTTTCAATCATTATCTACGATATGATTGACTTGCTTTCCTATGTGGATTGGTTTGTGCTTTCCTATGTGGATTGGGTTGTTCTATCCTGTGTGGATGTGATCGAACTTGGGCTCAAATGTTAGAGCCAAACTGGAATTGATGACTTAGGTATATGTATGGGCATATATCTAAGTAGAGTTGGTTGTTACTTCGTGATTGTATCTTTCCTTTGTGGATTATATTTTGTGGATTCTGGGAGACCTTCGGGGGTCTCGGGGTCCTTACTGAGTAGCGTATAATCACCCCTGCATGGGCTATGCCCGCACAACGTTGTGTTGGATGCAGACAACAGACAACGCTGATCGTGGTTGTGGCTTGTGGAACAAGTCGGTACCTGGAGGTGGACCACTGGGCGTGACGTACACGGAGCGGACGGCTGGACCCGAGGGGCTGAGGAGGATATCTGTACCCACCCTTCTGGTGAGATTCCCAGTGGACATCTCGGCGTTGCTTCTTTACTTTTCAGTTGCTGTACTTTCTTTTTAGTTGTACTTTACTTCAGTTGGGTTTGTATTCTAGCCCATTTACTTTCCGCACATACAGTTGTACCCAGTTTACTTAGTGTTTACTTCAGCTTGCTTACTCTGTGGTGTTTGTTTACTTTATAAAGGCAATGCCTTCCCTTTTTATCGGGATTTATGCCTTTGGTGCTAGTCGTCAGCCCTTGGCCTATGGAAGGCGGGCTTGGGGTAGTCACGGCATGGGTCCCGAGGATGGGTTGTGAAAAATTGGTATCAAAGGAGTTCGGTTCTACCACAGAACTCAGGACTCTGATCTTTCTTCTATGTGAAGCAAGAGTGTTAAGGGTATTGAGTGTGGTTATCGGTCCAGGGAGTCCAGTGTTGGTGCGGTTGCTGACGCATCCATACACCAGGAGCCTGACTTCTGATTTCCGACTGAGTGCATGAAAAAATTGATTGCATGTGTGTTTAAAAAGTTTTCTTTCTGATTACTTTGTGTCAGCTCACCAGGTATACTATTTTGACCGTGGCACACCTGTTCTTTTTCAGGATGGCCCCATGACGGCAGCCAGCTAGGGTTCCGAACTTTGTGCGAGACGAAAACCCACCGAGCGGCGAGGCCTCGGTGCATGGCCCTTTTTCAGCGGAGGCACCGACGATACCTCTATCCGTCGAGCCACTGATGCCACCAGCCCCAGCCGCTGAGAGTGCACGTCACCTCAGTGCACTACACGAGTTTCATCATCAGAGACTGCCCAGGTTCCACGGGGAGATGGACCCTCAGGTAGCCGAGGATTGGCGGGAGGCTGTAGTTCAAGTTTTCAGGTTAGTGGGGACACCATCTGACCTCATGGTGATACTTGCAGCGAGCCTCATACACGCGGCAACAGGAAGATGGTGGAGCTTGATGATCCAGGTTCACAATGAGGCGTCTCTCCTCTAGACGGACTTTGAGAGCCTCTTCCGCTCGGAGTTCATCCTAGCCACCCTCCATGCGGTGCGCATTCAGGAGCTACTACAGCTGCGACAGGGCAACATGACGGTAGCCCAATACTCGACGAGATTTACCGATCTCTCACAATATTCGATGGACATGGTACGAGACCCATTCTTCTAGGGCCAGACCTTTGAGCAGGGACTGAGGCATGAGATCAGGTCATCGATGATCTCCCTCAGCATTCCAACATAGACAGGAGTACTAGAGAGAGCCCTTCTCATACAGAGCTTTCTTGCTGAGCCTACACCAGCAGCGAGACCTACCGCAGGGCGGTATGTAGCTGAGTCTTCTGTAGCTGGCAGTTGATAGATGTCACAGGGGTCCAGGCGGACCAGACCATCAGGCGGACGACCTCAGGACAGTGGCTCAGAGGTGCGGGGCACACGATGCAGATCCAGCCTTCTGAGGAGCAGACAGTGCTATGCATGCAGTGAGCAGGGCCACATGGCTCATGACTGCCCAACCCGCCGTGCAGAGGAGCAGCAGACAGTTGAGGGGCCACCCAGGTAGAGGAAGTGGGTCGACCATGACAGTCCGCAGGGAGCAGGCGGACGAGGCAGGGGAGCTGGCCGAGCAGCAGGTGGTGGGAGACGCTTTGAGGCTTTACCACCACCACCTCCAGGAGGTCCACCCCGACCACATGGAGTTGGTGGGAAGAGATAGGCTCAACTTCAGGCAGCAGAGGACTACGACCACGATGCACCAGAGAGGATTCAAGGTACTATCTGTGTCTACTCCACCCTTTCTGCAATTCTTATAGACACAGGAACGAGTCATTCTTTCATTGCTACTGCCCTTGTTCGGAGCTTGGAGATTCCAATGGAGCCGTTGGCTCGATCCTTACGGCTAGGGACTCCTACGGAAGCAGACTCGACGATTACGCACTGGTGCCGTCAGTGTGAGATTACTATAGGAGGCGAGAGATTCGGCTGAGATCTTCTTGTAGCGGCGTTGAGGCCTTACGACGTCATCTTGGGCATGGATTGGTTATCTACAGTCCATGCTCAGATCGACTGTATTAGGCGCAAGGTGCGGTGTGTTCGCACCGATGGGAGCAAGTTCACCTTCACCGGCGAGAAGGGAGCCTTAACAGTGCATGATGGACTTACTCAGAGGAGAGGAAAACCGATCACTCATCAGTTAGCTAGCCTCATACTAGGAGCAGTTGACATGCGGAGTCCAAGTTTTCCTGTAGTGGTGGATCAGTATGCAGACCTTTTTCCTGACGACGTTCCAGGACTACCTCCTCATAGAGAGGTAGACTTTTATATTGACATGTACCCCGGGACAACCCCGATATCCACTCCAGCATATCAGATGGCTCCCGCTGAGCTTTGAGAGCTACGAGTACAGCTGGAGGACTTGCAGGGAAATGGATTCATCCGACCCAGTGTTTCACCCTGGACTTCCCCGATTTTGTTCGCCAAGAAGGCGGACGGGAGCTTGAGACTGTGTGTTGACTATCTTCGCCTGAATCAGGTGACCTTGAGGAACAATTATCCGTTACTGAGGATTGAAGACCTCTCTTATCAGCTCAAGGGAGCACGGTGGTTCTCGAAGATAGACCTCAGGTCAGGATATCATCAGTTTAGAGTTCGGGACGAGGACGTGCAGAAGACGACCTTCCGATGTCGGTATGTCCACTATGAGTTCTTGATTATGCCTTTCGGCATAACCAATGCTCCACCAGTGTTCATGAGTCTCATGAATATGATCTTTTATCCTTACCTCAATCGATTTGTCGTGGTCTTCATCGACGACATATTGATATACTCAACCACTGAGGAGGAGCACACCTACCACTTGCAGGTTGTACTGGAGACACTCCAAGAGCACCAGCTTTATGGTAAGCTCTTGAAGTGTCAATTCTGGTTACATGAGGTCCACTTCTTGGGACACATCATCTCTGAGGTGGTAGTTGCGGTGGATCCTGTGAAGATCGAGGCAGTGCTAGCTTGGGAGCCACCCAGGAGCGTGACAGAGGTGTGAAGTTTCTTGGGGATAGCTGGGTACTACCGGAGATTTGTGCCAGACTTCTCCAGAGTTGCAGCACCACTCTCAGCTTTGACGAAGAAGGGGAAACCCTTCGTGTGGTCAGACAGATATCAGCAGAGCTTCCAGCAGCTGAGAAAAATTTTGACCAGCGCACCTATCTTGAGGCTTCCAGAGGAGGGAGTATGGTAAGTAGTCTACTGCGATGCATTAGGGACCGGACTCGGATGTTTCCTGATGTAGGAGTGGGCAGTGATCACCTATAGATCACGATAGTTGAGGCAACATGAGTAGAACTACGCTACCCATGACCTGGAGTTAGCATTAGTGGTCTTCGCTCTGAAGATATGGCGACACTATCTGATGGGCGAGCGCTTTACAGTCTACTCTGACCACCAGAGTCTCAGGTAAATCTTCTCGCAGAAGGATCTGAATCTGAGATAGCTGCGATGGATCGAGTTCCTCCAAGACTATAACTTTGAGATAGTCTATACTTCTGGAAAGGGGAATATAGTAGCCGATGATCTCAGCAGGAGGACGGGCATTCAGATACTTGGGGAGGCAACAGAGCAGTTAGCCGCTTTGAAGATATCCATCGTGGATAGAGATGGAGTAGCCTTTCTTCAGTCACTCACAGTCAATCCTCCACTTCTTCAGTGGGTCAGAGAGGCACAACGTGGGGACATTGACTGTGAGATGCAGCGTGCACATATATCCTCAGGACAAGCACCTTATGGATTCTATGTGGGAGGAGAGCACGTCGTCCTTTTCAGAGGATGTACCATGGTACCAGATGCTTTGCAGGAGGAGGTGCTGAGAGAGTTTCACACTTCCCCTTTAGAGGTACATCTAGGAGTGGCGAAGATGTACCAGGATCTCATACGATATCACTGGTGGCCGGGTATGAAGAAGGTTGTGGCAGAGTTCGTTTCTCGATGCCTCACCTGCCAGCAGGTGAAGGTGGAGCACCAGGTACCAGAAGGATTGGTACAACCCTTGGAGATCCCAGAGTTGAAGTGGGACGAGATATCTATGGATTTTGTGACTGGACTTCCACACACTTCCAGAGGTCATGACTCCATATGGGTGATTGTCGATCGACTTACCAAGTTGGACCACTTCTTACCCATCAGAGAGCAGGGCTCAGTAGAGAGCTTGAGATGTCTTTACGTTCAGTAGATTGTACAGCTTCATGGTGTGCCATAATCTATCATCTCTGATCGAGATGCTCGCTTTACTCCCCGGCTTTGGAAGGGGTTTTAGGAGGCATTCGGGATGCATCTACGTCTAAGAACCACCTTTCACCCTCAGACGGATGGTCAAATAGATGGGACCATTCAGACTCTCGAGGAAATGCTCCGTGCATGTGTCCTCGACTTTGGTCGCAGCTAGGAGGACCACCTTCCCTTGGTGGAGTTCGCGTACAACAACAGCTACCACTCCACCATCGGGATGGAACTATACGAGGCATTGTACGAACAACCTTGCAGATCACCTCTGTGCTGGACAGACCCTGGGGAGTCAGCACTTGTGGGACCAGAGATGGTCCATTCCATGACAGAGAAGGTCCAGGTCATCCATGAGCAGATGAGGACATCTCAGAGCTGGTAGAAGTCTTATGCTGACAGGAGGTGGAGACCACTGGAGTTCGAGGATGGCGACCACGTCTTCTTGCGGGTCTCACCTCGATGTAGATTACGACGATTTGGCCGGGGCAACAAGTTATCTCCATGCTTTATAGGACCGTTCCAGGTTCTCACCAGGATAGGCGAGGTGGCTTATCGCCTGGCTCTACCACCTCAGTTGCATCAGGTGCACGACGTCTTCCATGTATCTCAGCTGAGGAGATACATGCACGACCCGACGCATATCATCGACCATAGAGAGTTGGACATTGATGATGGGGCGACTTTTATGGAGGTCCCGGTGGAGATCGAGGATCGACAGGAGCGAGTCCTACGTGGGCAGTCAATTCCTATAGTGCACATCAGATGGCAGCACGAGAACCTCCAGGAGAGAACTTGAGAGTAGGAGGCTCAGATGCGTGCTCAGTACCCTCATTTGTTCCCCTAGTTTGTGATTTATCTTTACGGGGACGTAAATCCCTGAGGTGGGAGTAATGTAAAGACCCGTAAATTTCAAGGGAAATTTTTTCTTAATTTTCTTGGGGATTTTACAAGAACACAATTTTTGACGACACCTGATTCCGAGGCCCGGTGTGTCCGGAATCAATTTCCGATGTTTAGCTCGGGTACGTTTAGTGAACGAATGAGTGGGGTTTTCTAACTTTTTAACCAATTATCGGAATCAAAATCTAAGGGCACCGATGAAACCGTAGTGCCGGTAATTTTTTAGGAACACCTTTTCTGGAGTTTTGTTTGCTCGGGTTTGGTTATTAAAAAAATGGGTTAACTAAGGAATGAAATAAAAATTTGTGCTACAATTATTATTTTCTATTCTAAGTAGTTTTAACATATGCATGGATGTTGGAGTGGATCCCACTACATCCTAACTCCATTCGGTAGGATAATAGTGACTTGGGGCCCACACGAGCCCCACCCCTTCAAATCCCTTAAAACCTCCCTCGTGCATTTAATTGTGTAACACACCCACACCCCCTTTTTAAATGACATGTCAACTCTCACAATTAATTGGTTATTAAAATCTCTTAAATTAAGTCAATTAATTGAATGTGATCTTTTGATTTTTGAAAAGGTTTAACATGAGAAATAAAATAAGGCAAAGCCTTATTTTATTATTGTTGAATCGTTGGATTGAGATATTTGGAGAGGAGAACTCAAGTCTTGGAGATCTTCATCTTCCTCGTCGAAGAACGTGAAGAACGCCGAGTCTACGATGAAGAACTCCGACACCGCAAGGGAATCACCGTGCCGTCTTCTCTCCACTCCACAGCCGGTGAGAGATGCCTTCTTCAAATAATGACGATGCACCACATCCTTCATAGGGCGTGCAACGACGACGTATACGACGCCGTCTTCCGCGACGCTGTCTTCCGCGACGCCATCTTACGCAATGCCGTCTTCCGCGATGCCGTCTTACGCAACGCCGTCTTCCGCGACGTCCTTTTCCCGCGATGATCCTTGTTTGACGACTTCATCGAGGTAGGGGTTTGAGTTCAAATTTAATGGATTAAATTTACGTTTTCTTTGACGAATATATTTCTTCCGGCCGCCTGTTATCGTGATAACGAGAAAAGGTCAGACCGCACGAACATGGCCGACCCTCCTCCCCCTTTGTTGTTGAATTCGTTGCGGCTCGAAAGAAGGCGGCGCGGTGCAACGACACCTTGCGGAATCAAGGAGGAACACGACGAAGAAGCGCAGCACCGTCACACGATGCCTTTGAGGCTGAATGAAACCGCAGCTGGAGTCGGGCCGCGACGAATGGGCGCGACACTGTCACGCCATGCCAGAGAACCACGAAGAGGTCGCGGCCGGAGCGGGGCCACGATGGAGGGGCGCGGGGCCGCCGCGCGGCGCCGGTCGGACCAAGGCCGCGGCAGAGCAAGGGAGGGCGGAAGGAGCCGCCGGCCGCCAGTGTGCTTGCCGGCCGTTACGGCCGACCAAATTCAAGAAAACCGGGGGTTTGAACCCCCGGTCAACCCCAGCAGGGCGGACCCCCTGCGGGTCCGCTGTTTCATTGAAGGGGGTGGCGGTTCCCCCCCTTCCGCGCTTGTGCGGCGCGTGGCGCCCGTGCCGTCCTGGACCGGCCGCACCGGGCCGGGCCGCCCGCGCCGGGCCGGGCCACGCAGAACGGGCCGGGTTGCGACCGTCAGGCCGGGCCGCGCCCTGATGGGCCGGAACCAGACCCGGGCCGGGTCGACCAGTTTCGGGCCGACCCAGGGGGTCTTGGGTAGGGCCCAAAACCCCCTAAAACCGGACAGGTTCTTTTAAATGCCCGTAACTTGGGCTACAGACCTCCTATTGATGCACCGTCAGTTGCAATACAATCCTTGGATCGAGACGGTTGTTTTTCTATATTACACTCAAGGTTTCATAGAACTTTGTGTATGGAAGGGTTGGTTCGAACACGAAACCAACCGGGCCCTCGGATCGGAAACGCTTATAACTTGAGCTCCGGACGTCCAATTGACGTGCCGTCGACTTTTTTGGATTCCTCTTAGTGATACAGACCTTTTGGATTACTTTTCTCAAGGTTTGGACGCAGTTGGAGTGCATTCGGGTTGGTTTTTACTTAAAAACCAACCGGACCCTGGAACGAAAAAGCCAATAACTCTCAGACCGGGCGTCCGATTGACGCGTCGTCTGTCACTTTGAGTTCCTTTTGTCGAGACGGAACTTTCAGATACATCAACTCCAGACTATGTGTTAGTTGATGTATCGACCCCCCTTGGCTCGTGGAGAGGACCCTCCCAGAATTGATAATGCTCTGTGCGGAAACCCTGAAGCTGGCTGCGACTGCGACGACGATGACGGCTGCACTGAAATACTCCGTGGGTTCGGCAACGACAACGACTGCACTGAAATCCTCTGTGGGTTCGGCAGTGATGACGAGCGTACTGAAATGCTCCATGGGTTCGACGATGATGACTACTGTTCTTGTATCCTATGTGGGTCCGGCAGTACTACTATTCTTGTATCCTACGTGGGTCCGGCAGTGTTTGACTCTGTTCTTGTATCCTACGTGGGTCTGGCAGAGTAGCTGGTCTTGTATCCTACGTGGGTCCGACAGCTTAGCTGGTCTAGTATCCTATGTGGATCCCAGCTTAGATGAATCAGTGGCTACATCTGATCATCTCTATCACCTTACAAAGAAGTATACATGTGTGAGCTGAGTGTTGACTTCCAATCATTATCTACGGTATGATTGACTTGCTTTCCTATGTAGATTTTTTTGTGCTTTCCTATGTGGATTGATTTGTTCTATCCTGTGTGGACATGACCGAACTTGGGCTTGGATGTTGGAGCCGAACTGGAATTGATGAATTAGGTATATGTATGGGCATATGTCTAAGTAGAGTTGGTTGTTACTTCGTGATTGTATCTTTCCTTTGTGGATTATCATTTGTGGATTCTGGGAGACCTTCGGGGGTCTTGGGGTCCCTATTGAGTAGCGTATACTCACCCCTGCACGGGCTATGCCCGCACAACGTTGTGTTGGATGCAGACGACGGACAACGCTGATCGTGGTTGTGGCTTGTGGAGCAAGTCGGTACTTGGAGGTAGACCACTGGGCGGGACATACAAGGAGCGGACGACTGGACATGAGGGGCTGAGGAGGCTATCTGTACCCAACCTTCAGGTGGGATTTCCAGTGGACAGCTCGATGTTGATGCTTTACTTTTTAGTTGCTGTACTTTCTTTTTAGTTGTAATTTACTTCAGTTGGGTTTGTATTCTGCCCCATTTACTTTCCACACATACAGTTGTACCCAGTTTACTTAGTGTTTACTTCATCTTTCTTACTCTATGGTGTTTGTTTACTTTATAAAGTCAATGCCTACCTTTTTTATCGGGATTTACGCCTTTGGTGCTAGTCGCCAATCCCTGGCCTATGGAAGGCGGGCTTGGGGTAGTCACGACACGGGTCCTGAGGATGGGTCGTGACATTTCACAACTCCCCCTATCATCATATTTCTCCCTTATATTTATTAAGACATTTTATCCCTTTTAATAAAAACAAGTACATGAGCCTTAGCCCAGTTGGTAAGGACTCCATAAGTGCATATGGGAGAGCCGGGATCAAATCCAGGCGGAGACATCATTTCTGGGTTACTGTAGCAGAACTATAGTAGTACTATAGCAGGTACTGTTTGGCACTGTAGTAGCCAGGAATATTCCCCCGTTTGGGATTTCAGGCCAACAATTTGGTCCCCGAGTCCTTTAAGGCCTTCGAGCCACCCAGGCCTTCAGGTCAGTTAGGCCTTTGGGCCACCTTAAGTGCAGATGCAAACCAAATGACCTACAAGGAACAAGCTCTACAAGGAGGATGATAAAGGGTATTTCACCAGAGCAGAAGCTAAATGGATTGCAAGAATGAGAGGGTATAGAACCTGCCATCGGGACAAGCCTATGCATGCACGAGAATGCCTAGCCGAACAACCATGTGAAGGTGGAGAGCTGATTTCATGATGAAGATGTTGGGAGGAGAAGTTCCAAGTAGTTATTCTGGGTTGTATGTAATGTTTGAAGCCTAAGGGAAATGAATTTCTCTAAGGCCTATGGGCCATGTAATACTTACACCTACGATCCTTGTAAGGGTTCCACCTCACCCCTTGAAAGTTGGATTATCAAAAATCAATAAAAAATGAAGGCCTTCGGGCCATTGGAGGAATAAACACAATTTCTCCCCCTTTTTCAATGAAACCAAATGATACTTCATTGTAGTCTTCAATAGGGTAAAGAACACAGATCATCTCTTTAGAAAAATACACAACATACCTCAGGGAGATGGGGTTCCAAATCCACAATTTTTCAAGTGTGGGGAGTCAAATGAAATCTAATATCTAGTAGATGACACTCAAACATTTCTTTGGGTAATGTCTTTTTCAGAATTTCCGCAACCTATAGTTCTGTAGGAACATACTCCAACTTCACAATCCCTTGATCTAATTTATCCTTGATAAAATGATACTTTATTTCAATTTACTTCATCCTTGAGAGATGGAATGGTTTTTTATAAGATATATAACACTTTATTTACCACAATGGATTATGATTAGAGGCTTCACTTAAACTCTCATATAATTAAGATACTACTTCATCCATAATAACCGTGTGCATGCTTGAGTGTCCGCAATATATTCATATTCTGTGGTGTTAAATGAAATTAAATCTCACTTATTTATTATCTAAGATATACATAATCCTCCAAGATAAAATGAACCACCTATAATTGATTTTGTATCATCTATTGAACCGAAAAATATGCATCTATATGGCATACCAACTCTTGCTATGATTTATCATTATACAGAAAACCAAAATCCACAATGCCCTTGATATACTGAAGTATTATTTTCCCTATAAGCAAGTGTATTTATTTGGATTTTCTTTGATATCATACTAATTTTCATGTGTAAAAAACAACATCCAGTCATGTTTCTATTAAATACAATATACTTCCAATGATCTTCTTGTATTCTATGATATTAACCACTTTGCCTTCATCATCTTGTGATAGTTTCATTCGAGTAGCTATTGAAGTCTTCATATCTATGAAATTATCCATTCCAAATCTTCTTAGATCCTACTTAGAATATTTTAATTGAGAAATAAATGTTCCACTTCTTCTTTATGTCACCTGTAAACTAAATAAAAATTTTAGTTCACCAATAATTGACATTTTAAAATCACTTTTCATTAATTTGGAAAACTTCTTGCACTATGCTTCATCTGATCCACTAAATAATATGTCATCGACATACACTAACACCATTATCCTTTGATTAGTATCATTATTGACATTAATATTGCAATCAACTTCACCACTCTGAAAACTAAGCTTCCTCAAGAACTGATCGATCCTTGAATACCATGCTCTTGGTGATTGTTTCAACCCATAAAGTGAATTACTCAACTGAAAAACTATATTCTCATATTTATGAATGATAAAACCATATGTATTCTTTATATACACTTCTTATTCCAAAACCCCATTCATAAATGTTGACTTGACATCTATCTGGAAAACTAGGATCTTTCTTTGCACTACTATGACCAAGAATAACCTGATTGTTTCTAGACTTCAAATAGGTAAAAATATTTCATCAACATCGATACCCTCTATCTAGGAGTATTCGATACACAATAGTCATGGTTTTTTGAATCACTACACTGTATTCATTCATCTTGTTGCAAGAGACCCATTTTTTATCGATGATGTTCTTATATATTAGTCTCAAAAAAAATCTCCCATGTCTAATTATTCTCAATCTGGTCTAGCTCGTCATTCATAGCCTGAACCTAGTTTTCATTCCCAACTGCTCCTCAAAACATTTAGGCTATAACTGAGATAAGAACAATGTATATTGTAAAGAATTCATTCTTTGTGTTTTAACTGGTGTTTCTTGATCACCAATGATATTTTTAATGTCAATTTCAGTTTGAATATTTGTCTTATATGTAGATACATATTTGAATTCCTCCTAATCATCATCCATATCTTATTCTAAATTAGCATTTTCCACTTCTTCTTCCCCTGTGTTTCTTACCACATCATCACTTTCATCAAGGAAATATTCATTGTTTTATTGAATATTCCATTCATTTTCCACTATAGTGACATCATTTATTTCAAATAACTTTCCCAATATATTATTGAAGCATTTATATTCTTTTACTTTTCCTGAGTATCCAAGGAAGATCACCTCATATCCATGTGACTCAAATTTCCTGTGTTTCTTTTTATTGACAATAAAAAACTTACTTCCAAAGATTAAAAAGTATTTTAATATTGGATTATTTCTATACCACATATCATACAAAGTCTTTTATTTCTTCGTATACAATAGAAACAATTAGATATGTTGACTGATGTCAAGACTGCTTCCTTCCATAATTTCTTCGGTATATTTTTTTAATAATCATTATTCTGACCATGTTGTTGATAATATGATTTCTACTCTAAACCAATCCATTTTGTTGAGGAGTTCTCCCAGTTGAAACTTGATACATTATACCATGTTTTTCGAGATAATACTCCACCTAGCTGTTTTCAATTCTGTACCGTTATTAGTAGGAAACTTTAGAATGTTTTGTCCAAGAAGCCTTTCTAATTCCCTCAAATATTTTTATACAACTGAACACATCAGTCTTCTAGGAAATGATAAATACCCATACTATCCTATTAAAATCATCAATGAAAAGAACATAATACCTATTCTTGTCAATCGATCATGGTTGTATAGGCCCACATACATCTATATACACCAATTCAAGCACATACTTTTGTTCTTTTTTCCTTGTATGTCATTCCAATGATCTTTCGTTGCTAACAAGATTCACACATATGAGTAAGATCTTGTGATATCTTAGAGAGGTCTCAAGCTACCTAAAAATTTAACGAGATCTTCCAGGGATGGTTGGCATGGATGGACAAGTTTTTTATGCCAAAACCTATTTTCCTTCTCTTTAGATAAAAAAACATATCTTATTCTCCACTTAAAAGGTGAAGATTCTAGTTTGTTTTTTTCCTTATAGAACATCTGAACCATATCTTCCTTTGATGATACAAATATTCTTAGTAAGTCCTATATTATTCCATGATTCACATAGTTTTTTGACATTAATTTTTTTTTACTGAGACCTTCAATAACTAAAACATTCGCACATCACATTTCTTTTTCCCCAAACTTATATTTTCCTTAACTAATTATCTTTAAGCATTAATAATTTAAAAATTTGACAACACATTCTTTGTCATATTTTATTCCCATAACAAGTTTTTTATTTCCTATCATATAGGATGTGCATCCAATCTCAAGGATCTACACACCAAAAAAATATGACGCTTTAAAAGTTATTTCCAAAACCACTAACCATTTAGATATTTTCTTTTTGATCCATGTTTTTTTCTTCATAACTGGTATGGATTGATAATATTTATATTCCTCAAAGTATGATAGAACATCTTAATATTGTATAGATGCAAATTGGTTTTTAATTTTTACCCCACTTGATGATTTAATGATTTGTTTCTTACAACCAATTTGGTTCGGATTTGGTACATTCCTACGCATGGTTGATGTACCATATCTGTCCATGTGTCCAAATCCTCCAAACCAAAAAACAATGACCCTTGAAAGATAAACTAGATTACTGAGCTTTCATTGGATGACTATTTTTTTCTTTTTCCATTTGGTATCTCTTGAATATAGAACACACATTTTGTGATTGTCCTATATTTCCACAACAATAACACCTAATGCAGGGTGCATTCTTACATGTCACTTCTATGCCACTGGTTATCCCTTTGGTTCTATGAATCTTATCATTATGATTTATACCCAAATGAATAATCAATATCAGAGCGTGATTTTTTAGTCTGAAATCAATCACCATACATTTCTATTTGATGTTAAGACCTATATGAGCCTTACCATTTGTAAATTACTGTTTATTCTGTTCTTCTAGGACTCTATGCCCCACTTTTATCTTTTTTATTTTTGAATGATCTTATTTTCTGATGTCATACTGGGAGTCAAGACTTTTTCCTGATCTATAACTTTTTGTCACAGGCCAACGACTTCCTCTTCATGTTATTAAATGAAATTAATTTTGGTAATTTGCTATGTCATTCAAACCATCTATCACACTTTTCCATTATTCAAATTTGATCTTATACGCACCTAACATTCCTAATTACTATAGAAATTAATAATTAAGATTCACAATTTTATCCATAAGATCATACTAATCTTCTTCTTGATACTGCATATAGAGTTTGGCATCACAAACCACTTTGTTGGATTTCTTTGTTTTGGATCTCCACACATCTATTTACTCAAGAGAGACTTCTAATTTTTCTGGAATATTGACTCATACTTTGACTTCTTCAACATAATTTTCCCTTTATTCCATTTTCTTAGAGCCACCTACAACTACCACCATAGCATTTTCTCCATGACCTTTACATTTCCCCATCTCTTCAACCTTATATTCTTCTGAACTGCTATTTTCTAATAAAAGAAGATGTTTTTGTGAATAAATTTATCTTAAACTTTTTCTTATATTTCACAAATGCTGAATATATCTTCATGGGAATTTAAACTTCATCCTCATCATCATATTGAAACTTCTTGAGGAACCATGCTATAATATGTCCAACCTTTCAACATTGAAATCATGCAAGTGGGAGTTTCCCTTTGAAATTTCCTTTTCCTCTTTGATGATTTTTTGAAAGGAATGAAATTACCTCATCCATCTCTTCTTCTTCTTGTCCATCTTCAATAGTGAGATTCTACATAGCCTTAAATTCAACCTCTATAGAATTCCCTTTTTCCACAGACTCAATTTCCTCATTTATAATCTCATATGTGACAAGAGTACCATGAAATCTATCCAATGCCATCTCCTTTAGATATTTATCCTTTACCATAGAAACTTTAGGATTGAACCTAGGTAGAAGTATTCTCAAGATTATATTAAAAATATTTAAATCTTTAATAGTTTATCCAAGACCACACATGTCATTCACAATAAAATTCACTCAAATAATACATCAAAAAAATCATTTGGGTTTATTATCAGATCCCTATATTTGTTCTACAGACAATGTAGTTTTTTTTCTATGAATTTTGAATTTCCTTAATAGATATTTAACATATTTTCCCACATGGAATGATTTGACTTACATGACACCACCTTTTTATATATTTCATGGGATAAGGATCCCCTAAAGCATTGATTCCACTAGAATCAACATCCAATTTACTTCTGTCATCTTTTGATAAAGAACCTCTATCCACATTGGCCAAAATACCATGTGTTTCTGTTGTATATACATCCATACTTAAAGATCAAAAATAGTTATGCATCTGTGTCTTCTTTAATTAATTTTTTCCATTAAATATTGGAATCCATTTATGACTGAAAATTTTAATTGGAAACTCTTGGAGATAAACAAAGAAATTAATCTTTTTCTCTGATACCAATTGTTATCCCAAATATGTTAAATACCCTAAGGTGGGGTGGGGGGGGGGGGGGTGAATCAAGGTATGAAAGATAAAAAAAATCCCCCTTAAGATGTTGTTTCATCATTAAACAAAACACTTTTATCACCATTTCCCATAGTAATATATGAACAAAAATGAAAGAATTAATGAGCACTCGAACTGGGCTATGGAAAAAGAGTATACATAGGGAATGTTCCTATGTAACAAATCCACTAAATCACACTACTATTACAAAGTTTGGAGTGGACTCACTACACCTCCTAATTTACAACCAATAATAATATGAAATATCACTACTCTATCAATTGAAGTGTGATCACTAACTCTTAAGAAGAGGCTCCTTTTATTTCATGAATCAATATGTTTTACATCTCTTTTAGTTTATCATTAAGTTCTAATTTCATCAACAAGATGAATACCACTTTACTAAATATTTACAGGGAATACACTTTTGGTTCACACTTAAACTTTCATGAAACCTTCGGATTTCTTACGCACAAATGTAACACCTTACGTACAACTTTTAACATTTTCACAGAAGTCCAACTTACACACAACTTAATAATTTGAGCACAAATCACTTTTCATGAAACTCCCTTTGAACACAACTCTTATGTGATTCAGAGCCATGATTTTCTCCAAGGACCGAGCTATCGAAATTAAGGGGGTATGTATAAATTTATTGACTTGGGATACCCTACACATAAGATCCTTTTGCGCCTTCCTCTTTTCATGTAAGATTTTCCTAAGTGTGGAAGATCTCGATTTGACATCACATTTGGAATGTAAAATCCTTTCATGCACAAATTTCATCTCTATTTCACTAATTCACTTGACTCTTATTTTTTTTTCACTCAAACTCATATTTTACACACATTAAAATATTTCATGAAGTTCATACATTATCCATATTTTAATGTGTTGATCCTAAATCTTTAATTCCATGCAACATTGTAAAAATACTTCTTTTTCCAAAAACATCTTTTCCCATCCTCCATATTTTAGACCCCAAAAATTTGGAAAACACTGGAAAATAGTTCCACCTTGTATATGAATATTTATGTACCACCACCAGAGAATCCTTTTCTTTGTATTGGATCTTTTTCAACATACCTTTTAAACAATTTCCTTGGAACTCCACAACTGACCATGGAAACCTTCTTTGCCATCAAATACAATCTACCAAAAAACACTACAATGTTACCTTGAGGGATTTCTTCCATCAAGATCTAATTTCAACCTCATCTCTCTAGGAATTTGGAGAGAGATGAGAGATACACTGTAAATTCATGGGAGGAATAGTATGGAAAAATAGTGTCTTACATTTCCTTATATAGGCATGTCTTATTTATAAAAATCACATTTCATCCCTCTTATAAATAAAATCCATTAAATTTAGTCATATTAATCATATATAATTAAATGTAGATATGATAAACATAATAAGTATTTTATCACTTACTTGAAAAGTATAAAATATGTTACATGATAAAATGAAAGCCATTATCTCTACCTATCGCTCCTAAAAATATTTAATGAACCTTGAATAAAATATTAATTTGTAAAACATTATATCTCGTATCTAATTAATACTAATGAATACATTGAGTAAATAAATTCACTTGAAATTATTATATACTAAAATAAAATTGAATTCATTTATTTATTATAATCATTTAATCTCATACAAATTACGAACCCTGAAGTGGGGCCCATTAAGTTATAAATACTAATTCACTAGAATTGGTTAAGCATCTGAATAAACCGTTTGTGGGACCCTATAGGACCTTATATCCATATTATTGAGTACTATTTATAAACTAAGACATATTATAGTAAGCCATCAAGGCCCCTAAGGAGATAAGGTATAATCATAGCACTGGAAACATATCATACAAACACAAACTATGTAATGCAATTTTTTTATCTAATGATATATCATAAAGCTACATGCACAAATTGCATCACCATCATTACCTAATTTATTTATTCTTGAATATACTATATAGACTTACCTTCTTCTACCATGAACATGGATTTAATGAAAGTACTTCCATCCAGGCTAATCAAGCTCAAGATATTTTTTCATCTCAGAAGTGATAAATCCTATATTGGTCATTCAACCAATTCCATACCACCTATGACACACCCAAAGTAATCTACCTAACAAAAATAAAAATTTCATAATTTTAATCTAGTATAAAAGTACAAAATAAAATGTTACACATTAATAATGATCAAAATATAATATACCAATACATGTGCTTTCATATAGGTATGACCAATGACACATTTAACATGCAATGTTCATATTGGCAGGTCAGTCTTCATGATATCATATATTTGAGATTACTAAGTAAAAACCTCACGAGTCGAATTCTCAATGATTATTACCACAAAAAACTGATAGTAAAACATAATCCATGTCATATCATCATGATGTATCTAAACCACATAACATATATTTAAGATTAGTGTCATGATATCTCAAGGTTCACATTATAGTTAGGAACTACTATAACCTTTTGATATGATATGTAATATAAAGATATTACCAATGAAATAACACATGCATAAGTAATTTTACTTTCAGGGTAAGATAAAACATAGGTATATACCAAATTATATACATTTTATGGTAATCAAAGTACATACATAATTTGGGTCTAGAGCATGCAATCATAACACTGAACTTATGAAAGCAGTGGGACAAGTTCAAATAATATCCACAGACTGGAAGACCCCATTGAACTCAATGTACCAGAAATTAGGAATAAAAATTATCACCCTAAAATACCAAACTGAGTCAATATCATACACACTCAAATGACCTCACAACTCACACACAAATTAAAGTGAAAAATAACAAAGTAAATGACACTTAGGATTTATGTGGATTGGATCTGAGTCTCACAGCCATGAGAGAACACTATTTCCATTTCCATTAATTATAAGTTACATGGAATTGAAATCAATTTATCCAGATTGAATAATTACATCAATAATCAATAGTAATAACTTGATCGAAACATCTCACATGTAAAAGTTGTTCCACCTACTAATAATAGGTATCAGCAAGTAATACAGGTTTCACCAACTTCTAATATTTATGGATGCCTCACTATTAAACCATGGTCACTGTTGATTACCTATAACTAATCACCCTAAAAATGAATTTTGGAAAATAGTGAAAGTTAATTATATATTTCTATAAATTAATCTAATGATTCAATTATTATTCATAAATAAATGAGAAGAATACATTGACATAAAATTATTAGAGCACCCAATATAGAACCTATAACTTATTTCTATCCAACTGTCAGGCCACTGAATCATATAAACCAACATATAAAGATAAAAAATTGTGAATATTATTCCTTCGCTGATGATTTTAGTTGTTAATACACTAAAACTTATGGTTAATATATCTTTTCATATACACTAATTTTAGTAAAATAATCATAACTTGAATATGATTCACAATCCTAACATATAAAAGGTTATTTTTTATAAAATTAAATAGATTAGGGGTTTGTTACCATAAATTTCACGGGTATTCGACCTATTGTCATCATTATCCACCACATTTTAATGTATTTATTAATTTAATTTTTACAAAATTTACTAAAAAAATAAAATATAATATCAAAAAATTTATAATAAGAAATTAATTATTTTTATATACGATTTATTTCAACCTTTATTAAACTATCACGACTCTTAAAAAATGTGTTTAGATTCAAAATTTTGTAGAATAATCAAGACTTTTCATGTACAATAAATATATAGACAAACAAGATTTCTAACCAAAAAAATAAAAAAGGTACTATCCAAAAACTACTGAAAATATATATAAAGTTTTTAATCATAACAAGTGATAATATTAATTCTCCCATGTGAGATCTCAATTTTCATGGGATCTAATTATTTATGTTCTCAGTTATAGAATTTATAATAACATATGAATATATATTAAATTAATTCTATGGTAAATATATTGGTTAAGATAATATATCCACACTCAATGGACTATGAGAAAACTAATTATCATGATGGATATAGAAAGAAAATATGAATATTTGAAAAAAATAACTATTAATAAATTAGTTTAATTTAAAAAGATAAAATTAAAATAAAATCAACATAATAGTTTACCTGACTAAAAAGTAAAAAGAAGAAAGTAGTAAATGGTCATAATTATTTTACATGATTTGGACCAATTTGAATATAAATACACAGAAAAAAAACACAATGTTTGAATTATATATTAAACAAGAAATAGTGAAGTGAACAACTTACAATCATGGAACATAAAATAAAATAAAAATTATAAATGAATATAGAAATTATTCAGTTTAGAGTTCTCAATATACCATGAGGATGTGATCAGTTTTTTCTTAAATAGATAATGTATACAATCATACATATAGAGTCCCAAAATGAACACAAAAGAAATATAAATCACAATAATGAAATGATATAGATGAATCAAAATAAAATCAATATAAAAATTCTTACAAAGTTAGGTTTTAAATACCAAGAACATGACCACACTTCGCAAGAATGTGGATCAAATCACCAATTGGAAATGATATGTTTTGTTGTCATATTATTGTAGGAAAAATGTTTTAAAATATTGAATAATAGACCCCCCTAATAATAGGTGAATGGAGTATGAGATTCATATCAAGAATCAAAAACTAGATCTTGGTGAATGAGACCCTATGAGTTTTTCTCCTCTTTATTTTTCTCTATCACTAGAACTGAATCAAATAAACAAATTAAAATTCTCCCAGAAAATAAAAAGGTCATGTGGGAGTAATGATAGATAACTAAATCTACCAAAAAATGAAACAGAACTAAAAAGATAGGCATGGACTTTGACGTGATCTAGCGGGGGAGATATAAAGCAAAGATTGTGAAGCCAATAGGATAACAGAAGGTTCTGAAGAATAATTAAAGTGTTAAGAGGAGTCCTATTTTTTATTTTCCATCAATATAAATGGATGATATTTGAAGAAATTTTTGAAAACTCCCCTGAATATCTTGAGAGTATCTTTTACATTTAAGTTATAATTAATTTAAATAAGAATTTATTTATCCATAGTAATCCTCTCGATCAATTATTGGGACTGCTTAAGTCATGTTGTTCTCTATGGTGAAGAATCTAAAGAGGATTCCTATAATTGTATCTACATGATCTATATGAATCTCTAAACACCATTCCTAAAACAATAGGTTCTAGTGTGGAATTGAAAATTACTTCACACCATTCATTATCGATCATAACGTTATCTCATGTTCTCTCTATAGTCTTGAGGGGAAGGGATAATTTTTATCTCTAGTTATTGAGAGAATTATAGTGGTGTATCAATTTTTTAGAACTTAACTCTCTCTTATAAAATGATATGAAAAGGAATGTATATTTAGTGTGATGTCTTGAACTGATTGACCACTAAGATGGTAGCCAGACCGATGGGTCACATGGAATCAAGCACACCTCTATGTATGCTAGAGGCCACCGAATAGCGATGAGGATCTAAGGAGGTGATAACGAGGAGACTATGCCCTCATGATCAGAGTAGCGCAACAGTCTATCAGATAATACATAATAGACAATAGTGTAAATAAGGATAAATAAAAGACAAAGTAGTAGAGGAATAATAAAAACTGAATATAAATAATGGACAACACCAATATACAGAAATGAATACATGTCCATATAATGATACAAAGATAAAACAATAGGCATACAATAAGAAATAAGATACAGTACAACACATGAATAAAGAAAAGAAAGAAAATCCATGAAGGAAATATAAAAAATAATCCTAATCTCTAGATCAGTCCTATGATCGTAAATCTTAGGTAAAAGAAAGATATCTCAAGAAAAATTCGATGGTATTACGAACATGAGATCTAATTGGGTACCCCCAAAACAATGGAAGCCTGAGCATGGTGTGAGATATAAATCCTAGTAGGTGTCCAACCACAATGTATACAAATAAATCCATTCAATGAATATAAAGTTAAATAGTTTGAAGGTAATATGAATAAATAAATAATAATGTGGAAATAAATAAAAACCAATTATCTTACATTTCAGTGGGACACCTAGCCAACTCTACCTACTTCAGATCATGGCTGGAATGATGATGTGATCAGTAACCATGTGTATATAGTAATAATATATACGTAGTATAGTTATATATTTCATCCACCTATATGAACCATGTACACACAGATGTAAGTGGCTATATAGCTAGAATACTAGGTGTTAACTGGACTAGGGCGCAACTCAGTCATCCATAACCATTTTGAATGATCATATAAGTTCAAGACAAAGGGTAAATTTCCTATATCTCATAATGAGTGGGATACTTCATGCACATCACTCAATATAGTGATTGTTCCATCTTGTTAACACCTGAAAGTAGTGAGTGAACCATTATGTCAACACTCAATAAGGTATGAAGTGCACCATGACCACATCCACATAGTTTCAATAGTGTGGGACATCATTCTCAACACCTGATGTATGGGATCATGATTCCTCCATGATCAATAAAACCATTACCATCGGTCCACAACCTATATCTGGGCGTAATCTTATTTATAATAATATCCATGAGGAATTATCTCTCATTTGTTATATTTATTATCCTCAATTACCACTAAGGGAAATCACATTATAATTATAGACTATATTAATCAAGCAATGATCATCATGGACTTTCCACTCTTTCAAATTTATTTCATTAAACATATTTAATTCAATTTACATAAGCTATGCTTATTAAATTATAATAAGAGGCAAAGTCTTACCACCATTTTTATACTTCATTTTAATTATATCAACTAACTCATTTAAATAAAAAAACCACCATGAATAACTATTCAAATAATGACATTCCATTGAAGTAATGAAAAAATGAAAATTCATTTAACAATCCTCAAAGATTTACTTAGAAGGCACCATGGTCTAAATGAGAAATTACCTATATGATAAATCCCATATGTTAAGCAAGACAAGCCATTATAAGGGGCTTGGTTTATTAGTAATTCAATTTAAGATGGTCCAAGCACTTATAAGGTTCTTTGGTTCATTAAAAATCTATAATAAAGAGGGAAAAATACATTTTTATAATATCAATATAGGAAAATTTCTAAACATCACATTTAACTGACCATGAAAAAAGCGTAAGAAAACAGAAAATCCATAAGACCAAGCTTGATTTAAACAAAAAATCACTATTTTTTAGTTAAAAAGACAACACACCTCATCCAAGGTGTTTTATTATAAAAACATGACATTGTTCATCAAATATTTATTTAGAATTATTAAGCATCACATTCAAGGATCAAAAATTAATTCATCAAATAATAATTTAAAAATAAAATAACAATCATGGAAAAATAATTATAAGGATCAAAATGACACTTAGGAGGTGCCATTATTATCTAGGAAATTACCTATAAGGGAAATTCCATTTAAGATCTAAGAAAGACACTTAGAAGGAATTATGGGCATTTAAACAATTAATTAATAATTGGAAAGACAAGATGGAACACCCAATGGGTGTCTGTGATTGAGGTTGAAAACCTCAAAAAACTAAACATGGTTCAATAAGAGTAATACAAGCTGCATAAAACAATTTATATTGAAGAAAACATTTTTAAGGAAACACACAACAAAGGTCATCATGTGGCATAATTATGCTATTCTTAAAACAATATAAAATTGAGGAAAAATCTATAGACCACCTACCTTATACCATGGATTCTTAACTCATTCAATATCAAGGCTTAATTTGGTTTGGTTTAAAATAAATTGACAAAAAGGAAATTTACCTAATGTAGATCCATAGAGACTGACAACCCTCGAATCCTACAACGAATGAAGGAGATCATTGAAATCCTAGGATAAGCATTGGAGGGACCCACAGAGGAGGATTTGCGCACACTGGAGAATAAGGAGGAAATAAAAAGAAAATGAGTTTTAAAACTCATTAAAGGAAAAGGGTAAATTCTACCTAAAAACTGGGTGCATAGTTCAGCCTCAAAATTTGGTCAAACTTTGTGCCAACCATGTGGCACCCACTACCAAAGAAACCCACCTCGCATTGTTTCCCCACACGGTTACCCTAACCGTGTGCTAGCTATGTGATGATTACTGTGTAGGTACTACCTAAGTGGAACTAACCATGAGAGATAGGTGTATGGTTAGGCTAAATCATACACAACCCATGCGGGGAACTTATTCTCCCCTACTATAGCTACAAAGTTTATAAATGGGTGCCACACAGTTTTAGAAAAACCATGCACCCTGTGCAGACAACCCAAAATTTTTATTTTCGGGACTCGAAACTCTCCAAAATCAATGAGAATCCTAAGAAACCTCTCAATCCTTTATCCAAGTCTAAAAACAACACATTGAAATGTTCTAACTCTTAGAATTTCGTTTCAAATATCAGTTCCAAGAATGGACCATTCAGTAAATGCCAAAATTCAAATTCCCTTGGAATTTTTCCTTGAATCAATACAAATTTCATTACAACCTCCTTACCTTAAAACATATATTCCCAAAGAAGCATTTGGGAATAAAAAAACATCACTCGACCTACAAGGGCCTTGAATTTTAGTTCAAATAGCTACATTTCATTTTCCAAATGCCCAACACAGCTCCAAGAATTACATAGGTTCACGAAACTTAAGCCATTAAAATCCAAGCCAATTCTCATCTTTTGATTGGAACAACAAAACAATGCTTACATGAGCCCGTTTAGCCAGAAACATCATCACTTCATCACCTATTCATGTTTTTAGATGATGGTGCTCCCCACCATAGGCCTTAACATTAGAAGGGGGCCAATTTCAAGCCATGACACCTACATCATTGAAATTGGATTACAAATCACACCTATAAGTATTCCAGTGTTGCTCCAAGTGTGATTTATTTAACTGGGTGAGCCCAATTACATATAATGTCATAATAAGAACCCCTTCCTTAAGAAATAGTCTAATCTTGATCGATCTAACTAAAACTTATTACAAAATCTTTTCTGGAAGACACTGCCAACCCTTACACCACGCTCTCCTTAACCGGGTGACGTGTTTTAAATAGTTTCCTCAATCGTATTCATCAAAAAAGAATGATAACAAGTCAATACACTCCGACATAATTATCTAAAAAACACATGGCTTAGATAGTCGATGTATTAAAAACTAAACTACAACGCCTTCCTCAAAGGCATTTCACGTTCACAATGAGCATGTTCATCAAATCCCATACTTGACTTCTGATGACATTACCTAGTCAATCCTTCACCTGACCATTTAATATGTCATTTCTAAGCATGAAAAAGGCTGTAACCCTGTTCTATCCAACTAGAATCTTCACACTTTAAACATAAACTCCAAGATTGAAAAAAATTTTGGGGTAAACTCATATTCATCACACTAGAGTATAAGAAACAAACCCAAGGTATTTCATACTCCATACTTAAAAGTTAGATGTTGTTACAAATACAAGAGTCCACATAAGATCATTGACAAAGATTAGAGAGGCATCCTACTGATTATCAAGTCAGAGGAAAATAGATGGTATCGAAGATTCCATCCAAGGTGTTTCTACATGGGAACCCAGACATCACTCAAGACTATCCATGCCCTTATAAAACCCACACCTCTAGTAGACAACTCTGATAAATCCAATTTACTGAAACCGAAGGACACTTTACACCTTTAGATTGGAATATAATCGATGATATCTTAGTACATCAAGGAAGATGTCATGATAGGGTACATGATCATCGCTAAACAAGATAGAACTAAGAGGATACCACAGATTAACAAGAAGATCAGTCAAACCAATACTGGTTTACTTCCCATGAAAGAAGCTTGGCTTCACCTGCCGACACATCATCACTAACCGATCACAATCCTTCACCACCTAAGGAAATCCATGATCGTTTATTATTAACAGCAAAAGTACATCCATGAATAAGGGTTTTTATCAAATGTTTCATAAACAAACAATTGTATTATCATCATTCTTCTGATCAATCACTGACACATTTATCTTGTTGTCAAGCACATCAAATTAAATGTTTAGTTTTTACTATAATTTCTATAGTATAGCAGGAACCCTAGGACATCTCTCAATGGATATTTAAATAATTAATTCAAAAAGAAGGTTGTGATTATGTAAATAAAATGGGAATAATATTTTTGAAAATGTGGGGTTTTATGATTTAATAATACAATAGAAAATGGAAAGCGATAAAACATAGCATAAATTTATAAAATTAATTAAGCTTGATCAACCCAGGGAGTTCTCATGATGATCATCCTTCATCGCTTCAAGAGAATGGGTATAGATCTTTTAATTTCTAGTTTTTAATAGCTAGAACCATAATGTTACAAATTGTATATCAGGATACCTCCTAGTGTTCATTTGTAAAACTACTGTTGATGATTGGGTGACTTGTGTTCGACTTCATAACCTAAACTCACCAAGGCAACACATGAAGAACTCAATGCTCTTTCCATGTTTGTTTTTTATTTAATTTTTATACCATGAAATAAATATACATAGACTTGATAGTGTTTATGATATTTTAGTTAACCAATATGAACCATACAAACACCATAATTAAAAGAGGTAAGAAGAGATGATGAACAGTGTGTGAAACATCACATGAACGGGTACCCCCAAACATGATCATATGAGTTGATAATGACATAAAAGTAAAAAATATATATTAAATTATAATATATAAGGATTAAAAACAATATAGAAACCTAGAATAAAAAATATCATTTAAATATTACAAACAAGAATCTTGGGGTTTACATCACATCCCCCTGGGTGATTACAAGGCATTTAGAACTACATGGGAGGATAGCAAGACAATGATGATGAATTATAACTCCCCATGGCCTAAATAACTTCTAGGATTGAGTATAGGAATGCTTTGGGACTCCAAAATGGAAGCACATTTCTTCCTGGTTGAACTTATAAATGTGGTTCCCAATGTGTTCTTTTATAACCAGAATGGGAGGAAATTTTGGGCACCCTGATTTCAAGAAATCACTTGGATCATTGTTTTCAGCCACTATAAAATCTTATCACAATTTTAAAAAACATAAATACTTGTTAAAATACATCCTTTATATCTCCATGTAACATTTTTTGGCTAGATAATGTATATAATAAGAGATATTTCTAAAATACATAGTAAATTTTTCGAATATGTGAAGATTCATTTTATTGGACACATCAGTTTTGTTGGGCCTTTTAATGGATGAATTAGTCTTGGGTTTTTACATGAAAGTTATATCCCATGGTTTTTTTAGATCGGATCAAAAAATTTAATCCCATTTGGATTCACTGATTTCTAGGAACATTCAAAATAATGTACATATATTCATGGGATTTTCATATAGTTTGGCACGTTTTTTTTCCGCTTCATCATGGGCTCTCTGAATCACCTCAACCTTCAATGAAATCATCAAAACAAGTGAAATTTACCTTTTAATAGTGAAAAGAACAAAATTATTTAATATAACATGAAGTTAAATTTGTTATTAGGATTGTAATTTTCAATACAAAACCAATTTAAAATAGTGTGGTAATGCTGAAAATGAATAGTGAATTGCTATGAAATCACACGTACACTAGAACCGACATAACGCTTCCCACCTTAGGAGTATGCTATTTTTTGAAATAAGAGAGATAAACTAGCCACTAATAATAATTATAGGTCAAATTCAACATAAAAACATGTGTGACACTCCTCTGAGTCACACTCACAACATCAAGGCATTTGGAATGAAAGCCAAAACCAACCTAACTAGCATGTAAAAACACCCATTTCTCTCAAAAATCCATCCTAAGCACTGGAAAGAACTTGATTCCTTTAATGACATGGTCACTCTTCTACAGATATTAATTGATTACATACTCAACATCTCAAGACTCAATGATTTTACTGAATTCACCCAATTTGTTATACCATTTAACAACTTGATGGGTACTGCATGTATAAACTCACACTACTTCGAGGTTTCAGAAGTAGGAAAAACATCCTTCATACTATCCATAGGATATCATCCCTTTGCATTCAAGTATCTGATTTCCTTCATAGAAAACTGGTTCAAAGTTTTTCTATCTCATATGACTATAAAACAAACAGACGGTCTCTCGAATCACCCCAAGGAGAAGAGACAGGGTCATGAGACCTACTAAGTGGCCGACCATGCCCTTGTCATGTCTAACCCATTAAAACCAAGAATTAACTAGTGATCATTCCCATAACAAGGGTCAAAAATACCATTATCACCCACTTGAAAAAGGGATTCATTTAGAAGTTAAGAGTCCTAATAGGGACAACAACACCCGAACGACACCAAATGTTAGAAAAATCATGACATTTAGAAAGTAATTTAAGCTATATGGGTGATACCTACCATGGGATAGTACCTTACAAAATTATAATCCTTGACCCTATCATCAAGTCATGTCTATCATTTAAGCCCATGCTCAGAAGGAAAAAGGATTATGGAAAATGCTCACATTTTCATTCAAAGGAATCTCAAAAAGATATTTAAACTACCGTTACATGAGGGTTTAAAAAAAGTACACCACATCAGGTTCCATTTTAAGTTCATTAAATTGATTCAAATTTAACCTTTAAACATTTAAAATATTTAAAACAAAACATAAAGTACCATTTATAAATTTAAAGAACTTGGTAAAAGATATGGCAACTTATGAGGGTCCTATTAATCCAACCTTAGTTCATCAAAAATGAAACAAAATAGCCATTGTTTAATTATCAAGGTTTTTGAAACACCCATAGAGGGTTATCTCATAAGAATCATGACTCAACTGACATAATTGGGTGAAGTTGTTCATTTTACAAAGTTATTAAATTCATTTTCAATCAAAATTAAACATATTTACATTTATAACCATTTTAAAATATATTATGGTCATATATATAATGGTTTGATTACATGGGTTGCCATCAACCCAATCTATAAAGTTCCCATACACTTTATATACCAAATCCTAGATCCCATTTAATTGAAACCAATTCACTTTTTAATTGAAACTTTAGAAGCCTTTAAATTTTTACAATACCCTTTAGATATATTTACAAAACTCAAATATTTTTCAAATACACATGTTACCTTTTCCAAATTATATGGTTCCCATACACCTTAAAAATAAAATATGGCTTCCATTTAAATCAAAACCAATTATACACATCCAATGTTACAAATTACATATTAACAACAAAACTAGGCATTTTATCATAAGTAGTAACATCGAAAGCATGCTAATAATCACAGAATCATGATACACAAATAAAACATACTAAACACATAGGAAACTTGAAATAATACCCTAAGAATGTTATATAAGAAGGTATGTTATAGAAATACCTTAGAATTCATATAACTAAGTATGTAACTAAAATAACTAGAATGGAGTATAACATGCATGCAATTAAACAAAATCATGGTACAACACTCAAGACACACAGTCAAAATCATCATGAAACCTAAAAATGCAACTATCTGGAATGGTATATGCATGAAATGTGAATAAAAATGTGCCTATAATGATACATGTAATGCTACTTCCTTTCTATACTAGGCCAAGGGAAAAATACTATAATTCTCGTAAATCAATATGCAGTAGAAAGTAAACCAATCACATCCCTGGACACTTGGACTTTTCCCCACGGATGAGGTGATCAGTCCCATACATGACTATTTAAAAAGCACCGACACATTACTAGCATCATGTATACCAACCTAAAATAGTAAGACAAAGGAAAATTAAGGCTCTGATACCACTTTATGATGTCTCGACCTAACTAACCACTAATATGGTAGACAGATCAGTGGTTCACATATCCTCAAGCCCACCTCCCCGTATGCTAGAGGCTGCCGAAAAGAATTGAGGGTCTAAGGAGATGATATTGAGGAGACTATACCCTCATGATCAGAGTATCAAAATGGTATATCATATAAGAAATAATAGAAAACAATGAAAACAATGATAAATGAAAGAATAATCATCAAAATAATAATATAATCTGAATACAAAATGTTGGACAACACCAATATATATGAATGAATGTATGTACAGATGCTGATACAAAGCTAAAAATTTAGACATATAATAGGAAATAAGATACTATAAAGTAAATTAATAAATAAAAGAAATAAAATAACTGATGGTAATCTCCATGAGCATCCTGAGATGAAACTCATTCCAGTGCTCCTAACTCCCAGGTACAAGAAAGAAAACTTAAGAAAAAAGTCCTTGGTCCTGTGAACATGAGATCTACTCAAGTACCCCAGTGAAATGGTAGCCCGAGCAGGGTGTTAGATATAAATATCATTGGGTTTCCACACACATTGTCTACAACTGAACCGAATATGTGATTATAAAGTAAAATATTGTCAAATTAATATTAATAAATAAAAAATACCATGGAAATATATAAAAACTAGTCATCTTAGGTTCTAGTTGGAGACCTAGCCGACTCTACCTGCTTTGGATCATGGCCAAAATTATGATCTGATCAGTTACCATATGTATATAGTAATAATATATACATAGTATAGTTATATATTTTATCCACCTGTATGAACAAAGTACATGTAGACGTAAGTGGCTATATACCTGGAATACTAGGTGCTAGATAGAACAGAAGGTAACTCAGTCATCCATTACCATTTTGAATGAGCATATAAGATCAAGCCAAAGGGTACCTTCCCTACATCTCATAATGAGTGGGAGAAATCATGATCGTCACTAAAGATAGTGAGTGTGCCATCATTTCAACAACTTAAAATAGTGAGTGCGCCTTCATGTCAACACTCAATAAGGGGCGAGGTGTGCCATTCCCACCCTCCACATAGTATCAACAGTGTGAGATGTCATGATCAACACCTGATGTAATGGAGTGTGATAGAACCATGCTCAACAATACCCTTACCACCATTCCACAACCTGTAGCAAGGCATAATCATATTTATAATAATATCCATGAGGAATTACCTCTCATGATTTACATTTATCTAGCCCAATTATCACTAAGGGAAATCAAATTATAATTATACCATGTACTATGCATGAAATGATCGAAATTTCCTTTCCACCCGTTACAATTTATTTCACTAAACATATTTAATTAAATTCACATAAGATATTATTATTAAATTATAATAGGATGAATGGTATTACCACCATTTTTATACTTCATTACATTTATATCAACCAAATAATTTAAATAAATAAACCATCAAGAATAAATATTTAAATAATGACATTCCATTGAAGCAATCAAAACATGTCAATTCATTTAACAAGGATCAAAGAGGTACTTAGAATGTATCATTGTCTAAATGGGAAATAACCTACACGTTCAATACCATTTATTAAGAAATACAATCCCTTAAGAGGGGCTTGGTTATTTAGTCATTCAATTAAAGATGGGCCAAGCACTTAGAAGGTGTTTTAGTTCATTAAACATTTACATTAAAGAGGGCAACTAACTTTTTAGAATATCAATAGAGGGAAAGTCCTAAAAATTTCATTTAACCAACCATGAAAAAAGAATAATAAAACACCAACTCCATAAGGACAATAATGATTTAAATTTCCACTCACTACTTTTTTTAGAAGAAACCACACCTCATCTGAGGTTTTTTTTATAAAAACACAACATTGTTCATCAACAATTCATTTAACATCATTAAAAATTGAATTAAATGATCTAAACTCAATTGATAAAAGAATAATTTTAAAATAAACTACCAATCATGGAAAAATAATTACGAGGCTCGAAAAGACACTTTGGAGGTTCCATTATCATCTAGACAATTCCCTAAAAGGGAGATTCCATTTAAGATATAAGAAGAATGTGTAGAAGGTATTCTGGGCATTTAAGAAAATAATTAATAAAGAAAAAAAGAACGATAGAACACCCAAGTGGTGTCCGTGATCAAGGTAGAAAACCTCAAACTACTAAATATTTTTCAACAAGAGTAATAAAAGGCTCATAAACCAATTTAGATTGAAGAAAACATTTTTAAGGCAACACATGACAAAGGACGAAGTGCAGCGTAATGATTATATTCTTAAAAAAATTAAACTTAATGAAAAATCCATAGACCACCTACCTTATACAATGGACGCTTCATTCTTCCAATATAAAGGCTTGATTCAGGCTGGTTTAGAAGAAATCGATGAAAATGACATTTACCCGATGCAGATCCAAAGAAACTGAAAATTCTCAAATCTAATTATGGATGCAAGAGATCTTTGAAAGCCTAGGATAGGTGTTGGAGGAACTCACTGAGGAGGAGATGAGCATGCTGGAGAAGAAGTAGGAAGGAAAAAGGAAATGATTTTTAAAACTCATTAAGGTAAGTGGGTAAATTCACCCTTAAAATTGGGGCACATGGTTTGGCCGTATGATTTGGCCAAACCATACGTGAACCATGTGGTACCCAATTCCAAAGAAACCCACATTTAATTGTTGTCCCACATGGTTACCCTAAGCATGTGCCAACCATGCAATGAATAGTTCATAGGTACTACATAAGTGGAACTAAATGTCCAGGATAGGTTCAAGTTTTGGGTAAACGTTGCACATATTGTGTGGGCCCTTATGATCCCCTGCTATATATGTACAATTTATTATTGGGGCCTGCATAATTTTAGAAAAACCATGCACCCTATTCAGACCACCCAAAATTGTGATTTTTAGGGCCTGATTCTCCTAAAACTCACTGAAACTGTCTAAGAACCTCTCATAACTTTACAAAAGTCTAAAAAAACACAATGAAGTGTTCCAACTCTCAAAATTATGTTTCGAAGCTCGGTTCAAAGAACAACCCATCCAGTAAATTCCAAAATTCAAATTCCTTTGGAATTTTTCTTTGGATAAAAACATTGGTCATTACACATAGGGATAAATAATGAAAGTTAAAAAAGGCCTTTATTTATTATTTAATCCAAGTTAGTCCTTGTATTAAATACTTAAGATAATAATAATAATATTATTGTTATTATATTTTGTTACATGCAACCTATCTAATATAATTTCCTAAAAAAATAAGTAAATATTTCTTTAATTAATATTAAATAATGTATATCATTTTGAAGGGATCATTAAACTTGATCCACATCCTCCCATAAAATATTATATTCACTAAGATTTTGAATAAATATTTATTTTAATATTCTCATAAATAATTAAAAATTTATATTAATCTATTCAATAAAATCAATATAAAAGTGATGATTTTTTCTGGACTTATTCAATTAATTCTATATCACTTATGATACACCCATCTTATACCACCTTTCTATGAGCATGTGCCATCATATTTTTCATCTATATATCAAATTACATGATTTATGAAACACATCAATAATATCTCAACTCTAAGGAACAATACACACATTCATAGATAGGAATATCCAATATCACATAAAACAGATGGAATTCCTATTTGCAGGTATATTCTCATGATCTACTTTCTTAGAGATCAATAAGTGAAAACTTCATGATAAGACATATCAAAGTATTACAAACCTCCAACACCTAACAACAAAAATCTCCCATGAACCATAAAATTGATGTATCTAAACCCTAATGATTATTTAAGAATATTTTCATAGAATTTACAAGTTCTTATTATAATAGAAAATTGCTATAAACATTCGATGTGATGAATATTCCAAGGATAATATCACATTAATTTTATATATAAGAACAATCATTACGTGATAAGATATTTATTATTATTATGGTAATTAAATTTGAAATTTTAGTTTGTTTTAGGGACCCAAATATAATAGATTTTCACTTACACTAGATCCAATGGATTAAAACATTTAACCCAATAGTTCTTATATGATGCTTCTATTGAGGTATGAATTTGGTTAATGTTAATGACACATTTTCATTCATAGTTACTTTGTTAACTTTTATTTTACCACTTTGAGTAAAATATCTCAATAGGTGATACTTCCAAAGTATATTATTTATCCTTTGATGTGACCCGAGATCCTTTTCTAGAACCACTATTGAAGTGTTATCAAAATAAAAAGTAATATTATATTTATTTATAGGTGAAAAAACAAGATCCTTGATGTAGTTTGGAATCCACATTAATTATTTGGTGGCATCATATTCCACAATATACTTGGACTCTTCCATATAATTTGTGACCATAGACTGTTCATAACTCTTTCAGATCATAAATACTTTATGGAGGTAAAAACAATATCCAGACTATGATTTCAAATCATTATGATCATTTGGAAATTATCATTTACACATCCACCCCTTAACTAGTTTCTTATCTCCTCTAAAAACCATAAATATATCTATTGTATTCCTAAATTACTTTATAATAGTATTTATAGTCGACTAATGTGATACCACTAGGTTTTCTTGATATCTTGATACCATGCTCAAGGAATAAGAAACATCAATCCTTATACACATCATGACATACCTGATAGATCCAAAATAATAATAATAATGTATTATACTCATATTTATATTTCTTCTTATGTTTTGGGACACATTTTTTTAGAGGGATGTATGCCATGTGGCACTGGAAACAATCCTCTCTTGAATTATTCAATATTATATATTTTTAGTACCTTGTTAGTATATGTAGCTTGACTTAGTCCAAGCATACTATTAGATCTATATCGATGAATCATGATCCCTATAATGTAGTCCTTATCACCTAAGTATTTCATTGAGAAGTGTTTATTCAACCATGCCTTAACTAGATATAAGGTTGTATCTCTTTTCACATTGGTAATATATCAATAAAAGATATAATTAGGAAAACAATAAAATCCCCGCAAAACCTTTTTGAATGGATCCTCATCATTTTGATTTATATGTTTTGATAATTACATATTCCCTATCACTTTGATTTATATGCTTTAATTGTCACCATTCCCTATCATTATATATTATTATTCATTGGTATTATTTATTCTCATTATTAATTATTATTCATTATTATTATTTGTTCTAATTATTTATTATTATTAATTATTATTATTTGTTCTCATTATTTATTATTATTTATTATTATTATTCATTATTATTCTAGAATTTATACTAGAAACGTTAGGGAAGAACCCTTCTTTATTAAAAAATAAAAAGGAAAGAGGCAAGGGAAAATATGGATGAGGTCATACAAGTATACATGCCATCGTTCCAAAGTTAAACCAAATAGATAGATTAAAGATCATAGTCAAACTGATCAGAATAATTATAATCACCATACTAGTCAGAGTCAAATTCCAAGGGACTATGAGACCTGGTAACCATAGTTAGATTCAAATAAGAGTAATCCTTCCTACATCCTACTTTCCTGGGAGGAACATATTTAAAACCTTTATCATTCAAAACTACATTTTCCCTTTGGATAAAGCCTGATCAAATACTGATTCTTTTGGGGAATCATCCTCTATATCATTCCATCTTCCATGGATACCCCTAGTTTCCCTTAATTTATTAATTTCCCCTTCAATACTCGAAATTATCTCACCATCATTCGACTTTTTTGTACCTCGGTTATAGGAGTATAATGACATTGATCCATTTCCACATCAAATCCTAGTTTAAGGCCAACCCCATCCACTTGGACATGCTCTGCATGCTCAAGTAATCCTTGCTCAATACTCTTAAACACTTGAGTCTCTTTCAAATGAGAGACATATTCCACCATTTGTAAAACACCAACTCTAGAAGTTTCCTTTCCCTTATTCAGAGGGGACTTATGAAGGTTCCGGGCACAACAGAAGCACGTGGGTGGATGTGCCCACTTAGACTTTTGTCATTAACAATGATCAATTCAGGATCAATATGATGATAAATGCCAGTCTCCAAGGATCGAATCACAGAAATGGACAAAGAAAAGGAAAGTTCGGGAACCACAAAGTAGGATCATTACAGGTTGATTATAATTAATTTAATCAGTTGAAAAGAAATACCTTTTGAGTGTTCATTCTTCGTTGACGTTCTTGATCACGTTCTGATGTGATTTGTCGTTGTGTCTTAGAATCCAATGTAGACTTCTTCTAGTGGTGATCCACACATGTACCTTGTATCTCGGGATGTCACCAAAGGAGTATCCGAGTGCTAGCATGGAGAAACCTTTGCTTGCGTTGTCTGCCTTAGATCATCTTGATCCAATGGACAAGGATCTCTCTCAGTATTGAGAGCGTTCTTGGAGGAAGAGGTTCTTTCGACCTTGAAAGAATTCTCTAGAATTATTGTGCACACCGATTCTCTTGTGTGTTGGAAAAAGTTGGGGTTGTGAGGATATTTATAATTAGGTTTTAGGTTGTTGAGTTATGACAATAAATAAACACGTTACGTGTTTTATTTATTTCATTGAATCTTAATTAAAACCCCCATATCGAATAATTAATTCCTTGACATGCTCCCATGCTGATTATAATAAATATCATTTAAAACAATATTATATCCTCAAAATCCTGACTGGAAAAACTACACGGCGTGTATTAATAAATACAAGGTGTGTACTTGTTTTTCATTGAAAACTACACGACATGTACATTCAATGTACACGGCGTGTATACCTTGTTTTCATTTATTCATTTCCTTTCTATAAAGAAAACTACACGGTGTGTAATTATTAATACATGACGTGTACTTGTTTTCCATGAAAAACTAAATGGCGTGTAATCTTTAATACACGGGGTGTATATCTTGTTTTTCATTTCCTTCTTCCTCCATCATTAAAACGATTTAGGCTTCCTTGAATAATTATTAAACCACGTATGGGAATAATCTTTATTCTACTTGAGATACTTGAATACACTTAGTGTGTGACCCTCTAGGCCTCTTTCTCATTGGCATTAGGCGAGCTTGCCTAAAGTCCAAGATTACTGTTTAGCAATGGGTCAAGGCACCCAAGAGAAAGAAGTTGACGCCGCATTGACGTATCACCTCATATGAATGCTTACCACGTAATTTAATCCCTTTGTCTCAATATCTCAACAAGAAGGTTTCATGGAAGTGTCATAAACCTATATACTTGATCCATCGTTCTTTGACTACCTGAAATAAACTCGTCGTTTACACCATGAACATAGAATTTAATGCGACAGTTCTATTTCAATCAAAGGGATGAGATATCAACTTCCATAAATGTAAGGGACAAATCCTTCCTCGAATTATCCATTAACAACATGTCACTCGTGACACAGCCAACATACCCTACTTCCCTCCAACTGTATGCGTGACGGTTTTCATCAGTAAATCTATGTGTGCGAGTCATGACATGAGTTAATGATAATCTTCCAGTCTAAGGACCATTACACATGCTCGTAGATAGCAATGTCTGATGACACCACGACATGCAGAATTGCTACTGGCGGGTCTGTTCTCATAGTCTCCCATCTTGGAGATTACCAAGTGTGAACTCCATGAGAGAGAGTCTCGTCTTCTTATGAGTACTCGCACATGACGGTCTGTATACTATGTGTCCTATCATAGTATGTCATCTAATCGTAGAACTTTATTTAAGAATATTGTTATAGAATTTCAAGGTTATCATAATAGCGGGGATCTTACATGACCTTATCAATGCAACAAATATTCCAGGACATTATTATATTATAGTCATGAAGAAAAATGAACAATATATAATAAGTGACCATTCATGTAATCAAAGTACAAAATAGTTGGTTCTCAGGACACCAACCCTTACAAACTCCCACTTGGACTAGAGACAAATGCCTATGACTTTTAGTCCGCTAGACCTCACATGATGATCATGTTTCTGCTGAGTCAAGGCTTTAGTCAAGGGGTCTGCCACGTTGTCTTCCATGAAAATACTGCTCACTGCAACTTCACCTTTCTGAGAAAAATCCCTCAAGAGATGATACTTCCGAAGTATGTGCTTTGTCCGTTGATGTGACCTTGGATCTTTTGAAAGTGCCACCACTGCAGTATTATCACAATAGAGTGTGATAGGATCTTTACTGCTCGGTACTACATCCAGCTCTAGGAAGAAGCTTCACATCCATACTGCTTCTTTAGCTGCCTTAGAAGCTGCGATATACTCAGACTCCGCTGTAGAATCTGCCACCACACTTTACTTTGAGCTCTTTCATATCACTGCACCTCCATTAAAACTGAATATGTATCCAGTCTGTGACTTCATGTCATCTTGATCAGTCTGTAAAATAGCATCTACATGTCCTCTGATGACTAGTTCCTCATCTCCTCCAAAAACCAGGAACATATCCTTACTATGTCTCAGATACTTAAGGATAGTCTTGACTGCCATCCAATGGCGGTCTCATGGATCAGCTTGATATCTGCCTACCGCACTTAATTCATAAGCAACATCCAGCCTCGTACATATCATAACATACATGACTGACCCAATCGCAGATGCTTAAGGGATCCTTTCCATTATCTTTATTTCCTCATGTGTCTGAGGACACATTTTCTTGGAAAGATGAATTCCATGTGAAACTGTATAAAATCCCCTCTTGGGCTGTTCTATACTGAATATCTTCAGTATCTTGTCAATGTATGTACTTTAACTCAGGCCCAGCATTCTCTTGGATCTATCACAATGGATCTTGATCCCAAGAATATATGCTGCCTCGCCCAAGTCTTTCATGGATAATAATTTATGAAACTATGCCTTAACTGACTGTAATACAGGTACTTCATTTCCAATTAGTAATATATCATCAACATATACTATTAGGAAAATGACTGCACTTCCACTAAACCTCTTGTAGACACAAGGATCAAATTCACTCTTTACAAAGCCAAATTCCATTACAGCTTCATCAAAACGAATTTTGCATGACCTTGATGCTTGATTTAATCCATAAATGGATTTCTGCAACTTGCATACCTTGTTGGCATCCTTTGGAGTCACAAACCCTTCAGGTTGTGTCATGTAGACATCTTCCTGGAGGTTCCCGTTAAGGAATGATGTTTTGACATCCATTTTTCAAATTTCAAAGTCATGGTAAGAGGTAATGGCCAATATGATTCTGATGGATTTCAGCATCACAACCGGTGAAAAGGTTTCATCATAGTCAATTCCTTGATGCTATCTAAAACGTTTTGCAACCATTAATGCCTTATAGGTGCTGACTTTCCCCTCCATGTCTGGTTTCTTCTTGAATACCCATTTATTACCGATAGGATTTACATCAACTGGAGGATCTACCAAAATCCAGACTTGGTTTTGTTACATGGAATCCATTTTAGAATTCATGGTTTCTAGCCACTTGGCAACGTCTGTGCCTTCAACTGCTTCCTTGTAGGTAAGAGGATCATCATTGTCAACCAATAATGATTCACTATCCTCGATGACAATAAATCTATATCGTTCTGGTTCTCTCACCTCTCTCGTGCTCCTACACAGTTCATGTGTCTCTGGAAAAGATTGTTCTTCCACGGGGCTTTGTGGAATCTGTTCTTGTACCAACTCCTGTGTATCTTGATCCTTGAATCCATCGAAGTCTATCTCACTCCCACTATCTCTTTTGGAGATGTTCTCCCTCTCAAGGAATATGGCATGTCTTGCCACTGTAACCTTTTTGTCTGAGGGGTTGTATAGGTAATATCCCCTTGTTTCATTGGGATATCCCACACACTTTGTGCCTTGAGGTGAAAGTTTGTTACCTGAAGAGGCCTTAACAAATGATTCGCTACCACACACATGTAAATTCGATAACATGGCTTTGCATCCACTCCATAACTCGTATGGAATACTATTTATCGATTTAGTTGGTACTTGTTTTAGTATGTGTGCTTCTGTTTGTAATGCATATCCCCAAAAGGATAATGGAAGACTTTAATGACTCATCATTGATCTCACCATTTCCAACAGGGTGCGGTTCCTACTTTCACTTACACCATTCCACTAAGGTGTGTAAGGAGGAGTGAGTTGAGATAGAATCCCAAACTCCCGTAAGAAATAAATGAAGTTCTGATTAAGATATTCTCCTCCTCTGTCTGATCGGAGTTTCTTAATCTTCTTACCAAGCTAGTTCTCAACTTCATTCTTATATTCTTTGAACCAATCAAAAGAATCTGACTTATACCTCATTAAGTAGATATATCCATATCTACTAAAATCATCAATAAAGTTATGAAGTACGAGAACCCACCCCTTGATTCAACTAGAAATGGTCCACACACATCTGTGTGAACTAATTCTAGAAGCTCTTTAGCTCTTTCACCTTTCCCACTAAATGGGGCTTTGGTCATTTTTCCTTTTAGACACTCATGACATACACCAAGTGGTTTTAGTTCGAAGGAATCTAAATACCCATCTTGATGTAATTTTGTCAAATGTTTCTCATTGACATGACCTAGCCAGTGATTCCAAAGTTGGGTGTGGTATGATTCATGTGAATTTAATTTGTCATCGATTTCCATTACTTGGTTTGTGTAGTCTAACACATAAAGTCCGTTATATAAATGTACCCTACCAAAACAAATTCTATCTTTATAAAAGTAGCAACATTCATCTCCAAACTTGAATATAAATCCATCAGTATCTAATCTGGATACTGAAATAATGTTTTTAGTAACAGAAGGAACATAATAAAAACCATTTAAAACTAAGATCATTCTAGTTGGCAATGTGAGGTGGTAGTCCCCGACAGCTACAACAACAAGTCTAGTTCCGTTGTCTGCTCATAGATCTACTTCCCCTCGATCAATCTTCCTGAATCTACTTAGTTCCTATATTTGGATACAGATGTGAGCACCACAAGCAGTATCTAATACCCAATTAGTAGAAACAGATAGATTGCATTCGATAACAAATGCACCTAAATCTCCCCCTTTATTCATTGGATGGGTGCAGTTTTTCTTCCAGTGGCCCTTCTTGCCACATGTGAAACAAACAACATCCTATTCCTTTTCCTCCCCTTTGATATTTCTTTTCTTGGAAGGCCTTGAAGAAGCTTTGGTCTTAAAGCGCTTCACCTTCCCTTTCCTTTTATTCACCATGAGGACAGAAGGATTTTCATGCTTCATGTCATTGTCCACTTAATGAATAAGGATAAGAAGATCAGACAGAGACTTCTCAATGTTGTTCACGTTGAAGTTCACAACAAAGTTTGAGAAGCTATGGGGAAGTCATGCAGGAATGAGATCAATACCCAGTTCTTCGGGGAGTTTAAACCATAGAACCTCCAAGAACTCAATGTATCCAATGAGCTTGACTACAAGAGGCCCAACTGGGGTACCCTATCTAAGCTTTCTCTGGAATAGAGCCTTGGAGATCTCAAACCTTTCCTGTCTTTCTCTCTCCTGGTATAGACCACAGAGGTGTTCGAGCATGCTATAGGCATCCATGTCTTCATGAGATTTCATGAGCTCACTTGACATTGATGACAACATCAAAAATTGAACACCGAGTGCATCGTTCAAATGTTGATCGTAGACCAGGAAATCTTCATCACTTGCCCCTTGGGTAGGAGAATCAAGAAGTGAGGACTCCGACACATAAAAATTTCATTCATGGAGTAGGATAACTCGAAGGAGCACCATTCCTGAAAGTTACTGCCGGTTAGGATATTGTCTTTATCCAGAATTGATCACAGAGAAAATGTGGTTGATGAGTTTTTAATTTAGATTCTACCAAATTAAAAGAGAAGTTTTATCAGTACCTTTTGATTACATTTTATGAAAAAAATAATAAATGAATTTATTAATTCTCCCACTATTTTATCAAGTCCCAATGACCCTCACCATTGAACTCGGAATGTCCAGTTGATTTGACATTCTAGTGGAAAGGATCCATATCCCACTTCGTATAACCCCAAAAAGGGTTGGTCAAGCTATTTGAAGGTATTTAGGTATGCAGGTCTTTGCCAACTGTGAGCTTACAGTTCCTTGATCTGTTGAGTGGACTCCCCAATCCAGAAATCCTAACTTGGATTTCATCAACTCTTGCCTCCAATATTACACCAAGTCTATCAAGGGTTACTCCACTTGATGTAATATGGTTAAGTCAACCTGAAACCTTTCATAAGGGCTTCCTTTATAAAAGTAAGTGTCCCAACAAGGGTTGTTCAAACACATAGTTTTATTGAGTCTTGCCCTTAATCAAGTAACGGAAGGCATGGTCTGACTTAATATGGTATTTGATGGATTTTAATATTTTATGCGTAGTTTTGCATTATCACATTCTTGTTAATATTAAGCGATGCTAGATTAAGTGATTAACTATGTTCTGATAATGTTTACGCATAGCCTAGTTTTATTTTATTCCATCTTTTCATGGTTGTTTATTTCATTAATTATGTGATCGCGACAACACATACATAATAAATAAACCATGCAATCAGAAAGTAATAAAATATGATGGCATGATCATGAGCTTTTATTAGCTAGCTTATCTAGTGGTTTTGATAAGCTAACCCTGACCTAGGGAAAACACCTTGAACCTGATGGTTCGTGTTTTGTAGCTCCCACCTATCCACCTTTGTATCTTCTTGGGTTGGTTTCGCCTCAACTTCGGATTTCGAACCGTCTCCTCTAGCTTGGGAGATCCTCCATTACATGGGGTTTACATTAAAGAAACCATGGGCACATAAGCCCTACATTTTATTGGAAGAAGGCTTGCAGGCCAACGAATTTAAATTAAACAAATTTAAATGAAACCATACACACATACAAAGGGCCTTTGTTCTAGCTCATGATCATCCATAGCATGCAACGACATTTACTCATATTTAGAATTCAAATTCTTTTAATAGTTCTATTATTCAAGATAAGTCGCGCTTGAATTCAATTAATTATGATATTATAATTAATCAATTCTTTATCTTAAATTCCTTTCTGAATTTCCTTGAGATTTTTCTCATCCATATCCCTTGTACAGGTCTTTATATTTTTAGAGGAAACCTAGTGAAATTTATAGAAAGTACACGGCGTGTAGTTTATATTTACACGGCGTGTATTTCTTTTCACCCTTTATCCAAAGTACACGCTGGGGGATTTGGTGTGTTTTCTCTACTTTGGAAATTTTGGAGTACACGGCGTATAGATAAATCATACACAGTGTGTACTTCCTTGTTATGTAGTAACCGGCCTGGCGATCCCGTGTACCTGGTACGCAGCTTCTCCTTTGTACATGGTTTCACTTGGGTCAGATCGGACTACATGGCGTGTTGCTCCAACATACATGCTGTGTATTCTGGTTCCCACACGCCGTTTAATTTTGGTCAACATAGGGTGTTAAATGCTTAGGTGTAATCAATTCACACAGTGTGGTTTGGTGGACCAGTACTGGTTTGTTGAACCTAAGTACACGGCGTGTAGTTTTTATTACATGCTGTGTATTTCCGTGTTGTACATACAGAAAGAGCGGCTCCTCCAGATGAGATCCTCATTTTTATTTTAATAAAAATTAAAATTAAAAGGACGTTTCTATGATATGAATCGAGAAACGAAGGAGGAAGAATAGATCTCATCTATTTAGATTTATAGAACGATTTATTTCAAATTGAATCAAATATAAATGCGTAAATTATCAATGAAAATTAAATAATTATAATCAACATTGTAACCTCACTTTGATACCATTTGAAGGTTCCGAGAGTAGTGGAAGCACATGGGTGGATGTGCCCACTTTTCCTTTTGTCATTAACAATGATCAATCCAGGATCAATACGACGATAAATGCCAGTCTCCATGGATCGAATCACAGAAATGGAAAAAGAAAAGGAAATTCCTGGAACCACTATGTAGGATCGTTACAGGTTGATTATAATTAATTTAATCAATTGAAAAGAAATACCGTTGGGTGTTCTTTCTTCGTTGATGTTCTTGATCACGTTCTGATACGATTCGTCATTGCATCGTAGAAGCCAAGTGTAGACTTCCTCTAGCAGTGATCCACACATGTACCTCGTATCTCCAGACGTCGCCAAAGGAGTCTTCGGGTGCTAGAATGGAGAAACCTTTGCTTGTGTTTTCTTCCTTAGATCATCTTGATCCGATGGAAGAGGATCTCTCTCAGTCTTGAGAGAATTCTTAGAGGAAGAGGTTCTTTCAGCCTTGAAATAATTATCCAGAACTGTTGGGCACAATGATTCTCTTGTGTGTCGGAAAAGAGTTGGGGTTGTGAGGATATTTATAATCAGGTTTGAAGTTGTAGAGTTATGACAATAAATAAACGCGTTACGCGTTTTATTTATTTCATTTACTCTTATTTAAAACCCCCATATAGAATAATTTATTCCTTGACATGATCCCATGCTGATTATAATAAATATCATTTAAAACAATATTATATCCTTAAAATCCCGACTGGAAAAACTACACAGCGTGTATTAATAAATACACGACGTGTACTTGTTTTTCATTGAAAACTACACAATGTGTACATTCAATGTACACAACATGTATACATTGTTTTCATTTTTTTATTTCCTTTCTATAAAGAAAACTACACGGTGTGTAATTATTAATACACGACGTGTACTTGTTTTCCGTGAAAAACTACACGGTGTGTAATCTTTAATACATGGCATGTATATCTTGTTTTTCATTTCCTTCTTCCTCCATCATTAAAACGATTTAGGCTTCCTTGAATAATTATTAAACCACGTATGGGAATAATCTTTATTCTACTTGAGATACTTGAATACACTTAGTGTGTGAACTTCTAGGCCTCTTTATCATTGGCATTAGGTGAGCTTTCCTAAAGTCCAAGATTACTGTCTAGCAACGGGTCAAGGAACCCAAGAGAAAGAAGTTGACACCGCATTGAAGTATCACCTCGTATGAATTCTTAATGTGTAATTTAATCCCTTTGTCTCAATATCTCATAAAAAATGTTTAATGGAAGTGTCGTAAACCTATATGCTTGATCCGTCGTTCTTTGACTACCTGAAATAAACTCATCATTTACACCATGGCCATGGAATTTAATGCGACAGTTCTATTTCAATAAAAGGGCCGAGATATCAACTTCCATAAATGGAAGGGACAAATCCTTCCTCGACTTATCCATTAACAACATGTCACTCATGACACACCCAACGTACCCTACTTCCCGCCAACTATCTGCGTGACTGTTTTCATTAGTAAATCTAAGTGCGCGAGTCATGACATGAGTTAATTATAATCTTCCAGTCTAAGGACCATTACACATGCTCGTAGATAGAAATTCCCGATGACACCAAGACATGCAGAATTTCTACTGGCGGGTCTATTCTCATAATCTCCCATCTCAGATATTACCAAGTGAAAACTCCATGAGAGAGAGTCTCATATTCTTACGAGTACTCGCACATGACGGTCTATATAATATGTGTCCAATCATAGTATGTCATCCAACTGTAGAACTTTATTTAAGAATATTGTTATAGCATTTCAAGGTTCTCATCATAGCGGGGATCTTCCATGACCTTATCAATGCAACAAATATTCCAGGACATTATTATATTATAGTCATGTAGAACAATGAACAATATATAATAAGTGAACATTAATGTAATCAAAGTAAAAAAATTTTGGTTCTCAAGATACCAACCCATACAACTTCCTCCCACAAACAGAAGTTACTTTATTTTATATTTTCTGCCTCCTTAAATTCTTCTTATAAGAAGCCTCCTGATGCCATTTTATTGAAAAAAAGAGTAGACGACATTCTGGAAGTTATATTCAGAGCTTCTCATATTCTATGTCTGAAAAATATGACAAAGTATATGCTTCAACATATGAAGTGGAGGTTGGAAAGTACCTTTATGCATTAAATATTTTTTCGTGGTAGGACCCTTACATGTTAAAATATTACCCTTACATATATAGTAATAAGTTTAGTTAAATTTTATATATTGAAGGTTTAATCTTATGTATGTTGACTTGGAATACTTCCATATTCAAGTTTTAATTTAATACATAAGGCCATATTCCATATCTACCTTTACATATTATAACAACATAAAAGTTTTACCTTTATGTATTTTTAGAAGATACTATTATTTATTGAATATTTCAAAAAGAATTCATAATTTAACTTTACATAATCAAAGAAGATACTTTTATATATTTAAATTTTGTAAAAGTATGGATTCTAACATATGAAGAGGAGATAACTCTTATGTATTAATTTTTTCAAAGGAGAATACTATAATGTATTACAGTGAAATTAGAATTATTCCTACACAATTATATAATTTATTGAAATATTTTATACAGAATGGGTATTCTACTTTGTAGTGAACTTAGAGAATATTTAAATGAACATTTGAAGTGCTTTAAATTGAGGAGATTATTTCAAAGATATTTTTATGGAAAATCAAAATATGAACAATAAATGTTATTTAAAGGTAGGAATTTAGTGATTTACTGGGTATTTATGAGTGATATTTCAGGAAATGAAATATAAAATGGTTATGATGAATTAAAGATATTTATTTTTAGGAATATGATTTCATATTTTAAATTGTATTTGTTTAAATTTTTTTATTAATACTATTTCAAGAATTATTTTTTGGGTTGAAAATTTTCAATGAATATATTCAATTTTATTTTCAAGGGGAAAATCAAGGAATGATTTAATTCTGGGATTTCTTACTTTCAAGGACAATATTTTATATTACATTGACTGGAATTTTTAAATAGAATAAATACATATATTCTAGGTAGTTATATGGAATCTATTACAATAAAATAGAGTGGAAAAATTCTGAAAATCTGTAGAACCTCATACCCACACATCTGAATCTAGGCTAAAGTAATTTATATATATTTTTGATAAATAAAATATTTAACATCACTAATTAATATAAAATAATAAATTTCAAAGGATATTTTAGGTTTATAGATTAAAAAATTAGGAAATTCAATTAAACAACAATCTCATGGTAATCCATTTTTAAATAATGAAATATAATAATAATATAATTCCTTCAACATACTACTCCATCTCCCCTATGATTAATCTGTATAATCAGTACTTCTCTTCAGAGTAACTTCTACTCATCTAAAATATCATTGAAAATCATTTTAAAACTTTAGGTGAACAAAAGGATCAGAAAGTGGTTTTAAAATTTGAGATATCCTATTTTTTCTAAAATACTTGGATAATTTTTTTTGAAAAAAATTTCTTTCAAAATTGAAAACATTGTTTCTAATAAAATGTTTGTAAAAACATAAAATTCTCATTTTCCTTTAAAATTCATTAGAGGTTATTAGAGATTTAATATCAATATAATTATTTGAAATTCATTTGTAGTACTAAATAAATTATTTAACTAAAATTTTTAAATTTTTTAAAACCAAGGAAATATTTTTTTTATGGAATAAAATCTGACAATTTTGAAAAAAAATCTCAAAATAAATCCAGTTATTTTTAGAAATCAATTTTCAAGATTAGAAAACAAAACCATTAAGATACTTGGAACTTTAAAGTCTATATATGTAACGACCTATAATTTTATAAATAAAAATTCCATTCTTATAATTATTTCATATAGTATAAATCACATAAATCCACATAGAGAAAAAAATTCAAACATTATAATTGAATAATGAATGAAATAAGTGTAATTTTCAGAAATTAAGGAACCCATACTGATGGAATAGTAACTTGACATTTGGAATAGTAATTTGGCCCTTTGGAATAGTAATCTTACCAATAGAATATTAAATTCACCAATAAAAGTTTATATAAAAATTATCCATCTTAAAATTGAAAATATGATATAATTATATCATAGTATAATAAAATAAATGTTTTAATAATGTTAAATTAAGTATTAATATTTTTGAGATATATAATTATTTACTTAAAAGTTTATCATTATTATAATGATTTAAAAGAAAATTTATTTTCACAATATAGATTCATGAATTACTATTTTGTTTTATTATTATTATATGTTAATTTTGTGATACCTTAATTAATTTTTGAAAGTGTTATAAAATCATTTATAATTTTAAAATTGATATTTTTCGAAGCAATAATGTTTTTATTTAAAATTTAAATTTATAATATTTAGAAAATTATTTTTATAAAATACGGTCCATTTTTTAATTCTACACATTTAAAAAAGGTTAGTGTTACTTTTTGGAATTTTTCTAAAATAGTTGACTTTTTAGTGAATAGTGAAATACAATAATTTACAATATAAAATAAATACATGAATTATTGAGTTAGGGATAATGTATGTACGATGTAAGCACCATTAGTTAAAACTCACATGAACTAGTTACTATATTTATTCACAATAATCAACACTATTTCTTGTCTTGAGAAAAATAATAAAATAATGAATATAATAATGAAAAAACACCCTTTTCCTCAACTATAAATACCACCCCTCATCACCTCTTCACCTCACACCTCTTAAGCCTTGAAGCTTGTCCAATTTCAACCCAATACTCTCCCAAAACTATTCCCCCAAATCTATATGCCTTTGAACTAATAAAAATACCAAACCCTTTTACCTAAGGAGGTTCTCAAGGAGAAGAAGTTCAAGAGGTAAAACACTCTTCAATTTTCTTTAATTTCTTTTCCGGTTCTTTTCTTTTCTTATCTTATCCTCACTTACCCTTGTACAAGTGGAATGATAACAATATTATCATTTATATACTATAATTATATCATGTTAATGTAAGATCCATCATCAAAATCCTTCCTCTCTCTCTCTCTCTTTTCTTTTATAAATGAAAACATCGCTTGTGATGTGTCAATTTACCGACATCGTGGATGATGCATTTTAATTTTCTTTTACTTCCTTCAAAGATGGTAATAAAAAACTTTTATGGTTAAACCATATAAAAATATATGTATTAAAGTCTATTTTATATTCTGTAACTAACATATATAAATAATATTAAATAAAAAAACAAAGATAGTTTGTGATGATCGAAAACCACCAAAATAATCCCAATGATTATCACTAAAGTTCAATCTAATGATTCATCCTAAAAACATATAAAAAATGACATATATAACCATTTAATATTATGGTAATTCATTAATAACATATAACTTCAATTCTATATAACTATTCCCAATTTACAAGATTTTCTATACATTTATACAAGCGAACCAGTCATCAAAACCAAGGAAATGGACACTCCCAAACGATGATATTATATCTTATAACTCCCCAAAATGGCCATAAATGAACTGAATAAAATTATAATAAATAAAATTCATCTATAAAATATTTTTAATTAATTAATTAATGTATTTAATTTATTATCCAGGAGATTAAGACCATGTGCTGAACACTTTCGAACATAAGGTGAGGGATTCTACTCAAACCTCTATTTTTTCCTTCAGGTAATGATTTATCTCTATTTAACCCAATTTAATTATTACTTCTTTTAAAATAATTCTTATAAATTCTTTTTATATGTTCTAAAATCATTTATTGAAATTAGTTCATCATTATTTGATGAGTTAATACATGTTTTAAAATATTTCCATTCTTAATTCAACCGATAAGCAAGCCCAATTAATGTGAACTTCCCAATTTATCACCCATTTTCAAGTGCACACCAAAATCGATTTTAATCTACCATTATTTTTCTAAAATCACTTATTTTATCATGAAAAATCCAACTTGGTTAATTTTTTTGTTTTATTTAAAATATTATTCCTTTTCCACTTTAAATGCTCTTTAATATTTTTTTTAAACCGTATTGAAAATATTTCATTTCTAAAGTTTCTTAAAAAATATTTTTACATGTTTCCAATTCAACTAGAAATCACTGATCATGATATATGTCTATTTTAACTTATTAATTTATATTTATTATTTAAATACATTCTTTTATAGATACTTTTATGATACATCCATTTTTTATTCCTTATAACATGATTATGATACCCATTTCTTTCCATGGGTAACCCTTATGTTTATTCCTTATGTATGATTCTTAATATGGAACACATATTCATGAACATGTTATTATGGGTTTAACCAGATAGATCATCAATTAATTGTGTAATGTTTAGTCTCATGAAAGGTCATTTGCAATGGTATTGGTGGTTAGCCTTGACTCATACTCCATGTGCAACGGTCTTGGTGGTTAGATCTAAATCATGATCTATGCACAATGGTCTTAGTTGTTAACCTTGACTAGTGCTCCTCCATGTGGAATGATCCTTGAATCATGCTTATGTCATGTTATATGTTTTTTACACATTTCTATGATTCCATGATTACATGATCCCATGTTCTATATGTTATGCTTCCATATATTTATTCTTGTTCCATTCCTTTTTAGGTCATCATGTTATGCCTTCTAACCAATGTGCTATGATTTTTCCTATGTTTATTCCATTACTATGATTTTAGATCATCCATTTTTTCTTGTATTCCCTAGGTTATCCTATGAAGTCATAAGGGCTCAAAGTAAGTTCAGAGCTTTTTATGAATATTAAATAAAATATGTTTTATTTTGGCATCATATTGTTCAATTATGTATCTAATCTTTCAAAGACGCTATACTTTAGAATCCTTGGTTTTAATTTGATGTTTAATTATGCATAAAATTGTGTAATAATATGTGTAAAATGATAGGGATTTTATATTTGGTATCAGAGGACAATCTAGTTATTTTTTGAGATTAGGACTAGAGCACTTTAGTAAGAACCCAAGGGATAATTCCATCACCATTGATAACCTAGATTGAAACATAGGGAATCAAAAGGTAGGATATTATTTATATTTTAATGTTTATCCTTATATGATCAAGTTTTTCTATTATACGCTTATTAGATATGTATTCAATCCCCCTAACTATCTATTCTCTTTTTAGTTAATGTTTAGAAATAGAAGAACCTATGCCAAAAATCTGTGTGATAGGAAATTTAAATATTTCCCTAATGATATTCCAAACATGATTTGAATGGGTGTTAAAAATATCAAAACATTAATTTATCTACTAGATCAGGTTATGAATAATAACTTGAATCATGTAGAAAACCCTTCTTCTCATAAGAAAGAGAAATTTGCGGCCAGATATTTTATATAGAAATGTATTACCATGTTTAGTGGATCTTCTGACCCCATCATCACAGAACAATGGATTAACTCCATTGAGAAGATATTATATGTTCTACAGTGCTCAGAAGGATAGAAATTTGCACCAGTAGTCTATCATTTTGATTGGGAAGTAGATTAGTGGTGGACACGGATCAAGTACACAAAGTCTAAGGAGGAAATCAATTCCATTGAATGGGAATATTTAATTTTTTTTTTCAATTTTTTTCCCCAAACCCTCCATATTAAGTTAGAAAGTGAGTTAATTGGAATGAATAAAATGGACGATGAGTCTATTAGGTGTACGAGTAAAACTTTAAAAGTCTTGTAAGATATGCCTCCATCTTTTTTATGAACACTAAAAGTATGTTGGATCTCTTCTTTAGCATACTAGAGCCGATTCTATGAAAAATGTTAGTGATTTGAGACTTTGATAGCTATTAAGATATTGTATGTTGTTACCTTAAGGTTGAAATAGAGGTCATATACTCTTAGTGGTCTCATAGGATTGGTGAAAAAAAAATAGGAAAATGGAGTTTAATATGGGAGGATCAATAGATAAATCCCATGATGGAAGGAAAACCCAACATCCCACATGTCAAAATTAGGGGAAGAAGCATCCTCAGAACTATATAAAGGGAACTAGGAAATGCTTAAAATGTGGAAGAATAGGGCATCTAGCTATTAAATTCCAAAGGGATACAAAGAATCCCACCAATGTGGAAGAATATTGGAAGGTTAAAATCCACACTCAACCTATAATGAAGTGTTTCAAATGCAAGGAACGTGAGATTTATGCGAACCATTACCCTAAGACATGGATTTTTGGAGGAAATAAAAAAAACCTCTAAGGAAGCAAGGAAATACATATTCTATCACTACTACCAAGGTGGATCCGACAATTATGTGGTGATAGGTACAATATTTATTCATTCAAGAATAGAAAACATAATATTTTATTATGGTTCTATGAATTATTTTATATCCTGGAAGTTTAGTATAACTTTTCAAACACCACCTCAAAATATGAAGATTTATTTATCTACGAGAATAAAAAATAGAGGAATTATTGCAAAAAAATTGTATAACTCCTTCCTATTTAATGTTGGTAGACTAAACCTCCCAGAAAATCTTGTCATACTTGGATTGGTGGAGTTCGATGCTATATTGGGCATGTATTGTCTATCTTTATACAAAGACAACAACAACTTTTGGGAAAATGGATATCACTCTTCACATCCCAAAGAATCCTCTATTTTTTTACAAGTTTAAGGAGTAGTATGAATCTATATTAGGATCATTTTATAAATTATGGATATTACTATATTATGAGAAAGTATATATATCTCAAATGATTGAGAAAAAGGAGAGAATCATGCTCAAAGACATGCCCACTGTGAGGGACTACATTAATGTGTTACCTAGAGAATTGCCTAGTATTCCACCTGATAAGGATGTCGAGTTCCCAATTAAACTTATTTTTGGATATTTTCCTATATCAAAGACACCTTATATAATAACCACCATTGAGTTGGAGGAATTGAAGAAGCAATTAAAAGAGAATCTGGACAAGGGTTTTATATGCCTGAGTGCATCACCGTGGGGTGCACCTATCCTCTTTGTCAAGAATAAGGATGGATGAATGTGACTCTAAATCTATTATAATATCAATAAAATCACAATAAATAACAAGTATAAACTAACATGGATAGATGAATTGTTTGATCGACTATGTGGGGCCAAGTATTTCTCTAAGGTGGACCTTCAGTCATGATATCACAAATTGAAGGTGTGGAAGGAAGATATTCCAAAGAATGAATTTCGAACAAGGTATAAAAACTATGAGTTCATAGTTATGCCTTTAAAAATCACTAATGTTCCAACACTTTTCATGGAATTAATGAATTGAGTCTTTAGAGACCAACTTGACAAATTTATGGTAGTCTTTATCGATGATATTTTGATATACTATAAAATAAAGGAGGAGAATGTGGAGCAATTGAATACTATGATGAAGACTTTTTGAAGGGATACAATCTGTGTAATGTATAGTAAATGTGAGTTCTGGATGGAGGAAGTATCATTCTTGGGGTATGTAATCACTAGAAAGGGAATATCTGTAGACCCTTCCAAGAAAAAGGAAATCAAAGAGTGGACCATGCCAATATCTATAAGAGAGATCTGTAGTTTCCATGGTCTATATGGTTATTAATGATGATTTTTGAAGAAATTATCAAAATTTTCAAACCCAATAACAAAGATGACTCAGAAGGGAGTGATGTTTTTCTAGACCAGTGAATGTGAAGACTGTTTCAAATATTTAGAAAATAGGCTTATCACTATGTCAGTACTCACACTTTTGACAAGTGGGGAACTATTTTTGTTGTACAACGATGCTTCAAATACAGTATTAGGATTTGTACTGATGAAAAATGATAAAGTGATATCCCAATCCTCAAGGAACTTGAAAATTCATGAGAGAAACTATCCTACACATGATCTCGAGTTGACAGTTGTGATCTTTGCATTTAAAATCTGGCTGCATTATCTATATGGTGAGAGGTGTGAGATATATATAGATCATAAGATCCTCAAATATTTATTCATAGAGAATGAGCTTTATATAAACTAGTAAATATGGTTAGAGCTCATAAATGATTATGAATGTTCAACCCACTACCATCATGGTAAATACAATAAGGTCGATGATGATCTAAGTAGAAATAATATTGTATCTTTATCAATGATGAGGATTAAAAAATATCCATTATTCCTAGACCTCCAAAATATATACATGGAAATAATTAAGGAAAGAACATCATTAGTTCTTTTTTAAAGGATTTCTCAAACATCCCTTATAGAGAAAACAAAGGATGCCCAAAGAAATGATGTGGAAATATAGAAAAGGATAAAAGCTATCAGAAATGGTAAATCTCCCGAGTTCAGGATCGATGTAGATAGAGTCATAATATTTGGTTCATAACTATGTGTAACATACAATTTAGAGATAAAGAAGATATTATGAATTACATACATAGATCAACCTTTTCTATTCATCCATGGAGCACCAAGATGTATCAAGATCATCGATAAAACTATTGGTGGGACAATATGAAGAAGGAGATCGCTGAATATACATAAAAGTGATTGGTATGTCAGCAAGTGAAGGATAAAAGGTAAAAGTATAAAGGGATTCTAAAACCATTATCCATACCAACTTATAAATGGGAAAACATAACTATGGAATTTATCACTATAATTGCAAAGAAATCCATAAGAAACAATTCTATATGGGTTGTTATTGATCTCTTTACAAAGACAACTCATTTTATCGTAATTTTAGAGGACTTCTCACAAGACCAACTTGTACAGATATACATCAGAGATGTGGTAAGGCTGTAAGAAGTAGTAATATCAATTGTATCTGACAGGGATTTGATATTCACCTCCAAGTTCTAGAAAATTTTCCAACATGCTCTAAACACTGAGCTGAACATTAGTATGGAATATCATCCTCAAACTGATGGAAAATATGAGTGAAAAATTCATACAATAGAAAGAATATTCTATGTAATTCAAAGGAGGATGGGACTAACATATGAATTTGGATGAATTCTCTTACAACAATAGTTCCCACTCAATCATACAAATGGCTCTATATGAAGACCTTTATGGGAAAAGATTCTGAACACCAGCATGCTAGGATAAGGTCGATGAACGTAAGCTGTCAGAACCTTAAATGGTATAAGAAATGGTGGAAAAGGTGAAAAAACTTAGTAGCACATCCAAGAATCCAAAACTTGAAAAAATAGTTATGCAAAAATCATCAATGAGACCTAGATTTTGAAGTTGGAGATATGGTATTATTCCACATATCTCCATGGAAGATGATCATGTTATTTGGGAACAAATGAAAACTAAGTCCCAAGTACATCGACCCCTTAGAGATTCTTGATCATGTTGGAGATATGGTCTATCAACTAGAACTTCAAACTTCCATGTATCAAGTACATGATGTATTCCACATATCTCTCTTGAAGAAGTACATACCAGATCCATCACATGTACTAAATTTAGAGGTGGTACAGTTGGAAACGATCTCTCTTACAAGGAGCTGCTGATGAAGAATTTAGAACATAGAGATAAATTTCTACACAACAAGACTACCAAACTGGTCAATGTACTATGGCGGACCATTTGTAGGAAGAGGAAACATGGTAACCAGAGGAACTAATGAAGGATAAGTACCCTAACCTATTTTCCCCTTAGTTATAAAATGAAATTTCGAGGGTGAAATTTCATAAGGGGGGAAGAATGAAATGAATCAGAATTTTATCAAGAAAAATTACTTTATTACAATTAAGTCATATATTATAAATAACAAAAATTCACATATAAAAAACAACGCAAACATTATAAATGAATAATGAATGAAATAAATGGCATTTTTTGAAATTAAGGAACCTATACCAGTGGAATAGTAACATTAACTTTGGAATAGTAACATGACCCTTAGGAATAACAAACTCACCAATAAAATTATTTATAAAACTTATCCATCTTATAAATTAAAATATGATATAATTATAGCATAGTATAAGTGAATAAATGTTTTAAAAATGGTAATTAAGTATTGATATTTTTGTGAAACAGAATTGTTTATTTACTATTTTATCATTATTATAATGATTTAAAAGAAAATTTATTTTAATTAAATATATTAATGAATTAGTAATTTATTTTTTTATTATAAGATAATTTTATGACACCTTAATTAATTTTTCAAAGTGCTATAAAATCAGTTATAATTTTAAAATTGTTATTTTTTGAATAAATGATGATTTTATTTAAAAATTAATTTTCTCATATTTATAAAATTAATTTCATAAAATGGTGTCATTTTTTAAACTCTAAATGTTAAAAAATAGTTAGGGTGATTTTTTTTATAAAATAGATTATTTTTTTGGTGAATAGTGAAATACAATAATTTACAGTATAAGCTAAATAAATGAAATATTGAGTCATGGATGATGTATTACTAATTTAAGAATAATTAGATAGAACTCACATGAAATAGTTACTTTATTTATTTTCAATAATCAATACTATTTCTTATCTTTTTCAAAATAATAAAATAATGAATAGAATAATAAAAAAACAGCCATCTCCCCCACTATAAATAGCACCCCTCACCCCCTCTTCACCTCACACATCTTAAGCCTTGAAGACTATAAAATTTATTCCCAATACTCCCCCAAAACTCTCTCCCCAATTATATAAGAAATTGGTCTAAAAAAAATACCAAAACATTTTACTTTAGGAGGTTTTAAAGGGGAAGAAGTTCAAGAGGTAAAACTCTCTATTGTTTTCTTTAATTTCTTTTCATGTTTTTTTCTTTTATTGTATTATCCTCACCTACCATTGTCCATGTGGTATGATAACTCTAGTATCATTTATATTATATAATTATATCATGTTAATAGAAGATCCATCATCCAAATCCTTCCTCTCTATGTTTTATTCTATAAATAACAACATCGCCCAGGATGTGTCAATTTACTGACATCGTGGACAATGCATTTTCATTTTCCTTTATGTATTTCAAGGATAGTAATAAAAAAAATTATGGTTAAAATAGATTAAAATATATTTATTACAACCTATGTTATGCTCTAAAACTAACATATATACATAATATTAAATAATAAAATAAATCTAGTTTGTGAAGATCGAAAACATCCAAAATAATCCTAAAGATTATCACTAAAGTTTTATCTAATGATTTATCCTCATAACATATAAAAAAATTATATAAATAAACATATAATATTATGTAAGTTCATTAATAACATATAATTTCAATTTAGTACAACTATTCCCATTTAGATGATTTTCCATACATGTATACAAGTGAACTAATCATGAAAACCAAGGAAATGAACACTCTGAAATGTTGAAATTGTATTTTATAACTCAAAAAAAAGACAACAAATGAACCGAATAAAATTATAATAAATAAAATACATGTATAAAATGTTATTAATTAACTATTTAATGTATTTAATTTGATTATGCAAGATATAAAGATCATGTGCAGAACACTTTCAGACATAAGGTGAGAGATTCTACCCGAACCTCTATTTTCTCATTTAGGTTATGCTTTCTCTTTCTCTACCCAAATGTAATTTTTATTTATTTTTAAATAATTATTATAAATTATATTTATAATTTTCAAAATAATGTATGCATATCATTTCATCATTATTTTATAGGGAAATACATGTTTTAAAAAGGTTTCATTCTCAATTCTTCCCGATAAGCAACCCGATTAATGGGAACTTTCTGATTTCTCACCCATTTTCAAGTGCACTCTATTGACTATTTTAATCCTCCATTTTTTTAAAAATAAATCATTTTATTACGAAAAACCTATCTTGGTTCATTTTTTTGTTTTATATAAAATATTATGCCTTTTCCACTTTAAATGTTCTTTAATATTTCCCTTAAACTACACTAAAATGTTTTATTTATAAAGTTTCTTAAATAATCTATTTACATATTTCCACTTCAATTGGAAATAATTTATCACGATATATACCTATTTTACCTTATGAATGTCAATGTATTATTTAAATCCATTATTTTATGAATAATTTTATTATACACCCATTTGTTATGCCTTATGACATGATTACAATACCTATTTATTTCCATGGGTAACCCTTATGTTTATTCCTTATGTGTGATTACTAATGTGGAACACATATTCCTGAACATGTTATAATGGTTGAACCTAGATATATATCCAATGCATTGGGTAATGTTTTGTCTCATGATATTTCATGTGCAGTGGTCTTGGTGGTTATCCTTGACTCATGCTCCATGTGTAATAGTCTTGGTTGTTAGCCTTGAAATATGATCCATGTGAAACTATCTTAGTGGTTATCCTTGACTAATAATCCTACATGTGAAATGATCCTTGAATCACGATTATTTCCTCTTTTTGTTGTTTAAAAATTTCAATGATTCCATGATTTCATGATCTTATGATCTATATGTTATGCTTTCATATGTTTATTCATGTTCCATGACTTTTTATGTCATCATGTTATGACTTCTAACCCATGTACTCTGATTTATTCCAATGTTTATTCCATTAATGGGATTTTTAGCTCATCAATTTGTTCATCTATTCCCCATGTTATCCTATACAGATGTAAGGCCTTAATGGAATCTAGGATCTTTTTATAAATATTAAATAAAAGATGTTTTATTTTGGTGTCATATTGTTTAATTATGTATCTAATCCTCTAATGACACTTGAATTTATGATCCTTGGTTTCTATTTGATGTTTCATTATGATTAAAATTGTGTAATAATATGTGTAAAAGGATAGTTACATTATAATATAGGGCATACCCATCACAAGGTGGACAAAGTCCCTTAAGGATTGGGTTCAATCCATATTCCTCATCTATTTACAAAGTCCAAGTTCCAATTTTATCGAAGATTTTATAGCTTGTGGAATTTTTTAACTAGATTTTTATATCAAAAGACTATTTTTTTAAAACTTTAGAAATGGATATATATATATATAGATATTTATGTACATAGATACTTTTTCAAATAATTTGAAGTAATTAAAATTCATTACAATAAATATTTATATTATGATGTTCTTTTTAAAACATATATATAATGTAAATCAGAATAAATTAATGCATGGAAATAAAACTATTTAAATATAGAATACATACATTAAATAAAGTTATTTCAATAGAAATCATGGATCAAATAAATAATAAACCAAAATTCTTGAAAATTATAACATTTTAACTATGAAATCATATTTTTTATAATAAAACATTACGAACTTTGTATGGTAAATTTGAAATCATATAACTTTTAAATAAAAAATCTCTTAAAAAGTGGAGTTTTATTTTTTTAAAATAGATATTTATAAAATGATGTCAGATAAAATGATTGTTTTAAAACCTTTAAAACTAACTAAAAATTATAAACTCTTGACACATTAAATGATAAATTTAAAAATATATAAATAAACTTTGGAATGAAAATTCATTAAATAAATTCCTTTATAATGAAGATTTTCGGAAAATTAAAATAGAAATTTATTTGAAAAACATTTTTACTTCCCATAACTTAATTCTGAAACAAAACCTCACTGAATTATTCTTTTTTAACACCTTTTTTAAGGTTACCCCAAAATTATCCTAATTCACCACCTATCTATCTATTTACTATTATAAACCATGTACAACACACACACCTATTTTTTTTTATTAAAACTCTTGGTGAAGCATTATAACCAACCCAAATGAATTTCAAATATATTGTATGATTTAATTATTATTTACCAAACTATTTAAAGATTCTCATGATTTTTTCCCGTTTCTACTTCTATTGAAGTTTCACAAAGATAAAATAACCGTAAATGTATAAATATAGTTTATTTTCCTACTCATTATTCATTCACATGAATAATTTTTTCTAACATGACTATATGGTTCTCAAAGTTATAATTTATAGACTCACACACACACACACACATTTCAACCAATTATATGTCAAGGCTATAAAGTAGAAGACAATGTTGTCTCTTTATTCCATGTTTCACATCCTTTTGTTTTTATATATATATATATATTCACACACACACAAAAAAAAAACCTATAAACACCCTCAATAGTTGTAGGAGGAATAAAATGACCTATTTTACAACCTTATCTCTGAGAGCTTCATCTGGCCATGCCTCGAGTGGGACCACATCATCTTGATAAACTGTGTATATATAGGCTTATATCCTAGTGACATGAAATATAAAACTTTATAGGAAGAGGATGAAAAGGCCAAATTTGAACAACTATCACTTAGAAAAATAGAATTAAATTTATTAAAATGGTTAGGCGATCGTCATAATATCCATATGTTTTTATTGTGGAGGAATAACATTGTGATGACTCAATACGACATCAGAAACCAAAATAAAATTACATATATTAATAAATAAACCCATGATCTTTGTGTTCTAGTTGCAGGTATTTGAGTTCACTCCAGGATTCAAACCTTAGACTCTCACCTCATTGGTCACACTAACCAGTGTTGACCCATTGTAACTCTCGAGCGTGCCCTGCGTGTGGTATGTGTGCATACTGATTCACCTATTCCTAATCAATTTGACTCCCCAAGATGCCTCCACATACTCTATGGGCCGATGATTGGCTAGAAATTATATTGGATAACCCGATCTCCCAAATGATTTAGTAGTTGGTTATAATTTTTTTACTTATATATAAATCACTTCTAATAGATACACTTAAAATATTAAAATAATTATATCATACTATATTCATTTAAAGTTATTAATCAATTAACTTTAATATTTATATTCCCTAATAAATATTACATTACCACTAATAATATATATTTTTACCTTTCAGTTTAAATTAGTTTAGTCTAGTAATTACTATATTAATATTTAACCAATTTCTTATATATCTTTATATAAATGTTTAATTATGAACATAATTCCATGTTTAATAATAAAAAATAAAGCACATGAATATATGATTTCAGAATATTTATTGTTTCATGTTATCTTAATTTTATATAAAATGTTTTAAAAATAGTTTTCCTCCCAATGGATTACATTATTTTCTAATGAATACTTTTGGAACTCTCACTATTATTAATGACCATATTTTTTCTTTTTCTCTCTTTAAATACCGGTGTCTCATATCACTTTATTTAACTTCAAAAAATAATTCCTATATTTTTAATTGTTTAAATTATCTATGCGATCATATTTAGGGAAACACTTTTAATGGATGATTAGGATGAGGTATACTTCACCCTTTCAGTTTTTATATTCCTTCTTATTTATTTTCCTCTACTCTTCTAAGTTATAGTTATCAATGTTATTAATTCAAAACATTATTTAGTTATTTAATGTTAAGTTGGTTTTAATTCTTCATCTTTTAGTGATATACTTGTAGTCTATGAGGGATAATTTCACATTAATATTTGTGTTATGCATTGTAATCCACCAATTTTGATCCTATATAACATTACATAATTTATATAAAAATTACTAGATATTATATTATACTAGAATCCAGGCCATGCATATGCACGACACTATAATTCAAATCTAATTTTTAAAATTTTATTAATAGTTTGAGTAGTTAATAATGAAAAGTAGTTAAAAAAATGTTAAAATTACAAATTTAGTGATCGATAATATTGAAATGAAATAAAAAATAAGAACATGTATGATAAAATATATATAAAATTAACTAAAAGGAAAAAAATAATGTAAAATGATATAGAAAAATATGATGTATCAAGAAATATATATAAAAAAGAACGACACTTTATTTTCACCATAGATAAAACAAAAAAATGATGCATCAGACATTTGTAATAATAAATAGTAAAAATTAACATTGATTCCTGAAAAATTAAAATTGTGATAGTAACATATTACAGATTGTTTTTAAACCGAGGACACATAAGAACATGTCTATAGAGAATGATTTCTTTGCAAAAACATTGCTGATAAAATTAAAAATGGGTACTATTTTTAGAGTATGTGTGGTGAAAGTCATAGTCACACAGTGTGAGGGACATCCCTACTATTAATATAATATCCTAACATAAGAGCTCATGCATCGTTTCTACAATGCTAACATCCTATTTTATCAGTAGAAAGGATAAAATTTTGCTCACATCCTAATGACTACAATTTGTAAAAGATTATGACTGCAAAGTGGTTTCCTACAATGATGAAATTATCGCTACAATGATCACATTTTGATGTAATGATCATATCCTAATGAATAGAAAATGATTTCCTACAATAATTAAATATAGCTCATAAAAAATATATATTAAAATCTTGGCACCGTATATTAATTTATTAACAGAAAAGATAAAATACTGGCTTATATATGCTGTTATAGGTTTTATGTATACTTCAATAATTACATAGTTAAAATTGGAAGTATAAATTTAAATGATAATTTGAACATAATAGATTCAATAATGTTTTTCCATTACCTTTAAATTGTAGCATCATATTTCAGTCAATTTTTTCAATTTTGTCAATTTTTTTGTTTATCTTTTCCTTAAAACATGGATACACATCATTGTCTTGGCTTTTTGTTTCCACAGTGTCTCTAGAGTTTTTAATATTTACATAGACCGCATCATCATCATCAAACTCACTAAATGGATTTTTCTACATCAATAAATGAATTCAATAAATAAGAATCAAAATAATGACAAATGTAATCATTAAACCGACAATATAATGTTTACCAATTTGAAATGAGAAGAAAAAATTCAGTTTGTTTTAATGATAATGTCAATGTAAATGAAACTAGAAAAAAATCAGTAATGTCTACTCTAATTATGTAATTAAAATAAAAGACAATGAAGATAAATATCTTAATACCTAAGTAGAGGAAAAATTTGTAGTTGTTGTAACAAATCCTATGTCATTGTTGCAGCTAATTGCGAAACATACAGTGCATTCATGTTCCTATAACACATTTTAAAAATTAATAATCACTGATCCAGTATTGAATAAGATACACTATAATAAATGACATAGTATTGAAAAAGATAAAACTTGTACTTAAATGGAAATATGGAAATTTTTGATTCCAACTGTTGATTTGTTTAGTTGCAGAAAAAATCATCTTTTATCATGTGTACAATGGTGTTAATTCTGTAGCACTATCACATGTTTTAGAATCCTAACTATCAATTATAGAGTCCTTCTTACTGCCAATGTTGAGATCCTTCTGAATAGACCTGCATTTTTTTGGGTGGCCTTCACACATTCTATTGTAGACTCGATCCTGGTCTGTGACATTCTGTAGCTTCATCTCTGATTATATCTTCAAAATCTCACTTGAAGTATTTGTATAGGGAATTAAATAAAGCATGATATATTCTTGAAATCATGTATTTGCGGAGGACTATCTCTGTAAGGTACTACATCCTGACAGGAAAGTCCATAAGAGGAATAAGGATACCAGAAAAGCATTCCAAAAAAAATGAATGACGTCTCATAGTAAATAAAAGAGTTAGTATGTATTAAAACAAAATATATTGATCCAGTGATTAAAATCTTAACACTGGTAAAGTATTCCAGTATAGTGTGTTTCTATAGTGGAATGTTAAGACCTTCCACCAGCTCTTCTCAGTATGTACCCCCTTCTCATGCACTAAAATAAGGAGAAAATGAAAAAAACTCAAAACCCAAATATATCCTACAATATAACTGCACATGATCATATCAAATACATTATTGTTTCTTCTTAAATATAGTCAAAATTTCACTCATTAACAATTATTTAATCATGATATTGATTATATTTGACATAAAAAACATTTAATATAATAGAAAAATTGTTTCATAGGAGAAAAATTAATCCAGAAATAATATACTAATCAGAAATGCTAAAACATACCAACGAACAAAACAAAATTTATTAAGAAATGAGTATAGGTAGAGAAAAATAGAGGATCATTGGGAGAAAAGGTTGATGAAAATTGAAATTATATGATTCAATCAGTTTATGCATGCTATAGTTCTAAACTATTAAATAGAATATAGAAATATGTTTATTTTTTCAATAATTTGTAAAAGTAATGAAAATGGGTTACTTGTTTGAAAATAATGATATGGTTTATAAATGATCTAAAAAGTTATTCATGTATCTTAAATTATACATTGTATACTATTTTTATGTTTCATGTATATAAAATAATTGAAATGAATGCTGGGTAAACTAGAAGGTGTGCAGTCAATATGAAATACATATATCAAACTAAAAAAAAATGTAAGAAAATAATTTCAATAAGTTATCTTCATTTTCTTTTTAGATTATTATGATAACATATGAATTTTATATTATCCAATACCAATAAAATATTAACAAAACATCAATATTTATTGTTCTATAATACTTATAATAACTACCATATTTTTATCACCTTCCAATTTGTATTTCTCCAATTTCCCATCCTCCACAAGATTCCAAATGAAGTTTTATTTCACTGAAATATTATTCAATGAGGAGTGAAATTAGGGTTTGTTGTCCTAGTGAATCACCCTCATGCTATTAAATTATAATAGGACGATATTTTACCATTTTAAAACTTCTAGTTGTAAACCCTTAAACTAAACCAATTGTTAACATTATTTAGTAATAATAATATACACATAATCCATTATTAATAGTGAAACTATCAGTTTTAAATGTGACATAGAGCTTATAAAACAGTATCAAAATTTTAAAATAAAATAAATAGTTTTCATTAGAGTATTAGTATCTTCACCAATGTCAGCATCTAAAAACAATTTCAAGGGATTATCTACTATATATCTCATTACAAGACCTTATGATTATTGAGTTAATTGGAGATCCACAAGAACACTATTATTGATCCTTTTTTAGAATCACTATGATTACAAAAATTACACCTACAACTTAAATGATTTCATGACTCGTACAAACAGTAGTTTTAATTGTATCCACATTGCAGATTCAAATCAGAACATTCCCCATGGAAAATGTATCAGCATCCATTTTAGGTGTCTACTACTTTGAATGGATGAAATGTATAGAATTGTGAGTACATATAGAATTATACATAGTAATTATTAATCCATCCATCAATTTCTAGATGTAATATAACAAATAAATGAAATATATTTCTGATCTCAATTATCTTTTAATCCTAATCTTTAATATATACATAGGAAGAACAATATTAATCATCCGGGTAATATATATGACATAAAAATTGAAATATTAAGTGGAAAATAGTAAAAAAAAATTATATTTCTGTAAAAATACTACTACTGAAAGTTGATAGGGGAATATAGATGCTATTAGAGAAGGTGGACATAGTTCACTAAAAATGAGCATGAAACGAGACTATATCATTCTTAATATTGGAGAAACATACAACCATAATTGGCAGAGACAACATCACCATAAAATTAGGGCTGTAACCATAAAACTTAAAATCATAAATAAATCACAGTTACCAAAAAGGGACAGTTGTAAAATTGAAAAAAAAAATAATTATCCCATAATGTCTTTAAAAAATCATCTTTAAGTAGGATTTCTATAAAATTTATGAATAAATAAACTTCAAGAAATGAGAATAAAAAACACATATATATTGATAAAAGGACAATTTCTTCCTCTGCCTATCATAATCTTAGAATCAAAATATGAAAATATAATATACCAGTCTAGACATGCCAATTTTTTTCTTCTTCACAACCACAGAAACTATCTCGACCTCTATAGGAAGATAAGTCATTACACTGTAATTCAAATTTTCATCACCAGGGTTATTGATATCACCCTTGAAGGCTTACATCCAACATTTCTCCTCCACTGGGAATCTCATGAAAGTGGTTTAGAAAATTAGAAACCAGCTATTTGGGAAAGTAATATTCTAACATTAAATAAACCACATAGTTAAATTTCAATAGACCACAAAAAAATCTATATGTAGCACAAAAAATGAAAAAAATGGCAGATAACAAACCACACAAATGAATATTTAGGAAAAGGTTAACATTAGTAAAAATTTCAAAAAAATTAGATGATTTAGCCACATGAAAACCCATGGAAAAGATCAACTATAGAGAATCTCACTCAATTATTTGATGATAGGAAATACCTGTAGAAGATGAAAGAGTCCATATAGTTGAGTATCTATAAATTTTGGATGCCATATCCAGGTATATATTCCCCGAGCAAACTCCCAAGAGATCCTGGGATATACAATAAGCAGTCCCAAAAAATATATATGTATGACTAATAGGGAAAAACTTTAATAATCAGTCTATAAATATATATGAATGAATAATAGGGAAACAATTACATATAAATAATCTTGAAACATTAATTTTTCAACTACCAGTATGTAATTATGTAAATTTTAGTGCCATCTGAATGCAAAGGAACCAAGATACTATTTCCAAGAACAACACTTTCATGGTATGTAGAACCATATAGAGAAGTCAATGGGGACATAGCCATAACCGAGTCAGTTAAACAAAAATAGAAAATAGAAAAGGTGGTTTTATTATTTGAAGGTCAAATAGGATCTTGGAAATAATATGAACTCTTCATCCACATAAGAAACACCCAAAACACCCTAAAAACATGTATTTGAAAGTGTGAAAACAACTACATGGTTAGTGAAACATACCTCCAGCCAAGTAGAGATCCATGAAATCCCATACTTGCAACCCAGTTGCAAGTAACGACATTTGATCATGGAACCAAACACATTCAAAGCTCCATTCATACATGATTTTAAAAATTTCCATGAAAATTGGGTTACACAGTCAAAAAAACATTGAAAGTAAAATGAAATAAACACTATATAATTCCATATTCACCTTATGTTATAGATAGGATGGGTATTAAGATCCATTTAATATACTGATTCCACCAATGTTGAAAGGTCCCATCAGCAAATGAGAGAAATATAAAGTGATAATAGGTTAATGGTATATGTTTTTGGTAAAATTAAAAATCATACAAATATTCTTAAGTAGGGTTCCTTGAACAAATTGAGACCCTACACATTTATATCCAATCCTGCAAATTTTTAAGGGTGAACCATCTATATTTAAAAAAATTACAATGATTCAAATCCAAATACATTTAAATGTTAAAGTGAAACAAAATCTTAATCCAAAATTATTTGTTTAAGATATTTTATGCTCAAAAGGTTAAATACTAGAAATTTAGTTTCTAAATAAAGTAAACAAAATTAAACATGTGAAAAATATTTTGACAAAAAAATGTTTTGCAAGTTATTTTAAATTAATTAATCTATATCGACCCACAAAATATAGACCAAACATAATGGTTTATGTAGATGGTCACTCACAATTATCTAGTGGTGTCCATGAAAAATACATCATTTCACATTACATCTGCATCTACTCAAAAATAAAACCTGTTGTCCTAACACATGTATGTATAATATAAAATAACTTTAAAATGGAGACTAACATCTTCATAAAAGTCATGTAGTTTTAGAGATAGTACGGTATATGATGTATTTTTTCATCCCCCAAATCATTTTCAATTGAAATGAATACGATTCATCTTATCCATCACTCTAAAGAAAAATGGGATATCAACACATACTAATTTAGGTCATATAAGTAAGAATATAAAAATATAATTAACAATGTATGGTTGTTAGGAAATTTTGGCTCTATAGTATGTTTGAAAAAACATCGAAAACATTATATAATGTGAGCATGAAATTTTAGAACACATATAAATATGGAAACACATATGTAGTAGAAACACACCATATTATCAATGAACAAACTAATAATGAATACAATATTCATATAATGAATAGAAATACATATCTATTATGGGGTGAGCAACACATCATTCGAAACACGATTGAGAAGAAAGAGTCAATAGCTATAGATGTGGATGGAAATCACAAGCTTTTGGGAATCAGTGAGTAGGATGCAGTGAATTTGGAGGGTACTTAAGAGAAATAATATGAGTTCATAGGAGAAATAAAAAACATATGACAAGATGAGGAGATTCAGGAGGATAAACTATAGTAGAAGACATACATATTAGCATGGAAGACACCAGTGTTGTATTGCAGGTACTACAGGATGATGGAAGGGGAAACATGAGTAGAAACCCTTGGATCGTCTGTAGAGGGGTGATGACAGTGGGAACCATAGGAGCATTTCCAGAAGGTAAATAGGAGCAGGAACTATAGGAGCAACGACATAGGTGAAATAAGGTGTAGAGATAAAATCTAGAAAGAAAATCAGTAATAGTAACAGAGGAGTAGCGGGAACCCTAGGAGCAACGACAGAGGTGAAACATGAGAGAGAACCATAGGAGCATCATGGATTGTAGGAGAAGGACCCCTTGATTGGGAATTCTAAGAGAATCAGAAAATCTAGAGAAGAGGTGAAGTAGGAGCGGGATTCGGCGGACCAGTGACATAGGTGGATCTAGAGAGGGAACTTAGAAGCATCGGATAATCTCAACCAAGGTCAAGTCTTGGAAGGAGGGAATGAAAGGAAAGGCTTTTTTGGGAGACATGGAACATTTTGGGAATGAAAAGTGTAGCTGGAGGTACAAATGATTAGTAATTATATAGTAGATACCCAATTTCTGAAATTCATCACTAAAGTTGTTTGTTTTTATTTTGTAGAGAGTATTGAAATATATTAAAACAATTACTCATTTAAATAGAGGCTAATACAATGTCTCGAGGTTTTACATTCTCACTCCTTAAATATATTTTTCCCTCACAATTTTAATTATCACATTGATATTTTTATTTCATGCATGTATGTTGTGGTGTTTTAATGTATTTATTTTAGTATTTAAATGAATATTCTTGCCAAATTTTGGGATTTTTTGATTTGATTTATGTTTTATGGTAGGAAAAAAATGAATATTGGAAAAGGAACAAAAAGAGGTGATATATAGGAGCTCGATGCGACACCAAATTTTCAAGGCCAAAAGAAAAAACACATGAGGAAAGAGGAAGCTGAAGAACTAGAAAAAGATCATTTACACATCGTGTAACTACATTAAATGACGTGAGATTATAGAGAAGCCGCCACCATATGTTTCAAGTCATGAAATATCACATGATATGAAAAGATGTTTTACATCATGTAAATTATACTCGATGTGAAATCTCAAAATAGGAAAGTTATGAAAAATTTACTGCTAACATGGATTACACAATGTTAAAATCTATTACACATCATGAAATTTTCATTAAATAGAAAAATAATAATGCTGGTGGAAGAGTGTTTTATGGGAATACTTATTTATTCACCCCTCAACAACATAAAGTTGGATTTCTAGGATCAAGAGATCCAAAAAACAATCATTGGAGATGCACACACCCATCCGGAGCCCCATTTCACTAACATTCTTCACCACCATTCTTCGTCGGGTATCCATTCCGCTCATTCTCATCATGCATATCATGAGATATTAGTTTTATTTGTGCTGAGTGATGTGATTGTAGGGGGAATTGTTGTTAGGAATTATTTATTTCTTTTATTCTTATTTTGGATTTCTACAATAAATTTTATAAATTAAAATCTTCTTTATTTTGTAATCACATGACCATTTCTTGTGACTTGAAGAGGTTTATTTCATTGAATCAATTAATTGGATTATTTTTTGTATGACCATTATGAAATATATGTTAGTTATTTCTAAATAGGGTTTTGGGTTGACTAGTTTTGTGATTGCATATAGTTTATGACCATTACAATGATGGAATCACATGATTAGTATAGGGTACCAAGACCAAGGATCCCTACTAACCCAATTCTAACACCAAACATGAATAAACCTATAATTGTTGAATATCTAGTTTACAAACTTGAGAATTACTAAAACTAGCATGCCTCATCTCTTGATATCAAACCCTATCCTTGCTACTATTTCTCTCTCATTTGAATTAATAAAAAAAATTATTGTTTAAAATTTCATTAGTTAATTTAGAATTTATGGATCATCCTTGTGGGTTCGAAATTTAGAATTTCTAAATAATACATTTTTAGTTAGGTTGTTTGAGTTTTATAAATTATTAAATATGTGTATCCCAATAAGAATTGAATGATTCTCTGTGATCTATCACACATACATAAAATTAGAAAAAATTACTACTATAATCCAAACATTAGTGACTTGTTACATAATTATTATCCCATTTGATTGTAACTGTATCACCGTAGAACCACACTCACAGATCCTATTCTAAAACAATTTATATTTTTTTTAAAATAAAATATTAACATCACTGATCAATATATATTCATATATTTTTGATGATCTTTTTGGTCTAGATATTTGGAAAATTATGAAATTTTATTACACATAAATCTCATGGTAATACCTTTAAAATCAAATAATATCTTAAAAATATAATTACTTAAATGTAATGCTTCATATCCCCTCTAATTAATTTTTATAGTTGATACCTATCTCAAGAGTAAGTCCTACTCATCTAAGTGCCATGTGAAAATCATTTTAAAACATCGAGTGAACAAAAATATCAGTAAGGGGTTTTAAAAACTGAAAATTTATTTTTTTAAAATACTTACGGGTTTATTTTGAAAAAATTTTCCTTAAGAAATGAAAACTTTACTTTTAATAAAACTTTTGTAAATACATAAAATTAAAATATATCTTTAAAATTCATAGGAGGTCTTTTTATAAAATACATATTGATAGAATTATTTGAAATTAATTTGTAACACTAAAAATATACTTTAAATCAGGGCATTTTAATTTTTTTTAAGTATAAAATCTTTATTTTTCTTAATACAACATTTTGAACTTGGTCTATTAGTTTTGAAATCATATGAATAAAAAATAAAAAATATATTTATAACTACATTTTAGAAAATAAAAAAATAGTGATTTAATAAATGATTTCACATAAAATTATAGTTTTAAACCCTTTAAAACTAACTAAAAAAATATTATATCCTCCCGTATAAAATGAAAACTCTATAAATCAATAAAAACAATTTTTAAAAAAAATTAGCTAAAGAAATTCATTTACAAAGGATGTTTTAGGAAAATAAAAATAAAAATTTATTTTAAAAACATTTTTCTCCATTACTTTAATTTTTCAATGAATCCTCACTAAATTATTATTTTCTAAACACATTTTCAAAGGTAACTCCAAAATCATCCTTACCCAGTACCTCTCTATCTCTTTGATACTATAAACCATATACATCACACAAAACTCTTTTTTTCAATGAAAACGTGGGTAACCCCTTTATGACTAACCCACAATGTTTTTTCAATATATTGTATGATCAAATTATTATTTAACATACTATTTGAGGAGAATCATGCAAAGAAATGGTCTTTGTCTACTTCTATTAAAGTTCCAAAAATCTATTAGAATATTAAATGTGTAAATATAGTTTTTTTTCTTACTCATTCTCCCTTAACACATCTAATTTTTTTCCAACCAGAAAATGTGGTTATCGATGTTGTAATACACACACACACACATATATATTTTATCAAATGATATTCCTAGGATATAAATAAGGAGAAAATGTTTTATTTTCATTTCACACATGATATCTTTTTGTTTTCAATTATATTTTTATATGTACATATCTACACACACACATCAGGCCCATAAACACCCAAAACAGTTAGAGGAGGAAGAAGATGACCTAGTCTACAACCCTATCCTTGGGAGATTCATCTGACCATGACTTGAGTGATACCACTTCCTCTTGATACACTGTGTATTTATAAACTTATAGAACAATGACCTGAAACTTATAACTCCATATGAAGTGATGGTGTGGATAAATTAAAACAATCATCACTTACAATGATTGAATAAAGTCACTTAAAATTATCATATGGTCATTATGATATCCATATGTTTTTAAGGTGGAGGAAAATTGTCATGATGACACAATCCCATATCAAAAAATCAGAATAACCTATCCTCACTTAATAAATAAACACGTCATCTCTATTTTTCAATTGCAAGTATCTGTGTTTTCAATAGGTTTCACACCTCACACACTCACCTCATGGGTTGTACCACCCACACAGACCCACCAAGACTCTCGAGTGATCCATTTTCATATTATGTACACATGATGTTTCACCTGCCTTATTCCACTAAACTTACTAAGATACCACTCCCTGCTCTATGGGTCGATGATTGGCTGGACATTAGCTTGGATGTCCTGATCTTTCCAAGGATTTAAGAGTTGGTTGCTAATTTTTTTAATTAAGTATAAATTAATTAAAATATATACACTTAAAATATAAATATACTTATGTTATACTATATTCATTTTTAGATTTTAAGTTATTTAATTTAAGATTTATATTCCCAAATATATATTACATTACCATCAATAATATATGTATTTTCTCTTTTTTAATTTCAATAAGTATAATCTATTTATAAATTTATAAATATTTAATATATTTCATATATATCTTATTATAATTTTTTAATTGTGAACATAATTTCATGTTTAATAATAAAAAATAAATAAATTAAAGTAAAATTTCAAAATATAAACCACTTAAAATTATTTTATATTTATCTAGAATGGTTAAAAAATAATTTTACTCCCAACACCTAAAATTATTTCCTAACGACTACTATTGTCACTTTAACTATTTTTAATGATTATATTTTCCTACTCTCTCTCTAAATACTATTGTGTTATATCTCCTTATTTCACTTCTGAAAATGATTCTTATATTTTTAATTACTTTTCATTCTCTTTGTGATCATATTTTTAGTAGGACTTTTTTATGGGTGATCATGATGGGTCATACTTCAACCTTTCCATTTTTAGGTTCTCATTTATTATCTTTTATAGTTATTAATGTTATTTCTTCATAACATTATTTATTTCTTTTAAGCTAGGTTTCTTTAATTTTTTGGTCATGTAATGAAAAACTTGTAGTCTATGAGGGGTAGATTCATATTAACATTCATGTTGTGAATTATAATCTAGTTTTCTTAATTATATATACCATTATATGATTTCAATAAAAATTTCGAGATGTTATATCTTATACTTACTTTTAGAAATTCATCACCAAAGTAGTTTGTCTTTGTTCAGTGAAAAGTGATGAAATATATCAAAATAATTACTCATTTAAAGGGAGACTAATACAATGTTTCAATGTTTTACAATATCACTGTTATTCTCAATTACTATAATTCTAGATTACATATGAAATAAAGAGAGGAAGAAAAGTGGGAAATATAGACAAGGGGAAAAAGAAGGGAAGTTTTATACAATTTTTTTATCTTGAATATTATACTAAATCCCTTTTTAGAGGTGAATTTTAAAGACTTATATATTATCTAAAATAAGACTCATCATATATCAATTTCTAAATTTGACAAATGTGTGATGAACCATTTTTCAACCTTCAACATATTTTCTATTTTTTTTAATTTCACACTTCTTATACTAAGTTTGAGAGAGAGGGCTTATAAAATCCTTATGAGGGATATTATGGTGAAATATCCAATACCTTGTATTAAGTGTTAGTTTCTTGAACTCTTCTTTAAAAACCCAAAGAATAATATTTGAATACAAATAACTAAGACTACATTGTTTATTGTTATATTAGACCAAGAAAATTTATTTGCATACATGAACCACTATAAAAACCTTTCTTGGACTGCACTTTATTTTTATATTTTTTTGACTGAATATCTAATATAGAGATAAAGGACTAATTTAAACCAATTTGAAGAGGGAAGTCTTAATATGATGAAGTATTTTCAAAAGCAAAATTCACTCCCCCACTATATTCTATGTATGCTACAGAATTAGGTTAACATTTGGAATCAACTCCATCTCTTTTAGGATATTTGAGATTTTCTACAATGTTGCATGATACTAACACATCATTATAGGGTGAGATTATTTTTTTCATTACATTGATTGGTTTAAGCTTAAATATAGATTTCAACTTTTCTAGATGTCAACTTTTGGTATTAGATCATTTTCTTCAATTGATTATATCTTATTAGAATTAAATAATTTGAGAGAAAAATATACAACTAGAAAAAGGCATATTTCAATGTATGATCTGATAGATGGTATGCCAATCATTATAGCTCAATATTTCAATAGTAATAAGTATGGTTTATATAAATGTATAATTATTATCTATTTAAAGAATATTGTCTTAAATGTTTACATTAAGGTAATGAAACCCTATGAAGTTCCTTCCAGTGTACCTAAATTATGGAGTTCTAAAAAAGTGACTAATTGTGATATAAAATAAAATGGTATGAATAATTTCATTTTTGGATTAGGAATATATGAGTTAAATCATATTTTTCAATGTGATACTTCCCATGATAAGTCATAAACTATTTTTATTGCTTATAAAAGAACTGATATTGTAAGACTATTAATTCATAATAATGAAAAACTAAAATATGATACTTTTATATTGTTTTATAGAGAATGTAATACTCAAATTAATATAAGATTTAATTTTATAGTGAACGATTTTAATACTTCAAGAATTATTGTACTGGGATCACATCAATCATTAAAAATTATTAGAGTTTTAATTTCTAGATGGTGTGTAATCTCTACTACTATTAGAAAGTACCCACATGTTAAATATCCCAAAATGATGAATTTAATTGGAATAATACTAATGTATGAATATGAAACATAATAAGAAGGTTATGATCACAAATTAGTCAAAAATTAAAATATTTCTCTTAAATTTTCTATTTTAAAGGATGATATAAAGGATATAGGATTATATTTTGAATGATATGATGGAGAATATAGTAGTATATATTATAGTGATAAAATTTAAAAAAAATTCAAAAAATATTTAATAGTTATACAAAAACAGAGAATGATTCATGAAATCCTTTAACAAATAAAGAATGTTGATGTAAATATAAAAGAGTTAAGGTGATATGAATGCGAGAAACATGGGAATATCAATCATGAATTACATCAACTCAAATAAAAAAAGATTGAAAGAAAACCAAATAAAAATAATAATGGAAAAAAGAGAAATAAGGGATACTTGAAGTACCTTTGATGATTCTATTAGTCATTCTCATTCTAACTCTAAAGCAGGGAAAATGAATAAAAAAATAAATATATATCTTATGGCTCAAAATAAAGTGTAAATGTTCCATAAAAACAACAATAATAAATGGTATATAGATAGTGGCTACTCAAGACCTATGAATTAATACTTTTTAAATATAGATACCTTATAAAAATAGATGGAAGTCACGTTAATTTTTGATATAATAATAAGGAATGATAATTAGAATTACACCAATTAGTAATCTAGAATAGATCCCCATCAAAAAATTTTATGGCCCCTCATCCTTAGTTATTTTATCTAGAGGGATATTATCAGACATTTGATTATATTTTTAAAGGAAGTGCTTCTTTCACTTCTATTATAGCTATAATAACCACTAATTTTCCTCCTTATTAATTATTGGTCACAATAGATTCACATCTAACTGTTTCTTTAAGGGAGAGACCACTTTTATTGAATATTTAACACATTTTCTTATTTTTTGTTAAGTGTTTGTGTTTTGATACATTTTTTACATGTTATACTATTTCATATAGTGGGAGGTGTTCTTTAAATGTATTCTTGTTACGTTATATTATTGTTGAGATTTATGTTTAAATCTAATATGTTCTATGTTTTGATTATCATATTCAAAATGTGTTATATTTAAATTTTAAACTTTTAAATTAAAACATTGTATTTTAATATTTTTTTAGTTTTTCTTTCTACAAATTCTTTTTTTAACATTAATAGTCCCAACCACACTCTTATTTATCATGTTTTTAATATATATTTAGTATAGAAATTTCACATATGGTTAATTATTTTTCAAATTCACTAGTTTCTTTGTTATTTAATGTGTTATAATAATCACATAAATTATTCTATTAAATTTTGGGAATGTATTTTACATTATTAACTATCATTAGTATACATGACTTGTGATAAAATTATTTGTGTTTAATTATATGAATATTTTTTTGAATTCCTAAAATATATTTGATATGTTTATTTTGAATAAAAATTATTAGTTTAAGGGGGATTTGTTGTCAAGTGTTAAAAATTGTTTTACTAGAATAATCTAAACTGTTGGTTACTTATTTAATTAAATGAAAATGTTTGATCATTTATTTAAATATTTTTTACTTATTTCATGTCTCATTTTAGTTAATTTCTTTATAGTTAGATATCAAGTTTGTTAATATTCACTATCATATTTTTCAAAAATGAATCTTGGATTGGGGGGGGGGGATATTTTACTATTTTAATATCACTTAAAAGATATTATTATTATGCATGAGGAGTTAATTTATGCATTGAGCAAGATTGTTTATATCTTAATTGATATTATTCAATTTACTCTACGTTTATTCTACAATTAGTATTATTTACAATTTAATATTTATAGTTCTATTTATTCATGATGATTTATTAAAAACATATATTTTCTATACATTATTTTTTTAAAAAGGAGGGGAAGTTTAAAATTCTAATTATAATTTACTGATTGCTTATGTAATTTTTTATTAATTTTTTTACATGACATAATCTAAATTGTTTTATTTTTCTATCCTTAAAAAATGAGGGAGATTGTGTTCAAGTTATATAATTATCAAGAAGGGGGTAATGTTGAGTTTCTCTTATAAATTTGATTTAAATGGTTTTGTAATTGTATATTCTCTCTCACATTGATCTATTTACTTCGACAATTGCAATTCTCTATAATTATTTATTATTATTAATTGTTTTTATTTATTTTCATTATTCATTATTATTCATCGTTATTATATGTTATCATTATTTATTATTATACATTGTTATTATTCATTATTATTTGTAAAGTTATATTATGAGTTTCTCATATTCAATGTTGTTGAAACTTTCCTAAGTATAGGCTTTGACATATAAAATTGAGAATGGAAAGTACCATTATGTATTGGAAATTTATTAATTGGAGGACCCTTAAGTATTAAGATATTACCCTTATGTATATAATACTATGTAAAGTTAACTCCTATAAATTAAAAATCTACACTTACATATGATGACTTGGAAGATGTTCATATTCACATTTTACTCATATATATGAAGTCATATTTAGAATACCTCTTTAAATATTACAAAAAATAAATGTTTTTATTGTATATATATTAATAGAACATAATATTATAGATTTATTGTCTGAAAAAGTATTCAAAATTTACCTTGAAGTATTTAGAGAAGATACACTTATATATAGAAGGTTTGGAAAATTATAGAATTTTATATTTGAAGGGAAATTAACTCTTACATATCAATTTTACCTAAGGAGATAACTATTATATATTAATTTGAAGTCATAATTATTCCTAAAAAACTATATATTTTATAGGAATATTATGTGCAGAATGTGTATTCTTCTTCATAGTGAACCAATAAAATATTTAAATGAAGTTTTCAATTGATTAAAATTCTATATATTATATTGAATCTATTTTTATAGAATATCAAAGCTATAAAACAACTATTATTTCAAGGTATTAATTTAGGAAAATAACTGAGTATTTATAAGTGATATTCCATGAAATAAATTCTCTAATGGTTATGTAGAATTAAAGATACAAATTTTTAGGTAGATTATTTTAAATTTTAAATCATGTTTGTTTAATGAATTTTGGTCGATATTACTTCATTATTTATTTTATGAGAATAAATTATCCAAGTGGTATATAAAATTCAATTTTTAAGGATAAAATCATGTAATTATTTAATTATGTGAGTTCCCACTTTCAAGGAGAAAAATGTTGATTACATTAACTGAAAAGTTTCAAGATATATTATATATATATATGTAATTTCTCTAGGTAATTTGATGGAAGCTACAAAAAAAAACAAGAGAGGGGAAAATTATAAATATCACTATTATTATCAAGTGTTACAATTATAGATTATGATTTAAAAGAAGATATAAAGGAAAATGAGTAAGAGGAATAAGGATAAAAAATGATAATATCACTTCTTCTATGATATCTTAATGATTTTTATAAAGTATTTTTCAAATTTTTCTTTTAGAGACTTTCATAATATCTAAAATAAAACTTATCACTTATTAGTTTACAAAGTTTATACCTTTTTGGTGAACAATTTTTTAACCATTTATATATTTTCTACTTCTATTCAATATTTTACAAGTCTGGTGAGATCATTGATAGGGGGTGAGTGAAATAGTGATCCCTTTTATTTTTATGAAATTATCTTTTAATTCTACCTCTATGACTGGTTAAAGTCTAATCCTCTATTTATTACATTTCTTAGTCTTACTTGAGTGAAGTTGTATATAAAATAAAGAACATAAGTGATTTATAATGTTAGACATTTAAATCCTACTCCTTGCTTAATTTATGTCATGTTACAAGACCTTGTTTCTCTAATTTAAATCGCTGAGTACAAATAAAATATATATACCAAAAATCATAGTGGAAAATATCCCAAAATTCCTAATATATAGTGATTATAACCACTATCTCCCTTCGGGTTCTTTATACTATAATCCCTCCAATTGAAGCTATGTCCTGAAAAACTTCAAACATCTTCTGACATGGTGTTTATACTATCTCCCAATAGTTCTGTAAATATTACTCCTAAACTTCTATTTTAATAGGTTTTGACTCCCTTTATCTACTAGTGTAATTGTGGTTCAACCTTGTTCTCCATCAAGTATTCATGTCTTGGTCTTCCAATGAATCATTGGAAATCCTCGAATTCATCTCCCAATGATATTAGGACATCATAGGTACATTTTTTCCCACTACTCGCTTTCTCCTTGGATTTAACACTTTATAAACAATATTGGCTTCATCCTCCATCTTCACCGCATAGAAAATTCATAAATGTAATTTGATTATTCTCCCTCAATACAGAATAGTTCACCTTTTTTTTATATTGGGTTCTCTAAAAGTATCTACACAATATTCTTGATTACCATCATATATTATATTCATAGAATTATTTTAAATTTTTTAAATAATATTTCTATATTAAATATATAAATTACCTTGATTTATGGTAGGATCATATCATTAAAATTCTCATTCAAACACTCATTTAAATCGAGTCAAGGTCTTCCTTAAGACTCATGACTCTTTCCCTCTTCATGATATTAAAAAAAATATCATAGAAACTTCAAATCTCCACAACAACCACAATTTAAATTTATTTTAATGTATCCATATGCATATAGAACTTTTATATGGAAATTTACTTCTATGGAACATAACTCATATCAACTTGTCTAGAATAATGATGTACTTTCATGATTGTGATTTTTGAATCCCTGAAGTATAGTTCAATGAATCTTCTAATTTATTTCTTTAGAAAACATAATTATGGAATTATTAAATTTTTTAAAGGGTTCATTTATACCTTTTGATGTTGTACCTTACAATGGTACCTTATATAGTTTAAACCTTAAAAGGCACTTATACCATCCTTATAAGGTCATCATACCAACCTTATATGGTATTTCACAAACCTTACACATGCTTGTATCAACATTAAGAAGACTTGTACCAACCTTATGGATATGTACCCCTACCGTAGAGACAGTATATATCAACCTTACATGTATCCCCCAAACCATACGATGACTCACATCAACCTTACAAAGTCTTGTACCAACCTAATATTTCCCTATCCAAACCTTATGAAGGATTATCTCAACCTTATGAAGGTAGTGTATCAACATTATGATATCTACAAACACCTAAAGAACACTTAAAAAATATTTTGAAACATTATTTTCAATCTATAAATATAATCCAAAGGTTCACATTACCATTAACTAACAATGTTCATGTTCATTGATTAATGGATGAATCCTTTAACTACCATGCTTTCTTCTCTTCATTTTATAATTGGTATTTAACATTTCGACTTCATCAAACTTATTATAAACACATTAATTTTTTTATATAGTCCTCTAATCATCAAATATTATCTTTTACATGAATAACATCACAAACAATCATCACTTGTTTTGAGGTTTTTTCCTTGAATATGTTTATGAAATATCTTCAAGGTAGAAAGTATTATTTTTATTTTCTTTTGCAAAAAAAAAATTCATTCTCAATATTATTCCCTGATTGTATATTATATTTTATTATTCTTACCTCTAAATTTTCAATGGCATCGCTTAATAATTATATCCACACTTTTCTAACATATATTAAAAGACTTTATTATCTATAAAAAATTCAATCCACGCATGGGTATTTTAATAACCCCCTTTTAAATTTTTTCAATATCAACAAGATCCTATTTTATAAATTTGTGTGCTCATTTAATTTCTACACCTTATTTATTATAAATTCAAAGGAATATGAGATTCTTTTCACCTCATCTTATTATTGTTATATCTTGAGAAAATGATTCATTCATCAATTATTAAGGAAACTTATCCTCTTAATTTTCATTTATGAATTCCACCATAATTAAATTATTGATATAATTATAATACCATATACATTTATTATAAAAGATATTTGAGTTAGAAAAATCTAATTCTATGTGGGATAACTAAGTATAGAAAACAAGAGTGAGTAAAAAGGCGATCAATGAGGTCCATACATTTCAATGCATGTGATACCATACTAAAGATTCTTAATTTAGTGGTTATTCAGTATATTTTTCAAAAATTATATATCCCACACTAAACTCAATAAACGAATCATAAAATTTTAAGGTAAAAATAGATAAATATTACTCTATCTTAGTTTTCCCATAAAAAACTCCCAATTTTGTAAACATGTTTCATATAATAATAGAAAGGTTATTTAAGTGTGATTATCATACCCCAATTTAATTTTTTATAGGTATGTTTAAAATTATAGATTAAAAAAGTTTTTTGTGTTTTGAAATCTTGACCGCACTGTGATTTACTGTTCTATTTTACCCTTAGACCACTATTTTAAATAGGTTTTGTATTGAAAATGCAAAATATAATAACAAATTTCACTTTATGTTTGATTCAATAATATAATTTTATTCACTTTTAAAAAGGAAAATTTTACTTGTTTTGATGTCTTCATTTTAGTTGGAGTTCATTTTGAGGGCCTCAGAAGAAGTTGAAGAATAATGGGCCAAAATGTGTAAGATTTGAAGCACACTAGTGGACTCAAAATAGACACTGAAGATAATACGTGCATTAAATTGTGATAGTTTTTTTCTTGTATAAAATTAATTGGGATAAAACTTATATTAATAAACCCAATCCCAATTCTTCCATTAAGGGGCCCAACCTAACCAATATTTATAGGAAAAATAATTTTCACGAAGCCAAAATTTTGGTTATGTATTGTAAAAATATCTACCATTGTATACATTATCAGGATACCAAATTTGACATAAAGATATAGAGGAGGTATTCCAATAATATTTTTCTTTTTTCCAAGTTATGATAAGGATTTTTATTATCCCAAAACCATGGTCCAAGTGGTATCATGAAATCCATGTTCCCAAAACCACCTCCCATTTTTTCTATAAAAATGAACCTTAGGCACCTCATTTAGGAGTTCTACCAAGAAGAAAATCTATTCTATTGTGGAGAACCAAAGGAATATTATACACATTAATATAAGTTATGGAGGATTTGGGAAGCACTACTTCATTATCTTTGTCTTCCTCCCCTCCCATGGAGTTCTAAACTCCCCGTGATCCCCTAGGGAGGAATGTGGGGTAAATCTCAGGATTTATTTTGTAATACTTGAAAGATCTTTTATATTCAAGGTTTGTGTGTTGTTTTTCATAATACCATCTTATTATTTTATTTATTTATGTACTGGTATGTCATGATTAAAACTATATGATCATTTTTGGGTACCCTTTCATTTGATATTTCGTACACAGTTCAACATTTCATCATCTATATTTTAATTATGGTGTTTGTGTGGTTCATAATGGTAAATTTAACTCTCATTAACACTATAAATTACATGTAAATTTATTTCATGGTATCAATAATAAATAAAATACAAAATTGGATAGTTCATAGATTTCTTCATATGTTTCCTTGGTGAGTTCTAGTTATAAAGTCGAACACAAATAACCTAATAATAAGAGATAACCATTGAATCATTTTGTGTTTTCAATGTAACCCTAGGAGGTATCCTAGTATAGAATCAGTAACATTATGGTTCTATGTGTTAAAAAATAGGGATTAAAATATCTACAACCTTTCTATTTAAGTGATGAAGGTTGATCATTATGAGAATTCTCCAGGTTGATCACGATTTTTCAAATTTTTTTAATTTTTGATTTCTTATATCCTTTGAGTTTATATGTTTTATATTAAAAAAATGAAATTTCTTATAATTATATTACCCTTTTTCATAATAAAACCACTTTTTAATTAATTATCTAAGGCTCCATTGAGAGACGACCTAGGGTTCCTGCTATATTGAATAAATTCTAGTAAAAACTAAACTAATTTTGATGCACTCGAAAATACAGTGACATAGACACCTCTTGTTTTCTCTCCCTAAAGGGATTTCCAAAAATTATTATATTCATGGTAGTTTGCAAAATTCATGCTGTGAATTATTTTTTTATAATCCAATAATGAAAACCTTACTTTTCTCATTAAATTTCATGAATGTTAGTGAAAAATAAACAAGAGACAAGGGAATACTAAGGGGTTATCCTTTATATTAAATGATATAATAAAGGTTTAGAGTTATCAATGATCTAAGATTACCCATTCTTATCAGTTTTGGCACTTGAAGAGATATTTATGCCCCATTTTCTAATTTGTTGGTTATGTATCTTCATAAGAAATATGGTTAAATTAGTTATTTCATCTTCTTATGTATATGAGAACTTATTATTATTTTGTTAAATAAATGAAAATTATTACAAATATTTTTTCCTCCTTATTTTCATTATTTTAACAATATCTAGTATAATTAATGAATCATTCCCTAAAGTCTATTTAGCTAGATCCTTCTTCCCATATAATATTTCACTTTTCAAGGATTCTTGTCTATATGTATCATAAAGATTTTTTCATTACATTTCTAAAATTATCATTTTAAAATTAAAACCTTTAATAGAGTGATAATGTCTCCTCATTCTTCATTGACTCATATTTACTCCAACATCCCATAGAGTTTACCTTATTAACTTATCAGTTACAAATTTCTATATTATGAGGTTATTTATTCTTCCCACAGAACTAATTCTCTTCCATAGAATTATTCATATTGATTCATTACTATTCCATGGGAGACAAATGTTAATAAGATAGTTATAGGATTTATTCTAAAAATACCCACAACACGAATAGTATCTTTTGAAGCTTGATCTTAGAAAATCTTGGCGAGTATATCTATTAAAAAGAGATTAATTTACATGTATAATCCATATTTGGTTTTCCAAATTTCTTAGGGTTTTTTCATTTCTCAACTCATATATATATATATATCTCTTTATAGTAGTATAAATTTTTTTATGACTTTCTTCATTCTGGAAACCTCTAGTTTGAGTTTCATATTTTGCAGAACTGAATAAACCAAATTAAATATCACTAGAAAAAATTGAACCAATTTTTACCTCTTTCTTAGGGAAGGTGTTCTTAGTATATTTGGATGATTTGTCATAAATCTCCATAAAATTTTTATAATTTTATCTCATGGAAGAAACGTAGTTTTAACTTCGTGGTACTTATATAATACCTCAGGTATCTCTTCTAATTTTTAGTCAGTTTTTTATTGAGATCTTATAGTATCTTATATTTTTATATAATTTTAACCATGTAAATTTTGATATACTTTATGTGATTACATTCTTCTACATATTCTCTTATATTCTATATTTCCATGTAATTTACTATCTTCGTGATCTTGAATTATTTTTCAAGGAAAACATTTTTTTAGATCTCAACATGCATTTAGTGCATCCCCATCCTTCCTCACGACCACCTCTTGATGGGTATTTATATATTTTAACTCAATAACTGAATATTATTTGATTTTGAGTGATAAATTCATCATTTGGATCACTCCAAGTTGATGAGTCTTCCATTTATTCTCTTCCCATTGAATTCCCCCCAAATTTTCTTGAATACTTCTTCTTAATTCTAGAGTTAGATGTTCTATATTTTCCAGATTTTACCATATAAAGGTATCATTTCTCATCATCACTTTTAGATTTATAAATTTTATTTTTTGGGAAGTCTATTTAAAAATTATCAATGCCTCCACAATCAAATAATTTAAGAAAAATTATACCATAATATTTTACTTTACATCTTCTAATGTTCTTAGAGTAAAAGTCCATGACTTTCTTATGCTCCTCAATCCATACATCATAAATTTTGAGTCTAAATAAGTTTAAAACTTCATTTAATTATGTTTTTACTATTTTATTGATTTAAATACAATATCATTATTTTATTTATTTTTTAATATCATCACTTTACTCATTTCATTATTAGGATGGGTATTGTATATCTCATCAAGGGATATATATATGATCTCCTCAAGGGATAAAATATTTTGGTTTAATATATCTAAAAAATTCTTCATAAGATTATTCAGAATAGAAAAATATTACATATTATTTCTAAATCATCTAATATAACTTAAAATATCACTAAGTCTAGTAAATTATTTATTTATTCCCTCAGCATCAGCTATCTATATTTCATCAAACGTTTTTATCCAAATCTAATGTTTTGATTCCTTATTCTTAAAATTTTCTTCAAAAAAATTCTACATATTTTCCTACATCACTTTGGATATTTTAAGTCCCATTATATTAATGTATAATTTTTCAGATAGATATCACAAGATGAAATTTCTAGCTTTCCCATCCAGTTCAAGATTTATCTTTTTAGTATAAGTCATGGGAGAATCTCTTTCAAGTGTAGTAAATCACACTGATACAATATCACTCATCTAAATAAATTGTGATAAAAATATGGAAGCATATAGTTATTCCATACATTAAAATTATTTCCAGAAAAATAGGTACTCTTATACTATTGACAAGATTTATATTCTCTATACATCTTCTTAGATCTTCCAGAGGCAACCTGGATTATCTTTGATACCACTTGTAAGGCCTAGGTCCAGAGGGATCACTAAGAGGGGGGGGGGGGTTGAATCAATGATCCATTTTTTATGAATTTATCTCTTTTAATTAAACTTATATGACTATTTAATGTCCAACCCTATATTTATTTTCTCTTGTAACCTTACTCGATTTAAATAGTAAATAACGGAAAAAACATAAGATGTTTACAAGGTTAGACCTTGAAAGCCTACTCTTTTAAAGGGCTAGGTAGAGTTATGAGACATGGTTTCTAAAATATAAATAATTGAGTATAAATAAAATATATCTTCCAAAAATATTGGTAGACAATCTCTTGAAATTATTGGTTTCTAGATATTACAAGAGTAACCTCCTAATGGGTTCTTTATAATGAAATCCTACCAGTTTAATAAATATCTCAGAAGCCTTTGGCCATATCACGATGTAGTATTTATAACACAACCCAAAAATTATTCAAAGACTCGTCCCAAAATCATCCTTTAAAAAGGTTTTTGAAACCCCATGTATACTGGTGCAGTAGTGTGTAGACATTTCTGTCCTTCAAGTCCTCACACCATGGTTTTCCAATGTATTACTAGCATTGTTCACCTTATTCCCCTAATGATATGAGGGTATTATATGTAGAGGTATGAGTTTCATGCTACTCAATTTATCCTTGTAATCAATATTATGGAAACAAAATTCAATTTATACTTATTATTTGAAGAAAAGACAGTCTTAAATGCAATTATATTCTTCTCCCTTGATACACAAAAGTTCAATTATTTTTTTGTATCACGATATCTCAAAATCTCTACACATTATTTTCCATTTAATACATATATTATATTTTTATAATTATACTGATTTTTTTTTAAAAAATATTTTTATATTTTATATGCAAAATTCCCTTGAGTTTTTTAATGATAATATCTTTTTAATTCACATTCAAACACTAATTTAAATTTAGTCAAGGTCTTTATAAATACTCATGCTTCTTTTCTGATTCACGTGATAACACAAATATCAGTGCACCATAAAATATGTAAAACATCTATAATTTAAATTAATTTGAAAATATCCATTTCTGTATGGTGAAATGACATGGAATATTCCTTTTTTAATCATGGAAAAAATCTCATCTTGGCATGAATCATGATCCAAATTCATGATTATGATTTTTTAATCATTAAATCATGGTCTGAAGCATCATCTAATTTATTTTCTAGAAAAGTAATTCTATAATTCTAACATTATTCAAAGGGTTCACTTGTACCTTATGAAGTTACACCATAAAATGGTACCCTACAAATTCTCTAACCTCATAATTTCATCATAACAACCTTACGAGGTCATCGTACCAACCATACAAGATCCCTCACCAACATTATGTAATCTTGTATCAAAATTATGAATTCTTTTACAAACCTTTAAATGATGTGATCCAACTCTACACATAGTTTGTATTAAAATTATACATATCTCCCTAGAACATTAAGATGACTCACATTAATCATGAGAGGTCTTGAACTGACCTCACATTTCCTTCTCCAAACCTTATGATGGATTTTACAAACCTTATGAAGGTAGTATAATAGCTTCATGCCATATCCAAACACCTCAAGAATAATTAAAACATATTTTTAAACATTATTTTCAATATCTATACATTATTAAAAGGTTATAATTATAATTAAACTACTGCGTGCTTTTCCAGTGCTTCATGGATAGATCCTCTAACTACCAAGCTAGATTCTCTTGATTTAATAAGAAGTATTTAATATCTTCACTTCAACTAACTTATTCTAAACATATTATCAACTATTATTGATAATACTCTAACCAAATGTGCTTATCCTTGATATAAATATCAATATAGGAAATCATCCCATATTTTTAGGTTTCTCCATTGAATATTTAAATTAATTTTCTTTAAGGAAAAAAATCATTTTACAAATTTCTTTGATAATAAATTAATGAATTCTCAAGATAGTTAAATGGAAACAACTAAGATATTCTTCTTCTAACTATTCAATTTGTAATGGTATAACCTCATCATTGATTACAAACTTATCTAAAACATATTTATAATGTACGTTGTTCAAAAAACAAAAAATAATGCATGGTCACTTCATGTTTTAAGTTTTTACTTATTGTATTAAGTATGAGAGATAGTGTCACAAACCAGAATAGGTTAATCTATGGTGTCACCTTAGTCATCCAAAAACAAGGCTTGAAGGGTATTCTTAATATACATGGTTTAAGAAATGGTACTAGAGAATCAATACGAGACTATGTGGGAAAAATATCTCCCTTAAATTATAGTAAACAATTAAAAAAATATTTTCTAAAAAATACATCATTGAGTGTCTATAATTTGAACATCTATACAAAAAAAATTAGACCAACAATAAATAAAATAATAAAACAAGTAATTAACAATAAAAATATCCCAACTCATTTATATCATCACAAAAGAATAATCCTATATAAATACACATAAGTTCCAATAAAATGAAACTATAAATAAATGCAAATATTTTCAAGTTATTCGATACATCAACACCCCCAAAATAAACCAAAACCCAAACCATATTGTAAGAACACCTCCATGTGGCCCATGATCACTCCCCATATCCATAGAGACCATCAAAAACAAAGAGAACGATGTAAAATATTAAAAAAACTATGATCCTATATAAAACATAATATCCACAAAATATCAACTCTAGATCCATTATAAGGAGATATACATGAGTTATTTCAAGGAAGAGGTAATCGCCTAAATCGATCACATTCTTTTTTAATTTTTATTTTACATCCTCTAAATCTGTTATATTATAAATAATAAAATAACTTATTTATAATAAATATAATTAAATATTATTATTATTATTAAACCACCTTTATTAACCCTCTTTAAATCAAATGGTAAGTGAAAATATTGCTCGTGCGTACGGATGACTTGCTGTCTCCACGCAACGATACAATTCATTTTTCATCACCATATTATATGGGTGGGTATTATTATGGGTATGAAATTTATATATGATAATTATTAAATAATTATACTTATTTAATGATAATATCATATCTACCTTCTTACCTTATAAAGGATAGTAAAATGATAACATCGATCGTGTGTACGTGTGGGCTACCACCTCCACGAAGCGATGTGATTCATTTTTCATTTATGTTTTATTTGTATAGTAATAAAGATAGATTTAATGGATTTGTAGATATATATATTATATAAAAATTATAATTTAATGTTTATTTATTATTAATGTCTCCTTATCTCTATTCATCAAAAAATTAAAATAGCATTTATGCATACGTACGACCTACCGTATCCATGAATGACATAGTTCATATATATATATATATATGTAATAAATGACTCTAAACATGTTTATAATGAATATATATGATACTTATATAATGATTAAAATTATTTATATGATTTAACCATGATAAAATTATAAGGAGCAATACTACCAAACCAAAACATACATGAAAAACGAAGCAGACATCACCCAAAATAGTAATTTTAATAAAGGATTTTTAACAAATGGGGGATAAATGGCTATAAGTAAATAATATATGGTATTATATATATGATTATTATTTTTAAATATATTTATAATAAATATATATTTATTATACATGAGGTTTCAATGTGCATGAAGGAAGTCAGACCTAAGGTAAGGGATTTTCATCTCACTTTTATTTATGTGAGACACATGCCATATTCAACTCATGTTTATTTTATGTTCTGTATATAATTTCCATGAATTTATTTTATGATTAATATTATTAATTTTATTGGGATTTACATATCCATATAATTTTATTTATTTCATGACCCTTGTGATTCAAAAGTTACCAAATTGGTAAGGGTTTTATGTTATAATCTCATTGTATATAAGGATTGTTTATGGTTAGGTCTCTGATGAAGAAATCATATGATTAATATCTAAAGAAACTTATTAATTTTATTATAATATGAATATTTTATAATAATACCTGTTTTCTTTCCATTTTCCTCACCTTAAGTACTCAAAAGTTTGAAAATATGTTTTTAAGGAAATTCGACTGTATTTTTCTCTTCGTCCGAAAAGCCTTTTTCATCCATATCTATGTTTTATAAAGTTGTTTTCAAGAAGGTTTTTTTACTATTATAATATTAATTTTGAAATTCATTTTTACCCATGTTTTATTTTTTTACAAAATAATTTTAAAATAGACTTCTTATCATTTTTTGAACGAGTTACTTTTTTTGTGACTTTTTTAAAAAGTATGAAAGGAATGATTTTTAACTTATTCAGCATGAATATAATTTTTTTCTTTGATGAAATATCAATTATTTAAAACTTCATTTACAAGTTTCCATAATTATTTTAAAAGAATATTTTATCCATAATATTTGATAATTTGTTGGATTTTAAAGGAGTGATTTCAAAATGGAAAGTATATTTTCCTCAAAAATATTTTTATGAACTCTAAATGGTATTTATATTCATAAAAGAAAACAACCCTTAATTTAACTTACGATATAATGAGGATATGGTAAAAGGATACAATACTAGTTATTTTTATATATTATTTATGTTTATGATGACAAGATGTTTATGAAACCTGTTTCTTTTTTAGGGTTATGCTATGATGAAATGATAAAATATATATGAAACCCATTTCTTTTCCATAGGTTATGATACAATTAAATGTTTAAAACAGAAATTTTTTTCATGGTATATAATATGATTAATGTTTTATGATATTTTGTCATACATATGTTTGATTTTAATTATGTGATGTGTGAGACTTATTTATCCCCCAATGAATTGAGTAAATATTGATATCTTACAAGATAAAAAGGACTGGAATGGGGAGTGAACCCATTACTATAATGAAAATTGTCCAATATGATAGTCTTTGTAGGGAAAGTTGACTACTATGTTGGTTTGGGAGTGAAACCAATCTACTATGAGCAACTTTTTAATCAGATTTTTGTACTAAGGAAATGATTTTCTATGATTATTTTTTTATTCCATAATTCCATGTCTTATGCCAATGTAATGCTTCAATGGATTATATTATTTGACTCCATTATGATTCATATCTTATGAACTACCAATATTTATTCCATGACTCAAGATTTTGATTTATGATATGTAGGGTATGCTTTTCAAATTTTATACCTATGTTTCATATCCTTATGTTCATGTTATTCTCAAGAGATCATTGATATATACTTTATTTACCCTTAACAAGCATCTAAGATCATCCTTTATTATGTTTCCTTCCCCAAAGTTATGATATATGATATTTATAAGAAGGGTTACTGTTATGATTTACTTAGTGAGAGATAATGTAGATCTTTTAAGAACCAATTATTTATGTGTCAATGATTCAAAAGGAACTAGACCTATATGATCCTGGATGAATTTATATGATATGAAATGAATATTCATATAAGAATATTTGATATATATGTATAAAAAGTGTTGGTTTCTTTACTTGGTAGCACAAAAAGGTTTAATTTACCTTTAGAAACTAGGATAAGAAAAATTTAATGAGAACCCTAGGGATAAGTATAAGTATGGGATAAAATCCAAATGTTTTGGTAACTATCATGAATGACCAAAGTTAAACCTAAGGTTTCATAGAAGAAGGTGTCATTATTTAGACATACTATAAATTAATTTTCATGATTTTGTGTTTTTCCCCTGTGATAATTGTTTCTCACACTATTATTTTTGGTTTTAGTTAATGCATGGAACCTGGAGGAATCATGTTAATACTGGATGCGACCAAAAATGAAATTATTACCCACTTGATAAACTGAATGATATTGGAGTTGGAATATAAAATATTATTTCTTTTCTCACATAACTTTCTCAAGCTATGAATCACATTGATATTCCAAATGATAAAGTGAGGTAACATCCTTCTATTGAGTCCTTCATGTGGTAACATCTTCTTTATTTTAGTGGGTCTGATGATCCACTTGTTGTTGAAAAATAGATCACTGAAATTTAAAAGATTTTTTTCATTCTCCAGTTTTCAAAACACATGAAATTTATTATGGATATTTATCATTTGGAAGTCAAAGAGGACCATTTGTGGACTCTTATCAATAAAATTAGATAAACAAAATAAATTAACACCATGGAGTGGGATGAGTTTAAGATCCTATTTTTCAATAAGTAATTTTATCACATTCTTCTCATTAAAATGGATAATGAATTCATTGAGCTTAAAACGAACGATAATTAATCCATTGGTACCTATTAGGAAAATTTTAGAAGACTTGTGAGGTACACTTATGAAATTATTATCCAACCTAAAAGTAAGGTCAATCTATTCTTCAGTGGATTAAACCAAGTCTCTAAAAAGAGTTATCCATAATAGAATTTAGTATCTGTGAAGAAATATTTAAATGTGACATCAAGGTAGATATGAATATTGGAGTTACCCATAAATATCATTATTTTGATATGAAAATAAATATGTAATTCAAAGAAAATTATAAAAAATTATTAAGATAAGAAGATAATATTTCCATTATACTCCAAGTGTAGAGGGAATAATGGAGGAAATTGTATTAATGGAATTGGTAAATTTTATAAGTTTTTGAAAGGAAGGTCATCAGGAAATTCAATTCCAAATTAATGAGAATAAGTTAGATAATTATGTGAAAATATATAAAACATCATATAAGGCACCACCCACACTCTAGGGTTTTAAATTCAAGGAGAATGGGCATTATACAGACCAGTTCCCAAATCTGAAGGTTAACGAGGATGATCGACATAAAAAAAATCTTAATCCCTGAGAAAAATGGAAATCTCATGTGATCATTATTTATAATGAGGGTATGGTAATAAATAGTGAAAGGTACACTTTCCATCCACTATTGAACTAATAATATCTTATTAGGTTTTGGATCTACCCACTCTTTTTTATCAAAATAATTTTTGAAGTGTATCACTCTAACACATCAAAATTAGTTATTGAGTTACCATTAAAAACCCATAATGGATGATGATCACATATCAAGTCTATGATTATTCACTGGTTGATGTTTTTGGGGATGTTCTTCCTAAAAATCTTGTTACCCTCTAATTTGTTGATTTTTATGTTATCCTAGGAATTTATTGGATTTATTTACATAAATACTACATCAATTTATGAGGAAGGGAAGTCACATTTTATATTTTGAACCAATCTATGATATTCTATTAGTGTGATGGTAAATATGAACTTTTGATGGAAATCACATCTACTATATGGGTCTTGATTCCTATTCAGGGTGTACTTATATGGTTGGGGATAAACTCTACATCAAATATATGATTTTAATGTGGGAGTTGGTTGATGTATTTCTATATGAATTACCAGCTCTTCCCCCAAACCATTAAGTAGTTTTATCAATCAAACTCATTCCTAGTTCTATACCTATTTCAAGGAACCCATATAGAATGGATCTGATTGAGTTGTAGTAATTGAAGAAGAAACTCCAAGAGAATCTGGAAAGGGTATTCGTTTTGATAAGTGAATCACCATGGGGTACACCAATTATTTTTGATAATAAGAAAGATGGATCAATGAGACTTTGAATTTATTATTGAAAACTTAACAAAATCACCATCAAGAATAAGTATCATCTACCCCATATTGATGACTTATTTGATCAACTACACGGAGCTCAATACTTTTCTAATACAGACCTTCATTTTGGATAACATCAATTGAGATTCAAGAAGGAAGATGTTCCCAATACAACATTCCATACAAGATATAGACACAATGAATTTATAGTGATTACATTTGTTATTACTAATTCCCACAATATCTTTATTGATTTAATTAATATAGTATTTAGATATTACCTTGATCAGTTTTTTAACTATTGGAATGGTGTCATACAACCATGGGCCTATACCACGATTTTTCAAAAACCATTGGTATAGGTGGCCCTATTTTAATTCATAACTATTGGGATAGGCTGTTTAAAATAAGGATATCCCAATAGTTTGTAAGAACCATTGGTATATCCATAAATTATCTATCTAGCCACGTGATCTCTCCTTCTCCAATCTCATTCTCATCTATAATACCCTACCAAAACATTTTACATTCCATTTTCTACTCTACTCATGTGATCTTTCTTATATTATAGTTCCAATTCCATTATTCTTCAATATTAAATAAGAGACTTCCATATCATTCATGTATTCTATCAACCATCAATTTAATTTTTATTCTTGGTCTAAAACACCATAGTATATTCTATTTTTTGTCTTCATTAATTTTTTTGATATGTATAAATCTTTTTGTGACTATTGAAACAAGGGTTATCCAAATTTATATTGAAGGGCAATTTGTTAATTTTTTGGTTGTTTATTATTTCTTTATATTTTTTTCTACATGGAATAATGTGATCTATATAATTTTATTTATTAGTGGATTATTTTTTAGATCAATCCCTCTAGGGGAATTGTTTAGTGATGGGTTTCTCACTATAATTACTAGCCTTGCATTTTTGATATATGGAACCTAATTTGGATCTCTTGGGTAGTTTTTTAAATTATTATTTTTAATTTTCAGTTTTTTACTATCATGTGAAAAATGATTCACTTTAACATACCTCAGTATGAGATGGGTTTCTCACTATAATTATCCCCCATGAAAATAGTTTTCTAATTATCAATAGACTTTCACTATTCCCTATTTAAGGGGATATCCACTAAAGCACCTATCTACATGTCATTTATGCCTCATCAATTTATCCACCCAATTACACATAATTTAAATAACACTCCTAGGTATTTATACTTCATAAGGCACATTATCAAAATTAATTCCTTAAAACTCAATGGATGAGGAATCAAGCAACTTATCACATTATTCCTTGTATTTGGAACATTATTCAATTCAACTCCATATATATCATCATAAAATATATAATTCATTAATTTTAAAAAGGATCAACTAAAAAATTTGGAGAGAACACATATATCACAATCAATATAAAAACATGTATAATACAAAGGGGGTATATTTAAAGGACCACTTATCTTATAAGTGATGAAATTCCATCTTTAAGCATCACCGGGTCGTCACTTTGTTAGAATTTCCAAGTGTACTAGTTATTTAACTTACACATGAGGCCCTATGTCATTCCATGAACTACTAAAAAATTAATTAGAAAATTGATAATAACTAATCAATTTATTTTAATATTTTTTAAATACTGATTAAGTCATCGAGTGACCGTACTACACAGAAATTGTGAATAACCACCTATATACGGTCTTTAACATATCCTATTAACTATCCAAGAAAAAATATCCATATTTAAATAAAACCATATTGAATTTAATTAGATTTAATTTAAAACCAAATGAAAATACCAACATGAAACATACCTTCAACAAAACAGCTTGTGATTGTTTAAAAATATCATCTCAAGACATCCTATACATAAGGAACAAGAAATCCCATTGAAAATTGGATGACTCAACAATAGTATGGTGTCTTGAAGAGATCATATATTTCCCTACTTCATGGAACTCCCTAGAATATGTATCTACACACATGGGTTAATTCAGATCCATAACACTCTTTTCCATTGGAATTTACTATTGAAACTCATTTATACTGGTCTAATGATATGCTCAGTTCATTTACCATCACACCATATCCAAATCCATGAAATAAAAATGGCTAAAATTCAGTATCATACCTCATAATGATTTAAGACAAAATTGAAAAAGTTTCCATTTCCTAATAATTTTACTTTCACATGCAAAATAGTCCTCAAAATTCTAGATCACATTATTAACAAAACTATAACATTCAATACCATGTTACCAGAATATTTTTTGACTGACCACATAGCATACAAAAAAGAACTGGTTATTCCTCCTCTATCTTACCTTAATCAAAACATCAAGTGTCTTCTAACTACTCATATGTAAATAACTGAATTATTATTCCATAACACTTGAAGGATTCCTAAAATTTCTCAATAGATACATTGATGTCCAAACCTAACTTGAAGTATAATATCCAAGGTAGGGTCACTACTATCCACAATAACTATCATGATATCACCATGAGAAAGAAATCTTCTCCAATTAGACACGTGGTCAATACTCCCATAACTGGGTTTCATCTAAAAATATCAATCCTTTATCCATCCTTGAATCATGGGAAAATAATCCTTGAAAATTTAAAAAATGAAATAATTTATTAGGGTTAAAACCTTAAACAAGCATTATATACTCCCCACCATATGGTTATCTTAATAATCCTCCAAGATTTGAAACTCAAATGGTTCCATTATCACACACATGTAACTTATACCAAGCCATGCCTAATGTAATTCCAATATAACTGATTAGGATTATCTCCTAGATCTATCTTTCCATCACCCTCAACCCATCACTTATTTCATCCCTCAGCATGATGAAATTCCAAACTCATACAATAGGATTCAGGTCTATATGCATGTAGGCATAATATTTAAAAATATTGGTCCATATATCAAAAATGGATGTTAACTATTCCATAACACAACAGATGCCTCATGCATAAAACACATGCAACCGCAATATCATCTAAGCATTATTATTTTACACTCTCATATTACAAAATCCATATTTTATATGGAACAATTCATTACATGTGTGTGTTTTTCACCTAGAGTACATGAAAGATTAATTTTTTCACACTCCTATGTAACTATATAGGTAATAGAGTTCCATACTCTAAGAGTCACATGAAAATGAACCTATAATCACTCTATTAAACTAATAACCATGATCACCATTCATGTCAATCACATCTATAAAAAATCCCTCATCACTCCTCTTCAAAATTGGATATCTCACTCATTTCAAAGTCTACTGTACGAACATCCACCATAATGGAAACATTCCATAATCCACATCAATAACCCATACTTTCTCCACTTGAGATCTACCCATTTAGAGTCATCATCAACCATCCCCTTAAAAACCACAAAAAATTATATAGGGTTTGGCATCCAAATTATACTTCCTTCAAAAACATCATTGATACTAATGTACTTCCACTGAAGGTTCATTATTTATAGAAATACAATGCATAATCTGGCCTACAACATATATAAAAGAACCTTTTTTGCAATAATTTCAACGTGAGAAAGGATTCACTTTAACATTCATCAATATGATAAACCACTAATTATGGATTTATCCAACCTAAATTTATAATTTATGGGTTCTAAAAAATATGTTTACCTAGAAATAATAACATTTTATACTTTAATATATATAATGAGAATAAAATTAGTTAAAAAATGAATAAAATAAGAGAAAAATTAAAACAACAATTTTAAAAACAATTTTTGGTAATATTATCTATAGTTATTACTCATTGATATAATGGAATTTAATATATGGTTTTATATTTATTGTATCTTTTATATATAGTATTTTATTGTCTATTATGTTATGATTCCCATATAGACTAGTGCATTAGTTATGGTTTAATATAAAGTGAACAATTCTCATTTCGTTAAAAATATTTTTGATTTAACTTAAATATTGTTTAATTTATTTTATGACATGACATATAACATTTTTTTACAGAATGGATAGAAGTTGGATGTATGAAATTGGTTGGATCTCAAGTGATTTTAAAATCAAGTTGGACAACATGTTAGACTTTTCATTTAACAATGCTTAAGATAGTGGTCATATAAAATTACCATGTTATATTTACATTGGAAGACCTTAGTTAAGTCATGAATAAGTTAGTTACCATTTAACCAAATATGGTTTAAAAAAAATTACTATTTCTGGTATCACAGTTGGAAGAAAATGAAATCTTAAAATTTTCATGATCAAATGAGAAGACTAGATTAAAGAATTTATTAGATGACTAGTTTCCTTTTATTCTTCATCATGAGAAATAAAGGATTTCGACCCAAGAATAGTTAAATATGAGAACACAATATTCATGTAATTAAAATGATGATGTTGACATGGTGAAAAAATTGAATGATTCTTCCATGAATCCAATATATCAACAATGTGGTAAAATGAAAAAGTTTATATTTTTAAACCAATTGTTTCATGGGATAACCATGTATGGGATTTCTAATAATTTCATAAATTATATTATTAAATTTTTTAAGGACTTACTTCTAGATAATACAGATATTATTTTAAACTATTACATGTCAATAAAGTTAGTTGATGAACTTGGATTTTATAAAAATAAAATTCACGATTTCATGAAGTATTATAGCTTATCTTGGGAAGAAAGTACTAAAAATGATTGTATAAAATGTTTCATATCCTAATGGAAGCCAAATGTGGATAAAACACAATATTATATCTCATAAAAAGTAATTTTTAACTTTCCATTGATTCCAATACTCCATAAAATTTTCATGTATAATGAAATATCAATAAATATGCGATGAAATGATATTAATATAATGAAAGATAATGATGAGTTCATTCATCATATAGATGGATTTTCCGGGAAAAAAATTTGATTCTTGATATCATGATTTTGAAAATGAAATGCATAATATGAGGTTGGGTAAATCATGTGACGATTTTAATCTATTTGGATAGATTCTAACTTCACACACCACATGGATAGTTTTCATACACATTTATAACTATCCTACATGGATGTGTAAAAAAACATTTCACTTTCATGATTCTACTAATATCTGGTCCTTTTAATCCTATAAATGATATAGATGTATAAAAAAAACCTTTAATAAAATAGTTTAAGAATATTTATAATGTGGGTGTGTGCACATAGAATTCATTTTCTAAAGATATAATTCTGATGCGTACTGTGCTTATGTGAATGATAAATGATTTTCCTTCTTATCAAATGATTTATGGTTGGTGCATGAAGGGAAAAATTTCATGTTCTATTTATATGATGAATTCATGATCTATAAGTCTTAAATATCACATTTCTTTTAGTTTTATTGGACATCAATGATTATTTACAATGTATCATCCATATATAAATAGTCGTTGAAGGTTTGAAAATACCATGGAGACCAAAAATACACCTCAACATATGCCTAGAATAGATGTACTTAATGAATTTAAATATTTCCATTTTTAATTCATGAAGGGTCATATGAAAACTATAAATATGAATAATTTTTTCACTGAAACCAATTACAATTGGAATAAGGAAATCATCTTCTTTGAGTTGCCTTATTAGTCAACCAATTTGTTATGTCATTTCTTTGACGTAATTCACATTAAAGAAAATATATGAAATTGTTTATTTCAATTATTATACATGTAAAGGAAAAAAAAATATGATTTATGATCTCTATGTTAAACACCCCAAGATTCCATGGTACGTTTCCCTTTGAATAATGCAATGGCGTGCATTGTACGCAACTTTGAGATTCTAACACACCACAACCAATCAAACTAGCTGTTATGAATAGTAATACCTAATTTTTGAAATTTTATAAATTATATATCTCAAAATGGACTTCATTTTTGGATTCGGAATATTGAAATTAACCTAGGGTGAGATTTTTGTACATTTCAGATAACTTTCATATTTTGATGAATAGTGAAAATTACTAGATTTTAATTAAAAACAACTTTTTTAATCGAAATAATTAATATTTATGATTTATGAATTTGAGTGGTTTTAAAGTATATTTAGAATATAGTTTTACAATTTAATTAAATTTTTTTCATTGGACATAATTTCACAATTAAACCAGACATAAACAAGTGCCAATCTTTTGATAGTTATTATCTCTTAAAAACACGCTTTTTGTTTTGACAGCGGGAATTAATTTTAAATTAATTTCTTACACTTCTGTGTTTGGAATTTGGAAAAATGGATTACATATTTGGAATCAGGATTTTCAAATTGTGTAAATAGGTAACTTATATTTTTAGACATTTTGAATAATTACTTCAGTAAATATTTTATTTACAATGGTTAAAGGGTAAATCCGGTAAATAAGGGTTAAAAAATAATATTATAATAATAACAAATTACCCAAAAACGTGTCCTAACCTTATTGGTTGATACATGTCTGACCATGGGAATCTTTGGGTCGATTTTGGGACCCCATGGTGCCACTTGTAAGTGATAGGGACACTTTATTTTAATTAAGTTAAAATGAATACAAAAATGACACAAGCATATATCTTTTAGAAAAACATTTTTTACATAGGGTTATATATTTTTGATTTTAGACTATAAATATTCATTATAAATATAAATATATTTCATACATAATGGTAATTTATTTATAAATTTTAGATATTAAATAATTTAATTTATTTATGACACAATGGTGATGCAATAATTACCATAATAGTGAAAAATTAAAATTATTGATATTCTAGATACCCAAATAAATATAATTTGAGACTTTTTATGAATTAAACTAATTTTCTAGGTTAATATGAAATGTCAGGAATGATTTAATTAACTTTTTTCGAAGTAATAATTCTGTTATGATTTCTTCAAAAATCAATTATTGAATAGTGTCAAAATTGACATAAAAGAGTTTTTAAAACAAATATTATATTATTAATTGATATTAAATTCCTAAAAATATAAGGTTCGGCCAAGAGACTTATATAATGATAGGAGTATCATTAATGGACCACTTGGGGGTCTATTGTATGTATATAGTATGTTTATTAACCATATAATATAAAAATACAAAGAGACATTGTAAAAGTGAAACTAATTAACTAAGAGTAAATACTTAAAGATAAGGTTAATATAATGACCCAAACCTATATAAATTCTATTGGTTGAGTGTTTTTCTACCTATACCCACCATTAAAGTTAAATAATACACTTTGGAGCCATTAGAAACCGAATATGAATTTATTATAAAATAATATTTTTAGCTTTTCCAAAGGTGCCCCTCACCCCTCTTATAAAAGGGCACTCACCCTTCTCATTACTTCACACCTTAAAAGCCTTTTGGTTCGGCCAACACCTGACCTAATACTCTCTAAACTTCCCTCAATACAACCTAGATGCCTTAGTTTGATCAGAAATACAACCTAGGGAGCCCTTTTGATCAAATCAAAAGAAAGAACCCGCAGAAGAGGTAATGTTTTTACAACCCTTTTTCAAATTTTTTTCTTCTTCCACTTCTTCTTTCTTTGTTATTAACATTTTAAATTAATGAATCCAGTATATCCTATATAATTTAATATTATTATAAATATAGTACAACCATATTCAGTATTCTGTACATCCTTTGAATGACATGTCACCATACGTGCGTACGTACGGCTTACCGTCTCCACGTCGTGGTGTAATTTTCATTCAATAAATTATTATTTGGATGAGTATAATAATGATGTGTAATTCATATAAATAATAAATATAACATTATAATTATTCTGTCTATATTATATACCATCCAATTATATATTATTTTAACATCAAAAGAATGATATTGTCGCTCGTGCGTACGTACGGACTACCGTCTCCACGAACGCGATGAGATTCATTCTCCATCGTATCCATTCAAGTATAATTATCATTTGATTATTTAAAAATAATGTTTAAGGACTTGATATCATCATGTATATGAATAAGATACAACCTATCAATGAAAAAATGGCTTACGTATTAAAACATATAAAAGAAAACGAGTAAGTTAACACCCGAAACAACGATAATACTAAGATATTATTAACAAATCAATGTTAAAAGATCATATATGATATCATATTAATGTAAATTATTCTTTTATAATTCAATAATAATTATTTCACCATTATACAGGAGGTTAACCTATCATTTACCAAAGAAAAATTACAAAGTAAGGGGTTTCTTATCTCAATTTTAATTCCGTGAGAATTCCATTGTTCACCACTTATTTATTACATGTGGTGTGTGTACTGCCCATGTTTGTATTCATTGTGTAATATACTTTAATTCATGTATATTTACATCATCATTGTATGATCCTTCTTTCATGGGTGTATGTTATTTATGTTACCAAATCAATAAGGTAATTTTAAATTTCAATTTCCACTCATTCGGCTTTACGCATACTTCATTGATTATTTTACACTAAGATTATGTGTAGAATCACTGTTCATTTGATTATGTCATAATTTCCACTCCCCTTTCTGTGGATATAATTTTTATACACATAATAACTCCATTGATAAATTCTCAAGTCATCAGTACGAACTTGATAAGAGTAATTTTAACTCAATCTCCATTTGTTGAGTTAAATATCCAATTCATTGGTGTTGTTTTTACAAGAATATGTGTGAATGTCATCTGATTGATTTACACTAAATATCCAATCATATTGAGTGTATTTATATTTTTTACACATAATTATGTCGTTTATTTATCCTTAACCTAAGGATATGGTCTTTATAAGAGAAATCATCTCAATTTACATTTCATTGAGACTTCTTTGTTGTTATACACCAAATCACTTTTATGTGGTGTATATAATGTACTTTGTCATAGTATATCATGAATCCATTTATTCTCATGATATTAAAATGTTTTTATTACCTTAATTATTTTTATTCAAGGGTCTCTCTTTTGGTTAGAAACTCTAACTAGAATACCATTTTTTAAATTTTTTAAAGACTTATTCTTCTAAATCTTCCTCATTAATGTCCATGTTTTAAAAATGGTTTTAAGGATTTATTTATATGGACATTAAAGTTTTAAAATTAAAACTCATTTTAAAAGTTTCAAAGTGGTATGGGACACTTTGATTCAAAAATCTATTTTTAAACGGCTTCTTGACAAATAGTGTGACTTTTAAATGATTTCAAGAAAAGGGGGATATTTCTCTCAAATAGTTTTGATGGTTATTTTCATCTATGTCAAAATCATTCATTATTATCGATTGAGGTTAATATGATACAATACAATCTTCCATATTGTATCGAATGAGTTATGTTTGACTGTGGATGTGATATTTTTATACCATTCATGGTTTGTGGTTAAAGTATTGACATTTCGTATGCTAGTTTTGATACGAATGTTTATGTTATGTTTAAACATGTTCATATGAGTAATGCATTGGACTTAGTAAGTGACGGGTGGAGCCTGCTATAGCTCCGTGATACATCGATAGGTCTCATGAGACAAACTAGTGTCTTGGCACAAGGCCTTGGAAAAATCTTATTTGTAGTCTTGGCACGAGGCCTTGACTATGTGGTTATGATAGTCTGGCATTATGCATTCCATCATTATGAAAGTGGTTATTGATATTTCATGTGATTATTCGACTAGTAGAATATCCATGTGAATAAGTAAATGGCATCATTTAATTTTATCTTTTCCATATTATGCTGATGTTCAAGTTTAAAAGGCTTTTGTTTTAGTGATAAATTGCTTTAAGTGTTTATGATTATCAACCAAAGCTTCTGCTATATTGTTATCCTTACTGAGCATCTGAGATCACCCATTTCAATGTTTTATCTTTTCCCAGGATGTGAAGAAGTAATTTATGAATGACCTACACGGATAGTATGAGGGGATATGAAGACAAGATGTTGTTGTAGTTTTTTTACCTTATGATGTAATGTAAGACTTATGAATATATCTAGTGTTTCCAAGACTACTAAATTAACCGGTCTTTCGAGACTTGATCCTTTGTGATCATGCCAATGTTATGTAATAATGCACTGACTCTGGGTATCTATGGTCGGGGCGTTATAGTTGGTATCAGAGAAAGTTTAGTACAAACCTTGGAAGCTAGATTTAGATAAACTCTGATTAGAGCATATAGACCTAAGATGAACTTTGGGGATTAGTATAGAAGATCTTCCTAAAATTTTGGTATTGTAGAGATTTTTTGAGTTTTCCGAGCAATACATCCCAGTCTGGATACGAGCAGGTAGTGACGGCTCTGGCACAGATGTACCTAGGGGTAAAACCCGAAAACATCGATTTGAGCTAGAATCGAACGCGAACTGGTGCACAACAATGGGCCTTGCTGCACTCTTGGTTACGAAACTCCCGAGGGATATGCTTAGGATAATTTACATTTTCTTTACAAACCGATTTGAAGTATTATATATAAGATGAGAGTAAATGACCTTAGTTAATCCTAGTGTGTTTCAAATTGAAAATATGGTGACATGTTAATCTCTAAATGATTTTATGACTACTGTTACTCACACAATGCTTTCTGGTTTTAGTCAATGGCTAGATTGCAAGGAAGTCATAGTGACTTTGATAATGATGTACAAGGTGGGAATGGTGGTGGCAATGAGAAACAAAATGGAATGTTGATAGGCGTAAAAGATATCGTCTTTATGCCAAATCAATTTTCCAAAAATATGATCAACAATATATATATTAACCAATTCCCGGACTCAACAAAGAAGATAAAGGTGATGAATGTTAAGAGCTCCAGTAGTGGAGACCATGGAGAAAGAAATCCTCAATTTCCATCATGCAGGAAATGTGGAAGGAGACACCCAGGAAAGTGTCTCAATGGGACAAAGAAATGCTTTACGTGCGGGAAGGAAGGACATAAAGTGAAGAATTGCCGAATAAAAATGAAGAGTACTATGGAAGAAGATAAAAATGGTCCCAAGAATCCATTTACAGTCATTTTCCATAAATGTAGGGGTCCTGGCCATTACCCGAGTGAATTCCCTATTCTATAGGATATTTTCTTGGTCAAAGAAGAATCTATGTATAAATAAATGGTTGGAGAAATGTTTAAAAAGTATTAGTGCTCCTTGTTGATGGGTTTACTTTGGAATAATTTTCTCTTGTATTTTTAACCCTATAGTTTTCCATGTGAGAATGATATTTGAGGAAGAATTATCTTTTCTCTTGTGGATATAGTTATAAATAACCATTGGTTTTATATGATCGTTGGGTTTGAGGCAATTATAAGTTATTATAATTTGGGATGAAAATGCAAGGTATGAGATAATATTTGTGGTTAAATTATGTTATGGTTATTTTGAGGAATTTATCTCATTTTGGCAATGTTATAAAATATATTTTTAAAAAAAGGACAACACGCAGACCGTGTGACAACCCGTCGCATCGGACAAAGCTGTGGGAATCGAACCCAAAACCAAAGTGCGATTGGGATTTATCGCCTACCACTAGACTACGTGAAGTCCCTGGTTTGTGTGACTATTATTTTTAGTTAAATGATTTTATTGATCAATAATAATTTGATTTGGGATCTTGTGTCTTATCAAATGAATACCCTCAGTATAGGATACTGATTTGGTGATTAAGTGATAACTGTTATCTTGGAAGTTGTTCACTTTGTTGTGAACACTATATGCCCAAAGAAAATAGAATATTATGGGATTTCATTTGATTAGTAATGGTGGATTTTTATCTATGTTTTTATTGTGGATTTATAGTGATTTGGGTTATTTATGGAAATGATTAGGTTAATTACTTTTAAGTATGTGACTTTAAGAGTAATTAATTTCATTTGGAGATAAAATTTAACATGGAAGACTACATTATTATAAGTTTTGGGTTTTAATATTAGTTTGGATTATATTGAAGGATTTTAAGGACAATTTATTATTGAATGGTATTTATTTAACTTTGGGGTATTGATGGTTTAATTTTTGAAATTAAGATTAGTGTTTTTTTCTCTAATGGAATATCCATTTGGGGGATCATCAGATATTATACTAACCATTTTGGTTTTGATTAATCCTTAAAGACAAGGTAAATATATAGTTTATCTTACGTGGATCATGTATTTCTAAATATGTTTATTCTAGCTCTTCCATTGGGACCAAGTCTTCTTGAATACTAATTTTTCAAAAAAAATGAGTTAGTGGTAAAAAGTTATTAAAGAATGAAACTCTACTTAAAAAGTAAGTATTTATCTTTATGTTCTTAGTCAATATCATAAATGAATTCTTTTTCCTTATTTAATGTAACTTAAAACAAAAAATGTTGTCCGTTACTTTTCCTACTGGGAGACTAAGGACCGTTTGTCCCAACACAAGTTTGTGATTTTATTATTGTTAACTTTCTCCTGATCATGTTTTCTATCCCTCTCCATCAGAACTGAACACTTATTTTATCATCTATATCCATGTTTTCCTACATGGAATCCTAGTATGGGTTATCTTTGGATTACCTTTATACCTCTCTTCCTTTCTTTTAAAGTGATAGTTTTATTAACTCTTTTCCTGATCTGGGACTTTCCATTATATTATCTTGCCCAATTTTAAAAAAAAATTTGAGGACGCAATTTATTTAAGGAGGGGAGAATGAAACACCCCAAGATTCCACGGTACGTTTCCCTTTGAATAATGTAATGGCGTGCATTGTACGCAACTTTGAGATTCTAACACACCACAACCAATCAAACTAGCCGTTATGAATAGTAATACCTACTTTTTGAAATTTTATAAATTCTATCTCTCAAAATGGACTTCATTTTTGGATTCAGAATATCGAAATTATCCTAGGGTGAAATTTTTGTACTTTTCGGATAACTTTCATATTTTGATGAATAGTGAAAATTACTAGATTTTAATTAAAAACAACTTTTTTAATCGAAATAATTAATATTGAAAAATTATGAATTTGAGTGGTTTTAAAGTATATTTAGAATATAGTTTTACCATTTAATTAAATTTTCTTCATTGGACATAATTTCACAATTAAACCAGACATAAACAAGTGCCAATCTTTTGATAGTTATTATCTCTTAAAAACACGCTTTTTGTTTTGACAGCAGGAATTAATTTTAAATTAATTTCTTCCACTTATGTGTTTGGAATTTGGAAAAATGGATTCCATATTTGGAATCAGTATGTTAAAATTGTGTAAATAGGTAACTTTTATTTTTAGACATTTTGAATAATTACTTCGGTAAATATTTTATTTACCATGGTTAAAGGATAAATCCGGTAAATAAGGGTTAAAAAATAATATTATAATAATAAAAAATTACCCAAAAACGTGTCCTAACATTATTGGTTGATACATGTCTGACCATGGGCCTCTTTGGGTCGATTTTGGGACCCCATGGTGCCATTTTTAAGTGATAGGGACACTTTATTTTAATTAAGTTAAAATGAATACAAAAATGACACAAGCATATATCTTTTAGAAAAACAATTTTTAAATAGGGTTATATATGTTGGATTTTTGACTATAAATATTAATTAGAAAGATAAAACTATTTACTAAATAATTGTAATTTATTTATAAATTTTAGACATTAAATAAGTTAATTTATTTATGACACAATGGTGATGCAGTAATTACCATAATAGTGGAAAAGTAAAATTATTAATATTCTAGATGCCCAAATAAATATAATTTGAGACTTTTTATGAATTAAACTAATTTTATAGGTTAATATGATATTTTAGAAATTATTTAATTAACGTTTTTGGAAGTAATCATTCTGTTATGATTTTTAAAAAAATCAATTATTGAATAGTGTCAAAATTGACATAAAAGAGTTTTTAAAACAAATATTATATTATTAATTGATATTAAATTCCTAAAAATCTAAGGCTCGGACAAGAGACTTATATAATGATATTAGTATCATTAATGGACCACTTTGGGGTCTCTTGGATGTATATAGTAAGTTTATTAACCATATAATATAAAAATACAAAGAGACATTATAAAAGTGAAACAAATTAACTAAGAGTTAATACTTAAAGATAAGGTTAATATAATGACCCAAACCTGTCTAAATTATATTGGTTGAGTGGTTTTCGACCTATACCCACATTAATAGTTATATAATCCATTTTGGAGCCATTAGAACCCGAATATGAATTTATTATAAAATAATATTTTTAACTTTTCCAAAGGTGCCCCTCACCCCTCTTATAAAAGGGCACGCCCCCTTCTCCTTACTTCACACCTTCAAAGCCTTTTGGTTCGTCCAAAACATTCCCAAATACTCTCTCAAAGTCCCTCACTACAACCTAGAGGACTTAGTATGATCATAAAGCCAACCTAAGGATCCCTTTTGATCAAATCAAAAAGAAGAACCCGAAGAAGAGGTAATGTTTTTACCATCCTTTTTCAAATTCTTTTCTTCTTCCACTTCTTCTTTCTTTGTTATTCCCATTCTAAATTAATGAATCCAGTATATCCTATATAATGTAATATTATTATAAATATATTACAAACATATTCAGTATTCTATCCATCCTTTGAATGACATGTCACCATACCTGCGTACGTACGGCTTACCGTCTCCACGTCGTGGTGTAATTTTAATTCAATAACTTATTATTTGGATGGGTATAATAATGTTGTGTAATTCATGTAAATAATAAATATAACAAGATAATTATTCTTTATATATGATATAGCATCCAATTATATATTATTTTAACATCAAAAAATGATATTGTCGCTCGTGCGTATGTAAGGACTACCGTCTCCACGAACGCGACGAGATTCATTCTCCATCATATCCATTCAAGTATAATTATCATTTTATTATTTAAAAATAATGTTTAAGGACTTTATATCATTCTAGATATGAATAATATACAACCTATCAATTAACAACATGGCTTATGTAACAAAACATATAAAAGAAAACGAGTAAGTTAACACCCGAAACAACGATAATACTAAGATATTATTAACAAATCAATGTTAAAAGATCATATATGATATCATATTAATGTAAATGATTCTTGTATAATTAAATAACAATTATTTCACCATTATACAGTAGGTTAACCTATCGTCGACCAAGGAAAAAGTACAAAGTAAGGGGTTTCTTATCTCACTTTTAATTCCGTGAGAATTCCATTGTTCACCACTTATTTATTACATGTGGTGTGTGTACTGCCCATGTTTGTATTCATTGTGTAATATAATTTAATTCATGTATATTTACATCATCATTGTATGATCCTTATTTCATGGGTGTATGTTTTTTATGTTACCAAATCAATAAGGGAATTTGAAATTTCAATTTCCACTCATTCGGCTTTACGCATACTTCATTGATTATTTTACTCCAAGATTATGTGTATAATAACTATTCATTTGATTATGTCATAATTTACACTCCCCTTTCTGTGGATATAATTTTTATACACATAATCACTCCTTTGATAAATTCTCAAGTCATCGGTATGAACTTGATAAGAGTAATTTTAACTCAATCTCCATTTGTTGAGTTAAATATCCAATTCATTGGTGTTGTTTTTACAAGAATATGTGTGAATGTAATCTGATTGATTTACACTAAATATCCAATCATATTGAGTGTATTTATATTTTTCATACATAATTATGTCGTTGATTTATCCTTAACCTGAGGATATGGTCTTTATAAGAGAAATCATCTCAATTTACATTTCATTGAGATATCTTTGTTGTTATACACCAAATCACTTTTATGTGGTGTATATAATGTACTTTGACATAGTATATCATGAATCCCTTTATTCTCATCATATTACAATGTTTTTATTACCTTAATTATTTTTATTCAAGGGTCTCTCTTTTGGTTAGAAACTCTAACTAGAACACCATTTTTTAAATGTTTTAAAGACTTATTCTTCTAAATCTTGCTCATTAATGTCTATGTTTTAAAAATGGGTTTAAGGATTTATTTATATGGACATTAAAGTTTTAAAATTAAAACTCCTTTTAAAATTTTCAAAGTAGTATGGGACACTTTGATTCAAAAATCTATTTTTAAACGGCTTCTTGACAAATAGTGTGACTTTTAAATGATTTCAAGAAAAGGGGGATATTTCTCTCATATAGTTTTGATGGTTATTTTCATCTATGTCAATATCATTCATTATTATCGATTGAGGTTAATATGATACAATACAATCTTCCATATTGTATCTAATGAGTTATGTTTGACTATGGATGTTCTATTTTTATACCATTCATGGTTTGTGGTTAAAGTATTGACATTTCGTATGCTAGTTTTCATACTAATGTTTATGTTATGTTTAAACATGTTCATATGAGGAATTCATTGGACTTAGTAAGTGATAGGTGGAGCCCACTATAGCTCCTCGATGCATCGGTAGGTCTCATGAGACAAACTAGTGTCTTGGCATAAGGCCTTGGAAAAATCTTATTTGTAGTCTTGGCATGAGGCCTTGGCTATGTGGTTATGATAGTATGACATTATGCATTCCATCATTATGAAAGTGGTTATTGATATTGCATGTGATTGTTCGACTAGTAGAATATCCATGTGAATAAGTAAATGGCATTATTTCATTTTATATTTTCCATATTATGCTGAAGTTCAAGTTTAAAAGGCTTTTGTTTTAGTTATAAATTGCTTTAAGTGTTTATGCTTATCTACGAAAGCTTCTGCTATATTTTTATCCTTACTGAGCATCTGAGCTCACCCCTTTCGATGTTTTATCTTTTCCCAGGATGTGAAGAAGTAATTTATGAATGACCTGCAGGAATAGTATTAGGGGAAATGAAGACAAGATGTTGTTGTAGTTTTTTTACCTTATGATGTAATGTAAGACTTATGAATATATCTAGTGTTTCCAAGACTACTAAACTAATCGGTCTTTAGAGACTTGATCCTTTGTGATCACACTAATGTTATGTAATAATTCACCGACTCGGGGTATCTAGGGTTAGGGCGTTACACTATGTGACTTGGTGGATTGGGGTATTAGGCCAGAATTGCATCCTATGTGCATCAGTGAAGATAAATGGAATATTCTGTGTGCTTCTTATGTGATGAAACCTACATAAAAAATAAATTTAAAGATATAATAGACACTATTAATGTTATTTATGGATATTAAATAAACATATCAAAATGGTTCAATATAAGAGATTTGAATTTGAAATATTTGAAGAATAATGATTATCACATCCTTCTTTATGAGTCATTTACAATAGAAATTCATCAACTAATATCAAATAATGTAAGTGTTTAGGTTATTCGGTGGTTCTATTTTTATATAAATATTTTTTCTTAGAATTTTTCCAAGTATTTATTTCAAAAAATGTTGGAAGAGTAACTATTAGTTTTGTGTGATTTATAGAAAGTATTCTCTCCATCATTTTTCACATTCATGCTACATCTAACTGTCCTTGTTCCAACTGAGATACTTCTTAGAGGACCTATTTCTTTCTCTTGGATGTATCTAACTGAAAGAAATATGTACACATTAAAGTCTAATGTCCAGAAAAATACTTATACCAAAGTTTCTATCATGAAAGGTTAATAAGCTCAAGAATGCATGGATGCCTATTTAATGTATTTTCTGGATGTGACTATGAGATAGAACATACCAATGAGAAATGAAGAGGAGAAGTATGTGAAAATTGAATTCATTTTTCCATTAATTCCCTAAATAGGTGGAATTATCGGATCATATACATTGACCACATTAAGTCTTAAAGAGAGGGAAATTGATAGTCACATAGTTTTGGTTAACATTGATTTTTTTGATGTCTGCATCATATAAATAAATTTAACATGTATATGTTATATCATATCTTGTAATTGTACATATTTGTTAAACTATTTCTAATTGTTTCAAGAAAAATAAACAATTTCTATGTAGAAATCATCATTCTTTATATATGAGAAAGAGAGAGACTTTTCAGAGCAAATATTTTTCTTATTGGTTGAAATTTAAAATATATGTATTACTATAATAAATTAATAAAATTAATATTTATTTAATTTTAATATTTAATTATATTTCAAGTATTGATTTTACCTACCGAATCTATCTCTAAAGAAGTAAGATATTTTATTTTTTACCCATAATTTCATGGTTCGTGAATGAAAATCAATTGAGACCAATGGGTAGAGATTTATTATCACTGAATGAGAAATTAACGTGAGAGAAAAATATGTTGGTGTTATGGTAACTACCATAAAATCTATTATTCTAGTGCAACAAATATTAGACATCGATTTCAAAATTTATCTTATTATGGATGAATTAGAAAAATTCTAATATTTGATTATTTCTCTCATAGTCAAGTCACTATAATGAAATAAAAGTGGATTGATTCGATTATGAAGCATGGAACACTTATTGATGATTGTGGATTTTGAGTTATTTTAACAACCCCCAATCTTTCTACTGATGAGGAATATATATTGAAATTAATCGAAAACAAGTTTTTTATATGAAATATCATCTGTGACCTGAATTTGGGATCATAATTGATGTAATCCCAAGAAATATTTCAGATTATAGTGATGATGAAACTGAAACCATCACGGATTTCATTGGCTTTGACCAATTTATTACAAGTGATGAATCCAAGAGTTCAATTTTTAGAGTTGATTTTGAACCAGAATTTGTGGTGGGAAATATATAGAATCATCCATTCGTGTTCTGAGTTATTTTGGTTTACCTTGACTAGGGTTGTTCAGGTTGGTAATATTCAAATTTCATTAATATTTATTACCAATATTTTATATCTAAATTGAAATTCATGGTCATTTTCAATATATAATTGTTGTAGTTTTCTTTGAGTTTTATTTTATAATATTGAATTGAACTATATTAGAACCTACCAAACCAAAAGAAAACTAAAAAAGTTAAATTTGAACAAAACAGATGAATTTAATTGAAACATATTAAACTAGTTAGAATGAAAATCAAAACCAATTAAAAGAATGACCTAACCAAAAAATGAAAAAATTACCTAACCCAAAATATGAACCAAATGAAATAACCTAAAAAAAATAGAAAAATGAAAAAAATAAATTGACCAAAATAAACCAAATGACCTAACCATAATTGAGTTGGATCAAATTATAAATAAAAGAAAACTATATCATTCCCATGATAAATATACTAATTTTAACGTATTGATTTTTCTATGACACATATTTTATATTTTGATATTCTTCCCATAAAATATAAAATGATTTTTTATATCACTACCCATCCTTTATTTGGTTTGAAAATTGGTATTCTATAATTAAGTCATGTACCATAGGCTTTCTTGTTTAGATTACACATTAGTTTTATATTTTTACTTTTTTTTTCAAATGTAGGAAATGGAAAACATCAAAGAGATACAAAGGAAGCAGATGATAGAAAATAATTGTCGTATGAGATAAATGGGAATTCCACCTATGGTTCCTATTGTGAGTATTTTATTTCAAATTTCTATATAAAAAACGTATAGTTTCATGTGAATAATTTTGTTTTTAACTTTTAATCAAGATCCACCACCCAGGTGAAATTTATTCTCTAATGAGCCTCATGGTAGAAGTCATCATCTAGATGATGTAAAGGGGTGGTACTAGAGCTATGTTCACCAATTTACACACCTCGTCATATCCCATCCCTTGTTCTGAAATACTATCTATCACGTTTTTTTATCTCATAGCATCGTTAGAGGCACCTGGGATATTTAGGCCTCATATATTTTATTCACCATTTATATATGATCCTTTACATATTTCTTTCCCTTATCTAATTATGGATCGTACTCCCCAAATGTATTATACATTTCTATAGACATCTATGTCAGCTTCATTTCCTTATGTTGATGTCCACCAAATAAGAATAAGTAAAAACAAAAAGGAAGAAATATCTGAACGTGGATATTATTTTCCCCATGAGAGAAAGGAATAAGAGTATGGTTAAAGACTCCTGATTATGTGACCATTGCAGGGTCACAAGAAGTCTTCACATAAGGAACCTAACCCGTGGCAAGTATCGTGAAGCCCTCCTCAGCGAGCACCTTTGTTCACCAGTGTCTGAATGGTGACAATTAGATGAGAATCCTTGAGGCCACGTGGTTTGTCATTGGAAAGTACCATAAAAACCATCCAAAATACTTGGAAAATCATGGGAAGAAACATTTAAAAGAATAGACCCCTGGTGGTCAAACATATCACACAGAAAATCATCATTGGGAAAAATAAAATCCCTAGATGATATCCAAGACATCCAGTAAGACCTCCAAGCCTTCATCACAAATAACGGAGGAGATAACTATGAGTAGCTGAGAGGGGATCTCAGTCGCTAAAGGATATGGGGAGCACCCGTAAAGACATGAAACACCCCATGTCCTGTCCTATGCACCTCACAAAACCCCTTCGGCTCATCAGCCACGCCACAGGGAAACCTCCAGACAATTCTATGACACTCTAAGGAAAGACACATAGGTTTTTTCACAATACTTGTGCACTCTCATTTGATCCACATTGGTCATGAGAGTCACTACTAAAAAATTGATAAAAAATAACATATATTACTCAAGAAAACTCACATACCTATCATCCCTTGTCACATAAAATAAAATGGGTCAAAAGGGAGGAGGTGAGTGTTGTCTGACATGCTCCCTGAGAGATCCACGAGACATTGCGAGACCACAAAATAATGACTGTCACACCACATAAAGTCCCTTTTTATTGTCATCCCCACTACTTAAAATCCCACACGTATGTCCATACAACTCTGTGACACTCTAAAGACAGATAGACAGACTTGTCCCCTACATGCTCGCATGATCTTCATATGCCCTCTATTGGTCAAGCAAAACATCACCCAAAAATTAGGCATAAAACACAGACATTGATTTGAAAATACCACATTAGCCTATACATTTGTGAAATAAAACAAAGGAGATAGAAAAAATAGAAATAAAGAGGGGTCCTCGATCACTAAAATACATGAGAAGTTCCACTGATGACCAACACAACACCACAAGCCCTTGGTGCCATTTCTGCCTCACCTCGTAGAATCCCTTTGACTCAAGGACTTTTCAAAAAAATGATCTCACAACATATGACCCAAAATGGTCACATGACACATCTCCAAAAAATAGAGGAAATTACCTCAATACCATACATATAATCCTGCATGAATCTCGACCTTCGTCACATAAAAAAGGATATATGAAAGGATAAGGTGAGTAGGGTTCACAGTCGTCGAAGGGCATGCGATGCACCCAATGCACCCTCAGTGTGGTCCTGTGAGACCCTAATACAATCCATCCAAGGACCCATGGTTTTCTTTCAACAGTCATTTAAATCTCTCTGAGACCCTTGGACATGTCGACATAATGACATGGAAGTCCATCAAAGTACATGTCCTCAATATTCGATGATAATCCGATAAAGGATAGACACGCTTATGACTGTTGAAAATCATGTGGCACCCTTGATGTGGTCCACTATAGAGACTCGTGAAATCGTGTAACGCCAGACCCTAAATCGACTCCAGCCTGAACTCGCTCAAGATCAACCACAAAAACTAGTGAGTACACAGATGAATACACCAATAAATTCCCTACTCCAACTCAAAAAAGGGTTCAGTTGGTTGGTTCTTTGGTTGGATGATCAAAAGATAGATGTTTGGACCCAGACGACCACTATTCATATTGATGCTCAAACTCCAAGCTTTCACACACATCTGATCATGTGTATATCTGAATTTATGCTAGGTAATACACTAGTGTATCGCTTGAGTAGTCTTGTGCCATGAATAAAGCCCTATGCATGACCAATAAAAGATCACGTGAAGGACTTCTGGAGTGATGTGAAAAGCATGTCGCATGTCCTCCAGATCACATGAGACCCAAAAAAATGTCACTGAACCATACCAACGCAGTCACAACACAAGGGAAAAAACCATGATTCAAAGTAGAAATCTAAGTGGAATAAATGATCATGGACCTCCTCATGCTTCACATGTGTCGATCAAGAATATGTTATGGTACCATATCACACCACCCAAAGCTCATGAAATCCCTTCAACATGTCATCTGGGATATGTAGAACACCCTAGACATGTCAGGACAAGTCTTGAAGACCCTTCAAAAACACCACTTGGATCCTTGGAACCCTTTGAGTTCATTACCCTGGAGTAGAAACATCTTCAAGATGCACCACCTGACTCATATAATGGTGCCCACTCATGTCAGCCGAGTCTCATCGACACATCTAGACATGAAAACCCACCTCTCGCGGCACACCCTCTGGACATGTCGTTCTAGTCCCATGATGTCCCCACCTGTGGTGTCATCCAAGACATGAGACACCCTCTAGATATGTCTCCATGGTCCCAGAATTTCATCCTAAGGTGTCATCCAAGACACGTGAAACCCCTCAGATCACGCTACCATGACTCTCACGACACCCTCAACATGCAGTGAGATAGGTCATGCGATGACCTCCAGGGCATGCCAACATGATCAAGATAAACCTTCTAGATAAGAAGGCCTATTCCCTAGGGAATTCACAGTGTGTAATCCCAACCATATCTAAGAGAAATATGAGGACTATGATTCCCACCATAATTGGAATACGTAGGAAGCCTACTTAAAGGCATAAGATCCATATCAAACACCCAAGTACTTTCCCAATACATAGATCCCATATCCATATGCCATGAGGATGATCATGCACTCCCCCTTATTTCTCACAATGATCCTGGATCACGTAGGCTTAGGGGGATGAAATGAACACATCATTAGGCATCGAACACCTATCCACCAGGGAAGCCTCACTGTGTAAGCCCTAACATCACCAAGAGAACTATGAGGAATCTGATTCCTTCCATAAATGGGATACATATGTCACCTTCTTAAAGGCCCAATATTCATATCAAACACCTCAAGGACTAAACCAAAATGAAAATACCATATCCATATTCCATGAGGGTGATCATTCACTTCCCCTTACTTCTCAAAACAAGCATGGATCACATATACTTAGGGGATGAAACAAACACCTCATTAGGTATCAAATACCCATTCACTAGGGCATCCTCAGTGTGTAAGCCATAACATCGACCAAAATATGATGAATGTGATTCTTTCCATAACTCAGATACCTAGGATGTATCGTCCAGACTCAATCTCAAATATTTGGTGTTTTGACACCCCAATATTAGTCCTTACCGCATGATGTTAAACTACATGAATCAACTTAAATACATGTGTTTGGATTCCTGTAATAACCAGGATACGTAGGATGCCTCGTAATGGCTCAATTCCATTCTTAGAATATCAACCATCTCTATAAAAGGGAGCATGGACTAAAACACTTGGTCATATGGTTTCATAATATAAATGATCACTCAATACTAGAAAACGACGAAGAACCTCAGATACATACAGATGGATTGAAAAAAGAGATCCTAGTCTATCATACATAAAAAAGAGTTAACCCATAGATATTTTGTTAGAGTAACCGGCCCCACATCGAGATTAGAAATAGATTCATGAACATGTATTAAATCTATAAGAGATTCCTAGACTAGGAAAAATTTTCTCCCAAATGGGTGAGATGAGCCCGACCTCCCATCCTATCAACCAATACAGGTCCCCAAGAGTCACTAGGCCTGAAAATATAGATGACCATCGGTGTTTGGAATGCAGATTCGTACCCATCTACAGATGGAGGAACCATTGGGAGTTTCAAGGAAAAGTGAAAATGGTAATGCAACAAGCAGAATCCATTCCACGCTACAAAATACCAATGATTTTTTTTAAACCAAGCATGAATCTCTGAAATAAAAAAATGATCAGGTTATAATCCGTCAGACCATTCCGTTTTTCCCCATACACAAACAAAAAGGTTAAATCAGATGTGTATCCCTATAATAATAGACAATTGGGTTATAATCCATCATGCTGTGTTGATTTCCCCTTATATTAAAACAAAATTGATAAGCTCGATGTGAACCTATTATTACAATTTTATTTGTAAATCATATACAAACAAAGAAACAAGACCATTAGCATGTGAACCAACCACCAACTCCTTCGTATAGAGAGGTTCTTGAAACACTAGAGTCAACTGTATATAGTTCCTCATCACTACGCAGAAGCACTCTACTCTCATCAGCATATGACCATCAGAGTCATCTTCTATCATTTGACCAGATGAAGGCATGTAATCTTGATGAAGAAGCGGTTGACATTGATATATGTAGAGAGTTATCCAGAAACAACCTCCCCATCATGTTCTGTCCCCTCTCTAATTCTAGCTATGAGATCTCCAATGAGCTAGAAAACAAGTTAATTCCTTATCTATGCCATAATATGCGGGATACCCATCAGAAAATGAAGTATTGACATCTCCCTTATCTAGGATATGAGTGTCAACTTTAGGCCATTAGGATACTCTATTTTCAGATTGACCTAGTTTCTAACTCTAGGGACCGAGATCCAAAAAAGTAAAAGCATAGAAAAAATTTGTAATATAATTTCCACCATTGCATCATGAAACTTCACTGGATAATATCCGAAGCCACATTAGGAATATAAATTCGAGGATGTGGATTGTAAAGAGAATTACACTTCTCCGCTCCCATGGAACTGAAAATCCCCTTAGAAACATCATCCTATAATGTTATAGCCTTCAAAAAGGCCAGGGTACCAGGAAATACATAGGGATAGTTGGTCTCTATAATAGAATTCCCTCTCTCCAATAATTTCTAGACATCATAGATGGGGAGAGAGTATATCCAACAAGACTTAAAATTGTTCCCCTAAAGATAATAGAAGGACATTCCAAACATGGATATCAAAGTTGAGATCACCTGGACAACTACCCGCAATGAATGATCCTCATCATAGGCTTCCATCGCACCCATATCTCATGCAAGCACAACTATTTCACATCATGGAGACCATAGTAGTAGCTTCCATAGAGACCATCCAAGAACAGACTTAGACCCATGGACTAGGAAAATATTTTCCACTGCCTCCACCCCTTGGGTCATTAGTTACCAAGAAAAGTTAGGGAATGCTTAAAACAATCCTAGATAATACCTATCCCATAGTGCTAAGGAAATTTATATTTCAATCACAATATCCAAATTCAATAACCCTTAAAAATGGATATTAAACATGAGAGGTGATTCCAAATCACCTCAACCCCAATGGGCTGGGAATAACTACATCTTCATGTCCAATGAAAACCCCAGATAAACCCCATCCCATAGGCCAGGGGAAATTTTTATCATCATCAGCACGATATATGGAATCATTATTCTCTAGGTTGGTAGGAAGATATCAACGGTGAACATCCCACCAGTTCCTCCTACCGTAAGAAAAACCTCTATTGGTTGGCGCTCATTCGGAAATCCCAATAAAAAATTCTCTCAAGGTCACTATTCATAAACCAAGAGTAGAGGAGAGTATGGTGAAAGCAGTCAGTCCCCAATTGGGTCTCATGCCAAAATGGACCGATAAGGCTAATGGTTCGAATAAATACCCAAATTAAAGCCTCATTGAACTGGATTTCCACGTGGAAATAAATGTCACAACCACCATTTCTTGATATGGCTTTGTGAACATCCTCACTGTTAACATGGTAGAAATGGATCAATATCTAGATGTAGAGGGTCGCAATTGGGAAGACATATCCCAGGAGGATGGTGATTTGGAAGAACCAAATGAGGTTTCATGCACTCAGAATCAAATAAGGCCCTAGAATTTGGCACCACCAAATAATGATTTTCCATCTCGGTGGAATATGTCTAAAGATAATGTGATAAAAGAGACTACACCTAGGTTTCCATCTTTCTAAGAGAAATTTTTACAATATGAGAGTCAAATACAAGATCTCCAGTAGATTAATGAAGAGTTAATGAGGGGAAATATTCCCATTGGGAATCATCTTTATCCAGAGGAGAATATTCTCCATCCTATGGCTGATCTTCTAACTAGAGAAGCATTTGAATATCTGATTATATCTGGGTATAAAAACACATCCATATAAAAGAAGAAGTTGGGAATGACCGGGACTTCCCTCCCACTATTGTGATAGCCTCTCCCTCACCAGGGTAACACCTTAGTCATATTAGAAATAAGGGATCAATGAGAGATGAATGTGGGAACACCTTATTATTCCCCACTTACTCCCTATGGATAAAAGACAACTCAAAAAATAGTGCCTCCAGAATTTCTCATCACCCTTGAATCCATGGATACTCAAATGGAAGCCATGAAAGGGAGATGCACTCCAGGGAATCCTAAGAAGAATACATATCCCAAATGGGTAGATGATGCCCTACCTCCCCCCAAATTTTTAAATCCTACATTTTCCACCTTCAACAGTGTAGGCGATCTAGAGAAATATCTCACACACTTCATGTCTTGATGCGGGCTAATGATGGGACCTCGAGATCAGTAAGAGGCAATCAAGATGAAGTGTTTTGTACAAAAATTGGTAGGGAAAGCCTTCATATGATATAACAGTCTTCTCGAAAGATCTATCACGAGATGGGAAAACCTTCATCGTTAGTTCCTTAACCAATTTAGTTCAACACTAAAGAAGACATAGATTATCAAATTGATGAACTGAAAGAAGCGTGAGAATGAAAGGGTGTTCGAATTCATAGTAATGTAGAAGGTTCTGACCTATTAACTCAGTATCGCTCTCTCACAGGAACAACTATTGGAACTCTGTGATAAAAATCTTAGGGATGAGATGTAGACACCCATAATCCCTATGAAATATCTAGATGGATTTAGAGATTTCACTGAAACAACACAACATCTTGAAGAGACTATTCAATGAACCCGATCCAAGTCTCTTCCCATGCCCTAAACATAATAAAAAATCCTAGAGGAGTGGAATATGCAGTTGTTACCCTCAATATCAAAATAGTCCAAGCACCCATGAAAGTTCTAAACCACATAGAACCTCCTAATGACCGATGATAGCTGCATAATTTCCCTTGATTGGAAGCATAGAGAAACTAGGGCCACCCTAGATTTCTGTAATGAATGAAAAAGGTAAACTCCTTCAGAAATGAGAAAGTACCGGGTTACTTCCTGGTAGCCATGGACAACAACATGCTCACACTTCGACAACCTAGGAAGCCTGGTGAAGTCAACCTCACCGATCATCTTAATCACTGCCCTTTCCACATAAGGTTGGGTCATAATATCCCTATCTATTTCATCTTTAAGGACATCCTTTAAAGCATGTTTGACTCAAGACATGTGACATTATATAGTCCTCCAGAACAAGTGTCTATGATAACCATTGTCCGATCAATGGAAGAGAAAGGATGGTAGAAAATTACTACCAGGAAAGCATAGAAGTTTGACAGTTGGATGAATCCTAAAACAATTGATTGAGCTCACAACAACCTTAGGACACAGTTGCACAAACTCAAAATAGTTCCACCAACCAAAAATGAGAAGTCTAATGCACATAATAATGGTGAGCATGACCAATCGAATCAGGAATAAAAGAAAGAAGAAGAGTCATATTATACTTTAAATAAGACTCTAATTATTGAATATTTCTTCCCTGTGACATCTGCAACATGGGAACCACCCCATTTAATAGAATTCTCATCATGAAAAGAGATCATATTTAGATATTCCAGAACAATACACTTGACAAACCCCTTCATCGATGATGATTACACCCTGAAATATAGTTTTCCCATATAGAATAGGGGAATGGGAAGTCGCATACACTGAAGATAAGGATACAAGGGACAAATGAAGATATGTCCAGAGTCTTTATCTTATCCATATCCCCACAGAAGACACATATGAATCTGAGAGCCATGGGAAAGCACTCCAGTAGGTTCAAAGGAATCATGGAGGTCCTTTAGAGCTCTCTAGTAGTTTCCCAAACCCTATTGTCTTGTATGGATGCTTAATGGGGGTTCAACCAGATCAAACCAGGAAACAAGGAAGGTCAGTGAATCCTATAACACTAGAAGAATATATTCCTTCAAACTCCATGAAACTCCTGGGTCCATCAACCTCAGATACTCCATCTTTTGAGCAGCAAAACCTAGAATAACCCCATATTGAGAAGTGGTGTCCTTTAGCACAAAATTATGATGTCTTGAAATACCTAGAGACGATCCCATCCAAGATTTCAATCCTTGATGTTCTTCATCTTTCGAGAGAACTTAAGGATGCACTTGTTGAAGCCATCCAAATCCTACATGAAATTGAAACAAAAGTCACTGCGTCCAAGGTGTATCGAGTGGAGAAATATTCATAGGATATCATATCACCATCTCATTTACTGATAAAGATCCATTAGAGTCCATCTAGGAACACATAAAACACTTTTACATCTCAGGAAAACTCAATAACGTCAATATTCAAAGGGTTTTGATCAAAAAAGGATCCGGGATCAGTCTCATCCCAGCCAGAACTATTTGATATTTGGAGTATGGAGAAGGGGACATATCCCCTATAAAGATGGCCATCCAAGGGTATGATAAGCATGAGAAAAGGAAACTCACATCGATTAAGGTAGAAACTCATTTTGTGGAGCTCAGATTTGATGTAGAGTTCATGGTCATCCAACAATACACTGCATATAATGTCTTACGTTGGAGTACCTAGCTCCATATCCACTCAGCGATTCCATAAACATTACATCAATGTTTGAAGTACCCCATAAATGTAAAGGTCATAATACTTTATAGTGAAAAGTCCCCCCTTAGAGACTTGCAGATTCATACATGCTAAAGAAGGCTTCTACAAGAAGGGAGGAAAACAACTGATTATAGATGGTGTTATATAGGTTGTCGCACCCAGTGGTATAGGGGTCACCCCTATAAATCCTTTGAGTATGATTGATGAGGATTACCAGATCCCCATAAACATGGTAGAAATAGAAGACTCGGTCCCATAGATCCAGGACTCTTCTATCCTTAGTCACAATCATCTTCAGCATATTTCTTCCAAAAATAAGATGATAAGAGATGTCTTACAAAGAGAAGAAGATGCGGATGATCTCAGAAATGCCCCGCCATAATTTGAGGAAGGCATTTCCAACACCATAGATGAGCTCCAATAGATAAACATGGGGAAATATGATGACCCACAACCTACCTTGATTAGAGCTACCATGCCCCTTGAAGAGCAAGAGATTTATATTACATTCCTAAAGCAACACTAATATGTATTTTCCTGTAACTATACAGAAATTCCCAGATTGAATCCATATGTGGCTATGCACCATCTCATACTACTTGAAGAGAATTGAGGCTTAAAGTAGGTAGCCAAGAGATTCCACCCCTCTCTTGATACAAATGTGGAGGTGGAATTTGAAAATTTTATCAAATCAAACTTTTCCTGAGAAGTGAAAACCCAAAATGGATTTCCAACATAGTTCCCATCAAGAAAAAGAAGGGGAATATTAGGGTTGACAATGATTTCAGAGACCTTAATCAGAATTTACTGAAGGAAAACATCCCATTGCCGATCAAAAAACTCATGATCGATGCAAATCTGGATTCAAAGCCCTTTCCATCATGGATGGGTACTCAGGGTACAATGAGATCAAAATGGCCCCTAAGGATGAAAAAGCCACCACCTTAAGGGCACCATGGGGGATATTCTACCACCAGTTCAAGATTTTAAGATTAAATAATGTTGGCACTACATATCCTTGTTCCATTCATCACATTTTAAGCTGTTCTTGAGAACGATATCCAAGTGTTATATTGACGACCTAGTCATCAAATTACGACAATGATGTGATCACTTCACGAATCTTAGAGAAATATTCAACAAGTTGTGACAACATAGTATAAAGATGAATCCAATAAAGTGTTCTTTTTAGGATAACATCTGGTAAATTCATCAGTTTTTTGGTATTCCATCACGGTATCGAGGGATACCCAGAGAAGACAAGTGATATCCTAGAAATTTTACCCCAAAGAATTTGAAATAATTAAGGGGGATCCAAGGGAACTCACATATATTTGGAGATTCATAGAACACCTAACCGGAAAATCCCTCCCCTCTATGAGGTTAATGAAGAAGGGGGTCTCCTACCAATGAGATTATGAGTGTCAAAAGGATTTCAAAAATCTCAAGCATTATTTTCTAAACCCACCAGTGTTGATGCTTCTTGTGTAATGGAGTCCACTCATCTTATATATGGCCTCCACGGAACACTCAATTGGCACCCTCCATGCACATAATAATGATGTGAGGAGCGAGAATAGTCTTTACTACCTTAGCCGAATTATGCTAGGTGCAGAGACCAGACATTATGATGCCAAATGAACTACCTTACACTCATCTTCATAGTGAAAAAGAAGAGGCATTACATTCAGCACCATGAATTCCACCTAGTCTCTCGTATCAACCTGGTAAAGTATATCCTTGGCTTCCCTATGTTGAATAGGCACCTGGATCGATTGGAATTAATTCTACAGAAGTACGACATCATGTTCATATCCCAAAAGTCAATAAAAGGGAAAGATATGGCTCAATTCATCACAACACATTCCACTCTAGAAAATACACCAGTGGTCACCAAACTCCCAGACGAAGAGGTCCTTTATTCCCATGACATTCCCTATACATGGGAGATGTATTTTGATGTCGCCTCCTAGAGTCCTACCAACATAAGCATGGAAAACCCAAATCTCAATCGGGTTGGCCTAGGGGTTATATTTGTCTCACCAAAAAAGTAGTTCTACCCTAATATTTCTTATTGTTTGAAGGTTGCATGAACAATGAGGCTAAATACCAATCCTTCATCGTTGGGTCAAAACTAGCTTTATAGCTGCACATATCCTACCTAAACATCAATGGGGATTCATAACTGCTGATAAAGAAGATCAATGGAAAATATTTCATCAAGAATGAAGAACTAAAACCCTCAACGAATATTTTAGGTGACTTGTGGATGAATTCCCCTTTGAGACTATAGTTCATTATATCCCTCAATCACAGAATGCTCATGCTGACGCACTGGATAATGCAACCCCCATCTTGGCTAACTTGAATTAGGAGGAGGTCACCTTCCTCATAGAACATAGAAGAATGGTCTCATCAATCATCATATGTTATATGTAGGTGATCAACTAGGTAATCACCTCCCCAGTGTGCAAAGAACCAGTGACCTCCTCTGGGTGGATGAAGCCCATAATCAACTATCTTCAAGATGGAACTCCTATGATGGATCATGCTAGAAAGAAATAGATCAGGTGATGGGAAACAAACATCACCTTACAGGATGGACTAAATGACCAAAAAATCCTATAAAATCATTGTTTTGAGGGAATTCTACTCAGGTTCATAACAAAAGGATAAATTATTACCATCATAGAAGATATCCACACAGGCTCCTGTGGTGACCACCAATATGGAACTAGGCTATCACACCAGATCAGAATGTTGAGATATTACTCGTATACCATGATACAAGACTGAATAGAATTCACCAGAAAATGTCATTCATTCCAGATTCATGAAAACTTCATCCATCAACCCTAAAATTACTACATAAATACAAATATTCATGGCCATTCTCTAATTGAGAGATGGATGTTATGGGACCATATACCCTATCCACCGCAAAGCAATTCAAGTACATCCTTACTACCAATGAATTATTCTCTGAATAAGATGAGGCGATACCCCTAAACGAAGTCAAAAAAAGTACTATTATCAACTTTTTAATGTCCCATATCATCACTAGGTTCGGATTCTCTCAAACGATATTGATGGAAAATAGCACCAACTTCTATTCCGAGGAGTTGAAGAATCTATACAAGGAGTATAACATTGAATCCAATAATTTATCTCAATATCATGTAGAAAAAAATGGATAGATAGAGGCCTCTATAATACCCTATAAAACATACTCCATAAGATGTTGCACAATGATAAGAAGTCTTGGCCTGAAAAACTCTTCCATGATTTATGGGCCTACCATACCACCACACGTACTGCTACACAAGTGACGCCATAATTATTGGTGTACAAGACCGAGTTAGTGATAACCAAGAGGTAAAACTTCCCTCACTCTAAATATCCATTTGTGGGAAACTCTAAAATGATCAACAGAAACAAAAAAAGACTAGATTATTTGGAGCGACTAGATTAGAAGAGGTTGCGCACACTGCAGAACCTTGAGATCCACTAAAACCAAATAGGAAAATCCTTCAATAAAAAGGTTTTATTCCATTCATTCCATTAGTGATAAATGGTTCTATCTCTCAGAACCCTAATAATACAAGAAACAAATCTCCCAAAGTTGGAACCCAAGTGGGTGGAACCTTACGTTATTCATAGTCTATCATAATGGATCCTATTCACTGGACACTATGGATTGGGAGTGTGTCACACCAACCACCAATGCAAGATTTATCAATGAATAAATTTCATAATCACTATAAATAGGGAATCCGTGATGGTTTATGTCCCATAATTATCCTTGTTTCATGATGTTAAAAAGAATGGAATGTCTCACACAAGATGATAAACTATACAAGCACGTCATCACCGTGTGATGTTAAACCATACGCCCCAGAACTATATACAACTTGATTATAATTTCTAATGGGATACATAGGGATAAATTGATCCTATATATTTCCCTAGCCACCAAACAATATAAAATAATCCTATAATATCCTCCTTGTCTCTGAATAGTGGAAGAGACCCTTATCAGTCCTTGTTTCTCACACTGAGCATAGCTCACACGAGATTAAGAATTCTGATAAGGGTTTCCCTAAAAAAACATGTCATAAAAGCTCAGGACGAGCTCATTATCATCCTAAGTACAAGGAGGTAAAGGGTAAGAAATTTTCTCATAGCAAGAAATTAAACTTCATGAACAATGTTCTTACCACATGACATAAAACAATAGAAACCTTTGACATCCATATCCACTCACGTCGAGTGACCCAAATCCTTACTGCATGATGTTAAACTGAATGTAAATTCATACTTTCTTCATGATGTTAAAATACATGGTGCTTCTATAACTACACGTGTCTTGATTCCCACCCTTACAAGATATGTAGGAATGCCCGAGCATTTAATCATTGGGTCCAGCCCTAGGTACCACAAAACTTACATTATTTTCAGCCTATTTTCATGATCCCCTTTTAGGGACTTATTTCATGGTGTAGATCTTTTTGGTCTTAATTCATGTCGGGTTTTGTTTATCAGGACATGAAAATCCACTTCAGGACCTCAACCCCCAACCTTCGTCCTTACCGCATGACATTAAACTGCATAAAATTCTAAGAACAATGTGTATCTTTATTCTCACTTTGATGAGATACGTAGTGATGTCTAGATATCTAATACCATTACCAACTATAAATATCAATAGGGGATAATTCCCATATCTACATATGGTCTAGACCTGTGTAGAGTACCCCCTTTTCTAAGAACTATGGGTACTTTAATTCCCAACTAGCTGGGGTATGTAGGAAAACTGCCTAGGGTTCAAGCCTGATGTTTCATGGATATTATATACTCTATCATCTTCATGTTGGTTCACCTTCATCCTATTTTCATGTTTTTAAACTTCATGGAATATATTAATCCTTACCGTAGGATGTTAAACTACACAGAATTTTAAGAACTACATATGAATTTATCCCTATCATTACATGATACGTAGTCATGACTGGACCCCTACTTCTATCTTCAACCATAGTATTTTCTTCCTTTCACGATGGGTGATCCTTCACCCTTACCATATGATGTTAAATTTCATGGGAATATATCATGACCACATGACGTAAAACTACATGGAAATTTTAGAACTACATGTGGATTGATTCTCATACTTATGAGATACGTTGTGATGCCAATACATTTTGTCTTTTTCCTAGCCATGGGTATGATATCCTTTTTCCCCATTTGATTGAGTCCTATCAAAAATATGTGTGGTGTGACTGATACCTCTTTTCTCTTCATTCACATTAGGTCACTTCATGGAACAAAATTGAACATATCTATCAGAGAATCCATTTTATGGTCCAAATCACATGACACTAAACTGTCCCCATATGTTCCTACAACAAGACATTAAATTGTGCCGCATCATCCTTACCACAAGATGTTAAACTACATGGAAGTAAGTCCTTTATAAATGAAATTAAACTACATAGTTTTTCAAGAACTATGTGTGACTTGATTCTCAGTCCCATGAGATATGTTGGGATGCCCAAGTTCTCATACCTAGCCCCATTCGTTACATTACCACCTTTCACATCGGTTCTCACATCCTTACCGCATGATGTTAAACTGAAAGAAGATGAATATCCCCATAAATTCTTGATGGGTCACCTTCTTACTTAACACATGATTTTATACTACATGGAATCTTTCAAGAACTACATGTTTCTTGATTCTCATTCCTATGTGATACATTGTGATTCCCAAGTCCTCATCCTTGGGTCCAACTACAACATTACCACATTTCACATTAGTTCTCACATCCTTACTGCATGATGTTAAACTGCACAGAGATGAACGTCCCCAATATATGATGATAATTTGAATAGTTCATCATCCATCACCCTTTTTTATCAAAGAACCACAATATCTTTACCCAACCAACCAAAAAATAGAGTGCTCCCATTATATTTTCAAGAACCTCCATCCGTGTTCCACACTTCATGGATCAAGCATCTTGAGTCATCACAAACCTTTAATTTCCCCTAAAAAGGAAAATATATCTCTCTTCTTGGCCATGCTATTGATGCATGGTCTCAGACCCACCCACCAGTGACATCTTCTCCTAGCATAAATGGCATTTGATTCATCTGATCCCGACGTCACCAAGGTAGGACACAACACCAGGTTTTGTTATTCGTCATCCCCGGAATGATTGTCCCACATAATCACTCATGACTTTAGAATCTTGATCTATTATTTGTGACATATCCATTTCCCTCTCATAAGTATGTTGGAGTAATCTTGAACATGTGTGTCCTAATGAGCCTCTTGTGTAACATCCCCATACCAAGTCCAAGTGGAATGACCTTAAACTACTCACACTATTGTCAAATCTATTCGACCTTAAACTATATCACATAATGGTCAAAATCCCAAGACCTTAAACATCCAAAGAAAGAAAAACAAAACTTTTCAGGTCAAAAACACACAAAGGGAGGCCTGAGAAAAAGTGGAGTAATCTCTCGTTAAACTCGTCATCTCCAGAGTATAGGAAACAATCAGGGTACAAGTACATGTGGAATAAAGCTCACATGGTATATTCTATATCCATAGTAAAATCAAAGCTATGTTTACTGGACCACTTGGTCCATGAAAAAAATTAAATTAATGATTTTTCACATCTACTCATCATGAGAATTTGTTCGTTAGGTGATGGAATGACTTTTAGGGTACTCAAACCCTTCTTGAATTTTACACTTTACCCTGACCACACTTCATGAATTTGGATATCTTGAGTCACCATAGCCTTCCATAGCCCTTGGAAAGGATATCCGACTTCAATGGGCCATTTCTTGAATATGAATACATGCCCATGGATTATACATATAATCCTATGGCCATACACCAAATGCGCCCCCTGAAAAAAAGGAAATTCTGATCCTCATAAGAAATAACATCATCACGAAAACACTCAACATCTCAGTATGTCTGAAATTATACTTGTATGACCATACCATATCACTCTCCAAAGTTAAACACCCCATGTCCTGATTTAGAGTCTCTATATTAGACTATACAGGTAGATCCGATATCCTTGACGTTGCATCACCATGTTTTGTACCCATTATCAAATCTGGAATGCAACCCTTCATTCTTGAACCTTTTATTAGCCCACACCTCCTGATTCAAAACCACAAGGAATAGGTCTTGATCGATTCAATTAAGAGATATGTTTCCCTAGGGTTCCATAACCCTTCCTAGATAGCCTTCTTTCCATTCCCTAGGGTTCCATGACCCTTCCTTCTATACCCACCTACATCAACTTTATGTTTGAACCTTAATAAATCATTCATAGCCCCTAGAAAGGAAAAGATATCTCTCCACATGGCCATGCTTTTAAGGTAAGGGCTCAGAACCACTGACTAGAAAACATATTGGATTAGTATAAAGGGACTCCTAATCCTTGCGAGCCTCGAATACACCGCGGAAGAACCTTACACCCCATAGTGTTAAGAGACATACCCGGTACGTCTACCCCATTCCATATCACCCATCTCAGACTTTTGGATCATGAATTACATCACTCACATTCCAACTATAAAGGTAGGCCAAGCTTCCCTAGAATTTCACCCTCAACCATATTAACCCCATGAATATTTCATATCCCTTGGAGAAGAGTGGATATTAGATTTTCCTAGCCATGCCATAGATGCATAAGGAACTTAAACCACTAGCTAAACGTATCTCCCCCTTTAAATAAAATTAACTCCTATCCTCATGATCCCTGTTGGTACCATGGTAAAACTCAACACCACATAGTGTTTTTATCCATTTCTGGCCTACCATCCCCATATTCTATGAAGGTCCAAGATAAAAGACACTAAACTAAAGCTACAGAAGGTCTGAGCTAAAATACCTTAAACTAAAGAAACATAAGGTCCATGATAAAAGACCCTAAACTAAATCAACAAAAGGTCCGAGCTAAAAGACCCTAAACTAAAGCAACATAATGTCCAAGCTAAAAAAACTAAACTAATGTAATAGAAGGTCTGAGCTAAAAGACCCTAAACTAAAGCAATAGAAGGTATGAGATAAAAGACCCTAAAATAAAGAAATAGAGGGTCCAAGTTAAAATAACATAAACTAAATCAACAGAATGTCCGAGCTAAAAAGACCCTAAAATAAAGTAATAGATGGTCCAAGCTAAAAGACTCTAAACTAAATAAATAGAAGGTCTGAGCTAAAAGACCCTAAACTAAAGCATGTAATAGTTGTTATGAGGCCCTCTATATGTCCCTATTATGCCTAATATTCTATTCATGGATATCCAAATCACTCATCCTTCGAGATATATCCCATGCTAAAATGATCTCTTCACACACCTTACATCTGTGTTCATTCACCACAACGAAAAGGATGGATATCATTGATAATTCATGAAATATCAAAATAATGAAATGTAATGAACATAAAAGATAAAGTAAAAGGTGAGTGATGACATATGAATACGAAAAACATGGTTAATAAAATTCCACATAAAAGGAGGGATCTCTACACACCAGAGCCTGTCCCATGAACTAGAGTATGATTGAAACAATCTGCTGCATCGTAACATCTTCTCAGAAAAGCCTTTTAGATCATAAATTATTTGATCTAGTAGATCTGTAGATTGACACGACTGATAAAAAAAATTAGTATCCACCTGTATGGTGCAATGAAACTCCTCTACTCCAGAAAAAACACCCAGCTTGGATTTCTCTACCACATCCAGAAGCCCTTCTATTCAAACATGGTCTTTTCCGATGACTGGAGCGCATGATGAAACTGGGAAAACACTGTTTGAAGATGAATATTTTCAAACTGGAGAATACCAATATGAGCCTCCGTATCCTTAATTGCATATTGGTGAGAATACGCCTCCATCACTCGTGGAGTAGGTTCATCCATGATTTCTCTCCAATGTTTATTTTTTGAAGAGGAAACCCCAGTTGCTTCCACCCTTAAGTCAATGTCTTTTATCTGTTCACATATAGAGATTACTTCCCTCAAATGATAATGGAGGGTAGAATAATTAAATACTTCATAACCAAGTGTATGAAACATGAATCAAAGATGAAATAATCGATCTTTTTACCCATACAATGAGGTTTTTGACACCAAAATCCAAATCTCACTCCACATGTGCCACCACATCGATTGATAACGCGATGTATACCCTGGGTTGTGATCTAGTCTGATCTTAGTAACATGGACATATTCTGGAACAATATCACTCAAAGATAGGTCTATTCCCATAGTCTTCAATAATTAAGGGAGGTAACTAGCCTCTGTATTGGTCGACTCAATTGGAAAAATATTGGAAGAATAAGCACTAAAGACTGAGAAATTCGGGGTGAAGGCACTACAACAGAAAGTTCAAGGGTATGTCAATTTTAAGGTGAATCATGTGGAACCACAAAACATCAACATATACAAATAAGGTGGGAAATTCATCTTTCTTAGTAGCATCACCAATAGAATTATAGAAATCAATCCCATCCTCAGGTGAGGATGCAACCCCCCTACGATGAGGGATTTTTCACTGCCACCTACACCTAATCTATAGAATGTCCTTACTCACTACCTTTAAAGATTTTGAGAGTGTAAGATCATTTTAGGGGGTGAGACAAGGATAGAAAAAGGGTCTAATCCTAAAAAAGTTGTTACCTTCTTCAAAGCGTGCTTCCATGTCAGCCAATGTAGTTGAGGAATAACTACTAATATCGACACCCTCGAAGAATGTATCCGTATGTGTTAGTTTAGAAGTCACATTTGATGAAGTGTTTTTTTATAGGAAATAAATTTTTTTTTGATGGCCCCCTCAAATTTATCTGTTCATTAATGAATTGGGTCTGGTAGTGGTGGATTTTTTGGAACCACTAAACACCCATCTATATCCTCAGAAGTAGGGGAATGCTCTTCTAAATAAGCTCAGTGAGGGCTGGAATTTTGTTAATGAATTATGAATTTTTTCCTAGGATAATACAAGATAAAAATAAGGGGAGTAATATACCTTTATTACTTGAGTATTTCAAGAGAGAAGTATATGACGATGTAGTTCACTTCCTCCCTTATTCTTCTTCTTCCTTTTAAAGGAAGGGGCTCCATAAGCTATTGAAGTCAGGGACACACCTCAGTAGAAGCAATATTCACTCTCATCTAAGCCATTTGACTTGGGGACCATTTGTCCCCAGCCCCCCGATCACTATCAAACTTCTCTCTTGGGACCGTTCATCAAGGGGTATACTCAAGAGACAGTATGGAAATATGATCTTTAGCATCCTCCTCCTACATCCACTCATATAATAGATTTCATCATGATTGAAAAGAAAATATGGAATATTAAGGACCAAAATAAACTCAAAATCACAACTTCCTCAATGATAGAGTGTCCCTTCTTGTCCAAAGAGCCCAAAAGGACCAATTTGTGGAATTGAGAATAATAAAATATCCGACATCGGGAACTCATCAAAACCGTGTCAATGCTCCCAAGGAAGGCTCTCACATCCACAAGGTGATCTTAAAAAGTAATACCATATGGGGTAGTAATGTAAGAAAATCCATTGAAAAGAACCTTGAATAGGATCAGTTTAATTTAGAGGGAATCCTCAGAATAATTTTCCTTCCACGCCATCGACATTGAAGACACGATTGAGAACATCAAGTCACGCATACCCTTCACACTTGTGACAATAGATGCTGGCATTGGTAATGGTAATATCTTGACTTTCTTGGGAGGTGCTATCAGGGCTTCCAAACTCTTATAGTTCAAATGATACCCAAGACTGGGGTTATATTCAACTATCAAGGGAAGGTGGGCCTCATTCACAAACTTAGATAGTTTTTCGTTGTGATACGATCAGATCCAGACATTCTCATAACTTTCCAATAATCTGGTTTCCACTTCAATAGAAGAGGTACACTTCTGCACTGGTATCCTCCTTGGTAAATATCAACAATAATTGACAAGCCACTATCACGTTCCCCTCATACTGAACATGGAATGTTCTAGGGAAGCTTGTTCGGATACATAATAATTAGAAGGTGAACCAACATGGTTCATGCCATTCAAAAATAAGGGTGCCATTAATGTGGGTGGATAGAGATCCCTCACAAAGGGACAACATATAGGCATGATCCTAAAGGATATCCACACCATCATTGACAAAGATTACTGATAGTTCAAGATCATATGTCCTAAAAGAGAAACATTCATGACATTTTACAAAATCCATGATCTCCCAATCCTTCAATAGATAGGGTCTTACTCTGTTAATACACTCCAAATTTGATACAAATATAGTCTTAGGGATTCCATGGAGGTTTTGGTACTCATAACTGCCCAAATTATCCCACATACAACCCCATAACACTTGGAAGGGCCCCAAAATTCTATAAGGGGATTCTCCCTTATATAAATGATGCAGAATGTAGTATAGGTTCACTATCTTGGGATTTATAGACCAACGCGCTCCCCTCTAGCCATATTAGTCACCACTGAAAAAGTAGAGGCTCTGACACACCCTTTCTCTTTTTTGGGAGTAATTACCCACCCAATTACATTATAAGGAATCTAGCCAGTTGGACTAGTCAGTCGATATCAGGGAAAACCTCCCACCACCAATATTTGTACTTCCCACCTTCAACTATGGGCCAGTAAGCACCTGGTGCACTGTGGGAATCCTTTGTAAGCCAGTACATTGACTTCTTGATGGCTGGATCAAGACCAATATATTGAATAAAATATTCAATTCATGTTTGGAAGGGAATATCCACCCTAGGAAACACGACTTTCAGGTGGGTCTTCTTAACTAACTTGATCAGCTCCCGAGTTAAAGGAGGATTATTGGTAACTTCATCGTAGGAAGATTGGGGGGGGGGGGGGGTGGAGAACTCATCATACATACCACTAAGTATGGTCGCACCTAAAATATACTCCACATCCCAAAGGCTGATACCGAATTCACCAAGTGTGAGGTGGAAGGTGTTCGTGTCTGAAATCCAATGGATGAGTAACTCCACCCTAAAGTGTTTCTTACAATATGTCGACATTTGAAATATCCAGAAAACTTTGTACATCCCAATTGCCTTCAGTTCCTTACATTATTCAGAAGTGATATACAGGACCCATAAGGGTCACCCCTAATCTAATCTGAAACTTTCCCCTAACCGAATGTCCCAATTGGAGATCTATCCATATGTGCGATCAACAACTGATTTTTGTATTATTGAGTGATACATGCAGATATACTGATTAGATATATGATCATTCCAATAAAATTCCACCAACATGAACATTAACAGGTGACCATCCACATGGTCTCCCTTTGAGATAAAATTTTCCCTGGTAGAAACATTAGCACACATGGTGTTCCAAGCTCTTAGGATCCTTGAGTTTGGTATAAATAATGTCTTCGGCGGAGGGATAGAGATGTCATCGATAAGATCAAACCCATATAGAGTAAAGTAGTCTGAAAGGGGGTAGCTAATGAATTTTGATCCCATAATCTATATTAAGACCAGATGACATGACATGACTGAACAACAGTAGGTGGGATCCATGATCTCCACCTTAATATCACGGTAAGCAATTTCAAATCTCTCCTCACTCTTTGAAGTCTTATGTGCTGATTAATGGGATCCATAAACCATCAAAAAATAAGTAAGTGGCACATGTCAGATGAAAGAATATAAATTCTTGATAAAGATAAAGTAATGATAATTCCCTGATGGAATCATGCATATCACATGACCTGAACAAGGGTCTGTGATCCAAATCAAGGAGTTCATGAACCACATGGTATCTAGAAAAATCATGGGGTGAATAACCCCCGTGATAACCCAAGTGCATCGTATGATATCCTTTGAGGATTACATTCGCGTGACCTAGACATGGTCACACAAAATTTATTGAGAGGCCAAGAAAATGAAGCTCACAAAGTCCTCATGAAAACCACCTAAGTTTAATAAATTACCAATGTTTAGTCTGTAGTCTTTAAATATGAGTGTTTGTGTACAAATTAGTCTTGCACAAAAGTAGGTATCACAATTGGGCCTCGTGGAGCAGACTTGCTGGCAAGAATCTTGATTAAGGTTCATGGTGAGGTCTTGAGACTAGCCAACAATGAGAGTTATCTGGAGAAGGAAGAGGTTGGTAGAATGAAATTTCCTCCACACCCCTATATATAGACGGTTCACAGAATACCAAAGGTCACCCAGTAGACCATATGTCACCTAATAGCATGATATAGGGACATTACCAGGGACTCTGGAGGGAATTTAGTTATCCTCATGACCAAGTCATTATCCCCTATGATGTCGCTCCTAGGGGGGGGGGGGGGTCATTTGTTGACTCTCACAAAATAAGAATCAGAAAAACCACAAAGGAATAATTATCTAAACATGGATACTATTTTCTATATGAGAGAAAGAAATAAGAGGGCGGTTAAAGACTCACAATTGCATGACCATTCCAAGGTCACATGAAGTATCTATAAAACATGCCTAACTCATGGAGAGTCCAATGAAGCCCTACTCAACGAGCACCCTTGTTCACCAGTGGAAGAAGTGTGACCACAAGATGAGCATCCCCTAGGCCATACAGTTTGTCACTGGAAAGTACCCAAAAAACCATTATAAATACTTATAAAATCATGGGAAGAAAAATTTCAAGGATGAGATCTCTGATGGTCACACAGATCACACACAAAATCATCATTGGGAAGAATAAAATCTCTAGGTGATATCCAATAAATCTCATGAGAATTCAGAGCATTCATCATGAATAATGAAGTAGATAATGAGGAAGAGTCAAGAGGGGATTGCAATCGCTGAAGGAAATGCAATGAAACCTTGAAGGCATGCGATGCACCATGACCTGTCCGATGAACCTTGAGAAACCCCTCCATATCATCAACCACTCCACATAGAAACATCTAGAAAATTCTGTGGTGCTCTGAGGAAAGACACTTGATTTTGTCCACAATACTTGCTTACTCTCATTTGATCTACATTGGTCATGCGAGACACCATTGGAAAATCAAGTAAAAATCATAGATATAACTTGAGAAAACTCACATTCATCCCAACCCTTGTCACATAAAACAAAGGGGATCAAAAGGGAAGAGGTGAGTGGTGTATGTGGTCACTGAAGGACATGTGAAACATTCCACGATCAATCTATGAGACAACATGATACCTCAGAGTCATGACCACCTCACCTTGAAAAGTCCCTTTGGTTTGTCAGCCTCACTATTTGGAAGCCCACACATGCATCCAGACAACTCTGCGAAGCTCTAAAGACAGACAAATAGACTTATCCCCTACATGATCGCAAAATCTCTATATGACCTATATTGGTCAAGCAAAAAATCACCCAAAAATTGGGCATAAAACTGAGACATTGATCATGAAATCCAGCATAACTCCATAACTTGTGTGAAATAAAAAAAGGAGTTAAAAAAAGGGTAAGTGAGAGGGGTCTACAGTCATTGAAATACATGCGGCACCCCCTAAAGATCCTCAAAGCTTCATGAGCCCTTAGTGACATGCCCTCATCTTATCACAGAATCCTTTTGGTTTGAGGACTTGTCCAAAAAATGATCACATACTATACGAAACATACTATTCACATGACACGTCTAAAAGAAGGAAATAACTTCAATACTATACATACAATCTCACATGACTTTCAAACTACGCCACATAAAATGAAGGAGATAGGAAAATAGAGGACGATCAGGGTTCGCGGTCGCCCAAGGGAATACTATGCGCCTAGCACACCCTCAGTGTGGTCCCGTGAGACCCCAATACATGCCATCCAAGGACTCATAGATGACTTCCAATAGTCATTTGGATATTTTTAACACCCTTGGAAATGTCTACATGATGACATGGAAGTCCTTATAAGCGCATGTCCTCAATAGTTGGCAATAATATGATAAAGGACATATGGAAATTTGGATACTGAAACTCAGGCGGTACCCTTGATGCGATCCACTTTAGAGACTCGTGAAACCATGTAATGCCAGACCCTGCGTCGACTTTAGCATGGACTCCTGCTAGATTCTCTACACATTCAAGTGAGTACACAAATGGATACGCCTATAAATTCCCTACTCCAACTCAGAAAAAGGGTTCAATTTGTTGGTTCATTAGTTGGATGATCGAACGCTAGAAGTTTGGACCCAGACCACTGACACGCAAGTTAGTGCTCAATATCCAGGCTTCTGGACACATCCAATTATAGGAATGGTCGACTTTCCGCCAGGTAATACACTAGTGGACCACCCGAGCAGTCATGAGATAGGCATAAATTCCTCTGCATGATCAATACAAGTTTATGTGAAGGACTTCTGGTGAGACATGCAAAAACCATGTCGCATATCCACCAGATCACACGAGACCCAAACAAACTAACACTGAAACGAACTAGGGAACTCACAACACAAGGAAAAGAAACTAGGATTCAAAGTGTAAAAACCAACCTGAAGACATGATCATTGACCTCAATAAGCTTCAGATGTGTCAATCAAGAATACAAGACGGTACCAAGTCACGCCAACCATACCTCACGAAATCCTTTAAACATTTCATCTGGTATATGAAGAATGCCATAAACATATCTGGACAAGTCTTACAGACCCTTCGTGGACACAACTTAGATAATAAGAACCCTATGGATTCATCACCCCAGACTTGGGTTGTCCTCAAGATGCACCACCTAACTCATATAACGACACCCAATCATGTCAACTGAGTCTCATCAAAACATCTAGACCTAACAATCCAACTCTCATAGAGTACCCTCTATACATCCATCCTCATCCTGCGATGTCCCCTAGAGGTGTCAGCCAACACATGCGACACCCTCTGGACATGTCAGCCTGCTCCCGCGATGTCCTCCCGAGGTTTCATCCAAGACACGTGACACCCCTCAGATCATGCTACCATTAATCTCACGAAACCCTACACATGTGTCGATCTAGGTCATGTGATGACCTCTAGTTTATTCCAACAAGATCATGAATTATAGATAAGAATGCTTATTCACTAGGGAATACTCAGTGTGTAAGTTCCAATATCTCCAAGAGAACTACAATGAATCTGATTCCCACCATAACTAAGATACGTAGGATGCCGCCTTAAAGATCTGATCTCCATATCAAACACCCCAAGGACCACCCCAATATGCAGATCCCATATCCATACACCATGAGGCTAATGATGCACTACCCCTTGTTTCTCACAAAGAGCATGGATCACGTGGGCTTCGGGAAATTAAATGAACACCTAATTTGGCATCAAACACCTATTCACTAGGGTAGCCTTAGTGTGTAATCCCCAACATCTCCAAGAGAACTACAAGGACTCAAATTCCCTCTATAACTGGGATATGTAGGATGACTCCTGAAAAGACCAAGCTCCATATAAAACACCCCATGGAATTCCCCAATACACAGATCCCATATCCATACACCATGAGGATGACCATGCACTCCCCCTTGTTTCTCACAATGAGCATGTCTCACATGGTCTTAGAGGGATGCAACAAACACCGCATTAGTCATAAAATAACCATTCACTAGGGCATCCTTAGTGTGTAAGCCCCAACATCGACTGAACTATGATGAATATAATTCCTTCCAAAACCAGGATATGTAGGATGTATCTTCCAGACTCAAGCTCAAATATTTTTTGTTTAAACACTCCCCATATTAGTTCTTACTACATGATGTCCAACTTCACATATCAACCGAATTACATGGGGTTTGATTCCTGAAATAACTAGGACACGTAGGATGCCTCATAATGGCTCAATACCATTCATGGAGTATCAAACACCTCCAAAAAAGGGTGCATGGACCAAAAAAAATGGCCATATGAGTTCAGTATATAAGTGACCACTAATTACATGAAAATGATGAAGAACCTCAAATACATACATATAGATTCACAAAAAGGATCTCAGTCTGTTACACATAAAAGAGAGTTAACCCATAGCTTTTTTTAGATTAAACGGTCCCACATCAATATTAGGTATAGATTCACGAACATGTCTTAAATCTATAAGAGAGTCCAAGAGTAGGAAATAATCCCCCCAAAAGTATGGGATGATATCAACCTCCCATCCTCTCAACCAAAGAGAGTCCCCAAGTGTCATAATGCCTGAAAACCCAGATGACCATCGACCTTTGGAAAGTAGGTCCATACCCAGCTACAGATAGTGGAACCATTGGGAATTTTAGGGATAAGTGACAATGGTAACATAATGAGAAGGATTAATTCCATGACTCAAAAATCCCAATGAAACATAATTATTTATCCTAGAGATTCTACATTCATGATCCTTTGAATAATATTCTGACACATTACGATCCTTTAGAGAAGACATTGGGTTCCTATACTACTATTCAGGATAATTACCCTTCAGATCCTAGGGATCCAACAACATGCATTGATTAGATTGGCTCAAGTATATTTATATAAACCTAGTAATTTTTTTTGACTATAATTAATTTTCATTATAATATGTATTGATATAATATTTTTTTTCTTTCAGAGCTAGATCTCTCACTAGGAAGCATGGGTGTACATGCATGTGTGGGGTATGGAACAACCATAAAAAACTGATGGTTGAGTAAAATGAAGATAATCAAATGATTGAAAAAAGGTGAGAATTTAAGAGTTTTATGGTGACTCTTTCCAAATACTCTGACATCATTCTTGTTAAGAAACTCTCCTAGAGACACCTTCAAAATGAATTAAAGGATAATGCTTGAGTGAAAATATGGGTAAGAAAATTAATTGTATTTAATGTTACATTATTACTATATTTATATGAATTAATATTTTGGTTCAATATTCATTATAACATTCCCAATGGTGACGCTACGAGGACAACATGGATCATGGAATTAGGTGAGATGTGGAGAGAATATAAGTATGAGTTATATTATGGATGGGATTCTAGAAATCATGTGTTAATGTTAAATGTGTTATTTAGGATACTATGGGAAAAGAGAGTGGGGTTCCTCTTAAGAGGTAATTTGTAACGCCCCGACCCCAGCTACCCAGAGCCGGTGCATTACTTCGTAACATTGGCATGATCCCAAAAGATCAAGTCTCGAAAGACCGATTAGTTTAGTAGCCTTGGAAACACTAGATACATTCATAAGTCTTTCACTACATCAAAATTAAACAAACTACAAAAAAACATGGTCTTCATAGTCCACACTCATATCTTCACTGATTATTCTTGCAAGTCAGTCATAAAATACTTCTTCACAACCTGGAAAATTTTTAAACATTGAAAGGGGTGAGCTCAAATGCTCAGTAAGGATAACAATAATGCGGAAGCTTTCATAAATAAACATTAACATTTAAGGAAATGTATAACTAAAACAAAAGCCTCTTAAACATGAACTTCAACATAATATGGCAAAAGTAAAATGAGATAATGCCATTTACTTCTTCACATGGATATTCTACTGGTCGAATAATCACATGTAATATCAATAACCACTTTCATAATGAGGGAATGTATAATGCCGGACATTCTGAAACATTTTGTCAAGGCCTCGGCCAAGACATCTAAAATGATTAAGGCCTCGGCCAAAACCATAAATCAAATTGGGAAAGGGCCTCGGCCAATTCCACGTCTAGTTGTCTCATGAGACCTACCGATGCATCGAGGAGCTATAGCGGGCTCCACCCGTCACTTATTAAGTCCAATACATTCCTCATATGAATAGGTTTAAACATATCATAAACCATAACATAATCGTATCACATAAAACATGCATAAAGGAAACATAACATTTCCACATTTCAATCACAATATATCAATACAACACATTGATATAATAAAAACGCTTTCAAAACCATTTTCAATACCAAAATAAATGAAAGTTAAAACTTTGTATTTATTTTTCATTAAAAAAAATGATGTCTTGTAGAGGAAGCCGAAACTCAAATAATAGTCACGGCGGCGGAGAAGTCGTTGTCGCCGCATAAGTACGGAAAGAAAAACATTCCCTTTTGTCGTTTAGAAAAACACTTCGTATAAAAAAGATTCCTTTTGAATAAACGTAAAAGTCAAAGGGGTTTATACACCGTATAAAAGAAAGTTGTGTATAAAGTAAAATATGCCTCAATGAAAGGAGATTGAGACGAAGTCCCATACAAAGATCATTTTTGAAATAAAATAGATCTATTATGTGTATTCACTATAGGTACACATAAATAAAGTAAAAATACAAAATAATACATAATAATATCATGTCATAATTTGAAAGTAGGAGATTAACCCAAAGAATGGAAGTTGGGTTAAGAAATTCCCTTACAAATAAAATAGATCTATTATGTGTATTAACTATAGATACTCATAAAGAAAGTACAAATACAAGATAGGACATAACAATATCATGACGTAATTTGAAAGTAGGAGATTAACCCAAAGAATGGAAGTTGGGTTAAGAAATTCCCTTACCTTGTGTCCGACTTGACTCAACCGTTCTTTAACCTCCTGAATAATAAACTAGAGTTAATATCTACCTTATTAAGAACCATTTTCAATTTCATTATCCTTTTTATATCACTTATTACAATGTTATGAACATTATGTAATTATTTAAGTTAATAACGGTCGTTTTGTCGATCTTTGGTATATGAGTCAACAATAAACTTCTTATAATTATAAGTTGTTCATGTGGTGAAATATCCATTATATCCAGAATTATATTAATGATGTAGATATCATATATATCATATATATACAGTATATACATTCATTTATAATATTACGTAACATTTAGAGGTAAGAAATGAAATGCACCGTTCATGGAGACGGTAAGCCGTACGTACGCATGAACGCTACTTTCATTTCAATTTCATATTTAATGGAATGAAATCATAATGATATAAATGTATAATATAATTCCAGTATAATATAGTGTATAATACCATTTACTCCATCCTTTATACATCCCACACATGGCATTAACGATTCAAATCACTTTGAGGGGGCGGTAGTCCGCACTTCCTAAAATGAAATTATCGCGTTTTACCCATAATGGAAATCATAAAGTATGCCATAAATGAGAAATACAGAAGCATAAGTAAAACAAAAACATATTATATATCATATATAAAAATAGTGACATCTTAATGGCCACCTTTGGAGGTGTTATATGAGTGTTGAACAATCATCGTTTCGTGAGGCAGAAATTCGCCATCCACAGAAACCGTATGTTCTTTAACCATTAGATGTAGGTGTGTGTAAGTGTAGCTCGAATCCTTCTTATAACAACATCCTAGTATATTGAGGATACTTGTGTTGTTACAAAAGAAATGAATAAAAAGAGTTTAGGGGGTTGGAGAAGAAAAATAAAACAAAACAACATTAGAAAAGACATTACCTCAAAATCGGGTAACTCTTTTTGATTTGAGCTAAAGGCTTCCTTGGGAAGAGTTCTGCCCAAAGTGAGGTTTCTAGGAGTAAGGAAGGAATGTTGGGAGAGTATTTGGGCAGAGGTTGGCCGAGCCAAATGGCTTGATGGTGTGAATAAGGTGGAAGAGGTGGGGGCCTTTTATAAGTGGAGAGGAGGGGCACTTTTGGAAAGATTGAAATGTTACATTATTTCAAAATGCTTTTCGGATTCTAAAGGTCCCACACTTATATAATTCGAGGCTAAGGTGATAAGGTTTCGAAATCTCCTCATCCAATTGGCTTTGGACAAGTGTAAGCCTTGGATTTTACATTATCTATTCATTTTATTAAAATCGTTAAATAATGATGTCATCGCTGCATCATAATGATGTCATAAATAATTTAATTTATTTAATGTCTAAAAATTATAAAAAAAATACTATGATGTAGGAAATCGTTTTAGCTTTCCAATGACTATTTATAATCAAAATTTGGACTTGTATAACCCCACTTAAAAATTGTTTTAGTAAAACAATTTATGTTAGTGTCATTTTCACTTTAACATTAAATAAAAAGTAATTTATGTTATTTCCCAACAAAAGTGGATCCATGGGGTCCCCAAGTTAGGCCATGGCTTGTCTTGGTCGGCCATGACTCAACCAATGAGGTTGGGACATGTGTCTAGGTCATTTCATATTATTAAAGTATTATTTATACCTTAAACTACCCTAATTACCACTAATCGCGATTAAGAACTTAATAAGTTACTATTCACCAAAAAATTATTATAATCTCATTGAACCACATTTTACTTCTTAATGACAACCATTTATGTCGGATTTTTGAAAATCAAATCACAGAAGTGGTAATATTTCATTTAAACGAAAAATCAGTTATTTAACTACCACTTAGTGCTTTCACTATTCATCAAAAATTGAAGTTTTTCAGAATAAGACCAAAATTTCACCCTAAGCTATAATTGATATTCCGAATTCAAAAATGATGTCTATTTTACAAAATTCCAAACATATTAGTTGCATTAATTAATTTTATAATTAATTCCCGCTGTCACAACAAATAGCGTGTTTTTAAGAAACAATTTATATCAAAAGATTGACAATTGTTTATGTCCAATTTCAATGTTAAATTAATTCTAATGACCACCATTGGATAAAATGGTAAAAATATATTCTAATTATACTCTAAAACCCCTCAATAGTATAATTTATCACTATGAATTATTTTGATTAAAAAAGTTGTTTTAAGTATTTTTCACTATTCATAAAAATTTTGAAGTTCTTAGAAAATTACAAAAAATTCAACATAGGCTAATTTCAATATTAGGAATACAAAAATGAAGTCCATTTTGAAATATAAAATTTATATAATTTTAAAAAGTGGTTATTACTATTCATAACGGCTACTTTGATTTGTCGCGATGTTTTAGAACTCGAAGTTGCGTACAATGCAAGCTATTGTATTATTGAATGAGAAGCGTATCATGGAAGCTCGGGGTGTTACATTCTCCCCTCCTTCAATAAATTGCGTCCTCGCAATTTGATATTTTTCTTTAAAAATAATAGGTTGAAAATAGAAAATACCTTTGTGGAAAACCCACATCGGAAATAAGGTTAATAAAATTTAGCCTTAATAAGAGGGAAAATGGAAATAAGAAAGTCACCACCAAATTATGATCTCGATAAGGAGAACATTGGTGGCAATTAAAGACATATAATTGGAGGAAAAACGTAAATATTTGTAGGGAGTGATTGAGGTCATCAATCACAATCAACTGTCAAATTGAGGGCCTCAAAGCCTTCAATCTATGTTGATTTAAAATATCATCAGTTCAACAAGACATAAGGTATTAGGATAACACATTTTTTGTTTTAATATCCCTTTACTAAAGTTTAAGAATTAATTTATTCATTGAATAAGAGATAGGTATATATATATTTATGCTTGACAATTAGAGTTTCAACCTTCAGCTCACCTTTCACTCAAAAAGATAATAGAACCTAAAAATATTATACTTATCCTATTTGTATAAGGTTCCAAATGTTAACACATACCATTTAGATTAGTAAAATTATTTTTTAATAACCAGGGACTTCCTGTAGGCTAGTGGTAGGAAATAAAGGCATGTCACACTTTGATTGTGGGTTCGATTCCTACAGCTTTGTCCGACGCGACGGGTTATGCCCCACCCTGCAGGTTGTCCTATAGTATCATAATATTCCAAAAATAATCTTCATAAATTTTTTAGCCTTAAACAATACTATCCAAAGTTCAACTTAATCCATTCCAACCTTAATAGTTATCCAAAATACCTCCGTCCAGACTTTCTCTAAAAGGTCTCTAAATTCCAAAATCTATTTATCAGATTCCCCAAACAAGGTAAAGTTTCTCTTATTGTCACATACTAAAAATATAATTACCTTCATCATATTAAAACCTTACTGAAACCAACAAGTACTGCAGTACAATCCTTATATAGATCACATTATTCTAATAACCATAATATAATCCATGAGTCCAAAAGCACCAATACACTAGTTATTCTTCTTCAACTGTAGTAATAGCATAAGATTGTCCTTGATCCCTTGGCCTTTTCTGAGGTAAGTTTCCTTGATGCTTAGGACATTCATTTGCATAATGACCCATTTCTCTACAATTGTAGCATTCAACTTTGACAGCCTCTTTCTTTCCCTTGCAATCACGAGCCTGGTGACCCTTTTCTCCACATTTATAACAAACTCCCATTCCTTTTAGGCAAGTACCAGGGTGATTCTTCCCACAATTATCACATAATGGAAAATCCTTCTTTCCCTTTTTCCCTTTATCTGTCTCTTGTTCCACCGTTCTCTTCTTCTCTTGCTTTACTTTGTTGTCATAAGACTTAGAGAATTCCTTTTCTGTCTTGATAGCACACGAGACAATATCTTCGTATGATGAGAAGGATTGTGATACCAAAGCTCGACGGAGAAATGGTTTTAACCCATCAAAGAAACGATCAATCTTACTCCTTGGGTTACGTATGTAATCTGCAGCATACCTTGCTAACCTTGTAAAGTTAGCCTCATACTTTGCGACATTCTCATCCTCCTTCTGCCTCAGACTCAGAAATTGCCTTTCCATATCTGCTCGATGGTCACGAGGAAAGTATTTTTCTAAGAAAAGATCTTTGAACTCCCTCCATTCCATATTCGATACGTCATCATCTTCCTTTGTGTTTTGAATCAGCGACCACCACTGATCGGCATCTCCAGTGAGGCGGTAAACTGCCATGACAACCTTCTCCCTTTCACTACTCCCCAAAGCCTGAAATATTTTCTCTAGGGAATTTATCCATTGCTCGGCTACTAAGGGATTTGTACTCCCATTGAACATTGGTGGTTGTTGCCTCATGAAACGATCTAGCATTGATCCTCCACGTTGCGGATCAGGGTGCTCCATACGAGTAAGGTTGTTATTCATAACCTGCGTGAGTTGTCCCAGTATGGTAATAAGTTGATCAGCACCAGTTGTATCTCCAGGTCCACAATAATTATCTTGAGCAGGAGGGCAATCCCTACACGGAGTTCGTGCATTGATACAGTTTCCATTCCTTCTACTAGGCGCCATTTCTAAACAATGGCATAAACCAGATTAGTTTATGAATCAAAATACATAATTCCATACTTGTATAATACTTAACATAAATTGAACTATTTATGGATATAATCCATAATCATAAAAAGAAATGTTTTCTTTGAGGAAGTATGTACTCATAACCCTTCATAGTGGTTTGTAAGTAAAATGAGAATTATACTAAGCATATCCCCCGGGAGTGTCGTAACCAAGAGTGCAGCAAGGCCCGTTGTCGTGCACCAGTTCCCGTTCGAGTCTAGCTCAAAGCGGTGTTTTCGGGTTTTACCCCTAGGTACATCTGTGCCAGAGCCGCCTCTACCTGCTCGTATCCAGACAGGGATGCATTGCTCGGAAAACTCATAACATCTCTACAATACCAAAATTCTAGGAAGTTCTTCTATACTAATCCTCAAAGTCTATCTTTGGGCTATGTGCTCTAATCAGAGTTTATCTAAATCTAGCTTCCAAGGTTAGTACTAAACTGCCTCTGATACCAACTGTAACGCCCCGACCCCAGCTACCCAGAGCCGGTGCATTACTTCGTAACATTGGCATGATCCCAAAAGATCAAGTCTCGAAAGACCGATTAGTTTAGTAGCCTTGGAAACACTAGATACATTCATAAGTCTTTCATTACATCAAAATTAAACAAACTACAAAAAAACATGGTCTTCATAGTCCACACTCATATCTTCACTGATTATTCTTGCAAGTCAGTCATAAAATACTTCTTCACAACCTGGAAAATTTTTAAACATTGAAAGGGGTGAGCTCAAATGCTCAGTAAGGATAACAATAATGCGGAAGCTTTCATAAATAAACATTAACATTTAAGGCAATGTATAACTAAAACAAAAGCCTCTTAAACATGAACTTCAACATAATATGGCAAAAGTGAAATGAGATAATGCCATTTACTTCTTCACATGGATATTCTACTGGTCGAATAATCACATGTAATATCAATAACCACTTTCATAATGAGGGAATGTATAATGCCGGACATTCTGAAACATTTTGTCAAGGCCTCAGCCAAGACATCTAAAATGATTAAGGCCTCGGCCAAAACCATAAATCAAATTGGGAAAGGGCCTCGGCCAATTCCACGTCTAGTTGTCTCATGAGACCTACCGATGCATCGAGGAGCTATAGCGGGCTCCACCCGTCACTTATTAAGTCCAATACATTCCTCATATGAATAGGTTTAAACATATCATAAACCATAACATAATCGTATCACATAAAACATGCATAAAGGAAACATAACATTTCCACATTTCAATCACAATATATCAATACAACACATTGATATAATAAAAACGCTTTCAAAACCATTTTCAATACCAAAATAAATGAAAGTTAAAACTTTGTATTTATTTTTCATTAAAAAAAATGATGTCTTGTAGAGGAAGCCGAAACTCAAATAATAGTCACGGCGGCGGAGAAGTCGTTGTCGCCGCATAAGTACGGAAAGAAAAACATTCCCTTTTGTCGTTTAGAAAAACACTTCGTATAAAAAAGATTCCTTTTGAATAAACGTAAAAGTCAAAGGGGTTTATACACCGTATAAAAGAAAGTTGTGTATAAAGTAAAATATGCCTCAATGAAAGGAGATTGAGACGAAGTCCCATACAAAGATCATTTTTGAAATAAAATAGATCTATTATGTGTATTCACTATAGGTACACATAAATAAAGTAAAAATACAAAATAATACATAATAATATCATGTCATAATTTGAAAGTAGGAGATTAACCCAAAGAATGGAAGTTGGGTTAAGAAATTCCCTTACAAATAAAATAGATCTATTATGTGTATTAACTATAGATACTCATAAAGAAAGTACAAATACAAGATAGGACATAACAATATCATGACGTAATTTGAAAGTAGGAGATTAACCCAAAGAATGGAAGTTGGGTTAAGAAATTCCCTTACCTTGTGTCCGACTTGACTCAACCGTTCTTTAACCTCCTGAATAATAAACTAGAGTTAATATCTACCTTATTAAGAACCATTTTCAATTTCATTATCCTTTTTATATCACTTATTACAATGTTATGAACATTATGTAATTATTTAAGTTAATAACGGTCGTTTTGTCGATCTTTGGTACATGAGTCAACAATAAACTTCTTATAATTATAAGTTGTTCATGTGGTGAAATATCCATTATATCCAGAATTATATTAATGATGTAGATATCATATATATCATATATATACAGTATATACATTCATTTATAATATTACGTAACATTTAGAGGTAAGAAATGAAATGCACCGTTCATGGAGACGGTAAGCCGTACGTACGCATGAACGCTACTTTCATTTCAATTTCATATTTAATGGAATGAAATCATAATGATATAAATGTATAATATAATTCCAGTATAATATAGTGTATAATACCATTTACTCCATCCTTTATACATCCCACACATGGCATTAACGATTCAAATCACTTTGAGGGGGCGGTAGTCCGCACTTCCTAAAATGAAATTATCGCGTTTTACCCATAATGGAAATCATAAAGTATGCCATAAATGAGAAATACAGAAGCATAAGTAAAACAAAAACATATTATATATCATATATAAAAATAGTGACATCTTAATGGCCACCTTTGGAGGTGTTATATGAGTGTTGAACAATCATCGTTTCGTGAGGCAGAAATTCGCCATCCACAGAAACCGTATGTTCTTTAACCATTAGATGTAGGTGTGTGTAAGTGTAGCTCGAATCCTTCTTATAACAACATCCTAGTATATTGAGGATACTGGTGTTGTTACAAAAGAAATGAATAAAAAGAGTTTAGGGGGTTGGAGAAGAAAAATAAAACAAAACAACATTAGAAAAGACATTACCTCAAAATCGGGTAACTCTTTTTGATTTGAGCTAAAGGCTTCCTTGGGAAGAGTTCTTCCCAAAGTGAGGTTTCTAGGAGTAAGGAAGGAATGTTGGGAGAGTATTTGGGCAGAGGTTGGCCGAGCCAAATGGCTTGATGGTGTGAATAAGGTGGAAGAGGTGGGGGCCTTTTATAAGTGGAGAGGAGGGGCACTTTTGGAAAGATTGAAATGTTACATTATTTCAAAATGCTTTTCGGATTCTAAAGGTCCCACACTTATATAATTCGAGGCTAAGGTGATAAGGTTTCGAAATCTCCTCATCCAATTGGCTTTGGACAAGTGTAAGCCTTGGATTTTACATTATCTATTCATTTTATTAAAATCGTTAAATAATGAGGTCATCGCTGCATCATAATGATGTCATAAATAATTTAATTTATTTAATGTCTACAAATTATAAAAAAAATACTATGATGTAGGAAATCGTTTTAGCTTTCCAATGACTATTTATAATCAAAATTTGGACTTGTATAACCCCACTTAAAAATTGTTTTAGTAAAACAATTTATGTTAGTGTCATTTTCACTTTAACATTAAATAAAAAGTAATTTATGTTATTTCCCAACAAAAGTGGATCCATGGGGTCCCCAAGTTAGGCCATGGCTTGTCTTGGTCGGCCATGACTCAACCAATGAGGTTGGGACATGTGTCTAGGTCATTTCATATTATTAAAGTATTATTTATACCTTAAACTACCCTAATTACCACTAATCGCGATTAAGAACTTAATAAGTTACTATTCACCAAAAAATTATTATAATCTCATTGAACCACATTTTACTTCTTAATGACAACCATGTATGTCGGATTTTTGAAAATCAAATCACAGAAGTGGTAATATTTCATTTAAACGAAAAATCAGTTATTTAACTACCACTTAGTGCTTTCACTATTCATCAAAAATTGAAGTTTTTCAGAATAAGACCAAAATTTCACCCTAAGCTATAATTGATATTCCGAATTCAAAAATGATGTCTATTTTACAAAATTCCAAACATATTAGTTGCATTAATTAATTTTATAATTAATTCCCGCTGTCACAACAAATAGCGTGTTTTTAAGAAACAATTTATATCAAAAGATTGACAATTGTTTATGTCCAATTTCAATGTTAAATTAATTCTAATGACCACCATTGGATAAAATGGTAAAAATATATTCTAATTATACTCTAAAACCCCTCAATAGTATAATTTATCACTATGAATTATTTTGATTAAAAAAGTTGTTTTAAGTATTTTTCACTATTCATAAAAATTTTGAAGTTCTTAGAAAATTACAAAAAATTCAACATAGGCTAATTTCAATATTAGGAATACAAAAATGAAGTCCATTTTGAAATATAAAATTTATATAATTTTAAAAAGTGGTTATTACTATTCATAACGGCTACTTTGATTTGTCGCGATGTTTTAGAACTCGAAGTTGCGTACAATGCAAGCTATTGTATTATTGAATGAGAAGCGTATCGTGGAAGCTCGGGGTGTTACATAATTGGAAAGTGGTTGGGGGGAATGGTTATGGTATATGTCATTGATATCAAACATGTATAAACGTTATAGAAACGTAAAACCTATTATAACAATAATTTTTTAAAAGAATAGAAAACAAGCATGATGAACATAAATACAACCCACCTTCTATCCATTAATCATTAACTTGGATGATTGATGATGATCTGTTAAAATTAACCAATATGTGTTTTCATCATAATGGAATCCACAAACTTTGAAATCTTGAAATAAAACTTAATGGATCTTATTTCTCTCCAACAGTATTCTAGTATCACATATACAGTATGGGAAGTAATATAATTCATAGTGATTCATTTATTTTAACTCACTATTTTTATGTATATCTTTGAACGAATCAAGGAAATCCCTACTATAAGCCCCATCCATTAATTATTTTTCCTCTAGAAAAGTATAAAATCTCACAAATGCAACAGTTGAAATATATCTATATTTAATAAATCACTCCAATAAATAAATATCACATAAATTGATAGAAACATATTCCTAAAATGTATTTGATTCAATGGTGTGCTAGTTTTCTATTGTAGAAGTAGTCAACATTGGATACTTATAGAAATTTTAGTTTTTTTTTAAAAAAGGTAAAAGGCTTTTTATTGATAAGAAAAAAGTTACAAAAGGAGAAAAGATGGAATTCTTTTACAATCTCTATCAAACAAAGATAATAAATCAGCAGGTAAAGAGTCCAGCCAAGTCATGGTCTGATGAATGCCTTTGTTGGAAAGAGCATCTGCAACAGTATTCGCTTCTCGATAGGCGTGAGTGGCTATGTAGTCAATCCCATGTAGAGAGTTGAGACAATTCATCCAAAGAGTGGTGAGAGACCAAGCCAGATGAATGGTACCATTCCAGATGGCATGAATGATAGTAGTAGAGTTGCTTTCAATACAGAGTTTTTTCCAGCCTCTTTGAAGGAAAAAATCAACGGTGTGGATGACACCCAACATTTCAGCTTCTAGAGAAGAGGAATGGCCACAGCCAGCATAGAAGCAACCCTGGCAAAGACCAGCCGAGTCGCGAAAAATAGCACCACAACCAGCAGGGCCTGGGTTACCTTTGGAGGCACCGTCAACATTCACTTTGATCCATCCCGACATCGGTGATTTCCAGAATACTTCAAATGAATGTTTGGTCCGAGGGAAGACGCCGGGCACACGAAGGTGACGAAGGATATAAAAATCACCCACCGAGTTGGTGCAACAGTCTTTTTGAATGGAAGCAGCTTCATGAATCGCAATAAGAATTCGAGATTTACCTGCAATTAAACTAAATGAGCGCTTACTATGAATGATGTCATTTCTAGCATACCAGATCACATGAAGCAGTTCTGCCACCGTCGTAAGCAGAAGATTTTTAACCTGAGGAGAGAAAACATAGCTAGTGCACTTGTTAAGGGATAAACAAATAGTGTTAGAAAGGGACCATCTGCAATTAAATAAGTCAAAAACATAATTCCATAAAGCAGATGCCGTCGCACATGACAAAAATAGATGATCCGCATCTTCCCTGTGTTGATTATACAAGCGACAAATGGAGCAGAGTTGAATGCTAAAGGCTTGAAGACAGGCTTCAGTGGGTAATCTATTATGGGAAATTCGCCAAATGAGAGTAAGCCTAGAAGGTTTGATCCACGGATTATCAAAATGGCTCACCCAATGTAAAATAGAATCACTTTCAGAAATGTAATGTTGGTAGAAGTTTTTGGAGTCAAGGATGCCATTCGGGGCAGGTTCCCAAACAAGGAAATCACCATTAGAAGAAAAATGATGATCATCAATGATCTGCACAATATTTTTGGGGAGAGCATGTCTGTGATATTGTAAGACATCCTTTATGGAAAGATTATAGTCATCGGGAGTGATGTTAGGTGGTAACAGAGATATCAAGGGGTTACCACACCATTTATCGCACCAAAAATTAATGGAAGAGTCAGCACTATCCATCCATCTAGAATTTTCCATGATCTTTTGATACGAGTCTCTAATCGAGGGCCAGATTGAAGAGTTAATGTAGTTGAGCTTCCCATTTAAAATCTTGGTGCGGAATCTATGGTTCAAGAAATCAGAAGCTTTGGAATTACCATTGATAATACGCCAAGTAAGACGGGCTTGGAGAGCATTATTGAACATCTTTAAATTTTTAATACCAATGCCACCTTTGTCGAGAGGTTTGCAACAGGTTTTCCAGGGAATAGTGACAAGTTTTCTTTCAAGAATACTACCCGTACATATGAAGTTTTTGATATAGGTATTGATCTTCTTAAAAATGCTAGTGGGCCATTTGTAAATCATCATAGTGTAAACCATCTTAGAGACAATGGTCGATTTGACTAGAAAAATCCTGCCAGCCATAGAGAGGGATCTTCCTTTCCAGGTAGAGAGTTGGTTTACAATTTTCTCAGTGATATTAGTGAAATAGCTAGCCTTAGGACGACCCCAAAAAATTGGAACACCTAAATAAGCGAAAGGTAGGAGTCCCTCTTTAATTCCAAGGTAGGAAGTAATGGTATTTTTTCTTCGGACAGGAAAGTTCTTTCCAAAATAAATATATGATTTATTCCAGGATATCGATTGACTAGAGACTTCCTCATAATGATTAAGAGCATGTTTTAAGACATGAATATTCCTTTGATCCCCCTTAAGAAAAAGAATGATGTCATCAGCATATAAAAGGTGGGTAGGGATATTTAAGTTCCTGGAAGCTTGTATGGGCTTCAGGGATCCTTGAGCAACCAGACTATTTAGAAGTCTGATTAGGTAGTCCTCAGCAATGACAAAGAGGATGGCCAATAGGGGGTCACCCTGCCTAACACCTTTAGAATAGTTGAAGAAGCCCCTAGGAGAGCCATTGATTAGAATAGAAATATAGGCAGATCTGAATAGAGTTTTCAGTCTTCCAATGAAAGAGTCCTGGAATCCAAAGTTTTTTAAAACCCTGAAGATGAAATTCTAGTCAATAGTGTCAAAGGCCTTTATGATATCCAGTTTAATAGCCACACACCCCCCTCTAGTGTTTTTATTAAGACTATTGGTACCTTCCGAGGCCAGACAGATGCATTCTTGAATGGCCCTACCTTTAATGAATCCAAATTGATTCCATGAAACTATTTTGTCACAAATGGGCGCCAACCTATTGGCAATTATTTTAGTAATGATCTTATAAAGAGTATTAATGAGAGCAATGGGTCTGAATTGATTAATCTACGAAGCATTTTCAACCTTAGGTATTAAAACTAAAAATTGAGCATTAATAACATGAGGCAGAGAACCATGGGAAAAAAAGGTTTTAAGAAGGTTACAAACATCCTTTTGGATAATGTCCCAATGATTTTGGTAGAATCCATTATTGAACCCATCCGGACCAGGTGAACTGTCTGGATTAAGGCCAAAGATAGTATCTTTAATTTCTTGATCAAGCGGTGTACTTAAAAGAGTTTCATTGTCTCTATCATCAACCAGTAAGGGGATAATATTGGCCCTGATGTCAATATTTATGTCTGGACCGTTAAAAATATTGTAAAAGTACGAGGTGACATGATCCGTTATGGCTTCTTCAGTATCGATGAGCAAATCATCATGAATAAGTTTGGTAAGAGGACGATTTTCCTTTCTTATTCTTTGAAGAGAATTATAAAATTTAGTATTACGATCTCCATCAACAAGCCAATTAGTCCTAAACATTTGTTTACGAAGGTTATCCTTAAAAGTGAGCAAATAATTAAGTTTAAGGGAAAGGTTAGCTTCCAGCTGAGGATCCAAAATGAAATCAGATATAGTGTTTTGCGTTTGAGCACGACTAAGATCATTTTCAAGAGAGGAAATTTCAAGGTCAATTTGAGAACTTATAGATTTGCACCAACTTTTAAGGGCCTGTTTTAGGATTTTCAACTTAAAAATATAGGCAAATAAATCCTTATGGTGGTTCATAGAGTTCCAGGTGCGGTGTATAAGAGCGACATAGTCCGGGTTCGAGGACCACACATTATTAAATTTAAAGGGGAGAATATGCCTACGACTGATCATACAGAAGCTCACTAAGATAGGATGGTGGTCAGAATTAATTCTTGGCAGGGTTATACTAGAAATATTATCCCAGGTATCAAGGGCCTTCATGTTGACAAAATCTCTATCAAGATTACTGGCAACCATTTTATTATGATGTTTTCTGTACCAAGTATATTTGGCACCAGTGAGGGTAACTTCAAAAAGGATACAGTCATCAATAGCTGACCTAAACTCATTTGAGGAAATAGTAAGATGTGAGGGGCCAATTTTTTCACAAGGGCTTAGAATAGCATTGAAATCACCCATAACAACCCAAGGCTCCTTAATTGAGCGGGCCATATCGGAAAGCTCATGCCATAAAGTCCTTCTGTCCGGATATCTGTTATTGGCATAAATCATAGTACAAAGAAAGAGGCAACCGTTCAACAAGAAATCACACGTAACCTGCTGATCTATGCTTTTAATGATGTTCACATTTTGAAGGGAATTATGATAAAAGATCCACATAGAGTCAGTTTGAGTGCCATGTTTACACGAGCCAAGAAAACTATAGGTAGGAGCACCAAGTCTCATGTAGTTGGATTTGAAATTAACTTTTGGTTCAGAGATGGCAAAGAGTTGAGGTTTATGAGTTTTTATAAGCCTCCTAATTGTAGTGGAGGTGTCATTGTTTTCTAGACCTTGGCAATTCCAATAGAGAAAATTCATTTCTATTTTCGTTTTGGGTTGGAACCCTTCTTTTTTTTTGGATTTTCTAGAATCATTCTTCCTTTGCGATCGAGTGACCATAGGGGAGGAAGAGGGGTTTAGATTGACTGTCTGATTATTGCCATTAGAGGGTGCCTCATTGCTAGAAGCAGTGCCAGGCATGCGCTCAGAGGCTGTGATGCCAAGACCAACAGCTTGAGCAGCATAATGATCCGCTAGAGTATGTGAGGAATTCTGGATAGCAGTGCAATCCATGGGAGAAGAAATGACTTCTGTAGTTTTGGGAGATCTCTGAACCAAAGGATCAGAGGCTGTGAGAGATTTATCAACCTGTGAGGAATAAGCCGAGCTGATGGATTTAACAGAAGTAGAATGAATGGGGTTTGCAGATGCAAATTTTTCCAGATTAGAAGTCTGCAATTAAGCAAGGGGAGGAGGTCCGACATTGTTAGTAGTACCATAATTATCAGTAAGAGTTGGTTCAGGGGGAAGAATAGGATCATGAGCAGTGATGTAGGCAGAGCTGGCCATAACAGTGTCAAGATTGACAGCATGAGGTGCCGGATTTTCGGATTCGGAAGCAGATGATGGAAGATTTATTATAGAAACAGATGTAGCAGGAGCAGGTTCAGAAGTGTGTGTAGTGTTGGATGAGTTGCTGGCCACTAAGGTATCAGCATTTACAGCAAGAGGTGCCAGGACCCCTATTACAGAAACAATACTAGCAGTTTGGACAGCAGTAACAGGCTGTACAGAATCATCAGCAGAGGAGAAGGGAATGCTATGTGCATTGATAGTGGAAATATAAGAAGATTTAACAGCATCATTTTCAGAATTGACAGCATCAATAGTCATAATATTCATTATAGGAGCAATAGAAGGATTCGAAGAACCTGGGTCTGCAGATTTTACCAAATCGCTTGTTGTTATATTGGAGACCTCGGGGTTGACAATAAGATCCATAGGGGAAAAGGCATCCGACCCCAAGTCCCTACTAGCATGTTCAACCAAAGAGAGAGTATGTGAGGAAGAAGCATCAGTGGCCGAAATGTGATTAATTTCACCACTTACAGCCACTGTATCATGCAAAACAATAACATGATTATCATTTTTTTGGAGGGTCTCCTCTTCCTCAACTAACTCCCCCCCAGGATTTTCCTTCCAGAGATGACAGTACATTGGATTTCTTAACCGAAATGTCCTGCTTTTCTTTATTGGGGGGCTGAGGTTTGACAGAGGTAGTAAACCCCTTTTTGGAATGTTTTATTTCTTGACAATCTTTAATGTTTGGAGGGTCCATTTGTTTTCTAACCACCCTAAAATTTGAGAGGTTGTGACCAATCAATTTGCATACTTCACAATAGGGTGGCTTCTTTTCATATTCAATTATATGTTAGTTAATGCATATTTATTTATAAAGACATACAGTATGTAAAACTAGTAAAAAAACCTCTAATATAGTTATATATGGTAAACCTATTTGAAAATATATCAATATATATGTTCTAAATCAGAATAAGAAACCACTTAAATCAATCTCTATAAATCCCTATACCCAGTATCAAATATGTTTCAACCATGTCTTTAATCGAGAAAAATTTCCTAACTAATCCTTTATAAACATTTTATCAATGGTATAATTTTTACGTGTAGTGTGTCATATGCATATAATTATTTTTATTTATTTTATTCCCTCTATCTCACATATATATCCAATATTTAACTAACTTATTATGAAAAATATCCCTTTTAATGAATCAAAAAAATGTATATACCAACAATGAGATGGATTCTTCAATCCATAAATTAACTATCACAAATTAAATTCCTTTACATTTCTATTTAGATAATGAAAACCTTTAGGTTATATCAAACAAACATCCTTGGATAGAATTTTATTAAATAATGTAGTTTTGAAATCAATTGGAAGATTTCATAATAATAATATCCTACTATAAAATCAAAAAAATATTTTCATAGTTGATCATATCTATCCCTTTTAATTATGTCTATAAACTCCCATAAGTGTTAATAAAACATATTTTTAACGAAAAGGTGGACTTAAGGAATTTTTAAATGATTATGGGATGAAATTAATCACTTTAAAACATTTAACATTATAGAAATTTCCATATTAAACCCTTATTTAATCCCATTGTTATTCCCATTTAATAACTCACCATCTCCCTTAAAACTCACACATGATTTAGTCACCTATACCACATTTAATCTCATGTTTTTATTAAATTATAGAAATGAACACAAGTTATTCAACAAAAAAATAAAGTACATCATGTGAAATACCGTTTACATTTCAACTTTCCATAAGATTATTTAAAAAAATAATTTCAGATCATTACTGATCACTCACCACACAAGAAATACTATTAAAACAAAAAATTTCATCACATCCCTATGATTTAGTTTTATTAATTAAATAATTGACACCTTTATCACCTTTAAACTCTATTCCATCGATTTACCCCTTTAAAACACGTGGAATGATTATTAAATATTATATAATCAAATTTTCAAAGCATAAATTCAATAAAATAAAACACCATAAAACATTTTATTCCAATTAAGGTCATTATTAAATCACACAAATCATTTAAATCCATAACATACTTAATTCAATATAATATTCTAAGCTGAAAGTAATAGAATTTCACATGTGTTACCATTATTAATCTATAACAAATCATGTTATCACATCACTCTTTGAATTATTTTTTAATTTAATATCAAACTATTATAAACCAACTATATACTATTATCATATTAACCATAATACACTAGAGTGGTGAATTATAAGTTCAATGAAGTTCACAACCACTTAACTTATTATATTCTACTATTCCTTACTAGTATTAGAATCCCAATTCCCACTATAATTACAAAATATCAAGAATCAAATATGAAATAAAAGAAAAAATAGAATTATAAAATAATAAATAAAACTATGTTCGTTTTACCTAAACCATAATGAAAGCAATATACACACCATTTCAACAAAGAAAACAGATTTTTAATCTTCCTAGAACATTTCAAATTTAAATTTTACATACTCTCATGATAACTAAACATTAAAATTATTCAACCAAATAAATAATAAATCCAATTATTTCATGAATGTTTTTAACAAAAAATACCAATATTGACTGTATACTTTCATCAATATCTATCAATGAAAAATATACCTTGAATTTCCCTATTTTAACCAATTTGAAATTAAATAATATAAATATTGAAAAAACCAAATAGTAACACATCTAGAATACATTTAAAATTTCCATTTTACCATATTATATAAGTATTTAGTCTTGATTAGTTTTTTTCAATAAAGACATTATATTTACACTACTTTATAATTACACTAACCTTATCCTCATGGAAATAATACATTCAAATAATTATCATTAAATTACACATTAAGATAATTTTTAAAATCACTATTTAATCATATTCTCAATTCTCCCAATTTATTATATAAGATTTTTTTGTTAACCAACTCATATCATACTATTACAAAGCAATCAATAATTATTAAAAATCATATTTCATAATCAAGTATATAAATTTTATTTTAGTTATGAAATAAATTATTAATAAACTATTTTAAATTATGGTTTTCTACAGTTAATGTCATTATAGAGGGAGGTTTTGAATATTGAAGGATGTGTGCCTAAAAAACAATTTTTCTTGATGAGAAAAAAGAAATATGGATGCACGGTAAATGAATAAACATAGTAGAAAATTGTATGTTTAAATTTGATGATTTACAATTTAATATCTATTTTGTAACTAAATAGTCCATTTTTATTTGTAACAATGTGCTTTGGAGGCCCTTGATGAGCAAGAAGCATACAAATTTTGTAAAAATGATCATTTACATCAGGTTTTGGGAGATGATCACCATGAAAGAGTACATGTATACCATGGAATATTATTGTACCATAAGATATCAGCATAATTAAAGATAGATTTACGGTTGTAACAAGTTGTAAATAGCTCATGAACAGGAAATACAAGATTAGGATGAGGTAGAAGAGGCCAAAAAATGGTTATACAAGAGTGTGAACGGACTAAAAAGTAAAATGATGATTTTATGAATTTTATGGAAGTATTATTTCCATCACTTCCATAAGATACCACTATGTATTAAGATATATATATATATATATATATTTAAATGATGAATCTGTTATATGGTGCACTGAGTAATGGTCTTAGTGGTGGTTGGGATGATGAAGGTCCGAGAGATGGTGATAGTGATGGGGATGAAGATGAAGATGGAGATTAATATGGAAATGGTGATGTAGAGGATGATGGTGAGAATGATGGAAATTATGTTGGCGAGGATGATGGTGAGGATGATGGTGAGGATGATAGTGAGGATGATGGTGACAATAGTGATGGTGATTGTGATGAGTGAGAGTTTTATCCTTTACATTTTTGAATGATATTTATGACATTTGATGTTTGATGATTAGTTGTGAATGAATGTATGTGATTTCATGAATGTTTTTTATCACTGTTTTAATGCATTAGTTAGTTTATTATGTTATCATCATTTGTATATTGGTTGGTGATGTTGGGTACAACTGTTTGGTGATTTTTGCAGGCAATTGTCTATAGTGGGGGTGTTATTTTGATTTTTATTAGCTGTATGGGCAAGGTGGGGGTGTTTCTTATTGAATATGTAAATGAAGTCTATACCAATTTTTTCAAAACTATTGGTATAGATATATAAAAATGGATTCATGCAACCATTGGTGTATACTACAACCATGTAAGACTATTCCAACAGTTTATAAACCGTTAGTATATGTCTTTTGCAATGGGTTTTCTAAACCGTTGGTAAATACTTATACCAATAGTTATACAAGAACCGATGGTAATTTTAAATTCCATAAGACCTATACCAATGGTTTACTATATACCATATTCATAATCCTATACCTTATATAACTTATATAATAGTTTGGTGAACCATTGGTATAGGCTGTACCAATGGTTCTCCGTCCTATACCAATGGTTTTGAACCATTAATATCACCCAAATTTTAGCAGTGGTGGTAGTATTTATAGACGATATTCTTATATATTCTATGGGAAAGGAAGGGAATTATTATCACTTGAGAATTTTATTAAATACCTTGAGGAAGGAGAAACTTTAGAAAAAATTTACCAATTGTGAATTTTGGCTTAAAAAAGTTTCATACTTAGGTCATGTAATCTCGAGAGAGGGTATATTTGTAGATTCTTTAAAGACATAAGTTATTGAATGTTGGAACATATCAACCACTGTGACTTAGATATGTATTTTTCTTGGTTTGATTAGATATTTTTGGAACTTTGTAGAGAATTTATCATGAACTTCTAATCCACTCACTAAGTCAACTCAAAAGGGAGTTAAGTTAATTTGGATAGATTAATGTGAAGAAAATATCAAGGAATTTAAGTGAAAGTTAGTCAGTGCACATGTTATTACTTACCCCATAGTAGATACATATTTATAATCTTTAGTAATGAATCAAAGAAAGTATTGGGATGAATTCTCATGTAAAAATATATGGTGATATTTTATGCCTCATCACAATTGATGGTTCATGAAAAAAATTACCCAACTTATGATTTGGAGTTTTCTAGGGTAATTCTTCTTTTAAGACATGGAGTTATTATATTTATGGATAAAGATGTGATATATATACTGATCATAAAATTTTAAATTATATTTTCACATAGAAAGAGTTGAATATTCACTAGAGAAGATGGTTGGAGCTAATTAAAGATTATGACTGCTCAATAAATTACCACCCTATGAAAGTGAACATGGTGGTGGGTAATCTAATCTAAAAGGATAATTATAGATTATATATTATAGGATAAAATAATATCCAATATTTTTTAATTTTAAAAGCATGGATATTTAAATCTTCAAGGAAGGGGATAAATCTTATCTTTATAAACTGAGGGTTCAACCATCTATCCAAGTGAAGATTAAAGAGGTGTAGAAGGAATATATGGAACCAAATAAGAAGGTAAGTAATGTTTTAGAGTTTAAACATGATTGTGATGGGATTATAAGGTTCAAGAACCACATATTTTTTCCATCCATACTATAATTGAAGAAGGATATATTGGAGGATGCTCACAATTCACCATTCCCTATTCATCCTAGAAGTAAAAATTTGTATAGAGATATGAAAGAATATTTCTAGTGAAAAAAATAAAGATAAATATTACTAAGTATCTATATTGGAACTTGGTGTGTTAGAAATTTAATTCTATGAGACAAAATTTCAAGGGGATATTATAGCATTTACCTATACCAAAATGAAAATGGGAAAACATCCCCATGTATTATATCATTGGACTCCCCAAAACATAAAAAGGGCACAATACTATATGGGTTATAGTTGATCACATTATGAATTTATAACACTTAATTAACATTAGATAATATTTATCTCTAGATAAAATTCCCATAATTTATATTATAGAAGTGGTAAAGTTGTATATAGTACCTAATTCTATTGTATCTGATCGAGATCTAAGGTTTACCTCGATGTTCGAGCAAAGTCTTCAGTAAGATCTAGATATAGAGTAGAGTTTTAGTAATGTGTATCATACATATATATATGGTCAATCTAATAAAAAATTAATACCCTAGTGGATTTTCTTAAATCTTGGTTTATGGATTTCAAAGGTGGTTGGGATCATTACTTTCCCCTAGTTTTGTTTTCTTACAACAATAGCTTTAACTTGAGCATTCAGATGCGCCCTTATAAGATCTATATAGAATGATGTTGAGAAATAAAAAAATTTGGGATGATATTAGAGAAATAAATCTATTAGGACTTTATCTTTATAATGAAATGAAAAATAAATTCAGATCTATTTAGTAACACATCATGACAACCCAGAGTCTATAAAAAAGTAATGCCGATAATCATCAACATGTCCTGGAATTTGAAGTTGGTGATAAAGTTTTTCTAAATTTTTATCCATGGAAGTAGTTTATGAGATTCATAAATAAGGTAAAGTTAAACCCAAGTTATATTTTTTACTTTTTTGATTCTTTATAAAGTAAATATGGTATCTTATCACTTGGTTCTTCCATAGAACCTCACTAAATTTCATGATGTGTTCTATGTATCTCTCCCGATGAAGTACAAAGCTGATTCATCACATGTAATAAACTCATAGGTCATACAAATAGAACATGATCTCTATTATGAGGAAGAACAATTATAAATATTTTATCTAATAGATAAAGTACTAAAGAACAATACTACTCACCCAGTGAAAGTTCTCTAGAGAAATCAAAAATTCTAAGAAGCTACATTGAAACTTGGGGATGTAATGAAACAAAGATATCATAATTTTTTTGTATTAGAGTGATGAATTTGGAGGGATAAATTAATTTTAAGTGGAGTATAATATAACAACCTGATATTTTATTATATATATATATATATTTCAAATAAATTAAATTTCTTCAGTAGCCTATGTTACACGCAACACCGAGTTTAAACAAACCACAATACACTATTAAAATATTATTATTTAAAGTAAGAATTATCACCTAACCATTGGATTGGAAGGTATGATTATGAACAAAAAATTTATGGTTACACATGTATACAATTAATTCATATGTTATCAACTTATTATAAAATAAAATAAAAATCATTTTAATGAAAAAAAATATTTTTTCCGAAAACATTGTTTTTGGGCGTGCAATGTTTTTTTAACGTAATAAAACAAATTAATAACTTCTGTCGAATTATTTAAATTAAATTTATATTTAATATTTTTAATAAAATGGTTTAACATTAATTTATTATTTTTATAAGAATGTGATAAGAATAAAACATGTTTTTTGCTTAAAAATGTATTTTTTTTAAAATCGATTTTCCTCGCATTTTTCACACTTGTCTTAAAATTATTTTATGATACTTATATGTATTGAATTTGATAAAATTAATTAAATATTTATAAAATGTATGTTAAATTTTTTTAAATAGACCCCTTTTATTTTTTATCAATATGAATAGTAACTATAGAAAAATTTATCGCGTTGCTAAAGGGTAAATCATGATAATTTTGGTCAAAACTAAGTGATAAAGCCACAATTTTTCTCATCAAAATTATTATTGGATTATTTTAACTATAACCTTATCACCATAGGCTCTAAAGAGAGTTGTTTAATGGACACATATCCATAAAAATGACTTATATAATATTTAAATTATGAATGTTACAAAAAGTAACTCTCTTAGTTTTAAATACACATTATGTGTTTACATAGAGACAAAAACTATTTATGAATTAATATTAATATTAATTTTGTGAATAATTAAATTTTATTCATGGTAGAAATTTATTTCCAATTTTGGGTATTATATAATTACCATAAATGCTTAGATAATTTAAAAATAATATTTATTCAATTAATGGGAAAATAAAATAAATGATATTAAAAATATTAAAAGTTAAATATTTTGAGTAATTATTAGTGTTACATGAAAGTTTTAGATGAATATGACATATTAGTGTTATGTTAAATAATTACATTCAAATTAAAACGTTTAATTTATGTATTTTAACTTAATTTAAATAAATAGTGTCTAAATAAGAAATAATGATATTTTATGAAAATAATATTTTATTAAATTAATTAAAAATCAAAAGTGTCAAAATAGGATAAATGGGATAATATATTGTAAAAAATTTCATATCTTTTCCATTTATAGGCAATTTTAAACATTTTCATTGAGAATAAATTTAATATATTTTAATGTTTTTTGAAATTTAAAGGGTTCCTCTCCCATCAGTTATAAAAGTGAACCTCTCCTTCATCTTATTAATGTCTCTTTGAGCCTTTTAAATATACCAACCTCTGCCAAATTTTATAATGTAGTTATTTCAAGGAAGAGGTAACCAACCTAATCAATATTTTTTTTAATTATTCTTTCATCACCTATAAATATATTACATTATTAATCATATAACAAATTTAGTATCCTAAATATAATTTAATGTTATTATGATTATGAAACAACCTTTATTCACCCTCTTTACATCAAATGGGAAGTGGAAATATCGCTCGTGTATATGTATGGCTTACAGTCTCCATGTATCAAGATAATTAATTTCTCATAAAAATATTTTATGAATGGGTATTATTATGGGTTTAAGGTATATATATGATACTTTCACATAATTATAATTTTATAAATATAACATCATATCAACCTTCTTACCTTTCAAACTGTTGGAAAGTGATAACATCAATCGTGCATACAAATGGACTACCACCTCCACGAAGCTTTGTGCTTTATTTTTCATTTATGTTTTACTTGTATGGTAATAAGGATGTACTTAATGAATATAAATAATATATAAATTATATAATAGTTATTCTATAATTTTTATTTATTATTTACCTTTCATTAATTCCATCCGTTAAAAAATGAAAACAACATTATTTCGTACGTACGGCTTACTATCTCTATGAACAACGTAATTCATTTTTCTATATCTATATTTAATTAATGAATGTAAAAATATATATAATTAATATAAATGATATTTATATCATTATTAACATTATAGAGATGATGGAACAATGATCAAAATACAAGGACTAAAACCATCAAACCAAAACATACATGAAAAACGATGTATATATCACCCGAAATGGTAATTTTAATAAAGGAGTGTCAATAAATGGGTGATAAACGTTATAAGTAAATCATATATGGTATGATTTATTTGATTATGGTTATGTAATATATTTACAATAAATATATATTTATTATACATGAGGTTATAAGGCATAAGAATGAATTTATACTTAAGGTAAGGGATTTTTATCTCACTTTTATTTATATGAGACAAATTCCAGATTCACATTTTGTTTCTTTTATATAATGTATATAATACCTATGAATGTATTCTATGAATCATATTTTTTTAAGGAAAATTGATTTTATTTCTCTCCTCGACCGAAGAGCCATTTTTTCATCCATATCCATGTTTTCTTAAAATATTTTAAAGAAGGGTTTTTACTGTTCTCCTAATACTTTTTAAAGTCAATTTTATCCAAGCTGTGATTTGTTAAAAAATATTTCTAAAATGAATCTTCTTGTTATTTTCCGAATGAGGTTCCTTTTTTGAATTTTTTTACAAAAGTTTGAAAGAAATGTTTTTAACTTATATTATAAGAACAAAATATCCTACCATCATTATTTATAAATGATTTGAAACTTCATTTATAAGTTTACATGGTTATTTTCAAATAAAATGTCTTCTGTAATAATTTTGATTTTTTTTGGATTTTAAAGGAGTGATTTCAAAATGGAATGGATTATTTCCTTAAATTTTTTTTAATTATATTTTAATGGTATTTTTATTCATTAAATACAATAAACATTTATTTCACATATTCTATACTCGGTATATAATCTTAGGATACCATCATTATTATTTATATGGATGGTTTATGTTTATGATGATATGATTTTTATGAAACCCATTCATTTTCCATGGGTTATGCTATGATGAAATGATGAAATATTTATGAAACCCATTCCTTTTCTATTGGTTATGATATGATGAAATGTTTATAAACAACATTTCTTTTCATGGGTTCAAATATGATGCATGTCTTATGAACTTGTGACACAAATATGTATTTTTTCATTTTGTTATGGGTGATAAATATATCTCCCTCCAATGAATTGGGTAAATATTGATATCTCATGAGATAAATACAAAATGAAAAGGGGAGTGAAACTAATTAACTATGGTAATTTTTCACAATTATATTCTTTGAAGAAAACCATGAATACTATAATGTTTTGGGGAGTGAACCCAATACACCCTAATTGCCTTTGCAATGAAATTGGAATACTAAAGAAATGATTTTATATGCTTATGTGTATTCCAAAATTCTATTCCTTTCACCAATGTTATTATTCCATGGTTTATGTTCTTTCATTATTTTATGATTCATGTATTATTAATTTCTAATATTTATTCCATGATATATGATAATGATTTATGATATGATGGTTATTATTTTCAATTGTTTTGATCTTGTTTTTATACCCTTACATTCATGCTATTCTCAAGTGATAATTGATATCTCCCTTGTTTATAAGTTTTAAGAATATGATATCACCCTTTATTTTGATTCATTTACCTAGGTTATGAAGTATGATATGTCTTGTAATGGTTCTAGTTATGATGAACATAGTGGGAGATGATGTAGATCATTTATGAACAAGTTATTTATGGGTCAATGATTACAAAGGCATAAGATCTATAAAATTATGGCATGGATCATTATGTTATGTAATGAATATTTATCTACTAAGATGTGATATCTATTTATGAAAAGTATGGTTCTCTATATTATAGGTTTCATCCAATCCCTAAAGGAGTTGTTCCAAGGAGTAAGGTAAATTTTCCTAATCAATCTATTTTATTTTATATTCCTTCATTTTCCATATAACTTCTCCAAATAAATTCTAAACATGTTAAAATAATCACATAAATATCATAATTATAATTAAATGTATTTATGTTGATGAAAGAACCATTTTTTACCTTCCTCCCAACAGTTTGAAAAATGAAAACATCACTCGTGCATATGTGCAAATTACCATCGCCATGAACGTCACATTTAATTTTTCATAAGCACATGAAATTTCTAGTTATAATAATATATTTAATGAATAAATAATATATTTATTAAATTTTCTATTTTTTTAAATATGAATCATTATCTAACTTCCTGCCCTCCCATTCACTAGAAAATTAAAATATCACCTCGGCATACTTATAGACTACCACCTCCATAGACAATGTGTTTCATTTTCCTCACCACCTTACATGGATGGTTTAAAAATATATTTAATTAATATATATTATAATATTAATTAATTTATGTCAAGTTTATGATTTTTTAATGATAAAACAATAATTAATGACCATTAAAACGTAAATCCATTGATATCAGTAAAATCACCCAAAACAAGCTCTCCATTGATCTCATTCTCTTGAAAAATGAACATATTTTTCATAAAATGAACATGGGTATGAATAAAAAATTTAAAAATGATTTAAATATATTATATAGTTCATGATTTATGATATTACAATCAGTTTATAATCATACTCATCCATTGATTATAGCATGTTCCTGTAGGGTCCGTTTAACCACCCACATGAATTATGATATAAATTTTTATCTTGGATGGTAATGGAAACTCAATTATTGGTAATATATTTTATTAATAATTAGATTTCTTTGGGTTCTATAGTGTTAATATTAATATTTAACTCATTTTTATGATACCACCTTTGATTCGCTAAAAAGTTTCGAAACAAGTTCGTTACACCTTTTGTATTTAAGAACTATACCTGAAAATACAAGGGAATTATCATTAAACTTTATAAAAAATTATAAACCTCCTACTATTATGTGAATGATTAAATTTATATTAATAAAATATAACTGAAATCTTTGTTATGAAACTTGTACGAAATGAATAAAATTATTAACATTAAATGAAGAACATAAACTATATCTAACTAATATAAGTATAAGGAATCATTATAAATGATATTTAAATATATTAATATATATTTTTAATTTTATATAATAAGTTATTATGATATTAATGTTTATTATGAAAGTACTTAGATCATTTATGACCAAGAAGAAATCTAAAGTAAGGGTTTTATCAACACAATTTTTGTTCATTGAGTTATGATCATCCTTGTTGAAATTTATTCTTATAAGTTGGATAAATTATACAACATGATTGAATTTAATTTTAATCTATTTTATGTTTTTTAATTTTAATTTATTTCTTAATAACTCCCTTTCAAATTATTCTTAATTAAAAAATATGATGTCTATAATGGTGTTTCATCTCAATCTCCCTTCACTCAGGCATGTTTCATATCACACACCTATTCATCTTTTATATGGCATGATTAATAACCAATTAAGATTATATTATTACTATTAATGATTATTTCATAGTATTTAAAATTACTTTCAAGAATCCATCCTTCTTATCCTTTTGAATCTATTGTGCCTAAATTCATATGGGTATTTCTCAACTCAATATTCTTTCATTGAGTAATAATTTTCTTATTGAACACTGTTATTATATATTGGGTAAAGTTTTCTATATGATTGTATTATGTTGTATTTCCTCTTTTTATCTAGTTATTTATAATTATATCCCATGAACCCATTTTTAAATGTTTCTTACTTCATGAATTTTGATGTCCGTAAGGGTTTCTCATCTCAACTTTCTTCCTTTGATACATATGACATATTCATCACTTATAACATTATATAAGGTTTATATACTATCATATATATGAATTTAATCATATATTCCATGGAATTGAATAAATTTAAAAATCTATATAAATTTATATCTTTCAAGGCTGTTTGATATAAGTGTTACAAAATCCATAAGTGATATTGATAACTCAAATATCCTTTCTTTGATCTATAATATTTCTTATTTAACTTTTATCTTCCAAGATTGGGTTATTACACCATAATATTTTATTATATGGTAATTTATTTTCTTCTCTATGGAAAATGAATTTTTAATTCAAAACTCCTTTTGGAATTAATTTCTATCTCATAAAAGTAAAATGTTTCTAAGAATAATTCTCATCTTTTCCAATATTCCCTTTCCATTCCATGTTGATATTCTTTATTCCTGCTAATTTTCTAATTTATTATTTTGAAATCTAAATTTCTATTTTCCTTTTGATATTCACATTTATCTTAATCATTTTTGGTAGTAAAATTTATTACTCTTTATATTATTTGGGTATCAATAAAGGTATCCTTTTCAAATATTAAAAGGATTTTCCTTCCATGATTATATATTTTATCTTCCACTCCACATCTTTTGAATTAAACTTGATTTCTGTCCAGGGTTGCATTATTAGTATTTCTCTCTAAATAATGTTTCAAAATGGTCTTCATTTAAACTTCTCAAAAGTTACATTTGAAAATTACTTATAACTTTTCATTTTATAACAATGTGAATAAATGTTTTAAAAAAATTTCTTTAACAATTTTCTTCAATTTTACTCTTTATTTAAAAAGTAAATATCTCAATTTGACTTTTGTTTTATGAATAAACCTATAAATTAATTTATGAAATCAAACTTTCAGGTGATTTATTTTATGGTATCAACTAATATAATTATTGAATTCATTTCATGTGATACCATTTGGAAATATTACAAAACCCATTTTATTTCTATAGGTTCCTTATGATATGATGGATGATTGAATTTATATGGAACACTATGTATGGATGTTGATGGGTGGGATAATATATCACCCTATAATTCATTTAGTATTGTATTATATCTCACATGTGAATAGAGTATAGATATACTTGGATTTGGTCACAACTAAAAGAGTGCAAATACTTTGAATTTTTCATAATCTAAAGGTTGGGAATGATTGAGTTTTCTCAAAATGTATCGATTTACTATGCATATGTTTATGCCACATTTCCTTGTTATGCTACATATCCTTAAAATTAATTCTATTTAGGTTATATACGTATGAATATTCTCTATGCCTCAAGTTTATTATATCCTGATTCCGTACTCTTATGTCATGGTATATGTTTGTTCATTTGAGATTACATATCCCTCTATCACATGAAATTCCCCACTCAAACTACTAAGTTTGAGCATGGTAACCACAAGACCTCATGCACACCTACCTATATGTAAGAGGATTCTAACTACCAGCGAGGGTTTGAACACCATCAATGGGGAGACTATACCCTCATTATCATTTCCTTATATCAATAATATAAATAAAATATAAATCAACCTATAGTAAATAAAGACAATGTAAATAAATCATAATATAATATAATATAATATGACACATATGTCATTCAGATAAATAATGATAAATAAAATATATCCCCCAACATGTAAAAGAAAACAAGAGTAAATGTGTAATTAGATAAATAAATAAAACCCCATGGTAATCCTATAAAGTCTATACCAGTACTAATATATGATCCATGCCCCACTCCTCAGTTGTTTAACATTGGACCCTTACTATTTCTTGGATCCCTATACATGAATTCTACATGCACATTGATATGTTTATACACGTCATGAGTAATAAAACCTATTAGGGTACAACCAATGTTTCATTAATAGGTGTGCATAGGTATAACCTGTGTATTCCATGATAATAATAAATGTTCAGGAAGTCATAAAAAATCATATACTAAGAACTAATGTGATAACCAAGACAACATGAGCCCTATATATACCCGTTTCATCTCCATACTAGAAGGAGAATTGTATTATATCACAAGATATCAATAATTAGATGCAACTAAAATAATCCTTTCTATTGGAAACCTTAATTCATCGAGTCAGATCAGGCCTCTATGCCGTTTTATCTCAACTCCAACACAGGTCATGCCTTTAGGTAGTCATACCCCATATATGCCTCAATTCAGGTCTTTTGGAAATCGTGAACATAATGTCTCTGCCTCATGTCATACCTATAGGGATTTATGCCCATACCCTATTCTTAGGTCCATCATTTCCATCTTTTCATGTTGTGAACACTCCCCCTTTGAGGAATAACCATATTACTGTGACACACCTGCTCTGAGTTCCAAGAACCAAACCTCTAAAATAACAATAACCCACATAACATGGCACATAATACAAGGGACAACACATTATATCATCATGATAATATATTAGAAATATACAATACATTTGATCAACATCAATATGTTTAAACAAGCTACATGCCTAATCATGGAAACCAACATTATAAATAGGTCTCATGGGACACACACCCACACCAATAGGTGATCTATATCAAGAATGGTCAAACAAACTATTCCAACAAAAGAATAATACCATGGAAATTTTTTTATACAATATCCTAAAATGGTAAGGGACTTCTTACCTCAAGGTTATTGATGAAGCAGTTCAAATTTCACCAAAGGATCAAATCCCAAACCATGATATGAAACCAAAAAACATGATCACTTATCTAAGACACTTAACTCAAGTTCTGGTTTCATTAAGAAATAGTTTTTTGAAGAATACCTATGAATATTCCATGTTAATAAGGTTTTTATAGAATTAAATAACTCATGAAATTTTTAAATAAAACTAGTTCGAAGATATGTAGAATAAGAGGGCGTCAATTCATCAGACTCGTTATCTATTCAAAAAAAATCATGAATTCCTCATAAATTCTAGAATATAACCTCATGTATATCCAATTAAAATTGATACACTAATAATATATTAGTGTAAAAGATATACAATATGAGATTCAAGAAGAATAAGATATCAAGATGATTGATCTAAGGAAACATACCCAAAAATATCCACTGTTCATGAGTAATTAAGCTCCATCCAAAGGGATGTCATTGAAACATATAATACACTATCAATATAACAATGGATCATTGACAGATTACATTTTTATCATCATTTAACCATAAATTAGAGGTTTAGTAATATTATTCATAAGTACATACTCGTAAAATTTATTTTATTGATTGTATATATCGATCTGATCAAGAGATTTGATCAAAACACTATATATATAATCGATATCTAAAGGAAGGAATAATTGATATTTGAATCATCATAGAAAACATAGATATATCATATATCCATGCTTATATCATAAGAATAAATATGAATTTGGTGAAAATATAGAGAAGAATCACTATTATAACATCATAGGATCAATCCAACATTGAAGAACCAAGGGGATATGAATAAGAGAGCTACAAGATTAATGTGAGAGGACTAAAATATGAAATGGTGTCTTTTGAGTTCTAATTGAGTATTAAACAGGGTCAAAACTGAGTGGGATTAAAATCCCATGAGATGCATTTAATGCACCGTTGGACTGGGCACACCGACGGGCTAGCGGCCCCACCGATGGGCTAGTTCCTAGCCACCGGTGGACTGGTGTTCCTAGAATAACCACCAGTGTTCCAAAAAAACCAATATTTGGCTAGCGGGGTCTGTATAAATGTCACAAAATAGGCCAAATTTCAATTTAAACCAACACATAACCTATCTAGGGGCATGATCTTAAAGGAGTTCCCAATCCCCTTGGGCTATAAACTAGTGCATGAGAATTAAATAAATCCTTTGAAAATGTTTTATCCTATGAAATCCATCCACAAAAAACCTAGAAGAGTCATTATCACAACATACAAAATATTCACAATCCAAGAGATCAATTGAAACATTACAACACCAGTTAATCATTTTACATTTACAATAAAAAAACAACCAAAAAGGGGCGGGAAAACAACTATACTAACCTAACCTTATGTAACATGGTGTCAAACTCCCTCATTCCATCACCACCAACACATATGCAAAAGAAACCACTGCCATGTAGAACCACCATCTTCAACAAGAACGACCTTGCCTTTACTTGGGTCTACCATAACATGGTCTCCATACAACTGAGGGTGTGTGTATGGTGTGATCTAAATTTCGTAGTAGGATACCACAAATTAAGATTCCATTCAATGACATTTGATGAAAAATGAACATGCTAGTTTTCAAAAAAGAAGAATATATTTTAATTTAAAACATGATATGACACAAAAGAGGGAACAAATACAACAATAAGTTAGAATAAATAACATGGAATGATCACAAAAAGAAATCCCTATGTAACTAGGGTAATTAGGGTCCATGTATTCTTATAATACCAGTGATCACAACCTAGACACAATGGTTTTTCTCCTTCATGATCCAATCATTCCCCATCATGTATGTTTAGTGAGTGTTGTCACGTAATCTTGTAAGAGATACTGGGCCTCAGCCCTGCTAACTCACCCAATATATTAGAACTATTATTCTAAAATAGTTTCCAAGAATTACCATGTGTTCTATTTCAGTAATTCATCAAATAGACTCCATATTATATAATCACAACTCCAATAATTAAAGCTGCACATTACAAACAACCATTTATAAGGTCAAATCAAAATCAAACATGCAACACACACCAAAATCAATGGAAAAAACCTTCCTCACCACCAAAATATTTTATAAAATCAATTTAAAAACAAAATAAATCATATCAAAATAATCAAACAATGAAAAATCATATAATTAAATAATTATTTCTTGATGTATTCAGAAAATCGGGTTAAAAACAAAAACCGAACCAAGGAGAGACCCTATGGAAGCAAGAGAATACTATAACCAAATAGATTCAACCCAAAGAGACAATATTAAACCCAATTTTAGTGAAAAAATATTTTGGAGAGATGATAACACAATAAAGGAGGTATAATAGACCAATAAGAAGGATAAAAGAAGAAATGGGAAGATTACTTGATGATTTATTGAAGATCAAAGCAATAAACACCCAATATTTGAAGCCCAAAGGAGTGGAAGGGGAGAGGGGGGTTTCTCCTAGTGTTAGGGATTTTTAATGGAGATAGAAATAAGTGATTTTGAGTTAAAATTAGGGAGGATAAAAAATATAATTTCATCATTTTTAAATATTGGGAAGGCCACATGTTTTGTCTGCCAGGCCATGCACCAACCATACGACACCTCTATCCAAGAAGAAATATGGCCACATAGTTTTCTTGGAGGGGGTGAATGCGTATGAACCTAGCTATGTTTCTTAAATAGTTCCACTATCATGGGAACATAATTATCCCTAGAGGGCCCCATTCTTGTGAGCTAGGTTGTGTATTTTGGATAATGCCACTATCCAGGGTGCACTGTTTTCACTTGGCTAGAACATGATTTCTACCAACTGTGCACCAACCATTACCCTCCTTCATTCGAAAAATAAAACCACCATTTTTATCAAAAACTCTTAGCAAATACATGTAATAAAAGTTTTACCAAAATTTAAAAATAAAATACCTCATAATGACACCACAAATGTCACAATTCTCTTCACCATCAAAACCTTCATCCCTCAAATAGTAAAACTAGAGTCTGATTAGATTAGAAATGTGAATACTAATCCTAAAACTAAGAATTTAACTCCCATATAGCATTATATTATTTTTTTCTTCCAAATGAACCAAAAAAAACAACATTTATTTACCTTGAATCACTTTCAATTGAGAGTCCACAATCCTTACCAGTTGATCAAACACAGAAAAATCAGATTCCAACTCCAGCTCTTCCCAGTTCAGCATGTGAGATGGGTCCAGATTATAATTATTAAATTTTGATACATGGAACACATCATGAATCTATATAATTTGGGTTTGTAAATCTAACCAACATTCCACCTTACTTATTCTTTTTTAAATTTCAAAATGTTTGACATACCTTGGAATAAGCTTCCCCTACTTACCAAGATGACGGTGAACCTAGAGAGGTTCCAACTTTAGAAACACCTTGTTACCCACTAATAACTCTAAGGTTTAACACTAATAATTGGAATAATACTTATTCTATATCTTCACTATCAGAAACCAGTACCTGATCAATTGAACTTGATCAGATGTATCTTTCACAAGGCCCAATACCAACAAAGTATTCTCACCAACTTCTGTCCAACACAAGGGTGACGGATATGGACAACCAAAAAGCACTTAAAATGGTTCCATTATTATTAAAGATTGGTAACTATTATTATACACAAATTATATCAATCCAAGATGGTTATCCCATGAGCCTCCAAAATTAAACACACATGAACAGAGCATGTATTCTAAAATTTAGTTCACCCACTCAGTCTAACCATATGTTTGTGGATGGTATACCATACAAAATTTTATATGAGACCCCATATCCTTTTTAATTCCTTCAAAAAAATGAGAGGTAAAATGGGGGTCCCTGTCTGAAAAAAATCCAATGAAACATCATGAAGCCTTATAATCTCTTGAACATACAACCTGTCGAACTCTTCCACCTTGTTGAATCCTTGATTATAATGAAATGGGATGATTTTGTTTGATAATTAATATCCACACAAATGGAATTGTTTTCTCTATGTGTATGAGGAAAACCAATGATAAAATACATGGAGACATCATCCCACTTCTAGGTAGGAATGGGGAGTGGTTGATGTAATCTTAAGGACCTCTAGTTCTCGGATTTAACATACTCACAAGTATAGAATCTATATATAAATTCAGATAAATCATGCCTTATAGCTACCCACCAAAACTAGGGACACATGTCATAAAAAAATAGGTGTTCTCAGGATGAGTGAATTAACGAGACTAGTGGCTATCCTGAATCACCACCTTCCACAATGTTAACAACACCACGAAACGAACCTTGAATAAAATTAACCCCTTAGAAGATAATGTTCAATGGGAATCTCCATACCATTTAGAATATTCATAAGAAACTAGAAAAACACATCATTAGGTTGATCCTCCCAAATTAGCTCCATATGGGAGGGTGTCAATTGAATATAAGTTAAGAACGTGCCTCCACTCTTATCTTTTGTTTCTAGATGCATCTGGGAAAAAATCTTCATCAAAGTCCACTCATCACAGGACTCCTTCGTATCCTGCATCTATATCATCATGATAGGGACTATTTTATCATATTGCCATTTCTAGGGGTTTTTTATAATATCAATTTTAAACTTCTGATGGAACTCGACCCATCAACGATTCCATAGATTCATATATTTTTGGGAGAAAATGTTGGCCCAACTCTTATGGTTTGATTAATCCCCAAATTTCTCCCCAAATAGATATTGAAACCATGTATTCTAATCATGCACCACTACTATCAGTTGTAGGTCATGGGTTCGATAATTTATTTCATGTGGTTAGAGTTAGTGAGATTCGTATGCCACCACATGGTCACCCTGTATCAACAAGCACCCAATAAACATACTTGAAGCATCATAGTATAACATTTATCCCCTTCATAATTATGGTAAAATAAAAATATAGGTAGTTTTAAATCACTACTTGAGGTACTCAAAATATGCTTAAAATTATGGGATCCTTTCAAAACTCACCCCTTTCTAGGTGAGCAAAGTCATGGGAGAAGCAAGTTGAGAAAAATATCTGACAAACCATATGTAGTATCCTACAGGTCCCAAGAAGCTTCTAATATCAAAAACATTGCTCAATTGATCCCATAAAATCACCAGTATGATTTTTACAGGGTCCACTAAAACCCCTTGCTTAAAGACTAAATGTTTCATAAACTTAGCATCTTGAATCCAAAAAGTACACATGGAGATCCTAGCATAGAGATGGTGGTCCTGTAGAGTGCCAAGAATGATCCCTAGGTACTGTCTATGTTCTTTTTGGTCCCAGAGTAGAAATGGTTGTCATACAAAAACTCCCTAAAAAATGAAATGATGTATTTATGGAACACCAAGTTCATAAGAACCATGAAAAATACCATATAATTTTTCAACCCAATAGAATGAACAAATACTCAAAGAGACCATACTTTCTTCGAAAGGCTGTCTTGGGAATGTCTACCTCTCTAACCTTGACATAATGATACCCATAGCATAGTTCGATCTTTGAAAACCACCTTTACCCATATATATGATCAGAGAGGTCATCAATCCAATGAAAATGGTATTTATTATTAATTTTCATTTTATTAAACGTTTGATAATCAATTAAAAACCATAGGGACCCATTAGACTTTTTTGAAAACAACACAGGGGTGGCCAAATGTGAGACTCATGGGGGAATAAATCCTTTGAATTCAAAAGCATATAGCTGTATCATTAATTCCCTCAACTCAGTGGCGGTTATACAATATGAGGGAATAGATATCAGCGATGTTTCTAGATCTAAATTAATGGTAAAATCCAAATACTATTCTGGAGGTAAACCTGACAAATCATCTAGAAACACATATGGAAACTCATATACTATGCGAGGAAAACCATCCTCATAACTTCTACCAACATCCTCTAGCATAAGATAAGAGACATGGGAAATGAGGTTTCCCAACTCTTAAAGTGGAGGTCCAGCTTCCATGATTGGGGATCCCATTCACCTTACAGTACTTGAATACTCAAATTGGGTACCACAAATCTCACCCTCCGATGATAAAAAAAAATATGCAACATGAAATGAACCATCTAATTTATGCCTCAAATAACTTCAAATAGGTCCATTTCTAGAACCAATAAGTCTCAATCTAACTCAACACCTGATAGAGTGAGAGAACATTATGAAAATTTTAAACCCTCTTCCCTCTTCTTGCCAAGCGGTGTCACCAAATCCACGATATATGGCATAATATCACTTAGAAATTTCAACAGTTCCACAATATGGGTAGAAATAAAAGAATTAGAAGAACCCTTATCAAATAAATCTATGGATATAAATATTTTAAAATAAAACAATACCTCAAACTATTGCAGGTCATGAATATGATTCTTCTAGCGCCTGATCCATAGCATGAAGGTTCTTTATCTCCACTGATTCCTATAGTCGATTGCTGTACTATGGCTATTTATTGCGCTAAATTTACTCATAATAGGATATATCTTTACTATCATGTCCAATAGACTGAGAACCCATATCCCTTGATGAACTATACTAAATTGGGAATTACCTGTGGTCTTAGTAACCTGCACCACTCTGAGTCAGTAAAAAACTCCTACAGAACCTTTACAAGTGACCCAAGCTTGCAAACTAATGACATGGTCTAAGTGGAAATGGACACAATGATCTGACATGCACTATCCTTCCACACTGGTAGCACACAACTGAACCACAACCAGTGGTTATAGATAAAGGCAATCAAGATTGGTGTCCAAAAATACCACCACATTTCTTCTCTTACTCATCATACTTAATATTTTTCTCATATTTTCCACTGAAACCCTAGTCCATAAGTATAATCATCCCAATAAAGCCAGAATTACTAGAATGATCAATTTACACCATTATATATTGATCCAACACCTCATCATATGTCTTTATCTTACGAAAAAATATCTGGTATAAAGTATCTAGTTGTAACCAAATTTAAAAACATTTATCCTTTTGTTTCAAATTAGAAACTACCTCAAGTACGAAATGAACCAATTTTGAAAAATGATTGGCATATCTCAATATGGTATGATCCCCCTATTGGATATCCAGGAACTCCCAAGTCTTATCAAGGGACAATGTCTTAGGGAAATAATACTAATTGAAAACTTCCTTGATGTCTTTACATATCATTAGTTCATGTTTCCCAGATTGAGATACTGAGTCCCACCACCTAAGACTATAACCTTCCAACATAAACAAATCGAATTTCACCTTGACTGCTTCTAGAGTATCAAGAAACTCAAAACTCCTCTCATAATTTTAATCAAATACTCTACTTTTTGGGGGTCCATGCTACCCTATAAAGAAGGAGGTTTTTTCTTTAGGAACTATCGATCCTTTTCCTTTTCCAAACCTAGTTTAGCTTCCATAACATGAGTAAGAATAGACCTTGCTCCCTGATCTAGTGCCCGAATATCCCAAACCACAGCTTCCATTAATATCAAATTAACTACTGCAGGATAATTATCTATGGAATCTTCCCCTAATTTCATTGGAATTATTTAGGGTGGAATGATGCTATACTATTCAATAAGACCAAAGAAACCATCAATACATCATCCAAAAAAAATTTCAGCAATAAAAAATTTCAAACATCTCAATAAGTCAAAACAATACAATTTCAGACATCTCCATAAGTCTAAATAGAACCATTAAAAAAAAAATTTACCACTTTACCCCAAATCAGCTTCTAAGAACAATCTATAGCCTGTTGAAGACACTTTAGAGAGGAGTTAAACCAAAGACAGAACATCCCATGGTGAGCCAAGACCCATCATGAGGTGTATTGGCTAGACACCTTACTTGCTACCATAAACTCAAGTAGATATAGAGCTAGATCCTGTATATCCATACTCTACCAAATAACATGGCCCAATGAAAGGAAAAAACCTACTATGATACCATTTTTTCACGAACCAGGATAGACTTCCATCCAACCTGACACTCGACCTGGGTTGTGGCAGAGCCGTATAGGCATTCTCGATCCCCATGATCTGGAAACTAGTGTTTGGGCATGAAATACAACCATTGGGAGTTGTTTATCCAATGAAATAAAACTACAAACAACCTACAAGAGTCAATATGAAATCACAACGAACATTCATAATCCAAGATATCAAAGGAAACATGACAACATTAATTAATCATTTTACATTTTCAACTAAAAAAAATTAAAAGGGGAGGGCAACCAACTAGAACAACTAGACTCTATGTAACATGTGTGTCAATTCCCTCATAATACCCCCACCAACACCTTCCAAAAAGAAACCAGTATCACACATATCTACCATTTCCACCACGGAAGGAATTCATTTACCTAGGTCAAAAATAACAAAGTCTACATACACCCAAGGGTGTATGTAGGGTCTGAGATAAATTTTCTAGTAGGATACCAGAAAAAAGGATTCCATTAAATGACATAAGATGATAAGTTAACATGGTTGTTTTCAAAAATAAGAATAATTTAATTTAATTTCAAAAATTCAATGATACAAAAGAGTGAATGAATACAAAAAAATGTTTGAATGGATTACATGGAATCAACAAAATAGGAAATCCCTAAGTAAATAGGGTTCATGGGGTCATAGAATCCTCTTAATCTTGGTGATCACAACCTATACACAACTATCCATATACTTCTCATTCTAAACAATCCCCATCATGTATGTTTTGTTAGTGTTATTACGTAATCCTATTAGGGAGACCAGGCCTCGAATCTACAAACTCGGTTAATGTACTTGAACCAGTCTTACAACCTAGGTACCTAGTTTAACCATGTGCTATATCTAAACCCAAACATCAATTGGACTCCATATCATAGAATTACAATTCCAATAATTAAAACTGTACATGAAAAACAACCATTTACAAGGGAAAATCATCATAAAAATTCAAAATCACACCAAAATCCTTGAAAAACACCTTTCACACCACCGACTAAAATTATAAAATCGATTTGAAAAAAAATCAAGCATAATAAAATAAGAAAATATTGTAAAATCATGGAAATACCTACCAATTTTTTGAAATCTTCACAAAATAAGGTGGAAATCACAAACCGTACCAAGGAGAGACAATAAGGAAGAAAAAGAATACCATAACCAACAATATTCATCCCAAATAAACAATATTGAAACCAATTTAGGTCAAACTATCCATTGGAGAGAATATAACACCAGAAGGGAGGGGGATGAGACCTATAAGAAGGAAGAAAAGAACAAAAGAGAGGCTTACTTGATGATTTCATGAATATCCAAGAATAAAACACCCAAAATTTAAATCCCAATAGAGTGGAAAGAGAGAGGGGGTTCACATAGGGATGGATATTTTTAATGGGGAGATAAATGAGTGATTTGGGGTGGGAAAAAAGTAATTTAAACCTTTTTAATGATCCAACAGGCTGCATGGTTTGGTCTCACAGTCTCCTAGATGATGTTCTAATAATGCATCTCCTCTATCCTAGTGGAAATATGACCATCCAATTTTACTAGAGGTGGAACACATTAATGATCCTAAACATGCATCTTAGATAGTGACACTATCATGGGGGAATGGTTACCCCTAGAGGTCCACACACCCATGAACTAGGCTGTGTGGCCAGGATAATGACACTATCTAGGGTGTATGATTTTTATTGGGTTGGAAAAAATTTTCTACTAACCACGTGCCTCATTTTGTTCGGCAAAAAACCCCCATATTTCTAAAAAACTCAAGCTAAATCCATGCAATAAAAGTATGAAAAAAGTAAAAGAGAAAATATCTTAAAATAAAACAATAAATGTGATAACAAATATGCAGACCTAATGTAGTCCCACCAGTGATCGGGTGGAATAATTTTATTCAATAATCAATACAGACTCCACAAAACATCCAACATTTTATTATCACACCCATTATAAATAAAAAAAATCCTCTGAATGAACCATATCAGTGATGAACCAAAATTGGAATAATAAAATTTCATAAATATAAATATATCATCCATCGAATTAAAATGAGGATGTTATGATTATCAAACCCTTTATACATAAAAAATAACATCCCAATGATCCATATCATTGAAGAAACAAAATAGAAATGGAAGAATTTTATAAACTTATACACATTATACATCAAATTAAAATGAGGATGTTACATCATGACTCATGGAAAACTATTATTGGTCCAAATTATTTTTAATCAGATATTTCTTTAATTCCCATGTTTTATTATATTCTTATGACTAAACCCTTTATGATTCACTAATAATTTTTCCTTTATGGAGAATTTAATCTCACCCCTTGTTTTGTTTCCCATTTCCCTATGAAATTATATATAGGATTATGTGTAGAATGTTGAGGTATTGTGAGTAATGTCGAATCAATTATGTGAAATAAGATTTTTATGTAGCTAATCTCTAAAGACATTAAACCTTTAGGTTCTAAGGATGTATGGGTATTTGTGAGGTGTAATGTTTAAATAAGGTATTTATTTTTAATTATATTCATGTTTATCTTAGGTTGAGATAGTTGGTACTGGAGTAGGGTTTAATTATTTTTGTTGATTATTATAGTTATTTTTGGGAATTAATATTGGAAAACATTAGTGATAACCTTATGGATAAGTCTAAATATAAAAAATATCCTAAATTTCGGTAAAGTATAGAGTGTTTTGTTTCCAATAAATTACATACCTATATTGAAAAAAACATGTGGATACATGCTCTATCACTCATTCACCTAAGGGTAATAACCCTAAAAAATGTTGGTTGAATATTAACTCGATCTTCACCCAGTGCATGATAAATAGGCTTAACCAAATACCTAGTTTGATAGTCTCGAGGGATATTATTTGGTTATTTCACAGTTTAATTATGAAATATCATGAGGGATTTGAATATATTTAGGTTTTAAATCCTAATTGGAAATGGCCATGGAAAAAAATAGATTAAAACCTAGAATTTCATAATTTAGGGTATATAAATTATTTATGAGTTATTTATTATATGTTCATATTTTTCATTTTATATGTATTATCATCCCTAAAGTAATGTATGGATCCTAGAATAATAACTCATCATGTAATATTTCATACAATAAAGTCTACTATACTTCAGTGGATTTTCAATCAACTAATGATTTGAAAATGGATCGATATAAAAGAAAATATATGTTATTCATGATTCATGCATGGAAAATTCATTTTACCCATATACAATTTTGATAGTGAAGTAAATAAATTATGTATATATATATAAAGATATTAAAGGAATGGATCTAGAAACTCATTAAAAAGTATAAGTCTTTATATCCTTTAATGAATCATATTAGGTTCAAATGGTCGATATAAATAAAAAAACCATATTCCCATTAGGAAAGGAAAAAGGTTTTCCCTATTTTTCCATATGATATAATAGTTGACATCACATTTGAAATTTTAACTTCAATCATTTTTATCTTATTGACACCCTTAACAATTTTCGATAGTGGGTGATAATTAAAAATTATGAGGGCATAATTTATTTAAGGGGTAAAATGTAACAACCCAAGATTTTAATATATATTTTCCAGAATATGATGTTGAATAGCTTACATTTTACACAACACTGAACTAAAATAAACCATGAAATACGTTACTAAAATAATGTAATCTGATGAGAAACATCAAAATAAAAATTAAAATAAGAATAAAAACTCAAGAAAGTAAAAAGATAATTAAATTATTTATTATAAAAAAATATATTTTAATTAATTTTATATTATAATGATTTATGGATATTAATACCAATTATTAGATTAGATTTAATGGTTATAAGATAAATAATTAATGTAATGTGAATAAAAATACTTAAGGTTAAAACATTGTATTTTTCAGAGAAAAATTTATAAAATGATGTGTATTATATCATAATAAATTAAATTTATCACTTTTAAAATATGATTATTATAATATGTAATATTTAAATTTATTTACTAATATATTAACACTAGTATAATTAACAATTTATTTTAAATAATATTAAGAACATTTAATGTTTTAAAAGTAAATTTTACATAAAATCAGTTTTTCTTTTTATTTTGTATTTTTATTTAAAAACTAAATTTATAAATTTTAGAATTTAATGTTGATGAAATTAAATTAAAATTTTAATCCATAACATCAAATTTATCTTAGATAATGTTTTTTAAGAATTTTCTAGAAAAGTTTATTTTCAATGAATAGTAAAAATAATATATTTTTTTGTAATACATACTTACATTGAAGTTAATTTTTATCCACATTAGAAATTAAATTCATTAAAATATATTTCATATTTGAAATTATAAAAATTAATATTAGTTAATAAGGTAAACTTATTTTTTGGGCATGTAAATAAGTAACCCAAGTAAAGGTTTTTCACCTCGATAAATGTTAAAAGGGTTAAAAAGGGGGTTTGACCCAAGTTATAAAGCCATAATTATCACAAAAACACTTCCCAATTTTATAGGTTAAGTGGATTTATACCCTCCATAACTTTATCTTATAAATTGGGCTTATTTGGTTCCACATTTTCTTGAGAATGAATTTATTTTATTTTAATGTCATATGTAATTACAAGAGTGCCACTCCCTTCACATATAAAAGGATCCCTTCACCTCCCTAACGTCTACACACAATTTAAGCATATTTTTTTTGAAAAAATTATACCAAAACATCTCTCCAAAACTCCTATAAACATATTAATGTTTTTTATCAATAAAGGGACACCCTTTAAATGATTAATCCAATTGAGATTTTAGTGTTCCAAGGATTAAGGTAACAATTTCTAATCACTCAATTTCTATTTCCATTAATTTCATTATTTATTCTACCTCCTCAAAATCTATTATAAAAATGATAAAATAATTAAATAAGTTTCATATTTATTCTTAAATGTTATTATTTTTATGGAATAACCATTTTATACCTTCCTCCAAACCGTTTGAAAAATGAAAACATCACTCATGCGTTGGTGTAGACTACCGCCTCCATGAATGACGTATTTAATTTTTCATAATGGAATCACATGGATTATTATAAGAATTTATTTATTTATAATAAATAATTAATATTTTTAAATACTAATGATAATATACCTTCCTTCCCTACCATTCATTAGAAAATGAAAACATCCTTCGTGTGTATACGAGGACTACCGCCTTTACGGGCAACATGTTTTGTTTTCACACCACATTAAATGGATGGTTCTGAAAATTTATTTAATGAATGCATATGATATTAAGGATTAATATTTTTTATTAATATTATTATATAAGGATAAAACAATAATAAAAAACATTATAAAGTAAATCCTTTTATATAAGTAAAATTACCCAAAACAAGCCCGTCATAGATCTTGTTCTCTCAAAGTATAACCATAGTTTTTTTCAGTTGAAAATGGGGACTCAAATAATTTAAAAAATGATTTCAATATATATTTTTGATCTATTAATGATGATATTAATATAAATTCATAATCATGCTCAGCCATTGATTATAGATTGTTCTATTTTGGGTCGGTTTAATCACCTATATGAACAATGCTATAAATTGTTATCATGGATGGATATGGAAACTAAATTATTGACTATATTTTTTATTAATAATTAAATAATTTTTTTTAGTTATATAATGGTAATAATAATATTTTAATCATTATTAACATACAAAATTTTATAAGTTAATTTTTTTAAAACAACCTCGTTATGGATTTCATCTTTAAGAATTGGACATAAAAATACAATAGAATGAAATTTAAACTTCATAAAAAATTATGAAAATATAATTATTTTAATTTTAATATTATATGAATTATTTAATTTTTTATCAATAAATAAGTACCCTCACCACCGTTATGAAACTTGTATGAAATGAATGAAATTATTAACACCCGATGATAAAAATTAACTATAAATAACTAATATATGTATAGGCAATGATTATTAATGAAGTTTTAAAAGGGTAATATATATTAATATGTTTATGAAGTAAGTAATTAAGATAATTATGTTTATTATGTAGGATTTTATAGAATGTCCAACCATGAAGGAACCTAAGTAAGGGTTTTTGTTAACTAAATTTCAATTCATTGAGTTATGGTCATTATTATTGAAATTTATTCTTTTAATTTTGGTAGATTATACCTAATGGTTTAATTATATTTTTATTCATTTTATTTTTTGGTTATTTATGTTTATTTATTATAAAATCCCCTTCAAATGAATCTTACTTTAAAATATTATGTCTGTAAGGGGGTTTGTCTCAATTTTCCTTCACTGAGGCATGTTTTCATATGACACAAATATTATTAATTAATATGATATTGTTATTTACCCATTTTAGATATATTATTATTGTTATTATATAATTTTATTTCATCATATTTAAAATTATTTTCAACAATCCTTCATTCATATCCTTTTGATTCAATTTTTACTAAATTCATAAGGGAATTTCTTAACTCAATATCCTTTCATTGAGTTATAATGTTTCTTTTTGAACTCCAATATTATAAGTTTGGTAAATCATTAAATATTATTGAATTATGTTATATCTAACATTTTTATATGATAATTTAAAATTCTATAAAGTAAAACCCATTTTAAATGTTTATTACTTCATGAATTATGATGTTTGTAAGGGTTTCTCATCAGGACTTTCTTCCTTTGATACATATTCCATATTAACCTCTTTCTTATTTTTATGTGGAGTATATAATTTATATGGATAACTTTTATCATACCATTCAAGAAATTTAAGGTATTTAAAAAGTCATCTCAAGTTATCTTCTTCAAGATGGTTTGATTTAAAGATTACCAAATCCATAATGGATATTGATAACTCAAATATCCTTCCATTGAATTATAATGTTTCTTATTGAACATATTTATTACATGCTTGGGTTATTCTACCCAAATATTTTATTATATGATACTTGCTCTTTCTCTCTTAAAAAAATGAATTTTTAATGAAAAACCCCTTTTTTTGATTAATTTATTTCTCATAAAAGTATGTTATTGTTATAAATAATTCTCATCCTTTCCAAAAATACCTTTCTCTAATATGATCATATCCATTCTTTGAAAAAAAAAATTCTTTATTATTTTAAAAATAAAAATAAAAAAATTTGTGTTTTTCTTCATATTTTTCTTTATATTTTTTTAATATGAATCTTTATTACTCTTTTAATGACATGTGATTAAATTTTTTTTTAATTATTAGAAAACATTACTTTCATGATTATATATTTTATCTTACACTCCATATTTATTGAATCAAACTTTATTCCAATTCAAGGATACATTATTGTAATTTATTTATAAATAATTTTTGAAGAAGTATTTATGTAAAATTCTCAAATATATCTTCTGAAAGTGACTCCTAACTCTTTATTTTATGACAATGTTAAAAAATGTTTTATGAAAACTCTTTTTTTGGTTTCACTTTTATTTTCTAATTTATTTATAAAGGACAAGTTTCATTTGGATCCATGTGTTATGAATCAAACTATAAATTCATTTATGAAATAATTATTTCAGGCGATTAAGTCTTTGGTATCAACCAATATAATTCTTGAATCATTTTATGTGATATCATTTAGAAATTTTAAGAAACACATTTTATTTCCATGGGTTCCTTATGATATGATAAATTCTTGATTTCATATGGCATACATATGTATGGATGTTTGTGGGTGGAATTTTATATCACCATCAAATGCATTAGTTAAGTCTTTATATATCATGAAATATTGGAGTGTGTTTATACATGGATTTTTTCAAAACTTGATGGATGGACATACATGGATTTTATTATAACTTAAAGGGTGGGAATAATTGGGTTTTCTCACAATGTGATGATTCCCTTTGATTATTTTTATTATGTATTTCCTTTTCATGCTATGTATCCTTTAAAATCCTACATTTTTATGTTATATCTCAAAATTATATTTTTTATTTGAGAAATAAAGAACAACAAAGACAACAGACCTAAGGGGGCTTGAAATGGTGCAGGCTGAGGGCATCCCCTCTGACCAACTCCACACCCTATAGGTTCCAACAATTATTAGAGAGAAGGAATGTTCCAATGGAATTGTGGTCCACTAAAGAGGCCAGATGGTCCACCACCCTATTCTCCTCACGTAAAGTATGGGTTACATAGATATTGTCCTGGAGAAGAGCTCTACACTTGCGAAAAATATAATCTATGGTCCAAGGCGATGATCCTTTTCCATGTAGGGAGTCATGGAGGGAAGTAGAGTCGGTCTCCACCCGAGTAATGCCAAGATTCTTCTGCATGCAGAGGGAGAGTCTAGTATGAATCACTTGGGATTCATCCTGGAGGGGAGTTCCACTGCCATAGAATGAAGTGAATTCCAAAACCACCTTCCCCCCCGGAGCCGCGGACAACCCCCCACTTCTCATGGAGCCCATATTGCATGACCCATCCGAATTTAACTTGAGGTAGCTAGCTGGAGGATGCCAGCCGACCCATCACCCAACTAGAGGGGAAGGTGGCATGGGAGAGTTCATGACCTAAAAACGCCTAAGATAAGGATCCCCTCTCCAGTTTAAGAAAAGAGAGGCAATTTCCACCAGCAGGAAGTGAGTCCTCGCAGTTATGGACCACACCAAAGGAGTCTGGCCATCGAAGTGTTCCAGGTTCCTTGCTTTCCAAAGACACCAGCACCCAACACAAAAAATCATAGCTTGAGTCATATTCTCTATTACAGAGTCCTGCGATATGTGGAACCATATAACCATGAAAGGAGCATCCCGTAGATTACTCAAAGCGAAAGTAGTGGGACCACCAAATGCAGTCCACAATACATGAGACCATTCCCCTTCATAAAAAAGGTAATGTGAATTATCTTCCCACCCTGAGTTATATAAATGGAACCTTGAGTCTAGAAAAATTCCCACCTTTTTGATGTTCTCATCTGTGGCTATGACCTGGTTCCTTATTCTCTAGGAAAAAAAGTTGAACTTAGAAGGTATCTTGTTACACCACCATGCATCGTTCCAGCTGTCTTGGGAGCTCTACGTAGAACACATCCTACGAAAATCTTTGGAGGAGAAAATTATCGAGGATGTATGAACAAACAAACATTTATCTGGATCTGTATTGAACTCTATTGAATTGAGGAGTTCCTATTTTTCCCCATCTGGGACAGCCATCATAAAACATGGGTAGAAACTCACTTACTTCACCATAATCAAGGGATCCAGACAACTAGGGAATGTGAGAACTAAGCCCGCCCAGTTACAGTACCAGAAGGAGAAGTCCCCTGCGCTAACCAACTAGTGGGAGTTGTTGTGGAGAGTCTGAAGGAGAGGGAGAATGATCGACCAAAAAGGAGAATAATACCCTCTCACAACCTCCACAGTGCCATCGCAGATGAGAGATATGGACATACCCCAAATTGTGTGATCCTCCAGGATCTGCCATGCAAGATTGTCATGCATGCGGTGTAACATACACTGAAGGATCCTCACGTTGATTCCCCCCCTGCAAGCACAGATCTCACCAACCAGCTCCACTAGGCCCAATTCCTTTTACCTTCTAATGTCGTGTCCTAGATAAATCTACAAAGAACCTTTTCAATAGCATGGATAACTCCTTGCAGGATGAATAAGGATGCCATTGGGTGGACATGCATTATAGATAAGATGCTATTAACCAGGGTGATGCGGCCCCCAAACGAAAGGAAGTAGTTCTTCCAGTTATGGACACGACTTGTAATCCTATGCACTAATTTATTGAAGTCTCTAACTCGAATCCTACATGAGTAAATAGGTGAACCCATGTATTACATGTGGAAAATGCCTCGCTTCATATCCAGACGACTGCACAGAGAGGAAACACATCTGGGAGTATATTTGTGAGTGATGAAAAAGCGACTCTTTGAGGTGCTAATAACCTGCCCAATCTAGAAACAATAATCTTCCATAATCATCTTGATGTCTCATACAGATCCCCTTCCTCCATTAGTAAATATAACCGTGTCATCTGCGAACATCATATGGGAAATCGATAGAAAGTTCATCTTTCTTCTGTAGTGTAGGATGTCTCCATTGGATGTTCCCCGATATTCCTTATGTTATATGCATATGAATATTTTACCTGGATCACAATTATTATCACACATATCCACATTCTCATTATGTGGTATATGTTTTCTCATTTGAGATTAAATGTACTTATATCTTGAATTATAGATAACTCTTATTCTTCCATGTTATTTTTAACCAGATATTTATCCTAATGCTCATGTTTTTTCATATGATTATGATATAAACATGAATATCTAGGATCTAGATGAATATGTTCCTATACCATTATTAATGAAAAATAAAGCATACAAGATTAAGAGTTATAAGGGATCCTACAACGGCGATAATGAATATCACCTTGCATACATTTATGAATCAAATCATCATAGTAATCAGAAGATTTGAATGTCTACATTAAGCTCATTTTAATGATTTCCCACTTTGACACGGCTTCCACAACCTGATTTTCCTCCCGATATTCATGAGATATAGTCATGTTGAAATAAGAAGCATGGGAAAGACACTGAATACATTGTAGAAGGAGCCACCACATGATATTCCGTGTCCACTCAGTTAATGCTCGCATAACATTACACAATCTGACTCAATCCAAATATTGGTCCATTGATGATGAAAAACATGTTTAATTTCATTTATGATCACCCATATATCTTCTTCACATGTATTCCCAATGCTAATGTAATGATAAAAAAATCCCATGACAAAGCCGCATTTACTCTGGAATGTACTGCCACATCCTAAAGGCCGTGGTGTGCTGGCAGCAGCACTATTAACATTCACATTGATTCTCATTACAATAGGGGGAATCCACCTTAAAACCTTGTGAATAAGTGGGGGATTTGATTTTATATAACCAACCAATAGTCAATGAATACATAGGTCATCCATGCTATTGTGCATCGCCCCATGCTGTATCATTAATGCCGCACAAACTACCCAATGATGATCAGCCGTAACAGCATGAAGTGAGGCTACTGTCCCTTCAAAGAGGAATGCATTGCATAATTCCCAAATATACATAAGGAAAAATGCAAAATCAGCAAGAATAATGTTACAAACATACTCACTACCATCCATAGAGCTGATGTGCTGTATGTAACATCCAAGCTATGCACCAGCATAAAAACCCATCCCAAAAAGAGATGATATATAATTCCATAATTAAATTTCATAGGTTAAAATAATGAAGATATGATGTGTAGTTTCCTCCACTCTGGGACATATGTGTGAAGCCAAAGTAAGATACTTCCCTACCCTCCTTAACTAATCTGGAGTTGGAAACCTATTTTTCCATATCCTCTATATGAGTGTGTACCTTGAGGGATTGATGAATTTGGCCTTAAATTTGAGCAGCCATGTTGGTACCACAATAGAGCTTTTACATTTTATCTTATAGAAGTCTTTAGTATTGAAGATCCCATTAGAACTATGATTCCATACAAGGGTGTCCCTGTCCATAAATATGTAGCTCTAAATCATAATGGCAGCCTTATGTGGGATGAATTCATGAATGTTACTACTTGTGAAAGGTTCAAAAATTTTCTTTTATATCTGGTTAGTGTAGATAGTGAACATGTACTTAATTGGTTGATAAATAATAAAAGTATACCAACAATTGAGAGAGGACCGATGACTGACAATACACTTAGTGATCTAAATTATATCATGGAAAGAGATCATAATTGAAGGAAAAACTGAGGATCCAAGATAATTTGGATACACTTGTAGTAGTCACATATTAAATATTCTCATAACAAAATCACAAGAAGGGTCATTAGTCGTTAACAAGATCCAATATAACTTACCAACCAAACCACTATTGAAGGCCAAGAGGTCCTTGATGCCAAGACCCCCCCATTTCAACTAGATTGATACATTCCTTCCAAGAAATAGTAAAAAATTTGTTTTCATATACAGATTCAGCCCAGATAAAATTCTTGGTCATGACTTTCTACTCTTTAATAAGAGATATGGGACAACTATAGATAGTTAAGAGTACAAAAATTTTGAAGTGAAAACCAAGTTTACTAGAGACACCCTCCCTACTTGAGACATAGATTTCCCCTTCCATTTGGTGAGTTTAGTGATAAATCTATCACTGATAACTCCGTGTAACTATGTTTTAACCTTTAATAAAAACAAAGGGATTCCTAGATAAGTTAAGGGGAGAGGTCCCCTTCCCACCCCAAGATTTATAGTGATCCTGTTCTATTTCCCCATATATATTTCATTCCCAAAGACGATTAAGGACATTCCCCAACTGATGGACCACCCAGACACCTCTTCGTAATGGAGAGAATGGTCCTGGATTTAAAATATGGTTCTCCTTTATGATTTTCCAAAAAAGAGAATATTATCCACATAATGAAAATGTGATGGGATAAGAAAATTTCTACATTCATGATTTTTTTATAAAGACCAAGTTGAGTATGCTCGGTAATACATCTACTATGATAATCTTTAGAAAGGGGAAATAGGATTCCTTAGAGTGTATCTCCCCACCTCACTCCTCTAGTTCACTGGAAGTACACTTTTAGATTCCCATTAATTAATATGGATTACCTCACAGATGAAAGTATATTATTTATTAATTAGATAAATGTGGCTTAAAATCTTTATCATTGAAGAATTATGAGCAAAAAAATACATTTAAGGGTGTCAAAGACTTTAGAAATATCAATCTTCAGGAAAAAATTCCATTCCTCTGCCTTCCGTTCCATGATGTTGAAACTATCTAAGGTCGTGAAGAGATAGTGTTGAATACATATTCCAAGAATGAACCCTTACTAGTTTGGAGTGATAATATCCTTGATAATTTCCCCCATTCTGGAAACCATAATTTTACTAATGAGTTTAGGGATAGTGTTACCAAGGGAAACCAGTCTGAAGTCCCTAACATCAACTACATTTTATTTCTTAAGGATAAAAAAATGAATTTTGAGTTCATTCTATAGGGTATATAAGAATGAGATAAAAAATCCCAAACTATACTTACAACATCATATTGAATGATATCCCATTAGACAATAAAGAAATGATTTGTAAAACCATCTGTCCCTAGACCACTTTCAATGTTTAAAGAGAACAAGGATTTTTTGATATCATCTTTTACCATTTCCTTGATAAGATTGAAGTTAGGATGATCATAAATGTAGTGGGGAATGTTCCAAATCATCATCGAAGTGTTTTCCTTCCATCATCCATGTACAAACGACCAAAGTAATCCACCTATGCCTGTGAAACATCATTTTCTGAGGTGTACAAATGACCATTGATGCTGATAACATTGATTCCATCCTTGAGTATCCTCTCCCTATGGTTCCTTTGATTTTTTTTAAATTTTAATCCCCCTCCATCATCCATATTACCTGTAGCTATCCCCTATCAAATCTATCTTTCATAGTCAAAATATCATCCAGCCTTGCATGATCTTCAAGTTCTTCTCAAGAAGGAAAGTTCTAGTCCTGATGATTATTCGTAATATTGGCCAGATGAGTCTTCACACTCTGAATGTCAATGTCCATATTTGAAAACACATTCTTACTCCATTTTCTAAGGATCCTCTTAGTGCGTTTATGCTTTCCAGTAATCCTTTTCAAGAGATATTCTATAGGAGTTTCATTCCAAGCTTCAAGAATAACCTCACTGCATCTCGACCTATTGATCCACCCATTATTGAAATGAAAAGAAAGTGGAGTGGTTCTATCCATAATAAGTAACTCCATAACAATGGGATTATGGTCAAAATGATTTTTAGGAAGAGTATATTGAGAGATACCACTAAAAAAAATCCTATCATTAATTTGGGTAAAACACCTATCAATTCTACTAGCTTGCCTTCCATTTGAGGTATACCTACTCTAGGTGAAATATGCTCCCATAATTGGGACCTCAACTATATTACAATGATCAATGGAGTCTGAAAATTATGCTGTCTAAATCCTATTCAAATTCACTCTAGTCTTCTCCCTAGGTGTGATAATAATATTAAAATCACCTAGAATCCCCAACTTATGAGTTACATTATCATACATTGCTGCAAGCTCCTCTCATAAATCCCTTATCCTAATATAAGATGTTCAAGAATACATAATAGAGAACTTTATAGATTGACCGAGGATATCAAAAGTAATCCTAGTACTTTGGATACCCTGAATGCATACATTAACTTGAATACTATCATGCCTGAACACCCATAAATTATCCATATTGTCATTATGTAGAATATGAGAGAAAAAAATTATATCCCATAGTGTCCCATTTAAAGGTCTTATATTTATCAAATATATTTTTTGGTTTTGTAATTCCAATGAGCACTAGTTTCTTTGCCAATATAAAATGCCTAAGGGCATTGGCTATAAGGGGTGTCCCTAGCCCTTGACGATTCCAATAGAATAACTTAATCATTTTAGGGACTTTCTCCTAGCTGTAGGTCCATCATCCTGCACTATGTAAGAATGGTCGTTCCCCTTTTTCTTTATACATTTTTACTTCTCTTATTTCAGGCCCTCCTTTTCTTTAGGAAGATTATTAACCTGAAAAATGGGTTGAGAGTCCTCAGGTTCATCAGCACAAAACTTCCCACTAGTGCGAGTAAATATATTTTGAGAATGAAGAGGCTCAGGTGCGTGAGTGTCACTAGATTGCTTCCTGGACGACTATGAAGAGGGTACCTGTACAAAGGGTTCGTCTACATCACCACCTTTGGCATGTTGAGGATCATGATTCAAGGGTTCCCAGGCCAATGCAAACCCTCAATGAGGAAATCCTGGTGATACCCATTTTGGTATGATGCAGAAAAATCTGTGAGGCCCGTCTGGTTGGGATCAATAGATTTAATCAGGATTCCCATAGTTTGAGTTCCCACCATAGATCCATCCTCACCGCTCCTGGATGATTCATTGATGCATTCAAAGTTGTTGGTAAACTATGCCTCCTATTCTATAATGATGGGTGAGCATCCCAATGAAAAATTTCCTTTTTCTAAAGCACCTACAATAGATTTCACCCACTCTATATTAACCTGAGTTGGTAAATCATCCAAGGATCCATCAACATGTAATTTCACATATTGATATGAAATAGCCCCATCTAATGCGCCCCATGTTGGTCACAATTTCAATAGGGGCTTCATTAGTGTACAGAGGGGAGGGAGGTCCAACATTACCGGGATTACCGAAAATGTAAACCTCTACACCTGTACTATCCTATAATTGAACATGATGATCATCATTATTAGACTTATAAAGAGTGGGATGAGCCTCTTACATAGACTATGGATACTCAGAGTGAACAACCTTAACCAGTCTAGGGTGATAAACTCTAGAGGGAGGATATCTCTGTTATAAGACTCTCCCACCCCACGCATATAAGTCACATTTTCAACCTTTTTTACTTTCCTAAATTATAAGAAACAATATAAGTATTAAGGGACATGGAGGAAAAGGGATCCCTCTCTTTCTTCCTCATACACCAAGAAGCTTCATTCCCCTACAGATTACAAATGGAACACTCCATGTATCTATTGAATTTAGAAAGATTGTAAACAGAAAACATATATTTAGTGAAAATTTTTGGCCTCCACTAATATTGGATTGAATGATTAATGGTGTCATCTCTTATTGTTAACACCACTTCCTCCACAAGCATGCAGTATATATCAATTTCAACCAACACTCTCACATAATGAACATAGCGTTGATTATCTATCTGTTTGTTAATCTAAATTGGATTACCCATAGCTGAGGCTATGTCCCATAAGTTGAATGTGTTCCAATACAACCAAATGTGTTTGAAAATAAAAATCCAATATGCATGTGTGTATTATTTACCATATCTGGATAAAATTTTCTATACCGTTACTAAATACATAAGAAACTTGGCCTTAGGGATATTGATCCAAAGCTCTATTCTATTCACTTGAAATCATTATTGGGGAACACAATGCAAAATTACACTCTCCCCATTTCTGTTATCTTCCACTCATTAAAGCCCCAAACATCTACTATATTCTTCATTAAATCAGGGAACATCATGGTTTTCTCCCTTTTGAACTAGCATAAGTGTGATGATATCATAGTGACATAAATTCATCCGCTCCTACACCGCCTCCTAATTTGTAGAGACATGTGCAGTTCAACTATTCTGAATCAATATCACGGGGGGGAGGAAGATCAAAATCAGAGAAATATAAATTGGATTCATATTTAAAAACATCCAAAAAAATCCTCTTAGAAACTACCACATTATCTAGGGAACTATTCCCTTCAATCGACTTATATACCATGAGTTGAAACATATATTTATTTTGTTTCATATTTCCCTAGGAAATTATATACAAGATTATGTGTAGAAATAAGTATTATGTAGAAATTTTATAATAAATGTTGATGCAATTATGTGAACTAATATTTTTATATATCTAATATCTGAAGAAAATAAACCTTTGGCTTAGGGGGTTGTGTCAGTATTTGTGAGATAAATATTTTTAATTAGGTAATTATTGTAAATTATATTCCTCTTTTGCTTGGGTCTCTATAAAAACTCAATTAGGAACCACTATATCAAAGATGTGTAACAAGATAAAATAATAATAACATAAATGGTGACACAATCATGGTAAGTACCTCCAATTGCCCGAAGACCTTCATTATTTATTGATTTTTGATAATCCACCTTTCAAGGGGTGAGGTGGAATGCTTACAAGGCCCATAGGTGTAAGTATTGCATGGACTGTAGGCCTTAGAGTAATTAATTACTCGTAGGATTCAAACATTACATATAACCCAGACTAACTACTTAGAATAGCCCCTCCCGAGCATCTTCAACGTGAAATCAGCTCTCCACATTCACATGACTGTTTGGTTAGGCTTTCCCGTGCATGCACAAGATTATTCCCATGTGCAATCCAAAGTGGTGGTGAGAATTAAAATAGGCTATAAATTCATCAATAAAACACAATCAATTATTCTCCCTCACACCCAACATCCTCATAAGAAACAACCCCTTTTCACATTGTATAATGATCATTTAAATAATTACCAACCTGTAAAGGGAAGAAACATGAACATGGGGAAATAAAGAGGGCCTCAAAATCATAAAATCACATGATTTTATAAGGTACCAACTATGACTTTAAAATAAAATTGTCTCAATATTACAAGTCACTTTATATTTATTAAAAATCTACATTAAAAAAATCTTTTAAAATCCATTTATAGAAAAATACCCCTTTATCCTAAAATAATTCATTAAAAAACAATTTTATTTTGTTAAAATAAAATTATGAATAAGACCCTTAATTTTCTATAACTACATTAAAGTGGAACCACATAGTAATTCTCATAAATCATTGACATGAATTTTTTTTACCTGAAGTGAAATAATTGAAATTCGTATAGAAAATATTTTATTCCAAGCCTATAACTAATGATATGATCATTCTAAATTCATCATGGGTATCATCTCTAATTATAATTCCATTGTAAATAAAGTTTAAATCTAAATCATTAAATTATTTGAAAAAAATATGTTTATATTAATGCCTACCTCATTCTAGATGGAACACCTTCGATGGAGAAGGCCAAACCAAGTAAGAAATAGCCATTATAAAGCTCTAAATGGCTATAGAATTTGGTTCTTAGAAAAAAACATAAATAAAACATTCGTAGTAAATATAGTTCTAGGGGGAAAGAAAAACCTAGGGTAAGTGGAATGAAAAGAGTAATAAAGATTAAGGAGGAAGAATGGAGATATTTCCTTAGAGAAATTTATTAGAATCTGAAGAAAAAATAATTAACATTAAGAATAAGGGGACACACTCATAGAATTCATGGGATCAATGAGAGGGTGAGATATGAATCCATTATATATAGTTTTTATGTTTTTCTTTATTAACAACCTTTATCTCCTATTAAAGTGACATGACTTTACTATTACCATGAGACACACAAGTACACCCAAAGGAACATAACAAATTTACAATGTTCACTACTCAATAGGATTAGACAATCCTTTGCATGACTAAGAAATAATTTGAGGCCTCATACTCCACTAGAAAAAAATCACATGGTTTACAAAAAATAAGGGTATATCCATCAATTAAATTGAAATCTATTATTTGATAGTTCATGTGTATCCCACCAAAATATTAATATATGGAAGTATTAGAAACAATATGAGATTCCTTCACCAATAGGATTCATCAAATTATTACTAGTCTTTTTTAGTTGTTCCCAACTTTCACAATAGTAATTATTCACTTATTTTTCAAAAATTTAGTACTGAAAAAATAAATAATTTCTTGTATTTCTTATTTTTATACCACAAATAATCTTATTTAGAAATTTTATTAGGCGCTACTTTTTTTTGAAACACAAAATACATCTATCTAGGAAAATAGTGAAAATTAAATTTATACCCTTGGACTGTGTAAATACATAAATTAAAATTTTGAGAATTATTGGCCACTAAAACTCTTGAATTCATGGAATTTAGAACCAATATTCCTTTCCTTCTTTATTCCATGATATATATAAATATCATTCAACTTTCACACCAAAAAATATATATAATGAAACCTCTCTTACATATTCATAGGAAATATACATTTATAGTGTGGTTGTGGCTTTTTAATTTGTGGAAGTAAAATCACAATAATTATTATCTAGACCTTATCACATTCTTGTATCATGTTTTTTAGAAATGTGCTATTTAGAAGCTAAAATATCACCTGACCTAGAATAATCATATTCAGTATCACAGGACTTTGAAAGTATTATGATCAACATATCTTAGAATTAATATGAATACATTTATATGATTTATGAGAAATTCATATGATTGAATATGTACACTGTAAGTCTTATGATAAAGATTCATTCAATAAAATGCATTTAATGTATATTTCACATTCTTATTTCAATCCACTGAACTAATTATTCTATAATATCTACAAGAATCACAATAAATAGTATCATGATGTGTATATAATTTAAGGACACATTACTTTAAATAATTATATTCAGCGAGCTTCTTATTCTTCATTGTGTACTTTTAATATATCAATCTTATGATTATTCAAAATTAATGCATGATTTTGTAATGTCCTGCCACACCAAACCACTAGTGGTACATGCTCCTGCTTGGCATCCAAAAGACCCAGGATCAAATCCAAGAAGGGGAGAAATTCTAGGATACTGTGGTAGAACTATAGTAGTACTATAGCAACGATGACACCATAGTAGTAGCAACACTGTAGTGGTGGAGGGACTATAGCAGGAACTGTAGTAGCGGTAGTACTGTAACAATGCATGTACTGTAGCAGTACTATTCGCCGAGGGGTCCTTTGGGACAAAATATGGGCTTTTAAGCCTTGTATTCAGGACACTTGGGCTTGGGCTTTCAGGTGATGTAATGGGTCTCCATCTACCCAGTCTAAAAAGAGGTCTTTGCTTTAATTATAAAGTGAGGCCTCGACCCCAAACATAAAAAAAACTAATTGGAGCCCAGACTGACAGTTGCTACTGTAGATTAAGCGAGTCTCCTTATATTCCAGGGGATACCTACTAGTTGTGAGGGTATAGGGTGGTATTTCTAGGATTGTATACCCCCTATATCAGAGTATCAATAAAAGATAAAAATAACCCAGTGTCATAAAAAAATCATAACCATAAGAATATGGAAATCTAATAAATAAATAGAGAAAATGATAATAAATTAAATCTTAGCATACAATCATATAAGACCGACGACCCACTCGAATGATCATAGGTAAAGGAATAGGAAAAGAATGATATAAAAATATAGAAGGATCCTATAAAATACCTAGGGGTCACCTTATCCTAATCTCCAAGGACCCATATGAGCTTATTTAACTCAATCAAACAATAACCAAGTCTCAAACAAACTTAAACCTAAAAACAAGTGAAGGGTTCTCGGGTACCCAAGTGCAATGGTGTCCCAAGTAGGGTATAAGAAAAAAAATATAGTATGGAACCATAAATTAAGTCATTTACATAACTAAAAATTCAGTTTTATGTGCATGTGACATGTTTAGAATAATTAAATAAACCACTGAAAATAAATATATCAAAACAACCACCGTCGATCGTTAGATCTATCTCCCCAATTGATAATACTTACTCCTTCTATTTTCATAGTATCTCTTTGTATGTCATGATGATTTTACCAACCCTAGTAATGACCAGGTGGTTTATTCACCCTTATATACAGTGATAATGACCTAAGGAATTAACTCACCCCAATATATTGTGTAAAAAACCCAGGGGATAAAATCACACCTATATACAGTAATAAGATCTTGGAAAGCTCTATCATGAAATTCTAACCTAGGGAATGATCCATCACAATATGTAGTGGTTGTGGAAGTTTATCCCCAGTAGTTTAATGGTTTATAAAAATCCACCAAGGATCCCATGAGTCCCAATAAACTAGTGTGTAGTAGGAACACCATCCTACGGAAGACTCAAGCATTCACACCGAAGAACCTAAAATCCTTTGATAGTTATAACATTGATATAACATCATCCTCTACCCTAAATGAATGAAAACCCTTATCTAAATCCATGGAATCCCCACCAGTAGTATCACATTCCTCCCCTATGAGTTTTTTCTTAGATAATAACATAGACCTCATAGAGGGATTTTTCTTTATAAGTATCAAGAACCACCCCCAAATTTCTTAACCAAGAATCAAAGACCACCCAAGGGTGTTTATTATAAATAAAAGGACCATACCTATGGATGTTTCCCATTCTATATCAAAACTACCCCCAGGGCATGTACCATGTCCCATCATAAAACATAAATAATAATGGGTTTCCGGAATATCTATCCCATACCCACTATACACAAACCATTAGACCATGTTAAAGGTACTAGTTCTTAAAGTGACACCCATAAATATCCCCACTCATTCCCATGTGCACCTACTCAGGGTCAATCTATCATAGAGATACCTACTTTGGTCCCGTAGGTTAACATAAAAAAATGGAACCCTTTTTAGGGATCCATTTAAAAAAACTCACATGAGGGTAAAAACTAACCACTATAGGGTAAAACATACCTTAAAATAGGGATTAGGTATCTCATAACCTCATGGGCCCAAAGGGTATACCCCAAATCCATCACAGACTAATGAGATGAAACTTTTCCAATCTCCATTTTTGTAGCATACTAAGTCAGTCCACTAACCTAACTTGAGTCCCTACTACTTATGTCCTATCCACCTAGGCTATAAATTTATCAAGGTGGAGTATAGGTCACCCCACAACTATATTAACACAACCTAAGGATCTCTAGGTTTCCCTAACCCATTCATAGGTAATTTTTAGGAAATTCACTACATGTCACTAAGAACCTATAGAGGGAGGTCACCAAGGGAACCTAATCAAAGGGTTGATACATAATAATCATTTTGTTTTAAATAAGTATCTCCCCTTTTAGTGGTCCTTGTGTCAAGGAATACCATTTAAAATTTATGGCCTCATCCATCAATGGTCTTGGTGATCAAACAAATACACTAAACCTAAAGTGACATAAGCACTTTATTATAGTTATTCAAGGTAATTGATTTTAAACAAAACATTTTAATTTAAATTGATAAACATAATTTATTAATTTAAGAGGGAAGTTTCTTATGATGACCCATTCTTAACATACATTAACATTATGTCACTTTTGTAGAATACTTAAAAAATTACAAAAATAGACACCCAATGGCCATATTAGTTTAGTGCCTTTGGAAACCTAAAAACATAAAAAAAAATACATAAATGATCTACATTATCTCCCAATAGGTTCTTCAGGACTAGAACCCTTCTTAGACACATCACACTTAATACATATCTTCATAACCTGGGGAAGGAAACATAAAAATGGGTGACCTCAGATTCTCATTAAGGGTAAACAAGGGAGATATTTAAGCATAAATATAAGCATAAGGGTATGAGAACATGATCATGTAAATATTAGATCATACCTCGCATATCAAAGAACATAAATAAGAATTACGACATATTGATTTTCAGTTCATAAGACATGAATCATAAGGAAATGAAGAATATAATCCATGAAAGCATGAAATAGGAATAATAATTGGAAATATGGAAAACACATAATAATATAATATTATTTCCATAGTAATCAAGACATCACTTCCAATTCCATCTTATTGGAAAAAGCGCTTTACTGAACTGAGTTGACTCCCCATTCTAGCTCTGTATTATTGAACTGGGTTCACTCCTCATTCCATACCTATAATAATGAACCAAGTTCACTCCTCATTCAATCCATGTTTATATAATGAGATATAAATATTTACCAAATTCTCTAGTTGGATATATAGGTCCCACCCATATCATAATGAAATCATATGTACATGTGCCAAAAGTTCACGAAAAATAATATCATAACCCATGAAGTGAAATTATATCATAAACAAGAAATCATACCTTAACCTGTAAAAAATAAATAGGTTTTATAATCATTTCATCAAAGCATAAACCTTGAAAAGAAATGGGTTTCATAGACATATAACACGTGAAAATAATGGGGTTTTAGAAACATCATGTTGTAAATACATAATCCATTCAGAGAATGGATATGAATGGAACCTTTAGAAAATCTATTATAAAGGCATAAGTAACACTAATGGATATCATATTATATGGGAAATAATTTTGAATGATCTTTTAAAAACACTTCATGAATAAATTTATCCTTTCTGCTTTGAAAAATACTTCTTAAAATGTTAATCCTTTTGAAAAATACTTTTCATGAAAATAGACTTGAAAAATTATAAAGGAATCATTGAAAACATTTGAAAAACCTTTTTTCCTTTTAAAACTTATATAGGATATTGAAAACCTTTTGAAAACCATTTTTACTTGACAAATTATAAATGAAGAATGAATTTTTTTTGAAAATTACTTTCCTTGAAAAACTTATTTGAAAACTTATAAAGAATGATTGAAAATGATTTAAAAACAAATCATTTGAAAATAAATTTTAAATAGATTTTTTTTGAAAATAATCCCTTTAAACAAGAAAAGGAAAATTCAAGGAAATGGCATCAGGTAAATCTATACGTTCCATATGAGTTAAAAATAATATTCCTTTTTCACAGTAAAAGTTTAGAAAAATCCTTTGTTCAGAAAGAGAAAGAAAATTCATTTTAAAACATTTTTAAAAGAAAAAATGTAAAACTTTATTTTAATTAACATAAGAGATTTGTATAATATTCTTGGAATTCCTTTTTGGAATATATGTTTTAGATAGAACACATATTTCTGATCAAAGAGAGAGGTAATGCCATATTTACTTAATTTTTTATTAATTATATTAAGAACCAAATAGTGGAAAATGGTACTAATACATGAATACATTAAGAATATATATTGGGGAATAAAATTAATGAGTTTTCTAGAGATATGGATTATAATATTTCATCAATAAAAACATGATTATAAATAATCTCGATAAATAATGAGATTGTTTCAATAAACTCCTACCACATGGTTACTTTGAATCATACTCAACATGTAGAAAAATAAAATTAAATGTATCTTTAAAATATCATTAAAATAATTATATTAATGTTATAACAAGTGAAATTAAGTTTATACACCTCATATAAAAATATAGGTGTATAACATAGCATGTATATCATTGAAGGAAAATTGTGACAAAATTAATTTATCAATTTTGTAACTTTTGAAAATTAAACACCATGATATAAATAACATAAAATGGTTATGTAAATACAAATACATTTAGGTATAAGTTTCATATAATACATTCATGGATAGTATATAAACCACACAAAAGAAGTGAATGGTGAATAAGACATGTATTTCACAAAAATAAAGACTGAGATGAAATTCCATTACAGTGAGTCCGACTTGTCTTGTGCATCTTTAGATGCATGAATAATAAACATATGTAAATTATTTAACTTGTTCATAACGATTTTCTTGTTTATTATTAATTTAAATTCACTTATTACCATGTTTTACACAACTACTTAAACAATTAAGTTTAAGTTGTATGTTTTGACCAAATTCGGTTCATGTGTTATTAACAAATTTGATTGGTTGAATATGATCCAAGGGGTTATTATATAAAAATATCAAGAATAATAATGATGAAATAATTATCATATATTTACATTAATTAAACTTTTTTAACCAATAATTAAATATTGTAGTGAAAAATGAATCAACATTACAATAATGGAGATGATAGGCCTTACATATTCATGAGTAACTTTCCCATTTCTCAATGATAATTATGAAAGGAAGGTAAGTAACATTAATCTTTAAAAAAATATACTTACATCATAAATAAAAAATTATTTAATCCTATATACTTATATATAGAATTATTGTGATGTAAAAGGAATCACATAATGTCGAGGAGATGGTAGTCCACATGTCGATGAAAGATGTTATCACTTTTTAAGTGTGTGAAAAGGTAATAAAGAAAATGGCATAAATTAAATTTCCAAAAAAAATTAATTTTATAATAAATATAATATATATTTTCTTTATGTCACATATGTTTAATTAAAACCTTCATTTATACATTTCATGTATCATGTGAATGAATCCTATCACTTTGAGGGGGCGGTAGTCCACACTTCCATAAGCTATGTTATCGTGTTTACACATAATAGAAAGAATAAAGGAATTTGTTATAAAAGAAATAAATAATAATAAATAAATTATCTATATATCATATATATAATATATAAATATATTTTATAACCTAATTACCATCCATTAAATGAGGGAAAGGAAAAACGAACAATCATCATTTTCCAAGGTGGTAGTTCGCCATACAAGAACGGTAAATTAGTTACCCATTAGATGGTGGTCTATGAAATTTTAGGTCAAAAACTTAATATAAAAACATATAAGTATATTTAGGATACTGGTTTTTTATATAATCCTAAAATAATAAGATTTTATGGGTGTGGAGGAAGAAAATAAAATAAAGGATCTTGAGGAAGGATGTTACATCTTCTTTGGGTTACTTCTTTTGGTTTGTACTAATTGGCTTCATTGAATGGATTTATTTTCAAATGGATTATTAAAAGAAGATTATAGGGATTTTTAGGACCTATTTTTCAAGTTTTTGGTCTATATAAAAGTTTCTTGAGAGGTGTGAGGAAATGAGATGATATGAGGCCTTTTATAATGGAGGATGAGTAGCACTCATGTAATATTTTGGAAAAGGGAAACCCCACCCATGATTTTTTAATGACAGTGGATCAAATAATAGTATAAATTAGAGAAAAGGGAGTATAGGGTATATATATGGTCATAAAATTTCTTTTTGAAAAGTTTATAATTCTTTTAGGGTTTAAATGCTATTATTTAGTCCCTTATTAAGATTAATTTATCCATAATCGTTGTAATTAATTTCAATTACATTCCTGAATATGTTTGGTAAAAAACTAAATTGAACTTTTTATACACTATAAATTATTCTTATTCTAAATATGGAATACATTTTTTTAAATTAAAAACAAATAATTGGTAGAAATTAATTTAAATAAAATCCTGCAGACGGGATGACAATGCAGGGTTTTCAAGTAAAAACACTCAAATGTTTTGCTATGTTTTTATAGTAATTTTAAAAATAAAATTAATTAAAATGAACTAAATTAGATTTATTTATAAAAATTAAATCTAATTAAACTTTAAAACCAACTTAAATTATTATTTAACTATATAAATAAGTTATATGAAAAAGTAGTTTGAGTTAAATTTTAATATTTTCACTATTTATTAAAAAATGAAACTTCACAGAAAAACACAAAAAATTCACCCTAACATAATTTTTATGTTTCTCCTTAAAAAATTATGTTTATATTTATAAAAATATTTATAAAAGTTCCAAAATTTACATTTAAAATTTGTTCTGCATTAAAAGGAGGAAAAATTACGTAAATAGTAATATTGGGTTTTATGTGTTAAATTGGTTTTATTCTTATATTATGATTATAAAATCTATTGGAATAATATAAACAATATTTAATAGGATATAGAACATATAAATTACATTTAATTTATTGTGATTAAAAAAAATTTGTGAGCATAATTATAGTTTTCTATAAATATTCACTTTTTATATTCAATTGATTCTTATATTAATTCCTAAATAATTTGTAATTAATTAATTAATTTTATATTTTGTGAAAACATTATATTTAAATATGTTAGTTAATAATATTACTAAAACATAATTTAATGGCTATTTTATATATTATTATTATTTTTAATAATATATTATTTTTCATTAACACTCTGTCTTGTGTGTTATGCAAGCCATCAAGGAATGTTAGTCTTGCATGAAATGTAAGCTTACCTCAGTTTTCCATAAAGAGAAATATAACATTTATATTAAGTTTAGTGAATGATTAACATGTAATTAAATATAAGGTAATTCTAACTTAGTGCATTAATATATATAAAATAACAATTTTTCGTGCTGTATGAATTGATAAATATCCAAAATATTAAATTAATTCAAAAAATATATTTCATAAAATCTAGGCGTGTTTCATTCTACCCCCTTAAAATAAATTTCTCCCTAGATATTCATCTTAGTTATAAAAGGTTTAATACTTGATATTTCCTTTCACATAAACCCACAACATAAAAATGAACAATAAAACGTCGTTTTAAAAATGAATTTTGGAAACATATCGATTACCCAAAGTAAGTCATAACTAGGTATACACATGAGATAAAATTGGTTGAATGTGAAAATATTGAATTGAAAGAAAAGTGAAAATATTTATAAAGAGTGATTGAGGTCATCAATCACAAAAAAGTGAATGATCAATGAAATGTGGAGGTCATCAAAGTCATAAATATGTGATGATTTAAAAGGCCAACGACTCAACAAAAATTATGGAATGAAGATTTTTTTCCCTTTCCTAACATTGACTAATAATTTTATTGACCAAGAATATGAATAAATATACTTACTAGATATATTTATATAAAAAAATTACATTATTCGGATGTTATTTTTTAAATTTAGAATTCATCAATTACTTCATGTAATGGAAATATAGAAATTAACATTGATGCCTGAAGCACTAAAATACACTTTTAGAAGATCGTAAGGCCCATAAAAGAATGAAAACTATAACTATTTTTCGCTAAATATTCTTAAAAGTAAATGTGTTTTATACATTGAACATAAAAAGTAACAATACTAGTTCATCATTATTTTTTATTGATCATAAATAATTACCCATTAACTAAGACATCACATAGGCCAGCGGTAGGTGTGAAACCATTATCGTCCTATAGTCATGGGTTCAAGACCTGTGACCTTGATGGATTTGATTAGTTTTCACCGATCAAACATGATGTACTTTTATAAAACCACATTGACATAATTTCTAAAATAAATAAGATATACATCCTTGAAATAAATTTAATTACTAAATAGACTTACCTAAGGTTATCAATATAAACTCAATAAGTAAATAATTCATCTGAAGTTAACTTAAAATTTACATAAATGGTTTACCTTATAACCATTCTGAAAAATAGAAAACTTTTAGAGTGAAAGTCACAAAATCATCTTAACATTGATCCCTCGTATATCACAAAGTAGCTCATGGTTTCCATATTTAAATCATTTGAATATATTCCTCATATATTTATATCTCTATTTTGTGTACATATTTTGATGGGTTTTTAGATATTAATTCATTGAGTATTAAATTATTTAATATAATATTTGTTATTGATATTAATGTTTTGAAAATTCTTACACAAGATTGTTATTTGGAGAAAAACAAAGGAAACCATTTCATGGTGCAACACCAGATTTTGAGGAATGAGGATTTATAGTATTCAAGGAATAAATGCATGAAAATGTAGATTTTAGCTAGTACATGCCGTGACCTATCTATACACATCGTGTAATGGTAGTTCACAACACACCCAAGTCATGATCCAAGCCATGACCAAGCCATGACCAAGCTGTGAAGATAGTAGGGGAAACATTCAGTACACATCGTGCGTCTTCAGTTTATGACATAAAACTAGTCAAAATAGTTGACCGATAAATCCATAAGAAATCCATGAAAAAGAATAGATGGAGGCGAGTACATGTTGTGAAAACTTATTATAAAACATATAGTTAATCAAACTTCATAAATAGTCTAGATACGAATGAGCCCCATGGGAGATCCAAAATCCACAGAGATCTACATAGATCAATGTTACATGATATGTATCTCTAGTACATGTTGTGACTAATTTCGTCTATATATACAAAACCACTACAACAAATTTCAGACCATTCTACACTAGAGGCACAACCATCCGGGGGGCTGCCATATGATTTCAACCTACTGTAGATAGGTTTTCATTATGTTTTTCTTTCGTTTATCTTATGTAATCATTGAACGATTTCTATTTTAATTTAAATATATCTCTTTTATTCCTTTTTCTTCTCAATCCCTCTCATATCTTCTTTTCTCTATTGAATACAATTTACTCATCATTGGAAACCACCCAACAATGATTGGATAAATTTGTAGGAGAGAGCATAATCAATCGAAATGGGTGCTTATCAATGTCTTTTATTTTATTATTTACTTTCACAATAATTATATTAAATTGGTATCATGTTGAGACTCATTATTATCATATATGCTATTTAATCATGGACTATGTGTATTTAATAGCATACATAAACCAACATGATTGATATAGTTAGTTCATGAACAATGAATGTGATTATTATTTTGTAATTACAACCTGAACTAAATTCACTGTAGATATTTTTATTCATCTGACCAGAAGGAATTTGGATTCTAGGGGATTTTGATAGGGAATGGATATTTCTTCTATCGATGAATCTGGTTGATTGTGCAACCATTGGGTAATATTCATTAACATGTTTAGTAATGATTTATATTAAGAGAAACCTCCCATAGAAACTGATTCCCCTCTCTTATGTTTCCTTATTTAGATTCATTTATTTAATTTTCATAATTAGTTCAATAAAATCAAATTGAAATCAGAACAACCCATCCTTTTGTCTAGAGTTATCATCACAACGTTTCCCATTCTCTGTGGTTTCAACCCTGAACTTCTACTATAGTACACCTTTTTAGTAAATATGATTCAGGACAATATAAATTTCTAATTTCACCCATTCCTGGATGAATTAACGATGCCTTTAGGGTGTCATATATTATCTTGAAACCTAGTACTAACCTAAATTGCCATAAATACTTAATTTAAACATGCATGTCTCCACATTTCAATGTTTATTGGATACACTCCTTAAATAAATAAAATTGTAAACTTGATAGAATTGTCCACTTCTTAACAAGTCCTTAATTAGTTCCAAGGTAACAAGTACTGCTTAATTTACTTATTCATATCCCAAATATATTTATCCAAACAACATTATCTTAACATAAGGGAAATATTAAGGGTTATATTCCCTTATTCAAAATATCACCTTATCATTAAATCACTTTTCTATTCCATCATAAAAATTTATCAAAATTTTGTAAATCCTTAAAGAAAAACATATATTGAACAATCCATTCATAGTTCACCATTAATACTACATAATTAGTTATTCCAAAAACATATAAACATTGATAATTACACTCCATCCATAATTCATAAGAAGGTTACCTCATCATATTACTTAATACCTATTTATTTTTACATTTCCACTATAGTCTCATCATCACTAGATATATAACCTCTACTCATACCATCTTGCTGATTCTATTTAGAATATTTGCAATTAAGACATTGATTTTCATAATGACCATTCATTACACACTTAAAGAATTTTACCTTTGATGATTTATTTAGGAGGTCAACATTCCCATCAATTTGGTTAGCCAAACCCTTCATTTTTCATTTGCATTTTCTTTCTTTGTGTCCTTTTTTCCATAGTCAAAACACCTTCCTGTTTCTATAAGATGATCACTTAGGTGATTCTTTAAACATTATTGACATGAAAGGAACTGGATTTTATTTCCTCTATGGTCTATATTACTTAAAAATCTCAACAAACTCCTTCATTATCTTCTTTGGTGAATCAGAGAGTTGGTTAAGGCATGTTTTATTGATCACGTTCCTTGAAAAATAATTAGGCATTATCACAACATCCTTCACTCTAGTGGTCATCCCATTTGACTTATCATTAGCAGATTTTACATCACGTTCAATGTTAATCCAGTTCTTTCTAATTCCCTCTATTGAATAAAACCAGAAAGCACAGGATGAGAAACCCATATCTTAGAAGAAAACCACATAATCATAAAAAGTTACTTATAAGATGTCTAAAACATGACACCAAACTTTTAATAAAAAACACCTTCGGTTTATACTTGGTTACTCATAGTCATATTCTATTAAAATCCTTCAAAATGGTTTGTGAATATTTTTTGAATTTCTAAATCATATCCTCCTGGAGTGTCAAACCAGGCATGCAACAATGCCCGTTATCGTGTACTAGATTACCCTGAGTCAGGACCGATAATTCTTTTTAGAGTTATTATCCCTAGGTACATCTATGTTGTATACACATCCCCTTGTAGTATCTACACAAGTATGCATTTCTAGGAAACCACTCACTTTATCCTTTACCAAAATTTGAGTAAATTTTCCTATACTTTTTCTTATATGTATTTTTATACTTATACATTTCCTTAAGGTTTTCACTACAGTTTTCTCATCTTAGCTACCAAGGTTAACCAAAAATTTTCTCTAATACCAACTATAGTAACCTAGTATTGAAAAATATTAACATTATGTCACTTTTGAGGAATAATTAAAACATTACAAAAATAGATGCCCAAAGTCCGTATTTGTTTAGTGCCTTTAGAAACCTATAAATATAAACATCAGTAAATAAGTGATCTACATTATCTACAACTATGTTATTCATGACTAGCACCCTACTTGGACATGTCATACTTAATACATATCTTCATAATACGGGAAAGGAAACATAAAAAGGGTTAGTCTAAGATGCTCAGTAAGAGTAAATAAGAGGAAAATTTAAGCATAAACATTAACATAAAGGTATAAGTACATGATCATGTAAATATAAGATCATACCCCATATATCAATGATCATAAATTGGAATCATGACATAATGTTTTTTAGTTCATAATACATGAATCATAAGGAAATGAAGAACATTAGACCTGAAATTATAACATTGGAATAAGACAAGGAATTGTGGAAAACACATAAATATATAATATGATTTCCATAATAGCTAAGGAATTTATTCCAAGGCCTATTAGTGGTCAAAGTTCTGTACTAAACTAGGTTCACTCCCAGTTTCAACACTGTATTATTGAATAGAGTTCACTCCACATTCAAACCTTGTAATACTAAACTGAGTTCACTCCTCATACCATCCCTGTTAATCTAATGAGATATAAATTATTACCCAATGAACTAGATGGAGATAGTGTTCCCACCCATATCATAATGAAAATCATACGTACATGTTCAAAAAGATCATAAACAATCATATAATAACCCATGAAATAAAATGGGTGTAAAAAAATTAAATCACACCATAGCCTATGGAAAAAGAAATATGTTTCATAATAATTTAATCAATGCATAATCCTGTAAAAGAAGTATGTTTCATAGAAATATAACCTGTGAATGGAATTAGGATTCATAAACATCATGTCATCAATACATAACCCATTCAAAAAAATAATATGAATGGAACCTAAAAACCATTTCCTAGAATTCATGAGTAACACTAATGATTGTCATCTTATATGGGAAGTAATTTTGAAATATCTTTTAAACACACTTCACATGTAAATTGTCCTTATCCTTTGGAAAATTATTCTTAAAACATTGAACCTTTTGAAAACCATTTTCATGAAAATAAACTTTAAAACTTATAAAGGAATAATTGAAAACATTTTGAAATAATTTTTTCCTTTCAAAACTTGTAGAGGAGATGGAAAACATTTTTTAAAACTTTTTTCCTTCAAATATCATAAACAAAGCATTAAAGACTTTTGAAAATAACTTTAATTGAAAAAACTAAATTTGAAAAGTTATAAAGAAAGATTGAAAATGAGTTGGAAAAAAATTCCCTGAAAATAAATTTTAATATTTTATTCTTGAAAAAAAACATTTTAAATATGACAAGGAATCTTCAAAAAAGGACTTTGGGTAAATCTGTACATTTCATACAAGGTAAAAAGAATATTCCTTTTTCATGATAAAAGGTTAGAGAAATGCCTTGTTCAGAAAAAGACAAGAATATTCTTTTGAAAAAATGGTAATATAAAAAAAAAGGAAAAAATAACTTTTAATGATCATAGTATATCTGAATAACATTCTTGTAATCCCTTTTTTTTTGTAAAACATGGTTTCGAAAGAACACATATTTCCGACCTAAGAGATAGGTAAGGTCATATTTTCTTAAATTCATTTTCTTAATTATCTTAAGTAACGATGAGTGGAAAAATGGTAATAAAACATGAAGACATATATACTAACTAGAGGACATGAAAAGTCACGAGTTTTCTATAAATGTGGATCATAATATTTCACTAATAAAAAAATTATCATAAACAATCTCGATAAACTATGAGATTGATTCAATAAAATCTTACCACATGGTTAGCTTGAATTATACACCCAATGTTAGAAAATAAAATTACATGGATATTTAAAATATCATCAGAAGAAGGAGATTCATGTTATTACATTTCAAAGGAAGTTTATAAGACTCATATAAAAATATAGGTGTATACGATAACATGTTTCTCAAGGAAGGAAAATTGAGACAAAATTACTTTACTGATTTGTTAACTTTTGAAACTTAAACACCATGACTGAAAGATCATAAAATGGTTATGTAAATACCCACATATTTAATTATAAGAGGCATATAATACAATCACGGTCAGTATATACACCACAAAAAATAATTGAGTGGTGAATAAGGCATGTATCTCACAAAAATAAAGAGTGCGATGAAATTTCCTTACATTGAGTCTGACTTATCTCATAAATCATTAGATTCAAAAATAATAATATTATGTTAATTAATTAATTTATTAGAAAAAAATTTCATTTTTATTATTAATTTAACTTTAATTATTACCAATTTTTATACAACTACTGATACAATTAAGTGGTGTTTTGACCAAATTTGGTTCATGTGTTAAAAAAACAATACTTGGTCAACTATGGTCAAAGGGGTAATTATATAAAAATCTATAGAATAATAATCATGAAATAATATCATATTAATACATTAATTATACATTTAAAACCAATCATTAAATATGGTTGTGGAAAATGAATCAATGTTATAATCATGGAGATGGTAGGTTGTACATACACATGAGTAACGTTCCCATTTCTCAATGATCGTTATGAAATAAAGGTAAGTAACAATAATATTTATAGAATTTAAATTATATCATAAATAAAATAATACTAAATCAAATATAATTACATATATAATTATTATTATGTAAAAGGAATCGCATCATGTTGAGGAGGCGACAGTCCACACGTCCACGAATGACGTTATCACTTTTTATGTGTCTGAAAGGGTAATAAAGAAAATGTTTTATATTATATTTATAGAAAGGTAATTATATAGTGAATAATTGTTAATTTTTTTTATTTTAGATATTTATAATTAAAACCTTTCTTTATACCATCCATGTATCGTGCGAATGGATCACATAACTTTGAGGGGCGGAATTCCACACTTCCACAAGGGATGTTATCGTGTTTACACATAATAGAAAGAATAAAATAATATTTTATAAAGGAAATACCGAAGCATAAAGACATTATATATATATCATATATATCATATATAAATAGATTTTTCATCAAAATCTCCAACCTTGTAAGGTGGTAAAGGAAAAATGAACAATCATCATTTTGCAAGACAATAGTTCACTGTACATGAACAGTAAGTTCATTACCCATTAGATGGTGGTGTGTGAAAGTGTAGGTAAATAAATTAATATAACAACATATCAGTAAATTTAAGACACTATTTTTATTATATAAGCATGAAATAGAGATATTTTATGGGGTTGGAGGAAGAAAATAAAATAAAGGAGCTTGATGAAGGATGTTTCTTCCTCTTTGGGTAACTCCTTTTGGTTTTCACCAAAGGGATTACTTGGATGGATTTTATCCCAACGGGAAGATTTAAGTTGGAATTTAGGGATGTTTATGATCTATGTTGTTTATGTTTTTTTTGATCCGAAGAGGCTTGTGAGGTGTGAGGAAGTGGGAGGAGAGGAGGCTTTTAATAATGGAGGAGGAGTGACACTCTTGTAATATTTTGGAAAAGGTAAACCCTACCCACATTTTTTTAAAGTGGATATACTAATGGTCCAAATAAAATAAACGGGAGTATAAGGTAAAAATATGTTCAGAAAATGTCTTTTCGACAAGTGTATAGTTGTTTTGGGATTTAAATATATGATTTAATCCCGTATTAAGTTTGATTTAACCTCAATCGTTGTAATTAATTTTATTTAATTTCACAAATATTTTTTTAAAAACAAATTTGACCTTATTATAAATTATAAATTATTCTGATTGAAAATATGGATTCCATTTTTCCAAATTTTAGATACATATTTGGGATAAATTAATTTAAATACAATCTCGTAGATGGGATGACAATGCATGTTTTTAATGTAAAAATCATCAAAAGTTTGATATGTTTTTATAGTCAATTTAAAAATAAAATATATTCCAATGACCAATATTGGATTTATTTATAAATATCTATACTAAAATTTAAAAAAAACATAAAATATAATTTAACTATATAAATAAATTAGATAAAAAAATAGTTTTGAGCTAAATTTTAGTATTTTCACTATTCATTAAAATATAAAACTTTAAAAAAATACCAAAAAATACCCCTAACCGAATTTTTATGTCTCAATTTTGGAAATGAAATTTATTTTAAAAAATATGATTTATTAAAGTTCCAAAATTTAGATTTAAAATATGTTTTCTATTAAAAGGAGGTAAAATTGTCTTAATAAAAATATGAGGTTTTATGTGTTAAATTGGTTTTATTCTTATCTTATGCCTATAAAATATATTTGATGAAAGTAAAAAAATATTTTCTTGGATATATAACATATATATTATGTTTAATTTCTTAATATTAAAACAAATTTTTGAGAATAATAATAGTTTTATTTAAAAATACCCCCTTTATATTCAATTGGTTCTTATATTCATTTCTAAAACATTTTTAACTAATTAATTCATTATATATTTTTTTTAAAACAATATATTTCTATAAGTTAGTTAATAATATTGATAAAATATAATTTAATGGATATAAAATATATTATTATATATTTTTTTAATAATATATTATTGTTTAGTAACACTGGGTTTTGCGTGTTACACAAGCCATCGAGGAAAGTCAGTCTTGTGTGAAATGTAAGCTTATATAAATGTTCCGTATGGAGAAAGATAACCTTTATATTTCATGTAGTGCATGATTAACTTGGATTCTTTTATAAATCAATCCAAAATTAGTTCATTAATATATATCAAATAACTATTTTCAGTGTTGGGTGAACTAAAAAATATAAAAAATAATAAATTAATTCAAAAATAATATTTCCTAAAATCTTGGGGTGTTACATTCCATCAGCAGAAATACCAAACACTAAAATTAATATAAGAAAATTCATAAATTCAAATTTTCACGTACCAAAACCACCTACATCATTTTTAATCTTTTTTCCATTTTATTTTCCAATGGAGGATATCTACACCAAGGCCTACTCGTGGTCCTTAAAATACCAACCAATCCCATCCATGTTCGAAACACAACCTAATAACTAATATCAAGCTATAATATCCAAGTGAATTAATTTAAACCTACATCATATTTAATTAAAAAGTTAATAAATTTAAATCAACTTCCAATCAATTTGAAATAATCTTTGAAATATCCTCCCTCAACCTATGATTTCTCAAACCATAACCAATCACCCTTGGAGGTCCATGCCATTCCTGTAGTACCATCCCATTACAAGGCTCTAAGAAGAATTAGACATTTTGAAATTAATTTAATTTAGTTATAAGAGAAAAACTAAGAAAAAAACAAACTATAACATACCTTCATCGAATCAATGATTGATTGAAGGTGGAAATTATATTGGGATGTCCTCTCTGAGTGATGAGGGAAAGATCTATGTGAATCATGAGATTTCAATGTGATATTGTGCTATCTAATAGAATTCCTTAAGAGAGATGAATAAATTTAAAATTTATGGAGGAGGAGATGAATGCATATTTTAGAAGGATGGATCTCAATGAAAATTATATAAAAAACCATAAAAAATTCCGAAGAAAATGAAAATTCAGGAGGGGAAGAGAAGGGGTTGACTTTTCCCGAGTGTGCATGAACTGGAAAGGTGAGGCGGGTCACCCCTTTAAAAACATGAGGGGAAATTTTGGTTAATTTCCCCCTAAAAATATCCCACATGTGGGCCTCTATTAACACATCAGTGGACTGATCCTCTCCAATAGCCATCATCGCTACTGGATATCCAACTTCCAGTTGGTGGTTGTAGGCTTCTAGAAAATTTTAGTATGGCCAACCAATCTAGCCTTCAATGTTCTCCTAGGAATAATAAACCCATTACAACTCATATTATATGTTTAAATACATATGTTTAAGAGGTTACAATCCACAAAATTAGATTCCAAACCCCATTTGTATGTTCTTCACATCCACCAAAGGAAAACTCAAATTCCTTTTGAAATTTAGACACTCGTATAGACACAAGATCTTACAACCTCTCCACCATAACACTCATCATCCTTAGAAATCCTCAATAGTCATCCAACCAGATCACTTGAAATATATAGTCCATAAAAACACTATCACGAGGTCAGGTTCAATCCTCGAGTGCTCATCACACTTTTAAAGCATAACTCCCAACATATGGTTCTTAAGCCACCACATCTGAATCCATCACTCTAATTTATTTATAGAACACATAGAAAATTATAACTTGATCCCACATATCCCAAGACATGATAATGTCTTCATCAAGAAAATTATAGATCCCATAGTTCTCTCTATAATATGACTTAATTCAGATTCCAATTCCATACCTTAGTGAACCCCACCATCAGAATGGACTACCAAACACCACACCTACATCATAACTATGCAACCAATGTAGTTTCTAATTAACCAGTATCTATTTTACATGATAATTCTGGACAAACTCTGGAACCAATCCAACATGTTTTAAACACCCAGGGCATACACCTGTATATTCCAGAATCTTCTTGAAAAGATTAGTTTTATTCTTAAGATGCATTCATTTCATCCAAAATTATGTACATTATGTGGTTTCTTGACCACTAAACACAATTTCACACAAATACACCATTCAAACCTCCTCTACCTGAACAGTTTCAAGATTATCAACTTCAACTGCCAATGTGATTCTAAATTACCCGATCAAAAGGCCTTTATCCCTGAATGCATCATGCGAATATTCAAATATACCCACCAAATTCTGATTTTTTTTATTAAACTCCAAAGTTTAATCCTCAACCTTCCAAAATGATCAATCATGATCCTCAATAACAAAAGCACCAATATACCTCTGACCAGATCACTCTAAAATAATCTCAATTCATCTCATTATTAATGATAATGATCAGACCATATCTAATATCATATTTTTATTCTCACATATCATTATTTAAGGAGTCTTGATGAATTCAGATCCATTTTCTCACTAGCACCAAAATACCAAAACGACCGTCCAATGTAGAGTCTCCCACACCCCCATCACCCTCGCACGATGATCATTTCACTATGATCAAAATATAACTCTATACCATTTTTTTGTCCTTATCATAATGTCACAAGATAAAAATACTAATCTATATGACCGATATTATATCAATCACTTAGAATAGTATTCAGACTTGTCTAAAAAGCTTTCATACATGAGAAACATCATGAAATACTATTCCATCAACTATTATTGGCTCACAAATACTCATCCAAAAAATCCTCTAAAATTCAATCTATTATTTGGGTCACCACCATCAATCATCCATTGATACACATCCCACAATATGGATTTACTTATACCTCTCATCAAATACATCCTCATTGGGATCATCCATAGTCAAACATGTACCCTTACCAAATCCACACCATCAAATTATTAGGATAATAAAACCATAAGCAAATAAAATAACTCCATCTATCCTCAACCTTACCACAACCACCACTGATTTTAAATCAAATAGGTTCTAGGAATAATAGCGTGAACTACATAAATATTACTCAAACATACTAGGTGCATTCTCTCATACCATCATGTTACTAAAACTTGATTCATGATCCCCTGAGTTATTCCCCATCTGACCAGGATGACAATGCTCCATGACATGTCAATTCTGTCTAACCATAGTTTTATAGGAAGTCCACTTCAAAATTAGAAACTTTTATTATTTCGTGATTTATCTCATGATCACCCAATACATAGGTATTTTCTTAACACTATTGGTATTTTCCCAACACCATATAAATACATCCACGGTCTGACCACATGTTTATCCATCACCTGATTCTATACCAAAACCAAGAGCATATACCCATTATTGTACCATGTTCAATAGAGGATCATAAACAATAGGGAAAGGCACTCAACTGATACTTAATTCAAAATACTAAATTATTGTTAAACCACAAGTACTTATAGATCCTCCACCAATGGAAAAATTATTGAAATTTCTATTCCCATTCCACATAATCGGTAAAAACTAACATGCTCCAATATATTCCCCCAATCACCTACCATGCTTCCAATATCTAAAGAAAAAAATAAACTCTGAATAACCTCTCTATTGGGTTACCTTTAATCATACGAGTCATGGAATTAATAAAATCTAAGTTGAGACCATGTTTCTATTCATATCTCACCTATCTCAAATGTTAGGTCTCTCATGAATAAAAACCACGGGGCAAAAAACCCATTATCCTCTTAGATATCACATGGAATCCGACATGCTCAAAACCAACTCCAGGGTCTCATGTAATGTATAAATCAGGCACATCATTTTAAGAACATAACTCTCCTAGGGAACTAATTCTCAATGAGTACCCATATAATGGACATCCCCATCAGGAGTCACAATCTTTTTGGTCAACACTTCCATAGCCGATCACATCGTCTTAGATGGTCTATACAAAAGGAAACATGGACACTAAAACAATTAAGTAAGATTTCAATTTTATGTATATGGTAAAACACTATATTGGTTGTTATTGACACATTAAATAAATTAACCATTGGAAGAATCAACTAAAAAGGGTCTAGGACTAGGGAAACTAATTCCCAGGTTAACCTACTAGGGTCACCACACCTCCTATTATCAAGGAACTATATCATTTTCATTAACAAGCATATCACTACTGATCCACATGATGTACCACTATAAAGATATTCATATACATGATGGTCCAACTAAGTATAATTCCACCAATAAATTATATAGGAAAACACATTATGATATTTTTTTGAAACTTCAAATAGTTGATACTATGTCATTATTGATAAAAAGGAAACTAGTAGGCCTACATGTCATGTGAAACCTACATTCCTAACCATGATGAATTGTATCTTTGTACGAAAAAAACAAAAAAAAAACATTATCAATCTCAAAAACCATGTGTGTAATGTGAGGCTAAAATCATATCAACCATAACTTTAAATATCGAGATCATCAATTCAATCCATAGTAACATAGACTTATTACTGGAATAAGAATTCATAACATACCATCTGGATATCCATCATGGGCGGAAACACATTCATACATCTCCTATATACCATATCAACAAAATAATAAAAAATGAAAATAAAATTTGATACCACTTTGTAACATCCCACCACTATGGACTAATAATCAGTGCCTAGAACAGTGGTCACTGCTATACCTTAGGCATTCATCATCATACAATAGAGGCTACTGATTAGCTATGGGGGTCAAGGGTGGTAATATGAAGAGACTATACCACCATATCAGATTATAAATAACATATATAAATAAACAAGCATAAAAAAGTGTAACCATCTGTGTACGTAGATCTAATAAACAAACCAAACATGTGAAAAGAAATAAAATAATGTCCTACAAGCATACAAGATCGATCACTCACTAGGAAGATCATAGGTAAATGAATAAATAAATATGTAAATAAAAATATAGTGGGCTCTACATAAATCCATAATACTAACCTTATCCCAATCTATAATTTCCAATACGAGCTGCTCTAGCTCAATAAAACAATAACTAGGTCTTCGCTCAACCAGAACCTACAGACAAGTGAAGGCTGCTTGAGTAACCAAGTGAAATGGTGACCCAAGTATAATGTGAGTAAAAATATCATTAGGGAACTACCAAAAAAGTCCCATAAATAACTATAAATATAGTGATATATGTATGTAAATACTCCGAATACATATGTAAACTACTAAAAATAAATCAATAAAAATAACCACTTTCAATCCTTAAGTTCATGACCTCGATCGACCATACCTACTTTGACCTATGACATAGTGTCTCTAAGAACTCCAGAATTACCATGCCAACCATAATAAATATATTTGGTTATTTCATGATTGTATATACTTATAATGACCCATGTTCTAAATTAAACTCGTTTTAGAGTGATAATAACTTAGGGGCTAAAATCACTATGGTATGTATTAATAAGATATCAGTAAGATCCATCCTTCTATCACAACCTAGGGAATATTCCATCTCTATATGTGGTGGTCTTAAAATCTTATCCCTAGAAAAAAGGGTCAAACATGGCCATTAAAGACACCATAGGCTCACAATAGTTCAAACGTGGTACGTACATTGTCCTTAGGAATACTTGACCATGCCCACTGCAGACCCCAAAATCCCCCGATAGCTCGTATGAAGAAGGAAATCCATATTATGCCTAAACAAAAAAGAAAACCCAGATATTAATCCATGAAATCCCCACTATTAGTTTTTCATACCACCCCAATTGATGTATTATTAGACAATAACATACACCACCTAGAGGGAGTTGTATTTATAAGTATCATGGACCACCCCAACATGTGTTTTCTTAGTTAAGAATCCATGACTGCCCAAGGGAATCTTCCACTCATAATAGGAATGCCATAAAGGGGGTTTTAAATTCTATACCAAGACTTCATAAGGGTGTATACCAAGTCCTATCATGAAAAATAATCAACATGGGTTATCCAAACTTCTAAACCACCACTATTATCCATAACCCATAGTCTCACATGAAAAATATTATTTCTTAAAGTGACACCAATAACTATCTCCACTCATTCCTATGTGTTTCCACTTAGGGTCGGTCTATCACTATGTTACCTACTTGATTCCCCTATGTCATCATATTATAAGGTCACCCTATTTAGGGTTCCCTTTTAATCTAACTCATAAGAGGTTCAAAACCCACTACTATATGGTAACACATCCCTTAACCTAGGGATTAAGTCTCTCAGATCCTCATGGTCCCAAAGGTTTTTCCCCACATGAATCACTCACTATGGAGATTGAATATGGCCCATATCCATGTATTTAGTATAGAAAGGTGATCCAATCACCCAACTTGAGTCCCTAATATATATGGTCTTTCAACCTAGGATAAATGTGTCTAATGGGGGATGATTCATCACCCCATAATCAACTTAACCTACTCTAGTTCTCTATAGTTTTTCTCATAACCAAACATTACCAAACATTACTCCATTCACTCTAAGTCACCAAGAACATCTCTATAGAGGTCACCAAGGGATCTTAAGCTAAGGGTTTCTACATCAAAATAGATTTTTTTAAATAAGGATCACCCATCATGGGGTTACAAGTTGTGAGGCATAAATTTATAAATTTCAGGCATCGACTATTAGTTATTGTGGTGATCTAGCTGTAGACTAACCCCTAAGTGAAATAGGAAAATTATTTTAGTCATTAAAGGGTTTTTTTAAATTAATTTTTTTAATTTAAATTATAAACTACAATTCATTAAATAAAATTACCAACACCATAAGTGGAGAGACTGCACACCCAAATTCAAATAATGAAAACCATAATTTATAAAGGGAAAGTGCTAAGACCACCTACATCATTTAAAATATATTTTCTCTTTTATTTTACAAAGGCTTAAAGCTCTTCTAAGACCTGGACATGGTTTTTCAATGTCCTACCAAGATCAACACATCACCTGAGTAAAAATATCAACCTAGGAGATCCTAGTTAATTAATTGTAATAAATATCATAATTAATTAAACAATTAATATTTTAAAACCATGTTTTAGTAAAATTTTAAAATCTCTAAAATACTCACTATTGAATTAAAATCATCAAAACTATATCCAATCACCCATGTGAGGTATTCTCTATGACCTTGGAACCGTCCATTTAGAGGCCCTAATAGGCAGTGACAATTTAATAATCAATTAAATTTAATTCTAAGTTAAAATAAGAAAAAAACAAATAGTGGTGTAACTTCATCGAATCAATGATCATCGATAGGTGGATTCCATATTTGTATATCCTTTATAAGGGATGAGGTAAAAACCTTTGATAATTTGGTGATTCTACCATACTATGGTGGAATATCCAACAATGCTCGGGTGGAGGAGATAAACAGAGGTTGATAGAGGCAAAATATCACTAAAAATGCCACAAAACTTCCATTGAAAACACCCTAAAACGAGGGTATTTGAAGAAGATAGGGTAGTGCTTGGATTCCCCCTGGTTAACACAAACTAGTGTTGGGGGGGGGGGTTATCCCTATGAAAACCCACGTGGAAAATTTGTTTAATTTACCTCTAAAAACACCCGACTTACTATCAGGTATGGGACCAATGGTTGGCCTACTATTATAGTAGTTAGTTAGTGGTATCCAATAGCCACTATGTCTACTAAATATCCATCATAAAGCTAGTGGCTTTAAGATGCTAGGAAATAACATCCCGGTCACATATCCCAAACTCTTGTGTTCTCCCAGGAACCTCAATTCCGTTATGAACCCTATTCCATGTCTAAATCCATAAATTTAAGGGGTTCCCAGACCCATAATATGATTTCAAACCATGGTCCAAAATTTTTCCCATCCACCAATTGAAAACTCAAATTCCTCTTGAAGATCAAACACCCGTAAAGACCTGAGATCTTACTGAGTTCCTCATGGTCTTCTAGGATTCTCACATGCCCCTTGGAATTGTATATTGGGATCTATTTTTCTCTAATTTAATGTTTATGACCTTTATATATGTCCAAATTACTATTATGTATCTTTTTTTTAATATGATATTAAATTTATAAAAGTTTTTAATGAACCTTATACAGGTAGTGTAATTTCTAGATCATCTTTTCATAGCTCTGAAAGTCATTTATGTAGCTCATAGATATCCCAGTTACCTTTATACTTTAAGGTGAGAAAAAAATTATCCTTTACGTATAAATTATTTTACCTTTATATATATCCAAAATACAAATATATATCCCATATATTTCTCAATTAACCTTATGAATGAATGAGATCATTGGAGTTACCTTTATGTATAAATTAGGTTACCTTTAAGTATCCAGTATAAAATAAAGGCAACCATTACACAATTGATAATAATTCCAGACCTCTTTGAGACATGTAAGGATTCATTATTTCTTTTTCCAAATATATTTTAATTAATGTTAAACAATAATTTTTTTTTGGATTAATCTTAACCTAAAATGAATTAGTAAACATAATTTGAGTTTGGATATGATTTATATATTGGAAAAAATATACAACAAAAGAAGCATATCCACATAAATATTATCCAATATTACTTTTCTAAATGAAAACTATGCACTAGAGGGACTTCTACAACATAATTTTTTCCCAAATATTCTAATATCCTAAAATAAATCCTCACAAAATCATAAATTGGTCTTAATAATCAACCTTTATATTTTTTTCAACCAAATAACATAAATCACTATCAAAATCATCTATTTAGAAATGGATAATCACTCAAAAATTATAAGCCTATGATTTTGAACATACTATAGGAAACAAGAATTTTGAATAATAATATCATTCTATCTATTAAAAAATATCAATTCATATTCAAGACCTTCAAAATGCCATAAAAACTATAATAAAATAGATTCTTTAATCTAATTAAACAAACTATTATTATAGTTCACACATGAAAAATACTAAATTCATAGCTTAACCCTTAACTATCTCAAAATATATACACACCTTAATAGATTACTCCCCTGAAAGGTAACACATATAATGGATACATACCTTATATTGTATACTCACCCTTTAAAAAACAATAGGGAGATAAATATAAAAGATTATTTTTGTTTTAATTTACCCTCTTTGACAATAATCTTCAAAGATAGGATGATACATGGGACTAATCACTATTATTTATCCTTGATATGGGATATGTTGAACTACCAACATCAACCTCATATTATAAAATTATTTTTTAGAAAATAGACTGGTGAACATATCAACTAGTTTCAGTTTTTTTTGGTATAATTATAACTTCATCTCATTTATATATAGAATATATTTTATGATGTTTAATTTTATAGAAATGTTCTTATAATTTTAATTTTCAATAATATTTTTTGACATGTTTATAAAACTTTGATTATCACATCCCAAGAGGAGTGTTAACTCCATGTACACATTAAGATATAATAACCGAGTAGTCATCCATATCAACTAATTAGTAGATTTTTTTGTGCCAAAAAATACACCTCATAAGTTCATAGAATAACATAATTTTTATTCTCAGTTTTTGAACAAAAAATCCTTTCACCAATAAATTAAAATCCACCTGGTATGGATTTTCTATCATAAAAACTTATTTATGAATCAATATTTGTATAAAAAAACTTAACTCTCTTTTAATTTTATTTTTTAAGTCATAACTTGTTACCCATTTTATGTATTTGATCACCCTTCTTTCATATATAAGTTATGACATTTTTGGTTCAATTTTTAATATCTAAAAAAGTGTAACAACACAATCTAAATCTGGATTTAAAGCTATCAAATATAAAAGTCTTATTATTAGCTTTCTTAACTCTTTAGTATAAAAAATCACCCCTTTTTTATATTTGAACAACTCTGTTCCTTCTAAAATGGGTGCAAAAAATGTCCTTAATACATAAATTTTTTAGAATTTATTTTCAATATTTCTCTTAATCCAAGAACATGTGATCTTTATCTTTAGAAATTTATAGGAAAACAGAATCATATCTCCAAAAGCATAGAAATTTAAAAATATACTTCATCTCCTTAGAAAAATCATCAATCAATTCTTCATCCTTTTTAATAAATATGATATTACCAATATAGAAATAACAAAAAGAGACATCTTATTGTATTTTTTGATGTTTTGGATATTTTCTAATATTCCTCTTCTAAAATGAAAAAATTTAAAGAATGTATTCTGAGTATAATAAAAGGATATTAGATTGTGTTTCAGATCTTATAAATCCTTTTTAAACCTACACCCATAATTCTTATCTTCTAAATATAAGAATACACTTGTATTATCACTAAAGAAAACCTCTTTTAGATCACTATTGTGTAAATAATACATGACATCTATTTAAAAAACATCTATTTTATTTTGGTAATAATAACATTAAATATTATTATGGCGTGAAGCCTATAAACCAGAAAAAAGGTCTCATCAAAGTCTACTCCTTAAAATTGAGTATATCCTTTATACATAATCCTTATTTTATTTCTTACAAATTTTCCATTATCATTTATATTATTTTTTAATACCACTTTTGTTACAACAAATTTATTATCTTTTGGTTTGGGTACCAACTTGGATGAATCATTTTTCTATATTTGGTCAAATTCTTCATTTTTATAATTAACACACACTTGATTCTCTAAATATTATTCAACATTTATTGGTTCAACCAGTGATATAATTGAGATATGTGGTGCTATCTTTAAGGGTATCTTCATCTTAAATTGTGTATATAGATCCCCAATATTGTTTTAGATGTGATACTATGTGTTTATTCATGTATTTGATGATCTTAGTCACTAATAATCACTATATTTGTCTATATCATCATATTTGACTAATAAAACTTAGGAATCCTCTCTTGTGTCTAATACTTTATCTTGTTGTTTAGTAAAAATTAACCCATTTATTTAATATTGGAGCTTTCTATTTCATATGTGTCTTATAATATTTAATGTTCTAGTAAATTCAAATTATCTAAGACAATTATGTTTGTTATTTCCCTTTTTTATATAATTGGTATCCTTTACCATTTGAATGATAACCAAGAATGATTCTATAAAAAACACTCCTCCTAAAGTTCCAAATATTTTCTCCATTGTCTTTGATAGTGGAAGAGATTCCAAATACCAGTAAGTACTTAAAATATGGGGTTTTATTTTATTAAATCTCATATAGTGACATGTCAGAGTTTGGTTTATAAAAGTAATGATTTTAATGTGAGTTTCTACCTTAATAACCTAAACAAAAAAGAACAAAGTTGTATTCTATTCAATAAATATTTTCCAATTCATATACATCAAGATTATATTTTACTTTTATACACACTATTTTTTTGTAGTGTATATATTGAACTGAGATAATTATAGATACCTTGTTTCTCAAGATAAGATTTAGATATTCTTTTTCATGTACTCGAAACCATTATCTATCCAGAACTTCTTTAAGGGATGACAACACTCCCTTTTAGTACTTTTCCCAAACAACATGAACATTTTAAGATACTATAATTTATATTTCATAAAAATAAAGGGAGTAAATTCCATGAATGATGGAAACAAAATACTATATATCTTTTGATTTCGTTCTCATGGGACCATAGATATTTGAATGAATAAGCTCCAATAAATGAGAGTTATGAATCTCACCTTTCTTGTTTGAATATTTTATAAACAACCACCTTTTCCTTGTGGACCGTATCTAGTCCCTTCTTCTCATCATTATAAGAACATCATTAAAACTCTATATTTTTGTAAACTTTGCAAATTTCTTTGGAACATGTTTCCAGGACTTATATGCCATAGTTAGTCTTCTTCTTTCACATTCACATTTCATGAATTCTGAGCATATATTACCTGAAATAAATCAAACTTGGTTCATAATACTCTTGTGAAAACCCTTCCATATTTATGTTTTTCTCCGAGAAATAATATTTTCTAAAAATATCCACATTTTACTATAGATATGAGAAACACTCGATCGATTGTGTTTTATCCAACCAAAAAATAGATTACTCTTGGAAATATACTTTTCCTTCCCAATCAAATCTGATCCTATAACTTTTATTTTGAGTGAATAATCCTTCCCAAATTAAAATGAAACTTATTTTCAATATTTTATATTCCTCAATATATTTATATATCTTGTCATATGTGAATAGTAACCACCATCTAATATCCATGGAAATCTCCCTTTTATATCATTTAAAGTAGTTTTAACAATAGGATATTCTCCTTTCCTTTTCACTTATCTTCTTGAATATTTTGTTAATATTATCAATACTCTATTGGGATCGTAGAATATAGATACATCCATTAGAAATATTAATAGGTTTACCACACATTTAATATACTTCTTCCAATTAATTAAATATATTCTCAGCCATCAATCCATATTTATCATGTTGTTTCTAGACATTTCAACATTGATTGGCATACATCCCCCTCAAAATCTATCTATCAGGCCTTTGGGGTTTATTATGATATTGGTAATTGAACCAAATTTTTTTCCCTATGTAAATAAATCCTCTATAATGCTATCAATATCCAAAAAAATAATATTTTACTTTTTAAGTAAAATGTTGTAAAAAATCACCTTCTTATATTTCTACCTTCTTCTAACTATCCTTCTTGAATATTTTTGAAATTTTTTTTTTTTGTGCAGTCATAATAATTTTTTCCCTCAGATTATATTTATTTTCAACTATTTTATTGTCACTATTTATACCATTTTTAATTTAATATTTATTCTTAAAAAAATTATAAATTTTGAAGCGTCACCTATTTTTGGATACAAAAACTGTCTTCATGAATTGATTATTCTTCTCAGGCTTTAAATCATCACATTCAATGTTTTAATTTTCTTTTTAGAGGTTTTTATTGTTCTTATGTAAAACTACATTATTTTTACTTTCTATTTTTTTGGATAGTGTTATGAACATTAAATCTATGTTTATTTAATTCCTTCTCGATATTCACCAATTTCTATTTAGTGAGCTCAATATTCATCTAGTTTTTCCTTTATCTTTTCTTTAATATTTATGTGTATAGTATTATCATCATCATGAAATTTTTTTAGGTCAACAAACTATTTTCTCAACCCTTTTTTTCTTTAGAAATTTTATATTCTTTAAAACCGAAGGACTAATAATATTTCTTCAACTTTTTATTATCCTTATCAAGATTTAATTTTTTTGAGAGAAATTATTTCAACTATATCTTTAACCTAAAATAAATATGTGTTTATTCTTCTTCACTTATATTATTAGTAATTTAAAATTTTCATTATTTACTTTTGAAATAAGTATCTTTTCACGAAATTTATTACTGAAAGTGTCAACTTTATTTTCTTCTTTACCATCATCACTTACATTAAAATTTGATAATAAGTATCTATTTTTATATTTATTAAATTTTCTATAATTTACTTTAGTTAAATTCATTGATTTATCTTAATTATTTTTCATAAACTTTCTTTTCCATCCACCTTCCTCTTCACCGACTTATTATTCTTACAATCTTGGATAGATTGCTCCAAAATGTCCAATAGATCCATAATTAAATGTTTTCAATGGAATATTTTCTTTTTTTACTTCCCTATGAACCTTTTCTCTTATCTATAAACTATAGACAAAAGTTCATTAAACTAATAATTAACATCTTCCTCAGAATCAAAATTTATTGATTAATCTTCAATAACCACTTTCATTGACCATTCTTTCTTCAAGACTATAAAATAAATATACTTTTAATATTTTCCATCTTTTTGAGAACATTATACCAAATAATTTAAAAAATAGAAAGAATAAAATGAAATTCATCAGCTGAGAGTATCTCTAGATCACTATATTCTAAGGAAGAGACTTTTGCATCATAAATTTTAGGAAGAATGTGTATAGTTTTCTTAACCATTTTGGAGTCTTCTAGCTTCTCACTAAATAATTATATACTACTCAAAATATCATTTACCCTTGTGATTAATTAAATTTCATATTCATCATCCATATTTTTAGATATTAATATTTAAATATCAAAATATTTATTTTTTTCCTTTTCACTTTGGATTTCCTTTCATAAATATTCTTTATATTATCCAAAATTCCTTTATCTGTTGATATTACATTAAATTTCATAAATCCACTCTCTAAAAGTGTGGATAATATATAATTTTGAGCATATCCATCATTATCTAGGTTCATATTATATAATTATTTCATAAGAGAACCTTCAATTAAATGGATGAAACCACCAGGAAGAGTTTATAAAACTTAAAAACTAATAGATAAAAAATATGGTAACATCACATTATTCAAGATATAGTAATTATATCCATCAACAACTAGAATCCCCTTATTTTTAACTGAATTTTGTTTTTCCATTATCGATAATATAAATAAATGATAAAATATATTCTTCCTCAATGTACAAACATCATCATGTCAATGAAATATATAAACTTCCTCGAGTTAATGAATATCATGGCTCTATACCACTTAAAAACCCACCATAGGATTTATGATATTACTGGGGGTGGTGGGGGTATAAATTAGGGATCCATGTTTTTTATTTTTTTCTTTTCAATAACCTTTTCTTATATTAAATAGATTTGAACCCACTATTACCAGACACACACAAAAGAACAACCAAAAGAATATAATAGATTTATAAGGTTCACTGCTCAATAAGAGTAACTAATCATTGAAATAACATGGATAAAATTTATCTACACACTATCCACTAGAAAATAATCATGTTGTTTACAAAAATTAGGTTATGTCCATAACATTCATTAAAATCTAGTATCTAAAAATACATGGTCATCCCGCATAGATAATAACATATGAAAGTATGTGAAACAACATGTGAGTCCTTCACTAATAGGATTCAATAAGTTATCACTATAGTACTTTGGTTCTTCCCAAATTTCATAGTAAAAAGTATCCATTTATTCTTATTTGATTGCTTACAAAAACAATCCAGAACTGCTTATCTTTATTCTTTCTATAACCTTAGATACAATTTTTTTTAAATAATACCAAGTCCTATTTTTTTACACACAGAATACATCTCTATGAAATAATAGTGAAAATTAAATCCACACCCTTAAAACTTGTAAATACTTGAATTCAAATTTTTATTATAATTGGAAATTCAAACTCTTAAATATATGGCCAATATTGTCATTATCCCTTCCCTCATTCATTACATAATATATAGAAATATTGTGTAACATTTACAAAAAATATTTTTTATAATGAAACAAATTCTATATTGATATATGAAATATAGATTTTCAATTTGGTCATGGGTTGTTATTTTGTAGTAAAAGACTCGATTTCTTTCTTCTCCTTCCATTATCACATACCAATATCATGGTTTTAAGAAATAAGATATTTGGAAGCAAAAATATTGGGTTTCCTAGTAAAATAATATTTAGTATCATAGGAATTCTAAAGTATTCTGATTATCCTTTTTTCAATTTAATATGAATCAATTCATAATGTTCATTCATGGCATATAATACAAAATTCATACAATAAAAAATGTATGATGAAAGTAAAATGATAAAGTGTCATATGATAAAAGATATGTGTTGTATCTTCTAATTTATTTTTTCAATACACTAAACTTATTAATCAGTACAATCAAGAAGAATTTTGATAAATAGTATATTGATTTTCATATCCTTGAATAAAACTTTACTTTTAATTTTAATATTTAATAAGCTTCGTATTATTCATTAAATACATAGAATATATACAGCTTCCAATCAATATTCATGCACTCATGGAGTTCCCCATGATCTTCAAGGATTCTAACACGTCATGTGGTTTTGTATATTTATATATCTTCTTCTATCGTATCAAGTGAATGACATTTATTCATGTCCAAATTACTATTTTAGACATGTTTTATTTTGGGATTACCTTTACCCAAGTTCTTAACAACCCTTATATAGATAGTGTAATTCCAAGATTAGCTTTACGTAGCTCTAAAATACATTTACAGATATCATGGATTTCCCAATTACCTTTACACATAAATTTTATCACTAGTGTGACATTTACATAAAAAATAGATAAACATTATATTGCATTGAAATATATTTACATAGTTCCCAGATTTATCTATCACCCTTATGCATGAATTATATTACTATAGTTACCTTTACATAAATATTAGGTTAGCTTTATGTAGACTATATAAAATCTAGGTGACCTTTACACCACTAGTGATAATTATAAACCACATAAAAATACATCTAAATATGTTCATGTATCTTTAAAAGTAATTATAGTAAACTTTAAACACATGAAAATTATATAGTGGCTATCAACTCATATGAATTACCAAACATCACTTGATCTTGAACATGATTTATGTATTGAAAAAAATAAAAAAAATCACATGTACTTCAAAATTCTCCAACAATTATTCTATATCCTCAAATCAAATTCTAGAGGAACTTATTAAATATAAAAGTTTCATATATCTTAAAAAATATCCTCAAATACATCTTATTCACAAACTCAAAATTTTTTCTCAATAGGGGATATTCTGTTACACACTCCTAGAGGTCTACCTAATGGAATATAAGATCAATGATTCCAAAAATCCTTAAATTATAATAGGGAAAAAGTGTCATTTAAAATTTTAGATGAAATTGGGATGACCAAACAAATTGGTCAAAAAATTAATAAAACACTATTCTAACCATGATAAATCTATAGTGTGGATCCTCCCATACTATGAATGGTTTGGTCAAATATAGAAACCAGACCACTAACATTGATAATAATCAAATCCAAAAAATACCCAAGGAAAATGAAATCCTTGACCTTAAATTAGAATCCATTGAAAAATAACTAGTTCTAAATCCAAAAGGACAAATAAACCATAATAATATCCAAACATTAAAAAACACTTTCCCAATGAAACAATCATTTAATAATCTAAACATTCCCAAACAAAAAACATACAAACCATAACAACCAAAACTATCTTCAGCAAGAAGATACATAGTTAAAAACCTAGGGTAAAATGTTAAATATATGGGTAACATAGGATCTCACACATAGAAAAATAACCCATATATATCCAAATAGACTAAAAAAACCAAAAACAATTCGCTTCATAACCTGAATCGGGCTATCCATATCCAAGTAACCCAAGAATGCTCCCAATGATTTTACCAAGAACACCCATAAATAATCAAACCTCACCAAAAATCATTACATACATAAATCTCAAGAAACATGATTCCAACAACTGAGAAAGAACATAGCCTCTAAAAAATTAGAATCAAACAAAGGGAAATCAAAGAGGCACCTAATGGAAACATCTTACAAGAATCACTTGAAACTATTTAATCAATTCCAAATCCACCAAAAGGGAGCCATATAGAATATACTTAACCCTATATGGATCACATCTGATACATCTTCAAGTAAATAAAATGTAACGCCCCGACCCTAGATTCCCAGAGTCGGTGCATTATTACATAACATTGGCATGATCACAAAGGACCAAGTCTCGAAAAAACTATTAGTTTAGTAGTCTTTGAAACACTAGATATATTCATAAGTCTTACATTACATCATAAGGTAAAAAAAACTACAACAACATCTCGTCTTCATATCCCCTCATACTATCCCTGCAGGTCATTCATAAATTAATTCTTCACATCCTGGGAAAGGATAAAACATTGAAAGGGGTGAGCTCAGATGCTCAGTAAGGATAAAAATATATAAGAAGCTTTCTTAGATAAGCATAAACACTTAAAGCAATTTATAACTAAAACAAAAGCCTTTTAAACTTGAACTTCAGCATAATATGGAAAAGATAAAATGAAATAATTCCATATACTTATTCACATGGATATTCTACTAGTCGAACAATCACATGCAATATCAAAAACCACTTTCATAATAATGGAATGCATAATTCCAGACTATCATAACCACATAGGCAAGGCCTCGTGCCAAGACTACAAATATGATTTTGCCAAGGCCTTGTGCCAAGACACTAGTTTGTGTCATGAGACCTACCGATGCATCGAAGAGCTATAGTGGGCTCCACCCATCACTTACTAAGTCCAATGCATTCCTCATATGAACATTTTTAAACATAACATAAACATTCCTATTAAAACTAGCATACGAAATGTCAATACTTTAACCACAAACCATGAATGGTATAAAAATAGAACATCCACAGTCAAACATAACTCATTCGATACAATATGGAAGATTTTATTGTATCATATTAACCTCAATCGATAATAATGAATGATATTGACATAGATGAAAATAACCATCAAAACTATTTGAGAGAAATATCCCCCTTTTCTTGAAATTATTTAAAAGTCACACTATTTGTCAAGAAGCCGTTTAAAAAAAGATTTTTGAATCAAAGTGTCCCATACCACTTTGAAACTTTTAAAAGGAGTTTTAATTTGAAAACTTTAATGTTCATATAAATAAATCCTTAAAACCATTTTTAAAACATGGACATTAATGAGAAAGATTTAGAAGAATAAGTCTTTAAAAAACATAAAAAATGGTATTCTAGTTAGAGTTTCTAACCAAAAGAGATACCCTTGAATAAAAATAATTAAGGCAATAAAAACATTGTAATATCATGAGAATAAAGGGATTCATGATATACTTTGTCCAAGTACATTATATACACCACATAAAAGTGATTTGGTGTATAACAACAAAGAAGTCTCAATGAAATGTAAATTGAGACGATTTATCTTATAAAGACCATATCCTTAGGTTAAGGATAAATCAACAACATAATTATGTGTGACAAATATAAATACACTCAATATGATTGGATATTTAGTGAAAATCAATCAGATGGCATTCACACATATTCTTGTAAAAACAACACCAATGAATTGGATATTTAACTCAACAAATGGAGATTGAGTTAAAATTACTCTTATCAAGTTCATACCAATGAATTGAGAATTTATAAAAGGAGTGATTATGTGTATAAAAATTATATCCACAGAAAGGGGAGTGGAAATTATGACATAATCAAATTAATAGTTATTCTACACATAATCTTGGAGTAAAATAATCAATGAAGTATGCGTAAAGCCGAATGAGTGGAAAATGAAATTTGAAATTCCCTTATTGATTTGGTAACATACAAAACATACACCCATGAAAGAATGATCATACAATGATTATGTAAATATACATGAATTTAAGTATATTAAACAATGAATAGAAACATGGGCATTACACACACCACATGTAATAAATAAGTGGTGAACAATGGAATTATCACGGAATTAAAAGTGAGATAAGAAACCCCTTACTTTGTACTTTTTCCTTGGTCGATGATAGGTTAACATCCTGTATAATGGTGAAATAATTGTTATTGAATTATAAAATAATCATTTACATTAATATTATATCATATATTATCTTTTAACATTGATTTGTTAATAATATCTTAGTATTATCGTTGTTTCGGGTGTTAACTTACTCATTTTCTTTTATATGTTTTGTTACGTAATCCATTTTGTTATTGATAGGTCGTATCTTATTCATATCCAGAATGATATCATGTCATTAAACATTATTTTTAAATAATAAAATGATAATTATACTTGAATGGATACGATGGAGAATGAATCTCATCGCGTTCGTGGAGACGGTAGTCCGTACGTACGCATGAGTGACAATATCATTCTTTTGATGTTAAAATAATATATAATTGGATGGTATATCATATAGAAAGAATAATTATCATGTTATATTTATTATTTACATGAATTACACATCATTATTATACCCATCCAAATAATAATTTATTGAATGAAAATTACACCACGACGTGGAGACGGTAAGCCGTACGTACACACGTATGGTGACATGTCATTCAAAGGATGGATAGAATAATGAATATGGTTGTTCTATATTTATAATAATATTAAAGTATATAGGAGATACTGGATTCATTAATTTAGAATGGGAATAACAAATAAATAAGAAGTTCAAGAAGAAAATAATTTGAGAAAGGTTGGTAAAAACATTACCTCTTCTTCGGGTTCTTCCTTTTGATTTGATCAAAAGGGATCCTTAGGTTGGCTTTATGGTCAAAATAAGGACTCTAGGTTGTAGTGAGGGAATTTGAGAGAGTATTTGGGCTGGGTTTGGCCGAACCAAAAGGCTTCTAAGGTGTGAAGTAATGATAAGGGGGAGTTCCCATTTATAAGAGTGGTGAGGGGCACCTTTGGAAAAGCAAAAAATATTATTTTATAATAAATTCATATTCGGTTTATAATGGCTAAAAAGTGGATTATTTAACGTTTAAGGTGGGTATAGGTCGAAAAACACTCAACCAATATAATTTAGACAGGTTTGGGTCATTATATTAACCTTATCTTTAAGTATTAACTCGTAGTTAATTAGTTTCACTTTTACAATGTCTCTTTGTATTTTTATATTATATGGTTAATAAACTTACTATATACATCCAATAGACCCCCAAGTGATCCATTAATGATACTACTATCATTATATAAGTCTCTTGGCTGAAACTTAGATTTTTAAGAATTTAATATCAATTAATAATATAATATTTGTTTTAAAAACTCTTTTATGTCAATTTTGACACTATTCAATAATTGATTTTTGTAAAAATCATAAAAGAATGATTACTTCGAAAAAGGTTAATTACATCATTCCTAAAATGTCATATTAACCTAGAAAATTAGTTTAATTCATAAAAAGTCTCAAATTATATTTATTTGGGTATCTAGAATATCAATAATTTTAATTTTTCACTACTATGGTAATTACTATATCACAATTGTGTCATAAATAAATTAAATTATTTAATGTATAAAATTTATAAATAAATTACCATTATGTGGGAAATATTTTTATATTTCTAATGAATATTTATCTTCAAAAATCAAACATATATAACCCTATGTAAAATTTTTTTTTCTAAAAGTTATATGCTTGAGTCATTTTTGTCTTCATTTTAACTTAATTAAAATAAAGTGTCTCTATCACTTACAAGTGGCACCATGGGGTCCAAAAATCGACCCAATGATTCCCATGGTCGGACATGTATCAACAAGTAAGTTTAGGACACGTTTTTGGGTAATTGTTTATTATTATAATATTATTTTTTAACCCTTATTTACCGGATTTACACTTTAACCATGGTAAATAAAATATTTACCGAAGTAATTATTCAAAATGTATAAAAATAAAAGTTACCTATTTACACAATTTGAACGTCCTGATTCCAAATATGGAATCCATTTTTCCAAATTCCAAACACAGAAGTGGCATAAATTAATTTAAAATTAATTCCCGCTGTCAAAACAAAAATCATGTTTTTAAGAGATAATAACTATCAAAAGATTGGCGCTTGTTTATGTCTGGTTTAATTGTGAAATTATGTCCAATGAAAAAAATTGAATTAAATGGTAAAAATATATTCTAAATATACTTTAAAACCACTCAAATTCATAATTTATCAATATTAATTATTTCGATTAAAAAAGTTGTTTTTAATTAAAATCTAGTAATTTTCACTATTCATCAAAATATGAAAGTTATCCGAAAAATACAAAAATTTCACCCTATGATAATTTCGATTTTCCAAATCCAAAAATGAAGTCCATTTTGAGAAATAGAATTTATAAAATTTCAAAAAGAATGTATTACTATTCATAACGGCTAGTTTGATTGGTTGTGGTGTGTTAGAATCTCAAAGTTGCGTACAATGCACACCATTGCATTATTCAAAGGGAAACGTACCGTGGAATCTTGGGGTTTTTCATTCTACCCTCCTTAAATAAATTGCGTCCTCGCAATTTTTTTTAAAATTGGGCAAGATAATATAATGGAAAGTCCCACATCAGAAAAAGAGTTAATAAAACTATCACTTTAAAAGAAAGGAAGATAGGTATAAAGGTCATCCAAAGATAACCCATACTAGGATTCCATGTAGGAAAACATGGAGATGGATGATAAACTAAGTGTTTAGTTCTGATGGAGAGGGATAGAAAACATGATCAGGAGAAAGTTAACAATAAGAAAATCACAAACCTGTGTTGGGACAAACGGTCCTTAGTCTCACAGTAGGAAAAGTAAACAGAGAACATTTTTTGTTTTAAGTTACATTACATAAGAACAAGGAATTAATTTATGATATTGACTAAGAACATAAAGAAATATACTTAATTTTTAAGTAGAGTTTCATTCTTTAATAACTTTTTACCACTAACTCGTTTTTTTTTGAAAAATGAGTATTCAAGAAGACTTGGTCACAATGGAAGAGCTAGAATAAACATCTATAAAAATACATGATCCACATAGGATAAAATATATATTTACCTTGTCTTTAAGGATTAATCAAAAACAAAATGGTTAGTATAATATCTGATGATCCCCCAAATGGATATTCCATTAGAGAAAAAAACACTAATCTTAATTTCAAAAATTAAACCATCAATACCCCAAAGTTAAATAAATACCATTCAACAATCAATTGTCCTTAAAATCCTTCAATATAATCCAAAATAATATTGAAACCCAAAACTTATAAGAATGTAGTCTTCCACGTTAAATTGAATCTCCAAATGAAATTAATTACTCTTAAAGTCACATACTTAAAAGTAATTAACCTAATCATTTCCATAAATAACCCAAATCACTATAAATCCACAATAAAAACATAGATAAAAATCCAACATTACTACTCAAATGAAATCCCATAATATTCTATTTTCCTTGGACATATAGTGTTCACAACAAAGAGAACAACTTCCAAGATAACATTTATCACTTAATCACCAAATCATTTTCCTATACTAAGGGTATTCATTTGATAAGACACAAGATCCCAAATAAAATTATTTTTGATCAATAAAATCATTTAACTAAAAATAATAGTCACACTAACCAGGGACTTCACGTAGTCCAGTGGTAGGAGATAAATCCCAATCGCACTTTTGGTGTGGGTTCGATTCCCACAGCTTTTTCCGACGCGATGGGCTGTTACACGGTCTGCGTGTTGTCCTTTTTTAAAAACTATATTTTATAACATTACCAAAATGAGATAAATTCCTCAAAATAACCATAACATAATTTAACCACAAATATTTTCTTATACCTTGAATTTTCATCCCAAATTATAATAACATATAATTGCCTCAAACGCAATGATCATATAAAACCAAATGGTTATTTATAACTATATCCACAAGAGAAAAGATAATTCTTCCTCAAATATCATTCTCACATGGAAAACTGTAGGGTTAAAAATACAAGAGAAAATTATTCCAAAGTAAACCCATCAACAAGGAGCACTAATACTTTTTAAACATTTCTCCAACCATTTATTTCCAGATAGATTCTTCTTTGACCAAGAAAATATCCTATAGAATAGGGCATTCACTCGGGTAACGGCCAGGTCCCCTACATTTACAGCAAATGAATGTAAATGGATTCTTGGGACCATTTTTATCTTCTTCCATAGTACTCTTCATTTTTCTTCAGCAATTCTTCACTTTATGTCCTTCCTTCCTACAGGTAAAGCATTTCTTTGTCCCATTGAGACACTTTCCTGGGTGTCTCCTTCCACATTTCCTGCATGATGGAAATTGAGGATTTCTTTCTCCATGGTCTCCACTACTGGAGCTCTTATCATTCATCACATTTCTCTTCATTGTTGATTCCGGGAATTGGTTAATATATATATTGTTGAACATATTTTTGGAAAATTGATTTTGCATAAAGACGATATCTTTTACGCCTATCAACATTCCATTTTTTGCTCATTTCGACCACCGTTCCCACCTTGTACATCATTATCAAAGTCACTATGACTTCCTTGGAATCCAGACATTGACTAAAACCAGAAAGCATTGTGTGAGTAACAGTAGTCATAAAATCATTTAGAGATTAACATGTCACCATATTATCAACTTGAAACACATTTGGATTAACCAAGGTCATTTACTCTCATCTTATTTATAATACTTCAAATCGGTTTGTAATGAAGATGTAAATTATCCTAAGAATATCCCCCGAGAGTGTCGTAACCAAGAGTGCAGCAAGGCCCGTTGTCGTGCACCAGTTCCTGTTCGAGTCTAGCTCAAAGCGGTGTTTTCGGGTTTTACCCCTAGGTACATCTGTGCCAGAGCTACCTCTACCTGCTTGTATCCAGTCAGGGATGTATTGCTCGGAAAACTCACAAAATCTCTACAATACCAAAATTTTAGGAAGATCTTCTATACTAATCCTCAAATTTCATCTTAGGCCTATGTGCTCTAATCAGAGTTTATCTAAATCTAGCTTCCAAGGTTTTTACTAAACTTCCTCTGATACCAACTGTAACGCCCCGACCCTAGATACCCAGAGTCGGTGCATTATTACATAACATTGGCATGATCCCAATGGATCAAGTCTCGAAAGACCGATTAGTTTAGTAGTCTTGGAAACACTAGATATATTCATAAGTCTTACATTACATCATAAAGTAAAAAAAACTACAACAACATCTTGTCTTCATATCCCCTCATACTATCCCTGCAGGTCATTCATAAATTACTTCTTCACATCATGGGAAAAGATAAAACATTGAAAGGGGTGATCTCAGATGCTCAGTAAGGATAAAAATATAGCAGAAGCTTTCTTAGATAAGCATAAACACTTAAAGCAATTTATAACTAAAACAAAAGCCTTTTAAACTTGAACTTCAACATAATATGGGAAAGACAAAATGAAATAATTCCATTTACTTATTCACATAGATATTCTACTAGTTGAACAATCACATGCAATATCAATAACCACTTTCATAATGATGGAATGCATAATGCCAGACTATCATAACCACATAGCCAAGGACTCTTGCCAAGACTACAAATACGATTTTTCCAAGGCCTTGTTCCAAGACACTAGTTTGTCTCATGAGACCTACCGATGCATCGAGGAGCTATAGCGGGCTCCACCCATCACTGACTAAGTCCAATGCATTCCTCATATGAACATGTTTAAACATAACATAAACATTCCTATTAAAACTAGCATACGAAATGTCAATACTTTAACCACAAACCATGAATGGTATAAAAATAGCACATCCACAGTCAAACATAACTCATTAGATACAATATAGAATATTTTATTGTATCATATTAACCTCAATCGATAATAATGAATGATATTGACATAGATGAAAATAACAATCAAAACTATTTGAGATAAATATCCCCCTTTTCTTAAAATCATTTAAAAGTCACAGTATTTGTCAAGAAGCCATTTAAAAATAGATTTTTGAATCAAAGTGTCCCATACCACTTTGAAACTTTTAAAAGGAGTTAATTTTAATACATTAATGTCCATATAAATAAATCCTTAAAACCATTTTTAAAACATGGACATTAATGAGAAAGATTTATAAGAATAAGTCTTTAAAACATTTAAAAAATGATATTCTAGTTACAGTTTATAATCAAAATAGAGACCCTTGAATACAAATAATTAAGGTAATCAAAACATTGTAATATCATGAGAATAAAGGGATTCATGATATACTATGTCAAAGTACATTATATACACCACATAAAAGTGATTTAGTGTATAACAACAAAGAAGTCTCAATGAAATGTAAATTGAGATGATTTCTCTTATAAAGACCATATCCTTAGGTTAAGGATAAATCAACGACATAATTATGTGTGAAAAATATAAATACACTCAATATGATTGGATATTTAGTGTAAATCAATTAGATGACATTCACACATATTCTTGTAAAAACAACACCAATGAATTGGATATTTAACTCCACAAATGGAGATTGAGTTAAAATTACTCTTATCAAGTTGATACTGATGACTTGATAATTTATCAATGGAGTTATTATTTGTATAAAAATTATATCCACATAAAGGGGAGTGGAAATTATGACATAATCAAATGAATAGTGATTCTACACATAATCTTGGAGTAAAATAATCAATGAAGTATGCGTAAAGCCGAATGAGTGGAAATTGAAATTTAAAATTCTCTTATTGATTTGGTAACATACAAAACATACACCCATGAAAGAAGGATCATACAATGATGATGTAAATATACATGAATTAAATCATATTACACAATGAATACAAACATGGTAAGTACACACACCACATGTAATAAATAAGTGGTGAACAATAGAATTCTCACGGAATTAAAAGTGAGATAAGAAACCCCTTACTTTGTACGTTTTCCTTGGTCGAAGATAGGTTAACCCCCTGTATAATGGTGAAATAATTGTTATTTAATTATACAAGAATCAGTTTCATTAATATGATATCATATATGATCTTTTAACATTTATTTGTTAATAATATCTTAGTATTATCGTTGTTTCGGGTGTTAACTTACTCATTTTCTTTTATATGTTTTGTTATGTAAGCCATGTTTGTACTTGATAGGTTGTATCTTATTCATATACAGAATGATATCAAGTCCTTAAACCTTATTTTTAAATAATAAAATGATAATTATACTTGAATGGATACGATGGAGAATGAATCTCATCACGTTCATGGAGACGGTAGTCCGTACGTACGCACGAGCGACAAATATCATTCTTTTGATGTTAAAATAATATATAATTGGATGGTATATCATATAGAAATAATAATTATCATGTCATATTTATTATTTACATGAATTAAATATCATTATTATACCCATCCAAATAATAATTTATTGAATGAAAATTACACCACGACGTGGAGACGGTAAGCCGTACGTACGCACGTATGGTGACATGTCATTCAAAGGATGGATAGAATAATGAATATGGTTGTACTATATTTATAATAATATTACAGTATATTGTAGGTACTAGATTCATTAATTTAGAATGGGAATAACAAAGAAAGAAGAAGTGGATGAAGAAAAGAATTTGAAAAAGGGTGGTAAAAACATTACCTCTTCTTCGGGTTCTTCCTTTTGATTTGATCAAAAGGGCTCCTTAAGTTAGCTTTATAATCAAACTAAGGCCTCTAGGTTGTAGTGAGGGAAGTTTATAGAGTATTTGGGCAGGGGTTGGCCGAACCAAAAGGCTTTGAAGGTGTTAAGTAATGAGAAGGGGGAGTACCCTTTTATAAGAGGGGTGAGGGGCACCTTTGGAAAAGCTAAAAAATATTATTTTATAATAAATTCATATTCTGTTTATAATGGCTCCAAAGTGTATTATTTAACGTTTAAGGTGGGGATAGGTCGAAAAACACTCAACAAATAGAATTTAGACAGGTTTGGATCATTATATTAACCTTATCTTTAAGTATTAACTCTGTGTTAATTAGTTTCACTTTTACAATGTCTCTTTGTATTTTTATATTATATGGTTAATAAACATAATATATATATCCAAGAGACCCCCAAGTGGTTCATTAATGATACTCCTATCATGATATAAGTCTCTTGGCCGAACCTTAGATTTTTAGGAATTTAATACCAATTAATAATATAATATTAGTTTTAAAAACTCTTTTATGTCAATTTTGACACTATTCAATAATTGATTTTTTTAAAACTCATAAAAGAATTATTACTTCGAAAAAAGTTAATTAAATAATTCCTAACAAGTCATATTAACCTATAAAATTAGTTTAATTCATAAAAAGTCTCAAATTATATATATTTGGGTATCTAGAATAAAAATAATTTTAATTTTTCACTATTATGGTAATTACTGCATCACCATTGTCTCATAAATAAATTAACTTATTTAGTGTCTAAAATTTATAATTAAATTACAATTATGTAGAAAATATTTTTATCTTTCTAATTAATATTTATAGTCGAACATCCAACATATATAACCCTATGTAAAAATTGTTTTTCTAAAAGATATATGCTTGTGTCATTTTTGTATTCATTTTAACTTAATTAAAATAAAGTGTACCTATCACTTAGAAGTGGAACCATGGGGTCCCAAAATCGACCCAAATATGCCCATGGTCAGTAATATATCAACCAATAAGGTAATAACACATTTTTGGGTAATTTTTTTATTATTATATTATTATTTTTTAACCCTTATTTACCAGATTTACCCTTTAACCATGGTAAATAAAATATTTACCGAAGTAATTATTCAAAATGTATAAAAATAAAAGTTACCTATTTATAGAATTTGAACATCCTGATTCAAAATATGGAATCCATTTTTCCAAATTCCAAACACAGAAGTGGCAGAAATTAATTTAAAATTAATTCCCGCTGTCAAAACAAAAAGCGTGTTTTTAAGAGATAATAACTATCAAAAGATTGACACTTGTTTATGTCTGGTTTTTTTGTGAAATTATGTCCAATGACAAAAATTTAATTAAATGGTAAAACTATATTCTAAATATATACTTTAAAACCACTCAAATTTATAATTTATCAATATTAATTATTTTGATTAAAAAAGTTGTTTTTAATTAAAATCTAATAATTTTCACTATTCATCAAAATATGAAAGTTATCCGAAAAGTAAAAAAATTTCACCCTAGGATAATTTCGATATTCCAAATCCAAAAATTAAATCCATTTTGAGAGATAGAATTTATAAAATTTCAAGAAGTAGGTATTACTATTTATAACAGCTAGTTTGATTGGTTGTGGTGTGTTAGAATCTCAAAGTTGCGTACAATACACGCCATTGCATTATTCAAAGGGAAACGTACCATGGAATCTTCGGGTGTTTCATAAAATTATGAGAATTTTTAATATTTCATAAACAAACACAATGAAGGTCAGTCCTTATAGCTATAAAGTATGAAGTCTTAGAGTTTTCTATAGTTCCAAACTAAAACAACATAAGAGGAATATTATTTTTAGACAGTTTATAAGGCCTATAAAAAGAGTCCCTCATTAACATACAATTCCAACTATATACCATTTTATATATTCTCCAACATGAACAATACATTTTATGTTATACTAGATAGAACCAAGGCATCACATACCATTGGTTTCTTAGGCTGATCTACTTACACCCACATAGTCCTCTTCACCACTTCTTTATAAGAGGCTGGGCTAGATCCAAGGTTTTTCTGAAGACCTCCTTTAGATAAATAAGAATTCAAAGAGTCCTTACTGATATTTTTAGGAGAGAATATCACCAAATATGAAAAATGATCAACATACTCCATCACTGACCACTCACCCTGATGACGGTTTGCAAACCCAAGAGATTTATCAACCCTAAAGTCCTTGGGATAGAACCACTGAATGAACACTAACATGAATAAAAAAAATATTTATCCTCTCATAGTTGATATGGGACCATATAATCCCACCATACTTGTAACACCCCGAGCTTCCACGATACGCTTCTCATTCAGTAATACAATAGCTTGCATTGTACGCAACTTCGAGTTCTAAAACACCGCGACTAATCAAAGTAGCCGTTATGAATAGTAATACCTTCTTTTTTGAAATATTATAAATTTTATATGTCAAAATGGACTTCATTTTTGTATTCGTAATATCGAAATTAGCCTATGTTGAATTTTTGGTATTTTTCTGAGAACTTCTAAAATTTTATAAATAGTGAAAAATACTTAAAACAACTTTTTTAATCAAAATAATTTATAGTGATAAATTATAATATTTGATGGTTTTAAAGTATAATTAGAATATATTTTTACCATTTTATCCAATGGTGGTCATTAGAATTAATTTAACATTGAAATTGGACATAAACAATTGCCAATCTTTTGATATAAATTGTTTCTTAAAAACACGCTATTTGTTGTGACAGCGGGAATTAATTATAAAAATAATTAATGCAACTAATATGTTTGGAATTTTGTAAAATAGACATCATTTTTCAATTCGGAATATCAATTATAGCTTAGGGTGAAATTTTGGCCTTATTCTGAAAAACTTCAATTTTTGATGAATAGTGAAACCACTAAGTGGTTGTTAAATAACTGATTTTTCGTTTAAATGAAATATTACCACTTCTGTGATTTGATTTTCAAAAATCCGACATACATGGTTGTCATTAAGAAGTAAAATGTGGTTCAATGGGATAAAAATAATTTTTTGGTGAATAGTAACTTATTAAGTTCTTAATCGCGATTAGTGGTAATTAGGGTAGTTTAAGGTATAAATAATACTTTAATAATATTAAATGACCTAGACACATGTCCCAACCTCATTGGTTGTGTCATGGCCGACCAAGACAAGCCATGGCCTAACTTGGGGACCCCATGGATCCACTTTTGTTGGGAAATAACATAAATTACTTTTTATTTAATGTTAAAGTGAAAATGACACTAACATAAAGTGTTTTACTAAAACAATTTTTAAGTAGGGTTACACAAGTCCAAATTTTGATTATAAATAGTCATTGGAAAGATAAAAAGATTTCCTATATCATAGTATTTTTTTTATAATTTTTAGACATTAAATAAATTTAATTATTTATGACATAATAATGATGCAGCGATGACATCATTATTTGACGATTTAAATAAAATGGAAAGATAATATAAAATCTATGAACTACACATGGCCAAAACCAATTGGATGAGTGGATTTCGATGCCTTATCACCTTATCCACGAATTCTATCAATGTGGGACCTTTTAAAACCGAAACACATTTTCAAATAATGTAATGTTCCTTTACTTTCCAAAAGTGCCCCTCCTCTCCTCTTATAAAAGGCCCCCACCTCTACCTCATTTCACACACTCTTCAAGCCATTGGCTCGGCCAAACCCTGCCCATTTGCTCTCTCCACATCCCTCTCCTCATCCTAGAGGATTCCCTTTGGGCAGAATCCTTTCAAAGGAAGCCTTTAGGCTCAACTCAAAAGGAGTTACACTTTTTAAGGTAATTCATTCTCTCATGTTCTTTTGTTTTATTTTGCTTCTCCAACCCCATAAACTCTTTTTATTTACTTCTTTTGTAACAACACCAGTATCTTAAATATACTAGGATGTTGTTATAAGATTTATTTGAGCTACACTTCCACACAACTACATCAAATGGTTAAAGAACATAAGGTTTCCGTGGATGGCGAAATTCTGCCTCCCGAAACGATGATTGTTCAACACTCATTTAACACCTTCAAAGGTGGCCATTATGATGTCACTATTTTTATATATGATATATAATATGTTTATGTTTTCCTTAAGCTTCTGTTTTTTCATTTTGGGCATACCTTTATGGTTTCCATTATGGGTAAAACACGATATCTTCATTTTAGGAAGCGCGGACTACCGCCCCCTGAAAGTGATTTGATTCGTTAATACCATATGTGGGATGTGTGAAGGATAAAGTTAATGATATTATATATGTTATTATACTGGAATTATAATATACTCTCATTATGATTCCATTCCAGAAAATATGAAATAGAAATGGAAGTAGCGTTCATGCGTACGTACGGCTTACCGTCTCCATGAACGGTGCATTTCATTTCTTACCTCTAAATGTGATGTAATATTATAAATGAATGTATGTACTGGATATATATGACATATATGATATCTACATCATGAATACCATTCTGGATATAATGAACCTTTGACCAAATTAACAACATGTAAGTGTAAGAAGCCTATTTTTGACTTAAGAACCAAATACCGACAAAATGAACATTATTAACTTAAATAATTACATAATGTTCATATCATTGTAATAAGTGATATAATAAGGATAATGAAGTTGAAAATGGTTCTTAATAAGGTATATATTAACTCTAGTTTATTATTCAGGAGGTTAAAGAACGGTTGAGTCAAGTCAGACACGAGGTAAGGGAAATTCTTAACCCAATTTCTGTTCTTTGGGTTAATCTCCTACTTTCAAATTCTGTCATGATATTGTTATGTATTATCTTGTATTTGTACTTTCTTTATGTGTACTTATAGTTAATACACATAATAGATCTATTTTATTTATAAATGATCTTGTAAGGGAACTTCTTAACCCAACTTCCATTCTTTGGGTTAATCTCCTACTTTCAAATTATGTCATGATATTATTATGTATTATTTTGTATTTTTACTTTATTTATGTGTACTTATAGTTAATACACATAATAGATCTATTTTATTTATAAATGATCTTGTAAGGGAACTTCTTAACCCAACTTCCATTCTTTGGGTTAATCTCCTACTTTCAAATTATGTCATGATATTATTATGTATTATTTTGTATTTTTACTTTATTTATGTGTACCTATAGTGAATACACATAATAGATCTATTTTATTTCAAAAATGATCTTTGTATGGGACTTCGTCTCAATCTCCTTTCATTGAGGCATATTTTACTTTATACACAACTTTCTTTTATACGGTGTATAAACCCCTTTGACTTTTACGTTTATTCAAAAGGAATCTTTTTTATACGAAGTGTTTTTCTAAACGACAAAAGGGAATGTTTTTCTTTCCGTACTTATGCGGAGACAACGACTTCTCCGCCGCCGTGACTATTATTTGAGTTTCGGCTTCCTCTACAAGACATCATTTTTTTTAATGAAAAATAAATACAAAGTTTTAACTTTCATTTATTTTGGTATTGAAAATGGTTTTGAAAGCGTTTTTATTATATCAATGTGTTGTATTGATATATTGTGATTGAAATGTGGAAATGTTATGTTTCCTTTATGCATGTCTTATGTGATACGATTATGTTATGGTTTATGATATGTTTAAACCTATTCATATGAGGAATGTATTGGACTTAATAAGTGACGGGTGGAGCCCGCTATAGCTCCTCGATGCATCGGTAGGTCTCATGAGACAACTAGACGTGGAATTGGCCGAGGCCCTTTCCCAATTTGATTTATGGTTTTGGCCGAGGCCTTAATCATTTTAGATGTCTTGGCCGAGGCCTTGACAAAATGTTTCAGAATGTCCGGCATTATACATTCCCTCATTATGAAAGTGGTTATTGATATTACATGTGATTATTCGACCAGTATAATATCCATGTGAAGAAGTAAATGGCATTATCTCATTTTACTTTTGCCATATTATGTTGAAGTTCATGTTTAAGAGGCTTTTGTTTTAGTTATACATTGCCTTAAATGTTAATGTTTATTTATGAAAGCTTCCGCATTATTGTTATCCTTACTGAGCATTTGAGCTCACCCCTTTCAATGTTTAAAAATTTTCCAGGTTGTGAAGAAGTATTTTATGACTGACTTGCAAGAATAATCAGTGAAGATATGAGTGTGGACTATGAAGACCATGTTTTTTTGTAGTTTGTTTAATTTTGATGTAATGAAAGACTTATGAATGTATCTAGTGTTTCCAAGGCTACTAAACTAATCGGTCTTTCGAGACTTGATCTTTTGGGATCATGCCAATGTTACGAAGTAATGCACCGGCTCTGGGTAGCTGGGGTCGGGGCGTTACAGTTGGTATCAGAGGCAGTTTAGTACTAACCTTGGAAGCTAGATTTAGATAAACTCTGATTAGAGCACATAGCCCAAAGATAGACTTTGAGGATTAGTATAGAAGAACTTCCTAGAATTTTGGTATTATAGAGATGATATGAGTTTTCCGAGCAATACATCCCTGTCTGGATACGAGCAGGTAGAGGCGGCTCTGGCACAGATGTACCTAGGGGTAAAACCCGAAAACACCGCTTTGAGCTAGACTCGAACGGGAACTGGTGCACGACAACGGGCCTTGCTGCACTCTTGGTTACGACACTCCCGGGGGATACGCTTAGGATAATTCTCATTTTCTTTACAAACCACTATGAACGGTTATGAGTATATACTTCCTCAAATAAAACCTTTTTATGATTATGGATTATATCCATAAATAGTTCAATTTATGTTAAGTATTTTACAAGTATGGAATTATGTATTTTGATTCATAAACTAATCTAGTTTATGCCATTGTTTAGAAATGGCGCCTAGTAGAAGGAATGGAAACTGTATCAATGCACGAACTCCGTGTAGGGATTGCCCTCCTGCTCAAGATAATTATTGTGGATCTGGAGATACAACTGGTGCTGATCAACTTATTTCCATACTGGGACAACTCACTCAGGTTATGAATAATAACCTTACTCGTATGGAGCACCCTGATCCGCAACGTGGAGGATCAATGCTAGACCGTTTCATGAGGCAACAACCGCCAACCTTCAATGGGAGTACAAATCCTACAGTAGCTGAGCAATGGATAAATTCCTTAGAGAAAATATTCCATGCCTTGGGGAGTAGTGAAAGGGAGAAGGTTGTCATGGCAGTTTACCGCCTCACTGGAGATGCCGATCAATGGTGGTCACTAATTCAAAACACAAAGGAAGATGATGAATTAACAAACATGGAATGGCAGGAGTTCAAAGAACTGTTCTTAGAAAAATACTTACCTCGAGACCATCGAGCGGATATGGAAAGGCAATTTTTGAGTCTGAGACAAAAGGAGGATGAGAATGTCGCAAAGTATGAGGCTAACTTTACAAGGTTAGCGAGGCATGCTGCAGATTATATACGTAACCCAAGAAGTAAGATTGATCGTTTCTTTGATGGGTTAAAACCATTTCTCCGTCGAGCTCTAGTGTCACAATCTTTCTCAACATACGAAGATATAGTCTCATGTGCTATCAAGACAGAAAAGGAATTCTCTAAGTCTTATGACAACAAAGTAAAGCAAGAGAAGAAGAGAACGGTGGAACAAGAGACAGATAAAGGGAAAAAGGGAAAGAAGGATTTTCCATTATGTGATAATTGTGGGAAGAATCACCCTGGTACTTGCCTAAAAGGAATGGGAGTCTGTTATAAATGTGGAGAAAAAGGTCACCAGGCACGTGATTGCAAGGGAAAGAAAGAGGCTGTCAAAGTTGAATGCTACAATTGTAGAGAAATGGGTCATTATGCAAATGAATGTCCTAAGCGTCAAGGAAACTTACCTCAGAAAAGGACAAGGGATCAAGGACAATCTTATGCTATTACTACAGTTGAAGCAGAATAACTAATGTATTGGTGCTTTTGGACTCATGGATTATATTCTGGTTATTAGAATAATGTGATATATATATAAGGATTGTACTTCAGTACTTTTTGATTTCAGTAAGGCTTTAATATGATTAAGGTAATCATATTTTTAGTATGTGACAATAAGAGAAACTTTTCTTTGTTTTGGGAATCTGATGTTACAATTGATTTTGGAATTTAGAGACCTTTTAGAGAAAGTCTGGACGGAGGTATTTTGGATAACTATTAAGGTTGGAATGGATTAAGTTGAACTTTGGATAGTATTGTTTAAGGCTAAAAAATTTATGAAGATTATTTTTGGAATATTATGATACTATAGGACAACCTGCAGGGTGGGGCATAACCCGTCGCGTCGGACAAAGCTGTAGGAATCGAACCCACAATCAAAGTGCGACATGCCTTTATTTCCTACCACTAGCCTACAGGAAGTCCCTGGTTATTAAAAAATAATTTTACTAATCTAAATGGTATGTGTTAACATTTGGAACCTTATACAAATAGGATAAGTATAATATTTTTAGGTTCTATTATCTTTTTGAGTGAAAGGTGAGCTGAAGGTTGAAACTCTAATTGTCAAGCATAAATATATATATACCTATCTCTTATTCAATGAATAAATTAATTCTTAAACTTTAGTAAAGGGATATTAAAACAAAAAATGTGTTATCCTAATACCTTATGTCTTGTTGAACTGATGATATTTTAAATCAACATAGATTGAAGGCTTTGAGGCCCTCAATTTGACAGTTGATTGTGATTGATGACCTCAATCACTCCCTACAAATATTTACGTTTTTCCTCCAATTATATGTCTTTAATTGCCACCAATGTTCTCCTTATCGAGATCATAATTTGGTGGTGACTTTCTTATTTCCATTTTCCCTCTTATTAAGGCTAAATTTTATTAACCTTATTTCCGATGTGGGTTTTCCTCAAAGGTATTTTCTCTTTTCAACCTTGTATTTTCCAAGAAAAATTTCAAATTGCGAGGACGCAATTTATTGAAGGAGGGGAGAATGTAACACCCCGAGCTTCCACGATACGCTTCTCATTCAGTAATACAATAGCTTGCATTGTACGCAACTTCGAGTTCTAAAACACCGCGACTAATCAAAGTAGCCGTTATGAATAGTAATACCTTATTTTTGAAATATTATAAATTTTATATGTCAAAATGGACTTCATTTTTGTATTCGTAATATCGAAATTAGCCTATGTTGAATTTTTGGTATTTTTCTGAGAACTTCTAAAATTTTATAAATAGTGAAAAATACTTAAAACAACTTTTTTAATCAAAATAATTTATAGTGATAAATTATAATATTTGATGGTTTTAAAGTATAATTAGAATATATTTTTACCATTTTATCCAATGGTGGTCATTAGAATTAATTTAACATTGAAATTGGACATAAACAATTGCCAATCTTTTGATATAAATTGTTTCTTAAAAACACGCTATTTGTTGTGACAGCGGGAATTAATTATAAAAATAATTAATGCAACTAATATGTTTGGAATTTTGTAAAATAGACATCATTTTTCAATTCGGAATATCAATTATAGCTTAGGGTGAAATTTTGGCCTTATTCTGAAAAACTTCAATTTTTGATGAATAGTGAAACCACTAAGTGGTTGTTAAATAACTGATTTTTCGTTTAAATGAAATATTACCACTTCTGTGATTTGATTTTCAAAAATCCGACATACATGGTTGTCATTAAGAAGTAAAATGTGGTTCAATGGGATAAAAATAATTTTTTGGTGAATAGTAACTTATTAAGTTCTTAATCGCGATTAGTGGTAATTAGGGTAGTTTAAGGTATAAATAATACTTTAATAATATTAAATGACCTAGACACATGTCCCAACCTCATTGGTTGTGTCATGGCCGACCAAGACAAGCCATGGCCTAACTTGGGGACCCCATGGATCCACTTTTGTTGGGAAATAACATAAATTACTTTTTATTTAATGTTAAAGTGAAAATGACACTAACATAAAGTGTTTTACTAAAACAATTTTTAAGTAGGGTTACACAAGTCCAAATTTTGATTATAAATAGTCATTGGAAAGATAAAAAGATTTCCTATATCATAGTATTTTTTTTATAATTTTTAGACATTAAATAAATTTAATTATTTATGACATAATAATGATGCAGCGATGACATCATTATTTGACGATTTAAATAAAATGGAAAGATAATATAAAATCTATGAACGACACATGGCCAAAACCAATTGGATGAGTGGATTTCGATGCCTTATCACCTTATCCACGAATTCTATCAATGTGGGACCTTTTAAAACCGAAACACATTTTCAAATAATGTAATGTTCCTTTACTTTCCAAAAGTGCCCCTCCTCTCCTCTTATAAAAGGCCCCCACCTCTACCTCATTTCACACACTCTTCAAGCCATTGGCTCGGCCAACCCCTGCCCATTTGCTCTCTCCACATCCCTCTCCTCATCCTAGAGGATTCCCTTTGGGCAGAATCCTTTCAAAGGAAGCCTTTAGGCTCAACTCAAAAGGAGTTACACTTTTTAAGGTAATTCATTCTCTCATGTTCTTTTGTTTTATTTTGCTTCTCCAACCCCCTAAACTATTTTTATTTACTTCTTTTGTAACAACACCAGTATCTTAAATATACTAGGATGTTGTTATAAGATTTATTTGAGCTACACTTCCACACAACTACATCAAATGGTTAAAGAACATAAGGTTTCCGTGGATGGCGAAATTCTGCCTCCCGAAACGATGATTGTTCAACACTCATTTAACACCTTCAAAGGTGGCCATTATGATGTCACTATTTTTATATATGATATATAATATGTTTATGTTTTCCTTAAGCTTATTTTTTTTCATTTTGGGCATACCTTTATGGTTTCCATTATGGGTAAAACACGATATCTTCATTTTAGGAAGCGCGGACTACCGCCCCCTGAAAGTGATTTGATTCGTTAATACCATATGTGGGATGTGTGAAGGATAAAGTTAATGATATTATATATGTTATTATACTGGAATTATAATATACTCTCATTATGATTCCATTCCAGAAAATATGAAATAGAAATGGAAGTAGCGTTCATGCGTACGTACGGCTTACCGTCTCCATGAACGGTGCATTTCATTTCTTACCTCTAAATGTGATGTAATATTATAAATGAATGTATGTACTGGATATATATGACATATATGATATCTACATCATGAATACCATTCTGGATATAATGAACCTTTGACCAAATTAACAACATGTAAGTGTAAGAAGCCTATTTTTGACTTAAGAACCAAATACCGACAAAATGAACATTATTAACTTAAATAATTACATAATGTTCATATCATTGTAATAAGTGATATAATAAGGATAATGAAGTTGAAAATGGTTCTTAATAAGGTATATATTAACTCTAGTTTATTATTCAGGAGGTTAAAGAACGGTTGAGTCAAGTCAGACACGAGGTAAGGGAAATTCTTAACCCAATTTCTGTTCTTTGGGTTAATCTCCTACTTTCAAATTCTGTCATGATATTGTTATGTATTATCTTGTATTTGTACTTTCTTTATGTGTACTTATAGTTAATACACATAATAGATCTATTTTATTTATAAATGATCTTGTAAGGGAACTTCTTAACCCAACTTCCATTCTTTGGGTTAATCTCCTACTTTCAAATTATGTCATGATATTATTATGTATTATTTTGTATTTTTACTTTATTTATGTGTACTTATAGTTAATACACATAATAGATCTATTTTATTTATAAATGATCTTGTAAGGGAACTTCTTAACCCAACTTCCATTCTTTGGGTTAATCTCCTACTTTCAAATTATGTCATGATATTATTATGTATTATTTTGTATTTTTACTTTATTTATGTGTACCTATAGTGAATACACATAATAGATCTATTTTATTTCAAAAATGATCTTTGTATGGGACTTCGTCTCAATCTCCTTTCATTGAGGCATATTTTACTTTATACACAACTTTCTTTTATACGGTGTATAAACCCCTTTGACTTTTACGTTTATTCAAAAGGAATCTTTTTTATACGAAGTGTTTTTCTAAACGACAAAAGGGAATGTTTTTCTTTCCGTACTTATGCGGCGACAACGACTTCTACGCCGCCGTGACTATTATTTGAGTTTCGGCTTCCTCTACAAGACATCATTTTTTTTAATGAAAAATAAATACAAAGTTTTAACTTTCATTTATTTTGGTATTGAAAATGGTTTTGAAAGCGTTTTTATTATATCAATGTGTTGTATTGATATATTGTGATTGAAATGTGGAAATGTTATGTTTCCTTTATGCATGTCTTATGTGATACGATTATGTTATGGTTTATGATATGTTTAAACCTATTCATATGAGGAATGTATTGGACTTAATAAGTGACGGGTGGAGCCCGCTATAGCTCCTCGATGCATCGGTAGGTCTCATGAGACAACTAGACGTGGAATTGGCCGAGGCCCTTTCCCAATTTGATTTATGGTTTTGGCCGAGGCCTTAATCATTTTAGATGTCTTGGCCGAGGCCTTGACAAAATGTTTCAGAATGTCCGGCATTATACATTCCCTCATTATGAAAGTGGTTATTGATATTACATGTGATTATTCGACCAGTAGAATATCCATGTGAAGAAGTAAATGGCATTATCTCATTTTACTTTTGCCATATTATGTTGAAGTTCATGTTTAAGAGGCTTTTGTTTTAGTTATACATTGCCTTAAATGTTAATGTTTATTTATGAAAGCTTCCGCATTATTGTTATCCTTACTGAGCATTTGAGCTCACCCCTTTCAATGTTTAAAAATTTTCCAGGTTGTGAAGAAGTATTTTATGACTGACTTGCAAGAATAATCAGTGAAGATATGAGTGTGGACTATGAAGACCATGTTTTTTTGTAGTTTGTTTAATTTTGATGTAATGAAAGACTTATGAATGTATCTAGTGTTTCCAAGGCTACTAAACTAATCGGTCTTTCGAGACTTGATCTTTTGGGATCATGCCAATGTTACGAAGTAATGCACCGGCTCTGGGTAGCTGGGGTCGGGGCGTTACAATACTAGGCTTTGTATAATAAAATACATTATTACATCTCTCACCCTTAATGTTTTAGGAGTCTCAAGAAAATTCAGGTTTCCCTATATATTTTCTAACAACACCAACACTTCATCCAAGAATTGATCTCTATATAAAAAAAGTTACTAATTCATGATATTTGAGATAGATTACAAGATAATATAATTCTATGATTCCAATATTTTTTTCAAATTCTGGGTAGATTCTGAAACTAAAAATTGATATTATACAAACAACAAGTGGATTCACCATGAAGATTATAATCAGATACGAGAATTTTAATTTATTTCTTAAACATTCTAGGAGTCATTAATAGATAAAAAATACATGAACCTAATAAATTAATGATTCATAATTAAAATAAAAAAGTTTAAATATAAACTATTGAAAAAATCTAAAATCTAAAACCCTTCAAATAAAAAAATCCATAAAAAAAATAAAAAACTTCCTTTTTGGAAAACCACCAATATCAAACATGAATTTAAAAAACACTTTTACAAGGATTTCACTTAATAAATTTAATAAATACCATTTGAAAAACAAATCAAACTTAGTAAAACTTTAACTCCACTTTTTTTTTTTAAATAAAAACATTCCACAAATTTATTAAAATTTGAAATCATTTCTAAATTAAATTGAATTATTTTAGAGAATATATATAATTACAAACTTCTATATCAAATTTTATTTTCCAAAAACCATAATGAAATAAAACACTTTATAAGATATATCATGTAAAAAAAATAAATTTATTTCAGTCAACCCAATAAAACTAGTTTTTAAATAAAACATTTTATAAAATTACCATCATCACCCAAAGAAAACCTTTCAACCATAAATCTTAAAAAAATATCACCACATATCAAAGAAATTTATTTTAGACAACATAAAAACATCATAAAAACCTTATTTATTCATTTAAAACAAGTGGTATCCACTTTAGGAGAAATGTGAAATCCAAATAGGTTGAGAAAACAAATTCAAAAGGGTTGTAGAGCTACCAACAATTTAGCCAACGATTTTGCAGACCATTATCTCACTATATAAAAAGGTATCTGAATTCCTATGAACTATACACATGAGATATAAATGGTTTTAGATAACATGAAAGATAACTCTTTGACATTAGTTCTTATTCCATTATAACACCAAATCTTAAGAAATCTCTAAAACACTTCATGAATGTTAAGGAAAATCAAAACACCATAAAAACATTCATTATATAACCTAAATACAAGACTCAAATCTTGAATACCTATAGTAACTTATGGATATAAAAACAAATGATATAGATAGACTATACTTTAACCTACCACTTAAGCTCCCATATTCCTAAATCATTTTTACCTAGATGAACGTCAAATAAAAAGAGGTCACACTTATACTAGTTTATCAAAAAACAAGATCGGTTAAACATAACACATCACATGACATAGATTACAACTGAGCCCAAATATAATTATTGATCCCCACGAGTTAGAAAGTAGTATCAGAGCATAAATATGAGACTATATGGGAATGATTTCTTCCACATATCAGAGTAAATAAGACAATTGTTTTTTAAAAAATTCATTATGTATTATACATAAGTTTGATGTCTATAAAAAACAAAATATGTATAACCAAAATAAATAGAAGAATAAAATATTTAACAACTGATAAATATGATCCAGATAATTCATATAAATATATAATAATCCAACATAAATTCATAAGAAGATCCAATAAAAGGAAATATAAAACAAATGAAAAGATAAACAACACAACCAATACATCATCTCCCAAAAAATAAATCAAATTTGGGCCATACTACATGAAAACCTCCATGTGACTTAGGGTCACCCCCATATCAATATTGACTATCAATGTCCATGGGAACAATGTAAAATCTGAAAAAATCATGGTGCCTGTATACAACATAATATCCACATACACATACTTGAAATAATTTATGCATTTTTTTTATATTAAAAATCTAGTAGGATCTCACCAATGAGTTTATGAAATTACTTATACAAAGAAGTTCATAAATGGTAAGACATTCAATATTTAAGTAGCCACAAAAATAACCAAACATTATGTTTTATTCATAAGGAGAAAATTTGTTTTTTCAAATCTTTTGAAAATATTCATTTTAAAAATGAAAATTCTTTTAAAACATTTGAAATGAGGACCTTTGAAAATATAGTAACTAAATAAAACTCTTTTTATTTAGTTAATTTTTTCCAATATTTCATCCATAAAATAATTATTCACATATTATTTAATAAATTTTATCCATAAACCACTCTTTAAAAATAATTTAGAGAAAAAACCATCATAAAATATTTGAAGTAATAATCAAGTAGGCATCAATATATGACATAAGTGAGACAAGATAAAATAAAGATAATGAAAATGGTACATAAATAATGGTATGTACAAGGGGATACAAACATGAAATAAGTGGTAATATCCTACAAGGATTCACCAATAAAATAATAAATGTGGTATGATACACCCAAGGTCATAATGTAGGAAGAACCTAATAATATAATAACAATATGAGACAAACTACTAAGCTATGTTACATCTAAAACAATACAATACACCCAAATTTACCATACTGGCCTCCTCAATTGTACTCCCCTAGTCCTTAAAAAGAATACACTGGGGGACAATAGCAAGCATGTGATTTATCTATTATAACCTAAATCTATATCTCCCACTTAGTTACCTAATATCCCATGATCAATCCAAAGTGGCGGTGAGAAATCAAATAGTCCATAAATGAATCAATAAGTCATAAATAACAACTCTTCATAAACTCTAACACCCTTGTATGTAAAATCACATTTCTTTATCATATGAACATCATAACAATAATGAAAGAAACATAAATGTAATAAACAATCATAAGGGGAAATAAGAAGGGTCCCATAAAATTTAAACTGTTTGGTTTTATAAGGTTCCAACTAGGCCTTTGAAATAATCATAATTGTAATTATAATTCAATATTAATTTATTAAAACATCACCCAGAAAACATCCTTCATAATATATTTATTACTTACCACCCTATTTATCCCAAAATAATTTTTTAAAATATTTTTTTCTTCTTAAGGGATAAAGCCCTTCATTTTCCAATAAATCTATTAAAGTGAAACCAATTAAGAATTTACATAAATACTTGGAATGTGAAAACATTTAACCCAAGAGTAATAAATGAAATTCTTAAATAAAATATTTTTTCCAATACTAAAATCTATTATAAACACTTTTTAAATTAATAATGGGTATCATAGAAAATTATAATTTCATATTATGTAAATTTTAATGATAAATAGTTATATGAATTAAAAGAATAATGGAAGTTTATTTTTGAAAAACCCTTTGTAAATTCATAATTCGTATCATCTAAATTATAATTTTATAAGAAATAAATTTTAAATATAATTCATAATTATAATTATAAAATAAAGTATGCTTATAGAAATATTTACCTTATTCCAAGTTAAAATTAATAAACTTCTATGGTGAAGGCCAGAAAGAGAACGAAATCACCCTTATCAAGACCTAAATTACCAAATACCTTGGATAGAACTAAACCAAACCCTAAATCCCACCTAAAGAAAAATTATGTTTCTAGGGATAAATAAAAAACTAGTATAAATGTAATTAAAATAGAGAAAATGAGTAAGGAGAGAAGAAGGATGCATTACCTTGGATAAATGCATTAAAATCCAGATAAAGAAGACTCAAAATAAATAGGAAGTGAGGGAGATAATATATTGAACATTACTAGTGGTGGAAAAAATATATTAGGATATGAGGTAAGAGAAAAAAAATTAAATTAAAGTATGAAAAATATTCATTTCACTTTTTAAGTCAAACATGATTGTTCACGTGGTTAGAAAAACTATGCACCAATTGTCTGGGAGACACTTCGTGGAACCCCTATATCTGGAATTGTTTATCCATGTAGTTTCCCTAAACATTTACCAAACAATAAATTCACCTCTATAAAAAAATTTAATCCATAATATTTATTATAGAACTCATTTTTTCAGGAGAACCATGCACCAACTATGAAAAACTCCACTTAAGTTCATCTTCAACCCCTCACATAGTTTCCTATGAAACCAAAAAATTTCCAAAAAAATATTTCTTAACTGTTGAAGATAAGAATTTAACACATTTTATACTATTATTAAATGTTTTATATCCCACCAATATTATATTCTAAGAGTTATTACAGCATTTTTAGGTTCTTAGAATGACTTAAGCTCAATTTTGAAAATTTCAAAATTCATAATTTTCAAAATATTTTAAATTAGTTTTGAATTTTTATAAATAAATTATCTTAAACTAATAAACATTTTGAAATTAATTTTTTGTAGGGTTAAATAATTTTTTGGTTAAATTTAATTCTGCTATACCCACAGGTGAATCAAATCATAAGTGTCCCAAAACAAGCTCATAATTTTGGCTAAAGAATATGTTCCCAGAACCAGAGTCTTTAAAATATTATCCCATATACCCAAAATTAAATAACTAATAGAGATTAAATTTTACTTTATGATTCAAATCATTACTAGAAAAAAATCATTAAATAGTAGAAACTCAAAATTATGTCTCTTTAAAGGTTTTAAATGCATGAGAAATATAAATATGGGAATAATAAAAGATTATAAGATAAATTATTTCATGAGTGATTCTTTAATTACATCGCCTACATGTGGTGAATAAAGATTAAATTTTTTGGGTTAATTTACAAGATATAGGGAAAACAATAAAAATAAAAACACATTTCCAAACTATTCCAATTATTAGGTCTAGTATCTACCACCTTTCAGAGGAATATTTTTGAGTGAAACTAAACCACCCACTTTGTTATAAATTTTTATATATATTTTATTTGAAGAGGATAAACTTATAAAATGAATATATTGATGAATTTATGTTGTAATTTAGTTTTTTATTTCATTATATAATTAAATTTCATATTTTAAAAAAGTGTTTTTCTATTTCTCTTATCTTCTGCCTCTCTGTCATTTTCATTTCGCATTATTATTCCCTGTGATATCCTTTACTCATTATCACGAGTAACTAACTCAAGGAATTTACCAAGAGAAAAATATAGAGCTGAAGCCAATAATTTTATATTAATTCTCAGTATTTTAGTTTTTATTTGTGTTTGGATGAGGGTGATCTTAGTGGGAAAGGTGCCTATGTGTCTCTACTTTCCACCCATGGATTTGATTTTTCTTTTTCATTACTCCACTTTTATTGATAAAGTTGATATGAAATGTACTTAATGTTCATTGAGTATACCATATATTCAAAACCAACATAGAATATTATGTTCACACATATGATTGATTTTGTTCATTAATTAAACACGAGATTAATTTTAAGGTGATGAAGGTTTTCTCTGGGTGTTCTCCTTAGAGAATCATATTTCTCTCCAACCAATATTAATTTTGTTTCCATATTCATTAAAAAAATAGTTTTAATTTTTTATTTCATAAATAAAAAACCATAATTTCTACCAAATTCATAAATATAAAACAAAAAAATATAATAATTTAATTAGTAATAATGAATGTTTGAACCGCTATATATGCTCATGTGAAAAGGTGATGGTCAACCACTGTCTTTCACTAAAAAAATAAATTGTACCTTTTAAACCACCCAATGATAGGCATGTAAAAAATTAGAATTACTTAAAGGGAGAAAATATATCTTTAACTTTGTAGTTATTTTCATTTGTAAATATTTTATTCCTTTCAAAATAAATTGTAAATAAAATAAAATAAAATCTTTACCATTTTTTATTAAAATTATAATTTTTATACATGGGCGGACAACTCTTCAGTGAAAGGAGTATAGGAAGACAAGTTGAAAGGGATTGAAATATACATACAATATATGAGGAACCAAGTGAAATGGATGACTAAATATATCCATGAATCCTAAGAGAGACAACTAGATAAAGAACCAGAACCACCCATGGTGGAAGAGATATCTCCAATCATATTTGATTTTAAATTACCTAAGGATGAATGAATGCGTTACTTGAAGATCCATTTAAACTTTACAGACCATTTCATGAGGATGTTCCAAAATAATACCTTCCAACTGATGTAATTTTTGGACATAAAGATGATTTAGATTTATATTAGTCATATGTTATAGAAGCTAAAAAGGTAAGTGATTATATCATATATGATAATGAAAAACCAATACCTTTCTACCTCTCTATTACATTAGAAAAAACTGATGAAGATGCACATACTAAAACTGAGTTGTTATTGGATATTCTAGAAGATATAAATTACCAGGATGACTTACATAAAGAGGAATATTTTTTATATTGATTCTTTATATTTTTATATTATTGAAGTTAAACTATTTTATAATTTTTTTTTTGAAATTTATGACACAACACAGATAGTGTAGGCCGTAGAAATTAAAGTTAAAGAAATAACTACAGAAGAGGTGGTGATTAAAGAAAAATAATATCTCCAAGATAATATATTGACGTTACTCTATCCTATACATCATTTTTTATATCACGTGAAGGGGGAAACCATGATCATTGAAATGGAATACCTTTATATTCTTTTCCTTTACCTATATAGTAAAAAATTCTATATTTATTCACTTCTGGGTGATGGGATATTTTTTAATTTCTTTTAGGGTTCCCACTACTGGTATCCATTCATGGATATCAAGAAGAATAATATGTGTTATTTTATGAGAAAGAATAAACACCCACCTTAAGATTGGGGATAATACAGTAGAACTTCCTAACTAGGGGTAATAAAAACCTAGTACCAAGTTAGGGGATCCAAGACAAGTTCTATATATATATTCTATTATTCCCATTATCTTTATTTTTATTATTTTTTCCATTGATTTCTTGTAGTTATGAAGTATAAGTATCTAAGAGAATAAATAAAAACATACACCATCAAATAACTCGGGTCGTGTCTTTCTATATATTTGTATTTCCTACCCTTATCTTGTTTTATTTTTTGACCTTAAATAAATGGTAGTTTTATCTTAATTATATGGGGTGTCAACATTCTTATATAGTTTTTTGTATTTTTTATTCTATATTTTAATTTGTGTAGTTTTTTAGTATCTTGAGTTTAATAAAAATCATTAAAAAATTAAAATAATAATCATATAAATGAATACTGAATATTTTTTTTTTCTGATTTATAATATTTTCATTTAAGGAAGTTTGATTGATTATGAAACTCATGCGAACTAGTGCTATCCAAATTAAAAATATTACCCTATTTGAGAGGGTTCTCATCCTTCTTTACATATTATTGACATTTATATTTTTATTGAGAGTATCAATCCATTTTTTGTGAAACCCAATATTTTATTTTTATATTTTTAAAATTATTTAGATTTTATGGAATGCTTCATGTATGATTGATGCATCAATTTGAAAGATCGTTTTTACATTCAACTTTTATATTATTCGACCCTTAAATCTAACATTTACTAATACCTTAATATCCATGAAATACCTTTTTATATAGACACATTAAAATCCATTTAAAAATTTCAATCAAACACAAGAAGTTAAATTCATGACTATTGTTTAAGTTAAGTGTGGGAAGGGAGAAGATGATCTATATTTTTTTATCATGGAAAAATCCATTTGAATTGAAATTAAAAGTGCTGATTATTTTTCTTTTTGTTTTGGTGAAAGAAACAATCATACAATAAGAAACATAATGACCCAAAATATCATTAAAAATATGGGCTGGGAGTTCACATCAAAATTTAAAAGATAAAAAGTTCTTATGACCCCTTACAAAGTCAAATTGAGTTGAAAATCCAAATATGAAATAAAGGAAACAAAGATTCTATAATGAAACAAAAATAAAATTATTATTTATACTGAAATGATAAATGGTGAAATTACTATTGATATCAGGATTTGTTTTGGTTTGATTCATTTTCATGAATATTGAAGAGCACACCACTCTTGAGAAACACCATTTTCATGAATTTACTTCACTATAAATCCTAACCCTCATTTTTCCCCCTATATTATTTTTTTATTTAAAACATTCCAACCCTAAACATCAAAAAACACATGTAAATTACCTTATTATTGAAAAATTTATGACTTTATGAAGTAGATATACTATGAGGAAAAAAATACTATATAGATCACATGTGTTCTTGAGAATGAGAAAAAAGTCACTTTTAAAATCCCTAATTGAGAGAGAAATACCTTTTCAAGGAGGTGGGTATGACATGAACATGTTAAGTAACATGATAATTAATGGAATTTTATAAATGGGGAGAACCTTGGGAATTTTTACCTATAAAAAAGGCCTGATTTTTCTTTTTATTTGATAATTTAGTAGTTTTTATACTTATACTTTGAGATTTTTTTTTCAATATTAGTATAGATGATTATCCAGGAGTGAAATTTTTAAGTGTGGGGGATTGATAAAGATCGTAATTTAACACATTTTATAATGTAATTAAAAGTTTTATATCCCATAAATATAATATTTTAATTAATATTATTACCTTTTTAGGTGTTTATTATGATTTTAGATCCATTGTTAAAATGATGTAATTATTATTTTTCAAATATTTTAAATCGTTTTTTTATTTTGACTATAAATTTTTATTCACTAATAAAAAATTTAAAATTAATTTTTTTAGGTTTAAATAATTTATGGGTTATATTTAATTCAATAGGAACCAAAGATTAATCCAATCATAAGAGGCCCAAAATAAGCTCTCAATTCAAGCCTTGGAATCTATGACTATTTTTGGAGACATTAAAAAAGAGATGAATATATATAAAAATATAAAAACCATGGAGCATCAATTTTACATGGAGATAGGGAACATGTTGATAAACTATTAAATAAAACTATTTCCACTAATGATTATAGATCTTTACTCTTTCAAAAATTATTTTTTAAAACATAAAACATTTTAAAAACCTTTTTCTAGGAAAATAACCATGAAAACTTATAATGTTTTTTTGAAAACTGTTTGAAGCACTTTTTAAAACAAAACAAATTTTAAAATAATTTTCCTTGAAAATGAGCTTAAATTATAGTTTTAAACATTTTTAAAACATTCATATTTTTTTTGAAGGAACGCTGATTTCCGACCGAAGAGACAAATAAAGTCAAATTTATTAAAAAAACGTTATTAATTGTCTTAAATACCAAATAGTCAACAAATAGTAATATTAAATGATTATATTATGAATAAAAATAGGATAATAAAATTCATGATAATTCATGAGTGGTAAATCATGATATTTCAATATTGGATACTTAATCCGAAACAGTCCTTATAAATTATGAGATAGTAACATAAAATACTTACCACTTTGATAACATTGAATCATAATGCCCACAAAAGAATAACATAAAATGAAACTCAAAATATCACGAGGATGAGTACATTTATGATATTAAAAGTCAAAGGGTCTATATATACACCTTTTGAAATATTTTAGGTGCATAACATAATATACACCACAAAGAATGAAAATTGAGATAAAATTCCCTTACTGATTTAGTAACTTTCAAACCGTAATCCCCATAAAAGAGAGATAATAAAGTGGACATGAAAATAAAAAAAAATCAGTATCATAATTTTAAAATAATTTAATTTTAATTAACTAAATCACATAGAAGAAAGAGGTGGTGAATATAGTATGTGTCTCACAAATGTAAAAAGTGAGACGAAAGTCCCTTACCTTAAGTCTTAACTATCATCGTAATCATTAAAACTTACTATTAAATAAATATAATATTATTATATATATAACATAGAACCATATTGATATATATCATATCATAGAATTTTTTATGACCGTTTATTACCCATTCATTAAAAATTCCATGTTAATGTAAAATTTCAGGTAATAACCGCTTTGTTTTTCGTAAATGTTTCGATTTGTTATATATTTGGTTATATTACCATAATTAAGATTTAATAATAAAAAAAATTATAAAAATGATATAAATATTATATATATTTAGTTTATCTGAATTTATATTAATCCATAAAATTTAGTGATAGGAAATAAATCACACCGTTCCAGGAGATAATAGGTTATACGTACGCATGAAAATTGTTTCCATTTTCTTGTAATATTGAATAATGGAAAAGTAAATGATATAAATATTTATTTATTATCATTTAAATATAATTTTTATGTCATATATATCACATATTTATATATAAACCATTCTTAAAAAATTCCAAGTAAATCACAAGTGAATCATATCGCTTCACGGGGAGGTAGTCTGCCATACACATGACATACATTATTATATTCTCACAAAATAGAAATAACGAAGGTATGTTTTATATAATAATTAAATAATCATAAATAAATCATAAATACCATACATATCACATATAATTAGTGTGAGAATCATTATTACTAACCTTCAAAGGTGGTAATAGAAAAATGAACGACATTGATTCATGAGGTGGTAGTCAGCTGTACACACAAACAATTATTTCATAACCCATTTGATGGAAGTGTGTGTCTGTTTGTAGTTTGTAACCTTAAAATAAAAAATATCATTATATTTAATGAACTTATGTTATTATATAAAAATTATATTAAAATAAATTAAGGAGGTGGGGAAGGAAATAAAATAAAAATGAGTTTAGAAGACAATATCTATTCTTCTGGAATCGTCCATAGGTTTTCACTAAATCCTTTACATGATTAATTTATTCCATAAATAAATCTTATAAAATTAGTCTAGGGAATATTTTATGTGATCTTGGAATAACTTGGTCAATCCAAATGGCTTGATATGTGTTAATAAGTGGGTGGAGAAGTGAGTTTCATTTTATAGTTTAAGAGGCGAGACAATCTTATAAATATTAAAAATAATCACTAATGGGAAGTCAAGATTAACTAATGTTTATCAAAAACTAATAATTAAATGTGTTTAGGTATTTTATTTTAAAAAAAAACTTCCAAAACACATTTATAAACATTAATTAAACATTTGGTTCCTGAAATCTTTAGTTTCCTTATTTTACCATTTTTTTGTGGTAACTAGTTTTCTAACGTAAGTAATTTATCCATTAACTCTAAATTAATGTGATAATTATTAGATAATTTGTACTCAATGGTTAATAATATTATATCTAATTTATAAAATAAAAATCTTATGTGTTTTTGATATTAATTTTAACAAAAACACATATAACGTGCAATAGAAATTACTTTAACCCTAACTTCTCTAACAGAGTCTTTTATTATTTAACTGTCAATATAGTCATTATAATTGAAAAATTTGTCCATTAATAGAACATATTTGATATTTATTAACATTTTAAAATCACTTGAAAAAAGATTTAATTTTGAGTAATTTGAAATAAATTAATAAAATATCATTTATTATAAAACAGAATTAAGTTCAATTTTGAAATTATTCATTTAATTGAATTTTAAAAAGATAAAGAAAATCATTGAATTAAAATATATTATTTTAAAACTTATTTAAATGGTTATATTCATCTAAAAATAATTCAACATAATAATTAATTCAATTAACTTCACTTTTAATTTTTTTAGTATCATTTGATTTATTTAACTATTAATTAAATAATTCCTACGTTGGTGCTTCTTAAGCAGTTAATGTAATTGAATCATTTATAAAAAATCAAAACAAATTATCATGATAAAAATAATAACTTATCTTCAAAATTAATATTTATAACCGAACCTATTTTGTTTTTCTGTTATTCTAAAGTTATATAGAAATTAGATGGAAGAAATGTGCATTTTTTGTCACTTTCTTTACTTAAGTTATTACATAAGTTGATTAAATGGAAAAGTGTCCCAAAACACATAAAATTATATCTTATTTTGAATATTGTATAAATATTTCCACAAAAATCTTTTGGATAATTCTTAGTTTATTTTTATAGCTTATATTATAAGTTTAACCACTAGGTAAACTTATTTTTTCTTCAATCACTATAATGAATTTTAACAATTTTCACTAATAATTATGGTAAAATATTAATTCGACCTTATTATAAATTCTAAATTTTTATGATTACAAATAAGAAATAATTTTTTACAAATTCCATTCAAATAATTGGATGAAATAAATTTAAAATTAATCCCACAGACATGTCGAGAAAACATGTTTTTAAAGAGAAAATGTTCAAATGTTTACAAAGTTTTAATATCCAATTTTAATATAATACTAATTCCAATGGAATAATTTTTTTAATATATGTATAATTGAACTATTTATAATTTTAAAATAATTTATAATATAATTTAACTACATAGATAAATTAGATTAAAAGACAAGTTTCAAATATAATTCAACATTTTCATTATTCATCAGAAAATGAAACTTCTTAGAAAATAACCAAAAACTAATCCTAGGTTAATTTTTATATTCCTATTTAAAAAAGTAATTTTATTTTTTAAGATATATTCTCTAAAATTGTTAAAATTTAATTTTAAATTATTTGCGCCAAGCATTATTAACCCATCTTCTAGAAAAGATACTGATTCTTAGAAAATATTTATATTTATTTTAAATGAGTATTATTTTATTTGTAACCAATAGACACCTAAAAAACATGTGAAAAATTTAATTTTTTGTAATTTATTTAATCCTTTTTATTCACACGATTCTAATGGCTAGGTGATAAATATCATACTAAAAAATAATATTAATAATATCTTATTGTTTGGTAAAACTCAATATTTTGTGTAACACAAGAAAAACTTAGTATTGAATGTATCACAAGGTAAAATCAGTGCTACATTCTTTGAAAGATTAATATGGGTTTTCATATATATTAAGATTAACTTGTTTTAGTGTGCAATGAAATCCATCAAATAATTTGAATTTATTTTTAAAAAACCAATTCATAAAAACAAAGGGTGTAACATTGGGGGACTCGAGAGAGTCCATTTTTGGTTGATTTCTAAATCGCTTCACTCTTTTAGACCCCATTTAATGGTGTTAGCTCTTTTTGTAGTGTGGTTATGATGCGAGGGATGATCTTCCATTCTAGCTTCCACTATTACTTTATCTCCCCACCATATTTATTATTGTTTGTTTTATTTAAGGATATGTGTTGAATACATGAATGTATAGAGGAATCAATATAGATAGATAGGGGATTCATGTATCCTAGCTATAGGGAATCTCTAGAGCACATCTACAAGCCGTTTCATGCCTTTTTGGTGAGGCATGTTACCATAGTGAATTTTATAATCATTTTGGACTAAATTAAACTAGTTTGGTGAATGAATGGGCTTTGATGGTTAGTTATTTCATTGGGGATGGTACTAGGGGTGGAATTTGTACCCTCCATGTGTGGTTATTGAAGGTTTCAACATGATAGTAGTTCTTGATGATTTTTGAGGCCATTATTCGTATTTATTTTAAATTAAATTATTAATTATAGTGATTTAAAATTAATTATTTACGAAGTGTGATGAGAGGTAGGAGATTAGGTGGTGGTACAAGCTTGGGTGAGGCATGGATAGGATTTTAATGTGTCTTGGAAGATCTTAGTGAGGATAGTAACTCCATTTTGGAGGTAATTGGTCCCTTAAATATAAATAAATATGTGTGTTTAGGCATAGTTATTTTTCATGTATGCATGTGCACGAGACTGGGTAGATTGCTTGAGAATGGGAATTCTTGGGGGAGAAGAGATTGGATGGAATTCATTGTCCTATACTTGGGATAAGTTCTCTTTATCACATTTAGTGTTGGAATCACAAAAATATTATGTCACCATGGGGTGAGAGTGAATTTTAGGTTGATGAGGGACCATGGGTGGTATTAGGTTGTGAGAGGTGACACATGTATCCTAGGTGATTTCTCTCAGGGCAAGCGAGAGAGAGAGAGAGAAGTATTTTCCCCTACGCTGATGAATTAATTAAATAATGTATGATGTATGATAATAACACCCTTCTAAGGGTTTTAGGAAGCTTGGAAAGTGTTATGACCGTTATGAGTCATCTGGGAGTATAAAAAGCATGATGATATTCGTTTCTTTTTAGTGAAGACCTATGAGATCTCCCTTAGGATATATGAGATGAGACCTAGGTGTGGGTACATATAACATTTGATAATTCCCATTGGGAAGAAAGGGGTATTAGAACACAATTCCTTTAGATGGTTCATATGTAGTAAAACTAGGAGTGTTGGTCATCTTGGAAATGATGTGGATTGGGGATTGTTGTTATGGTCGGAGGATCTTTTGGGAAGCGTTGTCACCAATAGAGGACGAGCTCAATGTAGTATCATAGAGGTGTGACTGTGGTGGGTCTGGAGAAACCAATGGATGCCCAGATGTACAAGGTATGTTTTTCTTTGATAAGGGGACAGGTATCATGTCACTAAATCCCTGAGATTAGCTGGTGACTTATTTGATGGGTTGATACCATTTATGTTTTTGCTTATGAGACATTTTATTGTGAAGGATTGGATTGACATTCTTGAGGTGATCTATCAAGATTATATGGGGATGGTTTGTGGTGATAAATATGGACCAAAACATTAGTTATTAGGTTGAGAACCTTCCCAGTTATGGCTTCGGTCAGTGTACATGCAGTCGGTCCCAACCCAAAGTGATTGGGTAGTGATTTTTAAAGGGGAACTTTCTTTGAGTGAGAAGGTTAAGTTGTCTAACTCTTAAATCTGATAGTTTGGGTTAAAAAATACTAATGAACCTTACCTGATATGTTTGGTTTAAGGTTCACCCTAGGGGATGGGTTGTTGTGCGGTGTGACATGACTGATAAACTCTCCCTAGATTGATTAGGTAGTTGGTTGAGATATGAATGTGTGGCCTTGAATAGTGTTTGTTGGTAGTGGGTTGTGGTTTTAGAGGCCACCCTAACTTGAGTATTTTGGTATGTACTAGGAATCAGTAATGTTTCAGGATGATATGATGAGGTAGATTCTAGTATAGAACTAAAGTAGTTATGATCGGGTGTCGTGGTGGTATGGTTAACAAATGGTAACCTAATTCATAAGGAATTGTGGTGGAATAATTAGAACATGACATCCTAGGATCTTTTGTGACATGTTATTTCATTCTTTATGGATACACAAATATAATGGAGTATACTAGGTGAACTTATTTATACACTACTGAGATGTATTTTTCATACCTTTTATAGGAACCTCGATGCATGTCAAAATATTATATATGCTTTTAGGCTAGAGAATAGGATGTGGAGTGGATTGGGATAGTGCAACCAAACTAGTATTGGACACAAGGTTTGTTAGGATCGAGGTTGGAAGGAAGGCCAATGTATGTGAATTGTTTTTTGGATTATTTTTTATTTGGGATCAACTAGGTTGTTATTCTGAAATTTATGCTTACATTACTTCATCATGGTATTTTTTACAACACCATTCTTATTTATTTATAGATACTCTGATTCTGATAGATATGGTTTTGGTTATTCCAATACTATTTCCATGAATATAATTCAATATAATAATCACTCTATTGTTTTTATTTGGACCTCTCTGCTTATCGAAAGCCTCAAGAATACAGGGAGGTGCACATGAGGTCCTGTGATGTCTCTGTTTTAAGAATTATTGAGTTAACCTATGCCGGGGTGTTAAAAAATAGTATCACATGTGTCTTTTTTTCAAGATTTTTGGAGTCTAATATAGGTAGATTAATAATTTTTAGAGGTTCTTATGAACCTCTATTTTTTGATTCATGAACATATTTATAGTGGGAAGTCATTTTACTAGGGGTACATTATCATTGTTCTTGTTTTTTTTCAATTCTGGATGAGATGTTTATTTAATATGATGTAATTAAAAAATATGTTATTTATGGTTTGGGCTCTTGGAACATTGGAAAGAGGCCCATGTTCATGCATCATGATAATTCATTTAGGATTCACATGAAATATAACTTCTTGTAGGTGAATGGTTTTTTTGACGACAAGTTTGAGTTTCTTAAAGTGTTAACAATAACTTACACAATGCTTTATGATATAAAATGTTGGTGGAATTATACTTAACTAAACGAAAAATGGTTTGTTCTAATTTAAGGTCATTTGAATCATGGTGTTATAAATTCTTTTGTGATGTTGGAATTATAATCCTTTCATTAAGGTATGTATGGAGACCCTTGGTGGGATGTTGCAGGAATTTGGTGCTGTAATGATGGAACCCCAATGGGTTTTTATAAGAACATGATTATTGAAAAATGATCTAAGGGTGGTAATAATTTTTTCTATGGATATGGAAACCCAAAGAGGGTTGTGAAAATGAATGGGTGATATGCCTTAATATTTCTAGATGAAAAGAACATGGAGCATTTTTATATTACTGTTGATGTTCAAGGGAGGGATCAATTGGATTCCTGGTCTAGTTGGTTCATAGGATGTGCTTTCAATTATGCAATGAGAGAATGGGATTATTATTATTGGTATGGAATGACACCAAGGTGTAAGGTGTATATGTGATTGATTATAACATGAGTGAGATATATTATTTTTTATAGTAGTGTTAATGATAATTCATATTGATATGAATGAGATGCATTTGGAACATGATCAACCGGTTTGGTAGGTGAGCCTATGTTAAATTTTACATAACTCATGGGATCATGAGTTTGGATGTGTTCTTGGGATTCATGGGAGTGTGTATCTATGGGAATTTATGAGACCATGCTAGATATTTAGAGAGAACCTATGAGTGGGTTCTCAGTGGATTATTATGCTTGAGGGTAGAGAAAACATTGGTTAGACTTTTGCGAAAAGTCTTCGTGTGTGATAGAACATGGGTGTTGGGTTCTCATAGTGCGCAGTTTGGTTGTGAATTGATGAATGGTCCATGGGAAAGTTAATTTGGAATTTTTGGGGTTGTGGATGAACCCGAGTGTCCCTATAGTGGCAGTGGATTCAAATTGGGGATGCCCTCTGAGTGAGGTAATGGGGGTGTTTGATGAGACACTAATTGGCATGGTTGCCTTGTGTATCTGATGAGAATGAGAGATGTCCCTTGGTGGTGGTAGGTGGAATTGGTATAGGATTAGAGTATCGATGTCTGAATATTAATAGTTTTTCTTTAACTAGTATTATTATAGATGCATGATGTTAGAGGTTGATGGAAGTGAGTATAGCTCATGAGAACTGACACAATTTCAACGTTGGGACCCATTGGGGTAGGTGCTCATGGTTTAATATGAGGAAATACATATGGAGTGGGTCACACTATTGGATTTTGTATGAAATTATTTATTATTATAGTGGATTTTTTAAAATCAAGGATGGTTTTCTTGGTAGGTCATGATTGATAAATAGTCGATGTTTAGTGTTAGAACATGGGGTAGAGTTGGCTAGCCACAACCACTCATTGCATTTAGTAATAGAAAGAGAATGGGTCGTGGAGATCACATGTTTGGTTAAAGATGTGAAGATAATGAAACTACTATATTGGGGATAATTAAATCAGTAATAGATAGATAATATTAATTCTAGAAGGGTTATTGAAGATGTGAGACCGATCATCTTCCAGTCAAGGTGACACCGGAGTAAAAGTTCAAGGTATGATCTATTAATATCTATTTCATTAAAAAAAATCTGATTTAGGAAGCATGGGTGTTATCAGTTTGAGTTTCTGCATTGAAATTAGTCTTGGGGTGTTTTGGTCTTATGTGAGGCTGATTTAGATCAGAAGTGTGCCAGTGCTTAGGGTGATATCCTGATATCTAGAGTAAGTATATAGTTTCTGATACAATCATTAGAGTACAACAAGAGTTGATATCAAACATTAGTGTCATTTATTTGATTTTTTTTTATGATTCCTATAAGTGTTAAAGAACCATTATTGGGTGTGGAGGTCACTTGTCAATGGGTGAAGTTGATCCCTTTATAAATTCAGCTATAGGAAGTTCAACCAGAGCTTGGGTGAGTGTTTTGATGTGTTGTGATGAAAACCTCATCAAGAGTGTTGTTTAGAATGTAGTTAGTGGTCTGGCGGATAGTTGAGTACTGTAATATGGAATTAGATATTTTGAGTGGATCCTTATGGTGGAAAGAACAGTAAAATTTGGGATGGAATAGATGAAGACACCAAGGTGTGTTGAGAGAGATTGGGGTGGTGAGTGTCGTCTCGATGTTTGTTTTGGTAGTGAGTGGGTGGCTCAGCTTCTAGTGAATGTTATGTTGGTGTTTAGAGTTGTGAAATGGAAGTGTCATTGGAATTAAGGGATGGAACATAGAGTGCTCTCGATGAATTGACAACTGATGTAGGTTGACGGATTTGGTTCAAGGTATAATAGGAATTCTCAAGGATGATAAGCATTATGGTGGGGTGTTTTAAGAATGTTCATTGTTGCAGGTTTCAAATTATTGAGGAATTTTAATTTCTCATTTAGTGGATGGTTTTTTTGACAAGTAGGACTCAAAATTACATTAAGAGAGTTTTATAATGTATAAGATGTAATTTCATAAGAATCTCAATACTTAGGTGGTGACCTAGCTGTTTGAGAAGGCATAGAAGGTTTGTTGGTAGGTCGAGGGATACTAAAATTTTTCAGCAACTACTTACTAGCTAGTGATACACTACTAGATTTATGATGAGGGTATTTTATGTGGGGATAGTTTAGTCATTTTATGGGTTGGGTACTGTGATAATTAATGGGTTATGGGAGAGGCTATTTTTTATGATTTCTCCCTCCCCTACTCTCCTTCGACCCCTTTGAAAAGGTGGGTTTTTTATTGCGATTGGTATTCATATATTGTAAGATATTAGATTTTAGTTCTTGATCTATTATACACTCAATTCACTCTATATTTTTCTTGGTTTTATTTTGGGATTTAGTGTTTATTACACTTGAGTATAGTGGAATAAATCAATACAGATGGGGATTTCATGTTACCTAGCTATAGGGAGTCCTGAGATGACGTATGCATGTCATCACATTCCATTTTTATGAGGTATGTCACTATGGAGAATTTTATAATTTTTTTGTGTTAAATAAAATTAATTTTGGTAATGATTAGGTTCAATTAGTTTGGATTTATTTTTCATGGATGATATCAAGGGTGTATTGTAGTCCCTCTAGGTGTAATTAGTTAAGGTTACAACACCATGATGGTTGTTGATGAGTTGTTCAGCTGTCATTAACCCTTGTTTTAAATTAAATTATTAATTATAATTATTTATAATTATTTATTTATGACATGTGATGTGAAATAGGTTCTTGGGTAGAGGTATCTGATTGGGTGAGGCATGAAAAATCTTGGGCTGAGACTTAGAGAAGCATGGTGAGGATAGTAAATCTGTTTTAGATGAGGGAAGTTCCTTTAATAAAAATCTATTTGAATGTACATGAATGGTTGTTTTTCTTCGTTTATGTTCATGAGAGTGGGTAGATGGATATGGACTAAGTATTCATAGGGAATAAGAGATATAGTGGAGTTTAAACTCATATTCCTGTGATAAGTTCTCATTAGCACTTATAGTGTTGGAATCACCCAATGAATGTGTTTCCAAAGGATGAGTGTGACATCTAGGTTGGAGAGATACCATGGATAGTCTTGGGATGTGAGATGAAATAGAAGTATCATAGATGGTTTCTCCCAGATAATGTGAGAAAAATAAAGAGGTATTGGGCCATGTTATGATGAGATGATTTGATGTCTTGTACATGATAGGAACACCCTCCTGAGGATGGTTTGAGTCTTGGTGAGTGTCCTGAGGTGGATGAGTAATGATGGTATAGAAGACGTGTGATAAATGGAATTTACTCTTAGTAGTGGGATGAGAGATCTCATTCAAGATATGTGAGAAAAGACCCAGTTAAGGGTTGGGGGAATGTTTGGGACTCGAAATCAGGATACAAAAGGGAATATAGCATGTTGACTTGGGATGATCCTTCTGTTGTAGGGCCGAGAGTGTTGAGGTTCTTGTAAATGTTGTGGGTTGGGATTTGGGGTTTGGGTTAGAGGAGCCTTTGGGAAGCATTTTCTCCAAGGGGCGATATGCTCGAGGTAGTATCTATATGGAGAGAATATAGAACTTATGGAGGAACCATTGGATTCTAGGACGGGTGAGGCAGGTTGTGAATCGAAAAGGGGATTGTTCTTGAGTGACTAGAACCCTATTATTAGATAGAGAGTTTTTTCATGAATTGTGAAATTATGTGATTATGTAGGTGGGGCCTTTTCTTAGGGAGGATTGGGTTTCCATTTTTGAGGTTACCTCATCAGGAATGTAGGGTTGTGTTAGTATAATGACTACATACTAAAACTTATTGTATCATGTCATGGAATGTGAAATAAATTTATTGGGTTGGTGTTTGTGTACCTAGACCATAACCCAAGTGATAGGTTAGTGGTTTCCATAGGGACCTCTTCCTTGAGGGAGACAGTATGGATGGCCACATACTAAATGAGAGGATGTGTGTTATTGGATGCTAATGGACCTTTCTTAAGATCTCGAATTCAAGGATAGACCCAGGGGATTGGTCATGAGGTGACATAATGAAATCTATGGACCCTAGCTAGAGTAATTAGGCTATGGATTGAGATATGGATGTGTGATCGTGCCCAATGTATATGGGTAGTGGGTAAAGGTTTTGGATGTAAACCTACTCTGAATATTTTGGCATGGAATGGGAATTATTGTAGTGGAATAATGATATGATTAGGTGGATTATGGCATGTCATCAAAGTAGCTTTGATCTGGTTTCATGGTGGCTTGTTTATCACATGGAAACCTGATGTATAGGGAGTCTTGGTGGCCTAGTTAGCACACGATATCTATGGATCTTGTGTGACATATTATTTTATTCCTAATGTATACACATATATAATGGAGTATACTATGGGAAATTAGTGAGATATTAATAATATGTATTTCTCACACCCTACACAGGAACCTCTATATGAATTTAGACCTTATTTATTATTTTAGATTAGATCACAAAAAGTTTAGTGGTTTGGGCTGGTGTAGATCGATGTGTTTTAGTGATAGTGAGTGTGAGGCCTAGGTATACTAGTAGGGACAATGATCATCTATTGTATTTGTTCTTTATTTTTTATTTTTTATCTGTCCAATGAGTAGTTAGTGATGTATTTTTTTATGAATTTATAATTTCAGTTATTACAAAACTATATATATTTATATATTATTACTTTGATTTATATGGATATGGGTTTGGTTATTTCTTCACTTCTTTTATGACTATAATTCATAGGTATAGTCTTCCTATTATATGTATTAGGCAATCACTGCAAGTTGGTAGCCTCAAAAATATGGGGATGACTACATGAGAACCTAATAAATATCTATTTCAGGTACTACTGAGTGGCCCTAGTCAAGAGGATTACAATTATATTTCTAAAAGGATAAAAACCCAAGAAATAGATACAATTTTAGAGGGTTTAATTAGATAAATAATTGCTGAAATTTACATTTTTATTGTATATATAATACTCAATTTGAGGTTTTCCAAAAATTTATATTATTTTCATCATCAAATTCATAATTTTTTGATGGGACAATTAATTTTTTATGTGAGAAATTCGATCTCATGAGACTTGAAACTTTTGATAACATTAGGGTATATTTATTATACTTTTTTTTCATAAAGATTATATTTTTTGGTATCAAAATGGTGAATTTAAATAAAAATAAATAAAAATATTTATTTGTATAGTTCCATTGAAAATTAAAAATTTATAACATGTGGTTGTTGGACAATCTTTTCAGAAAATAGAAATTAATAATATTAATTTGAATCCTGAATTATTATCATCTCAATTTTATGATTTTTTGAAATTTTATAGGGAGTAATTATATCTTATATAGAAGATAAAATAATGAGATTATTTTTCAAAATATGAGGATATTAATTATATTCTAAAATGTCATATATTTATTTCAATCACATACATTCTTTAGTCAGATCTTTGTTTCTTGTGGGAAATACACTACCTATAAATTTGTATGAATGAAAAATGTTGATCCTTAATTTGGATTTTTAGTTATCATAAGTTTTATGTATGTTCAAATGATTTCATATTATATCATGTTGATTATTTTTCATTTGATAATTTTCTAACATGCGGGAAATTAGAGTATATAGTGGTTCAATAAGAAAAGTCTAGATTTGTTCCTGATAAATAGTTGAGTTATTTTTTGATTAAATCAAGATTGTATTGTCTATTTATGAATTGAAAAAACAAATCCATAGACGAAATAACATATATATAAATTTAAAATTAAATAATCATTGGGATGATGATCCAAGCAAATACTTTAATTGGCCACATGCATATTTTTCTTCGGAAGGTCACAATATTTGGTTTGGCCTTTCCACTAATGGTGTCTGTCCTTTTCGTGCTTATGATAACAAATATTCTTATTGTTCATTCATGAAACTATAAGAAAATTAACTCCTAATATTTTTATGAATATACCATATATATTTAGTTTAAATAAATATTGGACATCCAAAGAAAATTATTAATGTTAATTTAAATCCATGGATTGTTGGGTAAATTTTATTATGGAGTGATGGTGAAAGTATATATGGAATTGTCATAGAAAAATACGTTTACATTAAAATATACATTAATTTATTCAATCTATGTAATAAATATTATCCTATTATAAAATGTATACACTATATCCTTCAACTATTTCCCAATGTAAATCATATTAATTTATCATTATAATGGGAATAGTTCATGGTTACATTTTTAATTAAAATTTATAAATTTTAGAATTTGAATTTTATAAAATTGATACCCATTTTCAGTTCTTAAGTTTAAATTTATCTTATGAATTTTTTTATGATATTTCTAAATTGGATTATTTTTAAGTGAATAGTGAAAACTTTACAAATATCATAATATTTAATTCATCATCAGGATATAAGAATTAATTATGAGTTTATTAAAACAATTTGTTTTCCAAATATTATATAATGAGTGAACTAAATCATATTAAAAAAAATACTATTTTAAATTTATTAATCCATGTTATACATTTTAATACATAAATGATGTTTTATTCTAAAAAGAAATATTGTTGATCATTTTCTCTAATTAAGTAATTAAAATGTAACATTCTGTTTTTGACTGGTTTTAATGTCACATAAATATCATTTATTTATAAAAAAACCAATAAATTTTACAATAATCAATTATATACATGATTTATTTTTAAAATCATTTTTAGGTTTAAAAAAAATTTTCTTTAAAAAACTGTTTTTCATTGTGTTTTTCAAACTTAAATTACCATTTTTATGAACTCTTGATATTTAGTCATGAAAAATGGATTCTATTTTTTAATTATCATTTAAAATTTTTTTTAATAAGGACCACTTCATTTTTGATTATAATAAATAGTTACTATGGTATAATTTTGTCACCACAGTATGGGATAAAAGAGTTAACATGGGGGTTAAATTGGGAGATAAGGATTCCAATATCACTAAAACTTGTCTCAATTTTAATATTTTAGTATATATACTCTTTAAATTATCATAAATTCTAAAATTTCTTCTTTCTTTCAACTATCCCATGAAAATGGATTTATATTACTTTAATGTTTAGAGTATTTTCGAGGGTATCGGTCCCCTCACATATAAAAGGTCACCTACTCTCTTAACTTCTCCAAAAAACCAAAATTCCCTTAAATTAATCGTTATCTTCTCTAATAACTTCAAAAACCCATTATCCATGACTTCATGGTTTTATTTTTCCCAAAATACACATTTAATAATCTTTAATGTGTTTTCTCGAAAGAGATTATCCAGGAATGATAAATATGTTCTTTCTAAATGTTTCTAAATTCATTTGTTTTTAACTCATAAAAATCATATATAAACACATTAAAATAATTAAACCATTATATTTACTATTCATAAATTTTATTATATTAATGGTAAAAATATTTTCTACCTTTTTTCAATCTAATACAAAATGTATACATTACTCATACGGACGTGCAGACTATCACCTCAATTCATCACTTTCTCCCATGAATATTTATATAGATATGTTTATTGAATATATATTATATTTATGACATAATTATTATTATTCTAAGATAAAATTTTATTTAATTTCTTTCCCTCCCACTTTCTGGAAAATGGAAATGTTACTTGTGTGTACGTTCAGACTACCACCTCTATGATAAGATGTGATTAATATTTCATGAAAACAATACATGGATGGTTATATATGGGTATTTTATTTAAAAATAGTATATATTGAATTATTAATACTCTATATGTGATTAAAACATATCCATGTCTCAAGTATTAGAACCACTGAATCAAAACATGCATGGAAAACATATTTCATAACACCAAAATAATTGATTTTAACAAATAATTACGAGTAAATAAAAACATATGAATAAATGATATAAAATAATATAGATATAAATATTTATCTAATAATTAGATACTATGTATGAATAATACATATAAATTAGTTATATTGTAATTTTTAATACACTTGTTCAATTAAGAATCCAAGGTAAGGATTCATGTTACAATCTCATTTTTATCAGTATCATTTATTTTTTAATTTGAATTATAGGAAAAACTATTTTATATATCTCTTAACCCACTTATAATTGTTCATTTTATGATCATTTTTGGGGTTTCAAGTATTCGTTCATTTTTCCTCTATTTGGTACTAAAAAAACTGAATGAATCTTTTTACAAAAAATCAAACATATTTCTTCTTATTAGTCTGAAATCCTTTTCCTCCACATCCGTATTCATTATTTTATTTCAATAATGTTATTATATATACTAAAATTATTTTTAGGGTGATTTTTATCAATATTTTACATTTTAAAAAGGTTTAAAAAGAAACCTTTTAGATTTTTCCATAAAAGTCATTTTTTCTTTTGTATAAAAGTGGGAAAAAAGTTTTTTGAACAATTTATACATGACATAATTTTATAAAAATTATGAAAATACTTCTTTATTAAGTTTAATTTATAATATCCCATGTTTTGAATTAAAATACTATTTTCATTGCTTTGGTTTTTTGTATTTTTTTTAAAAGTTACTAATTTGGATATTTCATCCTGTTTTCAAATAAAATACCTAATGTATTTATTAAGTTTTCTTAAACATTGTCAGAATTATTTAAAGTGTCTTATTCTTCAATTATATCAGGCATATTCTTTATATAGATTAATTATGACCATGTAGTTCCATTTATTTATTGGGGAAATATATTGATATTTTGTATGATAGTTTTCCAATAAAAATGTTTATTTATTATTATGGAATGATGAATATGTATTTTATTATTGTTAATTTACCTCATATAATGAATATGTTATATTTATTAAGTGATTTATTGATCCAAATATTATAAAACCCATTGATTCCTTAACAGGACTCACAAGAAAAACAACATTGGGTATTTGGAATATGCCATACCTATTTTGAATGACTTCTTTGCATGATACCATTGATGGTATGATTATGATGTCTAAACATGTGTATTATATCACTAAGAAACCATTTATTACTCACCATGTGATTATTTAAATTGGTATTTCATCCATGTATATATTCCTCTTTTATGATATTAGTTATATGAAATATTTTTATTATTATTTATCTCTATCATATTATTTATTCCATGGTTATTCTATGATAGATTATACTTAATGATTTTCTTTATCTATTGTATGTTATCAACCTTTTATATTGTTTCCTATCCCCATGGAACCCATAGGTTAACTTACAATAATTTTAGGGATATACTAAAATAAATAATAAAATTTTAACTAGAATTTGATGTTGTATTTCAGGTTTTCAAATGTAATGTTAGAATAATATATGTATCTAGTCTATCAAGAATACTAAATTATTTGATCTTGTGAGATGATATTTCCTATAATTTATGATAATGTAATAGATTAAACACCATATATGAGATATAAGAGTTAGGGTTGTTGCAGTTGGTATCAAATCACGTTTAGTAAACACATTATGAGTTAGATCTAAAAGAAAAAGGTAGATTATAATGAGAACATTATGATAAGACTTCAGATATTTAAGAAAATTTTCTTAAATAGTAATCATATTATATTGGTTAATATTAATAAGATTATCAGCTAATATAGTATATTATATTATTTATAAATGGATCCTAGTATAAGGAATATAAACCATATCAACCCATATAACATATGTATGGTTTGAACTTGAGTAAAAGTTTATGAAGTCAATGTGGCTGGTGTAGGTGTTAATAATATTATAACTATATTAGTGTATCTAACTTAGGTCATTAATAATAAACTTTCTCATATGGATTAACCTATATATTCCCAATATGGTGCAATAATTTTTACAACTTGATAAGATTAGAACTTATGTCACTCAATGGGACTACTAATTCATTAGTTAGTGGGAAATGGATCAAGTCCCTAGAAAAGATACATATCAATTTCCAAAGTAGTGAAATGGAATGATTTATCATGGTAGTTTATCACCTAATAGGATATGATAATAAATTGTAGTTATTTTTCTAGAACACTAAAGAGTCAAATGATATATAGTGTATAAAATAGAAGACCTTTAAAATTATTTTTTTTTGAAAAATACTTTCATCGTGAAAAATGAGACATTATAAAAAGAAAATCCCTCAATATAAGATAAAAGGAAGAGGATCATATTGATAAATATGAATCAAACTTTAAAAGGTTATAAAACCATTATATATATTATTTATGTAATTTGAGAAGAAATATTGGTCAATTTTTTGATTGGGAAAATCCAATATTTTTAATATTATTAGTCACTAAAACTTTTTCAGCATACAAGGATAAAGTATCAAGTTCCATCAAGAAAAAAATATTTATCCATGTATTTTATTTTATATGGAAATAAATAAAAGAATTATGAATTTGAACATTCTATAAAAATAAATACGAAGAAAGGGAATAAGGTAAGGGTAGAGCATGTAATAGTTATATATAATCATCATGGAAATAATTTGAAGAAAATATAAGTTTTTTGAATTGTGAGGATAAAGGAAGTGAGAATCCTGAATTAAATAGAAAAAAGTCTCTAATGTCTAATTATTAAACTATAATGAGATGGATAAATACTCCAAAAAATTCTTCATGTGTTAAGAGAATTTACCTCAGAAAATTATAAGGGAGAAAAGACAATATTTTGAGATCACTACTACCGAGCTTGATGTCCGAAATTAGATGATAACAGGTACTTTGAACATTAACACAAATTTAGATAATTATCTATTTTTTCCAAGATCTTCACACTCTTTTATATTTGGAAAGTTTTCTAAAAACATTGAATCATCCCCTAACAATCAAAGTATGGATTTTTCAATCCAAACACTTATTTAAAATCTTATTACAACAAGGATATATCTAATAAATTCTATTCATATGTATATATATGTTCCTTATTTGAAAAATTCATATTCATACTAATGATTGAATTTAACATAATTATTTTTATGTATTGAATTTAAAGATATCATATAAGAATATATTTCTAAGAGAAGGAGATGACTATTTATGAAGGGAGTAGAAAATACCATATTTTTAATGGAGGGAATTAAATATCTAAATATTTTCTAGATCCATTACATTAGATCAATTTAATGAAATTTTTGGGATATTAGGATGAGAAAAAACTATATATTAATCAGAAAAAAATTCTAAGGATATTTGATGTAGCTTTTATTCAAGAATACATTGATTTATTTCCAAAAAAATTACTAGGACATTCACCAGATAATGTAGTTTAGTTTTTTATTGAACTTATCATGGATGAAAATATTATATCCATGATTCCCTACAAATGGAATTAGTTGAATTATAATAATTTAAGAAACAAATTTAGGAATAATTTAATACAGGATTTATACACCCTAGTGTTTCAACTTGATAACCCCTACCCCATTTGTTAAAAAGTAGGATGGATCTATGAGGTTGTAAATAAATTATAGATAGATTGAAGAAATTAATATAAATAATAAGTACCATTTTCCATGAATTTATGACTTATTTGATTAATTTAAAAAAGTTTAATATTTTTCAAATATTGATCTTCTTAATGAATATCAATAGTAAAGAGTGATTAAGGTTGATATGCTGAAGGAGGAATTTCGTATGTGGAATGAGTATATGAATTTATATTAATTTCATTTCGGTTAAATAATGAACCTTTTGTTTTTATAAATATGATGTATAGAGTATTCAAGGATTATCTTGATAACATTATTGCGGTATTTATTAATGATATATTGATATATTCTAAAATATATAATGAACTTGTGAACCATCTAAGAATAATAAGTGGAATATGAGACATTTTCTAAAAATAAAAGTTACCTTTGTTATAAGAAACTATGTTAATAAGTTATAACGTAAGAAAATTTAGAAAATTATTTTGGAAAAGGGGAACAATATCATCAGGTAAATTTTTAGATAGAGGGAGGTTACCACAACTCACCCCTTTTTTGAAATCCCATCAGTAAGGAATTTGGATTCCCGGTATAAATGAGTTTTAAAATAACTCATGGTTGAGATTATATCTTGGAAATTAGTCCACTGAGTAGTAAGATTACATGATAGATACAATTGACCATATGTCACAACTTTAAGAGTGGTGGTAGAGTCACACAGAAGTAAAATTTTATTCCATCATTTACTCCTTTCCATATCAACCACATTAATCAAACCAAGAATTTTTGCCTCCAAAGATGAAGGAATTACACAGGGACCAAAAAGGAAACCCATAATATTTCCACTATAGGCTCCAAATATAGATCCATAACCCAAGGGTCCTGGATTGAATCTAATGGACCCATACGAGTTACACTTAATATTTCTAATGAGTAAAGAATTCCATATCATTTCCAAAGAACAATGGGTTGCTGAGAAATTACCATCAATGCTATGGAATATGAAAAAAGATAGATCATACATAGAATTATTGAACTGGAATTTCTGAAGAGTATTCATATAAATTCCAATCAAATATACCCTAGATATTCTTGGAGATTAAAGGGAGTATGAACATGAATCTATTTTCTCCAACTAAAATAGATGACATGAATGATTTTGGCACAATACACTTGGAAAAGTTTGAGGTCCTACAGAGAGAGGGAGACCCGAAAGTAGGTTTTGAGGTGTTCCTATACATCAACATTCTTAGGAATATTAACTTCAAACATTTAAAAAGTTGCATTCCATAGTGATGAATCAATATAAAAACACAAAAATAGGTTATTTAGATTCTTCATATATTAGTGGAACAATATACACTTAGAGCATAAGGAAATGATGACTTCTTGGAGATAAGAGTCAACCAGAATTTTATAGATAAAAAGTATCCATTAGTGCATGAATCATGATAGAGAATTATATATCTTTTTCAGACTTCCAATCTTACAGGGATTACTACCATTGGTTATATTCCAGCAATGCATCTTTGAATTGATAATCCCATTGATGGATGATTCCCAGATAAATAGATCGTTATGATAGATGAAATTATATTTGTTAACCACTACTCTAACCACCTCAATAACATATAAATAATAATATTATAGATGATATTTGATCTTAGAAATGAGGTCCACTATTATGTCATCGGTGTTTAGGAGGTCCAACAAGGGTGTACCTATCCATATATCAAAGTAAAATATAGGAGAATAATTTTTTGGACTAACAAATTATTTTTTTAGATGATACTGGAGAAGATTGCATTGAGGGATCCCATAAAAAAGGAGTCCATATAATTCAAATGTATATTTTTAGTATTATTCAGAAATTTATATCACACAAATCCATGATATTTTGATTTTTCATTGACCAACCTCTATATGAAGTGTTCCTATAGAGAGATATTAAAATTAAAAAAATTATTGATTTTAATACCTCAAAGAAAATTTGTTTTACAAAACAATTTCTAGCTCATAGTGATATCAATTCTCTCGAGGATGCTCCCACTCTATATGAAGTTTTTTATAGAGATATTAACACTCTTCAGTAGCACAAAAGGCCATTTATAGGACAAATCGGAGTATAAAAACATAATTAAAATTACATGCTTTACTAGGAATACCCAGAAAAATGTTGAGAGATATTTTACCTTATATGAATCCAGATGACTTTTATTTTGGCCCATAATAAGATTGAAACATGATGCTCTTGGACTTCCTAAAAACATAGGTACTCTAAGAACTATTTTTGAATAATTATTGAGACTCAAGGAAAATGAATTATATGGTAAAGTAAATAAATTTAAATCTTACCCCCATGAAGTTTATTTTCTTGGACTTATTGTCTATAACGATGTAATATCAATTGATCCATCAAGGAAAATGGTAATCAAAGAATGAACTATATCAAAAAATATTACTGAGATATGTTGTTTCCTATGTTTAGATGATTACTATAAGTAGTCTTTTCCAAAATTTATTAATTTTCAAACCCGTAATCCAAGTTAACATGTAAAGGGGATAAATTTACATGGTTGATAGAATGAGAATAATGTTTTGAAAAGATATAGAGGATATCAACAAACTCATCAGTATTGACATTACCAATGGGAATGGAAGGATTTATAATATATAGTGATGCATTAGATAAAGGACTAGGATATGTCCTTAGGCATAATTATAGAGTGGTTTATTATGTATCAATGTAGTTTAAGATCCATAAACAAAACTATATAACTTATGATATTAAGTGGGATGGTATAATCATTTCCTTGAAAATATGAAGGTACAATCTATTAGTGAAATATTTAACATATATACTGACCATAAATGTTTAATATACATATTATCTAAAAGGATATCAACATGTGGAAAAAAATAATGTTGGAATTACTCAACGACCAAAATTACATGACACAATACCAATATAGGATGGAAAATAAGCAGACTGATACATTTAATAGGAAAAAAATAGAGTTATTTCCATGATAAGTGTTGAAAATTATTCTATATTCATGGATTTATTAAAGTTGAATATGGTTGTTTTTATTCAAGGGTAAACATTATTCATTTTCCATGAAATTGATAAATTGTATTTACTAGAAATGATAGATATGTCCCAATGATTATCAGTAATTAAAAAGGAATATTAAATCCATGAACAATGAGAAATTGAGAGAGTCTATATATAAATATAGAGTGTTGAAAAATGGGAAGTGTTATGTGTTATATATACACTAAATATGAGGAGGGAGATACTAGATAAATCACATAGCTAAAATTTCTCTATACACACTAGTATCATAAATATTTATAAGTATTTAAGTGAACATTTTGAGTGAGATGATATGAATAATAAAATTAGTAACTATTTTTTTAAATGCTTAGTGTTCAAACAATTAAAGGCTAAAAGACAACATCCTAAGGATGTCCTGAAACCTCTACCTATATAATATGGAAGTGAGAAAATTTTACAATATACACTATCATTGGAATTTATAAGACTACTAGAAATAATATTTATATATGGGTAGCTGTTGAACACCTTACCAAGTTAACACATTTCCTAGTAGTAAGGGATGATCTACCTTGTCAGTGCCTTTACGGGCTCTATATTAATGATGTTTTCAGACTTCATAGTGTTCCTCTACCAATTATATCTGATAATGAACTTCAATTAATGTCCTATTTTGGAATTAATCTTCATGAAGCTCTCAATATCGAGATAAATTTAAGCACTATCTATTATCATCGAATGTTGGGTATTCAAAAGGGACTATTTATATATTATATGACATGATGAGATCATTCTATATTAACATTAAATATATGTGGGATGAGTATCTACCTCTAGTGGAATTATATTACAATAATATATTCCATTCAAGTACCCATATTATACTATGTTGAGAATTATATTTGAATATTTTTCATACTCTAACATTTTTGTGAAGCATTTTTAGAATGGAAGCTAATAGGCCTAGATCTTATTGAGGAGAAAAATAGCTATGCTAATATTTGAAGGAAAGACTTGGAATTTCATGTGGGGGATAATGTATTATTAAATGTTTCTCTATTTAATGAATTTATCAGATTTAGTAAATATGGGATATTAAACAATATGTATATCAGAAATTTTGAAATTCAAGATAGAATTGAAGTTTTGTCCCATCGATTGTCTATTACACCCAACCTCTATAATGTAAAAACTTTCTTACATGTTTCATTATTAAGGAAATAAATTCTAGATCCAACACATGTACTATAAAATTATTAAATAGATTTGGAACCTAATTTTTCTTATAATATAGACCCTATCTTGATATTTGAAAGCAAAGAGTATTTGTTTTGGATTAGAAAACACAACTAGTGAATGTTATTTAGAGAAATCACAAACTCGCAGAGGAAGCATGTAAGATTAAGATATCTTTGAGAAGGTATTACCTAAATCCCTAAACTTTTTCCTAATGTACATCCTATTACATTACCAATATAATTAAAATTGTTCACAATTATTCTGAAAAGTAAAATATATAAATTTCATAATTTTAATTTGATAAAATTAATGTTTTTTTGAGTTTATGAGGACTAATTTATCAAAGGTATATTTTTTAATATTTTTATGAAATGGTTGAATTTTTATTAAATAGTGAAAAATACCATTTTTACAAATATCTTCACATTTAACACATAATCATGATATAAGAATGACTTAATAATTTATGAAACCTTTTTTATAGACCAAATTTTCATATAAAATCATATAAAATTAATATATTGAATTTATAATACCATGTTTGATATTTTAAAACCCGAATAAATGAACTAATTTTAATAATTTTATTTAGTTAAGAATTTTTATGGTTATATTCGGCATAGAATTTTTAATAAATTCATATAAATCATTCATAAATTAATATATTTCATTATAATAAATTATTTACAAGATTTTTGTATAAAATCATTTTTAGGATTAAAAAGACATTTGTCTAAAAAACTATTTTTTCATTACATTTTTCATTATTATATTTAAAATTAAATTTTTACTCCTATTGGAATTGAATAATATAAAATTGACTATATATTTGGAATCATCATATTTTTTTAATAGCCCCCTTTTAATTTTTAGACATAATTAATAGTCACCATAGTAAAATATTTTTCACCATGGTAAGGGTTAAAAGGGTTAATGAGGGGGTTAAACTAAGAGTTAAAGATTAAAATATCACTAAAACATCTATAAATTTTATTTTTAGTGTGAATCTATAAATCACCTTATCCAATATTAAAAAATTTGGCTATTTTGTTCCACTTTCCCATGAAAATGACTTTATATTATTTAAAATTTTAGAGTATTTACATTAGTGTCACTCCCCTAACGTATAAAAGGAAAACTATTCACTTCACTTATATAAACACCAAAAAATAACTTATTTCAAACAATATATACAAAAATACCATCCAAAAACACATATACCTGAACTATATGTTTCTTTCTTCCCCAAATACTTATCGAATAAGCCTTAAGGTGATTTTAAAAGTGATTATCCAGGGAAGAGGTATATGCTCTTTCCATGATTTTATATATTATTTCTTCTTAAACCACCTACAAATATTCTATAAAAACATTAATATAATGAATATATTTACTATAATTATTTTTTTAAGTTAATTTGACAACCATTTTCTATCTCATTTCCATCTTATGGAAAATGAATATGTCTCCTATCCATACATGCATACTATCACCTCTATAAAGTGATTCATTTCATTTTATATCATGACCTATCATGGATAGTTATATATATATGTATTTATTCAATATATATTCTATTTAATACATAACAATTATTTTTTAAATATAAAATATTATCCAATTTGTTTCCCTCTCATTCAATGGAAAATGGAATCGTCGCTTTTGTGTACATGCAGACTACTACCTCCATGAAGTGATGTAATTCATTTTTCATGACCATATTATATGGATGATTAAAAAATTGAATTGAATTTTTAAATATAATATATATTATATTATTGAAATTATTGAGGTGATTACACCATGAGCATAGTTCAAGGATCAGAACTATCGAACCAACACATGCATGAGAAACATAACAATAAACACCTTAAAAATTGATTTTAAGAAATAAATTTTTAAGTAAATGTGTAAAAGAAATTTATGAATAAATTATATCTATAAATATATATTTTAATATTGAAATGATATATAACAATAAATATAAATTTAGTATTGAAGAGGTTGGAATACATCCGAGTAAGCGGAAATCAAAGGTAATTGTTTATGTTACAATATTAATTTTTATCAAGATTGTTTTTGTTTCAATTTACATTATGCGAAATATTATGTTAGTTATCTTTTAATCACTATATATTTTCTTCATATCTAGTTATTTCTAGTACTAGTTGTAATTCCATTTTTTCTCCCTTTGTAACTCAAAATGATTGGAATAATGTTTTTTTGAAAACTAACCATCTTTATTCTATTTGGTTGAGAGTCTTTTTACTCCATATATATATTATTTATTTTGTTCCAAGAATGTTCTAATATATAATAAAATTATTATTTAATGTAATTTTAATAAATATTTTTCTTTTTACAATTGTTTGAAAAAGGAATTATTTTTTTTTGCCATATAATTAGTTGGATTTTTTTACAAAATGTAGAAAAGAATTTTTTTAGAATTTACCACATGACTGAGCTTTCCCTACATAATGAATAGTATTTATTGTGAATATTATTTTATAAATTTAAATCAGGTATAATTGAAAATCATATTCCAATTTCTCTATGATTTTTTAGTTTTTTTAAATTTATAAAAATAGATATTTCTTCTTTTTATCAAAGAAACCACCTAATGTCATTATAATTTTTTTTTACTATATGTAAAAATCCATTAAAGTATATTATTTTTCATTGAAACCATATATGTTATTTCTATTGATGAATTATGATCAAGTTATTCCATTAATTTACTTTGGAAAAATATTAATATTCTATAAATTAATTTTCAAATACTAATGTTTATTGATTAATAATCCATATAGACTATATATTTTATTATTATTAATTTATTTCATATCATGAATTCATCAGAATTAATAATTCATTTGTGGGGTTAGATATTTTATATCCCATAAATGCATTAGTTGGTCTCATGAGGCAAGATTTATTGGGTATTTAGTGTATTCCTTTCTTATTATTCATGATGTCATGGAATGAGGCCTTGATGGTAAGATTATGATGTCCGATATTATGAATTATTTCACTATAAAACCATTTATTATTATTTATGTGAGTATTTATGTTTCCATGTCATCCATGGATATATTTATCTTTTATTATATTAGTTATAGGGAATATTTTGATTATTGTTTATTTTTTCTATATGATTCATTCTTTGATTATTCTATGATAGATTCTACTGTAGGATTTCCATTAATTAACATCTATGTTTACCTTTTTATTTTTTATTATCCCCAAGGTACCTAAAAGTGATCTTTAAATTATAGGAAATAATAGAATAAACAATAAATTTTTCATTGGAATTTTTTTTTGTTTTTCATGTATTCAAATTTAATGTGAGAATCATATATTTACTTAGTATATAAAGACTACTAAAATATTCAATCACATGGGATGAAATATCTTATATCCTAAGTCAAGGTAATATAGTAAAGACTAGCTCTAGGCTACTAGAGGTGTGGTTTTTATAATCTGTGTTTTTAACGAATGGTATATTATCTAGATAGAGTATAAATTATCCAAAATCTAACAAGTATTACATGGGTGATAATAAAGTGTTCTTTATTTTCAATGGAATAAATCCTTGTTTTGTAGACTTTTATCAAATATTTATTCACATAAGAAATCTTTTTGAAGGAATATTAATACTCTTGAAAATGGTATAATTATATGATATGGCATCCAACAGTGCTTCTAGGTAATTATGTAAAATATATCATCTCTTTATCACCTCATATAGCTTTTTCTAAACTATAAATGAATAAAAATAGGTGGATTTGGGAGTGATCATAATTTATAATCTGAAGTATATTTTATGACCTAATATATTGGTCTGATTTGTTAGTTTTTCATATTCTATATGTAATAAATATTTATAATAACTATTTTATAACATATTATATATTTTTTTAGTCACACGTGGAAATAAAAAATTTACTATAAAGGCATGGTTATATCTTTCCCAAAATTTATAGGCATCCCAAACATGATTTATTTGAGAAGGATATATCATAAAATTTAATGAATCTAAAAGTTTCATATACAATTAATAAATAATGTCATTTATTTTTTTTCAATTAATTTTTTATTTGAGGTTACTAGTAAGATATAATTTTAATATCACACTTTGTAAGAAATGGGCATATTATAGAGTTAAATAGTCATGAATTCCATTAAATAATATAAATTTTAATGTATATTGGTCATTGGATGTGTTGATAAAAATACCACATTTTTTCTGAGATATTTTTGAGACAATAGTAGACTATGATACACTATGTACGTTGTAAGAAATATGTTTTTATAAATTTATATAAAATATAAAAAATAATTCCACTTAGATTATTTTATCCAATGAAAAATTAAATATTACATTTTCCATATGAAGAAATTTTTTTAGGGATAAACCACTTTCGATAGATGTACTAATATAAGAGATGTATAAAAAAATTAAAGAATAAGGTACGCTACAAAACATCAGTTGAAGGTTCAATTAGAAAAGCACACATGAAAGAGTAAATTTAAAATTTCTACTCTTATTAATTTCAATTTGAATATCATTCAAATCCTAATGTAATGGGTAAAAATGAGGTAAATATTGATGATATTAGAGTTATTTGATTATTAGAATTTAACCAGTCTGGTATTGGTTTTAACAGTGATTGTGAATAATGAATTTCAGATAAGGATCACCAGAATTATCATATATATTTTTTTCTTAGCCTTGAAGAAATGAAATCACTTTTTTAGTAAGTGATACTTTTACATATATATTTTTTATTTTTTTGAAAATAAATTTATATTAATTTTTTTGAGTATATGATGATCAAATAAAAAAAATGCACACAAATTACCAAGAATTATCTTGAAGAGAATAGATAGTATACTTTTGAATACTAGTTTCAAAGGTTGTTAAGTTAAAAATTTTTTGACCAAAAATATCAAATAAATTTTTTATTTATTTTTTATTTATTTTTTAGGTATCTAAACTTGGGAAAACATTTATAGTTGATTAAGGGAACTAAGTTACCCACCATCTAAATTGGTAAAATATTAACCCTATCACAAATTAAGTAGAGATTAATTTTATATAATTTTGGATAAAATAATAGAGTTATGTTATCTGAGATTTAACAATAAAATAATTTTAATTGTCAATGGTTTGATATCAAATAACGGATTCAAATTTATCTGTGAAATGAAGTCATTGATACTAAATATTAATTTATTATTACAATAAATGAACCTTTACTATTGGAATATGGATCAACTTAAATTTATTATTAAAATTACTGTATTGAATCAATATATTTTAATGGCTGGTGGAGTGTAAAAAAATAAAATCTCATGATAATCAGTTTATAGAAAATAATGCGGTTCAATGAAAGTGAAAAATGTGGAAAAGTTTCAAAAAAAAATTCAAATACAACTACTATAATACGATATTTAGATATAATTAACGAGACCCCACATTTAAGTTATAATAGTATTGATAATGTGGATGGTGTAACCAATAAATTTGAAATAATTAGATATGAAAAAATAAAATATCATATAAAAATTGATGACGTTGAGGAAGAATATGAAAACATTGATGCTGATGAATTTCAAGATGAAGATGATAAATTATAAATTATAAATTATTTATATTCTTAATAAATAAACATTAGTTCTTTTTAAAAAAAATACTTATTATTTTTTTAAATTTAATATCTTCATTAATAATTATTTGAATGTAATAATTTTTTGCTATAAATGGTTGGAGATGATTACAATGAACAATATTTTATCCTCAAAAATGTTGTGATACCCAATAATAATGTCAAGGATCCATTATTGAACCCATATGATGCATCCACTACACTATAAAGTAGGAGGGTTCATAACTTATCTAGATTTATGATTCCATACATTATTCTTGAGTGGTGTCAATATCTTAATTTCAATTCATACTTATGATGTTATGTTCAATTGTTTATTTTTTTTAATTTTCATTAATTTTATTATATATTAGGCGAATAATATCAATTATTATTTCCACCATTACTCACACTTAAAAATTAGACAGGTAGTTGAAATTATTTAGAATTATTTTTCTGGCCCCGAGTTTCATTTGAGAAAGTTCCCATTGATGTTTGCAATCACATGTTTAACCACTAGATTACATGTGAATAAATGATATATTCTATTTGAAATATTTTTAATTACTAACATTGATTTGTTCATTATTTATAGGGTTTATGGTATTTGGAAAATTATACAATGATAACCTCCATCTGGGAGACTTGAAAAATTCATATACATGAGAATTTTTGTTAATTTTTATAAAACCATATAATGAAATCCAAAGAGATATCTTTGAATAATATTTTTGTAATGAAAAACCTTTGTTACTAACCTTGATATAACCTTATCCATACTTGGTATTTATTGTTCTCCTTTAGTAAAATAGGGTCTTTCAATAGGATGTCATCATCTAGTTTAAGGAATCTAGTGAGGCAAAATGTCACATGAATAGTTGAGAGTTGTACATTTAGTATATATGTATGCCATATGGGAAGTAATATTGACTGAAAATTTGTATATAATTTTAATACAAATTTTTATGATATATTTATATTTTATTTTATTGATCCCACTATCACATAGTTTGATGTCAACAAGTGGATTTACACAGATATTACTTTGGGAGACTTTACTAATAAGAGTCAATGTTAGATTATGGATAATATTTATTTATTTATGTATTTTAAATTAACTTAGATTTATTTTGTACATGTTTAATTTCTAATTACACTTAAGGGAGATGTATGAATCCATGAATTATCATATGTGGGAGAGTCATTCTAATACAAAGGGAGAGGGCTTATATGAGCCGGGATTCAATGGGGATTCCTTAATAAGGGTGACCATGAAATTTATTTAGACATGTTAGGTGATCTATATAAGTTTTTGATCGATGCTATCAAATTAATATAGTACTATAATGATGTTTTTAGTCACCTCAAATGTATCCATGTTGATTTTTTTTTTCTATTTTTGATGATGAAGAGAGTCCTATAAATTAGTATGAGGCATTACAATGTTTTTTAGAGAGTTGGAAGAGTAACATTAGTAGCAGGAGTAGTAGTGTCAGTAGTAGCAAAAGCATTGTCATTAATAATATTAGAGGCATGAGTAAATAATAGAGTATATGAGATGAATTACCAATGTTTTAGGGATAGAGTTCCCTCCACCTGGTCTTATAGTTTATCCCACTCCCCTTTATTACCACTATCCCCCTCAGTGACTTTTCCCCCATACCCATAAGTGAATTTATTATGTATTTTTGGATAAACATATAATGTGTAAAATATTTATTATTTATTATATGAATGTTTTTTTATATATTTTTTATATTTTTTATTTTTTCACTAATTTTTCTGGGATTTTAATCCCATCAAAAATACTATTTGTGACAAATCATAAATTTATTCACAAAAAATTAGAGAATAATATTTGTGATGGATTAAATTACTATTCCAAAGAGTAATTATAATGATTTATTAGTAAAATTTTAAATACTTTATAAATTTTATTTGAAACATATTGAAAAATGGTTGACAATTTTATTTGAAACAAAAAATTACTTATAATGTAAAAAAATTTGTCTAGTAGTATTATCAAAGATCTATTTTAAATACTACTAATTGAAATGTCATTTTATATAATGGGTTAGTTGTGATGTAATACTATCACAATTAACAATTTTTAATTTTATTTCATTGAATGTAAACCGTTAAAAATGACGTATTATTCTTTGTATAGATATTCACTTCATGCCTCATGATTCGAGCTTTCTATGAGGATTATCCTTGATAAATGTCACTCATATCCATACATGAATATGTCATTTCATTCCATACCATAACTCATATGGGATTAATATTTTTGATTTAATTGATAATCAATTTAGTATATATACTAAAATATGTAATGAATATCCCCAAAAAGATAATAGGAGATCTACATGACTAATCATTGATTACACCATGTCCAATAAGGTGTGATTACTTCTTTTACTAACACCATTCCACTTTGGTGTACAAAGAGGAGTGAGTTGGGATAATATCCAAAAAAAATTCGATAACTAATGAACTCTTTGTTAATATTTTCGTTACCTCTATCTAAGTGGAGTTTCTCTATCTTCTTTCCAGGATTATTCTATAATTACTTTATGAATTTTTTAAATTTCAAAAAGGAATATAACTTATATCCAAAAAAATTGATATATTCATATCTACTAAAATAATATATAAAAGTAGTGAAGTATGAGTATCTAAATCTAGTTTTTTCTAGAAAAGATCCCCACAAATTAGTGTAAACTAATTCTAAAATACCTATGGCTATATCACCCTTTACACTAAAAGAATACTTGACCATTTTTCCCAATAAACAAGTACGACAACTATCTAAGAGTTTTAGTTTCATAGAATACAAGTACCCTTGTTGATATAATGTTATTAAATACTTCTAGTTTAAATGATTAAGTTAATGATCCCACAACTATGTGTGATATGAGCCTTGTTAAACCAATTTTTTTAACTATTTATATGGCATAATTTTGATATTATAGTATATAAAATATAGTTTTTCAAATATAACATAATATGACATATTATGTCTTTATAAAAGTATCATTATTTATTTTTTAACTAGGAAATAAAATAATCAAAATCTAAAATAGATAAAAAAATATGATCTTAATTAAAATAGGAATATAATTATAGTTAACTAAAACAAAAATTATTATAGTTACTATTGTGTAATATTAGTTTTTTATATCTAGTGAAAATAGTATTGCTCCACTGAAAAATAAAATATCCACACTGTATTTAGTAATATTCCAAAATCTAATTGTTTTTTATATTCAATTAAAAATATAAGAACAACAAGCTATATCTAATAACAGATTTTTAGAATTGTCAAAATGTACCCGAATCTTCCCCTAGCATGTTTATTAAGGAATAATTATTCATCTAGTAGCCCCTCATTCCACAATTAAAACATACAACATCATACTATTTATCTTCCATTTATATATCTGACTTCATTAAATTACATTGGAAAGGAGTCTTAAGATCATAACCTACCTTAAATCAATCCACCTTTCCATCCATATTATTTAATATAATGGATCTTTTTCATGATTTATGTATTTATCCACTATATGAATTAAATTAAAAATACATGGGAGTGGATTATTTATATTGTCATGTTGAAGTTCAAAATAAAATACGAGAAGACCAAAATAAGTGGGGATAGGATGAGTTCTATTCCACGTTCTTTAAGAAACATCAATTTTAGAATTTATAAATAATGAATATAGTTAATCACATTGACTACCCATGGTCTAGCTGGAACTCCTTCTCTAAGATTTCACATAAAGAGTTACTTGTATGTTTTATACCTTTTTTAACATGATTTATGCTGATAGATATCGTATATATAAGAAAATATAGAGTAAGAAACCATGTCATCAGGAATCTTATGGAGATCACATGTATTAGATTATAACATGACATATTAGATATAAAATTCACTATTTTCCTGTTTCTAAAATAAAAATATCTCCTCCTTATATGCCTCTTCATATGGATTAGTATAAAAATGGGGACTACATCACATAAAAATTTTATTATTTGTGTAATAAAATTTGATAATGCCTATACCATTTTTAGAAGTTAGCACAAAATGAGGAGATTGACATTCTGTAAAACTGATCACTTGGAAAGTGTTGTAGTTGTTCCAATTTAAATGATCTACAACTAATAAAAGATGATTTTAGTATTTTATCTTTATTTCTAGCTATGTCATAATTAATAATTTAATAACGTCTTCCAGTATTGTATATAATCCCAAAAATCATCACCATTATATTTATAATATCCATTTAGTCAAATATTCTAATTGTAGGGATCCGTGTTTCCATTCTCATAACACAAAATATTCCCATGTAAATTACTCAAAGGTTTTTAGGTGGGATTATCTTTCCAACTATAGTAACTCATAGTTACATGATTTGTTGAGTGGAATCACCCCATCTTAAGATATTTTCCATAGATACCCAAGCTTGACGTACATAGAAATTACATTACTTTGGAATAATACTTAATACATAAAAAAACATACACCCAAGGACCATAATAGTTTAGTGTCTTTGGAAACTCGGAACATAATATTCTAGTCATGGTGAAAGATCTTCAAAATCTCCCATAAAGATCTTACCCTTTTTTTCTCACCTAAAAAATTTCTTTATATCCTGGGGAATAGAAAAAATAAAAAGGGTGAGCACAAATTCTTAGTAAGGTTAAACATGGAGAACATAAAACAATCTATAAAAATTTAAATGTAAAAACATGAACATAAAATATAAACATCAAAATCTTGAGTATTGACATAAAACATGGGAGTACATAAGGCATAGTTCATAAAGAAACATTTTTCATGATAACTTAGCATGGGAATAAAACATTTAATTGTGGAAAAACATTAAGTAAATGATATGATCTCCATAGTATACAAGGCATTGCTTCCAATCCCATCATAGTGGACAAAGTCCATTACTAAACTGGGTTTACTTTCCATTCCAGCCCTGTAATACTTATCCAGATTTACTTTCCATTTTAGCCATGTCTATCTCATGAGATATAAATCTTTACCCAATGCATTGAAGGGAGATATAGGTCCCAACCATCTCATACTTATATCATTCCTTTGTGTTCCACAAAATAAACATAAATCATTCATCATAACCCAATGAATAAAATGAGTTTCATAAGCATCATCCCATCATAACATAATACATATAAAACAAATGGATATGATTTCATCATAATAAAAATAAAACAATGTAAAAAATAGAGGAATTATACTTGAAACATAATCATACTAAATAATGTCATCTTAGATAAGAAAAAGTTTTGATAAAACACTTGAAATGAATTCTTGAGGAAAATATCATTTCTTCTTCAAAATAATTTTCTTTTCACAAAATGCCATGTAATTTTAAAAGAAAACGATTTTGCTAAAAATAATCATGAAATCGTGTACATTAAGAAAAATTAAAATAAGGCATTATTAAACTGTAAAAATCCATTCATGACGTATAAGTTAAAAAAACATTATTCTCGTACTTTTGTCGGAAAAGTCAAAAAGTACCTCATATGGTAAACAAAAGAAAGATTCCTTCCATACCTTGTGGTAAAAGTCAAAAAAGGGTAAAATGAATTTAAACATATATAGAAGAATAATGAACATTTTATGAAAACATTTTGAGAGAACATGGATATGGATGATAAACATAACCCCAGTAAATACTTACGAATAAACAATCTCAGATAAGAACGAGATTGGAATAATTATACCTTATCATAGGTCCAATTTCTTATGTATGTGTCCAAAACTCTTGTATAGTGGGTTTAAACATATTATTAACTTGTAACAGAACCATAATAATATCTATGATATCAGATATGATTCACGAAGACTTTATATTTCCCTTTCATTTGTCAATACCATGTTAAAGCAGTGTTTTGGGTAAAATTCTTTCCTTCATCATTCGTGTTTTGACTTGTAATTATTCATATGATTACTTAGATCATGATTACTTAATTCCAGAATGTAAAACATGGTTTATATATCATATATATTCAATATATTAATCTATATAATCTATCGATAAATGGAAAGAAATACACCGTTCATGGAGATGGTATGCCGTACGTACGCATGAACACTGTTTTTGTTTCCTTATTGAATTGAATGGAAGTAAATGACACACACAAAAACACACACACACACATATATATAAATAAATCCAGTAGCATTATTATTTCATATATTTCATGATTAATTATTAAATATACTTTATAATAATTTTTTAATGGTTAACATGGAGAATAAATCTCATGGTATCGTGGAGACAGTAATCCGTACATACGCATGAGCGATGACATCATTCCCATAATTATTGAATGTAATTAGAGTGGATGATATAATATCTCATAAATAGAATAATGTTATAATAATAATATATAGTTATTATCTTCACCATTATACCCATCCAAGTAAGGTGGTGATGGAAAAATAGATTACACCACAACGTGGAGACGGTATTCCATATGTACGCACGCACGGTGATTTCGTTTTCCGTAGGATGGATAGAAGGTGAAATAAGATTGTTTCATATTTCTAATAAAATATCAATATATTATTTATACTGATGTTATTACTTTATAATTAAAAAAATAAATAATAGGAAGTATAAGAATAAACAAACGTGAAAGAATCAGTAGAAGCGATGACCTCTTCTTTGACGCACCTCCTTTGAACTTCCTCTTAAGGCACTAAAGTTGGTCTTTTAAGAAAACCAGGACCTCTAGTATGTTTCTAGGAAAGTGGAGAAGAGAAATGGATAGGGTTTGGTCAATCTTGAAGGCTCAAAATATTTTTAATAGGAGAGGGAGGAGGTACCCTTTTATAAGAGAGGAGAGGGGCACTTTTGGAAACCTCTAAAATATTAATTTATAATAAACTCAAACCCCACCTAAAAAACCTCAAAAATGACTATAATTCGAATATGAGATGATATAGGGTTATAATATCACCATCCAATAAAATTTATACATGTTGGAAATTTATTTTAAACCTTATCAACTTGATTTATCCTTATTTAATCTATTTAAATTTATTTTTTTTCATAATATTCTAAATTTTAAATTGTTATAACTAATAACTTATGTGTTGTAAATTTTCCATAATTGGATACTTTATAGAATTTTAGACCATATAAATTTCAATTAATAATTTATATAAAATTTTGTGATTTTTAAATAATTTAATAATATGTTATTTTTATAAAATAACAATAGTGTCAATTTTGTCACTAGTCATTTATTTGAATTTAAATAAAATCCACAGAGAGGATATATTGGAACCAAAATATTTAATAGATTCATAACATGTCATATATATCTATAAAATTCGTGGATCACATTAAATAGTTCATATAATATTTATTTTAATATTTTTAAAACCATTTAATTGATATTTCAATCAATAAAATAATTTATACATCCCTATTGTGTCATAATTAATGATAATTATTCAATCCCTAAAAATTCTAAATAAATTAAAATTATGTAGATAATTTTATTATATTTTTTTAGACTATTTATGTTTGACATTTTATGATTTTTATCACTAAAATAAAATTATTACACTTACAAGATAAAAGAGAGTGACATGTTGTCACTTTCTTTGGTTTAAATAATAATTACATCATTATCATGGTCAAAAGTCCATGAAATGAATCTATTCCGAGACTCTGGGGATATGGGTCAACTTTTATTTATCTAATAGAATTTTGGCAGGTGTTAGGGTAATTTTATAATATTACTTTTACCCTTAATAGCCTGATTTACCTTTAACTGTGGTAAATAAAATTTACCGTCGTTACTATTCATAATGCCTAAAAATAAAAAAATATCCTATTAACATAATTTGGAACAAATTATTCCAAATATGGAATCCATTTTTACAAATTCAAAACACATAATTTGCAGTATTTAATTTAAAATTAATTCTTCTGTTGACAAAATGGGTTTTAAAAGTTAAAACATTGCAAAAGATTGAAATGTTTTTACCTATGAATTCAATGTAAAATTAATGATAATGAAATAAATTACATTAAATGGTAAAAATATATTCTATTTATACTATAAAACCATTAATTATTATCATTTAAGCATATAAATTATCTTGATGAAAAAGATTTTTTTAATTAAAACATAGCGTGTTTTTACTATTCATTAAAATATGCAAGTTAACAGAAAAATATTAAAAATTTATCCAATGTAATTTTTATATAGTTATTGCAATGAATAATTTTATTTTGTCAAATTGAAATTATAAACGTGAAAAAAACTAGATTTAATGTGGGTGCACCATCAAAAGGAGGCAAAACTGCTTTTTTTCGAAAAATACGTATTTTACCTGAAAAATTTATTTTGTTCTAATACCGTGTTCTAGAATATGTTTAAGATGAATTATTATGTAATAAAATTAAAAATGTAGTGAATACTATTCATAACAGCTAGTTCATAACAATTTATCATTGTTTAGTGAAACTCGGTATTGCGTACAATACACACTATCGAGTAAGGTCGCTCTTGCATGAAACACAAGACAAGAATAGTGTTTGAGTATAATACAAGATAATACGGTGTTGAATATAACACAATTTAATCTTGGTGTAGCGTATAATGCAAGACATCATATAAATTAAAGATAATATTACTCATAAAATATCGGGGTGTTACATTCTACCCCCCTTAAAATGAATTTCGCCCTCGAAATTCGTCGGGGTTATAAATCATTTACTACTTGAAAGTTTCCTTCATAGAAACCCAAATCATAAAAAGGAATAATACAACTTAATTTTAAAAAGTAAAGTAAGAAACGTAATGGTTACCCAAATTAACTTACCCCTGAGTTTACACATAGAAGAACATTGGTGAAAACATGGATATATAAGAGAAATATAACCATAAAGTTCTGATAGAGAGTGGTGGAGAACATGGCTATGAAAAATACAACAATCACAAAGCCATAAATTTGGGATGATCTAAGGTAACATCTGATTCATCATATATGAGGGTACTAGGACAACATTTTGGTTTTCAAGATAATTTCCCTAAAATTAAAGAATTTTTGCATAAGGATAAATACTTACTTGATTTCAGTGTAATATCATCGTAGGTCATTCCATGAACAATTTCTACTTCATCTCTTATTTAAAGAAAGGAAGTTGAATTTTTCCTTTTTGAAATGTTAGCAGATCATGTGATAGAATAATAGGTTATTCTATCTGTCTCAAATAAAAAGTTAGCAATAGTTATTAAATATACATAAGTCCATCTGTGGTGAGATTAACTATATATGATCCCAAAATAGACTTATACTTCAAATATCAAACCTCTTAAAAAATTAAATCTAATTCCTACAAACCAGGGAATTCTTTTAGGCCAGTGGTAGGTGATAAAGGCATGTCGTACTTTGGTTGTGGGTTCAATTCCCACATCATTTTCCGACGCGACGGGTTATCACTTGTCCTACGGGTTGTCCTTTTTCTAAAACTACACTATTATAACATTGCTGAAATAATATCAAAATGTTGTAGACTTAAACAATACTATCTGATGTCCAACTTAATCAATTTCAATCTTTAAGCTTATCCAAAATACTTCTTTCCAATCTTATAGTATAATGAAAAAGATTACTAGAGTGGTCACCTACCAAGCATGTGAATACCATCATTTATCCCTTATATATCATAAGATATATCTTGTTGGTAACACTACAAAAATGTTAATAACTTAATCATGTATTCTCTTAAAACATGAATTACCATATAACCTTAGTGAAAACATGAATGCTGTCAAATGTTAACTCTTTCCACATACCAAAATACCAAATATTCTATATACTCAAATCATGATATCACTTTGTCCTTATATCAGTCATGAGATCATTAATAATATCCAACATATTATTTTCTCTTTATCCCTTCATTATGCGCATACCATATTCTTTTTAAAAATATTTCAATCACCTTTCATGGTTACCGGTACCATATAATTATTGAAAACAACAGTAAACCAATACATAGATATTCCAAAATTTCACAATAGTATGAATGAGATTTCACAACACTATTTTGGAATCCTATTACATATACACTTAATCATTCCACCAATTCGTTGTCATATTCAAAATCACCAGTAGTGATCACATGTGAATTACCTTTGTCCTTTTCCTTAAGAGGTTGTTGATGTCGATCATCATTAACCCTTGGATTAGGGAATTTGGTTAGCGTAATGTCCAATTTCCATGCACTTGTAGCATTGAAGTGTTGGTGGTGCGTTCTCTGTAGTCTTTTCACTATTCACATCATTAACTACCTTTTTCCCATTACCTCGACCCTCATCTACTCAATGAACTTCTTTTACACACTTAAAACATTTTCTAGTCCCTTTAAGACAATTCCCACTGCTTTTTTCCACACTTTGAGCATAACGAAACATTCGTCTTCTTTTCAGCATTGTTTTGAGATTTTTAATTGAACTCCATCTTTCGTTTCTTGTCAAAACCATGAGATGGATATGTAACACCAAATTCTAGTTCTACCTTGATAGAACAACACAAAATTTATTCATAGCTACTGAAGTCTCTTATAGATAATTCCCTTCAAAGACTTGGTTTTAAGCCACTGAAGAATCGATCAACTTCACTTTCAGGTTGGATGATCAAGCCAGATGCATACCTTGCAATCCTTGTAAACTTCGCCTCGTATATACCAACAGATTCATCATCTTTTTGCTTAAGCTAAAGGAACTACTTTTCCATCTTTGTTGGAAGAATACGAGGGAAGTACTTATTGAAAAACAAGGTCTTGAACTCGTCCCATTCCATGGATTCAATTTCATCTTGGGGCCATGTATTCTTAATTAGAGTCCACCACTGGTCTGCTTCACATTCTAAACAGTAAACAGCCAAAATGAGTTTTTCATGTTCCAAACAGTGAAGTATGGAAGATATCTTTTCAATAATAATGATCTATTGTTTAGCAAGAAGTTTATTAGAAGACCCACTCAAAGAAGGTGGACGTTGCCTCATAAAGGACTCAATAGAATATTGTTCCCTTTTCTGCTCATTTGGAAGTCCAGAATGATTCATAGCTTATGTAAGTATAACAACAAGATTTTTCACTCCATTTCCCATAACATTTAGTTGTTCAGGAGGAAAATCATTGGAATTTCCCAGTGCATTTATCATTAACGTAGTTCTTTCGGGTTCCAGCAATTTTCTAAAACCCAAAATGAATAGTTTCTGAGGCAAAAATCATAATTGGAAAACAACATAATAAAGGGGAGTACTTTCAATATCTAACATCTTAGGTTTAATCCTAGGTTACTCATGATCATTATCATAATTCTAGGACTGTAACCTATACTTATATTTTTCCTTAGGGACATCCCTAGACCTACCTTAGAAATATCTCCAAGGATCTCACTAAAGTTTTTGCATCCTAGTATCCAAAGGATAACTAAACCTTTCCTCTGATACCAACTGTAGAGGCCAAATCTTGAATTAAGTGGACATTACATTACTTTTGAGGAATACTTAATACATAACAAAAACAGACACCCAAGGACCATAATAGTTTAGTGTATTTGAAAACACAAAACATAATCTTCCAATCATGGTGAAAGATCTTCAACATCTCCCATAAAGATCTTCCCCTTTTGTTTTCTTACCTAAAACCATTATTTATATCATGGGGAATAGAAAACATAAAAAGGGGGAGAAAAAATCTCATTAAGGGTAAACATGGTGAACATTAAACAATCCATAAACATTTTAACATAAAAACATGAACATAAAATCTAAACATCAAAATCTTGAGTATTGACATAAAACATGGCAGTACATAAGGCATATATAATAAGGGAATATTTATCATTATAAAGTAGCATGGGGATAAAAAATGTAATTGTGTCAAACCATTAATCAGATGATATTATTTTCATAGTAGCTAAGGCATTGCTGCCAATACCATCATAGTGGCCAAAGTCTATTACTGAATCGGGTTTACATGTCATTCCAGCCCTATAATACTGAACCAAATTTACTTTCCGTTCCATCCATGTCTATCTCATGAGATATAAATCTTTACCCAATTAATTTGAGGGTGATATATGTCCCACCCATCTCATAGTTAAATCATTCCTTCGTGTGCCATAAAATAAACATAAATCATTCATCATAACCCAATGAATAAAATGGGTTTCATAAACATCATCCCATCATAAAATAATCCATATAAAACAAATGGATATCATTTCATCATAATAAGAATAAAACCATTTAAAAAATAGAGTCATTATACTTGAAACATAATCATAATAAACTATTTCATCTTAGATGGTAAATAGTTTTGATAAAACACTTGAAATGAATTCTTGAGGAAAATATCGTTTCTTCTTCAAAATCATTTTCTTTTCACAAAATTCCATGTAATTTTAAAATAAAAGGATTTTTTTGAAAATAATCATGAAATATTATACATGAAGCTTCATGAAAATAAGGCGTTATGAAACCGTAAAAATCCGTTCATGTCGTATAATTTAAAAAAACATTCTTCTCGTACTTTTGCCGGAAAAGTCAAAATGTACCTCGTATGTTAAACAAAAGAATGATTCCTTCTATACCTTGTGGAAAAATTCCAAAAAGAGTAAAAATGAATTTAAACAAACATGGAAGAATATTTATAGTTTTATGAAAACAGTTTGAGAGAACATGGACATGGATGAAAAACATAACCCCAGTAAATACTTACAAATAAATAATCTCAGATAAGAACGAGATTGGAATAATTATCCCTTACCTTTGGTCTAATTTCTTCTGTATGTGTTCGAAACTTCTGTATAGTGGGGTTAAATATATTATTAACTTGTAATATAACCATAATAATATTTATGATTTCATATATGATTCATTAAGACTTTATATTTCTCATTTATTTGTTAATACCATGTTAAAGTAGTGTTTTAGGTAAAATTGTTTCATTCATCGTAAGTGTTCTGACTTGTAATTATTCATATGATTACTTAAATCATGATTAATTAATTTCATAATGTAAACCATGGTTTATATATAATATATATTCAATATATTAATATATATAATCAATCTATAAATGGAATGAAATAAACCGTTCATGGAGACGGTATGTCGTACGTACGCATGAATACTGTTTTCATTTCCTTATTGAATTGAATGGAAGTAAGTAAAATATATATATATACCTAAATTAAGTAGCATTATTATGTAATATATTTCATGATTAGTTTTTATATATACTTCATAATCATTCTTGAATGGTTAACATGGATAATTAATTTCATTGCATCGTGGAGACGGTAATCCGTACGTACGCCCGAGCGATGATATCGTTCCCATAATTATTAAATGGAAATGGTGTGGATGATATAATATCTCATAATTATAATCATGTTATCATAAGCATATATAGTTATTATTTCCACCATTATACCCACCCATTTAAGGTGGTGATGAAAAAAAAGATTACACCACAATGTGGAGACGGTATTCCGTACATATGCACGCGCTGTGATTTTGTTTTCTGTAAGATAGATAGAAGGTGAAATAGGGTTGTTTCATATTTATAATTAAATATCAGTATATTATTTATACAGATGTTATTACTTTATAATGGAACAACTAAATAATCAGAAGTAGAAGAATAAAGAAACTTGAATGAATCGGTAGAAGAGATTACCTATTCTTCGACGCACCTCCTTCGAACTTCCTCTTAAGAAACTAAAGCTGGAATTTGAAGAAAAAAAGGACCTCTATTATGTTTATAGGGAAGTAGAGAAGAGAAATTGACTGGGTTTGGCTGAGATTTAAGGCTCAAAATATTGTGAATAGGAGAGGGAGGAGGTTCCCTTTTATAAGAGAGGAGATGGTCACTTTTGGAAACCTCAAAAATATTAATTTATAATAAACTAAAACCCCACCAAAAAAACCCCAAAATGACTAAAATTAGAATATGATATGAGATAGGGTTGTTATATCATCAGGAAATAAAATTTATACATGTTGGGAATTTATTTTAAGCCTTATCAACTTGATTTATCCTTATTTAATCTATTTAATTTTATTTGTGGTAATAATATTCTAAAATTTAAATTGTTATAAATAATTACTTATGTGTTTTAAATTGTACATAATTAGATACTTTATTACATTTTAGACCATTTAAATTTCAATTTATAATTTTTTAAAAAAATCATGATTTTTAATCAATTTAATAATATGTTATTTTAATAAAATAACAATAGTTCCAATTTTGTCACTAGTCATTTATTTGAATTTAAATAAAATCCACACAGAGGATATATTCAAAAAAATATATTTAATAGATTTATAACATTTCATATGTATCTAGAAAATTCGTTGATCACATTAAATAGTTCATATAATATTTATCTTAATATTTTTAAAACCATTTATTTGATACTTCAATCAATAATATAATTTATACACCACTATTGTTTCATCCTTAATGATAATTTTTTAATCCCTAAAAATTGTAAAAAAATTTAAATGATGTAGATAATTTTATTATTTTTCTGGAGACTATTTAGTTTCTATGTTTTATTATGTTTATCACTCAATTAAAATTATTATACTTATAAGATATAAGAGAGTGACATGTTGTCACTTTCTTTGGTTTTAATAATATTTACATCCCTTTCATGGTCAAAAGTAAATGAAATGAATCTATTCCTACCCATAGGTTATATGGGTTGACTTTTATTCATCCAATAGAATTTTTTCAGGTGTTAGGGTAATTTTATAATATTATTTTCCCCCTTAATTGCATGATTTACCTTTTACTGTGGTAAATAAAATTTACTGTAGTTACTATTCATAATGCCTAAAAATAAAAATTATACTATTAACATAATTTTCACCTACTGATTCCAAATATGGAATCCATTTTTTCAAATTTATAACATAGAAGTTGCAGTATTAAATTTAAAATTAATCCCACTGTTGAGAAAATGGGTTTTCAAAATTAAAACATTGCAAAAGATTGAAATGTTTTTACCTATGAATTCAATGTAAAATTAATGATAATTACATACATTATATTAAATGGTAAAAATATATTCTATTTAAACTTTAAAACCATTAAATATTATACTTTATATATATAAATTATCTTGATGAAAAAGTTGTTCTTAATTAAAATTTAACGTATTTTTACTATTCATTAAAATATGAAAGTTAACAGAAAAATATTAAAAATGTATACAAAGTAAAATTTTATATACTTATTGAAATGAGTAAGTTTATTTTTTCAAATTGAACTTATAAATGTGTCAAAAACTAGATTTAATGTTGGTACATCATCAAAAGGCAGCAAAACTGCATTTTTAAAAAAAATCTTATTTTACCTGAAAAAATTATTTTGTTCTCATAACATGTTCTAGAATATGTTTAAGATGAATTATTATGTAATAAAATTCAAAATGTAGTTAATACTATTCATAACGGCTAGTTCATAACAATATATCGTTGTTTAGGGAAACTCGGTATTGCGTACAACACACGCTACTGAGGAAGGTCCCTCTTGCATGCAACACAAGTCAAGAATAGTGTTTGCATATAATAAAAGCTAATACGGTGTTGCGTATAGCCAAGATAATCTTGGAGTAGTGCACAACACAAGACATAAAAGAAATTAAAAGTAATATTTCTCATAAAATCTCAGGGTGTTACATTGTCCTTGGTTTTCCTTAATGATTGACTCCAAAATATAATTATTAATATATGGTCATTTTCCTCAATACCATTTTAGTTATGTGAACCCATTATCATTATTAAGACTCCATGATAATTAATTGTTTTATCAACTATGAGCATAATGAAACTTTAGTGATGTTTTCATCTTAACTTTGAAAATATAATGTGTTTTTATGACTTATTATAGTTGCGGGATATTTTTAGTCATATACATAAATATAATTTATTTCATTATTTAAATGCTTGTTAACTTTATGAAAAAATTAAATAATTAACTATCCATGTCTAATAAAATAATTTTTTCATATTAATTGTTCTTATGAGATATCTTATTTTATCCTTTATAGGTTTGCTAATTACTTTATATAGAAATTTACATAAATAACTAACTATATATAAGAATATATATCTTGTACATTTTTTTCATTTAATTTAATAATTATTTTTAGATTATTTATTTTATCTTATCACCTTTAATTATCCAAATAAACTAGGCATCATATAAATAAATTAATGCACTGATAAAATAAAATGAAGGTTTTATATGTGTTAGGATTTAAAGGAGTCTAATAACACTTATTAGAAATAAATGGAATTATTTAATCCCTTATCTGAGGATATTAATTCTAGAAATTTATGAAAATGTGTAAATATATAGAAATGACGAACTTATGTAAATGTGTGTACCATACATTGAAAGAGAATATGATATATCTTTATCACCATATTCATTTAATGAAGATAAATAATTCAGAAAACATAATAATACCACCTCTATTGGTATCCAAAGTCTCATCTGAATCACTCAACTTTTATGAGAGATTATAAATTCTTCCATGGTTTGCTATAACCTAATAGTGAAATGGATGAAGAAGAGAGTGAGTTTTGGGTTTATGGAGTCTTGACTAAGAATAAAAATAACCACACCCACTTTCCATTATAGAAAAATAGGTTTTATGAAGACCTAGACGATGTTCCTCGACATTGAATGCATTAAATCATGAAATTCAGTGCATGAGTTAATTATTCATCTAATATATTTTTCATAAAAATAAGTGAAAATACCAAATGTTTCATATTATGAAACGGTTTTTGAAATGAAAGCTGGTATGAAAAAATAAATGATAAAATATATCTTTTTAATACTATCACATATTAACTAAAATAATATACCCTGACATGTAAATCATAATTTTCATGGAATATATGCATATCACACACACAAAAACATATGGATTTAAGTAATATCACCTTTAATATCTCACTTTCAATAAATCCTAAAAGACATTTTTCCATTTTACCTTATATTGAATCTTATAAAATTAATTTTGAAACTATATCCAAAACTCCTTTCAGATAACTTCTAATTTTTTTTGGAAATATTTCATCAACTTCAACATGTATCACATCATATGAACTAAATTTTGAATATAGATTCAAAAAAGAAATGTTTAAATTAGAAGGAAATATTAGAGAAACTCTCTGAGTCAAAACTCAATCCCTACTCAATGAATGAAAAAATTTGACCCTACAGTTTTTTACAGTGTTGATAATAAAAATCAATCTTTAGGTCTATAGAAGTTCGAAAATAGCGACCTTGAGTAAAGAATCAATGCTACTAAATCTATAAAGAGGTCCCACATGATTTTCATCAAACAAATGTATCTATATAACAATGTCCACTAGTCAACATCTTATGAAAACATGAATTGTCATATTTTCCCTTTTTATGAGACATCGAGTGACATGGGATAAGAAATCAATAAATCCTATATATCCAACTCATCTTTTATCAATTCTAAGAGTATAGAATGACCTGATCGATGAATACATCACATTTAATTCACTATTATAGAAACTCACATCACGTTTACCATATTAGGATAGATATATAGTATCTGGGTGAAGCCGTACACTCAAAAAATCTATCTTAATCAAGGGACTTGATCTCATATTCATTATAAGAGAGGATAAATCATATCTTCGTTAATCTCCAATTAACGACATGATCAACAACATACCTAACCAGACCTTGATTAGGTAAGTTGATATGTTGACTTGTGTAAGTAGGGTATCAATGTATAAAGGTTCGCATGATAGGAATCTATCTAACATCAGGTAGCAGGGAATAAAATATGATCCACACACCTCTAGTATACCTAGGACATCTGTATGACACTCTATGTGGTACACTTAGAAGTACATTCATCACACCCAATGAATACTATTCATTATGTTGTGCCTCATGAGAACATTACGTATCTAAATACAAGAATCCTACTCACATCAACCTTAAAATTTTCCCATAACCTATAATACTCCATGATATACATCAGTTAGGGATAAAATAAAAGTTTTACTTTGAGAGGTTAATTATCATAACACTTTATGTAATTTATATATACACACACATTTATGTAGCCAACATGAAATAATTATAATATAGAGGTTATATTTCAATTTTAATACATTCTAATACTCTTCAAATTTAATAATATTTAAGAAAGTCAACTTAAGAACTAGTTTGACATATCCTATATGATAAACTCCCAGACCATCCTTATGTCTTCTAAACATTAAGGGTTTTATTAACACATTACATTTTATGTAATATATGTTAAATCTCTATGTGACCATTTGATAAAATCCTCACAACTAAAAATTTGTCCATAAAAAATTCCAGTAAAATGGATTTATCAGTGATATAGAAGGACTGATAATGCGAGTGATATTGAAGGGTCACCTTCAATGGTAGTCACAAAAAGTACTTATAAAGGGGGCCATTATCAGCATTTTTTAGTGCTGATAATGGTGGAAATAATAATTTTTGGACCCATTCTCGCCCCAAATCTTATCAGCACTTCCCACCCCCTTTATTAGTTCTTTTTATCGACTCATCTGGTCACTTCCCCCCACCTCATTATCATTTCATTACACAATTCTAGCTTCCTACGTGCTCCCCTACCTCCAGTGAGTTTTGATATTAAGACCTCCAACTCATATGCCAATGCCTTTTCCACTATCCTATATTGTTTTTCTTTACAATTTCTAGATTATATATATATATATATTTCATTACATTTTTATCCATATATGTATATATATATATATATTAAAATACATATATAAAATATGTTTTCGTGTGTGTGTGTGTATGTGTTTATAAAAACAATCAAACAAACACACACACACACACACATATATATATATATTATTGTGCATCTATAAATATAATTATACTTTTTTTATTTATTTACATGTATTATATACTAATACTTATGTAAAAATATTAGAGTATATAGATAAATAAATATCCATTTATCAATACAAATATATATATATATATATATTATATACATTAATTTTATAGTTATATAAATATTCATATATTTGTGTTTTAAGTAAAATATATATTATTTTTATTTAGAGAAGGTTTATATATTGAGATTTATATTTTATATATAAATATTTTTATATATTTATTTATTTAATTAAATTTTTATTTGTCACTATATACAAAACATGTATATATTTTAAAATTTTTGATTATTAATAACGGTACAATATGAAAAGAATAAAACTTCAAAACCATAATTTCAATAAGAATGTAATATATGGTAATAAATTTAGTCTCCATCATAAAAACACAATAAGAACCCCTTAAACAAGGCTGAAATTCCATTCAATGTTAAAATATTAGGATACCTAAATAAGAAATTAGTTTATAGGTCTTCTAGTCCTTTTTTAGGATACAACACTGTTAAAATGGATTCCCACTAATCACTGGTGCATAAATATCATCACAATATTTGATTTGATCTGTGGTAGAGCTCAAATGGACACCCAGATCGAAATTTATTGCCGTTTGAAGTTCCAGTGAGATTTTTAACTTATTTCATAGCATTTGTTTTGATTTTTTCTATCTTTAAATTGTTATTAAATGAACTTTAGTCAATAATAATTAGAAAGTTATTAAATAATATTATTTTTTAATTTTTTTGTAATCCATTTTTTACTAAATATCTTTTATATTAACTATGAAATATTATATCCTTATATAAATTATATTTAATAAACATACATATATATATCAATAAAAGTTTATTTTTATTTTAATATATTATTTTTAATGATATTAATTTTTTATGAAATTTACCCTTTATTAGTGCTAGTAAAAAAGTGATGATAAAGACCCTCCTTTATCAGCCATTTTTACTAGCATTGATAAACGTCCCCCTTTATCATTTTTTTCTAGCACTAATAAAGCCCCTACATTATTAATATTTTTTTACTATAGATGATAAAGGTAATCCCTTAATCCGATAATTTTTACTAGTGATAATAAAGGTCCCCCTTTATCAGTACTTTTTTATCTACGTCGATAAAGGGCCCCCTTTATCAGTGTTTTTTTATTAGCACTGATAAAGGGCCCCATTTATTAGTGATTCTTTTCATGTTGATAAAGACCCACCTTTATCAGTACTTATAAATCCAAGTAATATTAAAATCTTGTTTTGAATTAATGCATCCCATGGACTCTTTATTGAGAAACATCTATTAAGTAAACTAGTTTGAATAATTGTGAGACTTAAGAATCATATTCACAACTGTTCAACTTTTTGAACATATTGACACTTCTTAACTTCTCAACATCAAATGTTAAAATATAAACTTTTTTATCTACTTATAACTTTTTCTAAGTTCATCATCATTATCCTTGTAACCCTGTTTTATTAAAATTTTCCTTGAAATATTATAACTACATAAATTATTTTTTACCAGTCCTTCTAAACTCTTTTAGGATAAAGAGAAAGTCACTATATTATAGTAAAGAATATAAATATTTAAATTTATCATTACCTATATATGCTAAAATATTTTATTAAATTGATTTTAAATTGATTTTTATTTTGACTGGTATAATGTTTCAAGAAATAGTGTTTTTCATTTTTTTTAAGATAAATAAATAAAACTATTGATATTTTTATTTATGGGAACATATCCTAAACTATTTTATGATATTGAGTGAAAAAAATTTATCATAATCTGGTATAATAGTGATATCCACTATCTAAATTGTAACTAAATGTAACACATTACATTTCTCTTTAACATCACATATCCGTTACTATTTTAGGATATTAAATGAAAAAAGTTAAACTTAAGATTGGTTTTATACTATATCTATTATTATAGAACCCCTATATATACAAAAATACTCCATGTATCCTCCAAGAAACTATTCATTTTAGAATATCTTGTTATGCTACAAAAACCCTTTTGTGTTAAGAAATGACATTTACTTCCATTTAGTAGGAAAATTTTACAAATAAACTATTTTTTCTCTATTATATATAGTTTTTTATATATTTGAGACATATTAATTTGAAAATTGTATTTTAATAAAATATATCAATGATAGAAAAAAGGGACGCATTCAAACATATTTAAAAAAATATTTGGATAAACACTTTTATCTTGGAAAAACACTTTTTTTCTATATCTTCTTCTTTGATAAAGTAATAACAACTAATTAATCATAAACCATGTGTTTATATTTAGTCATATAATATTTTTCATAATAATTCTTTTTTTGTCGAAAATCCTCTCTCATAATATAATAGATATGAAATGAAGATATAATTTTTTTAATAATATTTATCTGAGTTTGAAACTATCATTTAAATTAATATGTATCAAGTCTTTGATTCATGAATGTAAACTCCAAGATCAAAAAATTATTCCTTTGATTTTAAACTCTTGTATATTTAAATATTTCTTCAAATATACATTATCTATCATATAACTTTATAAACATAAAAATTAATTTCTGAAACATCCATACATTACATGGAAATTCAATGGATTTTCCCATACTCTTTTAGATATATCATGGATAATACAATCAAATTGAATTATTAATCTTCTTTACTAGGTTTCAATGATCTTTATTAGATTCATGAGGGAACATTATTAAACTTTTTCAACCAAATTTTATTCTTATAGTTTTAACTTTTTCTTTCTTATACTGTCAATATAATACTATAGAATATAGATATCATATGATTAGTTCATAAATTTTCCCAGAACTTCCAGAATATTAGGTAAAAATTCATTTAATATTTTCTAAACATTTCCATATATGATAATAATAAAAATTTCTTATTATAACAAGCCTTTAAATCCTTAAATGAATCACTCAATGCTTTATAAGCAACTTGATTCACTTTTTTAATAGTTTCAACATTTCGTTATTGAAGAAGGAACTTTTTTGACACATAAAAATTTCATTACTAAATTTTCTTAAATGACCAATATAGCTTATGAAATTTTCTTAAATTACCATTATTAGGATTAACTTATATTAATCATACCCTTAAAAGGATTTATCTCAATGATTAGTTTCATGATGATGATTAATATATTTATAAAATAATCTTTTATTGAATTAGTATCATATATTATTAACCATTGAATAAAAGATTTTATTAAATGGATTACCACTAAAATAATCATGCCATATATTATATCCATTTAGTGAATCAAGGTCCATATTTCACTAGGTAATGAGTCTTCTTGGGTGTTCCTCCCACCACATAATTATTTAGGTATGATATAATCCCAATCATAGAATATATGATTATTGGATAGTTTTTTAGATAACACATAGTCCAATCCATCATATGAATAAGATAAACTTCATTCCTTTGGTATCCTTTATATGGGTTTCCCAACTAAGTGTAACCTAATAAAAATGTAAAAAAAATATTAACAAAAGACAACCTAGGGGCACCCTACATTGGAAGAACCTACCCAAGGATGATCCAGTGTCCCCACTTACTTTATTTCCTTATAGAAGAAAATTTAGGGACACACTACATTGGTAAAACCTATCTAGTTGGATGATAAATGTCTTGACTAGTGCCACTTTTAAGGAATATCACACTTAGTATTTGAAGGATATTTTAATCTCACTGTCTTATCTATTGTTATTCCCTTTTATGTATGAATGATTTTAGTAATTTAGTTTGAATCTTATTCCCTACACCAAATTAACTTTTTCAAACCATATTGATGTTTAACTCTTTATAAAACCATAAGTTTGTTTCACTTACCAAAAAATATAACTCAAACATATTCATACATATTGAAATTCATCAAACGCATAAGGTACATGAAATATACATTTAAAGAAATAATTTTACCATTAGTAGTAATCTTGGAGTGATAGATATCCAACTCAATTGACCATCCCAGAGAAGGAATAATCCTATAGTTAGGTAGGTAGTCTAACACCATGTCCCTTTATCTAGGGTTACTTAAATAAATAAAGAATAAACATAACCCTAACTCTAACACCTAATATATAAAAACTATATTCAAAAACCAAATTCAAGATAATAAAATCAATTATGAACTGAGGTTAAGATAGGTAAAAAATTAAATTCATTATGATATAAATCCTTTCATATAATTTAAGGTTCAATCCTAGAGTCATTTTAACATTTTTAAACCAAATCATACATAATATCACCCTTTCATTAAAAAGTTAATAAACATGAACAAATCGGGGAATAACATTTAAATAATTTAACAATTAAATTTTTTAAACATGGGATAAGTATTTACAAACAATTAATAAATAATATATATTTATAAAACCATTTATAATTTATAGCTTTAACATTATATAAAATCCTTAATAATGATTATAAACATTTTATATTCATTTAAATATGAACTCTTTCATATTTATCATTATATGGAATCTAAATATTAAATATATGATATTATATGAATTATAAACTATTTATGATTCTATTTTGATTATTTAAAAATTTAAGATATTCTAAATATCATATACTTAATCATTATTTTAAAATTGATCATATCAATCATCAAAAATACTTTTAATGTGCCTTAAATAATATCCAACTATGAGCAGTTTAATTTTAATAGTTTCAAATTAATTAATTATGATTAATTCATAAATTAACTATAATAATTTTATAATATGGCCTTAATTATAAATTTTTAACACATTATAAATTATCAGTTATGATTTATAATAAAACCTTTTATTTATATATCATAAGTCAGACCATATAATCTGTTTAAAAGGTATTTAAATTTTAATAATTAAAATTTGGGAATAAAATTTTTCATAAAAGTTTAATTAGTTATAACAAATTTTTAATTAATTAATTTATAAACCTATAAAAATATTTAATATTTGAAAATAACTTTTATAATGATTTACGAAAATTTCCTAAATTAGTAAAACCCTTTAATATGTTAAAAAACATTCATAACAAAATTTCTATTTACCCTTGTGTAGGAACTCATTCCCATGTAAAGGAAAGATTTCTTACCCTTATAGGGACACTATGTTTAAGGGTAAACTAATTATGGAACCCTTATATAAAGGTATGATAGTCCTTACCTTTATGATTCTTAAAAATGAAGCACTACATAAGGGTACTCTCAATATAGAGTGCATGTGTGTAGATAACCTATTCCTTACCTTTATGGAAGCCCTCAAAACTCACCATTAAATTTTTGTAACCTCCTTTACATTAGGGTAATCCCTTGGTTACCTATTCACACCCTTGTCTCATATAATGGTAATTGGTTAATTATGTTTACATAGCCTTAAGAAAATACCGATTACCACTACTGGAAAACAGAGTTTTCCCAACAATTATATCCCAACGGTTTACTAAACCGTTGGGAATAGCCATCTATACCAATGGTTTCTGATAACCGTTGGTATAGATGGTTTTTTGGAAGCTTTTACCAACGGTTCATCATAACAGTTGGTATAGGGGTGTTTTTACCAACGGTTCAATGAGAACCGTTGGGAAAAGTGGGATTTCGGTGACCTTTTACCAACGGTTCTCATTGAACCGTTGGTATAGGTTTGGGATGGAGTTATATACCAACGGTTTTTAAAAACCGTTGGGAAAACTTTCCCCCAAATTGGCAGTAGCTGATCCTCTCCCCCATTCGCGATCTAGAGCCCTAAACCGGAGCACTTGGGCGATTTTGGAGGCGATTTTGGAGGTGCTTTAGGTTCTCTTCCTCCATCCCATCCAAGGATGAGGTATTTTCTTAGTTTTTAGTTTCGATTTTGATGTGGGATGAGACCAATTTCTATTCTCATATTCCATCCGAATTTCTGTTCCAGCCCAATTTATGTTTCCGTTCTTTATTTACATTCCATTCATATTCCGCCCATATAGATTTCATTAGACAGTTGTCTAATTTTTTGATGTGCCTTTCATGTTTCATTACCAAGAAATTTTTATTATATGTTATAAAATTCAATCACATGTTTAGTTTTAACATTCATTGTTACTTTATTATCTTGTTTTAATAATTTATATTAATATTCTTTTCATATATTCCATTGTTGAGTGTTTTTACTTGTGAAATAGAATTCCAAGATCATTTTACTTCATTGTGATTATTTAGATTTCAAAGTGTTTTATTTTTCATGTTAAATTTATTAAAAAGTATTGGGGAATAATTAAAGTTATTAGATTCCAATTTCCATGCTTCTATGCTTGTTATAAATTAAATGAATTATGATGGTTGTAATTAAATGAAATTCAATGTTCAATTTTTATCATGTATGGGTGATTAATAAATTAGAATGTGATGAACCATATAAATGAACCATTGTTGATGCACATTATATACCAAAAGGTTATTGAATAAAATTTATTCTTGTGAATTTCGTTACATCATAGATAAAAATGGTTGTGGTTATATGAGAGATACCTCCTATGGTTCTTTGATCATTGTTTTATGGAGAATGAATGGTTTAGGTCCGGTATTAATAGTAGCTTCATGTGAGGCCATTTTAGTATAAGGGGGAAACGAGATTATGATCTACAAGGGGGTGATTGAGTTGGTAGAGACCAAACATTGTTTGTTCCTTGTGTTCAAGAACCATAACTAGAGGGTTCCAATTAGGTGGTCATCAGTAAAGACGTAGGTAATATTTCCAAGTCCTGTTTCATGAAGTTGAATATGTGGTGCTATAGTGGTTTTGGATTGTTTGAGGTACTCTTAGGGTATTATAAACCCTCATTTGATCCATATTCATTTAAATTGATTTAATATCATTTTTTTCACACACACCATTATATCCTCTCAAACTATATTTAGAGTGTATTTTCATTCGTATAGTGTTAAATATTTTAGTAAATGTCCATACTAGCTTCTTTTATGTGTTCTAGGGGTTTAGACTAATGACAGGGCTGCATGATTATTGTGGGGGTATTCTTTTCATATAAATATACATATACACCCCGACCCCCTTGGACAACCTGACCACCCCCACGGACAACCCGCCCACCTGGACACCCCGACCCCCCTAGACAGCCCCCACCCCCTAGACACCTCCGACCCCCCAGAGGGCCCCACCACCCCCTAGACACCCCGCACCCGCCTGGACACACCACACCCCCCTTGGATAGTCCCGCCACTCCCATGATCCTCATCCTACTCCTCATCCTGATCTACTTGAAGAAGTTAAAGTATAAAACTCATATACTCCCAACAATACCCTTAAGGATTATGTATTCCTTGATCCACTTCTAATATCTTACTGGTCAATCCTTGAATATATGCATTAGAAATTTTGTATCTTATTTTCTTATATACACTATATTTTTTTTGTATTTCTTAATATGATTCTCATATAGAGTAATGTGTCAGTTATGCTTTTATATAGAGTAAACAATTGTCATTTACGTAAATATTTTTTTGATTAAACTTTAATATTATTGAATTTCTTTGAAATGACTTATTGTGATTTTTTTATAGAATGGATAGAAGTTGGATGTATGAAACTGATCAGATTTCAACCGATTTTCAAAATAATTTGAAAAGCTTTATAGATTTTTCATTTGACAAGGCTTAAGATAGTGGTCGCATACACTGCCCATGTTTTAATTTTGTTGGAAGACCTTTGTTGGGCCGTAAAGCAGTTAGCTATCATATAACCAAATATGGTTTCTAAACAAACTATTATGTGTGGTATCACAATGGAGAGAAAATGGAATCTAAAAATGTTGATGATCCAAATGATATGACTGAATTGGAGAGTTTGATATATGATCGGTTTCTATTTATTCGACATCATGAGAAGGAAAGGATGTCCAGCCAACAATATTTCGATCCAAGAACACATGATGTGTCCAATGAAAATGATGATGTTGATAGGGTGAAAAAATTGAATGATGCTGCGATGACTCCAGTATATCGGCAATGTGATAAAATGAAAAAGTTGGAATTTTTAATCCGATTGTTTCATGGGAAAACTATGTATGGGATTTCAAATACTGCAATTGATTACATTCTTACCTTCTTGAAGGAATTACTTCCAGATGATGTAGATATTCCATCAAACCACTATATGTCATGGAAGTTGGTTGATGAACTTGGATTCTCAAAAAAAAATTCATGCTTTCCCGAATGATTGCAGCTTATTTTGGGAGGAAAATGCTGAAATAAATGATTTTATAAAATGCGGAACCTCCCAATGGAAGCCAAAAGATGATGGAACACCATCTCGTGTGCCACAAAAAGTAACGTGGAACTTTCCATTGATCCCCAGATTACAGAACCTTTTTATGTCTGATGAAATATCCGTAAAAATGCGATGGCATGACACCGAGAGAAAAAAAATAATGAAGATTTTTTTCACCCTGCAGATGGATTTGCATGGAAGAGATTTGATGCTCGATATCCTGAATTTGTAGCCGACGTGCGTAATGTGAGACTAGGTCTTTCATGTGACGGTTTTAGTCCATTTGGGCAGATGCTTACTTCACATAGCACATGGCCGGTTTTCATACACATTTATAACCTTCCCCCTTGGTTGTGTATGAAAAAGCCATACACTTTCTTGAGTATACTGATATGTGGCCCTTGTAATCCCGACAATGATATATATATATACATGAAACCTTTAATAAAAGAGTTGAAACTTCTTTGGGATGTGGGTGTGCCCACATACGATGCATATTCGAAAGACATATTTCAGATGCGTGCTGCACTTATGTGGACTATCAATGATTTTCTTGCTTATGCAATGATGTATGGATGGAGAAAAAAAGGAAAATTGTCATCTCCTGTTTGTATGAAGAATACTCGATCAAGAAGACTGAAATATCGTCGTAGTTTTAGTTTTATGGGACATCGACGATTCTTTCCAATGAACCATCCATATAGAAACAATCATCGAAGATTTGACAATACCATGGAGAATGACGATCCACCTCAGCGTATGTCTGAAACTGATGTTATTAATGAATTGAAAGATTTCAGTTATTCATTTGGGAAGAGTGTAATGAAATCTAGAAAGAGGAAAAATGATTCCAATGATACCTGTTACAATTGGAAGAAGAAGAGTATATTCTTTGAGTTGTCATATTGGTCAACCAACTTGTTACGTCATTGCTTAGACATAATGCACATTGAAAAGAATATATGTGAAATGTTTCTTTCGATTCTTCTAAATGTCAAGGGGAAGACAAAAGATGATTTACAATCTCGGCGCGACTTGGTAGATTGGGGGATCAGACCAGAATTGCATCCTGTCTGTATCAGTGAAAATAAATGGCAAGTTCCATGTGCTTCTTATGTGATGAATCCTGCTGAAAAAAATCAATTTCTGGAAGTGCTAGAGACTATTAAAGTTCCTGATGGCTATTCAAGCAATATATCAAAACGGATCAACAGAAAAGAGTTGAAGTTGAAATCTTTGAAGACTCATGATTATCACGTCCTTTTGAATGAGTTGATTCCAATAGCAATCCGTCATCTCTTGTCCAATAATGTTAGAGTCTCAGTTATTCGGTTGTGCTATTTTTTTATAGATCTTTGTGCTAAGAGGTTGTCCAAATCCCTCATGCAAAAATTGTTGGCAGAGACACCATTAATTTTGTGTGAGTTAAAGAAAATATTCCCTCCATCATTTTTACATGCATGTTGCATCTGACTGTCCATCATCAGACCAAAATACTTCTTGGAGGACCCGTTGCTTTCAGTTGGATGTATCCAACTGAAAGAAACATGTGCACATTGAAATCATATGTTCGGAATAGGAATTATCCCGAAGGTTCTATTGTGAACGGTTACTTGGCTCAAGAATGTATGGATTTATTCTCAATGTATTTGTCTGATCATACTACGAGAATAAACAGACCATTGAAAAATGAAGAAGAACAGTATGAGAAAATTGAACGCAGTTTTCCATCACTTCCTCAAACAGGAGGAATTCCGGGATCATATACATTGACAACATTAAGCCTTGAAGAGCGAGAGATGGCACATCGCACAGTGTTGTTCAATTGTGATTTGTTCGATGAGTATATCAATTAAGTTAATTGTACATGTATCTCTTATCTTATCTCTTGTAATTTTAAATATTTGTTAAACTATTATTATTGTTATCTACAGGTAACATAAAGAATTGATATATAGAAAGCATCGTTCTTTATCTTTGAGAAAGAAGGAGACTTTGCATAGCAAAGGGTTTTCTTCTTGGTTGAAATTGAAGGTAAAAATATTTCTGTAATAACTAAATAAAAATAATATTTAATTAAGTTTACTATTTGTTTATATTTTAGGTATCGAGTTTTCCTACAGACTCTATTTCTGAGGAAATAAGAGCATTGGATTTTGGTTTTAATACCATGGTTCATGCTTGTAAATCACTTGTGATCAATGGATAAAAATTTATTATCACTGAACGAGCAAGAAACATGAGAACATAGCATAATAGTGTTATGCTAACTGCCACAATAGACTATTATGCCAGTTCATCGGACACTAGACCTCGTTCTGAAAATGTTGCTTATTATGGTGTCGTGGAGAAAATAATAATTTTGGATTATTACTCGCATGGTTGAGTCACGATGATGAAATGTCAATGGTTTGATTCAATGACGAGGCAAGGCACCTTTATTGATGATTGTGGATTTCGAGTTATTGACATGAATCACACTCTTTCCACCGATGAACCATATGTATTGGCATCAATGGTGAAACAAGTTTTTTATGTCAAAGATCATCGTCATCCTAAATTCGATGTAATTCTTGAAGTAAATCCCAGACATGTTTTTGATGATGGTGATGATGAAGTTGTCAATATCCCTACTGCAATTGGAAGCAATCCGTTTATTACTTATGATGACCCCAAAATGAATATTGAAGGACATATCCCTCGAGCAAAATTGTTTTGCTCGAGTAGAAGAAAAAAAGATGGAACTGCGGTAAATGAACTGACCTAAGAGAAGATTGTAAGTTTTAATTTGTTTATTTCAAATTTCAATATTTAATTTGAAATTTAATAATCTATTAATATTTTTTACAGGCTGCTTTAGAGGCTCTTGATGCCCAGGAGCCTGAGAATTTTGGGCCACACGATCATTTATATCAGGTTTTGGAAGATGAGCACTCTGGTCGAGTACGCTGCCGACCTGGTAAGAATATAGTCCCGATGAGGTATTGGTCGTCTCCAGGTATCCATTCTAGTACCACCGAGTTGGAAAAGGTCAAGGAGCGTGCAAGACAGTTTGATAAAAGGGTCACAGAGTTGGAAGTACAAGTTCAAATAAGAGATAGAGAATTTATGAAACTGATGAAAGCATTATCTTCATCACTTCCACCAGAGGCTAGTGCGGCTTGTCAGACATTTATGTCGTCGATGGGTGAATCATCCAATGCACCAGGCGGCAGATCTAGTGGCGATCGAGATGATGAAGTTCTTGGTGATGAAGAGGATGCTGAAGAGGAAGAGGGATAGGATGATGATGTGGACGAGGGTGAGGATGGGGCCGAGGGTGAGGATGGGGACGAGGGCGAGGATGATGCCGAGGACGAGGATGAGGCCGACGATGAGTATGGGGACGATGACGAGGACGACGATGAGGACAGAGATGGCGGCGAGGATGGGGCTGATGATGATAGTGGTGATGGTGATGGTGATCAGAGGCAGATTGATCCATTACATTTTTGAATTCTGTATAACTCTTTATTTTTGAACATGGTTTTCCACTTTGGGGTTTTCCTCTGCTTCATAGGGACGTTGCATTCAGATTCTGTTTTTTGCACTTGATTCTTATTGAATGATTAGTCTACTACCTAGACCTTTAGTATTCCTTGGTACTATGATACTCATTTTTCTATTTTTTACTTAGCTTTCTTAGTTAGCCATGTATTTCATGTTTATGCATGTGGAAAATGATATGGAAAATGTGCTTTGAAGTAGTGGCCGGCACCACTCAAAGTGTCTAACTTTTATTTGAAATGGACAGGATTTTAAGTGAAAACAACAACTGGCATACGGCAAACAGACCAAACGCATTCGGATTCTGTTTAAACTATAGGAAAAAGATCCATGGGTCATATGTGACGTGTAAGAGTCAACCCCGCCTCAATCCGAGGGCCAGTGTGGCTGGTACCACTCAAAGTGTCTTTCTTTTGTTTAAAATGGATGCGCTTTTAAGTAAAAAAACCAAATACGTAAAATGGACCAAACACATTCAGATACTGTTGATACTTTAGGAAATGTATCCATGGGTCATATGTGACGTGTACGAGTCAACCCCGCCTCAATCCGAGGCGCGGTGTGGCCGACACCACTCAAAGTGTCTAACTTTTATTTCAAATGGACAGGATTTTAAGTGAAAACAACAACTGGCATACAGAAAATAGACCAAACGCATTCGGATTCTGTTTAAATTATAGGAAAATGATCCATGGGTCATATGTGACGTGTACGAGGCAACCCCGCCTCAATCCGAGGGCCGGTGTGGCCGGTACCACTCAAAGTGTCTTTCTTTTGTTTAAAATGGATGCGCTTTTAAGTAAAAAAACCACATACGGAAAATGAACCAAATTCATTCGGATACTATTGATACTTTAGGACATGTATACATGGGTCATATGTGACGTGAACAAGTCAACCCCGCCTCAATCCGAGGCGCGGTGTGGCTGGCACCACTCAAAGTGTCTAACTTTTATTTGAAATGGACAGGATTTTAAGTGAAAACAACAACTGACATACGGAAAATAGACCAAACTCATTAGGATTTTGTTTAAACTATAGTAAAATTATACATGGGTCATATGTGATGTGTACGAGTCAATCCCGCCTCAATCCGAGGGCCTATGTGGCCGGTACAACTCAAAGTGTCTTTCTTTTGTTTAAAATAGATGTGCTTTTAAGTAAAAAAAACCACATACGGAAAATAGACAAAAGCATTCGGATACTATTGATACTTTAGTACATGTATCCATGGGTCATATGTGACGTGTACGAGTCAACCTCGCCTCAATATGAGGCACGGTGTGGCCGACACCACTCAAAGTGTCTAACTTTTATTTGAAATGGACAGGATTTTAAGTGAAAACAACAACTGGCATACGGAAAACAGACCAAACGAATTAGGATTCTGTTTAAACTACAGTAAAACGATCCATTGGTCATATGTTATGTGTACGAGTCAACCCCGCCTCAATCCGAGGGTCGGTGTGGCCGGTACCACTCAAAGTGTCTTTCTTTTGTTTAAAATGGATGCGCTTTTAAGTAAAAAAACCACATACGGAAAACGAACCAAACACATTCAGATACAGTTTATACTTTAGGACATGTATCCATGGGTCATTTGTGGCGTGTAGGAGTCAACCCCGCCTCAATCCGAGGCGCGGTGTGGCCGGTACCACTCAAAGTGTCTAACTTTTATTTGAAATGGACATGATTTTAAGTGAAAACAACAACTGAGATACGGAAAACCAACCAAAGGCATTCGGATACTGTTGATACTTTAGGAAATGTTTCCATGGGTCATATGTGACGTGTACGAGTCAACTCCGCCTCAATCCGAGGGCCGGTGTGGCTGGGACCACTCAAAGTGTCTTTCTTTTGTTTAAAATGGATGCGCATTTAAGTAAAAAAAACCACATACGAAAAACTAACCAAATGCACTCGGATACTATAGATAATTTAGGAAATGTATCCATGGGTCATTTTTGACGTGTAAGAGTCAACCACGCCTCAATCCGAGGCACGGTGTGGCCGACACCACTCAAAGTGTCTAACTTTCTTTGAAATGGACAACAGTTTAAGTTAAAACAACAACTGACATACGGAAAACTGACCAAACGCATTCAGATTCTGTTGAAACTGTAGGAAAACGATCCATGGGTCATATGTGACGTGTACGAGTCAACCCTGCCACAATCTGTGGGCTGGTGTGGCCAGTACCACTCAAAGTGTCTTTCTTTTGTTTAAAATGGATGCGCTTCTAAGTAAAAAAAAAGCACACATGGAAAACTGACCAAACACACTCGGATATTGATGATACTCTAGGAAATGTATCCATGGGTAATTTGTGACGTGTATGAGTCAACCCCGCCTCAATCCGAGGCACGGTGTGGTCGGCACCACTCAAAATGTCCTACTTTTCTTTGAAATGGACAACAATTTAAGTTAAAATAACAACTGACCTACGGAAAACCGACCAAACGCATTCGGATTCTGTTGAAACTGTAGGAAAACGATCCATGGGTCATATGTGACGTGTACAAGTCAACCCCGCCTCAATTCGAGGCGCAGTGTGGCCAGTACCACTCAAAGTGTCTAACTTTTCTTTGAAATGGACAACAGTTTAAGCTAAAACAACAACTGACATACGGAAAACCAACCAAATGAATTCGGATTCTATTGAAACTATAGGAAAATGATCCATGGGTCATATGTGACGTGTACGAGTCAACCCCGCCTCAATCCGAGGCCCGGTGTGGCCGGTACCACTCAAAGTGTCTTTCTTTTGTTTAAAATGGATGCGCTTTTAAGTAAAAAAACGACATACGGAAAATCAACCAAACACTTTTGGATTCTGTTGAAACTTTAGGAAAATGATTTATGGGTCATTTTTGACGTGTACGAGTCAACCCCACCTCAATAAGAGGCGCATTGTGGCCGACACCACTCAAAGTGTCTAACTTTTATTTGAAATGGACATGATTTTAATTGAAAACAACAACTGGCATACGGAAAACTGACAAAACGCATTCATATTCTATTGAAACTTTAGGAAAAAGATCCATGGATCATATGTGACGTGTAAGAGTCAACCCGCCTCAATCTGAGGGTCGGTGTGGCCAGGACCACTCAATGTTTGTCAATTTTCTTTGAAATGGACAACGGTTTAAGTTAAAACAACTGGCATACGGAAAATGGACCAAAGGTATTCAGATACTATTGATACTTTAGGAAATGTATCCATGGGTCATATGTGATGTGTACGAGTCAACCCCGCCTCAATCTGAGGGCCGGTGTGGCCAGGACCACTCAAAGTGTCTTTCTTTTGTTTAAAATGGATGCGCTTTTAAGTAAAAAAACCACATACAGAAAACTGACCAAATGCAGTCGGATACTGTTGATACTTTAGGACATGTATCCATTGGTCATTTGTGACGTGTACGAGTCAACCCCACCTCAATCCGAGGCACGGTGTTGCCGAAACCACTCAAAGTGTCTAACTTTTATTTGAAATGAACATGATATTAAGTGAAAACAACAACTGGCATACGGAAAACCGACCCAACGCATTCAGATTCTATTGAAACTTTAGGACAATGATACATGGGTCATATGTGACGTGTACGAGTCAACCTTGCCTTAATCTGAGGGCTGGTGTGGTCGGGACCACTCAAAGTGTCTTTCTTTTGTTTAAAATGGATGCGCTTTTAAGTAAAAAAAATGACATACGGAAAACCGACCAAACGATTTCGGATTCTATTGAAACTTTAGGACAATGATCCATGGGTTATATGTGACATGTATGAGTCAACCCCGCCTCAATCCGAGGCATGGTGTGGCCGGCACCACTCAAAGTGTGTCACTTTTCTTTGAAATGGACAACAGTTTAAGTTAAAACAACAACTGACATATAGAAAATAGACCAAAGGCATTCGAATACTGTTGATACTTTAGGACATGTATCCATGGGTCATTTGTGACGTGTACGAGTCATCTCTACCTCAATCTGAGGCGCGGTGTGGATGAAACCACTCAAAGTCTCTCTTTTATTTCAAAAGGAAATCATTTTAAGTGAATACAACTGAAATTTAGACTCATCAACGATAGTCACAAAATCTTTTTCATGAGTTGGGTAGTTTCACTCATGGGGTCATAAGTGACGAGACTCCTAAGAAAATATCTTTTCACCATATATTATAAACAATACAAGTTCAATGCAAAATTCATCACAAATCATTACATACCCAAACCTAGTATCACAAAAAAATGGGATTTGAGTCAATTTAAATGTCTTATTCAACTCTAATAGATATTTATCAAACTATTCTGCCTATTAGAATTTGATGGGTGAGGTGAATTACCACCGGATGATTGTTTTCATATGTGTTTTTTTGGGCTATTTTAGGTGTTTTTTATACTGTTTGAAGTCTGTATGTGGCTTTTGTGATATTTTTTATGCAGGTGTATAGTGGAGGGTATACTGGAGGGCTGTTGTGCACTGTTTTTTTATGCAGGTGTATGGTAGGACTTCTGGAGGGCTTCTGGGGGCTGTTGTTCAGCAGCTCTGGGAAAAGCTTTACCAACAGTTCTGAACCGTTGGTAAAGCCTTTTCCTGAATTCTGGAAACTCTTTACCAATGGTTCAGAACCGTTGGTTAAGCTTTTTCCAGAATTATGGAAAAACTTATACCAACGGTTCTGAACTGTTGGTAAAGATTTTTCCAGAATTCTCGAAAAACGTATACCAACGGTTCTGAACCATTGGTAAAGAGTTTCCTAGAATTCTCAAACACCTATACCAACGGTTTAAATGAAACCGTTGGTATAGGGCTTTCCTCACGGCTAACTGGCCAACGGTTTGGAAAACTGTTGGTATACCCTATATCAACGGTTTTCCAGCCTATACCAACGGTTATAAACCGTTGGTATAGCCTACTTTTCTAGTAGTGTACCCATACATGAATTTAGGAAAAATATGATTACCCTTACATAATAGTGTACTTCATAAGGGTAGATAGTATCATACCAAAACATAATCCTTTCCATATATGATTAAGATTGGGTGACACTTTCATTGGCCGATCTATATAAGGGTATGACACTATAGCCCTTATATAGACTATTATACATAAAGGTAAATCCTTGGTCACAATTATGCATGTCAACTTCACAAGGGAAATGTATTAGTTAACTTTACATATTCTAGATATGTATGGGTAAAACCTTATAGAGAAAACCAAAACTACATAAAAAAAAAGTTATATATTTTTTATCGTATTCTTTATTTCATAATAAGTTTTATATAACATAAACACAAATAACTCTAATACCACTATTAAGATTTAAAGGAGTCTAATAACACTTATTAGAAGCAGTGGAAATGATTTAAAACTTTATCGAAGGATATCTATGAAAGATATTTATAAAAAGGTATATATATACAAAAATGAAAATTTACTATAAACATTCATACAATAAACCAAATTAGCATATTCTATATCTTTATCACCATATCCATTTGATGAAGATCACTAAAGTGAAAAAACATAAGCATAAATCCTCAATTGGAATCCATGGGATGAACTGAATCACTTGTTTTTTGAGTGGGATTCTATATTCCACCATGATATTCTATCACCTAACTATGAAAAGGAATAATAAGAAAGAGTTATTCAGGTATATGGAGTTTTGGTTAAGCATTTTAATAAACACACTAACTTTCCATCGTATGGAAGTATGTTTTATAAAAACCTCAAGGAATCACCTGAATAGTTCTTGCATTAACTCATAATTTTCAATTCACTAGTTAATTCTTCGGTCAGTATATGTATCATAAAAAAATTAAACTCCTAAACATATCATCTTATGAAATATTTTATTAAAATTAATCCTATATGAAAAAAATAAATTATAATAAATTATTATTTTATTTAATCACATATTTCCAAAAATAATATACCCTCTTAGGAAAATAATAATTTTCACGCAAATTATATCTAAATCATTAGGAAATTCAACCTTAAATACGATCATGGTATTTTTTTCTACAAGAAGGGTTATCGTGCAGTTATAAATCAACCATGAACGTATGGGGAATGAATTTTCTATGCCTTTTCTTGGTTCAATTTTCAGTATTCACAATTCTGTTATCTATATACATAGTTTAATTCATCTTATCTTGGGTTATGAATAATCACCTTTGGAAACTCAATCCTTCACAAATTTTTAATCACATGCAAGTGATATGTACCTAAGGTTTATGGTTATATAATATAATCCATGAATAAGAAGGACCATGTATAATAATGGTGGGAGATATGATTGTCAAATCAATATATTTTATTTAATAATAAATTATCCTGTAAAACTATACAATAAATAATTTAATTTATTAAACAAATCCATGAAAATAAAGATATATATATTATCAATATCATTCACTACATGAAAAAACAACCACAATTATAATTTATAACATCTAATTTTAATTATTCTAATTAAGATAATATTTTCTTAAATTCAGATATAATAACTTAATTATATAGCTTAAAATTTCAAATTAGTTATCCTTGAGTTGATATAATAATACCAATTATTATATTTAAAAGTATTATATATAATTAATTTTAATTTAAAATAATTATATACATCATTTGTTCTTCAAAAATCACATTAAATGAACTATCAATGTCAGATTAAATCCAATTTTAAGAAATTAAATATTTACATGGAAGATACTGTAACTTGTCATATCATTTTACAAATACTGTGTATGGCTCGTGTCATGTACTGTGTATTTATATGGTATATAGACCATGTGGCATGTTTCAATATATAAGGTGTAAAATTATGAGTGATCAAACCATGTAGTCTCTATGGCATGTATGACTACATGAAACACCATAAAAACATATCATATTCCACTAATAAAAATTGTGAATTACTAAACATGTAAAATGATCATAAAATATGATATAATTTTAAACATTACATGATGATTAATTGTGAAGTGTTCAAACCGACATGACACATCAAAAATTACATAGCATATACCTTGTGTGGAGAATCTTATATCACACAACATTTATATCCCACTTTGTGTCGTGTATTATATGACTCACTTTAAGTATTCCACATGTTTACCCACACAGGATTTTTAAAACCACTCTCCCTTTACCTGGTGTGTAGTGATTTACACAAATTTATTAGGATGGTAAAAATATATTTTTAATTCCTAGAATAATATATAGTATAATGGTAACCTATGGTTATCTCAAATGAGGGGTGATAAAAACTTCTATTTTAACTTTTTATTTAGAAAATGGGTGATTTAGAATTTTTGTGATTGAAAAAAATGAAAAAAACATGGATATTAAAATTAATTTTATGGGATCAATATTAGTTACCCAATTATAATGTTATCAAAGTATTTAAATAATTGAATCCTTTTTTTTATTAACAGATGAATGAGAGGTTCCACAATCATTTCAACCCTCACTCTTAATTGAATGTCTATTGTGAGGCTCAACTTGATAGAAATATCTTCCTAGTCTAATCTACTTCAAATGTGTTTGTATTGGTATCAATGGTTCCTAACAGTGTACCACTTCAAAATTTCCCAAGAAATTCTTAATATAGTGTTTATGTCCACAGGTAACTCAAGTGTTTCCCTCTACCTTCATCCATATACCAACAATATCCACAAACATTACCAATCATCATATCATATTCCATTATATATAAACTAAACTAAGTTAATTGAAATAAATTATTACCAACCATAGATAATATACAATAAAATAAAATAAATAAATCCTGGTCACATTAAAAAAATTAATTTCCACTGAACATTGTAATAAAATAACATAATAATAGAATTTTATTAATTTATGTCAGAAAATCATGATTTATAATTGTATTACCTCCCCTTCCTCAATAACCCAAGGTTTTTACCCCTCCATATGAAGGATAACATAGGTGTAAAGATAAGTAATTTTGAAATGTAAAGTGTATAAAATATGACATGAAACTCCATAAAAATATCATCAAAAGATGTAAATAAATAGGGAGAGATATCTATATTTCCTCATGGTATTCCTTACTTTTCTATTAATCCCCTACTCTTAATTTTTAACTGATAATATTTTCCAAGATCCATACTTCCTATAATTTTTAAATGTTAACTACGTTATCAAATTTTCCATTTAAATACGTGATCTTTTCTCCAAAAAACCACTTAGTCTCCATTCTTTATTATTAGTGTATATTGAACCATATATTATGATCAAAATTATTCATTATAATTCCCATGGATAAAAGATAATGGTCTTCATGAATGCATATGAAACATCTTGAAGCTCTGGGTTGATGAAATAGTGATCCTTAGAATGTCTCATTGAACTATCATTCTTCTGGTAAATTTTTACAATGGAACGAACCATATAAAGTGTTTCAATGACTCTTATGAAGTTGAAAATTATTCTTAGAAAGATAATGATCATCCATATGAAGTTATAAATGACTCTTATGAAGTGTAAAATAATCCTTAAAAAGATACTTAAAATGTATGAATGATCGTTATGAAAATAAAAAATCATCCTTATAAGGTCCATATATTCTTATGAAAATCACAATCGTCCTTAGGAAGCACTGGATGTTCCTTAAATAATATAAATTACTTTCCCAATTAATCATTCCCAAGCTAAAATAAATATATTTTTCCTTTAGAATATAATTATAATAAATTATTAATGGGCGAACATTTATTTTATTCCAAAAATCCAGTAGTTTAATCAAATCCAAAATTTTGGCCAACTAAATAATATTATTATATTATAATTAATTGATACTTTACTTTAAAAAATCTATATAAATTATTGAGTTAATAAATATAAGGTAATAAATATTTTTAATTATTTAAAACTATAATTCATTTATTAACTTTATCAAATTCTCTAAACTTCTTCCTTAGACATTAAGATAAGTTATCTTTAATATTAATACCCAAGAAAAATTTGAAATACTATCTATCATTAGTTCCCTTTTTCCACACCATGTTACTTATTATTATCATGAATATATGTTTTAATTCATTTTTCTTCATTAATTACATCCAATTGATTTAATTTTATTTCAACCTCCCTTCCTCATTTATACCTACCATATCAAAATTATTTTCCTCAACACTCAATCATGATTTTAAAGTAATTTTTTCTCATTAAAATATCATTGATGGGTTAATATAATCATATATATTTCTTAAATCTATACACAATTATTAAAGTAATTTTAGAATATTATGAGGATTTTTTAGTGTTTCTCTATGGGTGAGGGTTGGTGGGTTCCAATTTGTGAATATTTTGATCTATAATAGAAGGTTTGGATCTTATTGTTAAGCATAATGAATGTATTATAGTTTCCTATAATAATGGAATCTAGACTTTATTTTTCATAAAATGGCCATCTCTACACCCTTGATGTTTTAAAAGATAGTTCACACCTTGCGGAATTCAAAATTAGTTAACTTATCTTATTTATTTTTTTCCCCTTTGGTAGATTTAATTTTTATTTTGATTATATTCTTTTACTATAATTTAATTTGATAGTAGAGAGGCACTTAAAATATTTTATTAGGTGTGAAAACTTCCTTTCTCCAAACATGTAATATTTGTTCCTTCCACTAATACATTTTTTGTATTTTATTAAAATTATTTTAGTAAATATTTTATTTAAGACCTCTGACATAGATCATAAATATTTTTTTAGTGTTCATATAGATTTAGTTCATCTCATTCGTCTCCGTCCACCACACAATAAATCATATGAAATCATGGATTAAATTATAAATCTAGGTAGCTGTTGATTTTATTCTTATAAAGTGGTTTCATATTAATGTCATTCATGTATTATAAGAGCTACAAAGGTCAAATATCAAGGTAGGATAGATACATAATTTCATTGCAAAAGGGTATTTTTAAATTAAAACTATTTCTTAATCATATAAAACTCATGATCCTCAATTTTCTAAGTTCCTTACAAGATTACATAAAAAATTATTTTTTTTCCTAGAATTACTTGGTTCTCTCAAGAATTGAGGGTATATGTAATAGGTTGTCTAAATAGATTCGTAAGACTCCAAGGGGGAGTTATTTTAATTGTAGTTTAGTATTTGATGATACCATATTTCTAAATAAGTAAATTTTAATGAATTACCCTCACTTAAAATTTGAAAATACATTTTCTTATATTCATTTATTTTGATTCAATGGGTCAAATCAGTTTATCATAACTATAATAGATTTAAATGTTGCGTGGGTCTTTAAATTTTATATAATAGGTTTTTAAACACATCTTAAATTAAAAATAACAATAAAAAATTTAATTATATAGATAATTTTGAATGATAAAAACAAAATTTAAAAAATCCTAAACTAAAAAATGTTCTCTCCCCCATACTTGAATAATATAGTTTCCTTAATGCATTCTAACAGATTCAATAGTATAAAATGATTTGAATTTAAACAAGGATGTCAATAAAATAATAATGAATGTTATAACTAGATAGTTCCCTATTGGTAGATAGGTTAGAGGAGCGTGTTCTCTTCTACTAGTGATAATAGAATATTTACATAGTATTTCATTTCCCTATTCCCATTAATTTTAAAGGGGTACTTGTATCCTTATTTAATGATTCAAATTACACCTAAAAATTATACATTACTGAATGTAAATGGTTCTTCCCATTTTTAACATTGTTTATATTGAACCATGTTGAGCATAGAGTTGTTAAGAAAAAATTTCCCATATGGATGGAAGTATTTATATTTAATTGAATTTCATTAATCTTATTTAATTTTTTCATTTTAAATCCCCGAGTTCACAAAATCTTTCCAATTGATTTATTCAAGAATATGAAACAAAAATTTTCTTTCTTTAACAACAATTTCCATATCCAAATTTATCTATTTTATAGAAAAGTGGTCTTTGTGATCTAGTTCCACAAGTATGGGACAACTCTTCCCATAAATTATCATATATGTGATTATTATAATGGGGGGTTTTCAAGGATTTATTATAACCCCATATGGTGTATTCCAACCTTTTGTTTCAATCCTTTTTGTTCAGTTTGATAGTATAATTAAGAATTCTCATTATTTCCATATTTGAATCTGATGCTTAGCCATTAGTTTATGGGTGGTAGGGTGTGAATGTATTTTTATGTACTCTATTATTCCTCATAAAATACCACATTCTGAAATTTTAGAAATAAGTACATTTTTTATTGATTACTTTCCTTATAAATCCAAAACAATAAAATTATTATCCCTAAAAACATGAAAACTAACATGAGCATCATCAGTTTTAGTGGATATAGATTCCATATTTTTGAAACAAATTCGATGAATATCAATATTCAATAGTTACAAAAATAAATAGGAAAAGTCACATTATATCTATTCCACAAAAATAAAATATTTCACAAATGATCATTGGTTTTTGAGTAATTTATATATTCTTCTAGAAAATTGATTCTACTTACATTTTTTTTTTCAAAATTCATTAGAATATTTAATCAATTTTAGAAATTATGTACTTGATTCTAAAACACTCCCAGTAGTACTCTCTAGTCAAAAGTGGAATTTAAAATCTATATTATGGAAAATTTCAAGAATAGATTCTATCTCAGTTTCAGGTAAATAACTTCTAATCATCTATTTCATTATAAAATTTTCAAAAAGTGGGAATTTCCCAAATATACAGTTTTTGATTCATATTTGATCCTATGAACATTTTAAGGACTTATGTTAGATGGGAATTTATAGGGTACTAAAAATATAACTATATTAGTATACTAAGATACCTCTCATAATTAATATATTTGATCTCAAGAAATTAATTCATTTAAAGTCTCTTTGGCTATAATTTCAACTTTTCATGCATTGGGAATATTTATTAGATGATATTACGCCTAGTTATACTCTACCTTATTATATATCTTTTCAAATGAAATTATTATTGTATTATAATCCATTAAACTATACATAAATTGGTCTCTAACTTCTTCAATAAGTATCTATGAGCAGCATAAATCAAAAAAATTGTGAGTTTTATTTTAAAAAAATTAGATCAGAATTTACCCATAGAAAAAAACATTAATAATTATTTTTCTTTAATTTCATTGTGACTCTGGGTAAGATATACAATTATTTACGTATGTGTAATGACTTAATATTTTACTTTAATAATTTGGGACACCACTTCTCTAACATTATTTTTGGATGAATCTTGAAACATTTTAAAAGGATTTTCTCAGTTTGGTGGCTGCATCACCAAAGGTGTGATCAACTTACTCATTAGTTCATTAAAAGGGTTCCATTTAAATACCATCAAAACTAAATTCATTATATTTTAAGAGTAACCTAGAATGTGGAATAGAAATATTATTGAATCCTTGAAGAATCCTCTATAAAATGTTGCATGTATTAGAAAATATCTTACATGATTCACATAGGTTGGACATGGAAATGCATTTATCAATATTTTTTTGACTTATCTTCTTCAATACCTTTTTATGAAAAAAATTCTATAAGTATATAACTTTTTATATTATTAAATGATATTTTTTAAAATTAAAATGTAGTTTTTTTCTATAATGGATATCAAATCATTACACAAATTTTAAAAACAATGATAAAATGAATCACCAAAAATAGTGAACTCATCCAAAATTACTACCTAGTAGCCTTAAATATAATCATAAATACACTCATTAAGAATATACAGAATTTACTTGGTGAATTTAAAAATAAAAATTGAACTAATTTTTTAAGTAAAGGAAATATAGAGACAAGTAAATGTTGTTTTCTCTTGATCTTCTGGTGGTATGGTAACCTAAAAGTAATATGGAAATCCATCCCAGAAACAATACAAAGTTATTTCTGCTAACATTTCTAACATCTAAACAATAATTTTAAATATGGATTTTTACTTCATACGAAATTAAGTTAACTTCATGTAAACAATATATACTTAAACTATTCGAAATTGTAATAAGAATTAATTTATTCATTTCATTCTTCACTATGGGAAGTCTAGTTTTTTAAAAAACTATATGAATGTTTCAGACCCTTTATGAATAATAGATAGGGTAGATTATTCCAAAATCAAATATATATTTTTTATTTACTAAACTATTCATGTTTTTTGGAGTATTATTTGGGGATATCTAACAGGTTTGCAGTTTTTTCATGTAAAATTATGTGTAAATAGATGTTGAGATTCATTCCAGTTGTATCTCTAAACCTCTAGCTTAGTTCCTTAACATTTTCTAGAAATAAATTTTTCATTATTTGATCTTGGTCATGGAATATATTTCATGTTACATTAATTGTAAAATTTTCCCATTCAATGATGTATGCATACTTAAGATCTGTTGGTAAAAGTGTAAATTCTATATTGTGGGATATATTAAAGATGAAATTAGAATTTGTTTTATGAGATTCAATGATTTGATTTCCTTCAAAAAAATAAGAAATATTAGATTCATAAATATTTAAATTATAGTAAAATACATAAAATAATTTAGGTGTTACCTATTATTTGTAAATTTATTTTCAAATAGTTTTATATAATTCCTAAAATTAATTTCAAACATTAACTATTTTATTAAAACTAGAATTCCATAAAACATTCATGGTTATTAACTAGGATCAACCTTTTTGTTGTGTGATAGTGTAAGAAGTGAATCATACTACCGAGGCTACTTCATAGAATCCATGATGTTATAGGGGATCGTGTTTTCTCCAATCTCCATCATGAGAGTCCATTCTTTTATATTGCTAATGATATTTGATATCATCAAGAACGGTCTACCTATAATGATTAGTGACTGCAATAGGAGGTTATCATCATCTATGTTGAGTACAAAAAAATAATCTTCAAATATCATGTTTTTTAATTTAGATAACATATATTAATATAATCATATTAGAAAAATAATGGACCTATTTTCAAGATTAAACCACACTCTTATGTAATTTAATTATCCAAGTTATGAGGATGTAATGACAGAATTAGGAATTTAATTTATCAAGGTACCTAGATTAAACAAATTATTTTTAAAATATATAGGAAAAATTATATAAGTGATAATAATTTTCCTTATATATTGAAACTTATTGAGAAGATATGGGGTAATTAGTGATAGAAAAATATTTTTAGAATTATTCTTTCATTCCCTTGAAATATCCATTTTTTGGTAAAACGTTAATTAAGAAATTTTCTATAATTTTTTATCTTCTTAATAGATTGAAAAAAAGAAATGTTGAAAACTACTTTTTTTAAAGTTTTTAGAATTTATATTTGGATATATTCTTATTTTTCCTTATTAAACTGAATCATTTCTGATGGGAAATGGAATTGAATGTTCTCACTTATCCCATTTCATCATTTTAAGTGTTACTTTGGTCTCTTTACATATTTTTAGGCTATTACATTCTCTTTATTTTATTAATCTTCTATGCACCAATTATCAAAAGTATTTCCATGTTCTTTTAGTTTAATTTTATTTAAGGTTGGGATTATTTTTAATGGGATCATGTGTATCTATGGCGGTGAATCTATTTACCACTTTTAGTTTTAACCATGCTAACATTACCTTTAGGTTTTATTACTAGTTGGGTAGGAAAATTTTATGGGTTCTTGGGAAGGATATCTACATGTCTTCCAATTTTGTTATTCAATTCCATAGATTCAATCCTCAATTACTCATCCTCAGATCCTTATAATTATTATAAATGGGGTTTATAGTGGTGGATGGTTATTCAAAAGGATTCATTTATTTGAATGTGGGTGGTTGGTAAGATGGATGATTGAAGGGTGGGTTTAATAGTTATTATAATGGCAGGGATTATTATTATTTGTGGTTCCAAAATCATTATTAGACTTCGTAATTATCTCTCTATCCTTAATAACGATATTATAATTCTATTTGATTTTAATAAACTTCATAACACTCAAGTCCCTTTACTCTAGTACATTTATCTGTATAAATTTTAGGAGTCGAATACCAACCACATAACTTCACTAGTACTTTCCATTCACTTTATGTTTTCATGTCCATTTGTATAACCAAGGTGATTATTTCCTCCATATTAGTTTCAATTAGGAGGGTAAGTCAAAAGATATTACCTTTAGTATCCTCTGATACCAATACAATCTGTTCCAAAATACATTAGAAATTATATACTATTTTATCAATACAATATTTGGCCTCCACTTCTAATTTATCATTTAAATATCTTCATGAGGATGCATCTAGTAGCTTCATATTATTATGAAGAAAATGTTGAAAAAAATACGAATACATTATGTACTTCATTTGCCTAATGTGAAAAATATGAACACTATACGTTGATCCACTCACAATACTCAAAGTGAATCTCTCCCAAAGACCTCTTGGTGGAATAAATTCTATTCCTTATAAATTGTATAAAAATTTTCTTATAAATACACAGTGGAATAAAAAACTTGTAAAAATAAGTAAAACAACACCTATAAAAATTAGGTAACAATAAATTATTTAAAATGTTATAAGAATATATTCACACTTTATACTTAAGTGTTAAATATGTATTTAAGGATGATAAAGGTATTCATGAAATTAACCTTACTGTAAATTTCTATGTTTCGTGAAACAAAAAATCCCCATATACAAAAATAATAAAAAATCTTATGTTTACCTATACTCAAGAATCCCCAATAAAACTAGATCAATCCCCTAACTTCATTAACTATAGATTCCCTTGATCACACCATATCAAACAAAATGATTACAAAAATAAATCATAAATAATTTTAAAAAGTAAATATCAGAGTAGAATCCTTACAAAAAATTATTTCCAAAAATTTTAATAAAGAAATAACTTGTAAAAAGTGGTTATAAAATCTTAATATAAACTTCATATATATCGTATTTCAAAATCTTCCTCCTCCTCAAACACATATATATTAATATAAATTTATCCAATAGTAAAATTCAATATTTCTTGGAGGTGGATGCAACAACATCAGCGGAACTCCATCTTCACTTAGACAGACCAATGTATTATTTCAATCTAATATTCATTAAGATATACAACACTATAGTGTATTGAGGTTCCATCTTGTAGAATATAATTTATTTATACTTTTTATTGTATTAATTTCTTCATATGGTAGGATTTATAAAAGTTTATTCGAAAAGCATGTATACCTCATTCTGATAAAGTCTGTTTTGTAGACTAGGTATAAATTCATATTGTTGGACTTTATTATAATTCATCTACATGAATCTATAAACATTTATATATATATGAATTATTACATATCCATTCAATGTAAAAATTACATATAATTCATGTAATGAATTTATATATGATATCTTTTATCTAGAAATAATTTAAAAATTTCCATCAGTTGGAAATGATATTCTCTATCTAGTAAAATAACAATATTTACAATAAAAAATCATAAGAACCTAGGATGTATACGATTTATAAATGTATAAATATAAAATTAAACGGATTTTGATTTTGAAAAATAATGTTAAAATGTTTTGAAAGAATTATTTCGACTCGAAAGGATCCATCCTATACTTTCTCATCTACCACACCTATGGGTTTGAGTATGGATCAGACTAAGGTGAAATACTTTATATACTTATTGGGAGTCTGCACCTAAAATAACAAAGAACCATGGATATAATTTTATTAAACAACTTTTCAATTCAATTTGATTTTAAAGGAAGGAATGAAAATTTATTAGTTTGGTTGATGAAACGGGGGGCGAAAAGGTCAGTCAAGGCCGGATTATAATTTCCTACCATTGTAGCATACACACAATAATCACATAGAGTTTAATTAAATTATGCCAAGGAAATTTTTTCAGGATAAAATTTTAAATTAAAATTAAAATTTTTTGTTTTTAAATTTCTGTCTATGTTAGTGTTAAGATAGAAAACTTTTTTATCATATGATAGATCATGAAATTAAGATGTTATTATTTTTTAACCACTGCCTTGAAAATAGTTCCATGTTTTGACTCTACTTTTGTGGGGTAGTAAAAATATATATTTAATTCCTAGGGTAATTTTAATTAAAATCTAAATATTGGATTTTATATAAAGAGGGAATCTCAAAAATTCAATTTTTCATTTCTGTTAGAAAATGGGGTAATTTGGATTGTTAGGATTTAAAAATAAATAGAAAGAAATTAAATAAGGAAATTGAAATAAAGTTGATGAATATTGATGGGGTTTGTATTGGTTATATAATTATAATAATATATTTTTCTTTAAATAGTTGAATCCTATTCTTATTAACTGATTAATGAGATGTTCCATTATCACTTTACCCTTCACCCTTAATTGAATGGCTGTGATGTGGCTCAAGATGAAAAACATATTTTCGTATCCAAGCCTTCTTATTATGTGTCTAAAGTGTTATAAATAACACCCAATAGTGGAAAACTCTTAAACTACTCATTAAATACCCCATCATGTTTTATTTTTACTTAGAAACTTATGATTTTCTTTTACCTTTATCCACATTCAAGTAATTTTCAAGAGCATCACCACTCAGACTAGTCTATTCCATCATATAAAGACTAAATTGAATGGAGGGAGATAAATGATCCTATAAATAAGGTATATTACAATGAAAAAAATAAATCAAACCAGATTTTTTTTAAAATATAAATTTTCACATTACACTAAAATCAATTATCAAAAGAATTTGATTTTATTTTTAAGTTTAACACTCAAGCATTATAATTAGATTAACATCCATTCCTTGATAACCCAATGTTTTTAACTCTCCATAAAAAAGTTAATAGAGGAGAAAAGAGAATAAAAAAGTATGATAGAAAGGTAATGTCTAGAATATAAAACTCTAAACTCTAGAAAAATAGTAACACAAGAAATAAAGAGAGAGAGAGAGAGAGATATATCTTCATTCTCATCGTTCTTTATTTATTATCAATAACTATCCTCATTTTTATCCAATAAATTTTTTATATATTCTTGATTCCCTGAATTTTTTAATCTTCCCTTACCCCTAAGAATCTCTCTTGAAATCTACAATTCAATCTTCACCAAAATCCACATTCCCGCCTTATTTTTTTGACTAAATGATTAACCATATAACATGATTGAAATTATTCATTATAATAAACATGGATAACTATTTTTGGGTTATATTAATTATAATATAGGACCCCAAAGATCTATTTTTAAGCATAATTGAACCTTATAAAGTCTCCTTGAATCATTCTTATTATATTTTTTTTTCAAAGGCTTAAACCTCATGAAGTGTTTTAGTGATTCTCACTTTATTAAAAATCATCCTTAAAAATGTTATGGTCATCCTTATAGAGTTTTGGATGAATCTAAAAAAGTGTAAAATAATACTAATGAATAATTATACAAGGGATGGATGATCCATATGGAAACCAGAAATAATACTTATGAAGTTCCTCCATCCTTATGAAAATCACATTAATTACTATGAAGAACTGTATGATCCTTATGGAATATATATTACCTTCCAAATATTTTAATCTTAAGCCACAAATCAAATATTTTATCTTTATAATAGAAATAAAAAAATGATTAATAACTAGACTAAAATTTTATTCAAAAAATCAAGTAGATCAATTAGATTCAAAATTTTTAAAAATAGAACAATATACTAAAAAATATATTGAATTGAAACTTTGATTAAAAAACACCCTAGAACATACAAAATTAATAAAAAAAATAGAATAAAATGAATTTAATGTTAACAAAATATAATGAATTAATTCAATTTTTTAGTGACACATGCAACGTATAGGCCAACTACACACCATGTAGTACATGGTTTTCCACATTTCTCAACTGATAGTGAATATGTGATGTGTAAGGAGAATGTGTATTGACTCAAATTAATCTCTTAAAATTACAAAGTGTGAAAATTATGTGGGTTTTCATAGTGTGTACATTCCATCTATACACTGTGAAATATTTGTTAAGTTGTATACCATGATGAAAGTCAATACAAATCTGGTGAATACATATTGTACCATTCCACACAACAAGACATGATTTACCAATATTTTTTCCAATGCAAGTTAACTTGGATTAAATGATGTGTGATTCATCATTACATTTAATTTGTTTATTTCATACACCCATCAACCAAAGAACCAAGAAATGTGATATTTGAGAATTCCTTTAATGTTTGTTTCTTGTTATTATCTATATAAAGTCATATTAATTTTGGATCCTAATTAGTGGAACTAAAAAACTATGAAAATAAAAATTTTCAATCTAACACATAAAATTGATCATATTAAATATATAAAAAATTATAAATTATAGTGTGACAACATTGATAACACATGAAGGTTTTGGGAAACTCTAGATGTTTAAATAGAAGGTTAGATTTTTATTTTTCCTTGATATCAATGGATTATCTCCAAATAACATATAGAACAAACCCTAGAATTTCAATATATGATCTAGAAAATTTAATTTATAATTAATTTAAAAAATAACCACCTCATCTATGGTAATAATTTTGATCAATTTTCATTGCTGCTCGTATTTCATTATTTAGTGTACTAGAAAATCCACAAAATGATTCCTAGAGATGTATCCACACATAACCAATTAATATATGAATGATGTAATTGAAAATTCTAGTTCTATCATGAAGGTGACAAATGTGTCACACCATTAATCATCAATTGAAACAATATCTCTTATTCTCTTCATATTATAATGAGGTAGGAACAAAATATTTTTCTATCTAGGTCTTGAGATAATTCAAGAGGTATCTTTTTAGTATAGAACATTCCTATCACCTAGAAAATGATATAATGTAGAATATATACACATGGATAAAATTTTATAATTTAAAAAATTCCCTTATCTATTATCTAATCTATGATATTTTCCACATTTAATATCATCATGACCATGATCATTATATCCCATGAAATGTAACATATCTAATATTATTTAATAAATAAATAAATAAATATTTATTCAATTGATATCGAATATAATATATCATTTCCATGGGTTATTAAACTGATACATAACCCCCCAAAAATATTTTATTCACTAAACTTGTGAATAAATATTTATCTAAATATTCAAGTTCTAAAATAATTTTTTATATTAATCTATTCAATAAAACTGGTGAATAAAAAAATAATTATTTAGTAAGTAATGAATAAATATTTATGTGATATAATTAAACTCACATATCATAAACATAAATATCACATGATTCAATTTATATGATCATGTTTTCTTGAATAAATACTATTACAAAATATAGGAATAAATATATTCATAATAATCAATTTAATAAAATTTAATGAGACTTTGGATACACATAATGTGTGACCTTATAGACCACCTTATAAATGGAAATATTCTATATAAAGTTTGAGATCGGCATCTAATAATACACCAAAGAACCCAAAGAAAAATAAGTTAATTATAATCTATAGTAACCTTCATATGAATTCTACTCAATAATATAATTATTGTGTATCCCAATATCTCATCAAGTAGGATACATACTAGTTTGATCATGATTTATTTATGAATATGTGATAAAATCTCATAGATAATAACTATTTGTGATGGAATCTTAATTCTGATAACACATCATAGAACATAACAATATAGTTAGCAGTATTAGGGATGTAACATTTCTATTACGGTGATGAATATATTTCTTATGATAGAATTATTATTCGTTAAAAAAAGTATTTAATGCTCAATGATTTTTTTTTGTAGAAAATGAGATTAGTAAAAATAATGTTTATGATGAATATTTAGTTTATCCTAAAAAAAATTAGTAAAAAAAATTATGATATAAGGTTAATCCATCACAAATAAGTAAAAAAAATTAAATAACCATTCATACAAAACATAATAATCATTATATAATATGTTTGTCTAAAAAAATAATTATGTCATTTTGGGTAGGTAAATCATCTACAGAAGGACCATTAGGTTGAGGTAACCCCATTTGTAAACCATATGCAAGTCATCACATGTACTCAATCACCATATAATACTGGTACTCCTACTATTGACTATGATCTTCCTCCTCTCCATGAAATCTCTATATTGTATCATTATATGCTCATCAACTATCTTCATACTCTACATCTATGGTATATAATTAGCCCATATGATATCCATTTAATATTTCCAATTATATCATTATATTTCTATAATATGTGGCTGACATCAACTTTGGCCCAATACCGATCACCTATACTTTCTCTTTATGATGTATAGTTGACCGTATAAAAGTAACCTCAGTAAAGTGAGACTCACACAATCCATCACAATCTCCACCTTAAATATTAGATATACTTTCCGTCATTTATGAATTCATATCCTCATACTTCTCCTTGAAGTTTAATTGGAAATTTTTAAAGTAAAAAAAATTATTTTATATAATTTTTTTTAAAAAATAAAAATATACTAACCACAATTAGTTGTAGTCTCTCACCAGAAATATGTCCCATATTATTATTAGGGTGCATCCTCTTATAGATAATAATATTTATAACATTGATATTTATCATAAAATAATAAACATTTTTTAATTAAAAGTATATATAAATTAATAATAATTTTTTTTCCATATATAGTCAATGTATACTTAACATATGACTCTAATTTCAATGTGTGAAATCTTTCCTCCTCTTATTTATTCTACCAGATGATGACCTCCTCTGAAAATTATCTTAAATATAACTGGAACATAATGCATCCCAATCCTACTTAGAGATGTAGTTGGGTTGATGAAACAAAAAATACTAATAAAAAGTAGTGTTGGATGATCTATCCATGGATATATTTATATGTTTTTATAAAATTTACAAAAAATCTCACATAAACAAATATCTCATACCTCCCAGATAGAGGCACTCATGCTATCATTGACTGGAGACCATAAAACCAAAAAATAAAAAATAATATTAAGATATTAATTAAATAATTATTTTAAAAAATATAGGATTTATGTACATATAATATAGTGATCAAACATTTTATGTTGAATGTCAATCAATGCCTAATCCCATGGAACTCATTTCATTAAAAAATAATTCCATATAATCATACCTACCTTCCCAATAGTTCTATATGATAAAAAGTATGTATAAAAACATATAATCAAGTAGTTAATAAATAAATTGATAAAAATTAAATGAAATACAAAATTTAACTATACCACTAAATAATGGATCAAAATTAAGAGAAAGATGATGATTAAGAATGGGGTTTGAAATTATCAATCTGCATAGGCCACAATCTCTCTTAGTTGGTGGGGCAGTGGAAACATATCATAGGTAAAATGGTGGATCATGGGGAAAATTATTAGGTATATAATCAATGGATAGGGTGTGATAAATATCATTATAATCCTCATCATCCATCTAAAATACAAAAATAAATTTTCTTACAAATACTTTTCAATACATAAATTAAATATAAAAAATAATAAATTTTTAGTTGAAAATATATATAGAGATTATGCCTATAACTGGGATGTAATGAATCATTCTTAATATTTATTTTAATTTTAATTGGTGTCAATCCCTATATATTCTTCCTCAATTTCTATATGAGCATCAATTTTAATATATCTCATTATTTCAAATTTTTTGGTTACATCATCAACATTATCAACACTTTTCCCACTTAACTGGAGATTCCCATCCTTGATATTTTTATATCTTAAAGTAAGAGGAGTATTTATTGATATTTCTTGAATTTTTTAATATTTTTATTTCTATATATCCTAATTAATTTCTGAAAATTGTTTTCATGAGATTTAATTTTAATTACACTGCACCAGTTATTTTAATCTCCTGAATCACAAAATTATTTTAAATAATAAATCTTATGTGATTGATATGCATCATAAATGGTTCATTTTTTATGTAATGAACTCCCCTATTCCATGAAAACTATGCAGTTACCAAATTGTGGGAGTCTCCACATGACATTAGGAATGAGTCCCTATATGCCAGAGGCTTTCGATTGGTAGTGGGGGTATAGGGTGATACAATTTAGAGAATATAACCCTATATAAGAGTTCAAAATCATAACGAAATAACTAAATAATATATATAATAAACAAACATTACAATATATATAAGTAATGAATAATAATAGTTTTATAACATAGGAACATGAACAAGCATATAGGGATATATACTCATATTAATATCAATATAAAACATATTTTCCACAAAGACAATCCCTAGATAGAATAAATCAAAGAAAAATGTACATTGAGGATATACTGCCACACCAAGGAATCACATCATCCCATTATCAAATCTCATCCAAGATATCTTGATCAAGCATGTTAAACTATAACTCTGCCCAACCTAAAATTGTGATAAAAGGGGTTTGCTCAGGGACCCAAGTTCCATGTCCAACCTAGTAGGGTCTGAATATAACATAGTAGGGAACCACCAACATGGTACCATATAGAAAAAATAAAAGTTGTATACGTTCACGTGACATGAAAAGATGAATAATAAATAAATAATCTTCTAAATAATAAATAAGCATCCACTATCGGTCTTCAATTTCTTCCATGACACTGAGGATCGACACAAACATACTTTATCTAGTTCCAGAGTGTCTCTGAACACATCCTAATATGATTCAAACCAATATTATACTCCTAGTCCATTCATAAGAGAAATTCCTAGGAAATCTAGTAGTATCATTTCCAATAGAATATTCCTAGGTTTATGTATTAAGAAATTTAGATCATGTAATAATGAGACCAATCTATGGAGTGTGTCCAAATAATTCCAAAATGAAAAACAAATTGAATCTGAGGATATCCAAGGAATTCCAAACACATGCGCAGAGACTGACTACTAGAGTCTAATCCCCTACCCCCAATTCAATGGAAATCCAAACTCATATCACATCTGAATCCCAGGAGAAAGTCCATGGAATTCCAATCCATTCCTAAAGTCCAACTAGGAGGGTCACATCCCCTATCCCTGATTAGAAGGATGAATTCCAAGTCAATACAAAATAGTATCATGAAGAATAAATGGATCATGTCAACGTAATTACAAACTATATGGGGACCAATAACATCATTTCAGGAGTATATCATGGGAATCCAGTATTATTAGGAACAAATGTCATATCCATATAGCACATCGAAAGCATCCCATGAATATTAATACATAACGGTTAGTAGTGTTCCCCACACTAACAATCTCAGTTGTTAATATTAATTTAGGTTCTAAGTGACTCCTAAAATAATCATTAGCCATTTATTATATGAACCCTCACATGGGTTAACATGCCACTAGGGAACCCACTGGACCCCCTATGTCACATAATGGTCTGGACACCTACCAAGGTCCCTTTGATCCTAACATGATCTTTCATGCCAACACCTATCAAATAGAGGGATTAATATCCATTATCATTATCAAAGTCTCAACATAGCCTCACTAGACTCATAGGGAAATCTTCAATGGTATCAATCTCCAAAAATGGATTAATTCCTCCCACATATCTCAAGTCACTAGTCATTCCTCAGACACCTAACCTATCCATCACTCTCTACATGGTCTACCTACATAGGTAATCACTGCTCCATGGGGGGACACTCACCCTATGCTCATCTCAACTATCCCAAAGGCTCTAAGGAACCCAAAGGGTGGTACAAGGTCTAATTGGGTCATATGTTCTCATCCCATCACATTCATATACTTTTATGTCAAAAATGAACCTATACAATGATCCATTATGCTTATATAATCATATCACAACACTCAATGGGTTAAAGTATCACAAGGAATGCAATCACCATCAAGGACTTGACCATAAGTGATTGAAGTAACTAACCCAATGTAAAATGGCCGAATGTGGAAATTATAACTTTTAATGTTTATCCATTTCAATTTTATTTAATTAAAACAATTTATTGAATTTAATGGGTCAATAACTCTCAATGTAAAGACTACATATATAAAATTCCAAATAAAGATAGTGTATAATTCCAAATAGGATGTGAAAAAGATCATATAACTTAATATTTAGTTATTCCCTTTAACCTCCAAATAAAAACTCTAACTAGGTCTAACCAAGTCCATCTATCTACCTCTCATCACTGTGAGGCACTAACTCAAATCACAACGACCAATAATTATTTATAAATAATTTATAATTAATTATATAACTCAGTTTAACAATTATAAATAAATTTAAAAATTAATTTAATTAGGCATAAAGCCTAAAATCTCACTAGACATCAACCACTAACAAAAACATTGAGAAAAAGGTTTTGGTACACTCCTGACATACACCTGAACCTTATCCATGAAAAACATCTAATAAATATCATGAATTAATTTTCTAAATAAAATAATTTAATTTAAAAAACCTATATTAAAAATAAACTTATTGGAGTTCCTCTATCAAAATTATGAGTGATATGGTGATATTATATTTGGTTTCCATCTCACTAATCGATATAAAACTCCCATAAAAAAGATATGATTACACCATGCTCTAGGGGAATCAAGACCCAAATCTAAACTAGAATTGTTTGAAATCAGAGACGATATAAAGAATGTAAAATAAAAATAATTAGAGGGATAAAAATAGCACAATCATGGAAAAAAATATATCCAATACACCTCGGATCATAGGGGAATCGATAGAGGAGGAGAAGAAGGATAGGTTGATGAAAATTGACAACCATAAGAACAATTTCAACTAATAATTAGGGGCAATATACCTAGTAAATTACTGGTCAGCCCCATCAAAAAACACCCAGTAATGTTTCACATCATGAAAGGATAATCAAATCATGAAATCCTTTGGAAGTATCCCACAAACATAAAGTCGCCCATTTCACACCCTAAACACTCCCAATGAAAGCCCTTCATGGTGTGAACAACCTTTCATGTCATCAATGTCCTACAACTACTATTTTTAATATCTTGAACACTCATACCCTCTCCCAAGCGATCATAAACTTTTTGGGCCTCAAACCACATCCAAAACACCATTTAATGATGTCCAACCAATCATAATATTATTTTATGCCCCGATTCTCAAAAATATATGAAAACTAATAAAATTAAAATTCCTATAGAATATCACAATCTGAAAAGTTATGGGGTTTTATTACCTCTCCACTATAACAATTCATATCGTAGATATGTTTAATAAACAATTCAATCAACATTCCCAACCTAGTCAGGTCAACAATCCATGATCAATTAACCATGAAATAATCCAGAATGTCAATAGAGTTTCCATTGCATAACTCCAAACATGAGGAACATTGGTCATGAAAAACCAATCCAGCACTCATTATAATCACTAAATAATTGGCGAGATGATTACTTGCACCCATATAACCAGAGACACAAAAGATTAATTAATAAATTTATCATCCAACTTATAGATCCCCACACTATAATTTTTAATTTCTAACAACCAATATCTATCCATTATGATCATTACAATTCGAATATTCTACTGAATGCGCATTCTCAATGGTCCAAAGACCTTCTCATTGAAGTTTCCATCAAATTTCACCTTATCCCACATGAAAACACAATAAAATATCTATTTGGATAACAAATTATGAAAATTATTGGCCATAATAATCAAAACAATATCAAATCACTTTATATTAATGAATTAAGTCCTAAAGGTATCCGAACATCATCCATCACTAACACTGAAGTTCATACTGAAATTCTAGTTTAATTCCCTGGTTGGGTCCTCGACCTACCAAACTAGGGGCCATGCTCTCACCATGTTCCCTAGTACACCTCTAATATAAGTCACACTTGGATTGGGTAAAAATAACCCCAAACTAGATTCCAATGAATGGAATCTATCTAATACCTCATCTAAATTACAATTATTTTATTTTATATAGGATAAGATAAATTTTATTCACCTTGACAACAATATCTACATGCTATATCAACCATATAATGACCATCCCCATCACTAATAAAACCCAACCCATATGAGGGTCACATCTCCATAGCCAACACATAAACCATCATCATGCATAATAACTTGATGTGGTTATCCCTCCTATACCTGAGTAGAAAAAAAAGACACTAATTATGACATGTTCCCATCTCATGATAACTTCATCCCTAATACTTGTCAAAATTGATTCGAATCAAGGCTAACACCCACCAACAACCAATGGTACACTCCCCACCATATGGATTTCCTTATTCTAATCATTGAGCTCCACCTCAATGGGTTCCATCATCACATTCATGTTTCTCCCCAAGAGAGATTCTCCCCCATCCTGTAAATACATAACTAGGATTAACACAGATTGGCTATGCCACCACACCTAATCCAATTATAATGTTTCTTCTACCTCAAAGGAACATTTACCCTTTTCCTAAAAACCATGAGCAACCATTCCCACAATGTTTTATCAAAAAAAGTTGTTCTTATATTTCTAAAAACCACTCATTGATTTATAACTCAAACAACATTATACATAACAAACACATACTACCATAGTCATATCTAAACCCAATAGGTGTATGCTCTATTACCACCTTATCTCATCAACCAAATCATACATCCATTAGTCACATTTCATTAATACTAGGCTCACACACGTAACCTATTGACCATTCTATAGTCTCTCTATAATCGTATCAATCAAGAAGCACCTTCAGAGAACCTCTTCAAGATTAAGCATTTTACCCATGCCTTTATCCATTGTGCAATCGCCTTCCAATCAAAGTAATATAAAAACTAGTAGCATCTACCCATGCTATCATGATAATACTAAAATCACATCTATAATCGATAGGGATAGACACTCAACTAGTCTTAACCTCTCGAAAGCTCATTGAAACTAAATAGTTAGCACCCAAGATGTGTTTAACACTGAAAACTAGGGAATTCCATTTCCCATAACTCATATTTGGTCGCACCTCACATGTACAGATCTCAACCCAAAGTATCTTCCCATGATTCAAGTATTTAAGGGTTATCACAATCATAGGTTAACACCTCACTCAGGTTACCCTAACATATATAGCACAACACATCTAAACTATAATGGTTGGATCACCTATATTGAGGATTATCTCAACGAAATTAGGCTACCCTTCCTAACCCATAGGTCATATCTCATATAATTCATATCTCACTAGAGTATATCTCTGATTTCATCTTAAATGTCCCAAGATACCTCGCATTAGAAATTACACACTCAAGGGTCTCACATACATGCATAACTAGTATCATAAGCTTGATCATCTCCCTACTAGGGAACTGATTTTCACTAGGAATACTAATATGGAAGTACCCATTGGGAATATGATATCTCAAGTTGATTCACATCAGGCCTCCGCATATGAGAGTCACCCCCTCAAGAATCAAATTATCATCTAGGTATATATGTTAATAAGGGTATTTCTATAGAACAATTTGTTTTTAGTGACATGTATTTATATGGCTTGGTTAAGTATAATGAGATAAAGACGATATATAAGAAAACAAAATATAGGTTGTTGTTGACCCTTTAAATAATCAAACCCATACTATTTTCAAAACTCATATTATGATCACCCATAAGGGATCTATCAAAAAGGCATAAAGTTATTTTACTAACATACTAACTATTTTTTATGTATCCCATGTACCAATGGATAGTATAATAATGATCATCCTCAAGTATCTCATTGTAGATACACATGAACTATCAGGAGAAAAAAAATTGTGGTCTTTCTAAGTAAAATTTCACCAAAAACTTATATTGGAAAATTATATATAAGTTGTTCCTAAAATTTTTAATAGATAAATTATATATCATTATTGATATCAATAACATATAAAATGGGAATTCCAAGTGAATTATAGGTGCCGAACCTGATGCATAAACACTGAACACTTACCAATGATACACAATTTGAAACCAATAAATTGTAAGTCTAAATGTTTATATACAACATGATAGGAGAAATAAAAAAAATATTGCATTAATAACCAATAACATCAATACCATGTACCTATAATCCTAGAACTCATAAGTGAAAAAGGTGCTTGTGATGCACTAATCTGATAACCACCAAAAGATCCAACACATTCCTATGTCACTAATATATTATCTACCCAAATAATAAGATGAAAATATAACTCTAATAAAATTTTTGATATAAATCACGTAAATTATCTGATACCCCTTTTTAATACCCTCCCCAGGTATGTGGTCACTGAGTGATGACCAAAACGATAGATTTTCCATGTGAACTCAAGTGTGCCTCCTTGTATGATAGAAGATATTGACTTGAAATGGGCCCCTAGTGTGATACAATGGGGAGAATATACCTCCATATTAGAGTGCTCAATAACAAGGAAATAATAATAAAAATATCCAAAATAAATAAAAATTAGAGTATTTAGTTCTATAAAAGGTGAACATACAGAAGCATGCAGTCATGAAAAATCACAATAATACACGCATACAATAAACTACCCACAAGATTATTCAAAAAAATAAAATGAAAAAAATAAAATAAAATAATACTTCATATTTCCAGTATCTAGTATTGTCCAAGGTATCCTACCCGATATTGCTACACTGGGTCTCTATCGAACCATAATCTATCGCAAAACAAGTTATTCTGAAGTAAAAAAGTACCATGGATTCCTAAGAAGGGTGTGAGTAAAACCTATTATAGAAACATAAATATGATCCCATAAATAAATAGTAAAAAATTCTATGCATATGAGACATTCTCAGATGAATAATAAAAAAATAAAATATGAATGTGAAAATAAATAACCACTATTGATCATAGGGTTCTTCCATAATAAGAGAGATCAATTCAAACCCACATTGGCAAGTTTTGAAGTGTCTCTAAGAATTTCTCACAAAAAAATTAGCTAATACTAGGCCCAAGGATAATCCCAATGAGTTTTTCTTATGATACCCAATATTAACATTCCCATTGAATGATTTCTAGAAAGATATCCTAGGAAATTTAGATAAATTAACCATGATAAGAATCCCAGGAGCATAAATTATAGATTTCAAATCAAATAACCAATAAAATACATGGAGCTTGTCCAATGCATTTTAGACTCATGCCCGTAGGCCAACTTCGAGGGTTTCACAACCTATACCTAATTCTATGGACCATATACTAAGAAATACAAATTGATATGACATTGGAGTACTAGGATAATTTACAAGTCATTCCAAACCAATCTTATAAGAAAACCGGGAGGGTAATATCCCCTATCCATGATTCAAAGGAGAATCTTGTCACGACCCGTCCTCGATACCTGTGCCGTGACTACCTCAAGCCCGCCTCCCATAGGCCAGGGGCTGGCGACTAGCACCAAGGAATAAAACCTGAAAAAAGGGGAAGGAATTGCCTTTATAAAGTAAAAAAACACCACAAAGCAAGAAAGCAGACGTAAACACTAAGTAAAATTGGATAAAAAAGTAGTGCGGAAAAGTAAGTGGGCCAGAATACAAACCCAAACTGAAAGTAAAGTACAACTGGAAAGAAAGTACATCAACTGAAAGTAAAGCAACAACGTTGAGCCATCCATAGGAAGTCCCACCTGAATGGTGGGTATAGATAGCCTCCTCAGATCCTCGGGTCCGGACGTCCACTCTGTGTACGTCCTGCCCAATGGTTTACCTCCAGGTACTGACTTGCTCCACAAGACTCAACCACGATCAACGCTGTCTGTCGTCTGCATCCAACACAATGTAGTGCGGGCATAGCCCATGCAGGGGTGAGTATACGCTACTCAGTAGGGACCTCGAGACCCCCAAAGGTCTCCCAGATTACACAAAGGGTAATCCATAGAGGAAATATACAATCATGAAGCAACATCCAACACTACTTATGTATATTCCCATACATATACCTAAGTCATCAATTTCAGTTCGACTCCAACATCCGAGCCCAAGTTCGATCACGTCCACATAAGAGTACAACCCAATCCACATTGGAAAGCAAGTCAATCATATCGAAGATATTGATTAAAGTCAAGACTCAGATCATACAGGTATACTTCTTTGGTGAGAGAGATGATCAGATATAGCCACTGATTCATCTAAGCTAGGACCCACGTAGGATACTAAACCAGCCAAGCTGCCGAACCCACATAGGATTTCAGTGCAGTCTTCATTGCTGTCGATACCACGGAGGATTTCAGTACGGTCTTCATCGCTACTGAACCCACATAGGATTTCAGTGCAGTCTTCATTGTCATCGAACCCACACAGGATTCAGTACGGTCTTCATTGCTGTCGAACCCACATAGGATTTCAGTACCATCTTCATCGCCGTCAAACCCACATAGGATTCCAGTACGGTCTTTATTGCGGCTGAACCCACATAGGATTTCAGTTCAGTCTTCATCACCGTCGAACCCACATAGGATTTTAGTACGGTCTTCATCGCCATCAAACCCACATAGGATTTCAGTACGGTCATTAGAGTCGCAATCGCAGTCGCAGTCCCAGTCGCAGTCGTAGCCAGCTCTAGGGTTCCCGCACACAACATGATCGTTTCCGGGAGGGTTCGCTCCATGAGGCAAGGGGTCAATACATCAACTGACACGTAGTCCGGAGTTGATCTATCTCAAAGTTCCATCTCGACAAGAGGAACTCAACGTGCCATACGACGCGTCAATAGGACGCCCGGTCTGAGAGTTATTGGCTTGTTCGTTCTAGGGGCCCGGTTGGTTTTTATGTCAAAACCAACCTGAACTCACTCCAACTGCATCTAAACCTCGAGCGGAGTAAACCAAAAGATCTATCTCACTAAGAGGAATCCAACAAAGTCGACGACATGTCAATCGGACATCCAGAGCTCAAGTTATAAGCGTTTCCGCTCCGAGGGCCCGGTTGGTTTTGTTTTCGAACCAACCCGGACATACCCAAAGTTCTCCATAATCTTGAGTGTAATATATCGAAAGGACCGTCTCGATCCAAGGATCACATCTCAACTGACGGTGCATCGATCGGAGGTCCGTAGCCCACGTTATGGGCGTTTGAAAAAACCTGTCCGAGAATAGGGGGTTTTGGGCCCGGGCCGACCCGGCCCATGACCCCCTGGGTCGACCCGAACCGGGTCCGAGTCCGGCCCATTAGGGGGTGGCCTGGCACGGCCTGGGCGGCCGGTGTCCTGGCGCGCTCGCGCGGCCCGCGTGGTCAGCTCAGCCAGCGCCGAGCTGAGCGTAACAGGGGGGGGGGAGTTGCCCCCCTGATTGAGAAACCGCGGCCCCCACGTGGGGGCCGCTCCTTCGGCCAGCCGAGGGTTACGACCCCCGTTTTCATGGAAGCTGGCCGGCCGGTGCTACTGCCGTGGGACCACTGGGGTCCCGCCCCTCCGAGGGGCTGGCGGCCGGCGGTTCCGGCCGACCCGTCTTGCACCGCTGCGACCCCACTCCGGCCGCAGTGTCTTCGTGGTTCTCCGGCCTGGCGCGACGGTGTCGCGCCCCTTCACTACGACCCGATTCCAGCCGCGGGTTCATTTGGCCTCAACAGTGCGGCGCGACGGCACCGCGCATTTTCTCCACATTTACCCATGTTTCCGTGTGGTTCCGTTGCACCTTACCGCCTTCTTTTGAACCACAACAGACACAAACATCAAAGGGGGAGGAGGGTCAGCCGTGTTTGTGCGGTCCAACCTCCTCCCATTATTACGATAATAGGCAGCCCAAATAGAAGACGATGAATGGAAAAGGAATATTTCACAGGAAAAAACAATTAACCCCTACCTCAAGCATTGTTAAACGAAGGTTCGTCGCGGGGAAGGGATGTCGCGGAAGACTGCATCACAGAAGGAGGATCATCAGCGTCACGGTACACGACATCACGTCGTCGATCTTCGGGGAACTAGCGTTCTTCGTCGTCTTCCATCGGAGGCCGGCGTTCTTCATCGTTATTCACGTTCTCCAATGAAGAAGATGAAGATTCAAAGGCTTTGAGTAATTCCTCTCCCAACCCCTCTCACACAATGAAACAACAATAATAAAATAAGGTGTTGCCTTATTTTATTACTCATGCCATCTGTTTTTGAAAATCAAAATTAAATCACAATTTAATTATCAAGCGTTGAACAATTAATGAGGCATTTAATAATCGAATTAAACACAAGAGTTGACTTGACATTTAAGAAAAGGGGGGGGGGTGCAGGTGAGTTACATAATTAAATGCATGTGGGAGGTAAAAATGAAATAAAGGGGGTGGGGATCGTGTGGGAACCACCTCACTAATATCCTACCTAGGAGTTAGGATATCAGTGGGTCCCACTCCAACCACCATACCTAGGTTAACACTACTTAGAATAAAAATAAAATCTGTAGCACAATATTTTATTTTAATCTTTAGTTAACCCAATTAATTAATAACCTCACCTGAGCAAATGCAACTCTACAAAATGTGTTCTTAAGAAATTACAGGTGCTGAGATTCCATCGGTGCCCTCGGAATTCGATTTCGAGCACCGGTTCAAACGTTAGGAAAACCCGCTCATTTGTTCACTGAACGTACCTGAGCTAAACTTTGGAAAAAAGATTTCGGGCACACCGGGCCTCGGAATCAGATGCCGTCAGAAACTACATTCTTGTAAAATCCCAATGAAAATTAAGAAAGAAAAAAAAATTCCATTGAATTTTACGGGTCTTTACATTACTCCCACCTCAGGTCTTTACATCCCCGTAAAGATAAATCATAAACTAGGGGAACAAATGTGGGTACTGAGCACGCATCTGGGCCTCCCGCTCCCAAGTGCTCTCCTGGAGGTTCCCGTGTTGCAATCTAATGTGCACTAGAGGTATCGACCGTCCCCATAGGACCCGCTCCTGTCGATCCTCGATCTCCACCGGGACCTCCGCAAAAGTCTCCCCATCATCAAATTCCAACTCCCGGTGGTCGATGATATGCGTCGGGTCATGAACGAATCTCCTTTGCTGAGATATGTGGAAGACATCGTGCACCTGGTGTAACTAGGGTGGTAGAGCTAGGTGATAAGCCACCTCTCCTATCTACTAAGGACCTGGAATGGTCTGATGAAGCACGGAGATAACTTTCCACCCTGGCCAAATATCCGTATTCCACGTCGAGGTGAGACCCAGAAGAAAACATGGTCGCCATCCTCGAACTCCAGTGGCCTCCGCCTCCTATCAGCATAAGACTTATGCCAGCTCTGAGCTGTCCTCATCCGCTCCTGGATGACCTGGACCTTCTCTGTCGTGGCCTGGACCATCTCCGGTCCCACAAGTGCTCACTCCCCAGGGTCTGTCCAGCAGAAAGGTGATTTGCAAGGTCGGCCGTACAATTCCTCGTATGGTGCCATCCCGATGGTTGAGTGGTAGATGTTGTTGTACGTAAACTACACCAAGGGTAGGTGGTCCTCCTAGCTATGACCAAAGTCGAGGACACATGCGCGGAGCATGCCCTTGAGAGTCTGAATGGTCCTCTCCGTCTGACCATCCATCTGAGGGTGAAAGGCGGTGCTCAGACGTAGCTGCGTCCCGAATGCCTCCTGCAACCCCTTCCAAAGCTGGGAAGTAAAGCGAGCATCTTTATCGGAGAAGATAGACGATGGCACACCATGAATCCATACAATATCCTGAACATAGAGACGTCCCAAGCTCTCTACTGAGCCCTACTCTCTGATGGGTAAGAAGTGAGATGACTTGGGGAGTCGGTCGACAATCACCCAAATGGAGTCGTGACCTCTGGAAGTATGTGGAAGTACAGTCATGAAATCCATAGATATCCCATCCCACTTCCACTTCAGGACCTCCAAGGGCTGCACCAAGCCTGCTGGTACCTGGTGCTCTGCCTTCACCTGCTGGCAGGTGAGGCATCGAGAAACGAACTCTGCCACAACCTTCTTCATACCCGGACACTAGTGCTGTCGTCTGAGATCCTGGTACAACTTCACCACTCCTGGATGTACCAAAAAAGGGGAAGTGTGAAACTCTCTCAGCACCTCCTCATGTAAAGAAATTGGTACCAAGGTACGACCTCTGAAAAGGACAATGTGCTCTCCTCCTACAAAAAATCCATCAGGTGCCTGTCCTGAGGATATCTGCGCATGTTGCGTCTCACAGTCAGCATCCCCACACTATGCCTCTCTGACCTTCTACAGTAGTGGAGGAGTGACTGTAAGTGACTGAAGAAAGGCTGCTTCATCTCTATCCACGAAGGATATCTGCAAAGCAGATAGCTGCTCCGTCGCCTCCCCGAGTAGCCGAATGCCCATCCTCCTGCTGAGGGCATCGGCTACTACGTTCCCCTTTCCATGAGTACAGACTATCTGAAAGTCATAATCCTTGAGGAACTCGAGCCATCGCCGCTGTCTCAGATTCAGGTCCTTCTGCGAGAAGATGTACCTGAGACTCTGGTGGTCAGAGTAGACTGTAAAGCGCTCGCCCATTAGGTAGTGTCGCCACATCTTCAGAGCGAAGACCACTGCTGCTAACTCTAGGTCATGGGGAGCGTAGTTATGATCATGCTGCCTCAACTAACATGATCCATAGACGATTACTGCATGCTCCTGCATCAGGACACATTCAAGTCCGGCCCCTGATGCATCGCAGTAGACTACGTACCCCACTCCCTCCTTCGGTAGACTCAAGATAGGTGCGCTGGTCAATCTTTGTCTCAGCTTCTGGAAGCTCTGCTTACATCTTACTGACCACACGAAGGGTTTCCCCTTCTTCTTCAATGCTGAGAGTGGTGCCAAAACTCTGGAGAAGTCTGGAACAATCCTCCAGTAGTACCCAGCTAGCCCCAAGAAACTCCGCACCTCCGTCACGCTCCTGGGTGGATCCCAAGCTAGCAATGCCTCGATCTTCGCAGGATCCACCGCAACTCCCTCCTCAGAGATGGCGTGTCCTAAGAAGTGGGCCTCATGTAACCATAACTGACACTTCGAGAGCTTACCATAAAGCTGGTGCCCTCAGAGTGTTTCTAGTACAACCCGCAAGTGGTAGGCGTGCTCCTCCTCAGTGGTTGAGTATATCAATATGTCGTCGATGAAGACCACGACAAATCGATTGAGGTATGGCTGAAATATCCTGTTCATGAGACCCATGAAAACTGCTGGCGCATTGGTTACACCGAAAGGCATAACCAAGAACTCATAGTGGCCATACCGACATCTGAAGGCCGTCTTCTACACGTCCTCGTCTCGAACTCTGAGCTGATGATAGCCTGATCTAAGGTCTATCTTTGAGAACCACCATGCTCCCTTGAGCTAATCGAAGAGGTCTTCAATCCTCGGTAGTAGATACTTGTTCCTCATGGTCACCTGGTTCAGACGACGATAGTCGAAACAAAGTCGCAAGCTCTCGTCCACCTTCTTGGCGAACAATATCGGGGATACCTAGGGTGAACCACTAGGTCGGATGAATCCCTTGCCCTGCAAGTCCTCCAACTGTACCTGTAGCTGTCGAAGCTTAGAGGGGGCCATCCGATATGCTGGAGTGGATATCGGGGCTGCCCCGGGGTACAGGTCATTATAAAAGTCTACCTATCTGCGAGGAGGTAGTCTTGGAATGTCGTTAGGGAAAACGTCCGCATACTGATCCACCACTGCAGTAAAACCAGGACTCTGCATGTCAACTGCTCCTAGGATGAGGCTATCCAACTGAGGAGTGATGGGCTGTCCTCTCCTCTGCGTGAGTCCATCCTGTGCTGCAAAGGCTCCCTTCTCACCGGTGAAGGTGAACCTACTCCCAACGGTGCGAACACACCACACCTTGCGCCTAAAACAGTCGATCTCAGCATGGAATGTAGATAACCAATCCATGCCCAAGATGACGTCGTAAGGCCTCGGCGCTGCTACAAGAGGATCCCAGCTGAAGCTCTCGCCTCCTAGAGTAAGCTCACACTGCCGACACCAGTGCGTAATCTTCGAGTCTGGTCCTGTAGGAGTCTCTAGCTGTAAAGATCGAGCCAAAGACTCTATCAGAATCTCTGAGCTCCGAACAAGGGCAAAGACAATAAAATAATGACTCGCTCCTGTGTCTATTAGAACTGAATCAAGGGTGTAGTATACACAGATAGTACCTTGAATCATCTCTAGCGCGCAGTGGTCGTAGGCCTCTGCTGCATGAAGCTGATCATGTCTCTTCTTGGCAGCTCCCTATGGTCGGGGTGGACCTCCTGGTGGTGGTGGTGGTGGTAAAGACTCAAAGCGTCACCCACCACCAGCTACTCGGCCAGCTCCCCTACCTCATCTGCCTGCTCTCAGTGGAACACCATGGTCGACCCTCTGCCTCTGCCTGGGTGGCCCCTCAACTGTCTGCTGCTCCTCTGCACGACGGGTCGGGTAGTCACGAGCCATTGGCCCTGCCCGCCATATGCGTAGCACTGCCTGCTCCTCGGAAGGCAATCTCTGCGCCCTGTACCCTGCACCTCTGAGCCAGTGTCCTGAGGCTGTCTTCCTGATTGTCTGGTCCTCCTGGACCCCTGTGACATCCGTTGACTGCCAGCTGCAGATGACTCTGCTACGTGCCGCCCTGCTGTAGGTCTCACTGCTAGCGTAGGCTCGACAAGAAATCTCTCCATGAGAAGAGCTCGCTCCAGTACTCCTGCCTGTGTCGGAATGCTGAGGGAGATCATCGATGCCCTGATCTCATACCTCTGTCCCTGCTCGATGGTTCGGGCCCAGAAGAATGGGTCCCGTACCATGTCCGTCGAATAGCGTGAGAGGTCGGTAAATCTCACCGAGTACTGGGTGACCGTCATGCTGCCCTGCAGCAACTGTAGAAGCTCCTGGATGCACACCGCACGGAGGGTGGCTGGGATGAACTCCGAGCGGAAGAGGCTCTCAAAGTCTATCCAGAGGAGTGATGCCTCATCGTGAACCTGGAGCATCAAGCTCCACCATCTGCCTACTGCCACGTGCAGGAGGCTCACTGCGAGGATCACCATGAGGTCAGTTGGTGTCCCCACTAACCTGAAAACTCGCACAACCGCCTCCAGCCAATCCTCGGCCACCTGAGGGTCCATCTCCCGGTGGAACCTTGGTAGTCTCTGACGCTGAAACTCATGAAACACACTAAGGCAAAGTGCACTATCAGTGGCTGGGGCTAGTTGCATCGGTGGCTCGGCGGGTAGAGGTACCGCCAGTGCCTCCGCTGTCAAAGGGCCCTACACCGAGGCCTCATCGCTCAGTGGGATGTCGTCTCGCTCAAAGCTCGGAACCCTAGCTGGCTGCCGTCATGGGGCCATACTGAAAAGAAACATGTGCGCCACGGTCAAAACAGTATACCTGATGAGCTGGCACAAAGTAATCAAAAAGAAAACTTTTTAAACACACATGAAATCAATGTTTTCGTGCATTGAGTCTGAAATTAGAAGTCAGGGTCCTGGTGTACGGATACGTTGGTCACCGCACCTACACTGGACTCCCTAGACTGATAACCATACTCAATACCCTTAACACTATTGCTTCTCATAGAAGAAATATTAGAGTCCTGTGTTCTGCGGTAGAACCGAACTCCTCTGATACAAATTTGTCACGACCCATCCTCGGGACCCGTGCCGTGACTACCGCAAGCCCGCCTCCCATAGTCCAGGGGCTGGAGACTAGCACCAAGGCATAAAACCTGAAAAAAGGGGAGGGTATTGCCTTTATAAAGTAAACAAACACCACAGAACAAGCAAGAAGACATAAACACTAAGTAAACTGGATACAAAAGTAGTGCGGAAAAGTAAGTGGGCCAGAATAAATACCCAAACTGAAAGTAAAGTATAACTGGAAAGAAAGTAAACAAATGAAAGTAAAGAAGCAATGTCGAGCCATCCACTGGAAGTCCCACCTGAAGGGTGGGTACAGATAGCCTCCTCAGCTCCTCGGGTCCGGCCGTCCGCTCCATGTACGTCCCGCCCAGTGGTCCACCTCCAGTTACCGACTTGCTCCACAAGCCTCAACCACGATCAGCGTTGTCCATCGTCTGCATCCAACACAACGTAGTGCGGGCATAGCCCGTTTAGGGGTGAGTATATGCTACTCAGTAGGGACCCCGAGACCCCCGAAGGTCTCCCAGAATCCACAAATGGTAATCCACAAAGGAAAGATACAATCACGAAGTAACATCCAACACTACTTGGGTATATGCCCATACATGTACCTAAGTCATCAATTTCAGTTCGGCTCTAACATCCAAGCCCAAGTTCGATCATGTCCACATAGGAGTACAACCAAATCCACATAGGAAAGGAAGTCAATCATATCGAAGATATTGATTGAAGTCAAGTCTCATCTCACACAGGTATACTTCTTCAAAGATAGAGATGATCAGATATAGACACTAATTCATCTAAGTTGGGACCCACGTAGGATACTAAACCTGCCAAGCTGCCGAACCCACATAGGATTTCAGTGTAGTCTTCATAGCCGTCGAACCCATGGAGGATTTTAGTACGGTATTCATCACTGCCGAACCCACATAGGATTTCAGTGCAGTTTTCATTGCCGTTGAACCCACATAGGATTCAGTACGGTCTTCATCGCTGCTGAACCCACATAGGATTTTAGTGCAGTCTTCATCGCCGTCGAACCCACATAGGATTTCAGTACGGTATTCATCGCTGCTGAACCCACATAGGATTCCAGTGTAGTATTCATCAACGTCGAACCCACATAGGATTTCAGTACGGTCTTCATCTCCATCGAACCCACATATAATTTCAGTACGGTCGTCACAGTCGCAGTCGCAGTTGCAGCCAGCTCTAGGGTTCCCGCACACAGCATGCTCGTTTCCGGGAGGGTATGCTCCACGAGCCAAGGGGTCAATACATCAACTGACACATATTCTGGAATTGATGTATCTCAATGTTCTGTCTCGATAATAGGAACTCAATGTGACAGACGACGCGTCAATCAGACGCCCAGTCTGAGAGTTATTGGCTTTTTTGTTTTAGGGGCCCGATTAGATTTTAAGTCAAAACCAACCTGAACGCACTCCAACTGCGTCCAAACCTCGAGCAGAGTAATCCAAAAGGTCTGTCTCGCTAATAGGAATCCAACAATGTAGACGACACGTCAATCGGACGTCCGAAGATCAAGTTATAAGCGTTTCTGCTCCGAGGGCCCGGTTGGTTTCGTGTTCGAACCAACCCGGCCATACCCAAAGTTCTCCGAAACCTTGAGTGTAATAAACCTAAACGACTGTCTCGATCCAAGGATCGCATTTCAACTGACGGTGTTTCGATCGGGGGTCCGTAGCCCATGTTACGGGCGTTTGAACAAACCTGTCCGAGAATAGGGGGTTTTGGGCCCGGACCGACCCGACCCAAGACCCCCTGGGTCGGCCTAAACCAGGTCGACCCGAACCGGGTCCTGGTCCTGCAAATTAGGGCGCGGCCCGGTCCGGTGGGAATGGCCCGACCCTGCTTCGGCGGCCCGGCCCAGCCCGTCCTGGGAGGCAGGTGGCCTGGCGCGTTCGCGCGACCCGCGTGGCCAGCTCGGCCAGCGCTGAGCTGATCGGAACAGGGGGGGGGGCACTGCCCCCCTGATTGAGAAACCGCAGCCCCCACGTGGGGGGCTGCTCCTTCGGCCAGCCGAGGGTTACGGCCCCCTGTTTCTAGGAAGTCGGCCGGCCTGGTCCGGACGACCGGTGCTGCTGCGGCGAGACCGCCGGGGTCCTGCCCCTCCGAGGTGCCAGCGACCGGCGGTTCCGGCCACCCCGCCTTGCACCGCCACTTCTTCGAGCCACGACCTTTTCCTACTGGCGTCGTGCTACGGCGCCGCGACCCTCCACTGCGGCCCCGCTCCGGCCGCGGTGTCTTCATGGTTCTCCGGCACGGTGCGACGGCGCCGCGCCCCATCGCTGTAGCCCGACTCCGGTCGCAGGTTCGTTTGGCCTCAACGGCGCGGTGCGACGGCGCCCCGCATCTTCACCACATTTCGCCATGTTTCCGCCCGGTGTTGTTGCACCGCGCCGCCTTCTTTCGAACCACAACAAACAAAAACATCAAAGGGGGAGGAGGGTCGGCCGTGTTCGTGCGGTCCGACCTCCCCCCGTTATTACGATAAAACACAGTCCAAATAGAAGTCGATGAACGGAAAAGGAATAATTCACAGGAAAAAAAATTAACCCCTACCTCAAGCATTGTTGAACGAAGGTTCGTCGCGGGGAAGGGACGTCGCGGAAGATGGTGTCATGAAAAGAGGATCGTCGGCGTCGAGGTACACGGCGTCGCGTCGTCGATCTCCGGAGAACTAGCATTCTTCGTCGTCTTCCGTCGAAGGCCAACATTCTGCGTCGTTCTTCGCGTTCTCCAACGAAGAAGATGAAGATTCAAAGGCTCTGAGTAATTCCTCTCCCAGTCCCTCTCTCACAATGAAACAACAATAATAAAATAAGGCGTTTCATTATTTTATTACTCATTCCTTCTATTTTTGAAAATCAAAATTAAATCACGATTTAATTATCGATCGTTGACCAATTAATGAGGCATTTAATAATCCAATTAAACGCAAGAGTTGACTTAGAATTTAAGAAAGGTAGGGGGTGCGGGTGAGTTACATAAGTAAATTCATGTGGGAGGTAAAAAGGAAATAAAGGGGTGGGGCTCGTGTGGGACCCACCTCACTAATATCCTACCTAAGAGTTAGGATATCAGTGGGTCCCACTCCAACCACCATTCCTAGGTTAACACTACTTAGAATAAAAATAAAATCTATTGCATAATAATTTATTTTATTCTTCAGTTAACCCAATTAATTAATAACCTCACCCGAGCAAACACAACTCCGGAAAAGGTGTTATTAAGAAATTACCGGTGCTGGGATTCCATCGGTGCCCTCAGAATTTGATTCTGAGCATCGGTTCAAAAGTTAGAAAAACCCGCTCATTCGTTCACCGAACGTACCTAAGCTAAACTTTGGAAAAAATATTCTGGGCACACCGGGCCTCAGAATCTGGTGCCGTCAGAAACTGTGTTCTTGTAAAATCCCAAAAAAAATTAAGAAAGAAAAAAAAATTCCCTTGAATTTTACGGGTCTTTACAAATCTCATTGGTAATAAAAACCTTTATCACAAAAAATCAAAGGATCACATCTAAGGTATTGAAAACTGTATATGGATTAACAACCATATCCCAAGAGAACATCTTATATATATATAATAATATTAGGAAATATGTTAGTATCTGAGGAGAACATACAAGGTATCCCATATATCTCAATCCATCATAGTGGACAGTGCGTCACACCCTAACCATTTCTTCTGTCATTATAGATTTGGGTTTTTGGTGACACCTACAATCCTCAATATCCATTTCATTTCACACAACCACATATAGGACAACAAGTCACTAGGGAAACCCCTAAGGTACCCTATATCACATCACAATATAGACACCTCATGAGATTCATCGATCCTGACCCCATCCCTTGAGTTGACACCCATCACTCAAAGGGAAGAACATACCTCAACATCCTTGAAGTCCCATCATGGTCTCACAAGACATAGAGGGATAGCTTCATCTATATCATTCACAAAAATGCAAAGATCCCACAATGCATCTCAGGTCACTAGTCATTTAGAATAAACTCAGTATATCCATCACACTCTACATGGTCTAACCACCATGGTAATCACATATTAGTGGGGAGAGGATACTCACTTCACTGTCATCTCAACTATACCAATGACTCTAAGGCATACCAAGGGTCTATTATGACATTCTAGGGCCATCCATTCCCATTATATCAAACCCCTCTACATGAAGTTCAATAAGAAACCCATAATAAGGGCCATTATTCTAAGATAATAAAATCAAACCTTTTTAGGGGTTAATGTTCCTTAAGGAATGAAATCCTAGCTAATGTCTCAAGCATTGGTAGGCAAGGTAAACAAGACCGTTCATATTGTTCTAGTGTGGCACTTAGAACTTTGGTCTATCTATCAATATGCATCTAATTTAATTAAAAAATTATGTAATTTAATAGATCAATCAACCATGTTGAAGAGACCTAATATTCTTTATAAATAGAGTTCATAATACTAATGGGTTTATTCAAGGGACTAAATACCTTAATATTAGGGTTACTACCATTTATCACTATATAAAAACTATTCTTTGGCCATCCAAAGTCTATCCATCCACCATCCATCACTATAATGCCCAAAATAAAATCCTAAAGCTGAAAAATTAATTATAAACAATTTATAAATAATTATCAAAATCATTTTTTCAAATATGAACAAATTACAAAGTTAATTTAATTAGGTATAAATCCTAAATTCCCACAACACAACAACCTATCACAAAAACCATGAACAATTAAGTGAATTCCAATCCTGATATGCACCTAAACCTTATCCATATTACGAATACAATAACTGACATTAATTACCCTTCCAAATTATTTAATTTAATTTAAAACACCTATAAAAAAATCTATTTCGTGGTGTACCTCCATAGAAAATGTGTAATTCCAGACATATAATGTCTCTGGGGTCCTCTTACTAATCCGTACAAAATCCTCATGACAAATGGTTGATTCTACCATGATTTGGTGGAATCAGTGCTAAAACCTAATAAAAATCATTCAAAATCATAGATGATAGAAGGAAATAAATAATTCATATGTAGAGGGAGAAACATACCTAACATATTGTAAAACGAAACCCAAGATACCATGGATAAAGGGGAATTGAGAGAAAAGTAGGAGGAGGAATAGCTCGAAAAAATGGCCTTCCAAAAGAACAGTTTTCAATAAAAATGATTCGGTAAATGACTAATAAATTAACAAGCTATCCTTACCCAAAAAATAACTAAAAAGTTTTAGAGTGTGAAGAATAGGTTCACACAATGAAATCCCCAAGAATTTGCCCACACCCCTTCACTATCTCTTGTATTATGTCCTAAACACACCCCATGAAATCCATTCATTGTGTGAACCATCTTTAAGATCATAAAAGTACATTGATTGTCATTTTTTAGTATCCTTACAACCCGGTCCTTCTATTAATAACCTGAAATACCTATGGTTGTTAAAACATGTCCAGAAATTCTATTTAAGGATATAAAACATCTTAAAATCTCATTATGAGTCCTGATTCTGAAAAAAACACCACTAAAATTAAAAAAAAAAATTCCTCTTAAATTTCACACCCTAAAAATGAATGGGGTTTTACATTCTTCAAGAATAATTTTAAATTTAATATCAATATATCCATATTGTGGATGAATGAGAAATCCCCAATTGGTATCAAACCAATTTCATTTAAACCTTGTTTTTTAATTCAAACTCAGATGATACAATTCAATTATTTCATCATTTATGTCCTAAAATTCAACATCAACTTTTTTTAATAGGTTTTCTTTAAATAAACAGAAATGGTAATTGATTTATTTGAATCACCATATATGTTTGGGTGAAATAAAAATTTATTAACCACATACACATTATAAGATTTTACAAATCTGAATTGTGGGTTACTTAGTACCCACAATAAACTATCAATTTTATGTCACTATTGCATTACCTATATATATATAATAATAGATAAATTAAAAAATTGATTTAATATGTTTGACTATAATTAGTTTAATCTATAAGTATTTGAAACTAGTAAGAAAAACTATGTTATCAATGATCTTTAAGTGTACATGAAGAAATTGGTTATAAATTTGTTAGATATGATTATAATATAATCTAAAAAAAATTAAAATATTTTTTAAAATATTAATATAAATATTGGTAAAAGAAGAACTTACTTTACATATTATTTCATTTCTTCATAATTGAGTAGAGCATGTGCTTGAGCTCTATTTTTTCTTTTATTTGAAATCCATCGACAATGATCACCACTAAAAACAATCATATAATTATCAAATATTCATAATATATAATTCATTAAATCATAAAAATGTTTATCAATGTGACCTATTTAATTAGGTTTTTAGGAATATTTAGATTTAAAATAATAAGAGAAAATATTTTTAATTTCCTCTTGTATGTATGCTTCTACAATTGGCCTTTCAACTGATTCTTTGTTATGTAATTCACTCTTAAATGTTTTCATACATCTCTCATATGGGTGCATCAATTAGAATTATATCAGCCCTAATAATTTTTATTCCTAAAAAAATGTAACATTAAATGTTCCATTGAATCAAATAATGTAAAAAATTATTTTTTCCAACTTACATATACTTAGAACAATATTTTATTGCTATGTATTAAATGTTTCATACAATTATATTATCATAAAAATGTTTAACACCCCAATATTTGAGTATATATTATTATTTAAATACCATAATGAATATTTTTATTCACAAACAACACTCAAAATAAAATATCATGATGTATTTTATTGAAATAAAATATTACAATATAAAAAATAAATATGTTATGATAATTAATTATAAAACACAATTCATAAAATTATAAGGGGAATAAAACCATAAGTAAATAAAAAGGCCAAGAACATGAAATCATTTTCCACATGGACTGAATAAAAGATAATACCTAGGATTATAACAATGTAAATTATTAAAAACATTATAAGTAAAATAGAAATTTTGAGAATAAAATAAATGGATAGGAAAAATGATTCTAGAGATGTTTTGAATGACATATATTGGAATATAATATAAACATTATATATAATTCACTTACACATATGAACATTAGAAATACTATATCTAAGGGGTATATTGATGCTGTGTAATTATTAGTAATAGACTAAAAGTATTATGATTCACAAATAATAAATTATTCTTTAATGAAATAAGAAATAAATAATTAAAATATTTTATTATATATATATATTTCATTATATATTATAATAACTATTATTTCAAAAAATAATGTTTTAATGTGTTTATAATATCATATGAAATATTATAATTCACATGGTTTTGTAAAATTTAATGGTTATAAGATAAATAATTTATTTTAACGGGTGTGATTAAAATTGTTAAATATTAAAAGGAGATATTTTTGAAAGAAATGTTTTTTAAAGTGTTGTGTATTTTTTATATTAATAAATTAAATTGAAAATTTTTAATGAATTTTTATTATAGAATGTATCAATATATGGAAACATATATTGAAAAACTTTTAATTAGTAATTTATATTAAATTAGGTTAATAATGCCTAATGTTTGAAATTCCATTTTTCTATAAAAACATTTTTTTTATATTTTTATATTTTCTTATAAAAGTTAAATTTATCTTATTTAGATGTTTAATTAGATTAAATAGAGTAATTTTTAACCAAAATTTATAAATTATGTAATAAGGTAAATTTCTTTTTTAAGTATAAAAACAAGTTACCAAGTAAATAATTGAGTTATCATGGTAAAGGTAAAATGTGGTAGAAATGGTTAAATTAATGGTTAAAAACATTAAATATCATCAAAACATATATTAATATATTTTTTATGATGATATTAATCAATAATATCCATTATTTGTCCACTTTTTACCTACTTTACTTTTAAATTAATAACCCAATATATTAAAGAGTGAATATTTGGGAAACGACCACTCAAAACTCACTTATAAAAGGAACCATCCTCTACCATCCAAAACTACTCTTTAACTTATGTTATATTTTGAATCACAACCCATTTTTCCTATCATAAATAATTATTATAATTTTTGTAGATTATAGTTCCATGAATGAATCCTAAATCTTTTATTCCAAAGGAACCCATTTTGAGAAGGAGAGAATTCATCAAAGTACCTAATTCTTAACCATATTTTTCTATTACATTCTCACCTCAAATATATCTAAGTATCATTCCTTTAAATAAAAAATAAATTTTTTTTTTAAATAAAAGGGCTCGAAAATAGGAAAAAAAACAAAAAATGGGAGTCACAATGGATGAAAATTGTGAAGGCTGATAGCATCCCCTCAAAAAATGTTAGAAGAATCAATTAGAAGAGAAAATACACTCAAATTCACCACAAGCCTTTAAACATGATTATATTTGTAAGTGATAAGATCTATCGAAATGTTTCCCACCACCATAATGATGTTATATTAATATAATTATTATTTAAGAAAATGATATTACTATTATATAACTATCCACTCATACTCATTCATTAGTATAACATGTTATTGTTTAGGATGGTTTAACGACCTACATGAAGGATATTGTACTCACATTAAAATATTCATCATGAATATGAATCATGATATTAGTAATGTTAATAGATAAAATTTATGAATAATTTATTTTGTAGATATTGATTAATAAGGGTAATAAAAAAATGAATGGTCATTATAAAGTAATTTGTTGTTATCAAATTTTTTTATAAAACACGATCTTACTATATTCCATTATATTGAACCATACTTATAATATCCATCAAATGAACATGGAAATAAATACATACTTGAAAAAAAGTGTTCACGCAATCTTTTGTAATATGGGAAGGATGAATTTGGTATTAAATAATTATTTTTTTGACATTTCCATTAAAAATATCATTTGAAGATAATAAAATTTTTTAATAATAGATGATGAAAATAAATAGTAATTAACTAATATATTTGTAATGAATGATTATAATTGAAGAGTATAAAAAGAAATATATTAATTTATAATATTTATTGGGGGTGAAAAAAATAGGAAACCCACACAACCAACCTTCCCTAGTACATGGTGTCTTCATATCCCCCCCAAGGGATGAGAACCTAGTATATGTACAATATTTATATATTTAATATGATTTAATGTCCCATATATATTTTAATTAGACCCAAATGACCACATTTCATGGATTTTAAGTCGAATTTTTACTAACTCATAGGACCATGATTAGTGCAGGCCCATAGGTACATGAGTTAACTAGCCCATATGACCATGTATTTTGGACCATAGGGTCCTTCCTATAATGGCTCACTATCTCAACCCACTCAGTTTTTTTATGGTTGGACTAAATATATTGCCATAACCTCCCATATCTCGGATTTTATAACACCATACCCACACAACCCTCCTAGATCAGACTACCCTGCATGCACTCACTCCTTAACTGTATGACATCACCACCCCTATCAACTTTTCAAACAAAATGGATAACCTAAGTCAGTCCCTCCATCAATTTTATTTATCACCCATTATTTCCTAACTCTATCTATACAACGTGGATTAAAAAACACCCACTTTTATAGATTTCAGGCTCCCATAACACTGCCTCATAAGATATTTTAGTTCCTAAGCATCGAGCATGGGACACCAAAACTACTAAAATCATATGATGCCAAACCAGTACATAAAAAATAAATAATTTAATTGGGATGGGAGCGATGAATGGGATTTGAACCCCATCCACCCAAATTCAGGTGGTGTTTTTGTGCCACATGGCTACAATCACTATTTTAAAAATGAAATATATATGAATATCGTTCTTATATAAGTGAATAATATGTTTATGTTTATTATTAAGGAGGAAAAGTAACTTTTTGGGATGTTTGGTGTAAAACTAATGATTTTTCTTCAAATATCACTTTTGAAATCAATATTTTCTATGAATAAATTTTATTTAGGGAAATTACTATTTCTATTTATATATTTTATTATTTTCTTATAATCTATTTATCTATGGGTTTTACTTATATTCTTACCATTTAACCTATTTTTGGTTCAAAATTCAACAAAAATAATGCCTGTAAGTGGAACCAATCTCTTTTTTCAATTGAGAATCTTTCTCCTCCATGTCTACATGGTTTATTTTTTTTATAATATTATTTATATATAATTATATTATTTCACAAGTTTATTCTATATTTTTATTTATTTTCTTTATAAATTAATAAAAGGAATATCTTTTTAAAATTTTATGCATGGGTCATTTTCTAATCTCTTTGAAATTATTTAGAACAATGTGGAAAAAATATTTATTTTCACTATTTTTTATATGAATACATTTTACTAAAATATTTTTTATTTTTATTAATAAATATTCCTATTTATGTTTTCAAGATTTTATAAAGAAATTTTTATACCCATTATGTTATAGATAATGTTATTTAAAATTAAAAGTCATTAAAATTATAAAAGTTATTTATTCTTATTTCAAGAAATAATTATATAATACTCTTATAAAGTACTTTTCATCAAATTTATTATTCTATAATGACTCTTATTATTCACTAGGGATATTATATAATGATACCATTAACCTTTTTTCAATGTATGAATTTTGATTATTCTTTATGAAAATTTTTCTGAAATGCATTTCCTATTTCATTGCTTAATTACACTATGACGGAATTAAAGAAAATTCATTTTAATGTGGAACACATATGTATGGTTTATCATTATTTTATGATTGGCTCTTTTATATCCCTCCAGTTCATTATGTAATGGATTATTTCGCATGAGATAACATAGAAGGGATTGGGGAGTGAACCCAATCCCCAGGGATTCTATTTACTACGTTTATTGGGATGGGGAGAGAACCCAATCCACTATGAGGGGGTATATAATATATATGAACATTGATTATGTTCTCATAAAAATATTTCAATCTTATACTTTCTTATGATATTTGATTGATTCATCTTTCTTTTTACCCCTACTAAGCATCTAAGCTCACTCTATCCCATCTTTCAATTCCCTAAATTATAAATAAGAATATTATGTATGATATTTCTAAAGGGTATATTTTGAGAATATTATTTGGGTGAAATGAATAATTTTTTTTAAAATAATTTGGTTATGTATATAAAATTTAAAGACACTAAACATTAGGTTACATTGTGTGATTTTTTACGATTTTTAATAAATATTCAAATAAAATGATTTAATATGCATGTATGTTATGGTTGGATAATCTTAGTTGGTATTAGAGGGTGGTTTAGTAGTTTTTTTTTGGAATGAGGATATGAAGAATAATTATAAAGGACCTAAATCAACCTTTGATAACCCAAAAGTTAAGTAGGATGAACCTAAAACGTTATGTATTGAATTTAATATTTCATAATTTTAAAAAATTCAAGTAAATTTCCTTGTCACATAGTTTTTTAATATAATTATTATTACATGATATTCATAGTAACATTTTTGGTTTTAATTTATGACTCAAACCCTAATTAAATGAGTTAAAAATGAATGGGCTAGTTAGAAAAATGACTATCCTAATGAGTAACCAAATATTATAGGAGATTGATTAAAAAATATCATAGATATTCTTAACCAACTCTCTGAATTTGTGAACAATAACAAATATTATAATCACTTCTACATCATGACTAAGAAGGAATAATTTTCCCTTATGTCCTTCATATTTAAATAACCAATAAATTTTAATGGGTCTTCTAATACACTAATTATTGGGAAATGGATCAGTAAAGTTGAGAATATATGTTAATTATCTAGTTCCTAGAGCATGAAACGGTTGTTTTAGTTGTTTCTCATTTAGGAGGTAAATCTGATTAATGGTTGACCATTATTAAGAATATGAGGTAAGAGGGAGAAATTGACTCCATGGAATGTGAGAAGTTTTAGAATAATTTTTTCTCAAAAATATTTTCCCTATGATATTTGAAATAAAATATAGGTATAATAATATGATTTAACATAAAATAAGGATACATCCCTTAATAAATTTAAAGAAAACATCACAATACTTCCAATCTACACATCAAATTTTATCATCGACCCCAAAAGAAAAATAGATCATTTATTTAATGGATTAAAACAAACATTTCAAAAGGAATTGGCTGTATTTTTTTGTATAAATTATTTATTTGATGTGATATTATGTTATAAATATATATCTAGACACCAATTATTCTCATGTATTTGGGGAGAAGAAGAGAAAAATGTATTTTTATGGAAATTAAAATAAAAAATCAAATTTTGTAAACATGTGTGACCAGGATCACATGGCTATGACTTGAGTAGCTAATACATGTTTTGTAGTACCTTTAAATGCGATGTAGTCCTATATGTATAACCATACAATGTGATGTAGGGAATATGGACAAGAGGCAAGGTGGGGTCACATGTACTTCGACCACTAGTATATTACAAGTACTTTTCTTAGGAACTTCCACCTTGTGTATCTTCTTCTTCTGGACTCAAATGTTCCCATCCGAGTAGCATATCCTAATATTTTTTCCAGTAGAAAATGATGGGGGAATTCATAGTAGATTTTTTATATACAAAGTGTGGTTTTCTAAGCATGAAGCTTCTTCATGTGATTCTTGATTGACAGCTGTGATCAGGCGGGAATATATGAGAGATGTCGGTATAGGAAACCCCACGGTTACACCATGTTTTGGGAACCCAATATTCCACTTTACCTACTAAGTGTTACCCCACTAAATCACTAGGGATAAGATCATACATTTACTGAGTGGTACCATCTAACATATCTAGGTGATGTTTCACTACAAACTGAGTGGGACCCCCTATCATAAGGATGCGGGTCATCTATTCACAGAGCAGTACCCTCCTTTAATTATAGTTCATAATTCCTCTATTTAATGAGTGTTTTACCCTTATAATACTAGGGAAAAATTCCTTCATTCACTGAGTGCTACCCCCATGTCTCACTAGGAAATGAGTCCTCTATCTACTGAGTGACACACCTTATCAAACTAAGGCATGTGCCCTTTATTGAAAATTGTGACCTCTCGGGATGAGGAGCAGTATCAAGGTGTGGTTCCTTTACCTATATTTAATTGATATTAATGTGATATTCTAGGAATTAGTGATGGAACATTGGAGTTATAGCCATAATCATAATCATTGGCTGGGATGTAGATATGGATATCCACTTTCTATCTTTTTTGGGTTTCTTTTTGAGAATATATGCATGATGAGTTTCGTTTCCCTCTTATTATTGGTTGAGGTAACCATCATCGAATCATTCATTTGTAATATTAATAGGTATAAATATACTCAATCCTATGAGGCATCTTCTAGCACATGTCATGTCTTACGCAGAAAAAGTGTAGTTTAACGGTGACATTGGTAGAGCATAGTGATACCTGGGTGTATAGACTGTATATGGTGGTCAAACATAGTGATTACAAGATGGTTTGTGTAAGTTTTCCTTTTTCCAAATTTGTTAAGGTTGGGACATCATTTTTGATTTGTTTTTTATTTTCCACTATTTAGGATTCGGTTTTTACTATCACACTCTGATGTATCCACTTGAGGTTACTACATGCATGGATTTATTCAATATGTTATAGTATTTATATTATCCATATTAATTATTTCATATATATGGTTATGTGAATGAGTTTAAGTACATAGGATAAAGATTCCTATTTATATCATTCATTCTCAGTAGATTTCTCTAGCCGCTATCCTATTGGAGGTGGGATTGGTGTCCTTGCGTCTCACCTTTCTATTGGTCAGGTTGGCCCTGGTGGGTCGAGTTGTTATAGAGTGGTATCACAGAAAGTAATTACTTAAGATGGTGATTGGTTTTATCCCCTTACAAATAATTTTTTGGGACTTAGGGAAATTATATCTATGTGTCTCGAGTGTGGATTGCAGGCTAGGGAAACCAATTTAGGTTTTTAGCTTACATATTCATACACCGGTAATATAAATTCCTTATTTTCATCATAGTATACTAAGACATCAGTTGTAGGGATAAATGTTACATAAATTATATAGTATTGAGTCCTTTGAATACCCTTCTTGTTTCATATCCCTATATATATATGCTCATCTCACCACGATATATATTGATTACTTTCAGGATACCATTGTAAAGACATACAACAACATTTCCAATACAGGATCATGAAGATGATACAATGAGTGATGAGGACTTAGTTTAAGGGACATCTCATGAGGTGTTCTTTTAGGAAGGAATGGAGAAACACATTATCCTATTAAGAAACATATAATACAAACATGTATGGATGAGGATGAGTGCATGATTAGTATACTATGAAAGTTCCAACATTAGATACCATTGAGGTTTAGTGGAAAACTAGATCCCCAGGTAGTGGAGGATTGTCCCGAGTCATTGATATAAGTCTTCAGGATTGTGCGGACCCCAACTGACTAGATGGTTGCACTGGAAGAAAGTATTTTCTATGGAGAAGCAGTAAAATTTTGGTTTCTAGTGACACATACTCATGATGATATTTTTTCTAGGGTATGATTTTCAGAAGATTTTTTAGAATTATTGTTACTCATTCTTATAACCAATTCAAATCCAAGAGAATATTGAACTGTAGAGGGGATTTATCAAAGTTACTAAGCATTCCTCAAGGTTCACTGATATTTAATGATAATCCCTTAACACGATGTGCGATGGTTACTTATTTGAATGGAAATTTGAGTTGGGTATCTATAGAGACATCTATGCTAGTTTTGTCCCCTTATGAATTCCCACATACATTAGAGTTCTAGATAATGCTTTGGTGATGGGTATTTTCTGATTATAGGGACTCAAGGAAGCTGATTTTAGGAATGGGTGTGATGGGTTTGGGTCGTCTACAGTAGGTAGCAGGAACTGGTTGAAAGGATCTTGATATAGTATATAATCTCATTGACAATATTAATCTCATAGACTTGTGGCCCAAGTTACAAGTAGAGGATCTAGCTATATTAGAGTGTTTTTATTATATTATTTTTATAGGAGAGGTCATATGTATCACGATTTCTCAACCCTCAAAGTTGAAGAGGGAAACCATCCAAGAGATGGACCACCATGACAAAGGCAACATTGTGATTAGTGATCTCCAAGAAATGGCTAGGGTGTCCCCTAGGGAGGAATTTCTGGAATAGAAATAGTTATATCTTTGAAGGGTAGAGAGATTGGAGGGTGGTGATGCAACAATCTACTCCCATCACCACTACAAAGTGGTATATTCCAGGCTCATGGAGCTTTCAGTCAGGGCTGTAAATATTTCTTGTCGTGGAGGGCTATGATGATGTTGCACATGAGATGATATGAGGCATCATAAATGTTTATTGTCATCTTGATTTAGTATTGATAGACATAGGTGATATTCATTCTTTCATTTTTGTAAATCATGTGTGAGATCTAGAGCATCCAGTTTAGTTTTTGGCCTAGTGGCTTTGAATAAAGGTAGTTATAGGGAATGATTCTTTAATATCTATTAGAAAATAATCCTCCAACATAACACAATAACGTTTTTAGGTTGATTGGGATGATTATGTTTTTTGATAGAGGGTTTCCAAGTACAATTGTGGATTTCTTAAGATATTTTTGACATAATATGTTGATAAATTTTGATGAAAAAGAATAAATACACTAGAAGCGATTAAAAAAATTGATTTGACAAGGTGGACAATTTTTTAGTGTTTTCCAAATTTTGGGGGCCCAAACATTTGAGGTTGCATCAAGCATTGTCAAAGATGGATTTCCATGAAGGCCTAGAAAAAATACGGAAAATTTATGAGTTTCGTGAAGACTGGGGTTTTTAAAGGATGTTTTATAACAGTATGGATCATTGTGAATGAGTTTCATGAATGAATGATGATTTAAGGGTAATATCAATGACAATGAGAATCTTTTGGAAAGGGAAATTAACATGGTGTTTCATGAAGACAAGGAGCATCAGGAATGATATGAGAGGTCTTTGAAAAGTTGTGATGACATTGATGGAGGATTCTAGAATTGATGGCAACATCTATAAATAGGCCTCTACCCCCTTTATAAATGTAGTGAGACATAAAAAATATTTTAAGGCTCTGAATTTTTGAAAGTGGTTCACGAAGGTAGTTCTTGAAAAATGTTTTCAAGGAAAGGTTGTTTGTGAAAGCTACAAACATTGACTGCAAATTATGATCATTACGATACTATTAGATTTTAAAAAGTCCATAAAAAGACAAAAAAAGTAGTGAGCTTGTATAAGGATAGTTTAGATTCTTCTAAGAAGAGAGTTTCTTGAAATGCGATTGCTTCGGGTAGGATATTTGATCTTTTTGAAAGAGGTGTGCTTCATAAAGGTATTGAGCCTCATGAAAGTGTTATGATGTGATTTTACAATGAATCTTTGTTAATGAGGTATTCATAAATTTTATGAAAGTTGTATTTCAACATAGAATCTATCTAGAGGTGTGGATGTATTAATTATATTTAATAAATGGAACTACATATCCATAAACTGTCTGTTGATCCTTTACTAAGTAGTGAGAAAATGAAGAGGAAAAGGGAGACCCCTTCCATTGGTAGTAAGACAGAGAAATATAATTAGGGGGTGACCCTTAGGAAAGTAGTGAGCTAACCATAAACCTTGTAAAGGTTGCGATCTTAGGAATAGAACTAAAGTAGCCCAAAACATGAATTTTGGTAGTGATACTTAGAGGATATGGTACATCCGAACATCACCGTTGTTTTCTCCTTAGGTATATCTCAGTTAGGGAGAACCATGTAAAATTGATGGGTCTCATACATGATTTCAATTTTTTTATAAATTTTTATGGGAGAAAGAGATAAGAGTGTTTTTTTAACAATGAAATAAGATACTAAGGGGATGTTTTTTTAATCCATCATACCTTGATTCACCTCTCCTATTTGGATATTTAACCTAGCTAGGCTTAAAATTGGTATGAGAGGGAAATGTTGTAATTCATCAATTCTCTATTAGTAGAAGAAATGAATGTTTTCAATCACAAAGATATTATAGTATTTGATGGAGTTTTTTTTTTCAATTATGGAAGAATCAGATGTATCATTACTTTGAATAATTAAGAATAGAAGTCATTACAGTAGATATTTATAGAATATCATCCAAAATCAATAGTGGTACTTTATTAGAAGCTGACATAAGGGGATTCAATTATGATTCCAATGTAATCAATAATTTAGTGGCAACCCTATATAATGATATCTATATGAAGGTGTTGTCATATAATTCATCACATTCTCTGTGGAAAAAATTGATAAATATTTATGATGGTGACTCAAAAGTCAGAGAGGCAAAGCTGCATGTTCTATGGAACGAGTATGAGGATATAAGAATACACTCTAATGAGTCCGTTGATACTCTCTTTGACTGGGTGAATGTTATTTTAGTAGACATGAGTGGTCTTGGTTAAATTATTGAAGATATAAATATTTTTAAGAACATCTTGAGAAGACATCCACCTCAGTTAAATATAAATGATTCTATATTGGAAGATAAATATCTATAGGATCCAAAATTCAATAGGTTGAACAATAATCATGTTGTATATGAGATGAGAAATAATGATAGCGAGTCTAGAGAAAATGGGAAGTCTAATGTTGTGGAATTCAAGGCCATACAAGATATCACTATTGAATATGGGAAGGAAGAAGAAGTTATAGATCAAGATATGTCATTACTTCTATAAAATATATAAAGTGGAAAAGGAATGTTCAAAGGGAAACTTCCAATTTCATATTTTATATGTGAAAAGGATGGAAATATTAAACCAAGGGTCCCTATGAAGTTTCAAGATGATGATGAGGAAGATTTCGAAATTACTAAGATTAAGTCTTTAACCTACATGAAAGAAAGGAATCATTTCTTCCAAATTAAAATATTCTTTCAGAAGAAGATGATAGTTCATAAGAATCTGAGGAAGAAGAGACGGAGGACTATAAGAATCATGAACTAGGTTATTTGGTGATAGTTTTCCAAATTCCCAAACAATGGATGAAAGAGAACATGGCGAAGGATAAGTCGAATGAAGAGTTGACCTTAAGGTCGAATTAGAAGCTACTCTTAAATAAATAGATGATTAGATAGAGAAAAAGAATCAATCCAAAAAAGTGGTTCATGATGGAAATCTTTATAGGTAGCAATAGGAAAAAGAAAAGTCTGAGTTGAATAAAGAAATTGAAAAATTAAAGTCTATAATGCCAGAGATCTCATCGAATTCTATTGAGCACAAGATCAAAATTGAAGAATAGAAAAGGAATATTGGTAGTTTTAATAACAATTGAAAAGATAAAATAGAACATATCAAATAACTTGAAGAGGAAGTCGTCAGCCTGTGATGAAGTGTTAAAGATAAAGAAAAAAAAGATTGACTCCTAGTACAACATCGAGAAGACAGATCATTCAGGAAACAAAAAAGATGCAGGTGGAACATAGAGGTCCAAAAGAACCAAAGTATCAGTCAAATCCATATAATGAAGATGGTATGAGGCTTGATAAAAAACAAAAAATCAGTAATGGTTATAGTAAAAAAAGATCCTTCTCTGAGATTGAATATTGATTTGGGTACAAATCAGAACTAGAATATTCAATAAACCCAAGAGAGAACTTTTAGTATAGTATTTTCACACAAGAATTCACCACACATAATATGTTATTATTGTGGAAATATAGAGGAGTCACAAAATGGCTATTCCATAGCCAATAGGTACTGAAATGTATAAGAACAAAAATAGCATCCATACCGAACTCAATATTCTAGAACATCATTTAATGGTCACTATTTAAGGTGTAGAATATTCAGGTGCATAGAAAGATACTACTCCTCCATAATGTAGAGGAATATGCCATTGTATAATGAATTTGGTCATAATAAATAATTCTACGAATCATCAAATGAGATGAAAATGAAAAATCGGTTTATAGATCAACATGATAAAGATGGTCCATCATTCTAAAAGTAAGTTAAATATTGTCAATCCACACGGGTTATGAATGAAAATATTGGATCAAAAAGAAAATCGTTGAGTAGGAAGTAGTTATAGAAATTGATTTTAAAGCATCATATCACATTGTAATGTTGATCTTTGACAGTGGATTCTCCTCTCATATGACAAGAAGTAAGGATCATGTGATTGAAATCATATATGATACAAAAAATATCATAATATTTTGTAATGATGATGGTATAAATATTTTTGTCTCAGGAAAAGAAATGTTTGGGGGAAAGACATGAGATGTGTAGATGTATTGGTTATTACAGGTCTTAGTCACAACTTTATATGTGTAAGTCAGTTGTGTGACTAAGGACATGCCATAATATTTTCAAGTAAATTAAGTATCATTACAAAAAAATATGGTGTAGTTTTTTAGGGAAATCATACAATGGTAAATCTCTACCTTATAAATGGAGAATAAAATATGTTCTTTTTGACCAAAGAATTAGAAAAAAAGTTATGAAACTAACATCTTGGTCATTTGATACAAACATTGTTGGAAGATCTAGTGAAATGTGTTACTGCTCGAGACCTCCCTAGGGTATCACATGATCATACCCATACATGAGATGCTTGTCAAAAAGGTAATATCATTAGATAGAAATATAAGTTGAAAAAGAAAATTACAACAAAATGTCTTGAGTTAGTGAATATTTATGTTTTCGAACCAATTTCACTAAGTTTTATTGATGGGAGTAGATATTATTTTCTCTTTATTGATAATTTTTATAGAATGAAATTTATTTCAATCACAACCCACAAATCCGTGGTGTTCATTTTAATATCAACTTATTAAAGAGAAGTTAAAAATATGATGTGTCATAGTATCTGGACGATCTGAACAGATAATGGAATGGAGTTCACAAATATCCATGTGAAGGATTGTAACACCCCGAGATTTTATGAAAAATATTCTTCTTAATTTCATTAATATCTTGTGTTGTACGCTACACCAAAAGGATCTTGCACAACACGCATCCTTGAATTTCCTTGCATTACATGCAATCACGACCTTCCTCGATAGCATGTGTAGTACGCAATACTGAGTTTCACTAAACAACAATATGCTATTATTAAAACTAGCCGTTATGAATAGTAATAACCACTTTTTGAAATTTTGTAAATTTTATTTTTCAAAATGGACTTCATTTTTAGATTCGGAATATTGAAATTAGCTTAGGGTGAAATTTTGGTACTTTTCGGATAACTTTCATATTCTGATGAATAGTGAAAATTACTAAATTATAATTAAAAAAACTGTTTTAATCGAAATAAATAATAGTGATAAATTATTAATTTGAGTGGTTTTAAAGTATATTTAGAATATATTTTTAACACAATGTTGATTAGGACATTTATTGGTGTAGCGTACAACATAATGTTGATTAGATTAGGACATTTATTATTAATTTATTTAAAGAAGGGTTAAAATAGTTAAAATCAAAGTTTAATAAGTAAATAATTTTTAATATAGGGTAATACGTAAGATAAATTCGACTATAAATATTCATTATAAAGCTAAAACTATTTCCTACATAATCATATTTTATTTTTAATTTTTAGACTTTAAATAATTTAATTTATTTATGACACAATGATGATGTAGTAATTATCTTATTAATGAAATATTGACATATTTGATGTTATAAATACCCAAATAAATGTAATTTGAAGCTTTTTATGAATTCCAATAATTTTATATGTTAATATTATAGGTTAGTGTCGATTTTATTAACTTTTTTGAACTAATCATTCTGTTATGATTTTCACAAAAATCAATTACCAGATAGTGTCAAAATTGACATAAAATAATTTTTAAAACAAATATTATATTATTAATTGTTATTATATTATAAAAAATATAAGGTTCGTCCAAATGACTTATATATGGTTATATATATTAATAATAAACAACTTGGGGTTCTTTTGGCTTTTTATAGTATGTTTATTAACCTTATAGTGTAAGAACACAAAAACACACGGTAAAAGTAAAATTATCTAACTTAAAGTTAAATATAAATGATAAGGTTAAAATAGGAACCCAAACTTGTCTAAAATATATTGGATGATAGGATTTAGACCCATACCCACCTTAGCTTTGAAATAATTTAATTTGGAGCTATTTAAAACCGAATTTGGATTTATAATAAAATAATATTTTTAGTTTTTCCAAAGGTGCCCCTCTCCTCCCTTACAAAAGGGCACCTCCTCCCTCTCTTCCTCACACCACATTGAGCCTTCAAGCTCGTCCAAACCCTGAAACATTCTCTTCTCCACTGCCCTAGAAACATCCTAGAGGTCCTGGTCTTCTTCAAAGACCAACTTTAGTGCCCTAAGAGGAGGTCTCAAAGAGGCGCTTCAAAGAAGAGGTAATGTCCATTACCGATTCTTTCACCATTATTTCTTATTCCACTTCTTCTTATTAGGTTGTTTAATTATGAAGTATTAACATCAGTATCACTCATATACTGATATGTTATTATATGTATGAAACAACCCTATTTCACCATCTATCCATCCTACGGAAAACGAAATCACCGCGCGTGCGTACGTACGGAATACTGTCTCCACGCCGTGGTGTAATCTATTTTCCACCACCACCTTACTTGGATGGGTATAATGGTGTAAATAATAACTATATATGATTATTGTAAAGTGATATTGATTCTGTAATAGTATACATACACTCCAATTAAATTCCACGATCATGGGAATGATATGATCGCTCGTGCGTACGTACGGAATATCGTCTCCACGACGCGATGAGATTCATTCTCAATGATTAACCATTTATAAATGATTATAAAGTATATACAATAAGTAATCATGAAATATTTTACATAATAATGATACTGGATTTTTGTATATATATATGTATGTCATCCAATTAATTCCACTCAATTCAATGAGGAAACGAAAACAACGTTCATGCGTACGTACGGCCTACCGTCTCCATGAACGATGTATTTCTTTCCATTTATCAATCTATTATATATATGTATATTCTGAATATATATTATATATAAATCATGTTTTATATTCTGGAATTAAGTAATCATGATCTAAGTAATCATATGAATAATTACAAGTCAAAACACAGACGACAAATGAAACGATTTTACCCAAAACGCTCTTTAACATGGAATTTACAAAATAACGGGTACTATAAAGTCATAAGTGAACCATATATGATATCATAAAAATGAATATTATTATGTAATAAGTAAATGACATTATTTAAATCATTATATAGGAGGTTCGGATACGTACGAAGCATATCGGACCTAAGGTAAGGGATAATTTTGCAAATCTCAATTTTATCCGAGATTGCTTATTCATAAGTATTTACTGGGGTTACTTCTACCATCCATTTCCATGTTTTATAAAAGTATTTTCATGAATGTTTAAAGTCACTTTTACCCATTCTTTACCTTTACTACATGGTATGTAAGGAATCTTTCTTTTGTTACGAGGTACTTTTTGACTTTTCCGGCAAAAGTACGAGAAGAATGTGTTTTTCACTTATACGGCACGAAAGGATTTTTACGGTTTTATAAAGCCTTATTTTCATGAAGCTTCCTACAAAATATTTCATGAATATTTTCAACAAAATATCTTTCTTTTAAAATTAGATGACATTTTGTGAAAATAAATTGATTTTGAAGAAGAAAGGATATTTTCCTCAAGAATTTATTTCAAGTGTTTTATTAAAACCATTTTCCATCTAAGATGACATTATTTCATATGTGTATGTGTCAAGTATAATGTCTCTATGACTTACATGGTTTCACTTTCCTAATTATGAAACGATGTCCATTTCTTTTATATGGATTATGTGATGATGGGATTATGTTTATGAAACCCATTTTATTCGTTGGGTTATTATGAATGATGTATGCTTATTTTGTGGCACAAGTAAGAATGATTTCATTATGAGATGGGTGGGATCTATATCTCCCTACAATTCATTGGGTAAATATTTATATCTCATGATATAGACATGGCTGGAATGGAAAGTTAAACCGGTTCAGTAATACAGGACTGGAACGAGGAGGGAACTCGATTCAGAAAGGGACTTTGTCCACTAAGATGGTCTTGGCAGCAATGCCTTGGCTAATATGGAAATCATATCATGTTCTTAATGGTTGCCACAATTAAATGTTTTATTACCATGCTATTTTATCATTCTTAATGTTTCTTTATGATCTATTCCTTACGTACTTCCATGTTTTATGACATTGCTCAAGCTTTTGGTGTTTAAACATTATGTTCATGTTTTTAAGTTCAAATGTATATGGTATGTTTTATTTTATCCATCCATACCCTTACTGAGCATTTGAGCTCACCCTTTTTATGTTTTCTTTTCCCCAGGATATAAAGAAAGGTTTTTGGTAAGAAAAAAAAGGGGAAGATCTTTATGGGAGATGTTGAAGATCTTTCACAAAGATTAGAAGATTACGTTCCAAGTTTCTAAAGACACTAAACTATTACGATCCTTGAGTTTTGATTTTTGTTATGTATTACGTATTCCGCAAAATTAATGTATTTTCCATGTACGTCAAGCTTTGGGTCTCTACAGTTGGTATCAGAGGATAGGTTTAGTTAACCTTTGGAAACTGGGTTGCGAGAACTTTAGTGAGATCCCTAGAGGTATTACTAAGGTATGTCTAGGGATGTACCTAAGGATAAGTATACATATAGGATATAGTCCTAGAACCACGGTAACGATCTTAGAATTTAACCCAAGATGTTAGATATTGAGGGTGCTCCCCTTTACTATGTTGTTTTCCCTAGCATGATTTTTTCCTCTCACACTATTCTTTTTGGGTTTTAGAAAATGGATGGAAACAAGATGATTCAAGATAATGGAGGATATGATGGACAATGGAATTATATTGTTCATGAGAAACCAAATGAAATGGGATTTGGAAGTCCAAACATCATTATTATGCAGAATCAGCAATCTCATAATATGATCAATGAACTCAAATTTGGTAAGTTTCCTGACTCGGCTAATAAGAGAAAGATGGAGTCTCATGATGATCATAGAGGAAACAAAGTTCAATTTCCCCTATGTAAATCATGTGGGAAGAGGCATCAAGGAGAATGTTTAAAAGTAACTGGAAGATGCTTTGGGTGTGGAAAAGAAGGACATAAATCCAGTAAGTGAAAAGGAAAAGGTTCAGTTAACACCATGGATGAGGATAATGGTATTTCTACAACATCAACAATGGTAAAATGTTTTAAATGTGGAATGTACGGGCATTATGCAAACCAATGCCCTAAAGGAAAGTCTCATGAAGAGAATCAGAATAGTCATATGGGTAATATTTATGTTGATGATGATGAAGAGACTACAAATGATATGTGAGATTAAAGAATTGTTGAAGCTCGGTCAATGGTTTAAGAAGGTAGTGGAATGATTACATGTTTTTGAAGTGTAATGTTGTATAAGTAATCTCATGGTACTATGGAATAAAGAGACATCTAAGGATTGTTACACTGTTGTCTTTCCTTATGTTTTGAATGTATAAGATGAATGGTACCAGTGACCATGAAAGGTTATTCAGATATTTTTGGAAAGTAGATGATATGCGCATAATGAAGGGATAAGGAGAAAATTAAATGTTTGATAGTATTCATGAGCTCATGAATAATATTAGGAGAAGGTCATGTCATGGTTTGAGTATATAGAATTTTTGGATTTTGGTATATGGAAAGAGTTAACTTTTGAAAGCATTCATGTTTTCATTAAGGTTTAATGGGTATTCATTTTTCAATAGATTACATGATTATGGTATTCACATGACTGGAATGTGACTAACAAGATATATGAGGGATAAATGATGGTATTCACGTGCTTGTTATATGACCTTTTTAGTAATAGTTCTCTTTATACAATGAGTTTGGAAAGAAGTATTTTGGATAAGACTAAAGATTAGAATGGATTATGTTGGACATAAGTTAGTATTGTTTAAGGATATAAATTTTTTTCGATATTATTGATGGGATTTTATTGTAATGTAGTTTTAGAAAAAGGACAACCTGCAGGACTGGCGGCAGCCCATCGCGTCAGACAAGGCTGTGGGAATCGAACCCACAACCGAAGTGCGAATGGCCTTTATCGCCTACCACTGGCCTACAGAAAGTCCCTGGTTAGTAGAAACTAGTTTTATTTTATTAAGCGGTATGATATATGAAGTATAAGTTCATTTTTGGAACCTATACGATTAATCTAACCATAAGATGGACTTATAACTTTTTCTAACCTTTTGTTTGAAAGAGATGGAATAACCCATCATTCTATCACATGATCTTCTAACAAATCACAAATAACAAATTCAACATCATTTTTTAAGGGATGAAGTGGAAATTGTTCAATTCACGAACAAAAGTGAGATTGTACCAAAATCAAGCAAGTATTTCTTCTAATTCAAAATTTTCAACTTTAGGGAAATGATATTAAAAACCAAAAATGTTGTCCTTGTGCTCTTATATCCGATGAATCAAATGGTACCTTAGATCATAAAAAATTTATGGCTTTGTGATTGATGCCTTTTTCATAGCCATGTTCTCTACCACTCTCCATCAGAACTTGATGGTTATATTTTTCTTCCATATCCATATTTTCACCTATGTTCTCCTATGTGGAAACCAAGTGATGAGTTAATTTGGGTAACCATTACATTTCATAATTTAGTTTTTAAATCCAAGTTTTGGTATTACTTTTTACGATGTGGGTTTCTATTAAAGAAACTTTCGAGTAGTAAACCATTTATAACCCCGACGAATTTCGAGGGGGAAATTCATTTTAAGGGGGGTAGAATGTAACACCCCGAGATTTTATGAAAAATATTATTTTTAATTTCATTAATGTCTTGTGTTGTACGCTACACCAAAAGGAGTTTTCACAACACGCATCCTTGACTTGCCTTTCATTACACGCAATCACGACCTTCCTCGATAGCGTGTGTAGTACGCAATACCGAGTTTCACTAAACAATGATATGCTATTATTAAAACTAGCCGTTATGAATAGTAATAACCACTTTTTAAAATTTTGTAAATTTTATTTTTCAAAATGGACCTCATTTTTGGATTCGGAATATCGAAATTATCTTTGGGTGAAATTTTGGTACTTTTCGGATAACTTTCATATTCTGATGAATAGTGAAAATTACTAAATTTTAATTAAAAACAACTTTTTAAATCGAAATAATTAATAGTGATAAATTATTAATTTGAGTTGTTTTAAAGTATATTTAGAATATATTTTTACAATGTAATACAATTTTGTTCATTGGATGTAATTTTACATTTAAACCAGACATAAATAAGTGTCAATCTTTTGATAGTTATTATCTCTTAAAAACACGCTATTTGTTTTGACGACGGGAATTAATTTTTAAATTAGTTAATGCAAATGGTATGTTTTGAATTTGGTAAAATAAACATCATTTTCTAATTCATAATATCAAGTATTGCTTAGGCCTAATATTTGGTATTTTTTCTGGAAACTTTCATTTTTTGATGAATAGTGAAACCACTAAGTGGTAGTTAAAAAACTGAATTTTTTCATAAAACTTTATATTACCGCTTCTGTGAGTGGAATTTAAAAAACCCGAGATACACGGTTGATGTTAGTAAGTAAAATTTGGTTCAATGAGATGAAAATAATTTTTGGTGAATAGTAACTTTTTACTTTTTTTTACCACGGTTAAAAGTAAATGGGGTAATTAAGGGTAAAAGTGTTATTATTATTACCCTAACACATGTCTTAATTCAATTGGATAAGTTTAATTCGACCAAAAACACCATTAGGAATAAAATATGACCACTTAGGCCCACATGGATTAGATTAGGACATTTATTATTAATTTATTTAAAGAAGGGTTAAAATAGTTAAAATCAATGTTTAATAAGTAAATCATTTTTAATATAGGGTTATACATAAGATAAATTCAACTATAAATATTCATTAGAAAGATAAAAAGAGTTCCTACATAATGATATTTTATTTGTAATTTTTAGACTTTAAATAATTTAATTTATTTATGACACAATGATGATGCAGTAATTATCTTATTAATGAAATATTAACATAATTAATGTTATAAATACCCAAATAAATGTAATTTTAGACTTTTTATGAATTAAAATAATTTTATATGTTAATATGACATGTTAGTGTTGATTTAATTAACTTTTTTCGAACTAATAATTCTTTTATGATTTTCCCAAAAATCAATTACCAAATAGTGTCAAAATTGACATAAAATAATTTTTAAAACAAATATTATATTATTAATTGTTAATATATTCCTAAAAATATAAGGTTCGTCCACATTACTTAGATAAGGTTATATATATTAATAATAAACAACTTGGGGTTCGTTTGGCTTCTTATTGTAAGTTTATTAACCTTATAGTGTAAGAACCCAAAAAGACACAGTAAAAGTAAAATTATCTAACTTAAAGTTAAATATAAATGATAAGGTTAACATAGGAACCTAAACTTGTCTAAATTATATTGGATGAGAGTATTTAGACCCATCCCCACCTTAGATTCTAAATAAATTAATTTGGAGCTATTTAAAACCGAATTTGGCTTTATAATAAAATAATATTTTTAGTTTTTCCAAAGGTGCCCCTCTCCTCCCTTATAAAAGGGAACCTCCTCCCTCTCTTCCTCACACCACTTTGAGCCTTCAAGCTCGGCCAAACCCTGAAAAATTCACTTCTCCACTTACCTAGAAACATCCTAGAGGTCCTGGTCATCTTCAAAGACCAATTTTAGTGCCCTAAGAGGAGGTCTCAAAGATGCGCTTCAAAGAAGAGGTAATGTTCGTTACCGATTCTTTCACCTTTATTTCTTCTTCCACTTATTCTTATTAGATTGTTTCATTATGAAGTAATAACATCAGTATCACTCATATAATGATATGTTATTATAAGTATGAAACAACCCTATTTCACCATCTATCCATCCTACGGAAAACGAAATCATAGCGCGTGCGTACGTACAGAATACTGTCTCCACGCCGTGGTGTAATCTATTTTCCACCACCACCTTACTTGGATGGGTGGAATGGTGAAAATAATAACTATATATTATTATTGTAAAGTGATATTTATTCTTTAATAGTATACATACACTCCAATAAAATTCCATGATCATGGGATTGATATCATCGCTCGTGCGTACATACAAAATACCGTCTCCACGACGCGATGAGATTCATTCTCAATGATTAACCATTCATAAATGATTATAAAGTATATATAATAAATAATCATGAAATATATGACATAATAATGATACTGTATTTATGTATATATATATGTATGTCATCCAATTAATTCCATTCAATTCAACGAGGAAACGAAAACAACGTTCATGCATACGTACGACCTACTGTCTCCATGAATGATGTATTTCTTTCCATTTATCGATCTATTATATATATGTATATTCTGAATATATATTATATATAAATCATGTTTTATATTAAGTAATTAATTAATCATGATCTAAGTAATCATATGAATAATGACAAGTCAAAACACGGACGACAAATAAAACGATTTTACCCAAAACGCTCTTTAACATGGAACTTACAAAAGAATGGGTAATATAAAGTCATAAGTGAACCATATATGATATCATAACAATGAATATGATTCTGTAATAAGTCAATGACATTATTTAAATCATTATACAGGAGGTTCGGATACGTACGAAGCATATCAGACCTAAGGTAAGGGATAATTTTGCAAATCTCAATTTTATCCGAGATTGCTTATTCGTAAGTATTTACTGGGGTTATTTCTATCATCCATGTCCATGTTTTATAAAAGTATTTTCATGAATGTTTAAAGTCCTTTTTACCCATTCTTTACTTTTACTACATCGTATGTAAGGAATCTTTCTTTTGTTACAAGGTACTTTTTGACTTTTCCGGCAAAAGTACGAGAAGAATGTTTTTTTAACTTATATGACACGAAAGGATTTTTACGGTTTTATAAAGGATTATTTTCATGAATCTTACTACAAAAGATTTCATAACTATTTTCAACAAAATCTATTTCTTTTAAAATTAGATGACGTTTTGTGAAAATAAATTGATTTTGAAGAAGAAAGGATATTTTCCTCAAGAATTCATTTCATGTGTTTTATCAAAACCATTTTCCATCTAATATGACATTATTTCATATGTGTATGTTTCAAGTATAATGTCTCTATGAATTACATGGTTTCACTTTCCTAATTATGAAACGATGTCCATTTATTTTATATGGATTATGTGATGATGGGATTATGTTTATGAAACCCATTTTATTCATTGGGTTATTATGAATGATGTATTCTTATTTTGTAGCACAAGTAAGAATGATTTCATTATGAGATGGGTGGCACCTATATCTCCCTCCAATGCATTGGGTAAAGATTAATATCTCATGATATAGACATGGCTGGAACAGCAAGTTAAACCGGTTCAGTAATATAGGACTGGAACGAGGAGTGAACTCGATTCAGAAAGGGACTTTGTCCACGAATATGGTCTTGGCAGCAATGCCTTGGATAATATAGAAATCATATCATGTGCTTAATGGTTTCCACAATTACATGTTTTATTCCCATGCTACTTTATCATTCTTAATGTTTATTTATGATCTATTCCTTACGTACTTCCATGTTTTATGTCATTGCTCAAGCTTTTGGTGTTTAAACATTATGTTCATGTTTTTAAGTTTAAATGTATATGGTATGTTTTATTTTATCCATGCTTACCCTTACTGAGAATTTGAGCTCACCCTTTTTATGTTTTCTTTTCCCTAGGATATAAAGAAAGGTTTTAGGTAAGAAAAAAAGGGGAAGATCTTTATGGGAGATATTGAAGATCTTTCACCAAGATTAGAAGATTACGTTCCGAGTTTCCAAAGACACTAAACTATTACGGTCCTTGAGTTTTGATTTTTGTTATGTATTAAGTATTCCAAAAAAGTAATGTATTGTCCATGTACGTCATGCTTTGGGTCTCTAAAAGGATTTTCTGTAGAAACATGGAATAAGAAACCATGTGTCAGTAATAATAACACCACAATAAAATGGTGTAATTGAGAGAAAAATAGAATTATCGATAACATGGCTAGAATAATTCTCATTGAGAAAGACCTTATGAGAATTTTTGGAAAGGAGCAGTGATGACATCAATCTACACATCAAATAGGTCATTACAATGTCAAAAAGAATAGAAGACTCTAAATGATCAATGTATAGAAAGAATCCATTGTTGAAGTAATTTCGAGTCATTGGAAGTAAGTATTTCATTCTCAATATGAATAAATTTAAGATGTTTGAATATCATAGAGATAAAGGGAGATTCTTTGGCTACTCAAAGGAAATCAAAGAATATAAATTCTTTAATAAATATTTAGGAAATGTAGTTAAACAATATAATATAATTATAGTAGATAACGAGAATAATCATCATCAAATACATGATCAATCTCAGGAGGATAATGATGAAGAGATAATTAGATAATGGTTTGTTCCAGTTTCAGAGGACGATTCAAAAGAATATTAAAATAATGAAAATGAGGACGAAAACTAGTATCTACCCAAATATTGAAGATAATAGATGAAATTTATAGAATGCACATAATCAATAAGTAGATAGTGCCAGTGAAAACAAGAAGGATAACGAATCCACAATAAGAATCAATCCAATAATAGGTATAGACTAAATGTTTTGAGGAAGCATCTGTAGATGATAGCTGTGTCCAGGATATTAATGAAGATCCTGACCAAATTGAGAATAATCAGACATGGGATATTGATTTGAAAAAAAATAAGAATGTCATCAAGACTAAATGGGTCATTAATAACCAGACAAATGGATATGGAAATTTTTTTTGAAATAAAGAATGACTAGTGTGAAAAGAGTACTCCCAGATAGAGGGTATCAGTGTTTATGAAACATTTTCACCTATTTCAAGCCTAGGTATAATCAAATTATTTTTTTCCATAACAGTGAAAATAAATTCAATGTTTTCTAGATGGATGTAAAGTCTACAATTATTAAATGGGTTCTGGAAGAAGAATTTTATATTGAGATGTCTAATGATTTTCTCATTTATAAAGATGAGAACATAGTTTGTTAGTTGGAGAAGGCACTATATGGGTTCAATAAATAACTAAGATCATGGTATTCAAGGACAGATTACTTTTTAAAGAAAGTCGATTTTCAATGTGGTGGAGTTGATTACAATCTATATATCAATAGTGGAAGTAATCAAAGGATGAGGGTCCAGGTGCATGTCACTATCATAATATTTAGTGGATTAGAGGAAGCTTAGTTCAAGTTGTTTGTAGAATTCCTAAAAAAAGAATTCGAAATGTTAATGATTGGTGAACCAAATTTTTTTCTTGGTTTACAGGTGATACAAAGAAATAGTGTCACATTCATTTCTAAATATATATATAACAATGTGGTTTTGAGAATATTTGGATTGGATAATTCCAAGGATATGATGACTCCAGTTTCTACCCAGATGAAACTATCTTGGGATGATGAACTTAATGTAGTTAATGTCACAAAATATAAGAAAAGAATTGGATGTCTATTATACCTGACCACAAAAATAAATGAAACTATTTTTGCTACATTCCAAGTAGAAACTTATCAAATCAATCCCATGGAGACCCAATTTTTTGAATTGAAATGAATAATTCAATATATAAAGGGAATTTTATAGTTTAGTTTACTGTACAATGATAAATTTCATCTAGAGTTATTGGGCTATACAGATAAATATTGGGCCGAATCAGCTGATGAAAAAAAAATCAACATTAGGTGGTGCATTTTATCTTGGAAGCTTTTGTATTTATAGGATAATTAGGAAATAATTTTTCATTTGGTTGAGAAATGTAAAAGTTGAATATATTGTTGGTACTCAAGTATGCATGTAGTTATTTTGGATGAAGCACTGACTTGATGATATGAGAGTAGAATTGAAGTCTTCGATTGGAATCCTTTGTGATAATTCATGTTATAAAAACCCTATAACAAATCCATTAAATCACTCAAGGTAAAATAAAATTTAAATAAAGTATATTTTTATCAAGGAGACAGTGTAGAATATGATTGTGAATTTGTATTAAGTGGCTATAGAACTATAGATTGCAGACATTATAATGAAGGCCATACGCAAAGATGCATTTGAACAGGATTGACTAGCTCTGAGAGTTCAGTCGACTCCCCACATATTAAAATATGTGAATGCAGGACCCCATATCCCTAAGGTACAATGTGTTTTTCCCAAATTTTATAATTTATGTTTTTTCCCTATTTCAAACAACAACGAGGTGGCGTTAGGGTTCATTGATAAAGGGTGAGAAGTTATGTTTTAAAGGGGAGACAATTTCTTAATCACAATATGGGGAGAGTATGATAGGGGGAGATACGATGTAGGGGTTGTTTCAGCATTTTAAATGTGGATGGGTTTTTACAATACTTTTAATGATTTTCTGACATTATGAGAGTTACACACTATGTGGAAATAGTTCATGGATATTAGAGCTTAGCATGGACATCATTTAGAATTCCAAAGCACAAGAACCCATGAAGTGAATTAGGGGGGGGGCTTAAATATTATTATGCTAAATAAGATTGATCAAAGGTTATATTTCATGATAGATGGAGCCCGTGATGAAAGAAGATGAGTGGTTTTTGAGTAAAGTGATTTTTTGATGCACTTTGCATGCTACTGTTATTTCCCACACCTATAATATATAAAGTGGGATTAGAGTATGTGTTAGGTAAAATATTTGTTTTCTATGTGAATTAAATGAATAAAATAATGGTATAAAATATAATTAACTTTAATGAGGTATCAAAATATGATGAGTTTTTAACAAACCCAAAGGGGTGATTGTTGGGAAAAATGAATCAAGGTAACATGGAAGTGTTTTTATATTTATTATTTTTATTGAAAAAGTGGGTTTCCTAGGATAGTTGTGGATGTACTGAGATATTTTTGATATGGTATGTTGAAATAGTTCAATAAAAAAGAATAGATTCTCTATAAGAATTAAAAAAATATTCATACATTAGGTGGCATCATTTCCCAGTTTTTTTTCAAAATATTGGGGTTCGAAATTTGGAAGTCAGCTCATGCATCATAAAAGATGGATTTCCATGAAAGTCATGTAAATATATGATAAGGTCATGATTTTTGTGTTTATTTGGTTTCAAAAAGTTCATTTTTAAGTTGTATGGATCATTGGGAATGAGTATCTTTAATTCATTATGATTTTACGGTAATCTTGATAACTATGAGAAGCTTCATGAATGGAAAATTCCCATGGTGTTTTATGAAGACTGGGAGAATAAAAAATGAGACGGGAGAGCTATGGAAAATGGTGATGACGTGAATGGAAGCTTCTAGAATCATTGGAAACTCCTATAAATATTCCTCTAGCCCCTTCAGAAAAGTAGTGAGACATAATGAAGATTATTAGGATTCAGATTCATGAAGGTGGTTCGCGAAGTTAGTTCTTGAAAAAATGTTCAAGAAGAAAGGTTCTTCATGAAGGTTATAAACACCAACAAAAAATTATGATCATGCTGATAGTATTGATGTTCGTGAAGGCAATAAGAAGCAGACTGAAAGTGGTGAGATTCACAAAGACTAGTTGAGTTTTGAGAAAGAATCAAGCTTTGTGAAATGTGATTTCTTCACAAAGTCTATTTGAGATTGAAAAAAGAGGTTTTCTTCGATAAGGTAGTGAGAATATTGAATGTTTTAAGAATTTATTATGAAATGAATCTGTGGTAAATTGGTATTCATCAATTGGATGAAAGTTGGAATATAACAAAGCATATATCTATAACTGAGGATGTATTCAATATTATTATTAAATGATCATACATGTCCATAAAGAATATTTGGATCCTTCTAGATAAGTGATAAAAGGAAGATAAATAAAGTGATTCTTTCCACTGATAGTTATCTTGAGAATGAAACTCAAGGAGTGACCCTTCAAAAGTAGTGAGATGACCCCGAACCATGTAAAGGCAGCGATGCTGGGCTTTTAAGTCATCTAGCTAGAACCTAGAATTTTGGTAGTGATCCTTAGAGGATTTGGTACATCAACAAATCATCATTGTATTCACCTTGAACATAGACCAGTGAGGGTGAACCATGTAAATTTTTTGTGTCTCATGCATTATATCATTTCTATTGATACATTTTTGCAGGAGAAGGAGAGAAGACTGTTTTGTTTAATGATGAAACAAGATATAAAGGGGAATATATTTTAATCTATCATACCCTAATTCACCCCTATCTTAGGGTATTTAACTTAGATGGGATAAAAAACACTTATATGTTGGCAGTGTGAGATGATGATTGATATAGATAGATTCTCATGGGACCTCTTTGCCACTATGATGAAAGATTTTGATGTTATCATTGGTATAAATGGGTTTTCCATAATTTAGGACCAGATTGATTTTCATGATATACGAGTTATATTCCTTTAGATAGATGGGACAAGGTTATCCTTTGCGGGTGGGAGAGATCACATACCTGAGTGAGTGGATCTTACATCAAGGAAGCAACAACTGATCATTTTTCCCTTAGCATAGTAAGCTCTTCAGGTATCTGGATTCCATCGACAGTGGATGTCTTTACAGATGTCTTCCTTGTAGACATTCTGGGCCTACAAATGAAGTGATAGATCAGTTTTTTTCATTGAGTTGCAGTACATGACTACACAAAAATATTCTGTGGCACATCATACGCCCCCTACCAAGCAATTAGTGCTCAGAGTGAAGTTTTAGTACCTCCTAGATAAGGGTATTATCAGACCTAGTGTATCACCTAGTAAACAACTATTTTGATTGTGAAAAATGAAGACACAAACTTAAGTCTTTGTATTGATTATTATCACCTAAATTAGGTAATTCTAAACAACATGTAACCCTTATCAAGGATTAATGACCCATTTGTCTAGTTACGAGGTGTGAGTTAGTTCTCAAAGATTGATCTCAGGTACAACTACTACCAGTTGGTGGTTCGTGAGGTTGATATTTCAAAAATGGAATTCCAATGTATCTATGAACACTATGAGTACTTGGTGATGAAATTTAGTGTGATGAATTCACCAAAAGTGTTTATGGTTTTTTTGACTCGTATTTTTTAGCTATACATGTACCGATTTAGGTTATCTTTATCGATGAAGTACTCATTTAATATACATCATAGGATGAGTACGTAGAGAATTTTAGATTGGTCCTAGACCTACTTTGGTAACACTAGATTTATGGTAACTCTTGAATTGTTAGTTTTGGATCATTGAGGTTCAATTTCTAGGGCATGTTATTTCTTATCATGATTTATCTTTTAACCCATAAATGATTGATGTTGTGCTTTCTTCCATGCCACCCAAGAGAATGAAATAGGTATATTGTTTTCTTACAATTGAATGGAACTATAATAGGATCACAATATAGTTATCCATGATTGAAGCTCCTATGAAGACCCTCCTTTAGAAAGGGTAGATGTTTAACATGACCGAGTAGTGTCAGAGAACCTTCAAGGAGATGAGGATGCGGATGACTAGTGATCATATATTGAGACTACCAGTGGAGGGAATGAAGTATGTAGTGTTTTTTCAAATTCTCTAGAGCTAGGGTAAGCTGTGTGTTGATTCATAGGCAGGAAGTGATCAAATATGGCTTGAGGTAGTTGAGAACCAATAATTAAAACTATTATAATCATGAATTAGAGGTTGAAACAGTAGTCTTCTGTCTGATGATGTGGAGGAACTATCTTCTGAGAGATCACTTTCTGTTAAACTCAGACCATCAGAGTCTTAGGCACATATTAAATTAGAAAGATCTATATCCCAGATAAAGGCATTGTTTGTAGTTCATATAGAACTATGACTTTGAGATATTTCATACTTCTGGGAAGGGAAACATTGAGGAATATTACCTTAATAGTAAGGATTGTAATCCCTTGGTGGAGGAGAAATCTAAATGGTTAGGTTCTTTACTATTGACCCTGGTGGAGGAGAGGGGTTTAGTTTTTATTTATTCAATGGCATTGAATCCTCTACTGCTTTAGTGTTTGAGGGAGGCTCAGTTGCGAGACATATAATTCGAGGTTCTATATGACCAAATATCCTCAGAAGATTCACCAGATGTATTTTAGAAAGGATTGGATCACACCATCCTTTTCCATGGTAGGATAGTTGTTCTGGTCACATTTTGAGAGGAAGCGATGAGGGAGTTTCATACCACCCCCTTGGATGAACACACTAGTCTGTAAAATATGTACAAGGACCTTGAATGGAAGTTTTGGTGGGATAACATGATAAATAGTATTGAAGAGTTTTTCTCTCAGTGTCTCAAGTGTGAGTATTTAAAGGATGAGAATCAGGTTTATGAAGTATTGTCACAACCTCTTGAGATACTTGAGTGTAAATGGGATAAAATATCCATTGAATTTGTGACAGAGCTTCTATGGATTGTGAAATACCATGATTCCATCAAGTTGAATCTTGATCGACTTATCAATTTATGGAAATTCCTTATCATTAGGGAGAAAAGTTCTAGGGAGAGTTTGGGTTAGTTGCACATGTGGGTGATCAAACAATTATATGGGGTTCCCATGATGATTGTCTACATCTATGATGCACAGATTACATCATGATTATGGAGAGGCTTTCAGGAGTCCATTGGGACCTAGTTGATGTAAGACCCCATGTTTTTCCAGGTACATATATCTATGATTTTTTAATTACAATTATTTAAGTTGATTTTTTCCTCATATTGGAACCTTGGTGGTCATTTTTCATCACGAATTTATGTTTTTATAATAAACATGAACTTGGGTTGTGATTAATATTGAGAACATTAGAGAGGTTCCACGTGGGGAGTGAATTTAGGATTCTGTTTTAATTAATGGAGTCTAGGTATAAATGGTTCAAATGTTACCAAGAGTTCATGGAAAGTTAGGAATAATTTAAGAGGGTTCCTATTTTTATAGTTAAACCAGGATGAAAAATATCTATAAGACATTTACATGATTCTTAAATAGGTTACATGGAATTTAAAAGTCACCAGACTCATGTCATGAATTGATTCGTGACATGAAATTGTTACACGTTGTGAACCAATAATAAATCATTTAATAATTGAGAAAATTTAATATTCAACTAAGTTGAATGGTTTTTTGATGTATACTTCTAAAAATAAATACATAATGTGTAAATTATTTTCAATATATGTAATTCCATAAGAATTAATTTAAATGTATGTCAAGTAGTTGTTTTCTCATTCATCTGGCATGAAAATTTCTTCTCTCAACCCTAGGGCAGCTTCTAGGTGATTTTAGAGCACAAATCTTCATTCTAGATGTCTCATTTTCAAAATTAATCCATGGGTTAGTGGTTATGATTTTTTCCTTTTCACTTTCATTGTTATTCGATCATTGTGGTGTAATCTGCTGACCAAGTCCTTTTTGGTTCTGATCTTGATCAGTTTCGATATTGGCTCTCCATGTGATCTTATGCACCTTCTCCTTTTTTGGAATTTTTTATTTGAATCATTGAGTTATTTATCAGTTAAAGGAAGGGGGTATAAATCTTAACCCAATATTTTTTACTTTCAATTATGTAGTATATTCATCATTGTGATTATGCTCACACATGTGCACAATAATTAATTGATTGAATGGAATTATGATAATCATATTTTGGATTCTTCATTGTATCCCATTGGATTTAACTCACAATGTGACATAGCTAATGGATACACATTGTGTGAGAGAAAATTTGGATATAATGAATTATAAATATATTACATATGATTTTAGCATGATAGGTGATTCATGTTATATCTTAATATTGATTTACCATGGAAAATGACATTAGTGATTAATTGTAATTGTTGGTAAATTGAAATAAAAATGTTAATTAACAGAATTAAAAACTTGGTTTTATGTGTTCATATTATGATATTTTTATTACTGAGATGATTATATACTAGGTTATTCCCTAACACATGCTGATATTCTTATATACCGGTCTATTCCCTAAGACATTCTGAGATGGATATATATTAGGCTATGCCCTGCCACTTGTTGAGATACTTATATACTGGGTTACATCCTAACACATGTTGATATTCTTAAATACCTGGATATTCCCTAGAACATATTAAGATTCTTATATATCGAAAAAGGTCCTGACACATGCTATGGTGCATATATATCAGGATTGGATCAGTTATTTTTTATACCATGGGTATATATTTATGGTTGGAATCATTGTGATACATGCTTATAGATATTTCATCATGCTACCATGGTAGGATATGTTTTACCATGGTTACATGGTTATGGTTGGAATGGTTGTGAGACACACTCCGAGATATTCTAACATGGTTCTAAATCAGGTTATTAATGTATTTTATGAATCATTGAATTAATTAATAATTATATTTATTTCACTATTGAATTCACTTATTATCATATTGTTTTGTTTAGAAATTGTTTTGTTTACCTACTATGTTTTACTCACACCCTATTAAGTTCATCGTTTGGTACCCAAGTAGATTTTATGGATGTAGTTTTGGGAAATGGAAGGGGACCTTATTTCTGACTTGTTGCTTACTGGATGGGATATAGATAAAAGATGGGTATGATATGGGGGTTGGATCATATTCTTTTAGGTTTATCTTGTTTTAGATGACTCATTAATTTTTAAATTTTTTTAATTGAAATTTAGATACATATTAACATTTCATTTAAGGATACTCATTTCTGGTATATTGGGTTCTCTATTATCCCAAGTTATGTTATTTGGTTTCCTATATTTCAATTACTCTCATTGATTTTGTTTATATGGATTATTTTAACTTCCATGAAACTTAATATTAAGGGTATAGTCTCCCCACTAAACATATCAGACCCTTATGCTAGTTAGTAGCCTTTGGTGTGTGAGGAGGCATGCCTAAGGTCTGGTAACCAACCATTTTCATCCATGTGAGAGTTCCAAAAATGGGGACATTAAAAACTGATATCATAGGATCAAGTTTTCTTTCTTATGGATTTAATGTTTGGGAAAACTTGAAATTATACTAGGATATTTTATGACATTTTAATGAGATTTTACATGGGAGTAACTAACCCATGTATGGGGGAAATTATATGTTCATAGGGATGGGGTTGTTGTTCCTGATGTTCTATTGTTACAGTTTGATATTAGTTCACCTTGGTTGAATAACATGTTGTGTGATGTAATTATTTCCTGACATTTATATTTGTGGTCTAGTATGGTGTGTCATGTTTGTGCATGCATCATGATAGTAACATAGGGATTTATATTAACACACCTTTTGCATGATAAAGACATATTTATAGGAATGTGATATATTTTCTGTGTTGACTATGATATGAGATATCTGTTACAAATAAATAAATGAAATGAAAGAAATTTTATGTCATGAAAAATCAATTTATAAGATGTATTTAGATAGATTAGGAGTTATTTTTTTCCTATTATATTCTCATTTTGAGGTTGACCATGTCATTACCCAATGATATAATGTGTTAATTTTATATTTTAGAGAAAATTCCTCTTCATAATCTTCTAATTGAGAATCAGAAGAGTGAAAATCAGAACGCTCATCACACAGCTAATCCAGAGCTTCCTGTTTCTCTTAAGAATCAGATTGATGTTCAACATCATTATATCTTCCCAAGGTTCAAGTGATTTATATAGGGGGAGACTATTAACATGTATCTTTGATTTCCGAGTTAATGAGAGAGTTTTGTCTATAGAAACCATCTACATTTTCTATGGATGTAGGACCTTAGACATCTACATTCTAGATCATGTTAGTCCAGAAAATCTTCAAGCACCTTGAGAAACCTACAAATAGTAGGGTGAAGCTACCTAAATATATAATTCATGAACCATCGAATTATTTATGGGAAATTATAGAGTAGGTAGGGTAAAAGGAGGAGTAATCTTAGAAGTACTTTGAGAAGAATTTGATGAGCCATTTCTGTCCCGAGACATTGAGGTATGAGAAGGCTTGTGAGTTTATGCATCTGACGGAAGTTGGGATGTCAGTGTTGGACTTCGCAGAACATTTCATCGACATGAATTAATTTTCACAATTTTTAGTAGATGATGAGATCTATAGAAGGATACATTATAAGTATGGTATTCACTATAAGATGAGGTCACATGTGTGCCTTTTTAATTTGAGAAGTTTTTAGGAGGGGATGAATCAGCACTCATCATAGAGTGGAGTCTAAGAGAGACCCTGAGTAGTGGGAATGTTTCTTAGTAGTGTTGGGACTATGTTGAAAGGAAAAGAAAGTAAGATGAGTTTGCTGTCATAGAGTGTTGTTTTTTTTGTTAAAGAAGCTAAATCAATTCGCTTCGTAAAGGACGTGAAAACCAGACAATGCTTTGCTGATATGTATTTCACAATTATCATAAATCAGGAGAACATGTGATGCAAGCCTTACGATGGAAAGGGGGAGAAATGATGATACCAGTCAAATATAATTTTGATTTGAAGGAATGATGATGCTGGAAGATAGGGAAGTTTCAGTACTTTATATTGTAACTATGACGATGCTTTACGGATTTGTATTTCACAAATATCATAAGTTTGGAGAACTTTTGATGAAAGCCTTATGAAGGATAGGGAGAGTAAAATAGTGTTTTGAATGTGGCGCACAAGTGTGGCGCACAACTTTATGTTGCGCGCAAGTCATATTTCAAGAGCATCACATCAAAATATGATGAAGGAAATAAAGTGGCACGCAAGTTAAATATTGGCGCGCAAGTTAAAAAGTGGCGCACAAGTATATGAAATGTGAAAGTGTGATGCACAAGTAAATGTGGCATGCAAGTGTATGTTGCGCGCAAGTCGTATTTCAACATCTTCATCTCAAAATATTACAAAGGAAATAAAGTGTCGCGCTAGTGATGGAATGGCGCACAAGGGATGGAATGGCACACAAGTGCTGGAGCGGCATGCAAGTGCGGGCGCGGTGTGCAAGTGCGGGAGCGGCGTGCAAGTTCTGGAGCGGTTCACAAGTGCTGGAGCGGCACACAAGTGTAGGTGGTGCACAAGTCACCATAATTCATATAAATAGCAGACTGGACTCTTCATTTTTTAAGGCTCAACACTTAAGAAAAAATTTGATCTCTGATCGCGCAAGTCATAGAATGTAACTCGCAAGCTGAAGTGGCATGCAAGCTGAAGTGGCGTGCAAGCTGAGAGTTATTTATAAGGTGCACAAGTAGGGTGTCACACAAGCAGGGTGGTACAAAAGTAGGGTGGCACACAAGAAGGGTAGAACAGAAGTTGTCAGAGGCGCGCAAGCAGGGAGGTGTATTCAAGAAGTGTGTTTTGTATAATCCAAAAGTGGTGCGGATGTTTTGAGTTGTGCACAAAAGTGGCGTAAAAGTAGTTAGTGGCGTGCAAGAAGGTGGCGCTCAAGAAGGCGGTGCACAAGATGAGTGGAGCGCAAACAGGTGGCACACAATCTGGAAGGCGTGCAGGTAGGGAGGCGTGTAAGCAGGTAGTGGTGCACAAGCTATTTTTCACCAGGGGGTTCTTACGAGCTTCTGGGTAGGAAAGTGAAGAATTTTTTTGAAAGATTTGATTTTTGAAATTTAATTAAGAAGCACATAATCATTACATTACTCTATTTGTGCTAAGAGGGAGCACACACACACACTGTTGGATCATCTTAAAAGTGCTACATGAGTGTAAGGGTATATCCTACTCGTTGTATTCCAAATAAAAGGATTATTTTCTAGTGGATTGTGTGTTACTGGATTGTTTCCGTACCATACCAAGGATGTAGCTACTCTTGTTGAGTAGTGAACCTTGTAAATCTTGTGTTCCTATGGTTCTGTGTGTTTATCCAGGAAGAAATTCCTTACAGGAGGTGAATGTTGTTTCAAAAAGAAGGAAACACAAAAAATAAAAATATATCACTGATACACCCTCCCCCTCTCTGTGATACATGGATCATGACTGGGAACATCAATTGGTATTAGAGGGACAAGTTCCCTTCATTTATTCTTTGATGAAGTGGTTGAAGGTAAGTTGTGATGAAGAATCTAAATTATGTGAACAGTAAGGGGATTCTGATTTTTGATGGAAAGAACTATCACATCTGAAAGGATAGAATGATTCCTTGTCTTATGTATCTTGGATATGAAGTTCTTGAAACTACAACAGATGGATTTTCTTCTATTGGTGAAAAGGTTCCTCTTACACCTGTCGATAAGAAGAATATTGAGAATTATGGAAGATCTAAAAATGTGTTACCCTCATCTCTTTCTGAGAGTGATTTTTTAAGAGTGAAAGGTGTTGCTAAAGCCAAATGAATCTGGGAAAAACTGAAGAACATCTATGAAGGAAATACAAAAGTGAAGAAGGCTAAACTAAAAATCTGAAGACTGGAGTATGAAGAATTTAAAATGGGAGAATCTGAATCTTTTGGGGATTTCTTTTCCATGATAAATGATATTATCAGTACAATCAGATGTCTTGGTTAAACATTGGAGGATTATACAGTTTCCAAAAAAATCATGAGAATTATTCCTAACAAGTTTGATGCCAAAGTGTCTTAATTAGAAGATAGAGACCCTGAAACATTATCTTTGGATGATTTAAATAGAACTCTCATTACATATTATACGATAAGGGAGAAGACTATGAAAGGAAAAAAAATCTGATAGAGAAATTTCATTCATGGCTACAAAGAGAGAGAAGTCAAATAAGACTCTTATTGAAAATGATGTTGGTGAATCTGATTTTGAAGATGAGGTATGTAAAAATTTTAATGAAATTTTATCCTTGGTTTATAATAATGTGAAAAGAGGTATAGGGAAATACAAGGGTAAACTTCCCTTGAAATGTTTTGAGTGTGGAGACATTGGTCACTTTGTAGATAACTATCCTTAAAAGCACAATGGAGAAGACAATGATGATGATAACAGAAGGCCAAGAAGTTTGTGGAAGAAACAAGATGACAAAGATAAATATTTTTCAATGGGGAAGGATAAAAAGTACTTCAAATTAAAAAAAGAAGCTTTTTATCTAAAGATAAAGATGAAGAATACATCGAAGATGAATCCTATAAATTATTTGCAGAAAAAACTAGAGAGAATAACTTTATTGATGTAGTGAATAATGAAGAGTATGAGATAAACAGTTTAGAAGAAGAAGAAACTCAACTTGAATATCATATTAAAGAAGAGTTGAAGGAATGTTTGAGAAAGATCAGAAGGCTTGAGAAGGAAAACAAGAAGTTGATAAATGAAAATTCTGCATTAAACAATCAAGAAGGTTTTACTGATGTGGACATTAATATGGAAAAAGAGATTGATGATATTTGGAATTCTATTAAGAATGAAAAGAATCACAATGATCATCTTGATGTAAAGCTGAAGGAAAAATAAGAAGAGTTGGAACTTGTCCAACAAAATCTTTATAAAGCTGAAGAAATGATTATCAGTTTCAAAAATTATATCTTAGAAGTTGGTGAATGTTCCAGTAACAATGAACCAAATAAAGATCCAAAAAAGATACCTTCAAAGGTTGAAAATAAATAAATAACTGGTTCTGATATGAACAAGGATGAAAAGACCATGTATGTGGCAAAAGTCAGCAATGATGAAAAATTAGAAGTGCATAAATATCATGAGTCAAGAAAGACATCTAATTATTCTACTACTGATAAATATGAACCGAGGAAGAGATTTACAAATGAATATATCCAGATTTATGGTCAACATTTTTCTATTAAAAATATTGTTGAAAAGCATTTTCACAAATCTGGTCAGTATAGATGTTTTAGAGGAAAATATTCTTTCTATGGTTACTGCTGGTATTGTCATGGATTCAGAAACATGGAAAATATGTGTTGGTTCAACAAACAAAATTTCAACTATTCCACAAGTTTTGAAATACAAGGATTGAGGGGGAGTTAATCGTTTCAAAATAGAAAGTCTCTAAATAAATTTTATAAGATATCTGAGAAGACTGGTGTGAAAGTTGAGAATAGATTCCAACCATTGGAAACTATTTGTGAAAGATGTGATCATCCTGGACATCTTGCCAAGGGCTGCCTTAGTGTGTTACCAGAGTAACAAGAGTTTCTTAATAATTCTCAAAAGATAGAGTTTTTTAAAAGGTAAATGGGACAGGCCTAATAAGGATGAAAAGAAAGAGTGCATGGCTTTCTTTCTAGAACACATTTACTTGGCTAAGAAATTGGAGGAAGCACAACAGAAAGTATAGGAAAAGAAAGAAAGAAAAAGCTCTTGTTGTTGAAACTACATTGAAAGCCACAAAATGAGAATGTCCATGGATTCTTGATAGTGGGTATACTTCCCATATGACATGAGACTTAATGTTTCTTAACAATGTGAAAGACTTCAAAGAAGTAACCATTACATTTTGAAATGATGAATCTCTAAGAATCAAAGGTGTTTGATCAGCCATCATCAGAAAAGAAAAAATGATATCTAAGGAATAATTATATGTTAATGGGTAGAAACATAATATTATGAGTGTTTTACAACTCTGTGATGTGGGAAAGTTATATTCAGAAAATATGGGTTCTTTCTGAAATGTAAAAATGATGGAAATATAGTTACAAGAGGCCAACATACAAAAGGAAACTTGTTCCAAGTTAGTGAAGTAAATAATTATTATTAAATGGGAATGGTGGATGAAAATCAGTTATGGAATAAAAGGCTGGGAAATATGTGTCATAGAAACATGTGTAAGTTATCAATGTGAGACAGTGTCCGATACATGTCCGATTGATCAAGAAGAAGAGAATGGTGCTGCACTATTTGTGAAAAAGGAAATATTACAAACTCTTTTCATAAGAGAGTTTAAATTCATTAAAAACAATCCTTGGAACTTATACATTCTGATATATGTGGACCAATGAGCAAGCAATCAACAAATGGATAATGTACTTCACTACTTTCATTGAAAAATTTACTCGCATTACTTGTGTTATGTACATGAGACATAAGTCAGATGCTCTGAAAATGTTTAAGAGTTTCAAGAGGAAAGCAGAGAAGGAATGTGAGCATTCAGTGAAGAATTTGAGAACTGAAAATAGTGGAGAGTATACCAATGAATAATTTGTAAGTTAAGTCAAGAAACATAGAATTCATCATGAGTTCAGTTCACCATACACACCTCAACAAAATTGGGTTGCTGAAAGAAATAATCGAAGTCTGGTGGAAATAAAAATAACTATGTTAATTGAACATAGTCTTTCTCATTATTATTGGAGGAAAGCCATGAGCACTGCGATGTATATTTAAAACTGATGTTTCTATAGTCCAAACTCATATATTACTCCATATAAAATGTTCTTTGGAAAAACTCAAAGTCTGAAACCATTGAGAGTTTTTGGGAGTCCATGTATTATAAAGAAGATAGGTGGAAACCTGGGAAAGTTTGAGAAAAGAGGAGTTGATGAAATTTTTCTTAGGTATGCTCCAGAAGGAATAGGTTATAGAAGCCTCAATAAAGAAACAGGAAGAATTATGGATTCTTCATATGTAAATGTTGTTCAAAATGCTGAGAATGAAAACAGTCATATGTTGATGTGGAAGTTGAGCATGATAGAGAAGATTTTGTTAACAATTTTGATAATGCTGCAGACTGTGTTAATCATACTCAAGAAGGATAATCTGACTTAGAAGTATCAAGTGATGAGGATGGAGTTCAAAAAACTCATCCTAGGTTGAGGAAGCAAGTGGAGGTTTAGAACATTATTGGAGATAAAAATCAGAGGATTCAAACAAGAAGAACAATGAATGCTATATCACATACATCTCTTTATTCTAAAGTTGAATGGAATGATGTAAATGAAGCATTTGAGAATCCAGAATGGGTCCATGCTATGAATGAAGATCATGATCAGATAGAGAAGAATGATACTTGGGAACTTTTACCAAAGCCGTACAACAAGAACATTATTGGTACAAAGTGGGTTTTCCGTAATAAGATGAATGAAGAAGTTAAAGTAATAAGAAGCAAAGAAAGATTGGTTTTCAATGGGTATTCACAAATCGAAGGCATTTATTTTTATTAAACCTTTTTTATGGTGACAATATTAGAAACAATCAGAATCTTTCTTGCTATTGATGCACAACGAGGTTACAAAATCATTCAAATGGATGTAAAATCCACGTTCTTGAATGGTGACCTTGAAGAGGAAGTCTACATTGATCAAACTTATGGATTTTTTATTGGAAAGGATGAAAGTTATGTGTAAAGGTTGAAGAAGTATTTGTATGGGCTAAAACAGGCTCTGAGAGAATGGTATTTTAAATTAGATACTTGCTTAAAGAAGATGAAATTTAAGAAAGGGAGAGTTGAAAACAATCTATACATCAAGGAATGTTATGAGTTTTCACTGATCACTATTGTTTTTGTTGATGATATTATATTTTATAGAAATGATGAAAGATCATGTAAAAAATTTGCTGAGGAGATGAAGAAGTTATTTGAGATGTCTATGCTGGGAGAAATGAAGTACTTTCTTGGGCTAAAAATTTCATAGAAGAAGAATCACATTTTTCCGTCTCAAGAAAAGTATGCTAATGAACTTTTAAAGAATTTTGGCATGGAAAATTAGAAACTAGGTTCCAAACCAATTTCATTGGGAACCAATTTTTTTGAAGATGGAGAAGGAAAGGGAGTTGATCAGAAAGAGTTTTGAATGGTGATTGGAAGTCTGTTGTATTTGACTGCCTCAAGACCTGACATCATCTATGCTGTCAATTTATGTGAAATATTTCAAAGTGCTCCTAAATAATCACATTTGATTACTGGAAAAATAATTCTCAGATATATCAAGGGAACAAAAATTTTTGGAATCAGGTATGATGGCTCAGGAAATATTGATCTATTCGAGTATTCTGATGCTGATTGGGCAATAAATGTTGATGATCGAAGATCTACATCTGGTAGAGTCTTCTTTCTGGGGAAAAGTTGTGCTAGTTTTCATACCAAGAAACAGAATTCAGTAACTCTTAGTACAACTGAAGCGGAGTATGTTGCTGCTACTCAAGCTGCAACTCAACTAATGTGGATGAAGACTCAGTTAGAAGATCTACTTGTTGAAGTAAAGCTACCATTGCTCTTGGGTTGCGACAATTAGAGTGCAATCAATCTTACAAGAAATCTGGTACAAAAATATATTTCAAAACAAATTGATATAAAGTAACACTTCATTAATGAGAAGGTTTATAAGTATGAATTAAGGTTGGTGTATGTTCCTACATATGAACAAGTTGCTGATATATTCACCAAACCATTAGTGAAAGAACCATTTGAAAAATTGAGGTTGAACATGGGTTTCCAAACTCCTCATCAAGGTTAAGGTATGTGTTCTGTCCCCACTTTCATCTTGCCTATGGATTGTGTTGTCAAGGGGGAGAATTGTTTCATAAATCTATCCTTACAGATGCATGCATAAAGGGGGTGTTATGGGTATGTTGTGAATCCATCATGTATGTGTGTGAACTATTCTAACTGTTTGTTGGAGTGGTTGTAGAAAGGTTGTAGGAAACAATGTTATTTTCTAGGAAAGTTTAAGAAGTGGTGAATGATGAAGTAAAAGCTTGGAAGATGTTCTGAAGAAGGCTGAGGAGATACGATCATTAGATTTCATAGTCACTGCTTTTGGAAAGAAGGGTTTTGGTTGTCAATAATTATTGTTTCCTACAATGAGTTATCTCACGTAGGCTTAGAATTGTTGATAAGTAATCAATTGCTTAAGGATACAAAGTTTAGTGATTTATGAATCTTGGTTGACAACAAAATCCAAAGGGGGATATTGTTGGGACCATGTTGAATGGATAAGAAAGTAAGAAGAGTCTGCTATTACAGAGTGTTGTTTTTTGTTGTCAAAGAATCTAAATCAATTCTCCTTGTAAAGGACTTGAAAACCAGATGATGCTTTATGGATATGTATTTCACAAATATCATAAGTCAGGAGAACATGTGATGAAGCCTTATTATGGAAAGGGAGAGAAATGATGATGCCCGTCATATACAATTTTGATTGAAAGGAATGATGTTGCTGGAAGATAGAGAGGTTTCAGTACCTTCCATTGTAACTATGAAGATGCTTTGATAATTTTTATTTCACAAATATCATACATTTGGAGAACTTTTTATGCAATCCTTATGAAGGATAGGGAGAATAAACAAGTGTCTTGAAAGTGGCACGCATGTATGGCACACAAGTGTATGTTGCGTGGAAGTCATATTTCATGATCATCACATCAAAATATGATAAAGGAAATAAAGTGGCGCGCATGTTAAAGATTTGTGCACAAGTCAAAAAGTGGCGCCCAATTATAGTCAATGCGCAAGTGTGAAGCGCAAGTATATATGGCGCGCAAGTGTATATTTCACGCAAGTCATATTTCAACATCATCATCTCAAAATATGAAAAAGGAAAGAAAGTGTCTCACTAGTGATGGAATGGCACACAAGTGCTAGAATGGCGCGCAAGTGTTGGAGCGACGCGCAAGTGCTGGAGCGGTGAACATGTGTAGGTGGTGTGCAAGTCACCAAAATTCCTATAAATATATGACTAGCCTCATCATTTTTTAAGGCTCAACACATAAGAAAAAATTTGATCGTTGATCGCGCAAGTCATAGAAAGTGACTCGCAAGCTGACGTGTCACGCAAGATGAAGTGGCACGCAAGATGAGGGTTATTTATAAGGTGCGCAATTAGGGTGGCGTACAAGCAGGGTGGCGTGCAAGTAGGGTGGCACGCAAGCAAGGTGGCAGACAAGTTTTCAGAGGCACAAAATAAAAGATGTGTCTTCAAGAAGTGTGTTGTGTATAAGCCAGAAGTGGCGCACAAGTTTATAGTTGTGCACAATAGTGGCATGAAAGTAGTTAGTGCCACACAAGAAGGTGGCGTGAAAGCAGGTGGCGTGCAAGAAGGTGGTGCACAAGTTGAGTGGAGCGCAAATAGGTGGCCTGCAAGCAGGGAGCCGCACAAGCAGGGAGGCGTGTAAGAAGGGAGTGGCACGCAAGATTTTTTTGCACCAGGAGGTTCTTACCAGCTTCTGGGCAGGAAAGTGAAGAATTTTTTTGAAAGATTTGATTTTTGAAAGTAAATTAAGAAGCAAAGAATCATTACATTACTCTATTTGTTCTAAGAGGGAGCACACACACTATTGGATTGATTTCAAAGTGGTACACGAGTGTAAGGGTATATCCTACCCGTTGTATTCCACATAAAAGGATTTTTTTTCTAGTGGATTGTGTGGTACTAGATTTTTCCATACCATACCAAGGACGTAACTACTCTTGTTGAGTAGTGAACCTTGTAAATATTGTGTTCCCGTGGTTGTGTCTGTTCAGCAGGGAAGAAACTCTTTAATAAGAGGTGAAGGTTGTTTCAGAAAGATGGAAACTTAAAAAGAAAAATATATCACTGATTCACCCCCTCCCCCTCTTAGTGATACATGGATCCTGACTAGGAACTTCAAGTATGGAGAAATTGGAGGTCTTTTTCAGGTATAAATAAGTGCCTTTATGACAGTTTTATCCAAGGAAATAGTGTAAATATCTTACAGGGTAGTGGAAAAAAATCATAGGATTGTGTTCTTCTGTAGTTCTATCAATGTGGAATGTTTGGCCATAAGATCCCATAGCTTCCTTACCTTGTATTTGAGTTTCATATATATATAAAAATGGGTCATCATCAAAATTTGGGTGGTAACATTCCATAGTATACTCGTGGAAGGGGACCAGGATAGGAACATGAGTCTGGATGAGGCATAACTACCCCACAACAGGCAGGTAGCTAGAGTTTTTCTAGTCGTTCTGGACAAGGTAGGGGATGTGGTACCCCATTGTATGTGTGGATATACCACTAATTGGGAAAAAAATAAGGGAGTTAGGATAGAGCTTGAAGAAGGGGGGCTGGTCAGATGCACATGATAAAGCCCACTCTAACCAACTTGGATGCAGGACCTTTTATCATTAAGGTATGATTCTTATATCATCTTCATTAGCTTTATTTTTTTAATACAGTATCATTGAATTATTTTTTATCTACTCTTTATGAAAATTGTTTGGGCTTGTTTTTGGATATCTTGGATTGTTATTTGACCATCGATACACCTTAGGGAGTGAATTTAGAGAATATCAAATGTTGAAATTTGTATTCATTAGAGATTGGTGGTTAACCATTTCTTTTGGGAAAATTTTTTGAAGCAAATTATAGGTTTTATTTTGATTCTTGGTATGGATTTACTAGTGCTATACCAATATCATATCAACTATTATATGAGAATACATATATTTATTTCTATAGAAGGAGGAAACTATTCTCACCAAGCTGAGTGGAATATTTCAGACTAGTTGTGTAGGGACAATTCAGTGAATATTGGATTGTATCACAACTCAAATAGATAATATTTCTCTTGATGATGGTTGAATTTAGAAAGATTATTTTCCTCCAGCAGTATATCCTTTTTAGGGGGTTTTTTTAGATTAGTTTTATGTCTTTCCATTTAAGAGAGATATCAAGTTCATGATCGAGTCGGTTCCAAGTACAAAGCCAATTTATATTCTACCTTAAAGAATGGTACTAGTAGATTATAGAGAGTTGAAATTATAGTTGAAATATGCAAAATTAAAATGTTTCATATGGAATAATACATATCTTTAGGGTTCTCCAGTTCTCTTTTCCAAAAATTATGATGGTACCTTGAAATTATTTGTGGATTATCAAATATTCAACCTGATGATAGTCAAGAACTGATATCACTTTCCACACATCAATGATCTATTTGATTAGATGAGAGATGATATTATATTCTACAAGATCAATTCAATATCAAGATACCACCTATTTGGTTTTAGAAGATTAGACAAACCTTAGTATACTTTTAGTTGTATATATGAATTATATGAGTTCGTACTGATGCCATATGGTTTCACTAATGTACCAATGGTATTCATTGACATGATGAATAAAATACATCAAACCTTTTTGGGATAATTTTTGGTGGTCTTTATCAATGATATCTTAATATGCTTCCAGTTATCATTTGTGAATACCCAACATCTTGACATCATCCTGAGTATATTGAGAGAGCATCATATTTACAGAAAGCTAACAAAAAGTAGCATCTAGATTTATGAAGTGTACTTTTGTGGCCATGTTATCTCAGAGAAAGTAGTGTTTTTAGAACTATATATTGTCGTAGTCGTGGTTTCTTGAGATAATACCAAGAATGTATTTGGTATTTGAAGATTTTTTTGGTTTTTAAGGTTATTATTGGTGATTTATTCAGTCTTATCCCTAATGGAAACACTGATGTACAAATTGAAAAAGAAGGGACTGAAGTCTGTTTAGTCAGACTCTTACAAGAAATATTTTCAGTATAAGAAAGGTAGCCTAACCTAAAAACCTATCCTCAAATTACCTTTCACTACTAGAAAAATAGGTATTTGCGACGGGTCATTTGCGACGGGATCCCGTCGCAAATGGATTTTTGTGACGGGGGCCCGTCGCAAATGACCCGTTGCTGAAAACGGTGTCGAAATAACAATTTTTTGCGACGGGCCCGTCGCTAAAGCCTTTTTCCGCGACGAGAAGAATCCCCGTCGCAACTAGTACTCCGTATATTTGTAAAAAACTATTTGCGACGGGGCCCGTCGCAAAAACTATTTTTAAAAAAATAAAAAAATAATAATACTATTTGCGACTGGAATAGTATCCCATCGCAAATACTATAAAAAAATAAAAAAAAATAAATTGTTAATAAATTATTTTAATTAATATAATAATAATACAATTATAATTCAAAAATAAAAAATAATAAAATATTAATAAATGATTTAAATTAATATAATAATAGAATTATAATTCACAAATAAAAATAATAAATTATTTTAATTAATATAATAATAATAGAATTATAATTAAAAAAAAAATAATAGAATATTAATAAATATTTTATAATGAGACAGAAACTACGAATAGAAAAAAAATCATATTCTGATTTTACAAATTTTATAACATAAATACAAACCCTAATCTGAAGGAGGGGGGGAGGGGGGATCTGCAGATGGTGGTGGAGGAAACTACATCCCTAAAGCATGAGTGAGTCGGCGCATGTACTCCATCTGCTCCTGATGTTGCTGCTGCCACCGACTCGTCTGCTCCTCGTATAGCTGCTTTTGGCGTCGACGCTCCTCCTCATGCTGCGGACGCATCTACTCCTACTCCTGTCGGAGACTCTCTATCAGTGCAGTCTGAGATCGCAACTGATCCTCATACTGTGTAGCAGAAGAAGATGCACATGCTCCTCTCGAGCTGGACGCCGACATCGCATCACTGCCATAATAATCTCCGGGAGTCAGTCGAGAGCTGATACCAACTACCCGGCCCTTCTCGAAGGCATACTGGGTGGCCTGCATCCTTGCCGCCTCATCAAACTGACGGCCAGGGGTCTGATCTGATGACGCGGCCTGACTCTCTGGCCGGGCCTATGACGCTGCAGCCTCATATGACTCCTGTAGTTGCAATTTAAAATTAAAATTGTGAATATATTATATACAGTTAATTTTTGAACTTGAAAAAAAATAATACTAACCACGATGTGATGCTGACGATCACCTTTGAGCTCCCTAGTAGCAGGATCACTATACATCCTCCGATATACGTCGTACTCCATAATATCGGGGTGCTCGACAGCCTATAAGAATAAAAAATAAACTGTTAATATTTATAGTTATATAAAATATTTATAAATAATGTACGTACCAGATGCTGTCTATGAGTACTGAAAGAACGACTCCCAGCTCGATGAGTCACCTCCTATCTCCCCCGATTCTACCTCCCCACCGATGATCTCCTCTGAAAGGCACCACTCAACCAGTGCGCACATAATCCATCCCATACATGGGATGAAATGTACTCTGGTCGGTGTGCTCTACATGACTCGTCAAAATCTGACACTCCTGCTTTCTTCATTGCAACTTTTCTTAAATTGTGCAAAAACTGACGAAGGCGATCACGCATGGCCACCTCCCATGCCTCGTGGATGGCGTCACGCATGGTATCCTCGATCGGATACCATAAACCCTAAAAATAAATCAAAATATCAAGTTAGAAATGAAATAATTTTCAAAATAAAAATTATTTATTTACGTACGTACCAACCAATGGCCGAACATGGCCTGCTGCACATCAATGGGAATTTGCTCCCATGTGGTCCACGGCTGAGAGAAATAGTTGCGCAAAATAGCACTGCCCTGTCCGACTGCTATATGCAGAAAACTGTAAAAATAATAAACATTTATTATGTGAATAGATTAATGAAATCTTAGTCAAATCAACAGGTTATCACACAGGTTATCACACCTCCGTGTGCGTGGATCAAACCCAAGACGTGGACGTCGCTCGGGGACAGGGTCAGGAATCATCAATCGTGAAAGACCGCGCCCCCTCCGCATACTCCTTGGAGCGCCTGCAGGCTGAGGGTCATCTGGCAGCAACTCATCCGCATCTAAAGTCAGGTCAGCATCCGCCAACTCACGAAATGTGGCGTCGTCCATCTGAAACAGAAAATGTTAATATTGTTAGCAAATAATTGATAATTACTATTATATATACATATATACATATTATGATTGTATATAAATACCATGGAATTCTATCAGTGTTCATCTTCATCATCATCTTTATATATGTCAATGTCATCTTCATATTCCTCTTCAACATCATCGATATCCATTCGAGTTACAGTTACTTCATCTCTTACCATTTCAAATTCATATGTGACATCATTAACATCATCGTCATCACCGACTCTTAAATGTGGGGTGTCGTCATCGATACTCATGTCTCTTTGTAAAAAAGATTGATTTTGAGTACTCTCTTGAAAAACATTAATTCTTTGCACATCAGTGAAAGCACATTCACTTTGACTAAACTGATTGTCTCGAATATTGATTTTTATTACACTCCACCAATCAGTCAAGTCTCTTGATGTAGCACAGTACTTTGCGTAATAAACTTGATGTGCCTGTTGAGCCAATAATAATGGTTCATTTACTGCGAGAACACTTTTACATTTAATATCGATGATTCCATGAGTCGGATGAACACGCACACCTCTCTCTGTATCCAACCACCGACATTTGAACATTGTTATGTAATGTTGTCCAAGATAAGAGAGTTCAATGATTTCATCAAGTATTCCATAAAAGTCAACTTCATTTTCTCGATGATGAGATCCTCTCAAGCTAACTCCACTGTTCATTCTTTTTTTCGATTCCCCATATTCATGTGTGTGGAATCTAAATCCATTCACTACATATGCATTATAAGTTTTAACAAGTTTGGAAGGTGGGTTACTCAATACAAATAGCCGTTTGTCAATTTTATCAGCATGTTGAGACACCTAAAAATTGGTGAAATAATTATCAATATAGTAAACTATACATTGAATGAGTTGCTAAAAGATAAAGAATTTATGTTACCAGTTTTTGAAACCACTGAGAGAAATTTTTCAGTCGACGTTCTTCGAGAGCAGATGCTGTAATTTATGGAATTTGTTTATTGATATGATTATCATACAACCTATAAAAACCAAAGTTATTTACTGTAACATAAATGATAGAATAAGTGATATAAACACTTACAGTACAACTGATGTCATCTCTTCATAGTTGAGCAGAACATACGTATGAGCTCTATGATGTTCATCATCTGAAAGCCAGCGTTCATAAACTCCACCAAAACCAAGCTCTAACTGGTTGAAAACAGATAATTGATTGTCGATTTCATCAATATTCCTCTCGTTCCTTCCCATTTGGTTGTGTTTTGAAGGATACTCAGATTCAAAATAATGGGAGCAGAAAAAAGATATTTCCTCTTGAAAATAAGCTTCTGCAATAGATCCTTCAACATATGCTTTGTTACGTACTTTTCTTTTCAATTTTTTCATGCATCTTTCAAATGGGTACATCCATCGAAACTGTACTGGACCTCCACATTTGGCTTCATATGTCAAATGTAACATCAAATGTTCCATTGAGTCGAAGAAAGACGGCGGAAATATTTTTTCCAGTTTACATATAATTACAACAACATCTTTTTAAAGTTTTCCTAGAGCATCATAATCTGCTGTAGCCACACAAATTTCCCGAAAAAAATGAGACATGTCTGTTATGGAATCCCAAATCACAGAATTCAACAGACCTCTTAATCCAATGGGTAGCAGTCTTTCCATTATAACATGAAAATCATGACTTTTTAATCCAGTAATATGACCATTCTTTACACATCTACCCAAATTGGAAGCACAGCCATCTGGAATTCTCAGATCTGCAATCCACTGACAAAATAATAAACGGTTTTCTTTAGACAGTGTATAAGTTGCTTTTGGTTTCAGTAACCTTTCTGTTCTGACATTCTCAAACAGTTCCAATTCAGGACGCCTGCAAATTTGGGCAAGATCTAAACGTGCATTTACATTGTCTTTTCTCTTTCCTGGCGTATCCAAAACTGTATGAAACAAATTATCAAAACAGTTCTTCTCAATATGCATGACATCTATCATGTGTCGGACCAACAAATCAGGCCAATATGGAAAATCCCAAAAAATGCTACGTTTAATCCAATTGTGTTCTTTCCCAAAACCAGAAATTTTCTGTTGCTTTATTGTGGGACCAAAAGTGATGGGAGGTAATGAAAATACAACTAATTTTAACTTCGAAACTGATAGCATTTTTGTAGGTCCTTCCCTTTCAACTGTTCCTTTTGTGAAATGAGATCTGTTTCTGCGAAAAGGATGATCAGCTGGAAGAAACCTGCGATGACAGTCAAAATAACAAGGTTTCTTTCCATGAATGAGAATAAATGCTTTGTTCTCTCCCATACAGTAAGGACATGATTTCTGACCATGTGTACTCCAGCCAGATAACATCCCATAAGCCGGGAAGTCACTTATTGTCCACATCAATGCTGCTCTCAGTATGAAATTTTGTTTCGTTGCAACATCATATGTATTGACACCAGTACTCCACAATAAATTTAATTCATCAATCAATGGTTTCAAATAAACATCAATATTTTTCTTCAGATGTCCTGGAATTAGTAAAGTCAAAAAGATATATGGCTCCTTTATCAAAATCCATGGAGGTAAATTGTACGGAGTTAAAAAAATAGGCCAACATGAATATTGACTATCATAAGATCCAAACAGACAGAAACCATTAGTGGAAAGGCCCAGTCGAACATTTCTAGATTCTAAAGCAAAGGATGGATGCACTCTATCAAAATGTTTCCATGAATCACCATCGGCTGGATGATTCAAGCTTTTATCGGTTGAAATATTCTCTTTATGACATGACATCATTGGCGCTGTATTCTTAGACATGAATAAACGCTGGAGTCTGGATGTAAGCAGAAAATATCTCAACTATTTTACAGGAATCAAACCAGACTTCTCGTGTTGTCCTTCTTTATATCTCAGTTTCCCACATGTGGGACAACTATCCAACGACTCATTTTCCCCAGAATATAAAATGTAGTCATTTGAACATGCATGAATCTTCTGACAAGTAAGTCCCAAATTTCGAACCAGCCTCTTACTCTCATAGCAATTTGCAGGTAAAACATTTCATTCGGGTAACAGTGTTTTAAGCAAAGAAAATATCTGGTCAAAACAGGTGTTTGACATTCCGTTATCTGATTTGATAGCCATAAATTTTGCAACTGCTTCTAATTTGCTCCTCTTGCAGCCAGGATATAATGCATCCTCAGCAGACTTCAACAACTCATAAAATTCAGATGGTGCCAACTCAGGATTTGAAGCTATATCAGCCGGAGTTTCTGTATGTTGAACAGATGAACCTGCAACATCATGTACTAAATCTTGAAACCGGGATGGATCCAGAATCAAGTTGGTATCACCTGCTCTGGAACTGCGTTCACCGTGTTGATACCAAAAAACATAATCTGGTTGAAAACCAAAACGCAAGAGATGTTCTCCCACTTTGTCAAACGTGTCAAACGTTCTCAATGCACATTTGCTGCAAGGGCATTTTATTTTCCCTTCTGAAACAAATTTTGGATTTGATGCCGCAAATGATAAAAAATTCTCCACACCCTCTACATATACTGGATTTAAACCAGAACCGTTTGGATTTCTACTTTGATTTATCCATATGCGGTGACCTAATAATGATTGTTGACGACCTCTTTGTTCCATATTTCTCTATAAAATATAAAAGCATTACAGGTTTTGAATAATTTGTTAGAAAAAACACTCAAGGTAGGATAATTATAGAGTTTAGATCATACCCGACTGACGTAAACGTTTTATTGAGATAGAGCTAAAAATTGACCCTTTAAGAATTAAATATGTTGAGAATAAAGAAAAACATGTTACAAATATTGATAATTTTAATATTATATAAATTTTTTTATTATTTTCATAGTACGAATATTATTGGTAATTATTACTAATTATTACTAATTATTACTAATTATTGGTAATTATTACTAATTATTACAAATTATTGGTAATTATTACTAATTAATACTAATTACTGGTAAGTATTAGTAATTATTGGTAATTATCGGTAATTATTACTAATTATTGGTAATTATTACTAATTATTGGTAATTATTACTAATTATTGGTAATTATTACTAATTATTGGTAATTATTACTAATTATTGGTAATTATTACTAATTATTGGTAATTATTACTAATTATTACTAATTATTACTAATTATTACTAATTATTACTAATTATTACTATTTATTGGTAATTATTACTAATTATTACTAATTATTGGTAATTATTACTAATTATTACTAATTATTACTAATTATTTGAAATTATTGGTAATTATTACTAATTATTACTAATTAATACTAATTATTGGTAGTTATTACTAATTATTGGTAATTATTATTAATTATTACTAATTATTACTAATTATTACTAATTATTAGTAATTATTACTAATTATTACTAATTATTACTAATTATTACTATTTACCGATAATTATTCATAATTATTGGTAATTATTACTAATTATTGTTAAGTATTACTAATTATTGGTAATTATTACTAATTATTGGTAATTATTATTAATTATTACTAATTATTACTAATTATTATTAATTATTACTAATTATTGGTAATTATTACTAATTATTGGTAATTATTACTAATTATTACTAATTAATGGTAATTATTGGTAATTATTACTAATTATTACTAATTATTACTAATTATTGGTAATTATTACTAATTATTACTAATTATTGGTAATTATTGGTAATTATTACTAATTATTGGTAATTATTGGTAATTATTACTAATTATTGGTAATTATTACTAATTATTGTTAATTATTACTAATTATTGGTAATTATTACTAATTATTGGTAATTATTACTAATTATTGGTAATTATTACTAATTATTAGTAATTATTGGTAATTATTACTAATTATTACTAATTATTAATAATTATTACTAATTATTGGTAATTATTGGTAATTATTACTAATTATTACTAATTATTACTAATTATTGGTAATTATTGGTAATTATTACTAATTATTGGTAATTAATACTGATTATTGGTAATTATTGGTAAATATTACTAATTATTGGTAATAATTACTAATTATTGGTAAGCATTACTAATTATTGTTAAGTATTACTAATTATTGGTAATTATTACTAATTATTGTTAATTATTTCTAATTATTACTAATTATTAGTAATTATTGTTAATTATTACTAATTATTGGTAATTATTACTAATTATTGGTAATTATTACTAATTATTACTAATTATTACTAATTATTATTAATTATTACTAATTATTGGTAATTATTACTAATTATTGGTAATTATTATTAATTATTACTAATTATTACTAATTATTACTAATTATTGGTAATTATTACTAATTATTACTAATTATTTCTAATTATTGGTAATTATTAATAATTATTACTAATTATTGGTAATTATTGGTAATTATTACTATTTACCGGTAATTATTCCTAATTATTACTAATTATTACTATTTACCGGTAATTATTCCTAATTATTGGTAAGTATTACTAATTATTGTTAAGTATTACTAATTATTGTTAATTATTACTAATTATTGGTAATTCTTATTAATTATTACTAATTATTACTAATTATTATTAATTATTACTAATTATTGGTAATTATTACTAATTATTGGTAATTATTACTAATTATTACTAATTATTACTAATTATTACTAATTATTGGTAATTATTACTAATTATTGGTAATTATTACTAATTATTACTAATTATTACTAATTATTGGTAATTATTACTAATTATTACTAATTATTGGCAATTATTGGTAATTATTACTAATTATTGGTAATTATTGGTAATTATTACTAATTATTGGTAATTATTACTAATTATTGTTAATTATTACTAATTATTGGTAATTATTACTAATTTTTGGTAATTATTACTAATTATTACTAATTATTACTAATTATTACTAATTATTGGTAATTATTGGTAATTATTACTAATTATTGGTAATTAATACTAATTATTGGTAATTATTGGTAATTAATACTAATTATTGGTAATTATTACTAATTATTTGTAAGTATTACTAATTATTGTTAAGTATTACTAATTATTGGTAATTATTACTAATTATTGGTAATTATTACTAATTATTGGTAATTATTACTAATTATTACTAATTATTACTAATTATTGGTAATTATTACTCATTATTACTAATTATTGGTAATTATTACTAATTATTACTAATTATTGGTAATTATTGGTAATTATTACTAATTATTGGTAATTATTACTAATTGTTGGTAATTATTACTAATTATTGGTAATTATTACTAATTATTGGTAATTATTACTAATTATTACTAATTATTACTAATTATTACTAATTATTGGTAATTATTACTAATTATTACTAATTATTGGTAATTATTGGTAATTATTGGTAATTATTACTAATTATTGGTAATTATTACTAATTATTGGTAATTATTACTAATTATTGGTAATTATTACTAATTATTGGTAATTATTTCTAATTATTACTAATTATTACTATTTACCGGTAATTATTGATTATTATTCTTAATTATTACTAATTATTGGTAATTATTAATAATTATTGTTAATTATTACTAATTATTGATAATTATTACTAATTATTGGTAATTATTACTAATTATTGGTAAGTATTACTAATTATTACTAATTATTACTAATTATTACTAATTATTACTAATTATTGGTAATTATTGGTAATTATTACTAATTATTGGTAATTATTACTAATTATTGGTAATTATTACTAATTATTGGTAATTATTACTAATTATTGGTAATTATTACTAATTACCGGTAATTATTTCTAATTATTACTAATTATTACTATTTACCGGTAATTATTACTATTTACCGGTAATTATTACTATTTACCGGTAATTGATACTAATTATTACTAATTATTGGTAATTATTACTAATTATTGGTAATTATTACTAATTATTGGTAATTATTAATAATTATTACTAATTATTACTAATTATGACTAATTATTACTAATTATTACTAATTATTAATAATTATTACTAATTATTACTAATTATTACTAATTATTACTAATTATTACTAATTATTACTAATTATTACTAATTATTACTAATTATTACTAATTATTACTAATTATTACTAATTATTACTAATTATTACTAATTATTACTAATTATTACTAATTATTACTAATTAATTGTAATTATTGGTAATTATTGGTAATTATTCCTAATTATTACTAATCAGTGGTAATTATGAGTAATTATTACTAATTATTACTAATTATTGATAATTAGTAATAATTATTACTAATTATTGGTAATTATTACTAATTATTGGTTTGTATTACTAATTATTGGTAATTATTACTAATTATTGGTAATTATTACTAATTATTGGTAATTATTACTAATTATTGGTAATTATTACTAATTATTGGTAATTATTACTAATTATTAATAATTATTCCTATTTATTGATAATTATTGGTAATTGCCCTAATTATGAGTAATTAAATGAAAAATTACCAATAATTTGGAATAATTACCAATAATTAAGAATAATAACATTATTAGTATATTTTATTATTAATATTAAAATAATATAATTTTCTAATTTATATACAATTCTCCTTTCATCTGTGTGTTTTCTATCTCCATATACAAATAATACATGTGAAGACAGCAAACACACAGATGAAAAGAGAATTGTATATATATAAAAAATTATATTATTTTAATATTAATAATAAAATATACTAATAATTAAATAATGTTATTATTCCTAATTATTGGTATTTATTACTAATTATTATGTAATAAAACAATGTAAACATAATTAAATTACAACTAATTAAGAATAATTGAAACTAATAAAATATTAAAAATAAATATTAAAATAAAATAAATATAAATACCTTGAAAATTGATCTGAGGTTGATCTCTGATCGTTCTTCAAAACTTCAATATCAACTCCGGAGAAAAAAATTAAACTTGAAAAAAACTGAACTTTAGAAATAAAATTTTGAGAGAAGAAGAAGATGGAATTTGAGAATGATTTGAAAAAAACGGATGGGGGTATTTATAGGTTAGATTATTTGCGACGGGTACCGTCGCAAATACCTTAGCCATCATTTATTACGGTCAACGGTTAAATAGTTATTTGCGACGGGTCCCGTCGCAAATAACCACCTGCCGACATACTATTTGCGACGGGGGAATATTCCCGTCGCAAATACCTTTTACCGCCGCCGGTTATTTGCGACGAGAATATTCCCCCGTCGCAAATATGTTTCCCGCGATTTGGCGCGCAAAGGGCGCCAGTCCTTTTGCGACGGGGAAAGCTATCCCGTCGCAAAAGGCTACTTATTTGCGACGGGCAAATACCCCAGTCGCAAATAAGTTTTTAACAGGGCTATTTGCGACGGGAATAAATCCCGTCGCAAATAACCCATCCCAAATACCCATTTTTCCCGTAGTGTGTGTTGGGTAATTCATATTCAATGTACTATGATCCTTATAGAGTTAGACTAGGAGTAGTTTTAATGGAAGAGGATCGAGTGGTTCTTTATGGAACTAGGTAGCTGAGACTGCATGAGGGGAATTAACATACTTCCGATCTGGAGTTAAGTGGTGGTGGTATATTCCCTACTATTTTGGAGACATTATTTTATGAGTGATAGGTTTGTGGTGTACATGCACCATAAGTTACTCAAGTACATATTTCCTCAAAAGGACCTGAACCAGTAGAAGAGGAAGTTGGTTGAGTATTTACAGTCTTTTTTACTTTGAGTTGGATTATACTCCTGTACAGAGAAACATCATTTCCAAATCATTTATAAAAAGGACATAAAAAGAGGCCGTGTAAGTGTCTTGTAATTAGTGGTGGTTGATGGCCCTCTTTGAAGACATGAATCTATATGTTCCATGGTCCCAGGTTCGAGTAGTTCTAACTTTGACATATGTTATACCCATTCGTTTGAACCAGAACAAGATAGATCATTTATTTGATATGGAGTGATTGGTTCTTAGAGAAAACTTATATGGTTGGGAACCAACATCAGTATGGTATCTTGGCAGTGTCCATTCTCTTATTTTCCATGAATGAGTATGGGTTCCTACAGAATTACATGAGGAGATGATGAGGGAGCTTCAAGCTTCTAGATGGGTGTTATATCCTTTTTTGTCAATGATATATCATTATTACAATATACCGTAATGGTGTTTAGTAATAAAAATAGAGGTAGCATTCTTTTTGGTGAGAATTTTAACTTATCAATAGGTGAAAGCTGAGAATCCAAATCTAACTAGGCTTTTGTAGACTTTTTCCTATTCCTAAGTGGAAATGGGATTATTTCGCTATGTATTTGTGATAGGATTACCCAGGGAATCCCGTATAAAGGATGCTATTTGGGTGATTGTGGATTGACTGATGAACACACCCCAGTTCTTTCCTATCAAGGAGACCTTCATAGTTGATGATATGAGTAGTCTTTACATGCTTGAGGTAGTTAAATTGAATGGTTTTATGAGGAGTATTATATCTAATATAGATCATTGTTTATCATTATAGTTATTAAAGGGTCTTAATAGTGCTTTAGGGAAATAAGTTATTTTGTGCATAACCTATCTTCCTCAGACTGATAGTCAATTTGAACAGACTATTCAGTTTATAGGGGATCGGTTGCGAGCCTGTGTTTTGATTTTTTTTGGTTTATGAGAGAAACATATGGTACTCATGAAGTTCAAATATAATTACATCTTACAGGAATTGATCCATATGGAACATTTCAAGGATTTGTTTGGAAGGTCATTTTATTCGCCTATTTGTTGGTTGGAGGTAGGTGAGTCAGCACCTGTGGACCTATTCTTGTGTGGGAGACATTTGAGTTAGTTCAGTTGACCTGGTTGTGGTTGGTTACCACGTAGAGAAGGACGAATTCCTACACTGACCAATAGAGATGACGTATGAGGTTCCAGGTTTGATATCATGTTATCCTTCAGGAATCACATAGATTGGGGAATTTACATTTCAGGAAACAATGAAAGGTAGAACCCAGGATTGTCAGACCATTTCAGATTGTGGAAAGGGTTGTTCCAGTGACATACCTTTTATCCCTCCCATATTTCTATAGTGTAATGTCTGAAATGTTTCATATGTTACAAATTTGATGATATTATCAAGAACCTTTTCATATAGCTTATATAGAAGACATCAAACATGATATATATGTTTCTTTTGAGGATCATATGATATGGATCATAGACTATAATGAGAGATATCTATGGGGTATAACTGTACTGTTAGTTTGAGGGATGTGGAATAATGGGAGAGTTCAAGAGGAAACATGTGAGAGGGAGTCTGATATGTGAGCAGAGTGGAAAGACCTTTTTGCTAAGACCCCACAATGATGCCTAGAGTAGCTCATAGATGAGAAGTTATATGGTGGGGAGGTTGTATGATCTTGTATTTTACCAGGTACATCCCTCATAGAGTTTTTCATTAAACTTATTTTGGTTGAGTTTTTCCTCATCTTTAAAAATTGATGTTCATGTTTCATCTTGGATTTCTATTTGTTTTTATAAATGCAGACTTGGGTTGCGATGAAACTTGAGAAGAGCAGAGAGGATCCATGTAGGTAGAAGGTCATGGAATCCATATGAATTCATGGAGTCTGGGTATAAATGTTTCATGTGTTATGGATGCTTCTTGGTATGTTGAGAATCCTTAATGTGGGTTTCAGTTTTTATAAAGAAACATGGATGAATACTATCAACGGGGAGTTTACATGCCGTTTAAATAGGTTTAATGATATGTAAAATACACCAGACACATGTCATGAATGGATTCATGATGTGAATTGGTTACACATTATGAACCAATTACACATCCTATAATTTTTAGGTGAATTTAATATTCATCCGAGGCAATGGGGTTTTGGAGTATCCTTACAAAAAGAAATACATGACATGTAAATGAGTTACACATCGTGTAATTCCACAAGAAGTTGTTTTAAATCATGTTGCAAGGATGATTTCTCATTCTTCTCACTTTCATCATTCCCCTCTCAGCCCTAAGAAAACCACTAAGTGATTTTACAGAACATATCTGCATTTCAAACATACAATTTGTATGATCAATCCCCACATAAGTGGTCATGATTTTTTGTCATTTATCTTCGATCGTTATCTAACTGTTGTGATGTAATATCTTGATAATGGTAATTTTTGGTTTCAATATTTATTATTTTAGATCTAGGATATCATTGATATCATCTGTACCTTCATCTTTGTTGGTGTTTTCCATTGGAAGTGTTGTATTCCCCTCTGGTTAATGATAGGATGCCTAAATCTTAACCCTATGGTCCGATTTTTAATTACAAAGTATATAAAACAATGTGATTGTTCTAACACAGCAAAATAATTAATTAATTGAATAGAATGAAGATAATCCTATGTCAGATTCTTTGTTGGATCCCTTTATATTCAATTAACAATCCAACCTATCTTATGGGGACCCATTGGGTGAGTGGACCTTTTAAAATAAAGAATTGGAAATGAATTATATATGATTTATCTTGAAAGGTGATTCAGGTCTTTACTATATATAGATTCTCCATGGAAAATAGTTGAAGTGATTAATTTAAATAATGGGTAAATTTAAAGAAAAATGGTAATTATCATAATTAACCACTTGGTTTTATGTGGTCATATTGTGATATTCTTGTTGATGAGATTCTGATAAATTGGGATATTCCCTAACACATGATAATATTATTATATAATGGGATATTCCCACACACATGTAGAGATTCTTATACACCAGTCTATGACATAACACATGTAAGGAATATTTTACACTGGGATATGTCATACCACATGCTAAGATGATTATATATTGTCCTATACCCTGGACCATTCTTAGATGATTATATACCAGATAAGGATCTTTCATATGTTGTGATGCATATATAGTGAGATTGGTACAACGATTTATTAAAACATGGGTATATTTTTGTTGGTTTCAATGTTTTGAGACATTTTCGGAGACATTCCCACATGGCACCAAAGTAGGTTATGTTTTACTATGGTTAAATGGTTATGGTTTGCATGGTTATGATACATTATAAGAGATATTCAAACATGGTGTCGAAGTAGGAAGTTTAAATATTTTATTAGTTGTTTAATTAATTAATACACCTATTTATCACATTATATCACACACTTCATATCAGATTGGTTTTTTATAAACAATGTTGTCAACCTATTGAGTTTTACTCACACACTTTTTGGACCACCATTTGGTACCCGAAAAAATTTCATGGATACCGATTAGGATTAGGGAAAGGGACCTTGTAGCTGACTTGTTCCCTGTTGGATGAGATGAAGTTAGGATATAGGTCTGACATGGGGTTCAAAACCATAATATTTTGTGTTTATGTTATTCTAGATGAATCTTTTGTTAATATTTTTTTCAATTAAAAAATTGGATAAATATCATCCTGTTATTACATGATACCTCATTTTTATTAGATTGGTTTCTCCTTTATTTTTTCCCGGTTTTAATATTTGGTTTTTTCTATGTTTAATAATCTAATTTATTTTGTTTATATAAATTATTTCCACTACTATTAATGTTCATAAAAGGGGGTATAGTCTCCCCACTATACATATCACTTCCCACTGCTAGTTGGAAGCCTCTAGCATATGGGGAGGCACACATGAGGACTTGTAACCAACCATTTTTATCCACATGAGAGAGTGATGAATGAGGGGAAATTATAGTAGAAAATGATAAAAGTTTTTACCCTCATATGGATGGGATGTCCGAGCAGTCTGTCCAAGTGTCCAAGGATATGTTGAGATATTGTGTGTTAGTATTCAGTTGGAGTTTAGAGGATCAATTTAAATTGGTAGAGTTCTCAAATAATTATAACTATCACACTACTGTTGTAATGGAACCTTGTGAGGTGATGTATTGGAGACCCTACAATTCACCATTATATTGGAATGAGATTGGTGAGACATATCTAGTTCGGCTAAAGATTTCATAGGAAATGATAGAGAAGGTTTAAGTGATCTTTGAGCGTTTGAGGATATCCTAGAGCCGACATGAATCTTATTTAGATTGAAATTGTTGTCCCTTGGATTTCAAGAAGAGAGACCATTGTTTCTTAATATTCTCCCCATAATGAAGATTTTGGATGTTTGGTTGGGGAGGCAAGCTACCCCCATGGTTCCATGGGCCTTCCAAGACCCCATAGAGGGTTTGCATGGTTTCATAACACCTAGCCTTACTGCTATAATTGAATCTGGTGCATGAAGTCATCCATGGGTTATATCTAAGGAGATAGATGAATTACCCTATGAATATTATTGATTGTGGTGAGATGGACATATAGGTTAGATCCACCTTCACAGAGTACCTGATGGAAGGCAATGATCATCACTATAGGATCCTACAAAGGTATAATATTCCTTTAATTCATGTGATTTGGTAGCATGGGAGTGGGTAAGAGAGCTTTTAGGAGTGTGAGATCCAGATACAAGCTTAATACCATCAAATTTTCATTTAAATTAGGCTTTTTAGGGAAATAATATTTTACGGAGGGAAGAATGAAACAAATACGGTTTTATTATATTTTTTCTTTGAATTTTTCCATGAATATATCTATATTTTTCCTTGAAGTCGGAGTGGTGTTTGGGCGTCTTGAGACCAAAAAATTAATATCTTAATAATATTAATACATTTTAATGAATTTGTATGAATCATTTCAATGTTTCTTGGTTTTACTATTCCTTATGACCTCATATAGAAAATATGAGATCAAGATTGATTCTAGAATGTGTGGTTTACCCCAGGTTTATCATAAGGTTGGTCGATATCTTCCATTTTGACGAAAGTATCCGTTGGTGGGTGTTATTATTTAAAATAAATAAATAAATTCTTTATTTAATAATAAATGACCTAAATATCATCCTTTTGTAATACCCATTTATTAAAAAATATTTGTTTTATCCACATATCCCAAAGAGTATTTAAATGTGGGATAAGTAATTATTCATTGACATATTACATTATAGGATGATAGGATATTGGATCATTTTGGATCAAGAGGTATGAACTCAGTGTGTCATATTCATCAGTGTAGAATGATTTCTTCACCAAAGATTAATCCTAAATCAAGGTAGGGTTAATCATTTTTGGTTTATAACCTTTTGATTAAAATATTGCGCTTACATACTAATCTAATTTCATTGATCTAATTTTTTTAAATTTTCCGAACGAGCCCCATGAATTTATTTGTTATATTAATTTGAAATAATTATTTCATTTCAACTATTATCTTATTAATATCTTGATTATGATATTGTTTTACAATAATTATTTTCCAAATATAGATTCACATTTCTTATATTATTTTACCCCTCTGTTCATTATATTCTTCCCCATTGGTCTCTGGGGTTAAGGTTCGAAATTGTAGTGCTGGGTTCGAGTGCTATTGAACCCCCACATTCATGGAAGGTTTCATGGAATAAAATGAATTGGTGATTTGAGTATGTATTGAGATGATCTATGGGTGGAGGGAGAGGCCTATAGGGATTTGGAATCCAGAAAATCTAGGGGAGGATTACGACTGTGATGGGAAGTAGCTGTATGAGGTTTGGGTGGAGGAAATCCAGTCACCACTGATGGATTGAGAATATATGACCATTGATTCGTGGCCATGATGTGATTTTTGGTGGAAAAATGATGATGGGATCAAAATGATTATTTATGATGAAATCCTTGAGATTTTATGAGAAATATAACTCTACAGGGTTTGGTCAAAGAATACATGCCATACAGTCCCCCATCTTCTGCAGATAGGGTTTCATTGGAAGATTAGTATCACACATCATGTGTCTAAACCCACAAATTCAATGAACCCACATGGGGTGTCCAAGGAATGTTCTAGATATACATGCCTGGGGCCCCATGTGGTGTGACACACTATATACTTTGGGAGTACATGAGCATGTAGTAATGTACTCAGGAATGACTAAGAGATTGTGAATATTCCCTTGGTGGATGAGACACACCGTGTAGTACCCGTACACAAACTATAGTACAAAAGGGATATGAAAGACCTGTATAAGAATGAACATGGCTAGAAGGCCAGTTTGGGTCACATGCCATGTGACCCCAAGTATATACCGTATAATTTTATTGGGAACTTCCACCTTGTGTATCTCCTTCTCCTGGACTCACATTTTGGATCATGAGTATCATAAGTAGTTATCTATATAGAACATGATGGTATCCTTCATAGGTTATTTTGATATAATACATGAGGTATTATGGGCATGATGTTTCTTCTAGTGATGCTTGACCGATACCAATGATCGGGATGGGAGGGGGATCTTCTACGAGAAGCTGGGAATGAAATCCACCTTGCCACACTAGGGCATGTATCCAACATATTAATCTATATCTACCTAGTGGAAACCCCTAACACACCAGGGGGTGAGTCCTCTATTTACTGAGTTATACCTCCCTTACAAACCTGGATGTGATTTCTCTACCTACTGAGTGGAATACCTAGTCAAACTTTGGAATGGGTCCTCTATTCATGGAGTGGTACCCCTATCATTCTAGTGAATAGGTGCTCTATTCACAAATTGGTACATCTCAATCATACTAGAGTGTGGGTCCCCCATTCACTAAGTGGAAACCCACCGGAACACCAAGGTGCTAGTCCTCTATCTATTTAGTAGAACACCATTTTCTTACTAATGTACACGTCCAATATTAGATATTGTGACCCCTTGGGAAGTGGAGTAGTAGACATATACACATCCATGACATGGAATTCTCATATAGACACATGGTGTGCCAGGCATTATAGATTGATCTTTGGATTTGTATGTAGGATCATCATCTTGGGATTGGATTGAGATAGAGACCCATTTCACTCATGTATGGGTTTCTTTTTTGAGAATATAACTATGCAGGGTTTAATTTTCCTCATTGTTATTGGTTGAGATAAAAAAAATTTCATATCTTTTTATTATCACCTTTTAGGTTTTTGGGGAAACCTATTGGATTTGTATATACTCACCCTTATATGGGTTTTTCTTGAATGTGTCTTGTATTATGAATACGACCGATAGTTCAACAGTGACATTGCGGGATTATAGTTCTAACTGGGTGTATTAATCACGTACAATGGTTGGAAACAAATATTAGGACCCATTCTATCTTATAATTCCTTTATTTCAGCAGTTTTATGGTTATGACTTTATTTATAGTTGGGAATGCATTTTTTCCATTTTTAACCTTTCGGTATTTACTATAGTACTCTGATGTATTCCCTATAGGTTATTGAATGCATGGATTTACTATAGATGTTGAAGTATATAGGTCAATAATCTCCACTATTTCATAGATTTTACAATGACCCTAGATTCTCATACATGGATATTACCTCAATTTAGATGAATATTCATCACATTAGAAAAGTACATGCTTGAGGACTATAATACTTAAGTGTCTTTAGAAACATGGAACACAATATCCTAACGTGGTGAAAGGTATTCAATTTTACAAACAAAGATCATAACATTTGGTAATCTTACAAAAAACCTTTTTTTATATCATAGGTAATTGAAATATAAGAAAGGGTGAGCTCAGATTCTTAATATGTGTAAATAAAGGATATTTGTAAGCATAACATGAACATATATGAATGAGAACATGAGCATAACATTTGAGGATCTTAACATTAATACCAAATATCATAATTTTTTTTAATTACATAAATATTGGAAGACCATAATACATGATTAATAGGAAAATAATGAGTATAATCCAATAGATAATAACATAGGAATAAGACAAGGAACTGTGAAAGACACATAAACATATGAAATGACTTCCATAGTAGTCAAGGATCACATAAAAGGCTATATTAGTGGAATGGGTTCACTCCCCTAGACATATTAGTAGTAAAGGTTCACTCCCAAGGCCATATTTGTAGTCACAGTTTACACCAAATACCATATTAGTAGTCAATGTTTACTCCCAAGGCCATCATAGCGGACAAAGTCCCTTACTGAAATGGGTTCACTCTTGATGACAACCATGTCTATATAATGAGAAATAAATATTTACCCAATTTATTAGATCACTATATAGGCACAATAATCAAGTAATCTATAAGAGGATCACCTGACACTATCTAATTGGCCCCATCGTATAAGATATAATAGGCTTACCCAGTGCTATTTGGTCTATGACATCATATAAGCTATAACGATCTTATTCGACAATATTTGAGATACCCCATAATATAATATGTAATGGGATTACCTAGTGTAGTCAGGGACACCCCATCATATAAGTTTTAATGGGATTAGTCAGTGCTATCGGGGCCACCCCATCATAAATGTAATTTCCAAGAACCACGACATGAATAAAGTTTACAGAGCTTTAATTTCATCATAAAAACTCATAAAATAGTCATTATTAATTCATTGATTGATTAAACCATGGAAAATAAATGTGGTCCATGTCAATCATTTTGAAAAATGACCAACCCTTAAAAATGAAATAAGTTTCATAACAATCTACTTGAAACATGATTAAACCATGGAAAAGAAATGGTTCCATAATTATCATTCCATCAAAACATAAACAATTCATAGAATAATATGAATGGTATCCTCATACCATATTCCTAGTTGGGAATAGGTAACACGAAAGGATGTAATATAAGATGAAAAATAATTTACAAAGTACCATCTAAGACATTTCTGTAAGAAAATATCCTTTCATATTTGAAAAATGTGTTTTAAAGCATAAAACATTTTGAAAACCATTTTATTTGAAAATAATCTTGAAAACTTATAAAAAATATTGGAAAATCATTTACATTTTTTTTAAATAATAAATGATTTTCAAAATACCTTAACATGAACGTGAGAATAAAATACCATTTAAATATATTTTTTAAATCATTTTTAGAAAATATAGTTTTGGAAGAAAATAGATTTCTGAGTGAATAGTTAAACAACTTATTTTTTTAATTATCATATGTAAAAAAGAGTGAAAAATGGTACCATTACTTAAATATATCACTAAAACATAGAGTAGAATAAAATTCAAGATAATTTACGAGATATGGAAGAATAATAATAAACAATCCTGATAAATGATGCGATTGTAACATAAAATCATTACCAATTTGTTATAATTGAATGATAATCCCCATGAAGTAATAACATAAAATATTATCAGTATCAATAAATTTATTATATTACATGTAAAAGGGGTTTTATGTATATATCGTTAAAGAATATAGGTGCATAACATAAAATTTGTTTGAAAGAAGGAATGTTGAGACAAAACCCCCTAATGATTTGTTAATTTCTGGACCATAAATACCATGTAAGAGAGATCCTAAAATAGATATTTATATAAAAATAATTATAAATAGAAAAATAATAAAATAAATACATTTTAATTATACACACAAAATATAAGAAATAAGTGGTGAACATGGATTTTGTCTCTTGGAAAATAAAATTGAGACCAAAATCCCTTATGTTAAGTCTTGACTCTCATCGTACTCATTAAATCCTGATATTCATTGGGTATTTTCTTTTAGTTTTAACTAATAAAATTCCATGGTTGGATATATATTCAATTTGATGATTTTAGGATGAGAGGTTGAAATTTGGGAATTGATTTTGGTAGGGGTTGGTCAAACCAAAAGGATTGAGAGGTTTGAAGAAGTGGGGAGAGTAAATTTCCTTTTATAAGGGAAGATGATTGACATTCCTATAAATACCTAAAAGTATTAACTATTTTTAGGTATAAATTATTTCATATACCTATAAAATATGATAAAATTGTATTAGAGGGATGAATTGGTATAGAAATACAACCACCACACAAACTAAAATATTTTTTATCATGTTATTCGTTAGTTCTAAAGATTACTCAATTTTATCTTTATAGTTTTCACCAAGGTGAATTATAACTTTTATTTACCTAGGTAATTTATCCACTAAAATTTTAATACAAAAGATATTTACTAAATAATTTATAAAAACTTACTCTAAATATTAATTCAAATTAATTAAAAAAACCTATGTGTGTGTAAAATTACTTTTAATAGAAACACATTTAATTCACAAAACACCATTTTAACCTTAATCAAGTTAAATAATTTTAAATATTTTCACTAATCATTATGGTAAAAATAAAGATGAAATTATTAGATAATAAAATTATTATGATTCCAAATATGTAATACATTTTCCCCAATTCAATTCATTGAGGTTGTATAATTTAATTTAAAATGAATCCCAAAAATGGGTTGAGAAAATGGGGTTTTAATGTTGAAATGTTCAAAAGTTTACTATGTTTTTTTTCTAAATTTATTTTATAAAATATTTTAATGTACATAATTGAATAAATATATTTACAATTGAACTTATTTTCCATTAAAAACAATTAAAATTTTAATTTTACATAATAATTTATTTAGATGAAAAGATGGGTTTCAATTAACATTCTATAATTTTTCTATTCATTAAAAAATGAAAATTCACAAAAAAATAAAACAATTCACCCTAAGATAATATTGAAATTTTAAATTTATAAATAAATATTATTTTTAAAAAATAATTTAAATAATTGAAAAAATTAATTTTTAAAATAAGTTCACCATTAAAAGGTGGCAAAATTATCTTTTAAAAAAATATATCTTTTTTTGCATAAAATTGGATTTATTGTAATATCTTTTATAGAAAAAACATAAGATGAATGTTAAATATAGGGTTGAATATATAATATATAAATTTATTTAAAATAATTAATCACTAGTGTTTTCTTTATTTTATTTTTAAAAAACATGTTTTTGCGTAGGAAAATAGTTTTTCAAAAAAGAAATATCATTATTTTTAAAACATTTCTTCATTTTAGTTATAATTTTTTGGTTAAAAAATATTTCATTTTATAAACCTGAATAAAAAAAAATTTAAAAATATTGTTAATGATTTTCATACCTTCCACTGCAGCTATTAGGTGATAACTATAATAATATTTTAATAATAATATTAATACTATATTATTGTTCAGTGAAACTCGGCCTTGCGTGTAACACAAGATATCGAAGGAACACATGTATTGAAATATAAAATTAGTGTTCCATTAACCTAAAGATTAACTTAGTGTAGTGTTACATGCACATAATCAAATAATTTTAATATCTTTGAAAAAAATAATTCATAAAAACTTTGGGTGTTACATTCTCCCCCCTTAAAATGAATTCCGCTCTAAAAATTTGTCTAGGTCAAAAATGTTTTAAAACATGAAAGTTAATTTCATTGAAACCCTCATCATAAAAAATTATACTAAAACATACATTATTTAGGGAATGTTTGATATATAATTATTACCCAAAGTATCTCTTAACAAAGTTTCCACAATAGATAACATAAGTGGGAAGTTTGGATTTAGACATGGAAGAAAAATGAAATTATTTATAGTTTGATAGACATCAATAATAACTTGAATTTGGGCGATTTAAAGAGATTTAATGATCAAAACACAATAAATTTGTGACGATATAAGGGAAAATTTTACTCATTTAAAATTAAAAAACTGGGATATAATTTTTTTCAAGATCTTTTTTTAATGTTGATGAGTTTCCACAAGGATATATTTTTACCTGATTTCATTTAATTTCATGTGTAGAATTTCACCTTTTGGTTATACCTTGAACAGTTTAAACTTTTTCTCTTACTCCAATAAATTAAGGTGAATTTTTTTATCCCTGAATAACTATTATACATAATATTTGATGGTATAATGACAATTAATTCCATATATCTTCAGTTATCATCAATGAAAAATAGTTAAAACATGTTATTCAATATACAGAAACCCTTATCTGAAAAAATAATATATTTATTAGTAAAACCAAATTAAATGTACAACGTAAACCATTTCATTAAGGGTTAACATTTTTATGCTTCTAAATTATGAAAATCTATAACATTAGAAATAAGGTTAAATAAATTAACTTATACTTAATCTACATCATATTGTAAAGTGTTTCTTGATTTTCCCAAACCAAACATGTTAATATCTTCTTCATGTATGGTTTTGAAACATGATAATAACCTTAATTACCATAAAACCATATTTATAACATACATGATTCCTCATTCATTTAATAAAACCACATATTATTGAATATATTCCATAAATCCCAAAATGTTGTAAACCCCATCATTAATAAATCAAAATACATTATCTAAAAAAATTACTTTTTTATAAAGAAATTAGTAATGATAAATTTTCTTATTCACATCCAGTATATCTTCATCCCCAAAACATTATCTCAACATCCATAACATATTTTGGTTTATCTTATCTGAATGAAAACATCAGTTTTCCATTAATAACATTTTTAGTCCATTAGAACCATTCAACAGATTCTTGTAAATACATATAGAAAAATATATATTGTCAAATAATTACATATTTTACAATTAGTATAGCATAATTATTGAATCCAAATACATAAACAGTTCAATAATTCCACTTCATCCTTAAGTCATTAACCTTGATTCTTCTTTATATTCATTAATACCTCTTTACTTTAAATTGTCTTTAATAGTTTATGCATTACCAGTATTATAACCATTACTTGTATCACCATGCTAATTCATTTCATGAACTCCCCCCCAAGGACATAAATTTTAAAAATTCCCATTATTTTCGCTTTTTAAAAATTCAATAGTCTATAATATCTTAGGGTGGCCACTATTTTCATATATTATGTTAACTGGAATTTTCATTTTACCTTTCCATTTACTTGATTTGTGTCATTATTTTACACATTCAAAACATATTATTGTTCCTATAATACATCCACATAGGTGTTTCTTTCCACATTTTTGATATATAGAAAAACTAAATCTTCTTTCCTCTATGGTCTCTAATACCCGAACACCCAAATAACTCTTCCCTTATCTTCTTTGGTGAGCCTGAGAGTTAGTTAAGGTACACATTGTAAATAATGTTCCATGAAAACTTATTAGGCATAATCACAAAATTAATTACTCTATTAATCATACTAGTTAGATTCTTATTCTTAAATCATCCATCACATTCAATGTTTTCTTAGATACTTCTGGTTCCCACCATTGAATAAGGATAGAAAGCATTGTGTGTGAAACATTAATCATAGTGGGAAACAAATTAATCTTGAAAATAACATATAATATGTTTAAATCATGCTAAATTATTTAATATATAAAACATCAGGTTTATAATACGTCATTAATAGTAATATTATATTTATATAATTCATTATGGTTCGTAAAGTGTTTCATAATTTCCACATCATACCCCTTAAGAGTATCGAACTAAGTGTGCATTAAGGCCCATTTTTCTGCACAAGTTTCCAATTGAGTCTAGATTAATATGGTGTTTTAAGGGTTGTTTACCCAAGTTAAATCTGTGACAAATCCTCATCATCATATAGTATATAAATATGGATTTGTTTCTAGGAATCCACTAGCCCTATACCTTGCCAAAATTCATGGACATTTTCTTATACCTTGACTCATCTTTCAACTTTTCCCTAGAGACATAACTTGAGATATCCTTAAAAATATACATAGTGATATCACTAATGTGTACTTATCCTAGTTTTTAAAGGTTGGATAAAAAATTCCTTTGATACATGAGATTATGACCCAATCTTCTTATTCATGGATACTACATCATTTTATATGAATATTCAACACATTATAAATGTACATTCTAGAGGACTATAATAGCTTAGTGTCTTGGAAAACTGAAAAAAGATATTATAACTTGATTAAAGTTCTTAAATTTTTTCCTCAACTATCTTAACATTTAGTACTCCAACATAAACCCTTTATTCATAACATGGGGAAATAATACATAAGAAAGGGTGAGCTAAAATTCTCTCTAATAGAAAATAAAGGAGATATATAAGCATATAAGGAACACCAGGTTATAAGAACATGGGAATAACATTTAAAGATAAAAAATTCATATAAAAGATAATACACATGAGTCATGGAATAAATATTAATAGATCATAAGAAATGAGCCATAAGGAAATCAAGAGCATATATAAGTCATGAGAGTATAACATAGGAATAAGACATGGAATTATGGAAGACACATAAAAATATGAAATGATTTTGATAGTAGTCAAGGGTAACATCAAAGGCTAAATTAATATAATGAGTTCACTCCCTAAAACATCTTGGTAATCAAGGTTTACACTAGAGACTATCTTAGTAAAAACATTTTACTACATAGAACATCACAGTAGCCTTGGTTCACTCTCCAGAGCATCTTAGCAGACAAAGTCCCTTTCTGAACTGGGTTTACTCCCCTTTCCTGTGATGTCTTACCATGGGATATAAATCATTACCCAATTCATTGTACTAATATCTATTCATATCCATCATGTAAGATATAATAGGATCACACGAATCTATCTAGGTCTCCCCATTGTATAATCTGTAATATGATTAACCAGTGCTATTTGAGACACCCCATCGTAAAAGCTATAATGGTCTTACATAGTGCTATATGGGGGACCCCATCATATAATATATAATGAGATTACCCAATATATCTATGAAATCCCATTAAATAATATATAATAGGCTTACCTAGTTTTATCTAGTCCACCCCATTGTATATGTAATTTCCAAGAACTACAACATGAATAAAGTACAATGAGATTTCATATCATCATAAAAACTCATAAAAATAATAATTACAATTTCATAACATCATTAATCCAAGGAAAATAAGTGGATTCCATGTGAATTTATTTGAAACATGATCATACCATTAAAATTAAATGTGTTTCATAACAATATATTTGAAACCTAGTTGAACCATGGAAAATAAATGGGTTCTCCAAACGGAATTCCTTGAAACCATAATCTACTGAGAGAAAGAATATGAATGTTATAGTCATATCATATCCCATTTATGGAATTGGTAACATCAAGTTTTGTCATATTATATGTAAAATAATTTTTTAAGGATCATTTATCAAATTTCTTGTGGAAAATATCATTTACTATTTGGAAAACACTTTTTAAAACATAAAAAATCATGAAAACATTTTTATTGGAAAATAAACATGAAAAGTTATAAAAGAAGATTTGAAAATAATTTAAATAAACTTTGAAACAATAAAACATTTTCAAAATCCTTTTCCTTGAAAATTATTTTAAAATACCATTTACAAAATTTTATTTTTTAGATAACGTATTTTTGGAAGAATGTATATTTATAAATTGAGATAAAATTAAAGAAATATTTTATTAAAAATATTTTATTAATTATAATAAGTATAAAATAGTGGAAAAATAGTCCCATTACTGAAAGATATCATGAATAACTAGTGGGGAATAAAATTTATGAGAATTATTGATATATAGGTCTTAATATTTTATCATTAGAATCATAATAAAAAATAATCCTAAAAAACAAAGAGATTGTAATGTAAAATACTTACAACTTTGGTAAACTTAAATCATAATCTCCATAAAGGAATAAAATAAAATGGAACTCAAAATAACAATAGGATGAATAAATTCATGATATTACATGTTAAAGGGGATTTATATACACCTCATGAACGAATATAGGTTCATAACATAACATACGTCTCAAAGAGGGAAACTTGAAACAAAAATCCCTTAATGATTTGTTAAATTTTGGATCGTAAAACCCTTGGAAGAGAGATACTAAAATGGATATGTAAATTAAAATAATAATTATTATAAGAATCGTAAAATAAATCCATGGATAATATACACATCGCATATAATAATTAGTTGGTGATCATATGTTTTGTATTACAGAAAAAAGTGACATAGAAATCCCCTACTTTAAGTCTTGACTCTTCTCGTACTTGTTAAATTCTCCTCTTCTTAGGGTATTTCCTTTTTATTTTAATGAAAAAAAACTCCATGGTTGGATTTATACTGAAAATAATTATTCTAGTATGAGTTTATCAAAAATTTCAGTGATTTTTGAAGGGATTGGTCGATCTGAATGGTTTGAGAGGTATACAGAAGTGGGGAGAGTGATTGCCCTTTTTAAATGGAGGAGGAGTGACATTCTAGAAAATACCCAAAATTATTTACTATTGGGTGGTATTCATTACCACATGTGACACCAAAATAGAACAACAATGAAGTGTAGTTATGAATTGGTCTAAACATACCTCTACCACACAAAATAAATGTATTTTTATCAAATTATTCTTTAGTATTTATGTTTACTAAATTTTCTCTTAATAGTTTCTACCAAGGAGAATTGTAACTTATATTTAACTAGGTAATTTAACCATTAATATTACAATTAAAAAGATATTTATTATATAATATATACCAACTAATTCAAAATATTTTGTATAATTTATTAGATAAAAATATTATCTAGGTCAAAAATATATTTCAATACGTATAAAACCATATTTTAACATGGAACACATTAATTAATTTTAATTAATTTCACTAATAATTATGGAAAAAATTTAAGTTGAACCTATTAGATAATATAAATTATTATGATTCGAAATATGGAATCCATTTTTATCTAATTACATTTTTTAGAAGTGGGGGAATTTAATTTGAAAATAACCCTACATATGGGATGAGAAAGCGAGTTTTAATGTGAAAATGTTCTAAAGTATACTATTATTTATATCTAAATTTAATATAAAAAATATTAAAATGGACTAAATTGGATAAATATATTTACATTTGAACTAATTTTACTTTAATACCAATTGAAAATATATTTTTACATTATAAATTATCTATTTGAATAGTGAGTTTTTAATTAAAATTTAGTATTTTTCTCTATTGATAAAAAAATGAAACTTCTCATAGAAAAGAAAAAAATCCACCCTAATAAAATTTTTAAATTCAGATATGAAAAATAATTTTTTTTCAAATATAATTTATAAAAATGTAAAAAATTATTTTTAAAATAATTGCGTCATTTAATGGCGGTAAAGCCGACTTTTAGAAAAATAGATCTTTTTATCCTTGAAATTGGATTAATTATTCTCTATTGTCTATAAAAAACATAAGATGAATTTTATATAGATTATTTATTATATATTATATAAATTTCATTAAAATAATTCATTAAAAGTGGTTTGTTTAATTTATTATTATAAAATGTATTTATTTATAGAACAATAGTGTTTTTGAAAAGGAATTTATTTATTTTTAAATAGTTCTTAATTTAATTTCTAATTAATTAGATTCCAAATAATGCATCTTATGAACATGAATAAACCAAAGTTTCATAATTCAGTTAATCATCTTCATACTCATCATTCCAATAGTTAGTTGATTACTATAATAATATTTTAATAATAATATTAATAGTATATTATAGTTCAGTAAAACTTGGTCTTTCATGTAATGAAAGCTATAGAAGGAACTCGGTGTAACATGTACCACAAGCTAAACATAGTTTTACATGTATCATAATCTTAACATGGTTAATCATGAAACACAAGACATCAAATAATTTCAATTTCTTAAAAAAATTATAATTCATAAGAACAGAAAAATGTTACAGATATGGTTGTGTGTGTGTGTATACAACAATGTAGGATAAGTAATCCCATTTCTATTAATCCTTATAGTTTCTTTTCACCATACCCTAGCCTATTCATGGTGGTCTTGGTGTTGTAACAGATTAGTTTCCCCCTATTCAAGAGATCCTCAATGAGTGAGGTCATTATAGTAAAAATATTAACAAGGTAATGGAATAATTCATTAAGATAGTTATGCTAATTATACATGAGGTTAAAGTGATTTCATGAAATTTGAGAGTATTGTTAAGGTTTAATTTTCTATTTTTTATTTGAAATCATGATTGTATATGTTTGAATTTTCATTTGAAAAAATTATATAATATTTATATCTAAATACCCATACATTTTTTGTCCTATTGTTACTTCTTAGGTTTATAGGTCTTCTTACCATATTAATTCCCCTTGGTTCACAATTTAACTGAACATATGCTTGTAGGTGAAATCAACCTTATCTCTTATTTCAATTGGGAATCATTCTCCCCCATATCCATATTATTTATTTTGTTTTATACTTTTACTTATTTATAATTAAATAATCTATTAAATATATTTTCTATTGGGATTGAATTTATTTACAAAACAATAAAATAATTTGTTTTTATGTTTTCCTCATGAGTAATTTTCTATTATCTCAAATTTCCATTATAAAAGTGTAAAAGGGCTAATTTTCTTAATGTTTATTTCAGGAACAATTTTCCCATACTTTTTTAGCTATAATCATGAATCACCATTCATATGTTTTCATAGTGTTTCAAATTTATTTTCGTACACATTATCTTAAAAATATTTTTTTTAAAATAAAAGTTTTCAAAAATATAAAAGGCTTTTATTATTATTACTAAAATTAAATTTCTAATACCCTTATAATATGATTTTAATGTAATTTAATATCCCATAATCATTATTATTCTTCATTAGGTATATTATCTAATGATACCATACAACTTATATCTTTAAATGATTCATGATTTTCCTTATAGAAATATTTATGAAACCCATTTATTTTGTCACTCATTAATTAAACTATAATGTAATTAACAATGTTAACATATTTCAGTGGTAAAAAATATATTGTTTATTATTATGTGACAGGTTGGTCTATTATACCCCTTTAATGCATTAAGAAAATGTTTATATTCCATGATAATACCTTTAAGGGATGGGGGAGTAAACTTAATCCACTGTGGGAATATCCACTATGTTTATGGGAATATAGAGTAAACCCAATAAACTATGGAAAATTTTCAATTGTTTCTTCACGGGCTTAGTAGAAATCCTTTATATAAGAAATGATTTTCTATGATTAAGCATGTTACACATTGTAATATATATGTTATGATTTTATGGATCGTGGTTATTTAATCATATTCTCACACTCTTATAACTCATTTCAGATTAAATATCAAAATTTGTATAACCAGAATCATGATTTGTGATATTCTATTTATTTCTTTTTATTATGATATTTTATGTTCATTCACCTTGATTATGTTATCATATGAACATGTTTATCTAATTATAAAGACCAAACCATAAAACATTACATAATAATGAATTAAATGAATAATTTACTTTGAGGATCTTTTGAGGCTTAGTGTTTTGGAGAATTAGGCCATAACTATTACATATCAACTTGAAATTACATGTAGACACTAATACTCAGTATCCATGTATTTCATAAAATTAAAACTCTTAAAAAAACATGTCTAGTTCCAAGTTTTAGACAACATGACTTTTCCTTGATCCCATCCTTGACCCTATTCGTCTTTATGTCTTGTGGAAAATATTTCAAAAACTTAGGATGAGCATAAAATAATCAGTAAGGGTTATAAAATAAGGAATTAAAACATAATCCCATTAATAAATAAAAAACAATAAAACCATACTTTTCAATCATAACACACCTCATGAAATCGTAAGATTTATGAATAAGACAAAGAAATCATAAATCATAAAGGTAACTTGTAGAATACATAACATACACAATTTTTTGATATCACAGATACATAGGGAATTACTTTGGAATACCCATCACAATATATTCCCTAAATCTCTTAGGAGAAACATTTACATTTACCTTCATCATGTTGCCTAATTCATTGAAGAGCTACTTCAGGCTCACCGACCCGAGGTCTATCACGGAACCAACCATATATGTAAACAATGAAAAATAAACATAACATAATCATAACACATAACACTAGCATAAAGGAAAGATAACATTTTCACATTCCAATCACAATATATCAATTGAACATATTGAAATAAACAATGCTTTATCAAACCATTTTCAAAACCATTTAAAACATTTAATAAAGAGACTTTTTTAATCAAAGTGTCCCATATAACTTTGAATATTTTGAAAGATATTTTAATTTCAAAACATTTGTGCCTATATAAATAAATCCTTAAAACCATTTTTAAAACATGGACATTAATTTGAAATATTTATAAGAATAAATCTTTAAAATATTTAAAACGATATTTTAGTTAATGAGTTTTTAACAAAATGTGAGATGCTTGAATACAAAAAATTGAGTAATAACATCAATCAATGATTATAATGTCATGAGAATAGATAGATTCGTGATATAATACGTCAAAGGGAAGTATATACACCATATAAAAGTTAATTTGTGTATAACAATAAATAAGACTCAATGGAATGTAAATTGAGACAAATTCCCTTCCAAAGATCATGTCCTTAGATTACGGAAAAATCAATGACATAATTATATGTGAAAAATAAGAATACACCCAATATAAGTGGATATTAAATGTAAAATAATCATTGGACATTCACATTTATTCATAGTATGACATAATTTAGAAGTATATGTTTAACCCAAAGAATTGAAATTGGATTAAGAAGTTCTCTTACAGAAATTCGACAGCCCAACAACATCACTTTAAAATTATTAAAATGATTTGATGAGCGAAAAATGGTTATATCATCATGTGGAAAAAAAATGTACAACAATAATGATATATAATAACATATCCTGACATAATAAAGTGGAAATTAAAAGACACAACATAAATGAAGTCTTTTAAAAAGTGGGGTGTGAAAATTTCCCTCACCGACTTGGTAAGTTATGAAACATACACCAAATGAAAGAAGGATCATACGATGAATATTTAAATACCATGTAATTAAATTATATTATAAAATTAATACAATCATGGTATATACAAACACCACACCAATGGAAATAGTGGAAAATATAGTATGAATCTCACGGGAATAAAAAGTGAGATGAAAACCTATTACCACATTGTAATCAATCGAGTCATAAGAGAAAATGTTAGTAAACACCAAGTAAATCACAAAATACCATGAATATAATTATAATAATGATAATATATATAAAATGGACTTAATCAATACACCACATGCAATAAATATGTGGTGAACAATGGAAATCTCCAAGAATTTAAAGTGAGATAAGAAACCCCTTACCACGTTGTAATTAATCGAGTCGTAAGACCAAAAGTTAATAACCGCCAAATGAATCAAAAAATACCATGAATATAAAAAGAATCCTGATAATATACATCAAATGTTAGTACACAGTACACTACATGCAATAAATAAGTGTTGAACTATGTAAATATCACAGAATTAAATGTGAGATAAGAAACCCCATACCACGTTGTAATCAATCTTGTCATAAGACCAAAAGTTAATAACCACCAAAATGAATCACAAAATACCATGAATAGAAATATAATCATGATAACATACCTCTAATGTCAGTACAAAATACACCACATGCAATAAATAAATGGTGAACAATTGAAATATTACATAATTAAAAGTGAGATAAGAAACACCTTACCGTATTGTAATCAATCGAGTCATAAGACCAAAAGTTAATGACCACACAATAAATAAAAAAATACCATGAATATAAATATAATCTTGAAAATATATATCAAATGTCATTACAAAATACTGCACATGCAATAAATAAGTGGTGGACAATGAAAATCTCACAGAATTAAAAGTGAGATAAGAAACCCCTTACATCATGTCCGACATGACTCGTTTGTTCCTTTTTATTCCCCCAAAATAAACTTAAGTTAATTTTTAATTGTTTAAGAACGTTTTTAAAGTTTATTATAAATTTTATATCACTTATTACCTAGCTATAAGAATTAGTTAATTATCAGAGTTCATATTGGACATTTTGTCGATGTTCGGAACCTGAGTAAAAAATGAACTTGTTATAATTTCAAATATTCAATGTGGTAAAAATTAGATTATCTAAAAAATAATATTCAGGATTTAGATACCATATATATCATTTATATCCATTAAATATGTATTTATAATAGTATATAACATTTGGAGACAAGAAATGAAATGCACCGTTCATGGAGATGGTAAGGCGTACGTATGCATGACTGCTACTTTCATTTCTATTTCATATTTAATGGAATGAAAAATTAATGATAAATAGGTATATTATAATTAAATTATAATATCATATATAATTTAATTGTCTACATCTTTTATAAATTCCATGTATGGAATGAACGAGTCATATCACTTTGAGGGGGCATTAGTTCGTACTTCTTCAAATGAAATTATAGTTTTTACCCACTTTGGAAACCATAAAGTTATAATATAAATGGAAAATACAGAACCATATAAAAAATCATAATATAATATATATCACATATAAATAAATTTCCATCATAATAGCCACCATGAGAGGCGGTAGGAGATAATTGAACAATTATCGTTTCGTGAGGCAGTAGTTCACTATCCACAGAAACAATATGTTCTTTAACCATTAGATGGAGGTGTGTGTTAGGTTAGTATGAATAATTCTCATAATAACAACCTAGTATATTTATTATAATGTTTTTATTATAAAATAAAGGGATAAAAATAGTTTATGGGGTTGTAGAAGTAAAATAATATAAAAGATTTTAAGAGAAGATGTTACCTTTAAATCGGGTATCTCTCTTTGGTTTGAAATAAAATGATTACTTGAATTTTTTTATTACTAAGGGAAGGATTCTAGGAGGAGGATAGGGATTTATGGAGGTTAATTGGGTAGTGGTTGTACAAGACATGGGGCTTGATAAGTGTGAGGAATGAGTTAGAAGTGAGGGCTTTTTATATGGGGGAGGAAGAGCTCTTTAAGAAAGTTCAAAAATATTATTTTATTATATAATGATTTCTGATTTCTAAAGGTCAAAAACATATTATAGTTAAATATAAGTTTACTCATGTTCAACATAAAATCATCCAATAATAATTGTATAGGTTTTGGATATTATTTTAATCTTTATAATCTTATTTATTTAAATCATTCATTAATGATGTAAACACTGCATCATTATTGTCTCATAAATAATTTTATTTATTTGATATCTAAAAATTATAAAAAAAATATATTGATGAGGGAAATATTTTATATTTTGAAATTAATATTTATATTCTATGATATAACTTATATAACCCCAGGTAATAATTGATTTACTACAAGATATATGTTTAAGTCATTTTTGACATTACTTTAAATTAATTAATATAAAGTGTCATTGTCACTCTCATGTGGCTTCCTGGGGTAAAAAAATAGACCCAAGGATGCCCATGGTCGAATATATATCAACCAATAGGATTATGACATATGTTAGGATAATTTAATATTATTATTATAATATTTTTTTACCCTTATTTAGAAGATTTACCCTTTAACAATGATAAATAAAAATTTTACTGATGTAAATATTCACAATGTATAAAAATTAAAGTTATCTATTTAAAAAATTTGGAGCTCCTTATTAAAAATATAGAATCTATTTTTCCAAATTCATAACATAGAAGTGGAAGAAATTAATTTAAAATTAATTTCTGTTGTTAAAACAAAAATCATGTTTTTAAGAAATAATAACTATCAAAAGATTAACACTTATTTATGTCCAATATCAAAGTGAAATTACTTCCAATGACCAAAATTTAATTAAATGGTAAAACAATTATCTAATTTCACTTTAAAACCATTTAAAAAGATAATATAACCATATAAATAAATTATATTAAAATGCAGTTATGAATTGAAATATAGTATTTTTAACTATTCATAAAAAATGAGCTTTATCAGAAAAATACCAAAATTTTATCCAAAGTAAATTTTGATGTCCCGAATCTAAAGATGAATATTATAGTATTTATGCTTCAAATCAGATTCTCTCTTATTTTAAGCCTATAAAATTTATTGGATAAATGTAAAAACATTTAACACACATATATAATCATATTTTAGTTAGTTATATTCATTATTTCTAATAAAACAGCTATGTGTTAACCACCATTTAAAATAATAATATTATTATATTTTTTTTCAATATAACTCAACATTGTGTGTAATATCAGATTTCAAAGAAACTCATTGTTGCATATCGGGTACACCATCAAACATAGAATATTCTTTAAAGTAAAATTAATATTTATTTAATAAATATTAATAAATATGAAAATTTTATATTCTTTATTTACCTGTGATGTTACATCCTTCCCCCTTTTGGGAATTGTGTCCTCACAATTTTAAAATTGGGCTCAGAAACTTCATTGAAATTCCCACATTGGAAAAAGAGTTAATAAAAATATCAATTTAAAATAAATTAAGAGAATTAAAAAGGTCACTAAAGACAAAAAATATAAGTATTCCATGAAAACATGGATATGGAAGAGAAACTAACTCTCATATAATAATAGAGAGTGATAGAGGACTTGATCACAGAAAGTCAACCACCATAATACCATAAATTTGTGGTTGTGTAAAAGTCTGATGATAAAAGAGAGCTTATAACATTTTTTCTTCAAGATATTTTTCATAGAGTTGAATTATTTTAATAATAACAAGTCTAAGATAGTAAGGAAATATACTTACTTGTAATGTATAGTGTTATCCTTTAATAAAATTCTACCACAAACTCATATTTTCTCCATACAAAAAGTATTCAAGATGACTTGGTCACACCTGAAGTTCTATAATAAACTTCTATAGTATCACATAATCTACAAAAGATGAACCATATATTTCCCCTATCTTTAGACAACAACCAAAACAAAATTTGTTAGTACAAGATCAAATAATCGCCAAAAGGATAATCATTTATAAAAAGAAATAATACTCATAATCTCCAAAATTCAAAGAAAAAGAACCCAAAGTTCAAGAAAGACCATTAAAAATACAAATGTTCTTAAAATTATTCAAAATAATCCAAACTAAGAATGAAACCAAAAACTCATAAGGATTTAATAACATAGTCTTCCATAATAAATCTTAACATTTATCTCAAAAAATATCGACTACTCTTGAAGTCTCATACTAGAGTGTAATTAACCTAAACACATATTCTTTATGATAGATTAATCATTTCTATAAATACCCCAAATAACCTTATTTCTATAATAAAAACATAGATTCTTCCAAAATAATATTTCAACCTTTACTCAAAAAATTAAATCCCATAGTATTTTATTTTCCTTAAGTATATAGTGTTCCCAAAAGAGAGAATGTCTTCCAAAATAACCTTAATTACACAATCACCAAATCATTTTCCAATACTAAGGATGTCTATTTGATAAAATATAAGATCCCATATAAACTTATTATTGATCCATGAAATTATTTAACCTAAAATAATAAGTCATACTAACCTGGGAAATCAAGTAGGACAATGGTAGGTGATGTGACCTTGTCGCCATTTGGTTGTGGGTTCAATTCTTGTGGCCTTGCCGGATGCGACGGGTAGTCACCCATCTTACTTGTTGTACTTTTTATAGAACTCCAAAAATATCCCTCAAATGGTTTTTATACCTTTCATTTTCATACCAATACACTAATACCTCAACATCTTATATATTCCCTTTTTTTACCCTACATAAGATAAAATAAAACTATTCCCAATAGAAAGAACATCATACCTTGATCATGGTGTCCATATTGTTTTAGCATCATCTTTATCACATAGGTGGAAGGTCCACACATTGCAACAATGATTTATAGATCCTTCAAAATCATTTGCTTCCTTCATCCAAATACAACTTGTACAACATGGGTCATATGGGTGTTCTTAGAAAAACCGTTTCAGAAAAAAACCATGTATGAAATATAATTTCAAAACATCTGATAAAACATGATTTTTATAAAACAGTCGGACCAAGTTTGAGTTGAAAATTTCTATCAGTGGTCCTTTTAAAATACCATAAGTATGTGCTGAGAGAATATATTATAAAAGAAAATATAAATAGGTTTCCCAAGGGTCTCCTTCTTCAGAACCTTTTTCAAAATCATAATATGCTTCAAAATACTGTGAAAGGTAAAATATGTGAAAATTCCTTAATAATATTTACCTTTCATGAAAATATGATAATAATGAGAAAATAAGTTTTGATTAAATACGACCCATAATACACGATGATATCGGGGTATAGTGGAGGTGTTTTATATCTCAAAAAACTTCTTAAAAGTGATTTGTATGCTAGAAAAAGTTTCATAAATATCTAAACATGAATTTATAATAATTATTGAATACAAGTCATCAGGAAGAGATATGAATATTTTTTGAGATCCTCCTACCATTTGTAACTGACATTCCTTGATCTAAAAAATTTATAAAATAAGTATTTAATTGAAATAATAGATATAGGGACTAAATATCTGTTTAATTAAAACACCTAATCCCTAAAGTTTTCTAAACAGACATTCGATACCAACTATATGGACATGACCTTAAAACATTACACAATCTTGAATTAAATGAATAATTAACATTGGGGAGCTTTTAAGGTTTATAGGTTTAGATAATTAGGCCATTACTATTATATATCATGTTGAAAATTACATGTAGACACTACTACTCAGTATCTATTTTTTTCATAAATTAAAAACCCTTCAAAAGAAACAAGTCTAGTTCCACGTTTTAGAAAACATGACTTTTCCTTCACCCCGTCCTTGACCCTATTCATCTTTAATTTCTGTGGAAAAAATTTCAAAAACATGGGATGAGCATAAAAATCTCAGTAAGGGTTATAAAATAAAGAATTAAAACATTACCCCAACAATAAATACAAAACAATGATACCATACTTTTCAATCATAACATACATCATGAAATCCTAAGATTTATGAATAACACATAGAAATCATAAATAATAAAGGAAACTTGTTTCATACATAACATACTTACATTGTAGCAATCATAGCTACATAGGGAGTTATGTTGGAATACCATCACATTATATTCCCTAAATTTGGTTGGGGAAACATTAACATTTACCTACGTCACGTTACCCAATGCATTAGAGAGCTATCTTGGGCTCAACCGTCCTAAGTTTATCATAGAGCCACCCATATATGTAAAAAATTCCCAATACCCATAACATAATCATAACACATAACCCAAGTATAAAGTAAAGATAACATTTCTACATTCTAATAACAATATATCAAATTCAACATATTGAAATAAATAATTCTTTATCAAACCATTTTGAAAACCATTTAAAAAATTTAATAAAGATATTTTTTCAATCAAAGTGTCCCATACCACATTGAAGATTTTGAATGAAATTTTAATTTTAAAACGTTCACGTACATATAAATAAATCCTTCAAAACATTTTTAAAACATGGACATTAATGTGAAATATTTAGAAGAATAAATCTTTAAAACATTTATAACTATATTTTAGTTAAAGTGTTTTTAACAAAATGAAAGATGATTGAATACAAAAAATTGAAGAATAACATCAATAAAATCAAATAATGTAATGATAATATAGATATTCATGAAATAATATGTAAAAGTGCAGTATATACACCATATAAAAGTGAATTGGTGTATAACAATAAATAAGTTTCAATGGAATGTAAATTGAGACAAAGTACCTTGCAAAGATCATATCTTTAGCTTAAAGGCAAATCAATGACATAATTATTTGTGAAAAATAATTATACACCAAATATAAGTTGATATTAAGTGTAAATCAATCAGAGTATTATAACTCATATTCATAGCATGAAATAATCAAGAAGTATAAGTTTAACCCAAAGAATTGAAGTTGGGTTAAGAAGTTCTGTTACAAAAATCTGACAGCCTAACGATGTCACATTAAAATTAAGAAAACGATTTGATGAAAGAAAAAAGGTTATATCATAACATGGATACAAAATTTTAATCAATAAGGATATTTAATAACATATCCCGATATAATAAAGTGGAAATTAAAAGACGTAACATAAATGAAGTCTTTTAAAAAGAGGAGGGTGAAAGATTTCCTCACCGATTTGGTAACTTATGAAACATACACCTCATGAAAGAAGGATCATATGATGGAGATGTAAATACCAATAAATTTAAATATATTACACAATTAATACAATCATGGGAAGTACATACACCACACTAATGGAAATAGTGAAAATATAGCATGAATCTCACGGGAATAAAAAGTGAGATGAAAACCTCTTACCTCATTGTAATCAATTGAGTCATATGAAAAAAAGTTAATAACCACCAAATGAATCACAGAATACCATGAATATAAAGAGAATCATGATAATATATATATATATATATAATGGCTAAAACAATACACCACATGCAATAAATAAGTGGCGAAAAATGGAAATCTCACGGAATTAAAAGTGAGATAAGAAACCCCTTACCACGTTGTAATCAATCGATTCGTAAGAACAAAAGTAAATAACCACAAAATTAATCAAATAATAACATTAATATAAATATAATCATGAAAATATACATCAAATTATATTACACAATACACCACATGCAATAAATAAGTGGCGAACAATTGAAATATCAAAGAATTAAAAGTGAGATAAGAAACCCCTTACCACATTGTAATCAATCGAGTCATAAGACCAAAAGTTAATAACCAACAAATTAATCAAATAATACCATGAATATAAATATAATAATTTTAATATAGTTAAAATGTCAGTACACAATAAACCACATGCAATAAATAAGTGGTGAATAATGGAAATCTCACGGAATTAATAGTGAGATAAGAAACCCCTTACCATGTTGTAATCAATCGAGTCGTAAGACCAAAAGATAATAACCACCAAATCAATCATAGAATCCCATGAATATAAATATAATCATGATAATATATATCAAATGTTAGTACAAAATACACCACATGCAATAAATAAGTGGTGAACAATGGAAATCTCACAGAATTAAAAGTGAGATAAGAAACCCCTTACCTCGTGTCTGAATTGACTCGTTTATTCATTGTTCTTCCTAAATAACAAACTTAAGTAAATTTATAAATGCTTAGGAACCATTTAAATGTTTATCATTCCTTTTATAACACTTATTACCTAGCTATAACAATTAGTTAATTATTTGAGTTCATATTGGACATTTTGTTGATGTTCAGAACTTGAGTGAAAAAAAGAACTTGTTATAATTAAAAATTGTCCATGCAGTCTAAATTCCATTGTATACAGAATAATATTCATTATTTAGATATCATATATATCACATATATATCCTATATATATGTATTTATAATAGTACCTAACATGTGGAGATAAGAAATGAAATGCACCATTCCTGGAGATGGTAAGCCGTACGTAGGCATGAACGCTACTTTAAATACTATTTGATATTTAATGGAATAAAAATGTAATAATATATAGTTATATTATAATTACATTATAATATAATATATAATTTAATTATATCCATCCTTTATACATTCCATGTTTGGCATAAATGAGTCATATCATTTTGAGGGGGCGGTAGTCCACACTTCCTCAAATGAAATTATCGTATTTACCCACTATGGAAACCATAAAGGTATTCTATAAATAGAAAATAAAGAATAATATAAGAAATATAAATATAATATATATCACATATAAATATTTTCATCATAATTTACACCATGAGAGGTGGTAGGATATAATTGAACAATCATCGTTTCGTGAGGCAGCAGTTCATCGTCCACAGAAACAATATCTTCTTTAACCATTAGATGAAGGTGTGTGTAAGTGTAGTTATAATAATTCCCATAAAAATAATCTATTATATTTAGGATACTGGTGTTGTTATAAAATAAAGGAATACAAAGATTTTATGGGGTTGGAGAAGTAAAATAAAACAAAAGAACTTAAGAGAATACATTACCTTTAAATCGGGTATCTCCCTTTGGATTGAACCAAAAGGATTACATGAATTTCATTAAACCTAGTGGAAGGATTATAGGAGGAGGATTGGGATATATGGAGATTAATCAGGCAAAGTATGGACAAGACAATGGGATTGATAAGTGTGAGGAATGGGTTATAAGTGAGGGCTTTTTAATAGGGGCTCTTTAAGAATGTTTAAAAATATTATTTTATTATATAATTATTTTCAGTTTCTAAAGGTTAAAAACATATTAAAGTAGAAGATAAGATGACTCATTTTTAATTTAAAATCATCAAATAAGAATTTTATAGTTTTTGGATATTGTTTTTCTCTTTATAATCTTATTTATTTAAATTATTCATTAATGAGGTAACACTACATCATTATTATTTCATAAATAATTTTATTTAACTGATGTCTAAAAATTATAAAAATATATCATTATGTATGAAATACTTTTATCTTTAAAATGAAAATTTATAGTGGAATAGATAATTTATATAACCCTGTGTAAGAATTGATTTACTAAATGATATATGTTTAAGTCATTTTTGTATTTACTTTAAATTAATTAATATAAAGTTTCATTATCACTCCCATGTAGCTCCATGGGGTCCCAAAATTGACCCAAGGATTACCATGGTCATAAATGTATTAACCAATATGAATAAGACACATTTTAGGGTAATTTATTATTAGTATAATAATTTTTTGTTACCCTTATTTACCAAATTTATCTTTTAACCACGATAAATAATTTTTTACTGAAGTAAATATTCATAATGTATAAAAATAAATTTCAATTATTTACACAATTTGATCCTCATGATTAAAAATATGGAATCTATTTTTAAAAATCCAAAACACATATGTGGCATAAATTAATTTAAAATTAATTTCTGCTATCAAAAGAAAAAGTGTGTTTTTAAGAAATAATTAATATCAAAAGATTGACACTTATTTATGTAAAATTTCTAAGTAAAATTACTTGCAATGAAAAAAATTGGATTAAATGGTAAAAATATAACCTAATTACCCTATAAAACCATTTAAAAAGTCAATCTAACAATATATGTAAATTATATTAAAAGGAAGTTATGTATTAAAATACAATATTTTTCAGTATTAATAAAAAAATAAACTTTATCATAAAAATACCAAAATATTATCCAAATTAATTTTCGATGTCCCGATTCTAAAGAAGAATATAACTTTGTAAAATAGACTATATTAAAGTGACCAAAACTATATTTAAAGTGGGTTTTCCATTAAAAGATATTAAATCAACATTTTAATAAATATTAGAGTATTTAGGCTTAAAATCAGATTCTTTCTTATTTTAAGCCTCTAAAATTTATTGGATAAATGTAAAAACATTTAAAAAACATATATAATAATATTTTATTTAGTTCTATTCCTTATCTCTAATATAATTACTATTTGTTAACTACCATTTTAAATAATAATATTATTATATTATTTTTAAGTATAACTCGACGTTGTGTGCAACATAATATTTCAAAGAAAACCGTTGTTGCATATTGGGTACGCCATTGAACACACCATCCCCTTTAAATTAAAATTAAAATTTAATTCACAAATATTAATAAATATGAAAAGTTTATATTCTTTATTTACCTGTAATGTTATACTAATGATCACTTATGACATTTGAAAAATATCTCTCAAGTTTATTGTCATTGAGAAATTGAGGTCAACCTTTCTTATGTTTCTACTCACTAGGTTATGAATAAGAATATTATGTATTATATTTTTAAAAAGGTATCATGTGATATGACTATTTATAGGATATAATGAGGATTTTTTTTCTAATATGTTGGACACATATAAAATATCAAAAGAAACTAAATATATGGGTTTTTGAGTGAGATCAATTATGATATGCAGTGAATATTTATATAAAGTGATGTAATATACACATATTTTATGATTGGTTAATATTAAAATGTCATGATCTTTTTGGATATTTTAGTTAACCCTTCATAAGTCAAAGAATTCAATGACCCCTCTAAACCCAAAAGCAAATAGTCATTATGTTATGAAATGATAGTCATGAATTATTATCCTAGTAATATGATAATTTCTAAAATAGAAATACAAATTAGAAGTATGTCCATTTAGAATTATCAAATATATAATACACTGATAGAATAATAAATGACTTTACCATGAAATGTCATAACATTCTTTTGGATATGTAAAATTATATGATTTGTCATTTTCAAATAATTCAAAGTTGGGGAACCTATAAAATTAGGAAATATCTAACCATGACTATAAAAAATTCTTAGTATTTCTATGGGTGTCGAACATGGTATATATTATTTTATGAAAACACTTATTATCAATATCTATTATTTAACAAAGTGATGGAAAAATAAATCATATAAATATATAAAGTACCAAAAAAATAATACACTTATTCTATTTTTGATCTTTCCTAATGAAACATACATTTTATTTGTTAATAGGTGGTCTAAAATTAATTAGAGGTAATAGTTTAGTGATTGATTTCCATAATACTTGAGCACATTTCTAAATGTATATATATTTAAATTCTCTCTTTTATAAAATAATTTCTATTCCTTTGTAAAGGATGACATTCAAGATGAAATATCTAATGACAATAAGAAACAATGTTTCCTTCCATTAAAAAGTTTAAATGATTTACCATCACCCATTTAGTAAAAACATGATTTGGACTACGTGTACTATATTTAGAAAACATATTGTTATACCCCACTAGGATCATGAAGTCACACTGAAAGGGGAGTAAATCACAGTAATATATTTTTTTAATTTATTTTATTATAGTATAACCCTTATAAACATTTAATCCAATGTTATTATTTAAGAAATATATATATTTTATTAATATTTCCCTAAATGAATTTACACCACATTAATTATTAATTTTAATCATGTGAAACAAATAGTAATTTTAAAATATTTGTTCCTAGTGTGGTTTTTACTCCTTAATGAGCAAAGGATTAGATTAAGAAACAAATATCTAATATATAAATTAATTAAATACATACTGTATATCTCCCAAAAATCATGAATATTATCCCTTATATTTAATAATCTTGAAATTTCTTACTGTCACTTGACATGTTCTTTATTTCAGATCAAAATATTGTACAATGTTTTCTCCCAACACACTCTTAAACAAGTTTGCCGATATTATCTGGGATTTCACTATATAAATCTATTAGATATTCTTTCTTAATGAGATTCTTTGATATAAAATGATAATTTTCTACAGTTTCATGTGTGTTGGTCTCTAAATTTCAAATCAAGATCATTCATAAAAGTCTTTTACTATTATTGATGGATAAATATCACTATATTCGTGCCAACCTTCTTCTAAAAAACATTGTACTTACAATATAGAGATATCATAGAGAAGGTATTCTTCCACTTACCATTTTTTTTTCTTAATTATCTTCTATGATATAGTGATATCATAGAAAAACTCAACCACATTGTTGTTCTTATTCTTTCTTATTTTCTTCTTCCACTTTTTTGATCAAACTATTCTTTAAGATTATCATAATTTCAAGTATCTATTACTTATTTTCTCAATACTATGAATGTTCAAAGGTATGAATTTTCATATTCACATCTAAATTTAACCTTCTTATCATTTTTATATTCTCAACATCTCTCATAGATATTTATTTCACACTATTAATGTAAACAAACTTGAATCTAGATACATTAATTCTCCATTAATCTCAATAAAAAATATCTTTATTTAATATTTCAAGAGGCTCATGATTATTATTATTTAAAACTATCATATGATCTTAATTCATTAAGTTCACATATACATGAAAAAATTCATTCCCATTATCATGTCATGAAACTCATTCATGATATTGAAACCGTCATCACAACATAATGTTCTTCTTTCCTATTTCTCTCTTTAATCCTAGATTAAATCATTACTTAATCTCAAAAAAATAAGGATATTTAATACTATAAGAAAAATTCATCATAATCTGATTTGAATTAATAAAAATATCTCACTATTTAAGGACACATCATCTAGTATTATATAGAGATATCAAAACTTACAATATACATTTTAAACATTGGTGACCTTTATATATCATCTTGAAGACTCTTACATATTATTTGTAATATTTAGGTAACTTTTACATATCACCCATTAACTATTACATTATTATATGGTTTTATTTAAATAACTATTTGATATTATCCAATTAACATTTTTACAAGCCTTGGAAATTTGGATTTTACTTTTATATATTACAATTCCTCTCAACACTTTTCCAAATCTCATGACCTCTGAATTTCTTATATGTACTTTACTATGAGTATTTTCAAACATTATATATTGAGAAACAATCATTTTCATACTATAGTGTGGATGTTTCAATTTTTATATTTTTTATTCTACTCATTGAGTACATTAATGTATCTATCAATGTACATTTACATATCACTGTGGATTTTTACTTTGTAAAATAGATTGTGAGGAACACTTAAAAAAATATTTTTACTCTTACATATTATAGTTAGTATATTTAGTTTTTGTATTTTTTCCTTGAACTCAGAGGTTTTATCAATTGTGGATGAATCTATTGGATTTACTCTTATACATCATCCTGAGTACATTTAAGTAGCACATCGAGTTTTAAGACTTTTCTAGATTCTATTATAAATGTATTAGACTACCTTTTACATACTAGTAATAGTTTTAGAGTTAATATTATATATTTACTATGATGAAAATTATGTATTGTGTAATTGTCCGAATTTATACTCCAATTCATTATTCTAGAACTTTTATAAGTCACATCATAATTTGTTTAAATATTATCAGTGCTGCACTAATCACTCCTATTGACCTCAAAACAAATTAAATGATCCTAATAATTTATAAAACCTACTCAATAATCTTCATAGAAATTAAAAAATCATCTTATATCATATAAATACTCTAATTAATTATTTACAAGAACCGTTAATTCCTAAACTCTTCCAACATGAAATGATCCTTGTTTATTCTACCTTATAAAAGATTTTATTTATTTATTATAGAAATATTTATTCATAATTTTTCAAGGATGTATTATTAATATTACAGTTATACTTTATTATCCTTTAATTAGATCTCCCAAAACTATTTTATGTCCATATCCTCATACTCAACAAATAACTTATAATAGAAGTTCTTCTTTTTCTAAGATCACTTTCTATAATTCACATATAATTTAACCTCTAAATTTATTAGATGGGTATGATTATTTCACAACACCAAGAAACATTATTCGTTTCTCATTTACAAGGGAATAATATTTTTAATCATCACTTACAACATATGAATGGATCTCTCTTAACCTTTAAAATAGAAAGAAACATTAATAGAACTAATCTATAAGAACATCAAAACACTTCTAAAACCTTTCAACTAAATGATTCCTTGGTACTTTCCTACATCACCCAACACAAATTTATATTCAAATTATGAATAAAAACAACCATAATTATCAAAATTCAATATATTAATGCATTATTCTTAACATATGGTTGAACTTTCCCTAAGATATCTAAGGAAGGAAAACACCAATACAAGTAATCCATTGGAACTTCAAGGTACATCTCCAACCATTAAACCTATTTATTCATTGGTATCTTCCTCCAATAGTCAATATATATTCACAATCAACTAATGAATTGAATGGAAATACAATAATTACAATATTATAAACTCTTCACATATTATACATTGGAAAGTCACTGATTTTCCACATTATGGACACTTTCATTATAAAATTATTTTTTTCAACTACAACATATGTTGTTACACCATCAATATAAAAAGAAAAAACTCATCAATTAGTGGATCTAAACAAACATTGGTATTATTCTTCAGATATCTTATAATTAATAACATCAAATAGATATATTGTCCCATCATCGACATTGAAGGAGGTATGTCGTACAGAGTTATAAAAAAAGATAAGAATAATACCAACTACCATAAGAAAAAAATGGAAAAAAATAATATGGAAAAATTCATAACCATATATTACGAGGTTCTGTAGAAAAATTTGGATATATCCGATCAATGTGTTTTTGTGAATCACCATCAAAAGGATGGTTTAAACTCTAAATCACAAAAATACGAGATGTATTTTGTGTCATGAATACAAATGTGTCATGAGACTTATATAAGAACTAAAATATATGTTTAATTAGATGATACCTCAGGTACAAAATATGCACAATTCAAGACATTCTATATTAAACCTCTTTATAACTCCATTTTCTACATATAGGAAAATTAAATAATGAATCATATTCACCATAATATAAGGTGTAAGCCTTTAAATTTCATGGATATTTTGATATCCAAGACCTAAATAATTTATTTGGTTCTTAATTTCATAAATAAATTTAGGTAGTGTATTTTCCATAAATAGGAAACATTTAACCAAAAAAATATTGGACCAAATAAGAATTTGATAATCCCAAATCAAATTTAATATCCATAAATTTGGAAACATTATTCAATTTTCTTATGTTTCTTCTTGAATGCATGTCCACATCGTCATATTTAAATACTTATTAAAATTTTGATACTTCCAATTCAAGTTTCAAATTAGCTTACTGAGTTTTCTTTTCAAAAATCGATGATCCAACAATAACTTGTACTAAATATTGAAATTATCATAGATTAGGAAATAAAAAAATTGTGTTTTATTTTGAATCACTTTCACAATATTGATACCAAAAAACAAAATCTTCTTGAAAACAAAGATATAATAAAATTACCACAACATTATAAATTGTTTAGAATCATATAAACAAGCACTTAATTATCCTTTAAAAAATTCTTAATTTGATGATCTAAATGATATAAATAATTTAAAACCCTAAATGTTGATTAGTATTATAAAAAAATGTTAATTTCTATGAGTATTTATTCAATCATGATATCGTAATGAAAATAGTTTTCTATTTCCTAAGACTATAATTTTCTAGAAAAACAAAATTAATTAGTTCATTATAAAAAATATTATATTAAAAAATATTGTTTATTTACTTTTGAAATAATTTTTACTTTTATATTTTTATTTTTATTTAAAATAGTTTGTTAATTTAGAAACATATATATAGTTTGTAAAAGTGAATAAACTAAATTCAAAATAATTTTAACAAAATGTTTCTAAAATATATTCAATACAATATTTTTTTTGAAATAATAATTTATTTTTATAATACACTGTTATATTTTTAGAAATAAATATTTTTAATTGAATCCATTATGTAAATAATGGTTACAAGATTTTATTATTATTTATTAATTTTTTTTAGTTTTATTTATTTTTTTCTAATAAAATAGAAAGTAAAAAATGTATTATTGGTGTTCAAATCAAAAGTTTTTTAGATTTTATAAATTTCAGTTTTTATCTAATAATTTATTAATTTTTTTTATTAATTTATTAATTTTCATTTTTAACATTACTCTTGTAGCTAAATAATATTTTGTAATATTTTATTAGTTTGTAAAAAATAGTTACTTCAATGAAAGTTAGTTTAGAAATATTTGATTTCATTTTAATAATACTTTTTCAAATAATATATAAAATAAATATGTTTTATTTATTTTTAGATTAAAAAGTATTCTATATTAAATATTTTATAATTTTATTCCAATATTTTATTACCCATTTATTTTTACTAGTTTCACCATATTTTCTAACATGTAATTAGTTTCTAAAATTTATTATTACTTTGTAATGAATAATAAATTCAATTCAATTAAATATTACTAAAAAATTAATAATATTTAATTCTAGTTAATAAATATTTATTTTTTAAAATAAGTTATTATATTATTTTTAGAGTTTTCAAAATAATATATTAATTTGTGATATTTTATCTTGAATACTACTTTTGTTAAGATTATTTTTTTAATTATAACATTTAATTATTATTTTATTTTTATTATTAACTAATTAGTTATTTAAATACTATTATTTTATTTATAACAAACAATTATTTGGTTTTTATTATTATTCTTAAAAGTTTAAATTTTAAAAATATTCTAATAGTTTTTAAGAATGAGTAAACTAAATTAAAATTTGTTTTCATAATAATTTTTTAATATTTATTCATACTAATATTTTTTAAATAATTAATTTTTTATTATAATATATACTCAGTTTTTAGAAATGGATAATTAAATTGAAATCAATTCACTAAATAAATCTTTGTATTATTTATTAGTTTTTAGTATTAATTTATTTTCCCTCATTGTTTAACTTGTAATATAACATAAAATACAAACTTCTTACTAGTTTTCAAATTATAAGTTTTTGTTTTTTATGAATTTATTTTTATTTTTTAATAATTTAATACATACTTATTTATTTAATATATTAATTTTTTATTTTAAAAATTCTTTCTAACAGTTAATAATTTTTTGCAATCTTTCATTAGTATTTATAAATGACTTACATAATTAAAATTCAATTTACTAGTATTTTATTATTTTTTAATAACATTAGTTATACTAAATTTAAAATAAAAATGTTTTAGTAATTTTAAAATTTCAAATTTATCAATAATTAATATTTTTTAATTTTATTGTAATATTTTATCACTCATTTATTTTTTCTAATTTTAATATTTTTATGTTTTAATATTTTCTCTGACTAGTAAATTGTTTTAATATACTAATACTTTTTAAAGATGTATAAATTAATTAAAAGTCAATTTTAATAAAAAACTAAAAAAGGGAATTTCTTTTTGATACACTATTTATTTAAAAAATTCATTAAGTAATAATTTTTAAGTTGTTTTATCATTATTATATTATTTTTTATCATTTTATTTTAATACTAATTTTCTTTAATGATATTTATTTACTAATACTAGTAATTCCATATTATATTAATATTATTAATAAAAAGATAAATAATTAACAAAAAAATAAAAAAATAAAAACCATTAAAAATTAAATTATCATTTACATAAAAATTTAAAAAAAATATATAAACAATTATGTACATATTAAATAATTAAAATAATTAATGTGGGTAAAATTAAAATTTTATTTTTTAAAAATAACCTTTATATTGCGTAGAAAAAATATACAACTAGAACTCGACTAGTTTTGTTGATTCCAATTGAACTTGAATGAAGAGTAATGGATGATATTGAAAATAATTATGGGGAGATGAATAAGAAATAAATTTTGTGGATGAGGTATTTGTTTCTTGATTATTTGTGATGAAAGGGTTTCCATAAAAAATAGTATATAATTAATGATGAAATTATACCTAGGATTATTTAGAAAAAATAATTAAGACATATTTCATTTATAATTATGGATTGAAATTCTATTAAAAATAGAACAAGTCGTGTTTATTTTTTTTATGTTTTAGAAGAACTATTTATGAATAGAAGACATCCATCCTAAATAACCCTTTTCACTGGAAGGTACTCATTAGCATGCATGCGTGCCGAGAATATGTTCAATGAAATTTTAATCCATCAAAAACGATCATTCCTATAGAAATTAATTTTTAGGAAATATTATCTTTTGAAAAATCTTACCACCAAAAACATTTTTTTGATGGGTTATATGTCCTTCACAATAAAAATGCCAAAAAAGGAACTTATCTATTATTTAATATACGTTATTCCTCACATCAACTAATAAAACTAATAATATTATTATTTTAACCCATAGCATGAAACATATCAAATATCATTTCATAAATAAATAAATAAATATTTTTCTAAATGATATTAAATTAAATTTATCATTTTTAACAGATTATTAAACTCGATCCATATCCTCCTCTAAAATATTATATTCACTAAACTTGTGAATAAATACATATTTCAATGTTTATATAACTAAATAAATAATTATATTAGTCTATTCACTAAAATGGAAACAAAATAAATATTTATTTTATTACATCGAAAATAGATATTTTGGAGATAAAATTTAACTCACATAATCTAAAGTCAAATATTTCATGATTGGATTGATAAGATAAAATTTATTTGAAAAAATAACATTCCACTAGCTGTGAATAAATTTATTCAAAATATTAAATTCAATAATATTTATTGAGATCCCACATAAAATCCGATTGTGACCCTCTAGGCATTTTTCTTAATAGAAATGAGTGAACCTACCTAATGTATGAGATCAGTTTCAAATAACACATTAAAGAATCAATATAGAAAAAAAGTTAATGTAAATACTATAACAAACTTCATATAAACATTTGAATGTAATTTAATCCCTTATTCTCATGAAATGTCATTAAATAGGATTCATAGTAGTATCATTATACTATATGATCATTTTTTTATTATCCAAATTGAACATTTATATAAAGTACCATGGTCATGGATTTGAACAGACATACCCATTTGAATGAAAGGGCCATAGATATACTCTTCTATCAATATGGATAGATGAAATCCTTTCTTAAATTATTCAATTAATACAATACTACTTATGATGCACCCAATGTATACTACCCCCCATGAGTATATATTGTCATGATTTTCTTCAATACATCAAAGTACATGATTCATAACACACATTAATAATAAAAACAAGTATAAAGAAGAATACACATATTTGTAGATAAGTATCTTCAATGACACATAATACATGTGTAATTCCAGTTCGTGGTTCTATCATTATAAACTCTCTTCTTGAAGATCACTAATTCAATAGTTCAAGAGAATAAGTGTGAATGTATTTTTGAACCTCCAACACTTGATAGTCAAATATTACCTTTGTCCCATCACATTTATGTTTCTAGATCATACGATAGATTTTAAAATAATTGCATTGAATTAATAAGTTTCTATTATTGTAGGGAAATCCTATAATTCTTTGACGCAACATATATCCTAAATACATTATTACATTAATGTTATATAGAAGAAAAATAATAATTTAGCGAAATCTGTATTAAAATTATGGTAATTGAGAGTAAAAATTTAGTTCTTTATAGGGCTCCAACTCCAATAATAATGGCCTAAGGAGGACACACTGATGTAGTTGGGTTGCAACAATTAAGAGGATATAGATTAGACATATGATATTAGTAAATAGTGACACATAGAATACTCAAAAAGTGTGAATGATGGAAACTATGTTAATACTATCAGTGATCATAATGTACTCCAAGCACGATATAATTATTTTTAAAGAATTATCCATTAAAAAAACTTGATTTTGAAAACTAATTCACAAGTCCCAAAAAATAATGTTGGGTAGAAATAAATAAATAGTTCAAGAAAGGTAGAAACGTAATACACAAGAACAAATAAAGGCCCTAAAGCATTTTTGAATCTTAGAAATAGTAGGGTAAAATTCCAATTTAAAAATCTTCATATAACTTTATTTAAAATTTCTTGAATACTTTAATTATTATAGTGTCCCAGATAGATATTTTATGATACAAGATATGGTAGAGGTGAGTATTATAGCCTAAAATAATTTATGTAATTTAAACATTAACGTGGAATTCAATGGGTAAAAGGAATAAATAATTTATGTATAAATAGTGAGTTAATCGATTTTCAATGAGTGTAAATAGAATAATAAATAATAATTGAAACCAAACTATTTTTTATTTAGTTTAGATCATAAATATCCTAGGTTTACTATTCAAATATATATAATATTTGAGAAGTATGAAACACAATAAATATACATCACTTGTTAAGGAGAGGGAAAAATATTTAAAATATGCATTTTTAAACCCTGAAGGCACAAAACCAAACCCCATCATTTTTCACACCTAGAGGCAGACACCTAAAAACTTCTTTTTAAAAAGAGGGAGAACTGGATTTGATTTATTTTTATCATTTTTAACCTATGTATAATATTTTTTTAGTGTTAACATAACCAAAAACATTCTTTTTAATAGAGCTATAACCATGTGTAAGTATCCCAATAAAACATTTATAGTGATTAAAAATAAAACATAATGAAATAATAAAACAATTAAACCAATGAATAACTCTATAAGATGATTTTGGGGTAGAAATAGAAATCTTATACCATATAAAAATGATATAAAATAACAAAGTTCGTGAAATTCAATAAATGTATTTAGTAATTTTTTTAATGAGAACATTTTAACATTTTATGAATGGAGTGTTATATATCTATACTAAATGTTTCATTTAATTAAATAAAATCAAAACCAATAACTAATTTCTTAATGAATAGTCTCCTTGATCTTCCATTAATGTTCAATGATTTACTTCAAGTATATGTTTCATAAATTCATTCAACGACCTATAAAGAAATAGTTAGAACAATTAAAATCAAAATATAAATATGAAGATCAGAATTACGAGTCTAATTTTATATTAATAAGTCAATATGTGTTCGGTGAGTGTTTGAGAATCCCTAAAATTAGTTAAGAGGAGATGAGTCGATGTGTAAGCATTAATCATGTGTTGTGTAAACATCATGCAAGAACTATGAAAAAATCCTTCCAGAACAGTGTAATAATCATACTTATAACACCTTATGATTTTATAATGTAATTTATTTATATAATATTGTATTTTATAAAATCTTTTATAAGAAACATAGTGCTTAAATGAATGAAAATATACTATAGAAATATTATTATTTTAGTATAGTTGTTATACCCTAGCCATTGGTTTGGTGTAAATGATGAAGAATAATAGTTTTATGAAAAAATTTATAATGTTTTAAATAATAAAATGATTAATAAATAATAAAATTATTATCAATTGTTTCTAAATGAAGATAAAATCTTTTGAGGTTAATAGATATATTTTTTCAAAAAACTCTTTCAATATACGTAAAGTTTTTAACATAATAGATTAAATTAAATACTATTAATAAATGATTATAATGAAATTATTCGATTATATATATGATAAAATGAATTAATATTTATTTAAATGAGAATATTAAGTAAGGAGTGAGGTTAATGTTTTATTATTTTTCAAAAAAAAAATTTCTAAAAAATTTCTTTTGTTGCATTTTTGAACGAATATTATGATTAATTTCTTGAGATTTTAGAAATTTTATCATATAAAATTAAAATAAATATTCAAATAATCATGTAAAATTAATATTAATATAATTTTCCTTAGATTATTATGAAAATATTAATATGTTTTTAACAATTGAAAAATACTGATTATGAAAAAATGTCATTTCTTATCTTTGAATCAAAGTTCATTGTTAAATTTGGTTTTAGATTTTTTTTAAAGTCATATAAGATTCATTTTTTAAATAATAATTAAAATAATTCCATGGGAGTAAACATTATACAATACTTTTGTATAAAATCTCTTTAATTTTTAAATAAGGCATTTTTCTAAAAAAACGTTTTTATTGCATTTTTTACACTTATAATAAAATTAAATTTTATTACTTATAGAAATTGAATAATAGAAACTTTATTCCATCTTCTGGATCAATATGTTTTTATTTAGTAAAAATTTTAATTTTATTTATTTATAATGAGTAGTAACTGTGGTTAAATGTCATTATTATAGTAATTACTAAAATATGGTAAAAGTGTTAAATCTTAGTTTAATGGCTTAAAATATCAAAAAAAAAATCTATTTAATATGGGTTTATGATTTTATTCTCGATGTCCCTTGATATTATTTTTATTAATTATTGAATTTTAGAGCCATCTTCAAAGAGCATGAAAACTTTTTTTATATTAATAAAATTATATTTTCAAAATTGTCACTCTCTCTCACTTATTATATTTTAATGATAAGGATATACATATAAATATTGTGTGAATTAATATATATGAAATATTATAATATAATATAATATATTTATGTAAATAATTTTCTTCTAATTTTTGGATATGATATAATTAACTAGAATTCTAATGCATTGTGGATTCTATGATAAGGAAAGTGGGTGAAAATCGAAGTAAATAGTTTTAAAAATATTAAAATTTATATTTTTTGATAATTTAGAGTCTTACATAACTTTTATGGGTCAAAACGAATGGTTCTTATTGGATTAAATATTTAAAGTATAGATAAATTTTAATCTTGATGTTTTAAAAGTTAAATTACGTGAAGAGTCTTGAAAAGGAAAATTAAATGGTATTTAATATTTTTTAAATTAATAAAAAATAATAATATTCTAATAAAAACTCTATTAAATGTTAAATAATAGAGTATATATCTAATTTTCTCTTTATTTTCCACTTGGTATTTTATATTACTTTCATGAAACTTAATAATTAAAAAATCTGATACAATGTTAAAAGTTAAATATGGTTAAAGATGGGGTTAAACCAAAATTCAAGGTTTAAAATCGAATTTAAACATGAATAAATTTTAAATTTTTATTTTATCACATCATTATGCTCATTATATTAGAATATGTGTCACTTTGAAGTAATTTTACATGATTTATACATGTATTATATATATATAAATTTATTGTATTTATAAGATTTCCACCCAACATGATTATATTAGGTAACCTCATATCCCCTATTACTCATAAATTATTATCCATTTAAATAAAACAATAACTACTCATATAAATTTTAAACCTTCCTCCCCATGTCCCAGAGGTTATTTTCTAACCAAAAGACAAATATAGAGGGCTTAAATAATATTCAAAATAAGGTTTCCCAAAAAAGAAGTATAACTCTAACTGAGCGTTTTCATGTTTATTTCTTCTTCCTAAACCTTAAAATCTTCTATAAACATGATCATATAAAAAATATATATCCCATAAAATCAAATGTTATTATTTTTATGAAAAAAACATCAGTAATATTTTTTTCCATCTTATGGAGAATGAAAACATACCTCATTCATAAGTATGGACTACCACCTCCATGAAAGGAATGTGTTTCATTTTCCATCACCACCTCAAATAGATTATTATAGAAATAGAATTAATGAATATATCTGTTTTTTATAAAATTATTATTATTATTTAATTACTAATTATTACTTACCTTCACACCCTTTCAATTAATTGGAAGACGATAACGTCGATCGTGCATACATGTAGAATACCACCGCTATGAAGCGATGTGATTCATTTTTCATTTATGTCACACGTTTGTGGTCGTAAGGATGTAAATAATTAATTAATATGAAATGAAAAGAATAATTATGATTCTATAATATTAAAATGTAACATACCATATTTTTTTTCCATCTAGAAGAAAAATGGAAGCATTTCTTTTGTATATGTGAAGACATCTATCTCCATGATATAGAATATTTCATTTTTTAGTTTTAGAATCCCTGGTTTGTTAAAAAAAATAATTTTATGACTTTTTTTGATTATTAATATCTTATTTATTATGGATCCATAAACCCTTTTACCCTAGTAAACCTACAGAATTTGTTTTGTAATTATATACCAACCACCCTCAAAATATCTAACATGAACATAAATGATTTAATAACTATATAAGGTATGATAAAAAGTGAAGTAAAATGGATAATAATAAAATAATAATCATGTAAATTTTTATTAATTGAGTAAATAATATAATTCTATTAAACATGAATTAAATTAAATACACGGTCAGTTATACCCGATGTAATGGTCTTTTTCTAAATACTGCTTTAGTGTTTTCTATTTAACTTTTTTCTCTAATATAATGGTTATTTTAAAATTTTTAAATATATTTTCTTATTATTTCTTTAAATGTTAATATATTTTAGTTTTTACTATATTTTAATTTCTTTACAATTTACTAAAAATGAGTCTTTCCAACATTTTCATTTGGAGTTTGTTGAATTTCTTTACTAATGTATGAAAAGAATATTTGTTTTAACAATTATTGAATGAATGGATTTTCCTATAATCCTGAACATTATTTTCTTTTATTCTTAATTTATTTTTTTACATGGTTATTTTAAAATAAAATATTTATCTAAATGTTTTAGTATTTTTTTTAAAATATTTTCTACGGAAACAAAAAAATTTTCTCATATTTTTTTGATAACTAAATTTAATAATGATTTTAGGATTGGATGCCAATTATAATGGTTTTTATGATCAAATTATAAGATATATTTATTTTATTCAAAAAATGGTTCTATAAAATTTTATAAAAACGATGAGTTAGTACAATATAGCTTTGATAATGGGTGATTCCTACATAGAACTGTAATAAATTGGATAAAGTGACAAAATTAATAGTTATTAGGAAAAATAAATTTTTTCTAATGCATTTTTCCGGATTAAAAAGGAATAACATGTTTATGACTTTTAATAGGCATTGTTTTACTCATCACACATTTTATTTTTTTAATAGGGCTCCGGGATGATAAGGAATGTTAATAAAGTTAGAGTTCCAATTATGAGAGTTATCCTAAACTAAGAAAGTGTATATTTATCTAGAATATATTTTGTGGAAAAAATAGAAGAAATCTGGAAATATCAACTTTTTAATATAAAATAGCTTATAATTTCCGAATTTTATAAACCCAAAATATCATGTAAATGTATAAATGTGTGACCAATATTATAGATCATTTATTTAAGCAGCGATTATGCTATGGGTGTTATAGATAACATCAGAAAAAATGAATTTCTCTTTATAGGTTAGGAAATAATAATTTTATTACAATTTAAGATTTTTGGATATTATCACTAGATAACATTTCTAAAGTCTATGATAATATTGAATGAGTAGATAACCTTTTTAGGATTTATGTGATGATATTTTAAGGTGATTTGTAACATTTAGGGAGATGTTTTATTATTTTTTTAGTAGGTGATTTTGCTATATATAAACCTTAGGTTCAATATGCTATTTAGTGTGAAGGTTATTTGAAAGTAATAATATTTTAAATTTGGATGATATCATAAAGGTAAAAAATAACTTTTAAGGTAAATATGTTTTTTGTTGAGGTGATTATGGCTAATTGGAAAAAAAGATTATTACATTTTGGGTACATATATTCTATCATACAAATAACCATGGGATTAAAATATGATTTGGTGACTATGGGGTCACTTTTATTTTTTAATAATTTCAATATTTTGAGAATATAAAATAATTATGTCAAACAGAATATGAAGAATAAATTTTGGGTTAATTTATTGAAGCATATATAATCATATTTTGAAAATAAATTAGCATATTTTGGAAATTATTTGATTAGAGCATATAAATTTCATTTTTAAGGGGATTTATGAGTGATTAATGTTTCTGAGATAATGAGTTTTAGTTGATCTCAAAATAATATTTAATCAAATATTTTTGATTTATTTTAGGTTTCAAATTGAATCTGGAATATTTTGATGATCTATATGCTCAATTATTTATGAAATTTCTAATTTTTAACTTTGGGTGATATTATTTAGGCTTTGGAGATAAATGTATTATTTCATTAAAATTGGGTTTATTAATATTTGATATTATATTAACTTGTGTTTTCCAATTTTGTTTCTATTCTTTTCTATATATAAGAGGAATAACTAGTTTTCCTTTTTTGGATTGTGTGATCTGTTATAAGTTTATTCACATTCTGCATGCATGAAAATTCATCTTTTATATTCATAGCTTTGAGTGAGAGAAGAGAAAGAAGTGAAAACTAATCAAATCATTAAAAAAGATGTAATTTTTATTATGTACTAGAATGAAATAAATTATATGTGGTTATATTTTCTATCTTGTTTTTAAATTAATTCAATAATTGATGAAAGTAGAAAAAAAATTAATCGATTTTAATCACCCCACTACTATGGTATGATTTTTAAAACCCTTTAAAATGTATGAGTCCTGTAATGGTAAAGAAATGGATTATAAACTTTATCTAAAATGATAAGTTTCCTAGTTTTAACATAGATATTACTATTATTTAAATAAGGAAATATTATTTATTTAGATTAAAATATAATTCTTGGTAGTTATATAAGTTTTATTTTATTCCATGGAATTGATTTTGAAAATGTCTTAAAACTTTTCTATCAATCACAATATAATATTCTGAGGACAAAATTTACTTAAGGGGGTAGAATGTAAAACAATAATATTTTATAATTTTATTTATCTAAATAGTATTTTATTTATTATGTGTCTTATGCACAACACTAATATTAAACATATAGTGATATACTATGGAAATATTATTATTTGAATATAATCATTATAACCCAACCATTGGTTTGATGGGTATAAAAAAGAATAAGAAAATTATGAAATATATTAATAATGTTTTTAATTAGTAAACTGAGTAATCAAACATTAACTGTTTATCAATTGGTTATATATGAATACAAAATATTTTTATGTTAAAAGATATTCTTTTCATAATTGTTTTTTTGTGCGAAATGTTTAAATATCTTAATAAATTAAATTAATTAATATTGATAAATGGTTATGATTAAATTATTATATTAAATATCCAAAAAAATTAATTCACATTCGTCTAATTGTGGTTACTATAAAAGTAATGAGGATAATATTATTTTATTCTTCAAAACACTTTTTTTTATCAAAAATTGTTTTTATTTCATTTTTTGGTCGGATATTATGATTAATTTCCGAAACATTGAAAAACTTAATATAAAAAGATTACATAATTTTTCAAATGATCATGTAAAAATAATTTTATGATATATCTTTTTTTATTTTTCTGAAATGATGGTTTTTTGGGAAAATAGTGAAAAATACAAAATTGGGAAAAATTTTCATTTCTTATATTTTAATAAAATTAATTTCATTGTTACATTTTTTTTGGATTATTCTAAAGTCAAATAAGTTTCATATTGTTAAAAATATTACAATAAAATTTAAGGAAATCAACCTGATACATGATTTTTTTATAAAAACATTTTTATGCTATAAGCAATTATTTTTCTAAAAATAGTTTTAGTCGAATTTTGTAACCCTATAATGAAATTAATTTATACCACTAATGAAAAATGAATATTATAGAATGGATTCCAAATTTTTTTTTTTACGATTTTTTGACTTATTAATAAATTTTACATTTTTTTTGAAATAATGAATGAAAGCCAAGGGAAAATTCAATACTAATGTAAAGTATAAAATAAGGTAAAAGTGTTCTGTCAAGGGTTAAAAGGGTAAAATATTGCCATAATGTATCCTAAAATGGATGAATGAGGTTATTATCAATCTATATTGATATTATATTCATTAATGGTGGAATGTGGAACCACTTTCCATGAATATGACTTCCCTTTTTACATTAATAAAATTATATTTCCAAAATTTTTACTCTCTCTCACTTATTATATTTTTCGGATAAGGATATATATTGGAATACTATTTGAATAAATTTTGATTATAAAATTTATTATAAATAAATTTTTCTTATTCATTTTTCTAATTTTATTGGTGGTAAAAATAATGAGAATATTTACGCATCAATGATGCAAATATTGGGAAAGAAGGTGAAAAATCAAAGTGAATAGTTTTAAAAACATTACAATTTATGTGTTTTGGATAACTTAAAGTCATTTATAGATTTTATTTATCAAAATTCAAGGTAGGTAATTTTTTAACTTATCAAATTCATACTACATTTTTATGATGATGTTTTTATAGTCAATTTTTTTGGAATAGTACAAAAAATGAAAAAAAATTGTATTTAATATATAAACATTATTAGAAATTATAATATTATCATAAAAGTAATATAACAAATATATTGGTTTTAAAATTTTATATAATAATATAAATGTTCCATATATGTGGCAGTTGGAATTTTTTGATTATTTTCACGATCGTTAATGATTGAAAAATGCATTACAACAATTAAGGTTTAACATGGTTAACAAGGGGGTTAAACCAAAATATAAGGTTTAAAATGACACATAAACATTTATATATTTCATTTCATGATTTCATTACATCCCTATTCTCCATATATTCAAATATATAGGAAATTTGAGACATTTTACTTGATTTAGACACATATTATATAAATATATTAATACATTATTCATTTACAAGAATTCCACCCACCCCACTTATAAAATAGAAACTACTATCCTCTATTAATCATAGTTACTGAGCCATTTATTTCAATTTTTTTTATTAAATACCTTTCCAAACATTCTCATAATTTCTTCGAGGTTCTGGTCTCACCAAAAGATGAACCGATAAGGCTTATGGTATAAGCCAAAGAAGGGTTCTTATAACTATTAGATGAGTATTTTCATGTTTATTTCTTCTTAAAATACCTTATAATATTCTATAAACATTATTATATAATAACATAAGTATATAAAATTTATTAAAATGTTATTATGTAGATGGAAAACTTCATATTCATTTCATTTTCTATCATATAATAAATAAAAACATTACCCATGCATATGTGTTGACTACCACCTCCATGAATAAATATGTTTTGTTTTCCGTCACCACCTCACATAATTATTTATAAATATTTAATTAATGAATATATAATTTTTATGACATTATTATTATTTAAATAAAATAAAATATTACTTAACATCCTACATTTTAAATTTTTTTCAAAATGACAACATCACTCGTACGTATGGGTGGAGTTCCTCCACCATAAAGCGATGTGATTAATTTTTCATTAACGTCACACATGGATGGTAATAAGGGAGAAACTAATGAATAAATATTAAATGAATAAAAAAGTTATTAATCATTAGTATTAATAAAATTTATACCTTAATTATATTCCATCCATTGGAAAAATGGAAACATCGCTTATGTGTATGTGGGGATTACCACCTCCATGATATGACATATTTTATTTTTCAGGTATACTATAAATATATGTTTCTAAAAATGAATTCAATGTATTAAATTAATAACTTTTGAATAATAAATATTCTATATATAATTGAACTATTTGTCCCTTTTCATTGGTCAATGAACCAATGCTGTTTTGTAAATATGAACTAAACATTCTCAAAACATCTGAATTGATCTTAAAATATTTAATTACTATATATGGAATGTTAATAATTTATTTAGAAGGTATAATAACTAGGTAATTCACCTTAAAAACATCTTTAAGAAATAAAATAATATTTTTTTTCTTATATTATAATTAAAGTACAAACCTAGCGAGTCAGACTTGAGGTAAGGGACTTTATTTTTAAAATATTATTTTAATGTTTTCTTTCCAATTTTTTTATTTCATATCAAGGATTTTAAAATATTTATTATTAATGTGTTAATTTATTATTAAAATATTTTTAAATGCCTTTTGGATATTTTTTACATACTTTATTATGTATTAGAAAGGAATCATTTAAATGGTTTTAGTATGATTCATTTTTGACTTTGTTTTCCAAAGTGTGAAATGAATAACCACTTTAACAGTTATAGAAATATTTTCTCACAACTATTATGATTGTTAATTTCATTTAATTTTCCTTTACATGTTTTTATAGTGATTTTAAAATAAATTATTCCTCACAATATTTTTAAAAAATTTATTTTTAAAAAGTATTTCTAAATAAATAGAATATTCTTCTCATCTTTCTAAGATAATTGAAAGTATTATTAGTTATGGGATTGAATGAAATTTAAAATGGGTTTTATAATTAAATTATAAGATATATATATATATATATATATATATATATACCTATAAGTATTTTATTCATGATAGGGTTCTTGTAAGTTTTATATGAATTACTGATGAGCTTGAAATAACTTTGATGAAGGGTGAACCCGTTATATCTCTCTGACACATTGGGTAACGTTATGATGTTTACCAGTGATAAGATTATCCTAAGAGATATTGAAATAATCTAGTTAGGTGAATCAATTTCAAGGAATCGTGTAAGGATTTATGTTTGATGATTTCAAATAGTACTTATAAGATATTTATTCAGTGATTTTTATTGGAAAAAATTTGTTATAAAATGTTATGAAAATGATTTTATGTTTTTCGGAAAAGATTATTGGGGTGAAATGATTGTTTTTATAGGAAAAGTATTCATGAGTTTTGATGTTTTCTAATAAATCATTATGTTTATGATTTTTTATTTTACGATTTCACATGAAATTTGTTTTAAAATATATTATGAAATTAGGGGTTTTTTTCCTGAAAAGTTAAATAAATATTGGAGATAAAATGTTTATTTTTAAAAAATAAAACATTGTTATATATTTTGTAGGTTTACAAATGGACTAATAGGATTATTTTATGACCCTTAATGATATATTTTTTTCTCATCCAACATTTTCAATTCATCTACATAAATATTAAAGAAGAGTTAGATTTTTAACAATTTCATTGTTCAAGTTACGAGAGCTATCTTGAAAGAAGAAATTGTGTATTTATAAGGAACTAGTTTTGGGGGGACAATTGACACTATGTTGATAAATCCACTTTATAATGTAAAAATAATATGTATTATCCAAATCTATAAATTGAAAAAAATCATCCAAATATATGAATGTGAACCACTATTATAAATAAAGTTATTATGGGTTGATTATGTTATGAAACATTATAGTTGATATCAGAGTAAATGTTTAGTCAACTCTAGATATTTGGATATTATTAGCTTTGGAAACTTTATGATATATGGATATCATCATGTTATTATGTGTATAATATAAATCATAATAATAAATAAATACATGAAATTTTAAGGTTATAAGTGATGTTATTTTATAGTTACTAGTAATATTTTTGGCATATGATTTATTGGGTTTTAATTGATTATTATTGTATATATTACCATTAGGTTTGACATGTTATTTAGTAAGGAGAATATTTAGTAATAATATTAATTTTGAACTTAAGTTAATCAATATAATGTGAACTTTGAGGATTATATGTAATTTGATGTTGAGGTAATTTTAGTTAATTAGGATAAATGGTTATTTTATTTTTGGTACATATATTTTATCATATATATAACCATGGGATTGAAAAGTGATTTTTTTAATATGTGGTTCATGTTTCTTTGAAGAATTTGAGTATTTTTAAAACATTAAATGACTAAGGTTAGTTGAAAATTATTAATAAATTTTAGGTAATTAATGTAATCATATATGATATTATTGTGGGAACAAATTAGATGATTTTAGATATTATATGACTAGGGGATATACTTTAATTGTGTTATAAATTATGAGTGATTAATTTTTTATATAAAAATTCAAAATATATATTGGAAGAATTTTTGATAATATATTTCTGATTATTTTTGGATTTTTAATTTTTTTGACATATTTTTACATTATTTAGGTTTAGATACTTATATAATGTTTAAAGTTTAAATTTGGGTGTTATTATTGATGTTTAAGAGATTAATGTATTATTTCTTCAAAATAATATTTATTCATACTGGATATTATCTTAATTATTTATAAATTTTTTTTATTTTCTTATTTTCTAAATACCGTAGGAATAACTTCTTATCATTTCATTGATCATGGTAACCATTAGTAGATTATTTTAATTCTTCAAAAATGAAAGTTTAACCTAAATATTCATTTCATGGAGTGAGAGATGAGATAGAAGTGGAAACAGAATATTAGAAAATTTATTCTGTTTTTTTTAATATTAGGTTATTATTTTGAAATATTATCAATTTTATTTTTATCCAAAATGAATAATAATATAGATAAATTTTTTTTACTACTGTAATAGATAAAATAACATAAATATAACAAATATAGGGTTAATGGATTAAAATACAAAAAACCTCATCTTAAAATTTCTTTAGGAGGCTTTTTAGACTTCCCTTGATATTATATTAATTAATTGTTAAATTTAGACCCACTTTCCATGAATATGAATTCCCTTTTTATGCTAATAAAATTATATTCCAAAAAATATATATCTCTCTTACTTATTATTTTATCACGATATTGATTTAAAAAAAAATAATATATGAATTAATATAGATAATAAATTTGAATATGATTAAAATTTATTTAATATAGTAATTTTTCTATGATGGTATAACGACCTAGAATTCTTACAAATCATTGATGCACCACTTCAGAATGGAAGAGAAAAATCAAATAAATAGTATTAAAAATAGTTAAAGTTATTTTTTTTGGATAATTTACATCCTTTAGTAGTTACTTCTAATCTAAATGAAAGGTAAATAATTTTTTTAAAGATTATAATTTTAACTTAATTATAATATTGATGTTTTTAAAATCAAATTATGTGAATAGTAAAAGAAATGAGTTTTAATTGTATTTATTGTTTAATTTTTTTTAAATAATTACATATTCAAAAAAATATTATAACAAAAATATTTTATTATATGTTAGGTCAAATATCATTAATTTCTAATTTATGTTCAACATTGAATTTTTAAATTAAATTTATAAACCAAAAAAATTGAAAAATGTGTTACAACGTTTACTTTTGAACATGGTTATTTATTGTGTTAAGCCAAAAGATATGGGTTCAAATAAAACATAAACATTTGTAAATTTTATTTTTTTAAATTTTATTTAGAACGTAACCATATTATATTAAATGATATGGGACTTTAGATCCATTTTAACTGAGTTAGACACATATTATATTTTAATATTTCATGTATTTACAAGATTTCCACCAACATCACTTATAAAAGGAATGCATCTATCCTATATTCCCTACACATCATGAGATATTCGTCTAAAAAATTGATAAAAAATATATTCAAAAACAGCCTTCCTATTTCATAGAGGTTTTTGCCTCACCATGTAAGAGCCTATTTTTTTAACTCAGGTATAGATCCTTAAATTTTCAGTCTGAATATTTATTTTAGACCTAATATGGATTCCTAATGAGTTAGTAAAGGTATTAGGGATGATTGGGGAAATGTTGGAGCCAAAAAGTTTTCTTTTTTGGAAAATTGGACAGGTCGCACAGTTAGAGATTGGTTGGAACACATTTTGGCTAACCGTGCGGATTGAAATATCCAGACAGAACCACGTCGCATAGTTTGCGCACAAGCATGAGGACTAATCGTGCAATGTACCCCTTCTACCTGGGATCAAGATATCTCCATCATCTAGAAACTGATCTAAATGTGCAATGGTAAATACTCAAGTCAGTTTGAGACTTTTTTCCTCTCTTTTGTTCTATACATAGTTATCATGGTGTGAGAATTTTTCACCAATTCATAGATCTACTCTGATTTGAGAAAAATAGAGGGTTGATACTGGAAAAGGAAAGTTGTACAAGCCTAAGGTGGGTGGTCTATAACTCATCCCAATTTTTTTGAGATTTCAGATTTGTCGTTTAGGGCCTACTGATTTCATTGGGTGTCATTCATTGAATTTATATTCCTTTTTTACAATTGTTAGAATCATATAGATATTATTTTTCCTTATATGTGATTATTTTTTTTGGTTATTATCACAACTCCATCTCTTCTATGTCAAAGGTTATTCCTTAATTGGGTTTTTAGTATTTGACAATTTTGAGCCACCGTTCGGGTGTGATTTTTCTATAACCTTCTACAGGTAAGCTTTTCTATATTAAATGGATATTGTGATTGAAAAAATATAATGTACCATGTATTCTCACCACTTAACCCATCTAATTTAAGTGATTCAATTGATAATGAAATGTGAAATGCAACATGGAAGATATACTAAGTATATTATTTTTCCTTAAATCTAAATAAATAGTAGATTTAATATCTATAGAACCCATTAGCACATTGACGGAAGGTAGTGGAATGAACCTGAATATGGAATATACCATAAATGCATGAAAATGGTTGCATGCTACTTGTACTTGTCACACTAATGAATGGAAAGGATTGAACCAAATGGAATGTTAAAAAGGTTGCATGTGACTTTAACTTTTCACATTAATGAAAGTCATGGATTAAACCAAAAGAGATTTTACATGACTTCATAAATAAATAGGAATGACCTCACTCGAGATAGCCTTGGATTCTGGTTAGATAATTCCATGAGAACTCATTAACCCCATTATGATTCAAGGATATGTCTTGCATATATTGATACCCACCTAAATTTAGATCCTTATATGTTTTACATTGTTGGATCCCCTCATATTATCATAGGATGCCTCAGATACACTCCTTGGATCCAGCATTGACAAGTAGATTCCATGGTTATAGCACATAGGGCCCTGTCTTTGCTTATCCACATTTTACCTTGGACGACAACCTTTGATAATGTAGGCACCTAATTGTGGAATTCCTTGGAGTATGCTCCTTGGATTACACACTTAAACCATGCAAGGCTATAATTATTATAGAGTTTATGACCCTTGAGGTCTACGTCACCTATTTTTTTACCCTGGGAATTCACTATTAAATGTAATTGATCATGGTTTCCATGTACATGTTCCAATTGTCACTATTTATACTATCATGAGGTGATTTCAGTTTTGGATATGCCTCACAATAACCATGAAGATAAATTTTTTAATTAATTAAATGAACTTGTTACATGTTCAGACACCAACTAAGGGTTGATGTAGGTACATGGGTATTTATTGACATTGTACTACTTTACATTGTATATGCATTATTTCACACTACTAAATTTACATTACATGGACCAGATCTTATAGAATCCATTGATGGTTTCCCATTGATATTTAACACAAACTCTCTTCAGGAGATGTTTGGTACTGGGAGTAGATTACATGGTTGGAGGTGTTGACAAAGGGAAGTATATGACTTCAAACAATTGATTTATTGTTGTTTAATATGGAGGTTGATAGAATAGGAACAAGTTAGAACTTAGGATGATTAGAATAGCCTTTCTTTCATTTATAATTTTTGGAACATGTTATTTTTGTATTTCGTATCCATGTTTTCTAGCTTTATTGTACATGAAATATCATTATCATTTGTTGGACGTTATTTCAATTTTTTATTTATTATTATTTTTGTATCCAGTTTTCTGATGTTCCTTTTATTTACCTATATATATTCTACGGGTTCCTTTTGTTCACTTTCAACCATTTCACTACACTTTGGTATTGGAGGCATCGTCTCCCCTTGGACACACCCTAGGACTTCGTTCTACTCGGAAGCCTCAGGCATTCAGGGAGATGCACTTGAGGCTGTGTGGCCTAATAGGCTTGGGGCACCCACAAAGTGGCATCTAGGTCTGGGATGTCACAAAGTGGTATCAAATGCTACCCAGATATCATCGCTACCCCTCATTGAACTGGGTCATCTGACTACAAAATCCATAGAAATATATTCCCACTTCATTTCTAATCGAGAAACTTTCTCAATTGATGAGATAGGTGTACTGTATGTCCTTTATATCATAAGACTATATGGGGTTCCACATAAAATCATTTCAGATAGGGATTCTCATTTCTCATCATGGTTATAGAAAGGATTATAGAAGGAAATGGAAACACATTTTCTTCTAAGCCAAACTTTTCACCCTCAGACCGATGGACAATCAGAACGGACAATATAGGTTCTAGAGGATATGCTCTGAGAATTTTTCCTTGATTTCAGTGGTTATTTGGGTAAACATATACATATCATAGATATCTTCTATAACAATAGATTTTAGGTGACAATTAAGATGGATACTTTTGAGGAATTATATGGTAGTCCATGTCATTCACCCTTGCGATAGCTAAGGTAGGTGAGGAAGCCCTACTAGGTCCTTGTCTCATTCAGGATATTTTCGATCATGTTCAAGTGATCAGAAAGTGTATGGCTACTGCCTAGTCTAGACAAAAGTCTTATGATAATCACCATCGACGAACTGTTGAGTTTGAGGCTGGGGATTGTGTTTTTCATTAGGTATATCCCAGGCTAGGTCATAGATAGTTACAAATATAGGGAACAATATCACCACATTTTGTAGGGAATTTTGAAATTCTATAGAGATTCGTGTTGGTAGCCTATAGGTTTATACTACCATATAGGTACCTCTACATGCACAATATCTTTCATTTTTCATAGCTTCTCTAACATCATGGCAACCCATTTCATAAATTTGATACTAAGGATGTTTCGATAGATTTGATTATACCTTTGAGGAGTATCGAGTATGTATTGTCAACCACATCACGAAGTCTCTCCAAGGCCAGTCTATTCCTCTAGTATGGGTACCTTGGAAACACAACTGGGTACATGTTGATACATGGGATAGAAAATCCAACATACAATCTCACTAGACATAATTGTTCTCAGATAGTGTTTCTCCTCCCTTGGAAGGTGAACTTAGGGATGCGTTCTTTTAAGGGGGAAGATTATAAGAACCCAAATTTTCACTCAGTTATGGATATTTTCATTTTTGGTCTAAATAATTATTTTTGGACCTAATATGGATTCCTAACGTGGTCAAGGTCTCATAGGATTCAAGGTCATGGTCGGAGATCGGAACCCATATTTTTAGAAAAACTAAACATGTCGCACGGTTAGTGCACGGTTGGTGCATAGTGCGGCTGACTGTACAAATTGAAATATCCAGATAGAACCAATTCTTATAGTTTGAACACGAACATGAAACCTAACTATGCAATGTTCCCCTTCATCCTAAAAAACCTCACAAGGTTTACGCATAGTTTTTCAAACCGTGCTCTGTAAAATTCTCAAGATAAATCTATAGTTCTTTCTATAACGATCTATTATTACTCCTTATTCCTAATAAAAGAACAAAAAGGAATAACCCCATTTTCTCTATAATTTGAATTTTTTGAATATTTATGAATGGGATCTAGAGATACCCATCATCCAAAAGCTGATCGAGCTTCAATTCGTCACGTTAGAAGTGCAATGGTATGTAATTGAGTCTCTTTGAGCCATTCTTCTGCTCTTTTCATCTCGACCTAGTTATCATGGTTTGAGTGTTTTTAACATTTTTTTAGATATACTCTTTCCTTGTATGTTCTTGGAAACCCGACATGACACCATAATATCCATTCATATAATCACAGGTTACCTCAGATATACTCTTTGGAACTAGCATTAATAAGTAGGTTCCACGGTTATAACCCATGGGGCCCTGTCTTTTCTTAGCCCTATTTTACCTAAGATGATCACCTTGAATTCGGTAGAAAACTTATTGTGAAATACATTGGTATATGTGCCTTTGATTTCACGCCTACCCCATGACATGATATAGTTATTACTGAGTTAGAAACCATTGAGTTCTACATCACCTTGGTTATTACCTTGGGACATCACTATTAAATATCATTGATCATGGTTTCCTTGTACATCTTGGAACCTTCACTATTTATAATATCATGAGGTGATGTTAGATTTTTATATTCCTCCCCATACCAATCAATTTAAAATTTTCTAATTATACAATTAAATTCATTAGATAAATATTCAGACAATAGCCGAGGGATGAATTTGGTACTGGATATTTAGTTACGTTGTACAATTTTCATTGTATATGAATGCTTGCAAATTATTACATTTCCATTACACGGGACAAATGTTATAGACACTATTGGTGGTGGCCCTGGAGATTTATCTCAAACCCTCTCCATGTACCATTTGGTACCGAGATTAGATTACATGGTTTCAAGTGTTGATAAAGGGAAGCATATGACTTCAAAAACTTGATTGCTTACTATTTAGTATGGAGCTTCATATAAGAGGATAGATTTGGAATCAGGATGATTGGGATAGTCATTTATTTTCTTTATACTTTGTGGAACATGTTATGCCTATTGTTTGTATCCTTGTTTTCAAGATTTTTAGTACATGAAATATCATCATCTTTTAATGAATGTTATTAATGTTTTTTCAATTATTATTACTTTTTCACTACTTTTCTGTAGTGACTTCTGTTTAATTATATATCTTTTGTTATTTAACTATGGTCACTTTGACCTGCTGCGCTAAACTTTGGTAATGGGTGTATAGTCTCCCCACGAACACACCCTAGGCCCTTGCTGCTAGTTTGCAACCTCTATCATTCAGGCAGATGTGCTTGAGGCCATGTGGCCCACCTAGCTCAGGGAATCTACTATGTGGCATCTAGGTATGGTATGTCACACACCAAAATACAAAACTATAAGGATTAATGTGTAAGACAAAGTATTTTTCTCCAAGATGCGGTATAAATCATAAAAGAGTGTGTTAATGTTTAATTATTCTTCAAGAACCTAAAAATATTCTATAACCATGATCATTTAATATAGAAGTATCTCAAATATATATAAATGTTATAATTTTTTATGGTAATTATTTATTATTATCATTTTCTATCCAATGGGGAATGAAAAGTTTTTCCATGCATACATGTGGACTATCACCTCCACGAATCAATGCATTTTTTTTCATAACCCCATCTAACAAGTGGTTATATAGATGTAATTAATGATTATATAATTTTTTTGTCATTAATATCATTTTTAATGATAAAATATTTCTTAGCATATTACCCTTTAAATCCATTGGAAAATGATAACAATGCTACTATATTTGTGTAGAATACTAGCTCCACGAAGCAATGCAATTCATTTTTCATTAACATCCCGCATGGATGTTAATAAAGACAGAAATAATGAATAAATTTTATATTTATAACATCATTATTGTTATTTATATATAAAACACCACATCCCATATTTGTTTCTATCCAGTTAAAGAATGGAAAATTTTCTTGTGTGTGCATGCACCCTACCACCTATATGATAAAATGAATTTCATTTTTCATATCCAACATACATATATTGTTATAAAAATGGATTTAATGTTTGAAAATTACAATTAATTTATTATTAATATTCTTGATATGATGGAACCATGAACCTTTTTACCATGTTCAACCTATTGATGTTTTTTATGATTATGAATCAAACATCCTCAAAACGCCTAACATTAACTTAATTTATTTAATAACTGTATAATGAATTATAGAAAAAGAAATAAAAGGGATAATAATAAATGGATACATCAAAAAGAGGTTATTAATCAATTATATAATATATTAGTTTTATATAAGAAATGAATTTCATATATGGCGACTCATAGTTGAGGTGAGGAAATTTGTTTTAAAAATATTATTTAAAATTTTTATTTGCGAATCATTTTCATCCATTATCTGGATTGTTTTAAACTTTTTTAATAATGTAATTATTTATGTCTCAAAGTTTTGTAAAAGAAATTGTCATCTATTTTTGAAATTCTTTACAATGTATTGAAAATGAATCTTTTTAATTTTTTTCATATCAGTCCTTTTTGATTTTATTTACAAATGTGTTAAGAGAATATTTGTTTTATTGATTATCGAATGAGAAAATTTTACCTATGGAATTATTTTTATTATATTAGAAGATAGATTTTCAGGTTTCCATAGTTATTTTCAAATAAAATCATTATATTAATATTCTTGGAATTTTGAGTTTTAATATTTTAATGTATGGAATCAAATTTTTTTCACATATATACAAAATAATTTAAAGAATTATTTCTTATGGTATTGAATAATAAATAAAATGGGTTTTATAATTATTTTTAAAGATACATGTTTTTAATAATTATATGGTTCCTGGATATTTTGTATGAATTTTGGGTTGGTTTGATACAGCTCTGAATAGTTGATCCTGTTATAGTTCTCAAATGCATTGGGTAATGTGATAGAGTTTATAGGTGATAGGTTACTCATTATAGATATGTAAATTTTCTAATTTAGTAATTACATTTCAATGGTTATTATAAAGATGAATTCAAGGATAATTTCCCAATGTATATACATGATATTATTTCAATGATTTTTAAATGAAATAATTTTATTTAAAATGTATGAAAATGATGTTATGTTTCAATGACATGTTTAAAGGGGTCCAAGGGTTGTTTTTCAAGGAAATGAATTCATTATTTTTAATGTTTTCAAATATCCCTTATGTTTAATATTTTTTAGTTATTATTTCATGTGATTCTTTGTGATATCTATTGACAAATTAAGTAGTTTTTAAGGAAGAGTAAAGAGATATTTGAGCTTGAATATATATTAGGAAAAAGGTAAAAATTATTATGGGTTTTCAGGATTAAAAAGGGAATAAATTTTTTTTCTTTCATAACCTTCACTATGATTTTTTTCTCTTACAGAATATTAAAATGTTTATCATAGTGATTAAAGATGAGTATGAAAATAAAAAAAATCATAGGTCGTGTTATTAGAGTTTCCTTGAACGAAGAACATGTTTCAATATAACGAATATGATTTGGGAGAAAAAATAGAAATTTTATGGAAATATAGACTTTGTATTGTATAATATTTCTTAATTCTCTAAAACTATAAAATCAAAAAATCCTAGAAATATAAGAAATTGAAACAGTTATTATAACTCTTGTAATTACAGTTCGATTAGGTTATGGGGGTTATAATACACACACACACACACATATATATATATATATATGTATATGATTCACCCATTTTTGAGTTGCGCAAAGGTATTGAGAAATATCAGGCATTTATTGAAGGTAAAATCATGTTTAATCTTCATGTTATATAAAAAAAGGCTCAATCAAATGGAAAGAAAAATAGTCAATCCAGGGATTTGTAGAAAGGCATAATCGATTGGATATCTACACATAATTTATCCATTGAGTTGTTTATATGGTTGATAAATTATCTTATTATCAGGGTCGGTCATCAGTGACTATTTTCCACCATACAATCAATAAATTGAGTTATAATATTTGTTTTGAGAAAATCTATAATCCGAATAAATGAAATCTAATGAATCCTAGGCTAGGAAATTTTTTAAAATATCATGATCATTCACATTAATTATTATCCTTATCAAGAATAATAGAAAATAAAATAATTAAAAAATATGGAATATATGATAATGAATGCACTAAATGGATTTATACAATGCCATAAGGAGTTATAAAATATAGATTACCACAAAATAGTGAATATTTTATGGTCATAGTGGGGTACATTTTATGTGAGGTAGTGAATACACGATACTATATTTGAATTTACATGAGTGTTTTGGTAATCATAGAAGACATATAAAAGGGAAGATATGGTAATGTTGAAAAAAAAAACAAAAGAATCAATATGCAATATTCATAACTATTTCGAGACACTGATGTTCTGACTCTACATTAAGGTAAAACCATAAATTATGTAAAGGGTAGAATAAATGGTGCCTAAAGCTAACTGATCTATGTAAGTGTCATGATACAATTTATAATAGAGTTTCATATCACAATATTTAAGTTCCATTTTTTAGGCCCATGCATTCAAATATGTATGTTGACATGGATGGTGATATTATGAAATATTTTAAACTGTTAGAGTAGTGGATTATAATATAAAAATATTTAAATATTATAGAAGGAAACATTGGAGTCTTCATAAGATTTATTAAGGAATATTAAATGAGAAATTAAATTAGATGTTTGTTGATAAATTTAAATGAGAATATTTAATCTTCATCTAAATAAAAATGAGTTTCCATAGTATAATTGGAAAATAAATATTTACTTGATATAAATTCTATGAATATATATACATGTATTATGTAAAATAAGTAGTAATTTTTTGATAAATAGTGATTCACAATATGAGAACCTTGAGATTCGAGGAAACCAATGTATCAAAGATAGATAATGGGCTTGAAGTGAAAGACGTATAAGTTGGAAGAAATATTTTTATAACAGCACTCAAAGGACAAAGAGGAAACATATTTCTCATGGTTCGGTGAAGTGTTTCAAGACATATAAGACTACTAATGTTCTTGAAAGTTGTAAATTTGTATATTTCTTGATCCACCTACTCTAAGAGGAATATTATTCCCAATTGTTATAGAAGAAACCTAAAGGAGGAGGTATTTATATCAATGAATCATGACCAAGGATCTTGTGACTAGGTGTATGGATAGTTACTGAAGAAGGATGAAATTGGGGTGTCTAAATAATTTTAGAAAATGATAATTTTGACTGGTATGTCTATCCAGTTACTATAGGATTATGGTTATGTTGTCCAACCAACACTACTATAAACAATTATATATATACTCGAAAATATATGCTGGTGTTTCTTCCCAAAATGAAAATAAGTATGACTTTTAAAAAAAACATTGTTAATCCTGTTTGATTCTCTCATTAGTTACATTAATATACATGAGGTGAGTCTATGATATAACTATAATAGGATTAATTACATTAATTGGTTAAATAGGTTTAATTAAAAAATAAATAATTTTTAAAACAATAACATTGATTCACCCCCATATTTATGTACAATCCATATTAGGGAACTATTAATAGATTTATGGAAATGTTACATCTAATGACCAAAAGTGGTTTTTGAGAAATTAAAAAACACAATTCTTTTAAAAATATGAGTGCACTGAATTTTGATGAAATAATTACCATATGTGGTGGAAAAAAAAGATTTGATACCTACTATCCATTGGTCTAAAAATGAGATATGTTGCAGTAGTTACTGTACACCAATTTTTGAATATTCTACTACAACTAAAGCAGATAAGATGAATATGGGGTTATATTGAACGGATAAAAATTAAATATTAAACTCTATATCAAAAGTTTTATATACTATGTTCATGTGTCTTAAAACTAAAAATGAAATCTAATAAATTGAACGAGTGGTTATGAAGTAAATATCAGTGTCAAAGATGCCACATTACATGTCTATATGAGAATATTCAAAGACATAATGATGGATAATAGTGATACCACTAATGACTACTTTACATGGGTCAATCTAATTATATAAAACATATGATTTTTTTTAGATTCCAGTGGATTACATCATTTTTAAACAACAATGAATAATTTTCCAAATTATATTGATTCTGAAATATTATCACTAGAAGAAAGAGAATATTTTACTCCTTATTAGTTATAAAATATACTCATTACTTTAGATATAATAAAAACTCAATATTTCAAGAATTAAAAAAAATTTGAGATAGAATTTCAGGAAATGAGAATAGGAATAGTCAAAGAAGGTAAATTTGGTGGAGAATTAGGTGATTTATATTCCACGTGAGATAATTCTATTTTTCAAATCATTTACCTTATATCAAAAAGATTAAAAAATGGTAGGTGGAAATGAAAATGAAAATAATCACCAATGTCCTAGAATGAGGATATCCTTGTACACATCTATTATTATTATCCAAAGATTATAGTCACTAAATCTATATCTAACGAGGAAGGTGAGAAACATTGAAAGTAGAAAAAAGATAAAATGTTTAAGAAACATTCTAGAAGAATGAAAATCATTTTTATGTGTATGAATGATAACACTTATTCATATTCATGTAAGTCTTATAATTATGAGGTTAATTTTATTTCTAATATTAGAAAAAGATTTTTTTATCCAATACTAAGTATACCATTTAGAATAAAACTAGAGAAAGATTTATTTTGAAATATAATTTGTAAGTAACTCCCGAAAATAATAAAAAGCTTTAGAGAAGAAACATAAAACTAGAGAAAGATAATAAAATGTTTTCTTATGAAAAGGATGAGTAAAATAAAAAATAAATATCACTTTTTGATGATAATAAAATGAATTTATTGAAGGTTGATTAAAACAAGAAAATTGTGTGTGATTTTGAAGTAAAGTTAGCTACAAGGGTAGAAGAACTGATTGAGACAAAATACATGTGTCTTTTAGACCATGGTAAACTAAATAAATTCAGAGAATACATTAACAAGAATACTTGTATTAAAGGAATTCATTTTTAGGTTGGTGAGAAGTGGGGTTTATGGGAATAGGGAAATTTAATATCTCATTAGTTACAAATTATATTTTGTATTTATAATAGTTTAGGTGTGAAAAACAAAATTTAGGAGGTTTTGATTATGAAAATTATAAGAAATCATTCTAGATCAAAAAACAAAATAATTTTCTAATAATAATATAACAACCATTGAAAGAAGAGGCCATGTTTCTGGCATGAAATAAATATAATATTCATTGTAAAATTTCTTATCAAAATAGAAGATCATAATTTAGAGGTTATTACTGGAGATGTAGAAGGTATGTACAAAAACACTATTCTTATTGTTTGAATATTACATTTCTAGGAATGAAGAAAGAATCAAGTTTAAAAATAAGAATAAGTTAATTTTTTTACATTAGGTATTTGAGAAAGGGGTGAATCTGATGGCTACAATACTAGTATCCCTGGAGTGGTTTCATATAATGAAAAAGGACAGTCTTGTGTTAATAACCACACCATGAAATAAAATCAGAATACTAAAGAAAATTAGATTATCAAGAAGTAGATCATAATACTTTATATTGAAAAACATTACAAGGATAAACTAATTAAGGATACCCAAAGGAGATATGATCTTAAAGGAAACTAAGAAGTGTTATAATAAAATACTTATTTTCTTGAGGATTTATTTATAAGTTGTGAATTAAAAATTTAGAAAATTTCAATTTGGATGATAAAGAAAGAATGGACATGGAATGAGGAATTATCTGGTCATCATTCCTTCATAGGAGTAATAGGTTTATTTTTTAATGTAATCACGAAAATATGGGGTTTATTTTTTAACTAAGGTGGATAACAATAATTCTCACAGGGAATGATTTCATGAAAATAAAGAAGATAAGCCAACTATTGATATTCAAAATAGAAAGGGGAATCTAAAGAACAATTTTTTATTTTTTTAAATAAAAATACGTCTATCTTGAGATAAGAATCTCAAAATCTATGTTACTTTTGAGAAATATATATGTACCTCCTTATTAGAAATTATCCATGTTTATTTTTTCTAACATGCATGGAATTAATGTAGTTTAATTACTACTATACAAACTCAACAACAGTGAAGAATTTATTGCTGTAATATTTTACCTTACCTGATGAGAGGGAGTGAGTGAATCCCTTAATAGGGAGGAAAAAATAAAGTTAGAGATTTAAATATATCAAAATTAGTGTGAATATATAAATTTAGGAACTATGGGTATCCCCATAAAATTTAGAGTATGAGGTAGTTCAATTAGACTTACAATAATTAATCTTAGTAATATAAAAAGAGTTATAAAGTGGGAGTGTTGTTTGATGAGAAATGTGATAAAAATTATGAGGTTTATGATTATCACTTTAAATTTTTGATGTGTTTTTTGAGATGTGTTAATGTTACAATGTTATTATTAATTAGTCTAAATGATTATCCCCTAGAATGTGTTATAAGAATTGTATCACATGTATGGTTGTTTATAGAAAAAATTTACAACAGTAGTTATGAAATATTGTTTTCAATAATGGGGTTTTCCATGTAGACTTATAATTACATGGATAAAGGATATTTGTTAAGGATATCATGTGGCGTCACATTTTCCATAAGTGGTTCAAACCATAATTCATATTTAAAAAGAGAGAATATATTGAGTTTTGGTAGCAATTAGATGATATGAGAAGACAACTTTCAATGAACATTAAATTTATTATCAATAAGGGGGATAAAAAAAGTATCTATAAAATATAATGTATTTACATTTGTGTGTATTGGTATTACTAAAAAATGTAAAGGGAGAGATTGATGTTTCTAAGTCTAAATTGAATTTATTTTTAATAAATCAAAATGAGTTTGGTGGGTCTTTGAGAATACCTATAATTGATTTGAAAAGATGAATATCTATTTTAAAACAACACAATTAATGAAAAATCATAACTTTAGCGGTGTATAAACATTATAAATAAATAATTAAACATCATATACTCTTTAATAAACATGATCCCATCCCTTTTGATTTGCATAATGGCGTGGATAACCATCAGGCACTATATAAAGGTGAAATCATGATCAACCTTAACAATATTTTTGGAAAGGAACTGTCAATTAGAATGAATGTTCGGAAAATATAACATTTTTCAGATATTCATGATTGATTTTATCACTACACACTATATATCCATTGAGTGTTTTCATGAGTTCGATCCATTGTCTTCATCACACAGTCGATTTTCATGGATTCTAGTCAGCCTTATGGTCAATCTTTTAGGTGATAATATGAGGTTTTAGAATTTCCATATTATGATTAAATTAAATAATTAAATTCTTATAATTATATTAAATGTTTAAATATAATAATAATTCCCAATTATATAAATCCATTTCAACAATAATAAATTATCCATCCCCAAAAAATGCTGGAATATGTGGTGATAACTATGATTAAGTGATTCATTCCACACTATAAGAAGTAATGATATATATTAGAACATTCTATAGGTAAATTTATTTGGATTACGAGGTATTTTAATGTGATTTAATGAAAATACTACACTATGGTGATTTTTTATTAGGATTTTTAGTCACTATGGAAGTGTTACAAAGTGTAAGAAATTGATGTTTTGAAACCAAAACAAAAAAATCACCACACTATAGGGATAATCATTTAGAGACATCGATGTTTAGACTATATGTAATGGTAAAATGAATTATTATGTAATAGATAGTATGAATGATGAATGTAAATCCCCACTCCTTTAAGTGTCGTGATGTTCAAAGGAAATTTGATTTATTAAAAATCTCATGAATGGGTTTTTTGAGAAAAGTGATTAAAATAAATAATATGAGGGTCTAAGAATATTGAGATGATGTGTTTGGAAAATGTATTATTGATGAGTGGTACCTTAGGTAATTTTATGAGTCTCAAGAACATCAAGTTATGTTTTTGGAATTTTGAAGGATTTTTTTCGAGCCGAATGATTTGGTGTGGATAATATAGGAGAAACAACACAGTACCTTGAGTGTGTGGATATTTTCAGTTCAATTTGTAAAGATCACTATTTTTTGGAATAATTAGAGAATATTTTTATGGAAACCATATAGATGCTAGAGTAAAACATGAAAGCTATTTTGGATCTGTTGTTTCATTCAAAATTCTCTCAAAATTGTAGACAAAACCGTGAAAAATGTTATAGAACAATATAATGCCAATTTTCTTGGTTGGAGCAAGGTTTGGTTAGACTTGCAGCCCAAATGTATGAGAGGGGTATGTTAGAGAGTCCCTACCTCATGATTGGTGCAATTTTTAGAAAACTATATGTCTCCTTAACAGCTCATTTTTATGATTTCCCCCAGTGAGTTTTAAGGTGGAAATACCGATATTCTTGTCTCCCTCAAGAGCATGCCCCAACAGAACGAACTCCCTCTCCCTCCATACAACCATTAAATATGGGGATGATTTAAAAGTGTTTTTAGATTATTCTTATTTTCCCCTTTATTTTCCTCTATTCAACCTCTGTTTCATTCATTTTTTATTCCAATTAGCTCTCTAAAAGAGTTTATGGAAAATTCCACTAGAGGATGGTAAAATCATCCATGTATGATGGGGAATTCATTATACATAGAAAGAAAATATACTGTGATGTTTAATGAACATCATTTAATGAATTTTAATTATAGATATGTTTCACTGAAAATTTTTATTATGTTTTTTGTTTTATGTTAAATTAAATTGGTAATTAAATTGGAATTAAATATAAGGGATTCTTCCTATTATTGGACTGGGGGAGAAAATGGATCATATGAGTAGGATTGGTGGTTGTTCTAGTGTGGTGGGTGAGCCTGGTGAGTTTTAAGAGATTAAGTAAAATTGATTTAAAATTGATTTATTTATGAAATTGTTCAAAATGAATAGAACAATAAATTATATATTATTGATAATTAAATTTTTTTTTCCTTGTCATGAGTTAGATCCTCAAGATGTTATGCGTTGTCCAACAAGATGTGGAGGATATTGGGTAAAATCTTCATGAATTACCTCAAAAAGGGGGAATGGATTTTTATGAGTTAGGTGGTTCATTGTACACACCACTATGGTATTTGTCAATTTTAATTATTTATTTGATAATTCAGTTATATCCACTATAGTAAATTAAATTTTTTCATTATATAAATTTATTAAATTAAATGAAATTCTTGGAATTAGAAAAATTGGTTAGCGAAATGATTAAACCTTGTACACTAAATGGTATTCCTCAACTATTAAAAAATAAGGAAAAAATTATGTTGGTGTTCTTTGATCCTTGTGGACCCCCATTAAGGATTCAATTTGATTTTTTCAACATCGTTTCATTTATTATAGGTCCCTTATTGATCAATGATTAGAGGAATGTGATAGGATGAGAACGATGGGACCTATTTTGCCATAGTATACCCTTGTGGAATCTTAAAGATCCTTTTCTTGTGCATTGAATGTGGGAAGATCATCCCACCTCCACTGATATTGAGATTACCATGGTAAGTAGACCATGTTTAGATGGATAGATATGTTGGTTAAGTTGATCAAACTAGATATGACTTGGGAATAGAGATGTGTCTTGCACTATCTGGTTGGGAGTTATTCTAATGAGTCCTTTTATATGAGTTTGATGAGTCCATGTAAGGATGAGGGGTGTATTACACCCATGTTATGGGTGTTGACTCAAGACATGTAAATGGGATCATGGGACCAATGATGTGTGTCTGATCTTGATGTGATATAAGGGACCCTAGTGGGTTCCCTAGTGACATGTTTATCCTAGTGAGACAATATTCTTGGAAAGTGGGTAGTGATGTTTATAAGTGTAATATAAGAACATGAATAATTTATTTTAGTTTTCTAGGGATAAGATGGCGGAAAGTACTATACTAGATATGCTGATATTGTTTTTATGATATGGGTTTGGGTATATGTCCATCACTGATGAGATATTATGGGAAGAAGTTCAACCCTTTGAGATGTATTCACATACATCAGATGACTTGGATATAATCCATGGATTTATGGGTGGGGGATGTGACCCCAACATAGATTCAGATACTATGAACTACCTTGACTAGGATTCATCCATTGATCCTATATGCTAAGTTGGTTAGACACACGTGTTTATCTCAATAATTCTAGATGGGTTATCCCCAAGTGTTTATCTCATGGACACTAGGTGAGATATCCATTAGTATTTATGTCATGTTTACTTGGTGGGTTATCAACCACGAATTTATCTCATGTATACTAGGTGGATCATCCTTGGGGTTTTTATCTCATATATACTAGGTGGGTCATCTCTTGAGTGTTTTTCTAATGTATACTAGGTGGGTAAGTCCCTAGGTGTCTATATTCAATATACCAAGGTGATTTAGTCACCAAGTGATCATATCCTATATAAAAGTGTGAGTTAGACCCTTGGGTGATTATCTTGGTTATCAAAAATACATGATGTTCTCAGAGACACTCTGGAACTCTCCAAAGAAGGTATTGTATTATATATTGGTTCTAGGGAAGGACAAACCCCAAATATCATTACTTATGTTTCGAATGATTATGTGATGTGGTTGTAGACACCATGACACTAGACAGAGAAGGTCTAGAAGAATCAGGGTTTCATGGTAGATACCAAGGATCGATGGTGGATATTTTTTTATTCTTTTGTACAATTGTTTTATATTTTGATCATAGAATATGTGTTCAAATGAATTTAATGATTATTTATATGACCACATTGGGTGTTCCATGCATAGTTTTGGAAACACCCTACTTAAACATCCATGGAACTAAAGTACCCAAATAGAATTCATTGTCCTATAGGTTCAGTATAGCCAGATACTTAAAATTAAATAATTTATCTAAAAAATATGGAAATGATTGAACATTTTGATATGGTGAGTTTTCAGATGCAGTATAGTACTATTTACTTTTAATTTTTTTGGTATTTAATATATTTATGGGGTCAGCCCGGTGGGTGGTTAAGATTATATATGACTATTTTTTCAATTAATTTTATTATTATTTGTATGTTTATTACTATTATAACTTCCATTTATTTATTCATGTGAATCATATTTGATTATTTTTTATTATATCACACTCTAATACGGTGGTATAGTCTCCCTAATGTACTAAACTAGACCCCTCCTACTATTTTACAACCTCTAGTGTGTGGGGAGGTGTGCCTATGGTCTATTAGCTTCCAATTTTGTTTTTATAGAGTGATTTTTTCCTAGGTGTTACAAAGTATTATTTGAGAATTTATGTGGTTGATATTACAAATGTATCAAAGTTTTTATTTTTTCTATTTATTTGTAGAAATGGCCAGCTAATGATATGTGGATGTGTCATATATTTTGAATAATCTTATACAGGTGTATTATGGACTTCCTTTCTGGTGTAAGTATATATTTATAAATGTATGATATTTAAATTCTTCGTTTTTTATTTTAATGATGTATTATTTTCACCTTGGGTAAGACATATGAGCTTCTTAGATTTCAGATTTATATAGGTTTGGTCTCTTGGTTTATTGGGAAGAGGTTAGTGTACATGATTCATTTTTAGAAAGTAGGATTTACATGAATGATTCCTAATAATGTGAATTTTATATCACTAATGACGAGGGTTTAGTTGTTGAAAATATAAATAAAAACTTGTATGGTACTTTATTGTATAACACAGAATCGATTTAAACCCGTCTAAACCATATTGAATGTTCTTATTATATTGATAGGAAATATGGGACTATGGTGGGATACACATAGATGATGGATATATAATCACTTAGTTTGGGGGATGTGTGTGGGGACCTTAGTAGGTCAGTACATGGATTTTATGCCATTTTAATGAATCTGGATAGAAAAAAGAGTTCAATTATTTAATGTTTCAACAATAGTCTATACAATATTTTCCCACATAGGTTCTTGGTGGAATTACACTTAACTAGACTAGTATGGATACGAGTATTCAATATGGGACATCATAGGATAATACCATTATATATATATATATGAGTGGATATGACCTTATCCTCCAGGAAGTAGTTTTCTGTGAAGATGATCGGAGAGGGCGGGAGACCTAGGGGTGGGTAGTCTACTTTGGAATGTGATGCCTAATGAGAATCTATGAGAACATAATAAGGGTATGTTGGCTTGAGAGTGATGGAGGTATTTGATTTTGGTTGTGGATGATACTCTATATATATTTTGATATATTTAAGACCTAATTTATTTATTAATAAGGATATCCAAGAAATTTTATTTATGACTTAAGGTTTGCGAGTTTGATTATACGATTGAGATGAGTTGTTATGTGTGACTGGGAAACCTGAGTGAGGGGTTTGGCCAAGCTTGTGAGTTCCTTGTATATTAATGCATGGGTATGTAATTTATATTTTGAGATGATGAATGGAAGGTGATACTAGATATCTAATATAGCCATATTGATTAATTGGACTCTTATGATGATGATATCCTTAAGTGATAGTGTTTTGGTATCAATGTTCGATTTCAAGGAAATGACTGGTTGAGTGACTGACTATATTAACCTTTGATGTTATTTTAGGTATGCATTGAGATTGTGGATGGACACTTCAGTTTTGAAATAAATCCCCTGGGGGTGGGTGATCATGTGATATACAATCAAATATGTGATATTATTGATTTTTAAGAGATGTGATGTGGGTAAACCTGATTAATAAGGAAAGATATGTGTTGGGGAAAGGTTAGTGTTTTTGGAATATGATCTGAGTTCTAATAATAGGTGATTAATTGGAGTGTGTCTTGGGATTATCGATACACATGTGGTGATGAAGCCTATTGAGGTTGTTCTTGATGAGATGTATAAGGGAAGCTACAAGGTGAGGTGTTCACTATTGGCCATTTTAGGGCATGACCCACATTCTGATGGTATTTTAGTGGATACCATGCATTCAATTTTCATTAGTATAGAATGGGTAGTGGGACAACGTTTTGTATTAACACACTAAAATGATAAAGGATGCCACATTCGTTAATTATGTTTGGAAAATGACAGAGTGTGGGAAATGGTGACTGAGAATATTTTTCAGTAGATAGATGATGTATGTACTACCATTGAAGGGAGCATAATATTGGTTTTAGGAATATTCCATATATTTTGGAAGGTCCATAGATGTGTGAGACCCATTGGTGGAAAGTTGAAATGACACTAGGTTTGTTGGCGTGTGGTTGAAATTAATCATATCTAGTTCCATGTTTAATAATACAGTAGATATTTAGATGTGATTTAGTATGTATTCTAGGTGTTTGTATTATTTCTAGGATAATGTTGATGTGATCCGAGCATGTTTTATATTCACAATGCAGTGATTCTTGGGGGATGGGTTGAAAACTAGGTTTATTGGATTAGGATCCAATGATATAATTACATTATGTTTTGTGTTTGCAGTTCGGTGTTGGTGCTTGGATAAGCACATGTTTCATTTAGAAGTTAACGCATCATGATCAGGTATTTTAGTAGCATGTCAATAGATACAGACTTTCATTTATTTAATGTTTCATCCATAGGTAGATCCTTCAAATTTTTTATAAATAATTAGATGTAGAACATTGGAAACCACATTAGGCATGTCATGTTTTTTATGGATGTTTTTTTATGATTGGTGAGGTATTTCTATTTAAATTCCAGTGAATTCAAGAACTATTTTCGGGAAGTGAAGGCACATTTAACTCAGTTTAGATTTAATATGAGATGATATTATAGATTTTTAATGGTGTTTCTATATGATTTTGGGTTATTTTAATTGAACACAACATCAAGAAGGCCAATCGACAAATATGAATGTGTTTTTATAGGTGATTTTGATAACAAAAAGTTTCATGGGTTATAATTGTATGTAATGAGTTGAGTTATATAATGGGGAGACCCAAGAACCGAATGATAATTTTTTTCTGATATTATGATTCTTGAGGATGGATTAGTTCAGTTAGGAACCATCATGGGAGTTTTTTGATGGTGGAAAGTGATAAGATGGATTTTTATGAGTTGAGTTCTATGTGCTTGGAGCTACTCTATGGAAGCTCATTTGGCATTTAGTGCAGGAACACAATGATTTGATGATGAATAGAAACCTTGAAGAGGCAGGTATTGTTGGCTGAAATGAAGACAAAACGTCATTGGGATGAAAAGTGTTATAATAGGATGGTAAAAAAAACCCATTCCATTATGAGTAGTAATTTTTAGAGGGAATTTAAATTTTTATATGCCTCATGGATGATCTATTATGAGAGTTGATATTCATATCGATAATTCAAGGATTATAGAATCGCATGGTAATGTTTTTAGAAAATTTTGGATGCTTGATATATTCCTTGGGTGATCAGGTGAGTCTCAGAAGATCAAGACAAGTTATAGTAGTTTTCCTATTTTTTTCTAGGATTCATGGTTTAGTGCCTATGGTTTAGGTTAAAATACGCAACACCCTATGTTTGAGGATGTTTTCAATTTAATTTTTATATCACATGGTTATATTGAGTTATTAGAGCATCGTTTGGAGGAAACTATTCAGATCCTAGAGTAAATCATGTAAGCATGGTTTGACTTAGATCTTGGATAATAGTTTTTGCAAGGTTATTGAAATACCATGTGAAATTTTTTATACTATAGTAATGAATGTTTACATAATCATCTTATGGTTTGGTACATTCAACCCAACCATGAAAGGGGTGTGTGTTTAGAATGTTCCAACCACAAGTACTGTTCATAGTTTATAAAACCTTGTGGAAAAATATGTGGCTCATTAAAATAATTTTATATGAATTTTATGTAGGGGAAACCCATTTTCTTCTTACCCCTCACATGTTTTCCATATCCATCTGAACCCCCTTCTGGCCTTGACTCGCATTAATTTGGGGTGGATTTATTGTAATTTTATGGAAATTAGTTTTAATTTCTTCCATTATCTTCCATATATTCTTACTCTCTTTCTTATATTTAAAAATTTATAGATATCCCATTTAGGGTTCATGGAAGATTCACTAGAGCGTTGTAAAATCATCTTGGATTAATGGGGATTTCACTCTTTTATGAAAGAGGAGGTCCCATGACATTTCCCACACCCCATTTCCGATATTTTCCCTGAAGGCATGTTGTGATGCAGAATATATTAATTTTTTTAATTGAATGAAAATTTAATGTTTAATATTTTTACTAGGACATGACCGATGGTGAATCCTGGACCCTTCAGGTATTATTGGTGGTATTTCTAGTGTGGCAATATCACTCGTTAAGTTTTAGGATACGAAACCTAATTGACTTATTGTAATTAAATTATGAAATAATTTTAAATTTAATGAATAATTATATATTAATTGTTTACAATTTATTATTAGATGTATTATCTTTATTTAGGGACATGAGCCATTGAGTGGTGGTTGATTGGATGTGGAAGGGATTGTGGAGAGTTTCCGTATCTTTCTTTAAAAAGGGGAAATGTATTTATATGTAGTATATGGTCTCATATGCATAACCATATTGTTTTTGCGCATTTTATTTATACATATGATAAGTATTTCTTCATAACTATGGGTGTTAAGCTTTTTTATTATGTACATTGACTAATTTATGTGAAATTATTTTAATTAGATAATGTTATGAAGGCTATGTTAGACCCTTTTTCACATGATGGAATTCCTCGAACATTAATGTTCAATTCTTTGATTATATTTGTGTGATTTGAGCTATACAGACCCACTTGATCAGTGCAATTTGATTTTATATGAAATGTTCCCCTTATAATTTGTTCCATATTGACCTTAGAGTAGAGGAATTTGATGGGATGTGAATAAGGGGATCTGGTAGGCCTCAACAGACCCTTGAGGAACATTAGATCCATTTTTCTAGTCTGGTGACTCTAGTACCAACATTAATCCCTCACTAATATTGAGATTATATGGGTGATTAGACCCCGTGAAGATGGATGGATAGACAAAGTGAGTGTACTGGAATAGATATGAACTGGGAATGGAGATGTGACTTTCACAATCTCTTAGGATCTATTCCTATTATGCTTTCAATATGATGTTGGTGAGGTCGTGCGATGATCATAATAAGGCCCATGGTTCGTATTAACCCTATGTGTAAGGAGTTTTTCTGAGATATATAAATGGGATCATGGGACCCATGATGTGTGTTCAAGTTTGATGTGATCTTGGGGGACCCTAGTGGGTTTCCTTGTGAAATGTTGACACTAGTGAGAGGGTGTTCCTGGGAAATAGGTAGCGATGATTACCTTTTTCACCTTATCACCTAAATAAATTATTTTTATTCCACTATGGAAATGATAATGGTAGATCACACACTAGATATATTGACCTTTTTTATGTGAGACATTCTTGATAATATGGTGATCCATGATGATATATTATGAGAGGAATGACTTCCTTCCAACATGTCTTCACATACATATGATTCCATGGAAATTATCCTCATAACATTATGTAAGGGATATGACCCGAAAAATATATTTTGGTACCATAGATTTCTCTAGTTTGGAGTCATCCATTGAGATTATATATCTTGTGTGTTAGACTTATGTGTTTTTATAATGTATATTGGGTGTGTTATTCCCAAGTTTTCATCTCATGTATACTGGGTGGGTTATACCTAAGTGTTGATCTTATTTATACCAGTGAATCATCCCTAGGGTTTTTATCTCATATATACCAGGTGGGACTTCCCTAAGTGTTTATCACATGTATTCCTAGTGGGTCTCCCCCAAGCGTTTATCTAAGGTTTATGGGGTGTTTAAACCCCTATATAACAACCCCAAACCCGTACTCTATTATTTGATACTAAAACAAATTATTTACATTTCTAGATTTTTTAGGGATAAATGTGACCCAATTTTATCCATCCAAAACATACAATATTAAATTTAAATATTGGATCACTTATATCCCCAACAAAATTTTAGGTTTATAATTTTTGTTAACTATGCAACTCTTAAATTGTAGTACCCTTGTCTCTAAGTGATCATTTTTCTAACCATAACCTATTTTATTTATTTCAAAAAGACTTCAATATCTCTTATAAAATTCTTCAAACATGAAACCTATTTATATATAATAAATTAAACATAATTATTCATAACCTAGTAAGTGGTAAACATAAAAAGGGGTGCTCAGAAACAAAATATGGGTAAACATAAGAATTAATAATTGAATTTAATAGTGAGAGTAAGATGACTATAAGTGTATAATAAAATAATCAAATTTCAGGATTATATTGTAATGTAATTTATACCTATAAAAAATAGATCATTAAATATATGACATGTTATAAATCCTTAAGAAATGGGATATTCATAAAAATTAATAATAATTGACCATGTCATTTTAGTATTGATTAAATGAAACTTTAAAAACTCATATAAACAATAGATATAACATGTTGGTATCCTGAAACCTTATCTTCAAAACTCATGTTCAATTGTGTTAGAAATAACACGATCTTAGTTAAATCCATAGGATATACATCACTAGTTAACTCCTTCCATCATTATATTAAATAAAAGGAACATTACGCAATCCATTGGAGAGCTATATTCTACTCAAAAAATATATAATCCATACTAGTATTATCCATTATATAAGCTATATCAGGATCACCCATAATCTTTAATAATTTCCAAGTACAATTCTATAAATTTTTTTAATCTTACACTTTTCCACGTAACACCCTAGAAAACATCCATCATTCCATTATAACATGGTTACCCCATGGAAGGAAATACATTTATCCAGAGTGTCTTCATAAAACTCATTATAATTTATTCTAAGAAAGAATATGGATGGTATTATATGATAATATTCAAAATAAAAAATATGAATTAGTAAATTATGTTGATATAGATGCAAATACATTTAAAATAATTTTTAAAACATTTAATGGGAAATAGGGGAAAATACCCATATCTTTTGGAACCATTAAAAACTAAAAATTCACAAAAAATTATGAAAATAATTTTATAAGAAAAATAACATGGAATATTTTGTAGGAATATTAAATAAAAATATTGATAATGATGGATGAAAAATAAATTCAATTTATAAGAATTAAAAAGAAGATTCTTTTTCATCATTTTGTTAAAGAGAGTCAAAAGTTTCCGATGTGAAAAACATTATGAAATATCCTTTATGTTTTTTAATATAATTGCAAGTATCATGGAAAGTAATATTATGAAATCATTTATGTTTAAAAAATTAAATTCATGAAAAAATACAAAGAACATGAAGGAATATTTTGGATAAATGTTAAAAAAAAACTAATGAAACATTTTAAGGGAAAGCATTTTGTTACCTTTTAAAACAAAAAAACCATTTTGATGAAAGAAAATAAGAAGAAACATAAAATTACATGATTATAAAGTTAATCATGATGCTATTATTATTGATCTAGTATATAAAACATATAAAATAATATAGGTTCATTAACAAAAACATGTATCAAAGAAAGAAGTTTTAGATGAGAAACACTTGAAACTCAGGTAATGATTGAATAAAAAATCTATTAATTAATGTACATAAACTGATTTTGTGAAAACAAAAATTTTCATTTAATAATAATTTAAAACAAATTCCTGGGAATGTAATCAGAAAAAATAAATAAATCATGGTGCATAATAGTACTTGTTTCTCAAATAATTGAATTTGAGACCATAAAACCTTTACAAATTACAAAATATTTGAATCAACATCTCATCAAATATAGAACATAAAAGGAACATTTAATATCATTATCAAAGATTCATTAATAATATAATATCTCAATATTAAACATATGAAACTTATAAAAGGATGTAGTCACACAATAAAAGACATGTCTTAGTGAAACAATATTGAGATGAATAATACTTACAATGATTGTATCATTTAAGTGAGAAATTATTAAATGATGTGGCTTTGTGTAACAATTGTAAAACCCAAAAAAAATTCAATACAAAATAATACAATAATAGGTCATTTCACACATAATTTTTATATAACATATTCAATAAAGTTGATGTAGAACCTAATGAATATAAATTTACTTAAGAACCCCCTTACATATGGTCAATATTTTCTTTGTATTTCCTTTAACACCTATATAATAAAATTATTTTAAGTACTTAGTTGTTTAATAAAATTTTATAGGTTTTTTAATTTATAATTTGACCATTTATTTAATTTATTTTAATTCATTTTAAAATTACTAAATTAGTTAATTCCACATCAATTTCTTTGAGGATGATTAGTTCATAGTTGCAAAATGACTTCAGTATATTGACCAGGGACTAAGAGGTAGTTGTTACATCATCTATAGAATAATAATTATTTCATAATTTTTATTATTATACATTAATTATACTTTTATAAACAACTATGTAATATGGAAATAAAAAATTAAACACGTTACAATCACAGAGATGATAGACCATACAAACGCATGGGTAACTATTATATTTTTTAACGACTGTGAGGAAAATAAGGTAAGTATTATTTAATATTTCAATAAATATGAAAATTACCATTAAATAAAAAATGATAAAAGTACATGAAAAAAGATACAATCATGGAACACCCAACAACCATAATGAAGGAATTATGGTGTTGGAGATCAAAATCCCAGTCTTTAAAATAAAAGCATCAAGAACCACCCAATGAAGATGAGGTAAGATCTGGATATCAATAGAAGGATCTTACTTGCTTTCCAAATTAGAAGGCCTCTCCACGAAATCCATTCATTCCATTAATAACATTGAGGCATGCCACCTCAGATGAAAAAAGGAAGTAACAAAGCATGCCACTCTAGGTTCAAAATAAGCAGCAAGCTATATGCAGCTTTTGTTGTCTTAGATAAGCAGCCTAGGGTAAATTTTCCACCTTTAAGACTTCCTGGAGATCCCATGTGGTTAAATTCAGCATCAAAGACGAATCTTATTGAATTATAGTTGTATAAATTCACAATGATGACCAAAAAAGAGGCTGCTCCATTCATGTCAACATCAACTAGAGATGAATAGAAATGAAAAATTAAAACAAGTAAGGGAATAAAAAATAATAGATATGTTGAATCCTAGTTAAAAAGAGGGAACATGTGACAAGAAAAATTATCACCACATAAGCCCCTTCCAAGACACAAACCGATCCATGCATTCTAGTAGAACCTCCTTGAAGACCAGTAAAGAAATTAACAAGGATCGATAATTAGTACACATTATTCCTATGAAAAATACATAAAAATAGACCACTCCAAGGAAGCTAAATTAATGAAACTGACTAAACAGGACCCAAAGAGTTAATAAAAAACTCAAAAATTTAAAAAACCTTACAACATAGCATCAACCAGAGATAAGTAACAAACATAAGAATCAATAAAATAGAATTAATACACCAAAAATGATGTTTAAAAACCAAATTAATATTATAATAATAGATAGTTCACTCAAGTCTAAAAATGTGAGACTTATCATAGTACCTTTTATGAAAAGGAAGAAGATTGTCAAAAACTTGATCATACCATCCAAAATCAACTCCATTGACACCTTTATTTGAAATACCATCAGCAATCGAATCAGATTCCCTATAAATGCGAGTGATAATATGTTTAAAGTAAAATAGAGTATCCAAAAAAATAATCCAATGATCGGTTAGCTTTCTAGACAAGTAAGAAAGACCCATCCTGATGGAAGATATGACAATAGTTGAATCACTCACGATCCATAAATTATCCCTTCCATGACTCACAACTTGTTCCACCGCAACGATAATGCCAATAATTTTAGCCTCACGTGAAGTGTTAAGGACACATGAACCATTAAATCAACCAAGGACATCAGATTTATGATTTTTGAAAATACAACCCTAACTAGAGAGCCCTGAATTACCTCTAAAAGCTCCATCAAAATTAACTTTTAACCATCCAAAAAGTGGTTCCTTCTAAAAAAAATCATATGTTCCATGTAGACGCATGACGTTTCCATTGACACCAATCCTGTTCAGTACATAAAAATTATTAATCGAGTTGAAGAAAAAATATTTCATTATTATTTCAGAATTACGCCCAACAGCAATCATAGCTGATAAAACCCCACTGACCGAGAAGGAAAATATTTCATCAATGACATTAATCTAAACAAACCAAATAAAATGAAGCAGTTTATTATTTAAATAGTTACAATTATATCATAAATATAATAATATATCAATAGAAAATCTTATATATACCATTCATATACGGTCATGTTTAAAAATGAATCACATTGATTTGTAGATGTTGTAATCCACATGTATGCATGAATAATATTATATTTTTTCAATGGATGGACATGTAAGAAAATTGATGAAATGTTATATTTAAATAATTATAATTGTGTCATGAATATAATATATACACATTAAATACATCATCATAACCATCCATGTGTAGTTGTGATGTAAAATTGATTACACTGGTTCTTAAGGTTGTAGTACGTTATACAAACAAACAATAGTTTTGTTTACCATTATATGAACAAGGATACAGATAAAATTAATCTGTGAACATAATAAAATATGATTATATGAGATATAGAAATGTTATTAAATTAATTTCTTATAATATATTTTATATAGTTATAATAATAAATAAAAGTATCACATTTGGTTAAAAGATATACCTCTTTATCAGAAAACCACCTTTTATTTTCACCTTAATTCCTCTAAGGTTAGTATTATTCAAAAAATTAGACCTCTCTGATATGAAAATGGATGTTAAGAATGGATTTGGGTATGTATTGGTTATAAAAAATGACTTTTTATATATGTAGAGGGGAGGATGGAGAGAATAATTTTTAGGTGAGGTAGATAAACCACTTAATATTTTTGAGAAGATATAAATATTATTAATTCATTTTTATTTTTATAGTTTTATGAGCATGTATAGGGATCCTCTTAGCTAGGTCATCCTCTGTCACCTCCATCATCCTTCCTTGGGTCATCTGGTCTTCTTTTCTTCATTCCTTCTCAGAAATATTGTTGTGTGGTTCTGTATCTAGTGGTGGAATCATCCGTGTGTGCTCGATTGTCTCGAAAATTGCATTGTTTGCTGGCATGCTCATGCACTTTCTCATCGATGGTTAGGGTTATTTTTTGGAAGATAGGTGTAGATCAAAACCTCAATTCACTGCCTCAGTGGTCAGAGGGTTTCTACCTTGCATTTTGTCAGGAGGGAGTGCGGGAGGCAGTTCGTTGTTGTCTCCATAGGAGGTTTTGATGGCGACGATGAGATCTGTAGATCCAGCTTGTATTGTGTATTTCATGGAGGACATCAGTCTACACAACACCTAGTGAGTATTTATGTGTTGATTTCTATTGTTTTAAAGGATTTTTGTATTGTCTCCATCTTCGGAGCACCTCGGCTCTCCCTCACTAGCTTCTAGTGTTGGTTGGCGGTTGGGTACTGCGTCTGGTGATCATGTTCTGTTTTGGTGGGAAGCATTGCTGATGTGGATTCAGTTGGAGGATTTTATGATTTTGTGGAATTTTCATTGGTGTTATGAAATGAGAGTACAAGGTGATTTTGGTGAAGTAAGTCTAGTATTGTGTTTGTTTGTGTTGATTGTGTTTGTGTCAGTGTTGGATCTTTGCAGTTAGGGATTGTTTGTGGCATTGCGGTCTGAGGTTTTTGGACAAAGCAATCAATTCACCTTCAAGAGTATTCTCAAGAAGTGTTCAGAGCAAGAAGTTTCAACCAGATCATCTCTATCACGAATTGGATGTTTAAGAGGGTATGTGAATTTCCATCGGTACCAGGGTTGTGCACTCCAACACGTGACATCTTTCTGAGCAGGGTTGAGATGGTTGAATTTGTTCCTATGTTTTAGATGATGGGGAGGGGCTTCTCATTATATTTGAATTTCGTTGTTTTTGGTCTTTGTATTTTGGTATGTGGGTCATGTTTATTGTTTATTTCCTTGATGTTTTTCGGGTTCTCCCTCATCCCTTAAAAGGGTTCTTTAATAAAAAAATTAACTGTCAGTCAGTTAATTCATTTTCTTTTAAAAGTATCCCGTGAAAAAATATATTTCAATAATAAGGGGAAAAGTATATAAAACCATTCAATAAATAGGATTTAAAAAAAATTATTTCATTTTAAACCTTATTACTTTAGTTTAATCCCTCGGTAATCCTATTTTGACATTAACATTTGTAAGAATTATTTATTCTTAAAGGGTAAAAATTTTACTTATATGTTAGTAGTTAGATCATAAATGTACAAGTTATAAATTTTTATACTATTTCTCATTAATCATGTTAATTTTTTTGACTTTTTTTATATAATTTAATAAAATAGTATTTAATGAAAAAATTATTAAATTCAATTTAAGAAATCTCCAAAAACATTTCCTTGAAATACATTATATAAACAAAATTAATTTGAATATAATGTATATAATCACCAATAATACATTATTATTTTCAATAAAATTAATTACTAACCACTACTCATTCAAAATACATTACATTTAATGTTTTTAAAATTATCTAATTTGATTTTCCACCACTTCCACAAGAAATGTGTCAGAATTATATAAGCATTTAAGGTAACTATATAACCAATAAAACATAGAAATAAATTAGCATCAGAAAAATAATTTCATTTTTCTTTAAATTTATTTTAATTTTTATTAAAAACTTATTTTTACCTCAAAGTTAGTATATAAAAGAAATTTAAAATCAAGAGAGTGTCATTTTTTAGTTTTCTTGAATAAGATATTATATAGGTCATTATCAAAGAAACAATGATCCATATGGCCATAAATTAAAAAAAAGATGAATATGGAAGAAAAAAATTGATACAATTGGGTATATATAGTTGTTAAGTACATTTTAAAGCCTATTCATGTTCATTTTAACTTTAATTTACATGATTCTCCCTTTAACGCGATTAAAACTATTTACCACAGTTACTACTCATATTGATAAAAAATTAAGCTAAAATTATTACCTAATATTAATTATACTAACTATAAATATGGAATATTTTTTATAAAACAAAATTCTTATAATTGGTTTAATTTAAACTAGAATTAATCCCAGAAAATGCAACAAATAGGCAACTTCCAAAAAGCATAAAAAGTTTTTATTCCAAAATAAATAATAAATGTGATTCGAATAACATTAATTAGATTATTAATAATATTAATGAACAAATGAAACATTGAATAAAAATTAATAAAAAAATGAAAAAGTTTAAATGTTTGAAACAAAAAATTATAATTTTTAATAAAATCATTATTTCTCACTATTCATTAAAAAATAAAACATTTTCGAAAATTGGAAAAAATTCACTCTATGGTAATTTTGAAAAAGATGATTTTCAAAGTCAAGATAATTTGTTCAAATAAATTTTATAAAAGTGAGGAAAATTTGTTATAATATTTTAAAATATATTGAAATAAACATTAATTTGAGGAAAACGTTTTTTTTGAAACATAAAATGACTTTAATAAATAATATATTCTTATTTATTAATCATTAATAAATAAATTTTTATTAAAATAGAACATTATAAAAATACTTCATTATGTAGTTTTCTTATCCATAACCACCAATTTAATGATTTAGTAAAACAATTCATATTTAAATAATAATATTTTACGGTTATTTAATCTTGGTATGTCATGTCACGTATGATATCAAACATAATATCCTTTTTTTTAAAATGCAGATATTAATACTTTGGTGTTTAATTTATATATATTATGGTTCCTCAACCACAATGTTTTTGACTCATGTATATCATTGTAAGTCAAACTACAATGTTATGACTTTGGTTAAAACAATTACATGACATACTTAGAGACAGTCCAATACTGAAAAAGTAGTTATAGTATCAGATACTAATTCTAGGGTTAGACACAATCCCCTTGTGTGGTTACTTATGGATGGAATGATTACATGGTGTTATTATAGATAATTCAACACCAGCCAAAAAAGGTTTTGGTTGATCAAGGTAAAACCTAAGGATCAATAATGGATATCTATTTATTATATTGTAAAGCATTTTATTTATATTTTGAGAATATAACATGTGTACAAAAGAATTTACTAGTTTTATATGGGACCAAATTACTGGTTCCCTTTTGAGTTGTATTCATCCATTCTTTAGTGGCCATGATCCTTGGGTACCCAACAATACTTCACTCACCTATAGATTTTGGATGGTCAAAAGCCTGAAAATGAATCATTCATCTAGAAATTTTAGATGATATTGATTATTGGGATGAGGTGATTTTCAAGAATATCGTAGAGCCTATTTCAATTTTAATTTGTTCATGTATTTACTCTATATATGTGGTCATCCCAATGAGAGGATGAGAGTCTATATGACTGATTTCTTTTGCACTATATTTGACTATTATGGGTATGTTTATTTCTATTGATGATTCAATTTAATTGCATCTATGTTTGAGTTTCGGTTGTTATTTATGATTATACACAATGGTATGGGGGTATATTATCTCTATTGTACTACCATAAACCCCCAGTTATAGTTAGTAGACTATCTCATACAGGGAGGCATGCCCGAGGTTTAGCAGCCACCAACCTGGTTACTATAGAGTGAGTTGGGCTAGTTTATTACAAAACTTAAATTTAATTGATGCTTATAAGTGTCTTGAAATGATTGATGGGAGAGTTACACAGAAAAATTGTTAATGGGATTTTGAAATGGTAATTCATAAAACTATTCAAGAAAAATTGGATGGGGATATTATGAATAAATTACAAATTTGATATTTTTTTGATTTTGAGATCAAAAGTTTAGAATATTATATAAGAAAATACCTGAGACTTTAGTAGAATTAAATTATAATGCTTTAATGAGAAATAAAATTAGATTTCTTTTAGCAAACTTAAATGATAATATCAAAAAAATATATAAATATCAAGTTGTTTCCAGGGTTTTAATGGAATCTAAATATTAATTTGATACTGTTTTGTGAATATATATACAGGTTTCAATGAAAAGAATAAGAAATATTTGAGATAACTCATGAAGGACTGTAAGGTAGTAATGAGGGATGATACAACATCTATATCAAGGAGAGATAATGAGTTAAAAGATGAAGGGTATATTATGAATATGTATTTTATTAATCATAATTATTTGAAGATTAAGGATATACCATGTGGCTCCTGATTTGGTGAAGATTATTTAGACCACCATCTCCACAAATGTTCTTTAATGAGGTAAATGTATAGATATTTTTATCAATTTCCATAGGTAGGAAGACATTTATATAGAGGAACTGAAGAAACCTAGTGAAATATGAGGTATTTATTTTATTAGATATAGGGAAATGATATTCTAAATTGGGTGTTTAACCAGTCAATAATTAATGATGAAATTTTGGTATCTAACTGATTATAGAAAAGGATAATATTGACTTTGGTGTTTAACTAGTTTATAGAGGATTTTAGTTGGGGTGTCTGACCAATTAAAGTTGTTACAACTTATTTTAATAGTGTTGAATATATGATCATGTGTTTAATCAACATGAAAATGAGTATTCCTTTCATATGAACAATATAAATTATGTGTTGTTCTCTCATTTTTTAAAAAAATTACACATGGGGTGAGGATATGAGATAATATTTATAGGATTGATAATAATAATTGGTTGAAGAGGTTTAATTTAAAAGATAATGAATTTATAAAATAAATCCACTTATTCACCCCCTTTATGGCCAATATGGCCCAGGGATCTACAAGAAGTATCATAGAATATGTTACCTCAAATAATGAAAAGTGGTTTCTAAGAAATGAAGAATATAAATTCTTTGAACAATAGGGGTGTTACAAGATTTTATGTGAATAATTATCTTATTTTGGGGAAAAGGAAGCTACCTTACCTTGTTTCACTTAGTCTATAATGGAGAGTTTCTACAACAGTGGGTTTTACACCCACTATTTAAGGTATTTCTACGAATAAATATGATAAGAGAAATATATAGTTAGATAGAAAGAATTAAAATACCATCTCAATGTCTCAATAATAAATATTATATCCTAAATCCATGGGCCTTCAAACTCTAAATGGGATCTGGGAAAAATTATAGAGATGTTTTTATGGAAATATAAAAGTCAAATAAGCCATGTTAAACATTTTAAAGATAAAATTTACAGATATAAATATGGTTGATAATGAAACCATTGATGAAAAAATTACAAGGGTCAATGAGATTGTGAGTAGTATCTGTGTTTTTGGTGAGAAGATGGAGTATTCCATCATTATTAAAAAATGATGATGAGTTTTCTATATGAGTTTGATTGATGAATATAATCCGTAAACTAAAGAGAATATTTGTCTATTGACGAGTTACACAACATAATCAATGATAATGAGTTGAGGAAAACTTTATATTTTAAGAATAAATAAAAAGATAATATCTATTTTAAGGCCATGATAAAATAAAGAGTTAAATAAGTTGAAGAGGGTTCTAAATGAAGTGATTCATATTATAAGGTAGATTATGATCTTAGTAAAATCATTCCACATATATCAAGATGATTCAAAATAGTTAAGTGGAAATGAAAATGAAAAATAATAATAAAAATTATAGAATTGTGATAGAATTTGATAGTTTTCCTATGATTTTCAAAGAAAAAGTCCACTGAATCTGACTTCGGATATGAAGGGGAAGTTGATAAAATTCAAAAATAAAAGAATGATAAGATGAAGTTGAACCATTATAGTATTAGGGATATAAATTTTATGAACAATCCTGAGGAAAAAAATTCATATTCATGTAGCTCTTCTGGTGGTGAGGTTAATTTCCATACTAATGTTGAAAATGAATATGATTTATCAAATAGTGATAATGATGGTGAGGAAGGAACTAAAATTTATTATATTATAAAATATAATTTCCAAGAATCTCTTGATAATATTACAATGATAAAGAAGTAAAATAGAAAGTTTGTTAAAGAATATGAAAATTTTATAACTGAAAATGATGAGAATGAAATAAAAGAAACACCACTTATTAATGATAGAAAAAGGAATATAGTAAAGGAGGACAAACATGAGAAGATAGAAAGTGATATTAAAGAGAATAATATTTCCTGGTAAAAAGAATTGGTTAATACATAATCCATTCATCTATTAGTTCAATGTGAGATTCAAAAATTTTATCGAAGACTACACCAATTATATTATGGATAAATGAAAGTATTCTCAAGCCTATGAGAAATGGTTTCTAAGGGATCAAGGTGATTCAAAATCTAATTAGGTATAAAGTCTATGTGGTATTTATTATTCTATAAGTGTGAAAATAATTATAGGAGGTTCTGATCAGTTAAACTAAGAGGAAATCATTCATATCAAAAGAAGGAAGGAATTTCCAAAGAATACCACATCCCTCTATGAAGGAAAATGGTTTGTTTCTAGTAGGAATATAAAATAAAATTTCTTGAAAAATTTATTACCAAATTATATAAAAATTTATATGTTATTTATGGTTTACCACCAATTCTAATATATAAAACATTTGTTACATGGTACACCACTGAATAAAATGAATTTTATCTTCATGATTTGTTTCATTGAAATTTGGAATGTAATATTTAAAAAACATAAAAATTATTACAATCAATATGTAATTATTCATTATAGTTTCATATTTAGTTAATTTTACTATATCTTATATTCTAATGGCATATATATAAAATAAAAGGGGGAGCATAATGATCAGTATGGTAAATAAAATAATTGAGATATTTAGCATGTGAACATGAGGTATATCAATATCTCATGATCACAAGAACATGAAGAATACATAATATAGAGAACATGAATCATAACATGGAAATATAAATATAAAATAAAAATGATACATTCATAATCATATCACCAAGGTTTATCACCATGTTATCATAAAACATAATTATAATGGCTATTCACCAAGATATCAGAAAACATGTCATATCTAGAGAAGAAATAATTACCCAATTCATTGGAGCAGTATCAAAGTGAACCCTTCATATATATTAATTTATGTGATCCAAATTTATCATAACATATAATTTAATTAATCAAATTTGGAGAATGTAAAAATATGGGACCTAATATTATATTAGAGATGGAAGATAATGTTTAAACCATTTATCATCATCTGAAATCCGTAAAAAAGGTGATTAAAAATTTATACAGACAATCATCGATGAGACATGGATTTTGAGTTTGGAGATAAGATTTTACTTCATATATTCCATGGAATAAATTCTAGAGTATTGTGATTAATAGATGGCTTAGGCCAAGATACATCGTCCCCTTTGAGATCATTGTTCACATCGAAGTTGTAGCCTATCGACTATAATTTCCAATGAACCTATGAAAATTACGTGATGTGTTACATGAATACCTATTATAAAAGTATATACTAGAACCCTCAAATGTATAGAATCCATAGGTGGCAACATTGGAGAATCATCATTTATACAAGGGGTATCTAGTGAATATCTTAGAACAAGAGAGAAATTTATATGAAATAGGAAAAATCACCTTGTAAAATTAACGTGGCACAACCACAAATTTAAAGAAGAAATATGGGATCCAAAAGAGTTGATGAAAAATAATTATCATCATCTATTTTAGTTTATGAAATGAAAATTTATAGGTTTAATTTATTGATGGGGGGATAATGTAACAACCAGAACTTTTATAAATGTGATTCCCTTATGAATGAATAAATTCATTATAAAGTAATGTTGTTATAGAGAACACATGAACTACTTTTAATATTTGTGACAGTTATAGTTTTCCAGATTTAAGAGACCAGTATGCATCATGACCATTGATGATATAACCATTTTACAGTTATTGTTATGATTATTATATATTAAGGATTATAATAAATCGCAATTGAAATAAATGAAATAAATGATAGCCTTGACCAGTAGGATTTAACCCTAGAAATCACATTTACGAGAACCTACTAGAGAGATTAAATCACTAACCGTCTACCTTGACCAATCCCTATATGATATTAAATATATAATGCATGAATGGAGCCTTTTTTAGGATACATTTAATCTTATTGACATCATAGTTGAAACCTCATTCCTTTAACCACCCTATGAATGTGTCATCATCACACACATCACTCAAAGAAAATATGATGGTGTAATAAGGAAATATGTATCAAAAAATTAAGAGTATGAATTTTTATATTTAATTTAATTGAATAATTATTATATTTGTAATTTTTTATTATTACTTAATAAATTATTAAATAGTTATTTTTAAAAAATAATATTTTGACAGAATGAAACAAAAATTTAATTTTTTGGGAAAGATATAGTTTCAATCAAACAATAATCTCGATGGGTTCAATATATTTTTTAATAAATTTTAGTTTAATAAAATTTTCAAATTAAATAATATTTATTTAAATATATTATATAAAAAAATTATAAATTCAAATGTAATTTGTATAAGGGTTAGAAGATTTTATCATCATAAAATCATATACTTTTCAATAAATGGGTATTTTTGAATTTAAAATGTAAATATGAAATTTTAAATATTAATTTTTATGAAATAAATATTATTTTTAAAATAATCACATGAAGATTATCCAATGGTGAATTTTTCATACTTTTCTAAGACAATTGATTTTTTGGGTAGAAATTAAATACAGTATAAATACACTATATGTATTATGATATCATAAAAGACCAAAATATATATAATAAATACTATAAGGAGTATGAAAGACTAAAATTATGTTTCCTATTTAAAAAAGATTTCTTTTTTAAGTTAATTGAATAATTTTATAAACCCATAATAAATCCTAAAGAATGTATATTTTATTTTAATGTTTTAAAATTATTTATTTAAGACCATGACTCACTTACAGATAACCAAGTTTATTATTTAATTTCTCTCTATCCTTATCCTTATAAAATATAAAAAACACTCAAATTTGTACAAACCATGAAAAAAATAATGGTAATATTTGTGGTTTTCATTGTTTTATCATATAGAGTCCAAAACATATGTTAAGAAATTAATAAAGAATCCCCATCTCTTTTTATCTAAATGACCACCCATTTTCCTACTCATCTTAACTAAAAAACCATTATATATTAATTTACCCTTCATATACCTCAATAAATACATTCAAGGTTTTCCTAAGATCATAATAACACCCTCCCAAGATTTTAGAGGCACAATCGCAAGGTAAAGGATCTTCTCTTTATCCTCTTTATTCATTCAACTAATTTATATGATTCCCCTGTATATCCAATTTTTCATATTGGGACATGTTTTTACACAACCAATTTCGATAATTATTATTTACATGTGAATAAAGATCCATTTCACTCTTATTAAACCCTTCCATGAATTTTTATGTACCCCCATTATGCTGCTGAAATTATATTATGATTTTCTATGTCTCACATTTATATAGTGAATACCCATCCCCATTTATAGTCAAGGGTATTAACCTAGATGTAAGGATCCCTCATTTTTTCGGTATGTCCCTGTACATAACACACACTCATTAATCATTATATTAAAATTGATGAAATACAACTTTATATTGCATGATCTTGGTGGCACACATATTCCTGTACATGATATGAATGCGGTGGGTGGGCCTGAAATTACATATCCCAATGATGAATTGGTTAACGGTTTTTATCCCATTATATACAATATATGGTGCATGATAAATTATCCTATGAACATTATGTTACGATGTCTTACTAGTTATACTTGACTTATTTTTATAATGTCATGTTTTATATAGTTTCCACATTCCCATGTTGCCTATATGTTATCATCATATATTATTATTTAATGTTTATGCTTATTATTCTCACCCCCTTATGTTAGAATTATATTACTATTTACTAACATGTATTACAATCGTCATGAAATTATTTTATTATCCTTTTACTGGGTATTATATCTCACCCCTTTATTATATACATCCATAGGTTAACTTGAGTGGTTTTAGAAGATCAATGGAATTTGGGGGCATGTCATGGAGTTTTAGTTTATGTATTTGTAATTTTTTGAAATTTTATAGGGTAAGTAACTAATTAACTAAAGGAACTATGCCTCATGATCTTCTGTGATTGTATTAAGTGTATAATTATGTAATAAATCATTAATTAAAGTGTATTATAATTTATTCTTCATCATAAGGATTATTCCAAACAAGATATTGAAAAAATATTAATGATAAATCATTAGAATAAAGGAAAAAATAACAAAATTTAAAATATTGAATATAAGAAATAAATTTACTTTTACTTTTCACTAAGTGAGTTTTCCATATTATCGGTAATAAAAAATCATAACAAAGACTTCAATTCTTATTGTTTCTTCTATTCATCATTTTCATTCTAATGAATTCATGAAAACTGTATCTTTAAAAAGAAAATTTAGAAAATGTTTTGAAATACCCTGAAAATATAGTTTAAAAGAATACTATGCTTTATATCTTTCTTAACATGCAACATCAAGATTATAGAAAACAATGATATGCTATAAAAATATTATTTAAATGTGAATGTTATTTCCAAACTGTTAAATTGGTGGTATAAATATGAAAAAACTACATTATAAAAATAAGTATATAGGTTTTATATAATCCAAATGTATTTACTATTGTATAATAAATATGTAATCAACTTTATATAATTTCATTTTATGCCTCTAAAATATGTTTTCATAAAAAAAATGTTTTTGTTGCATCTGGTGAGTGAAAAGTATAATTAATTTAAAAATGTTTTAAATAATATTTTATGGTGGGAATGGATTTTATTTTTTAATGATCATCTCAAAATTATATTAAGTTTAATTTTTGAGATATCTCTATGCATATTAATTTTTCAGTGAATATTGAAATATATTGATTTATATTAAACATTCTTCTATTTTAATTAAATTAGGTAATTTAAAGTATAATTATGTTTTAAAGTTTATAATAAGGTAAAGTAAGTATAAATTAATTATATATACTGAAATTATTACATAGTAATCTACAATATATTTTATTTAAGTATATACTCATTTTTGGGCTTAAAGAAACATATTTCTAAAAACAATATTTTATCTGAGTAATGTGTTTTTATCATAATTAATTAATTAAATAACTAGTGATTAATAATTTTAATGTTAAATATGGTATAAATATTCAATTAAATCTTTAATAATTAATCTAATTGTTTTTATAAGGTTAGGAATAGATGTAAATTCAAATTTATACATACAAATTCATTTTTTTTTTCTAAAAACAGTTTTCATTGAATTTTTTGCACTTATATTAAAGTAAATTTCTATCACATATGGAAATTTAACCAATAAAAATTGATTTTATATTTTTAATCTAAAAAATTAAAATAATTTAATAAGTTTAACATATTTTTTTCATAACAATTAGTAAAACCTATATAGTTTTGTTTAAAAAATAAGGTTAAACCAAGTTTACCGAGGGGTTAAATGAAATGATAAATATGAAAATGTGGTATTAATTTAGATAAATATTATTTTAAGTTCATATTTGACACCTATATCATGTCATATTCTAATATGATTCATTTTTTGTCCATTTTTCATGATTAAGTTAATAATATATTTTAATAGTTTTAAAAATTCAAAGTGTATCATTTCCCTCCCTTATAAAAGGAGACCACATTTCCTATAATTATCACACATTAGGAGCCTCATAGATCATATAATCACTTTTAAAATAATTTAATAATATCCCAGAACATGTATTATTGGTTATAGTTTTTTCATAATACCTTCTTAAGAAGAAACTAGGTATAAATATATGGTGGTTTTCCAAAGAAGGTATTCAATTTTCAACTGTGTGTTTTCTTTTTTATTTATTCTTATATCTCATTAAGTTATATTATTAAATGATTATATAATAAAATAAGTATCTCCCATATATTTTTCGTAATTATTATGATTGTTTAAATTTATTCATCTCTTTCTATGTCAAATTAGACATGAAATCCTCGTTAATGTATACATTCTAAAAACCACCTCATGAAGTGAAGTATTTATTATTACATCACCACCATTCGTTTATGGTCATTATGATGTATAATATATATATATATATATATTTATATATATAATATTTATGAAATAATTATTATTATCTAAATATAATATATCATTTACCTTCTTACCCTTCCTCCCATTAAATAATCCTAACGTCACTTCTGCTTACGTCTGGACTACCACCACCACAAAATGATATGATTCAATTTTCATGTATGAATTTAAATGAGGATGATAAATATGTATATAATGAATATTAATGATATTTATATCATGTTTATACTTTTTTAGTTTATTTAATGATGATAAATATGAAAGTACCGAAACAACCGATGTGAAACTTACATGAAAAACGAAACATTTAATACTCCGGAACAATTATTTCAATAAGAAATTATTAATAAATTATTATTGAAATGTTATAAGTGGATATTATAAGATATTATAATTATTTATATGTTTTTTTATATAATTATATTACATTTAAAGTTATTATATATGATGATAAAATATATCATGTAGTAATTCAAACCTAAGGTAATATTTTATTTCACGTTCTAATCCTTATTCTGTTTTATTTATTTTTATGTTCCAATTAGTGATATTATATGATATTTTATATCTCAAACCCCATATATATTATTATACAATAGCTAATTTGTTTTTCAATTATTAGCTCCATTTTTACCTTCATTGGCACTCAAAAGGACAAATAAATGTTTTTAAATAAAACCTATTAAGTTTTTCAATTCATTATAGAATACCTTTATTCAATGTGTATAATTTATTTATCATTTTTTCTTGAATATTTTCAATATTATAAATACTATTAATAATTAATTTTTTTTACATAGGTGTAAATTTTTATAATATTTTTTAAATGAAATCTTTTTTTTTTCATTTTCTGAATGAGATACTTTTCACCAAAGGAGTGAAGAAAATAATTTTATTAATGTACAACACATGAATGAATTTTACTTCTATTATTACTACTAATTTATTTTAAGATCATATTACATATCATCATCTTTAGTTTCAATAAAATTATTTTCCAAATATTCTATAATTTTTTAGATTTTAATATAATTGATTTCCAAATGAAAAAGATATTTTACTCAATTATGTATTCAATGATATCTTTAATGTATTTTCATCAATGTAAATATCATTTGAAAAATATTATATTTTAAAGGGGATAAAATATAATGTTACCATCTAATTTATTTCTATGAATTACTTATGATTAGGTTGTTATATTTTTTGATTAGGTAAATACTAACATATTATATGCTAAGTTTTCAATATAAATGGTTATATTGGTTATGTATTGAATTGTTCATAAACCCTATTTTGTGATAAATACAGTAGACATAGTAAGTGATGGGTGGGGCCTACTATATCCCCTTAATGATTTTTTATTTATTACGAGACAAAAAATCCTGAGTATTTGGTGTTTGACTACCTAATTGATTATGATGTCTTTATAAAAGGCCTTAATATTAGGATTATGATGTATTGGAATGAGACCTTGATAGTATGATTATGGTTTTATTGAAAAATAAATTGATGTTAGGATTAAGATGTCTTGAATTATTAATTCCATCATTATAAAGTATGTTATTAATGTACGTGTAATTATTTAATTAGTTTTATTATCAATGGAGAAGTTTTAAGCATCTGTTATTATTTATATGACATTATTTGATCATTATTTATCTCTTCCATATAATTTATCAATTTTTTATTCCATGATATTATTTTTACACTTTCCTATACTGATAATCCGAGCTCACCATTTATTATGTTTTCATTTTCCTAGGATAACAAGGAGGAATCCATTAATGATTTCATGGATATAATAGAATGAATATAAAATATAATAGTATAATGTGAAGATGTACTTATTTTTTTTATATTTAACGTGATAATAATTTTTTTATTCTCTCCAAATATTGAAAAACTATTTAATCTATTGGGTTTCATTCCATTTTATATTATTACAATGTAGTTAAATAAGCATCAACTCTAGGTTTCTAGTATTAGATGGTTACTGTTTATATCAGTGGAATTTTAGTCGGACCCTTGGGAACTAGATTGAGGAAAACATTGATCTGGGATCCTAAACCTACGAATGACTCTAATGATATGTATAAGTATAAGATAATATCATTTTTTTTGAATTGTATATATTTTATGGTTTCTCTATAAAAAAATATCTGTCTACATACTAGAAAGTTTATATGACTGTGGAACTAATATAACTAGGGGTAAAAACATTGAAAGGGGTGGATTGAGTATTAACTTGATAATCACTGATTCATGATGAGTGGGAAGATTACTATACACATATTTAGAAACAATCAAGGGACATTATTTGGTTTATTCATATAGTATTTATAAAACATTATAAAATATTTGATTTTTTTTATTTTAAGATATTCGCAAATAAACAAAGAGTATGATTATGAGATTATATATGCATAGGTTTTAAATTTATGTTTTTTACTTCTCTATATTTGAAATTATAAACTATAATTATTATTGTTATGAGATAATTTAGTGTAATAAATTATTCATAAATGTTTCCAAATATAATATATAGAAAACATAGCAACACTGATAATATACATAAGTATTTTACACCTATGAATGTTTATAAGACTAGATTTGGTGCTTAGAAAATTATAAAAACATAAGGGAAATGTATAAATTGTAATCATGGCTATATATAGAAAATTATTTCTTTACCACATGGACTATGATGTTGGATTAATTCGTACAAAATAAACCTCAATATATTAATGGAAATACTAATTTATTAGTCGATGTACAATTAACTGAGTCCCCTGAAAATATATTTCATGATTTGGGATGTAATGAAATAGAAGGATAATATATAAGTGTTTTGTTTAAGGGGAGATAATAATATATATGGAAATTAGGTATAAATAATAAGTATGTATAGGAAAAATATGGTATTGAATGAGAATCTTTTAGAGAGATATTCTTTAAAAAATACATTCCTTCTAAGAAACAAGTTTATTTGGAAAGGTAGTTTTCAAATATGTCATAAAGGGGAGAGGAAAGTGTGGATGAGTATGACTCCAAATTAAAAAAGTCAATAAATTAATGATATGTACTATATACCTAATTAGGATTTGAAATCTGATTCTTTATTTGGTGGGATAATTCCAAGCCTTCAAAGGGTGTTACCCTCTCAAAATATTTCATCATATAAAGATATGGTATCATGTTCCATTATGAAATAGAATGAATTCCTTAAGACATATATTTTTAAAGGAATAAATAGAAAAGGAGAATTACTGGTTTCAATATAAATGTAAATGTGGGAAAAAGGAAAAAGGGAAGATAATAATTTTTAGCATTTATTAATCATGGAAAGAAACATCTTGGTTTCTTCTTTAAAGGGAATGTGAGTTTGATGCATGTGTGGAGATAATGAAAATATATATTTTGAGTGTAAGGGAAATAACTAATTTAAAAATATAATAATATTTTGAATTTTATTGTAAATTAAAACCATATTAATTTAAGTAGAAAAAATATCCTTAATTAAATAGGAATCAACATTATACTTGATTTGGTATAAGCACATTTTTGAGTTGAAAAAAACATTTTTCTGAAAATTATTTTCATGTTCACAGTGTATTTTTATCATAAATTAATATGTAAATATCTATTAATAAATTAATTTAATGATATATATATATAATATATTCAATTAAATATTTTAATCTTCACTAATATTTTTTTCTTGGTGATGAATGGAAGTAAATTAAGTTTTATCCTTAAAAATACACATTTTTAAAAATAGTTTTCATTTTATTTTACACACATATTTTAAAGAGAACATCTAAAACATAAAAAAATTGAATATATTATAATATTTTAAATATTAAGATTCACAAAAATTAATTTAATTTTCTAATTTTGATTTAATGTTTGGTGATATTGAATAGTAAAACATAAAAATATTGTTACAATGGTTAAAGTTAAAACTGGTTAACCGGGGGGTGTAACAAAATGAAAAGGGATAAAATGACATAAAAATTGAGTAAATTAAATTTTATTTAAATATTTTTACCCTATATAATTTCTTATTCGATGATGATTCATCTAGATTCCATTTTTATTGACCAATAAATTAAAATATTTTAGTCTTTTGAAATATTCCATGTGTCTCCATTCCCTCCCGTATAAAAGGATACCAATTATCCTCTCTTACTCACAATTTAATATCCTATTATATTATAAAATTACTACACAAATTATTTAATAAAACAATTATTCACATCTTATAGGTTTTCTTGATCATAATACTATCCTAATACGACTTTTGGTATAAATCTAAAGAGGTTATCTGAAGAAGAGGTATAATTCTAATCTGATTGTTTTCTTTTTTATTTCATCTTATAACTCATTAAATTATACTCTAACCATTAATATATAATAAAATTTTTATATACATCATTCTAATATGTTATTATTTCAATGTAATAACTTTTATCCATCTATTTATTTATCTAATGTAAAACAAAATCTATGTTCGTGCGTACATGTAGAATACCACATTGAAAAGCGTTGTATTTATGTTTTCAAAAAAATAATTCATGGGTTATTATTATGATATATATAATTTCTATATATTATATTTATGACATAATTATGACTCTTTAAAAAAATATATAAATTACCTTCTTACCCTTATACCCATTAATGAATGATGATGTCACTCATGCATACGTGTGGACTACCATCTCCATGAAGATTTCTGATTGATTTTTCATGTATAAATTTAAATAGTGGGTATAAATTTGTTCTTAATTAATATTTATGATATTTATATGATGTTTAAAATTATAGTAATGATGGAACCATAATAAATATACAAGAACCAGAATTACCGAATTGAAAGTGGCACGAAAAATGAAACAATTAACACCTAGGAATGATGATTTTAATAAGTAATTATTAAAAAATCGGTGTTTAAATTTAATAAGTGGCTAATATATGGTATTATAATTTTGTATATGGTTATATTATAGAGTTATAATAAATTTATAAATTTTTAATGTATTTTAAATGTAGTTACAAAGAAAGTCAAACCCGAGGTAAGTATTTATTTCACAATCACATCCTTATTCGAGATTGTTTATTTTTAAGTATCCATTAGAGGAATTAAATTATTATTTTCCTATTATATTCAAAAAATATTTTATTTTACTATAATTATTTATAGTTTTTAGATATTTTCCCCTTTTAACTTATTTTTCTTTATAAATACCAAATATATCATTTTGAGGAAAACCAATATTGTTTTTCTTTTCGGATGGGAATATTTTTCATCCATGTCCATATTAAATTCCAAATTTTTACAAAAATGTTTTTAATATTATATTATGGTTATTTGAAGTATGTTTTACTTTCTTTTGACATTATATGAAATGTTCTAAAATGAATATTCTTGTGATTTTTTGATCATGGTACTTTTACCAACAATGTGAATAAATATTTATTTTAATATACGCCACACAAAAAATTACCTCCAATGTCCCTAAGGCCTTCATTTTTTTATTGATTTTTGATAATCCACCTTTTAATGGGTGAGGTGAAACCCTTAAAATTCCCATAGGAGTTAGTATTACATAGACCGTAGGCCTTAGTGGAATTCATTGCCCGTAGGCTTCAAACATTAAATGTAACCAGACTAACTACTTGGAACTGATCCTCCCCAACATATTCATCATGAAATCAGCTCAAGAACTTCACATGGCTGTTTGTCTAGGCTTTTTCGTGAATGCACTGGCTTGTCCCAATGGTAGGTGCCATACCCTCTCATTCTTACAATATATTTAGCTTCTGCTACGGTGAAGGCTCCTTGCTCCTCCTCCTTCTGAAGCTTGTTCCTTGTAGGTTTTCTGGTTTGGATATGTACTTAAGGTGGCTCGAAGGCCTGGATGTGGCCTGAATGTCTTACTGACCCAAATTCCTGGGTGGCTTGAATGCCTTAAGGGACTCGGGGACCAAATCAGTGGCCCAAATGCCCAAACGGGGGCATATTGTCGGCTGCTATAGTGCCAAAAAGTGCCTGGTATAGTTTCGCTACAGTACCTGCTATAATTCTGCATAGTTCCTGCTACAGCACCTTCTACAGTTCCTTCTACAGTTCCTGCTACTGTCCCTGCTACAGTCCCTGCTACAGTACCTACTATAGTACCGAATATTTTTCCCCACTTGGATTTTATCCAGGGTCTCTTGGATGCACTTATGGAGTCCTGACCAACTGGGATGAGGCTCATGTGCCCAAAAATTACCACGTCATCATGAATAATATTTTCTGCTATGTTTACTTTACAAATTTCTATGGTTATTTTCAAAAAAAATTATTTTATTATTATTATGGAATTCTAATATTTTAAATTATGTTATTTCAAAATGATAAAAAAAATTTTTATGAAATATTACACAGATCTCATTAATTATTCTCATCTATGTCAATATCCTAGGATGAATATTATTATTCATTTATAATATACTATAATTCTATAATCAACCTTAATTATATACATGTATTATGATTATGATGTTATATGTGTTGATTGGGTAAAATATTAACATTTTGTATTCTTGTTTTTCAATATTAATGTTTTTATTGATGATATATTGAAATATGTTTTAGCCGTTTCATATGATGAATTCATTATACTTAGTACATGATATGTGGATCTTATTATAACACCTTGATTCATCCATATAGATTATTAGAAAAACTATCCTAGGCATTTGGTATACACCTGGCCAATTTTTTTGATGTCTTATCATGATTCCTTGATGATATTTTTATGATGTCTTTGAATAAGGAATTTATGATATGTTTTGGATATACTGGTATAGGTCCTTGATAGTGTGATTAGTATGTCTATAATTATTGATACCATCATTATGAAAACAGTTATTGGTCACCATATGATTATTCAAATAGTTATGTAATCCATGGATAAGTTTCAGGCTCATGTGAATATTTATATAGAATTATTGGATAATCATTTATCTCTATCATATAATTAATTATTTATTTATTATATAATAGATTTTAGTGTTGTTTTTTCCTTATTGAGCATATTATATAGCCATTTTTTATGTTTTATTTTTGACAAGATACCAAGAAGGGAACTATAAACTTTTCCATGGATATAATAAATGAAATAATAATGTAATGAGTTTAATTTTAAGTTGTATTTCATGTTTTAAATTGTTATATGAGATTATTATAATAGAGAGGGTGTGAATTCAAGAGATATTCTAAAATGGATATTTGAAAAAACCATAGATTCTTCATTTCTTCATGGTGATGTTTTATATAAATTTATAATATTATTTTAAAGGAAAATTTCGAATTCATTTTATAGGCAATAGAAAATTTGAGATAATAAGTAAATGAGTGTGTTTTATAGAAGCCTTGGAAGAACCCTTAGAGTCACAAAATATGACTTATAGACCAAGATCAATAAATTAGATGAGTGAATCTTCTAGGTTATAGAATATCTGAATGGATTGCAATATTGGCTGGATCTATGTAAACTTTTCATGCCTAGAAGAATCATTATGGCTAAGGGAGACAAGCCGTGATACACTATAGATATATGAACCATGTTTGGGAAAGGATGGGGATTCATATGATGTTTTATCCTTATTTTCAAAGGGGGTTTCTATATCACATTATACAATAAAAATGACACCAATAATGTTTTTAAGGATATAATTATATCTCTAAAACAAGTGTATTTTGACTGGATTATGGATCCTAAAGATCAATACCTTCATCCAAAAGCAACCCAAAACATAGTTTTGGACCTAGATTTGTTGTCCTAACAAGTATTTTTGGAATCCTAAAATCCTGAATGACCTTTAATAAAACATAGAAGTTCCACACAAAATAGATCAACACAGAATTGAAGGTGAACTAGGATATTATGCTCACATTTCTAGGGATTCTATCATGGATACCAATCTCCTTAATGATGTACTTTTAATTTTTAGCATCCATATACGTGAAATCAAAGAATAATTTGATTACTTTCTACGATTCTATGAAGTATGTAAAATCATGGGACACTTAATTGATAATTAAATAATCATTAAAAGGAAATTGAAACCATTATATGTGGACAAGGATATGATATAAATATTAGTGAAGGGAAGGAAACAAAAAAGTAATAAACTTCAATAAAGGTGAAAAAATTAATATGAAGACTTAAATTTTCATGTATGAGGACAATAGTAACCATACCACATTCTAAGATCTCAAAAAATAAGGTGGTTAATGAAAATTAGAAATAGATAACCCTAAGAATTTAGCAGATTCAAAGGATAATTTTTATGGTATAAAAGGTGAATATTTTTTCAAAATAGTGCTTCTATCATATGTTGATAATGGAAATGACTCATTTTCACTAAATACAGAGGATCCCTCCTTGAATATTGAGAAAAAACCCCACTCATAAATTATAGACTCACATAGTGAGTGGGGATGTTAGGAATCTAAATTACCATATAAATGAAAGTGGACACCCCTCTTAAGATTGATCTCCCAATAAATGATTATGATGTATAGTGTATTACGAGGAAAATGGTATCTTATTCTCAACCACTCTGATTTCTGAAGACCCATTGAGGAAAATTATACCCATATGGATGTTTTTGATAGGAACACCAAATAGTTCTAGGACTATAGGATAGTTGATGAAAATCCCACTATCAATTCAAATTCTCTAAAAAAGAATAATGTTAGGGAAAAAGGTTCCTCGTCTAGGAGGAAGTATGGGATAAGAAAATATAATGAAATCTCCAAATAAAAATATTGGTTCAAATGAATATACACTATAAGAATTTACCAGGGGTATCCATCCTCGAAACATCCAATTATCTTAATATATTTTTCAAGAACACAAGTTGAAAATTCCTAGAGTATCTAAAGCCAAGAATGTATTTCCCTAAAGAGATTTTGGTCATGGAAGAATGGGTCATCATCTTATGTGTTTGAAAAAATATTCCACTTCTCTAGATACTCTTTGAGTAATTTTTCATAATTTCCATGGTATAATAGTCCTTTTTATGTTTTTGGAATAAGTGGTTAATATTGAATTAGAACATTATAAAGTTATTCCCTTTTGATCAATTATTTATGTTAAAATATGTATCATTATAGAACATACATATGTAATGAGATGTATATCCTTAGGGGATAGATTAAAAATTCTTAGGTTTTTAGGTTATTTTTATTTTATGATATGTATTTATGAAAATATTCATGAAAAACAATTTCTAATCTCATATATAGAATTTAAATATTATGAATATGGGAGTGAACCAATTATGGTCTTCCTAGAATTGGTGAAATACACTGAGTATAGAAGATATACCACTAGGATGGGGGCTAGTAATCTAGATTTTTCTTTTATTAATGAATAAGAACTAGAAAAATGGAACCTGATATACTGAATTACCCTACCAAAGCTAAACTCATACCACCACCCCATATTTATCAGTCTCAATAAATTTTATTTTAAACCCCTCCCCTTTAAATTTAACTATCCTTGGTTTCATTATCCATACTGTTCTACGATTTTTTTTGATTCTTGAAATTCACATCATTTTTGGATGTGACGCCTTCTCTTATGTCATGATTCTCATGTTCATGAATAGGAAACACGAGTGTTAGAGTAGAGAAACATTCAAATCATTATATAAGGCTTTTGAAACTATGGAATATAATTTTATACAAGTGCCTGATGACTCAATAAACCGTGACTTTTCCCTTAACATCAATAATGAATTTGAGATAACCTCTAATATCAACTATTTTCTTATCCTGAAAGAGATAATACAAATATAATATTTAAAATTCAAATGTCTTAATGATTAAAACTGGATCAGAAAGTTCTATAACTCCCGGTAGAGTGTTAATAAATCTAATAATCCTCTCTCAATTCTTAGACAAGGTGACTCGATCATCACCAATATATAGAGTTTAATGTATATCCTTGTGGACTATTTTAAAATCCTATATAATGAATCTAATTAAAATTAATTAACACTAGAAAATATTATTATTGTCCTGTTCAGCCCAGATGATAATGGTAAGCTCGCTTAAATATCCCTTGAAATAGAGATTAGAGAGGATTTATTCACTTTAAACCATGGGAAAGTAATTGTTCCGAATGGATTCTATAAAATTTTCTTAAAACAGTATTGGTATTTGATTAAAAAATATTTTTATAAATATATAAATTTATTTTAGGGTAATAACTCCATTCATCAAGGTGTTAACACTCGATTCCACACTGAAATCACTAAGTTTATAAATTATTATAATGTTAATATTTTCAGTCCTATTACTCATATTAAAAAATTTTACCAAATTATCAGTTTGATCCTTCATAAAATGTTGAGTTCCATATCCAAAATATTGTTTCTTGATATCAATTTGGTTTAATTAGGCATAGAAAAAATGAATAATGTCTTCTTATTAACTTTGAATTATTCAACCTCTAAATAATCTTTTAAGAGGTGGCTTAAATTCTATAAATATTGATGTGAGAAAAGATTTTGATTCCATGAAATGGAGAACCATCATAAATGTTTTAATGGGATTTGGGATCAACTATATTTTCATTAACTAGGTCCAGACTCTCTTCAAATATATTTATACTATTATTCTTGTAAATGTATCTGAAAGGAAATATCATTTCTTATCACGGTGGGCCAGACAAGGTAATCCCTTACCTGCCATTATTTTCTCCATTACTAAATATTTCATTTAAAGGATTATATCCAAATTGGTGGATCAAGGTGACCTGAAGACATTCAATATAGAAGATTACTTGTTTTTCATTACCACATTATTTTTTTGATGATATAATTATATTTAACAAGGGTGAAAAAATACATTCACCGCATTAAGAAAGATAATTCCTACTATGAAAAGGACCTAGGACAATGTATTGGATGAGACAAATAATTTATTTACTTTGGGAAGAATCTGATACCATCTTGTAAAAAAAATATAGAAGTGTGTGCCTCATTAAATCTCCCATTGTGTTTAAATTGGTTTATTCATTTATGGTTTACAGATGGAAATCCTCTCTTATAAAAAGCCTCAATACCTATATAAAAAACATATTTTGGATATGAAACATCTCATAATAAAGAATGGTTACTATTCTATTGATTAAATCTTTTAAACACAAAAATGATAGCGGTCTGGGTGGTAAAAACATTACCTACTTCAATGAGTCCTTCTAGGTGAAATTTTTGTGGAGGCGCATCACTAGAAAATATAAATCCCTTACCTTAAATCCATATTTCCATTTAAATAAAATAACTATAACTTCAACCTCTTGATCTTATCCATATGACCTACCTCAAAAGCTCATATCTCCACCACTTTATATAAACCTAAATATATTTATACAAGGTTTTCTCACCATAGATTCAAGATGGACAACTAGATCGGTGCACCTATTATAAACTCGTTTCGTAACATTGATCCTACTTCTAATCACTAGGTCCTTAATAAGGAAATTATAGATGGAATTCACCTTAATTTTTCTGAGGATATTGACTAAATTATCAATAAGGATATCATTTCTTTCCGTTAAGATATGATTCTCTGTGAGCTTTCCCGAATCATCCATCTTAATGATAAGCTCTTCTAGCTCTTCACAAACAGAAATTCTTCCTCATGACTATACGATATTCACATGTTCATCATTACATTGATTAAAACTTCAATATTGACCCAGATATGAGGTATTTACCATGTATGAATCACCAATAGGGTATGTATACTACTCTATGTATCTCTCTCTACTCCCAATTCCCACTTTTTAATGTGAATAAGGAATATGTGGACCAGTTATTCTTAAGTTATTCTTCTATAATAACTCTCTATAAATAACTTTTTTTGATATTTTATATATCCTTTTTTCAAATGAAACATCCATTTATGTATTTCACTTTAACTACTATAGATTATAATTGTTAGTTAAACTCCAAAAAAATTTCTATGATGTTTTTCACAATTAATTCTTATCATCTAGAGAATTTTAAATGCTATTATACACCTCCACTCTATCTTCACCCTCCATACCTCACTGTCGGATCTTATATACACTACTAGGGATTCTAAATCCACTAGAAAAGGTTGCTTTAATAAATGCATCCATGATTTTATTATCTTAAAATTAATTGGAATATCTAGTAATTTCAGCCACCGTATAGGCATAATTGAGGTAATTTGAAAACCTCTATTATTCGGTTGGGTTAAATCTAGAATGGATGGTTCTTAAAAGGGTAATCATGGGCTCTTAGAATATGGTGCTATAATTAGTAATCACATCAAAAAATTCCTTGGGTTTTTATAGTACTTTTTATACAACCTTTTTAGTGGATGCTATGATGCTTACATTCATTAATGTAGTGAATATTTTAAGAAAATGAGTATAGTAAATGAAATGGATGGGTAGCGACTCCACGACTATTGGGAATAAAATTAGAAAAATCAATACACATCTATCATGGAAATTGATGGTTCAGTTGATGGATTGAGTTTGTTCCTCGAGTCCATTGACTATATTATCAATCATACATATTAAGAAGAAAACATGATAGAATATGATCTAGCCAACCTAGATGAGGGAATAATTTTCCTTATCAGGATGTATAACCTACCCCTTACCTATTACATCCCTTTGAAAGAGACCATTATAAAATTCCCCATTTTAAACACTTATAATCTTTTATTCTTCAATGAATGATACATGGAACATGTCAAGATCTCACCATTAAAAAAATGTAATACAAGAATCATTTGTGAATGTATTATCTAAATACTAATAAACTATTTTACCATTCTGGATGAGATCCATTGTATCTTGTTCAAATGTAGTAAAATTACCAATGAATCCAACTTAATGGAGTTGTGTTTTACAATATTCAACTAAACATTATATTTCATATTTCATCTTACCATTCCCTTTTTTATCAACCTTCAAATAATTAAAAACCTTACCATTAGGGATTTAAGTAGTGTTATTCATATTTACCTTCTCTCCCTTCAACTTCTCATTTTGTTCTTCAATAATCAATACTTTAGAATAGGTATTCATTTTATCATTTACAAAACCTTTCTGAACTTTCATTAGATTCATGTATATATCTCCAATAGTAACAAAACATTCTCATAACAAACCAAATTTCTTTCTTGATGCTTTAACACTAGTATTATGAAATATATAATCATGGTTAGAGTCTAAATCATAATAAAATATGGAATTACCAACATAATTCATACTAACATTCACACATATGATTATTAATTTATTTAATATATCACCAATTGTCACATAAATAACAATATTTTGAATGAAAAAAATTACTTTACTATAATATTCTATTAAATAAAGTTTACAAGTTTCTCAATTCTAGATTTATCACATGAATTTAAAAATTATTTTTGATCGAAAAATCCATATATTTATTTTCATCCTTTATTAAATTCTTATATTTTCATTACTTCTTCGAACTCAAATAGTCCAGTTTGATGTTTAATTTATTCATATACTCATAATAAATAAAACCTGAAGTACTCGAATTCATATTAAAACTACCTTTATGGTTATTACTTATATCATATTTCTATGACTTTTTTATACCAATTCTATATTCTTTCTTCTGATTCTCTTTGTATATTACATTCATAACCTTATTTATTCCCTATTTTTAAATCAGTTAATGAACTTGAATCTTTATTACAGGAATTAGAATATGTGGAAATATTTTCAAAACTATACATTTCTTTTTTTGCTTCATTTTTATGATCAATACTTTTTAATTTAAGATTGTTTTAAAAGAGTGAGAAAATACGATCATCCAATGTTTATTCCTCCATGTTCTCAATTTCATAAATTGACACTTTCTTGGTGTAAAATTTAAATGGCAAAGATATGATTACTCTTTTAACCATAATAGTATTTTCTAAATTTTTTCTAAGTGCACTCAACATATTCATAATTTATATATATTTATGGTATATTATAATAATTTATTTATTTTCCCCATTTTAAAATATTGTTAATCATCTTACAACAAGCTAGTATTAGTTATTTTTTACTTTTGTGTTTCATAATATGTAACTCGTAAAATTCTCCAAATATCAGGATCATACCTACAAGCATGAAATGAATAATTTTTTTTGGTTAATATCAAAACACAAAATATACAAGATCATTTAATTAAAATCATACGTATCCACATAATTACCCATTAGAACATTAAGATCTATTTCTGGTAGATTATGTTGTTCTACCATTGATATCCAATGATAAATTCATAACTTATTTATATAGGATTTCATCATAGACTGATAATAATTGAGGTTATTCCCATTAAATATGGGTAGTATTTTTAGAACTAATACATTATTTCATCTTTGTACTTCTTCAAAATATTGTCATTCGTTATGACATGTATTTGTAAGGTAATGTTATGAACAATAATATATAGAAAACTATTTTTGAGACCAATTATAATGACCCAAATGGAGTGTAAACATATAGGGGTGGGGGTGGGTGAATTTTATGAGATAAAATAATATGAGTAATAAAATAACTAACAATAATTAAGTGTGTTGAAGGAATAAAAAATTAAACATAAATATTAAGTTCAGTTTGAGTAAAGTGTGAAATTAAAATAATAAAAAAGTAAGAGTATAAGAATTTTAATAGTAAATTAGATCACAAGGATCTTATGTTTACTCTTTAAACACCTCTACTATGTTATTGGTATGGTTTATACTATATATAATTCATGTTTTTAAGGAGATTGAGAGGTCTTTAAAATATGTGTTTTTCATCCCATGAGGCATAAACCCAAATACCATCCCCTTTCACTACTAGTGTCTCAAACCCAAAAATATCATTTTGATGTGGTGGAAGAACTAAAATTGATTTTTTTGGGATTATTCACATATTTTGAACTTGTTATTTGTTAAATATAGTATTATTACCATATACATTTTAATGAATGTAGAACTGTGTGTTTGTAACTTGGTAAAAATATTATAGTTCATGATAAAAAAATATAACGAATGAATTAAACAATTAAATCAATAAAATATTATATATGATATTTATAGTTTAGAAAAAATAACCAGCAGCCATTCGTCAATGATGTAGAGTAATTAATCTCATGTGATATCATTAGGGTAGTGAGTAAAAAAAATTAGTTCTCAATATTTTAATACTTTATGAATTGAGTTTCACAAATTGTCAATTCTTGTAGAATTGGATTTAATAGAAAAAGCACAAAACTAATCGCTTCATAAAAAACCTCCATGATCTAAAATTAATATTGAATTATTTACATCGTAATTATGTTTCATAATTCACTAAATAGACTATAAAGAGATAGTTATAAAAATTCCAATCAATATTCAAATCATTATTAAAAATTCTATAATGATCTATAATTTAAAAAACATAGAATGAACTATGTAATCAAATGATAAAAACCTCTTTAAAATTCCAATCACTTGAATTTTTAACACCATACCCTATATTACCATTCATACCATATGATTAATAATTATATCATTGAATTTGATAGATAATTCCTTATCTAGTCTCATGCTTATAATTAATATACTTTGATTTTGATAACAACTTCTAGAACCTTAACTTTCAATCAATAATTATGTTTAATATTGTAATATTTAATTTTCTATCACTTTCCTAATTTCACAATACAAAAATCATATTGAAGAGTTTATTTTCTAAATATTTAATATTTAAATAACCCATTAAGAAATAGACGAGTAATTAATTATTGAAAAATATACATTGCCTTTGAAAAATTTACAAACATACCATTTTATGTAAGGTTTAATACTTAATAAAAAAGGTTCTAATAATTTAAAAAATTTATTACTCTATAATGTGTAATAGTAAAAAATTTAGTACAAAATGATATATTCCTTTTTTAAAATTTTATTTGTAAGATTAAATCCAAAGAAACTGTATAATGTGTAAAGGACATTAATATTAAAAAAATTGATATTTAAGAGTTTCTTCTGGAATTACAAGAATATAAATATGTCATTTCCTTTACAAAAAAAATACAAACATTCAATATAAAAATGTAATGTACTACATACGTGAGGGTTTTATATTTTCCACAATTCTATCCTCCCAATAAGTAATTATTTATTCACATATGTAAGAAATTATACATTAAAAAATTCTTCAAAATAGAATAAAATAAGATAGTAATAATAAATAACATAAATAATAATTAAAACATACGATAATAAATTAATAAGAAAAAATAATTATATAATAATACATGATAATAATAATAATAACTAAACAAAAGATAAATAATTGATGTGGGAATTAATTAATTATCAAAATAACATATGCAGTCGTTCTAGAGAGCCACTTAACAATATGTTTATCATATATAATTTATAATTATTTATAAAAATAATATAAATACCTTGATTATTTTATTTATGATTTTATTTTCAATATTTTTGGACCTCACAGATTAGAACAAGAATTTTCTTAATTTTTTCATTTCTTTAATATCCATAATGATAATTCCTTTAGTGATACCTGAATATATTCCATGATACTGAAAATATATATCTTATATATTGGTCTATATTGTGTTGGAATCAAAATTTTCATATTATTTATTCTTTTTCAAATGTAGAAATTAATTAATTTATCTCTCTATAAAATTAATAGACATGAGAGGATTCTTTCTAATTTTCTCAAAAACATTTTAGAATAATTAAAAAATTAATTTAGTGTCTGAATATTTTCATATATTTTACTCTTATATATTCGGTAAAAATACTTTAGTTAATGAAATTGATATTTTTAGTCATGGTTCGGGGTTAAAACATTTATCCCCTATTAATATAATTTAAAAACCCTTGATGCTGTCTCTCAAGGAGGTTTCAATTATCAAAACAAATATAAGAATTGTTTTTTTTTATAAGAAAAAAAATTCAGATTTAGTAATTTTGTGTAAAATATTAAGTGAAGAAAGAATAAAATTGTTTAAATAACATGAATGATTGATAATTTGAATAAAGGTTGGTCCAAGTGAAAATAAATATGAAAATAATTTTAATAATAGATGTATTGAGAACCTTTTAACCATTAGAGACACCCTTCATCATTTGTTAAAAATTTATCATGCTTAATTTATTATATTCACACTTAAAGACAAAAAATGTACGCATAATTCTACATTAAAATTATACCAAGAACATGATATGACAATTGTTCCTCTAATAAAAGTAATATAATTACTATATGGACTCCATGTAATTAAAATTAATTGAAACCAAAATACTCCTAAACATTCCCTTACTAGAATTTTATATTGTAAAGATAATAATTTTAGTTTATAGATTAGATAATCAGTCAAAACAGAATTTGAAAAAATAGTATTATGTAACATAGAAAAATAAATTTACATTTATAAACATAAATTCCAATAATAAACTAAACAATATATAATAACTGATGATTATGAATAATAATGGACTGTTCATTGGTTCCACTTCTCATAAAAAATAACATATATTATCGACACATGGGTAAAATAGTCGTACAATCCATTACTTCCCATTGCATGTTAACCGTGGTTCCTCCCATGAACCTCAAATTATACAGTACATACCATTATAAATGTATTTATATATCATTCATTATGACTAGAAAATAATTTTTAATGGGTTAAAAATATTATGTTGCTCATTGGGAATCCTCGTGTATACAAAAATATTGTATCATAATTTTCCATAGGGTAGAAACAATGACCTTTTTTATTATGTGAAAGATATAAAAAATAATAAAAATATATATTGTTTACTTGATATTATAATCATTGTATGCCTCTGATATATTTTGAATCCCTATCATTTATATTTTAATTATCTTGGTCGTTAGTTAAAATTTTATAAATTTATGTAATATTTTTCGTAATGATCAATATTCATGGTGATGGAGTTTCAATTCTATCAGAGTTTCTCAAATTTAAGATTGTTTCATCGTGAGGTGACTTAGTCCTATATGGTGTGAATATTCTTCTTCTATAATTAAATTTCTCCCATTATAAATTAATTGAAAGCATCATGGAAAAAATGTGATATCTCTAAATTTATCAATGTATAAAACCTTAAAAGAGAAGTACTAGAAAAATTTAAAACAGTTTGTAAAATTACACAACTCTCCTATAATAGACACACATAAATTATAAAATGAATATATTACATGAAAACTACGAAGTTTCACTTATAAAATCATTGGGTTAACATGATCTGTTTGAAGTAAATTTTATACAATATATCTAATTCCACATGAACTGATATATAAAAAGTTTGAATTTAAAATTTTCATAGATTTATGTATTCATAATAAATATTCCTATACATTAAAAATAAATTTCTTATATAGAATTTTGGATAATTTTTTCATATTTAATAAATATAATTCAAACACAATTTTTTTACCTTTTCAAATTCAAACTTTAGCTAATGCATATAATTTTAAATGTCTTATGTGACATATATGTTGTGGGACCAAATTTTTTTTTTCAATTACTTTTATCCCAAAAATTATACATTATATGTATGTTTTAGGAAATATATATATTTATTTCTCATGGAAAATATTTAGTACAAATCACAAAAAAGTAGTTAAAACTTTTCCCATTCATGTAAAAATAAATTAAATTAAAAAAAATTATATAAATATAATAATTTATTGTCAAAAAAATTATTAATGACTAAAAAGACTTAAAAATGTTGAATTGATTAATTTTCTTATTAAATCTAAAAATATCCCAAATAATGGAATTATTATAATAGTCCTTAAAGTTAAAATATCATAGGGATTCATTCATTGAATTGAATGGTAAAAGTGATAAAATATGATCTCAATCATTTATAACACACATAAGTCTCATACTCATGGATAAAAAAATATCAAAATTAGTACTAGAGTAAACTGAAAATATAAGCCCATGAGAGTTAAAAAGTCTAACCACAAGTCAGCCAAAAAAATTATTATAACGACCTGGGTATTTATAGAATAATAATTTTGATTTATATTAATACTTATGAATAAGATATAAATTTTTCTTAAAGGTAACTCCTTTTCAGATAGTTTACTCAACATGAAACAAAGGATTCCTCCGAAATATTACATTGCATATAACATTGAGTTTTACTGAAAAATAATACAACAATAATATTATTATTTTAAATAGTCGTTAACAACTAGTCATTTGAATGTCGAGAATGAAATGTATCAACTATATTTTGAAACATTTTTTACACCTGTTTAAATGGTGATTCATTTATTACCAAATTTATTATAAATAAAAATAAAAACAAATTGAATATAATGGAAGAATTTTTATGAAGACCTTTTTAAAAGAGAATAATTGTGTTTTTATATAACTCTTTATGGATTTTAATTTATTGAAAATATATGATATATATTAAATGTAATGTTTTATATTAATCTTATATGTTTTCTAGATATTTTATAAGATTAAATTAACTTTTTCACGGATAAAAGAAGAATTTTCTAAAAATGCAGTTTTACCGCCGTTTGATGGAGAACCCTTTTGAAATCTTGTTTTTGACACCTTTATATATTTTATTTGACAAAATAAACATCTTATTTAGAATTGGATACTAAAAATTTACTTTGTATGAAATTTTGGCATTTTTCTGCTAAAGTTCATTTTTAGTGAATAGTGAAAATACTGCATTTTAATTCAAAACTGTGTATTAATATAATTTATTTATATAGTTATATTTTACATTTAATTGTTTTTATTGTATAATCGGATTATATTTTTATCATTTAATATAATTTTGGTCTTTTTAAGTAATTTCACTTTGAAATTGGACATAAACGCATGCCAATCTTTTTATAGTTATTATTTCTTAAAAACATGTTTTTTGGTTTTGACAATGGGAATTAATTTTAAATTAGTATTGGCCACTTATGGGTTTTCAATTTGGATACAAAAATTCTATATTTTTAATCATGAGGTCCAAACATTGTAAATATGTATCTTTTATTTTTATACATTAGAAATAGTATCTTCAATAAATATTTTATTTACCATGGTTAAAGGGTAAATCTGGTAACTAAGTGTAAAAAATAATATTATAATAATATTAAATTACTCAAAAACATTTTCTAACCCTATTTGATGATACATTTCTTACCATGGGACTCCTTCGGTTGATTTTGGTACCCCATGGAGCCACTTGTATGTGAAAATGACATTCTATAAAAATTAATTTAATGTTAAGGAAAATGTATCATAAACATATATCCTTTATTAAAACAATTTTTATATGGGGTAATAGAAGTGATATCTTCAACTATAAACATTAATTAGAAATATAAAAGGATTTGATAAATTATGGAATTTTATTTATAATTTCTATACATTACATAAATAAATTTAATTATGACACAATGATAATGTAGTGATTACTTCATTGATAAAGGCTTCAAATAAATAATATTATAAATGTTAAAATAAATGTAATTTTGTTAATTTTTTGTCATCCATGAATTTTTTGGATTATAGTTTTATTTTATATTTTTTATAATGAATTTTTTTAAATCAATCATGTTTTTATGGATTTTTAAAAAGTCATGATATAAATAGTGTCAAAATTGACAGAATTCATATTTTAAAATATAAAATATTTTATTAAATTATTAATTTTTTTTAAAAATATAAGATTCGTCAAAATTGCTATAATAAGTCTAAAATTTTATTATTGACTATTCAATTAGATATTTTTCATTTTTTGGTAACTACTTTGATTCTCAATGTGTTAAATGCATGATAAAATGGTAAGAATAAAAAAGGGTTAAATAAAAATGATAAAGAATAAAAAATATCCAAAACCTATCAAATTCTTATTAAATGATTTCATTTCGACTGATAGACATATTATCTTCTAATTTAATTATATTTTGACCTTTTTAAACCGAAAATCATTTTGTAATTAAATAATAATTTCAAACATTCCTAAAGAGCCCCACCTCCTTATAAAAGGCTATCACCTCTAACCCGTTACTCACACCTCTGAAGGCCCTTTTCTCATCCAAAAAATACCCAAATAATCTCCCAATGTATCTCAATTCATTCTATAAGCATTAACCTAGGTAGAAGTCAATTAAAGAGAGCCCTTTTTCTCAAATCAAAAGAAGTTACTCGATTTGAGCTAACATCTTCCCTCAAGTTTCTTTCCATTATTTTTCCTTCTCCACTCCATATGATATTCTTATTCTTTTTTACATAAAAAACCAGTAAGATCAGTATAATATTTTTTTGTGATAATTAATCGAAATAAACTTACACACACCACTGTCTAATGGGTATAGAACATACTGTTTCTGTGGACGGTGAACTACAGCCTCGCGAAACGATGATTGTTCAATTCTCTCCTACTTCTTCATATAGAGGTCATTATGATGGAAATGTAATTATATATGATATATATATAATATTTATTTTATCTCTATGCTTCTCTAATTATCATTTATAACATACCTTTATGCTTTTCATGTTATATTAATATGATAATTTCATTTAAGGACGTGTGGACTACCGCCCCCTAAAAGTGATATGAATCATTCATGCTATACATGGAACATATAAAAGATGGAATTAATGAAATTATGTAACATATATAACATAGATATTATTCTATAATTATAATATACCTATGTATCATTTTATTTTTTTCTTTAAATATGAAAAATAAATGAAAGTAGTATTCATGCGTACGCACGACTTACCGTCTCCATGAACGGTGCATTTCATTTCTTATATCCAAATGCTATGGAATATTATAAATAAACATATATGGTATATATATGATATCTAAATAATAAATATAATTATGTAGATAATGTAATTTTGACCACATGGGCAATTTATAATTATAACAAGTTCATTTTTTACTCAAGTTCTAAACATCGACAAAATGTCCAATAAGAACTCAAATAATTAACTAATTATTATAGCATGTTAATAAGTAATATAAATGGAATAAAAAAAATTAATATTTTTTTTAAGAATGTATAAATTATCTTATGTTTATTATTTAGGAAATTAAAGAATGAATGAGTCATAACGGACACAAGGTAAGGGACTTCATCTAAATCTCATTTCTTTGAGGCATATTTTGATAATATACACATCCTTCACTTATACTATTTATAATAAACCCCTTTTACTTTTACATTCATTAAATTTGAATGTTTTTCTACATATCATTCTTCTAAATGAAAAAAGGATATGTTTCTTTTTAACGTATGTGGTGATAACAACCTTTCCTCCACCACGTGCATTACATGATATTTGGCTTCCTTAACAAGACATGATGTTTTTAAATGGAAAATAAATACCATATACCTTTTTTTACATATTTTGGTATTGAAAATGGTTTTAAAAGTGTATTTACTATTTCAATATCTTGAAATTATTTCTTGTGATTTCAAATGAAATTTTTATGATTTAAATGTTGATATTTTCAATCTTTTATGTTTGATGATTATATAATGGTACTTGGACATATAAAAGGTGGTTATTTGATAAAAAATAATGGTTTATTCCTTGATAAACCAAGGATGGGTGGTTAGGTTATAACCTCCAATGCATTGGGTATGAATGTAGGTTGTATATCTATTCAATTTAGTGATATGCATGGAAGTCAACTGTATGGTTATTACATTTATGTATGTTTATGTTCCAAGTTTTCCATTATATTCTATACAATTTTTTCTATGGGAATTAGGGTAATATTTTGGTTACAAAAAGGGTAATCAATGAGATTATATTCAGTGATGTTTCTTTCTACCTCGTTAAGTTAAAAAGTATGACTTTATGATTAATAATTCATGGTTTACATGTTTTTTTGAAAACTAACATCTTTACTTCTTTGTGGATCCCTTACTATGCTTTTTATGCTCATCCCAAGTTTTGGAAATGATTTTCAAATTATATAATGTTGAATAGGGTCAAGTATGGGATCAAGGAAAAGTTATGCTCTTTAAAATATTGAACTAATCATGTTTCTTTTATTTTAAGAGTTTCTATTTTATGAAAAAATAGATATTGTGTGGAAGTGTACATATGTAATATTAAAGTTGTTTTGTATAAGTTATGGAATAATTCTCTAAATCTCTAAACTATAAAATATTGACAATGTGAATTATTAACTTAATTCAATATTATGTACTGTTTAAGGCTATGTTCTTGAAATTACTCTTAATTAAAACATTTATTATAAATTAACGATTATGTATATTCAATTAATTCTGACTTCTTCCATCCTCATATACATAGTAACTCCAAAATTACAAGAATTATATCTATAATAACACAAGTATTAAATTAATTATGTTTTTTCTCATCCAATCCCATGATCATGGAACCTTATATTTGAAAAGATGTTAAATATATAACCAATTAATTCAAGTATTTGTGTTAATAATAAGGCATTTATTGGGATATTCAATGGTTTTAAGTCCGTAAGTTTTCAATGTAAAAAAATTATAAGAAAAAATGATGATTTTTATCTCTATTAGATTCAATTATAATGATTTTAGTTGTGTACTCTATAATAGAATACTCTTCAATTTCAAAAAAATAATTCATCTCCCAATGTCCTGCAAATTATAATAGGTTTTTAACACTTTAAAAATTTCCACATTAATAATGTTTTCACTTTAATTCCCTCAATAACATTTTTCATATATTTTCAATATAATATCTTACATATATTTGTCAATTATAAAGTCTGTGAGTGTTATTTAATCATAAAAAAGTATTTTGAACTCCATAGTCAAATTTGTGAATAATAAATATGTTGTCTGTATTTCTTAAGAATATGTTTATTTGATTTCATAGAACTCATCACATAATAGATCCTTGACATAATGATTGATTTTAAAATAAATATTTAATGTAATTCAGTCAATTTTACTCCCAAAATACTAATTTATATGATCTTTCTTCTCAAGGAGTCCCCAATCAACGCACAATCTTAAAAAATATCCCCCACTTGAGTTCAAGTAGGACTATAATAATTAATTCTTTAACCGGTTGGATATGGATTAATATTTTTAATATGGCTACATACCTATGTGATTCAAGGTTAGTGGAGTCGTTATAAGGGTTTAATGAAATATGTTTTCTAGAATAATATTGGATTATGAATTTTGTCCTTTAAAACCAAAATAATTACCTAATTCATTTCAAACACACGTACCTTAAATCTCTAATGTTTTTTAGGGAGAAAAATAATATATGATTTATCAAGTAATTTTTGTCTCAATAAAAATTACGGTCACTGTAGATAATGTTATAAAACAATTTAGACAACCCACATGTATGTGATTTAAATATATGGATTTCAATTAATGAAATTTTATTCAAAATTTAGTTACATATTTAAGAATTTCCCCATATATTTAATCTTAAGGAATGTCCATTTCATCAAAAATTTAAATTATGTTCAATTTTTAAAATAAAATCATAAATTATTATGGGTTTTAAAAATTATGAAGTTATTCAATTTTTGATCATGAGTTTCAAAAAAAATGAAAGAAAAACAAAACATAGAAAAAATAGAAACGAAAAAAATTTTAAAAATACAAAACAATAAAAAAATTAATATTCTAATCATGGATTTTCCTAACTTATAAGAATTTTGTGAAATTTCATCATTACAAAGTAGTTCATGTAAGAAATTAAAATCATGAATTAGAGACATAACCAAAAATAAGTTATAAGGAATGACACAACCTATCATCAAGTGTATCAGGTATATTGAAGATGAATCTCCTCCCCTAAAGGATCTTGAAAAATATCTCTTAATATATTTAATCTATACCCATTGAATGTAAATTCTTCTCCTATTCCTGGTTTATTTATATATAAAGTTCCAAATGGTAAAAATAAATTTTAACATTATTTACCCTGAAAGATCATGAAATTGGATCCAAACAAAAACACTTTATAACAATATTTGAACTCCTTGTGGAGAATTAATTCATCATGAACTGATTTGTTTCTATCATTGTATATCCTATAGATTATGTAATCATTATTTCTAATTTTTTATATCTTTTATAATAATTATATTTTTTTCTAGTTTCAAATAGGTTTATGTATTATTTTTTGAAATTCCAAAATGATTTATGTTCTACCTCTATAGTAAAATGAATTAACTTTATATACTCTAGTATAAAAGGTGACATTAAAATTCGAGTTATTAAATTAGTTGTTTAATCCTAAAGATAACCATCTAATCTATAAATCCAATCCTTTCTATTATAATGGATAGTTTTCTCAAAAAAATAATTTATCTCTATAACTAATAGCTCAAACATTCTATTTTATTGAGTATGATACGGCAGATAAATCCTCTGATGAACTCTCTATTTCCTCTAAAAATATTTTAGTTTTCTATTTAATAAATGGGTTCCTTGATCAATAAGGATAAAAATTTTGGTCCTAAACATATAAATAGGTTTTATCTATCATATTTGATAACTAATTTACCACCATTGATCCTATTAGGAAAATCTTATACCCACTTAGATATATAATGAAAAACAAGAAAAATAAAAAACCAAAAAAATAATTCTAAAATGAACCCATGAATTGAATACACTAAACACCATACACATCAAAAAATATTAAGGGTTGTTATGGTATTTCATCTATCCTAGAAATTTCACCTTAAAATTAAAATGGTTACATTTTTTATAAAATGAAGAATAATCCTTAAAAAGGGTGGTTAATAATAAACCAATGTAAATAAATTTTCTAGTTGTTATTTAGGGTTCATAGTTACCACCACAAAAAAATTATGACAAAAAATTAACACTAATTGGATTTCAAAAGCATGAATATATCACTTAATTATTTTTTCACTCCCTCGATTCCATAAATAAGAATCACCCCAAATGTATTCCCTGGATTCACTAACTATCATGGAAATTTTTTTATTAGAAAACCATCTAGAAACTTCTTTGGAAGACACATAATTCACATGGTTATCAAATCATAGTATCATAATCTTAATAGAATATAGTTCTCCATTGGGATTTGTTTTTGTAATTGGTGAAATTATTTTATGTTTATCTTAGTAATATTTTATAATATATTTAAAAAAATCCATTAAGTAAAAAATTAATTTTATCAGCCTTGAGGTTTCAACATGATTCTTTAGAAAAAATATAATTGTGAAATGGTTGGGGAAAATAGATACTTCAGAACTTATTTTGTAGAATATATATTTATATATTATAAAAACTATATTTAGTATATTTTTCACAATTGTGTTATAGTTATCCTATTCTTGATCTAGAGTTTTATATGAATAAGATATGATAATATACATATTTTACACGCTTTGTAACAAAAAATTAATTAAGAAAAATTCTTATTCATCATTCATCTCTTCAAAGGAAAAATTCTATTTTAGTGGACAAATAATGGGTGTAGAAAAAAAATTTCTTTTTTTAAAATTTCCCTAAGATATTTTTTATATCTCACATCATAGAAAATTTGATTCTTTTAAAAGTAATCTAGATAATGTTTGGATATCATTATGGTAATATTTTATGAATCTTATAAAAAAAAGAAATGGACACGGGTGGATAGAATGGAGGAGCTCCTTAGGTAAGTGGGCTGGGGTGAGAGTTGGAATAAAAAAACATAAATATTGAAGGAGATATTAAATCTTTAAAAATAATTTTTAATGCAGGAAATGGGATTTCGGGAAGGCCCAGTCCCTTAAATAAAATTCCATATCCACCGTGAGTATGTATTCTTAAATCGTCAAAATTAATATGGTGGTGTTAATAGGTTAAGAAATGACAATTAGGAATTGGAATGGATGAAAAATGTTGAAAAATGAAGGAGTTATAAAGGAATCAAATTTTATTTTTAAATCTAGAATTGGGCTGGCGGTTTGGCCCAATTCTTGAAAACTCATCCATTACTCCATAAAAGCTTGGGAAACCCCCAAAACAAGGCATGGATGGAAATTAAATTAAAAATAACTTTAAAATAATTTATGTATGTGACATTTAGTCAATTTCTCAGAAACATTCATGATGTGTAGGCCATAATTGATATGATATAAAATGGTTTCAAAATCTGTGTGACTATATATTATTATTTTCCTTATAATTTTATTATAACATTATTTATACTAGAAAATATGTTTTCTAAGAATGAACTCATCTAATAAAAGGTACTTTGATTTGTTCTTTTTATCAGTTCAATTTATTATAACAGTTCATTGTAAATAAAATTTATAGAATTTATAATATTATTATTATATAATTTTAATTGTTTAGTAAATAATATATTTATTCATGAATTACATGTTTTATTCCACCCAAGAATGTTGGCATGAAAAATCAATGAGAAACATCATCAAGTGGTGGTAATAGTCTGCACATATATATGAATGAAACTCTCATTTTTTCAGAATAGAAGGATGGTAGAAAATAACATATAATAACATTAAAAAATATTTAACATGTTATAAATATAATATAATATTCTAATATTATCTCTTTAACCTCCCATAAAAGTTGATAATTGAAAATGGTAGGTGTTATTCATAGAAGAGGTAGTCTGCACACACACATAATGAGATTTCCATTTTATAATGATATTGGATAAAGGAATAAAATGGATATCCCATTATTATAATAGAACATAAGAATAGTAATTTTTTTGGTTTTATCACACATTCATGTATAGAAGAGGTTTGAGGTGGTTAGAGAAGAAAGAGACTATGAAGCTGCAATGGAAGAGGCAATATGGTACTTTAGACATTCTCATTTAGTCACCACCTTAAGGAACAATAGCATCGTAATTTAGAAATATAAATTCATCTAAAAAAATCGGAGATGTTTTAGAAGATATTGGGGTATTATTTGGATCCATAATAGGGGTATTAGGTAGTTTGGAGTGGTTTAGGGGTGGTGGTTCTTTTATTAAATTAAGAGAATGTCATTTTTCGCACAACTAACTCTTTAATATAAAGTGATGAAATATTTCACATGTTATGTGAATAAAAAGTGTATAATAATATAGTTTGATAAGTCTTAATTTCTATAGGGATGTAATCACACCATTTTACACTTGTTTTAAACATTATTTTCTGTTATTTACACTTTGATTTTTACTTTTTTTATTTTTAGTTTTTACCACGACAACTAATTTTTTGTAAGTAATTATTATTTAATGCCAACAAATAAAACCATATAAAGTTATTTTAACCTAATAATTCTAAATTTGGAATAAAATTATTGAAATAAAATTAATATGTATAAGAAAAAAATTATTTTTTACATTTTCACATGTAACATGGGAAAACTAGTTTTTTAATGTGTTTTTTTAGAATAAGTTTTACGTTTAGGATAAAATTATCAATGTTATTCATTAAATGAAAATTAATTTTTATATTACTATTCACATCATATCTAATGTAAATTAAAATAAATTGACATTATAATTCAACAATGTAATAATTTTATTACCTGGAACATAAGAAAGTAGTTTTTGTTATAAGATGATTTTTTTTCAAAAATGTAAAGTTTTTGTTTTATAAATTAATTTATTTTAAAATAATTAATTTAAATTTATAAAATATATTTTTTTTATAAAAAGGGGTTATAAACATTCATTTTTTTTATTTTATAATAATATCATAACATTTATAATACTAGCAATTACAATATTTTCACTATTTACCTAAAACCCAGTCAGTTTAAGAAAAATAAAACCAAATATTAGTAAGATAATTTTATATTAAAAACAAATAAATTTAACTATATTAATTTATTTTAAATTACAAATATTATAAATTTAATTTTTAAATGAAAATATAAAATATAATGAAAATTTTCTTTTATGAAAAAATAATTTTTTTAACTATTAATTGTTCATAATATAACTCCATATAAATTTCTAATTTAAAAATATTTTAGTTCATATATAATATATTAATATATTAGGATAATATAAACAACATTAAAACTAGACTTCTTAAAAGAAAAATAAATATTACCTTTATTGTAAACAAGCTTTAATAAATTCTATTAAATATAATTTTTCATATTCTAAAATTTATATTTATAATTCCATTTATTTTAATATAATTATTTTAAATTTATATATTAATAATTTCTTATTTTGATAATATTAATATTTATATTTATATGAAATTATAAATAAATGAATGTACATTGATAATATTTTAATATCAAAATTTTATTTCTTTGTGAGTAATATTATTTTAAATTTTCTGCTCAATAATACAAGAATTTTTTGCACCTATAAGATATGTGACCAATCCCCGTATTTTTAACAACCATATTTACAAAAACCATATTTACAACAACCATATTTTCATGAAAAAACTTTCACACACAAACACACACATATTTATATACAGACTTACTAAATCATTTTTTCATCCAAATATTATAGATTTTTAATAATTATTTCCCCTTTACTAGTGATCTTCTTCATTATAGGTTTCGTTTGGCTATTTATGATTCTCAAGGTTGAAGATGACTAAGGTGATTTCCTAGACCTGAAGATTTTATTATTATTATTATATATATTATCCCTTATTGACTTATGCACTGTTAATAGATATAATTCATCCACAGTGAGTAATAATTTAGATGTGTAGTACATTGTTTACCGTACTTTTTTCGTAATGTCCCACTTATGAATCAATAAAATGTATTTATTTTGGATCATAATTTTATGGAATATTTTCACATCAGTTTTGAATACATTAAATAAAATAGTGGAATGGAATTTAAATTTACATACATAAATAATAATAATAATTGTAATAATTATAATAATAATAGTAGTAATAATAATAATAATAATGGAACCAAAATCATGGGGAATTATATTATATACCGTTAAATAAATTGCATCCTCATTATTTTAATTATCAAAAACCAATAAAAATAGTCTATGTAATTCCAAATTATAAAGATATTGCATGATAAAATTTCTAGATAGATTTCTAACATAGAGACCTTGTTAACATATCTCCTTCCTCGCAATTGGATTATCCCTAATTTTTAGCTTTTCTCTCAATATTTTGGCCAATATTCTATCACTATTTGGTGTCAAGGCCCACAATAAATTATTTTTATAGATAAGTTTTATATTTTTATTCTTCCATGATAGAACATCAAAAGATAATTTGATATATTTTTTCCTAACTCTAAATAATTTTTTCTCTAAGTAGCGGGAAGAAATTCATCACTAAAATCAACATAAATTTATCTAAAGAAAGGATAATATGACTTCCAAAAGGAAATGTTTTATAACATTCATCTTGGAATACAATAATTATACCAATATATGATTTATTCGATATAAAATTCATGAAGGTGGTGTTTTACTAGTCTGAAAAAATCTTATATATAATTGAGTTCATAGAATCAAATTCCAATAAAAAATCAATATATCCGGATTGGTGGGTATTTGTACCTATAATGATACACTTCAAGAGTAGTGATTATATATGTATTCCATTTTCTTATTTGTCTTATATGTTAGTGATGCTCATTCTCTTGGTTAGTCCTTGGTTTAGGGAATTAACTAAGATAATTCCAATGTTTTTCATATTTAAGACGTTGGACCATTAGTTGTGATATTGGATGCATGTTTTCCACTCCCATCATGCTAACTGACCTCATTATTTTTTATTAAAATTTGATAATTGATAAATCCCTCTTATAGAATTAAAGAATCTTCTAGTCCCCTTGAGAAAATTCCTTTGGTGCTTCTTTCCTTATTTTTTACATAAAAAATTAAACATTTTAACTTTATCATAATAATCACTTGATCTTTCATGAAATTATATATTTCTATTCTTTAGTGTTTTTGGGACAGTGATTATGCATACAATGGTAATCAAATTTCATTATGGTTGGGTTGATATAATCACCAAATTTCCCAGTCTATCTCTTATTGTAATGGGTTTATTATTGTAAAAATCATCATATTATCTGTCACTCCTTGGGTTAACTCAGTTCCTTCTAGTTCCATCCATTAGAAAAACCTAAAGGGTTTACACGAGTGATAAACATTTAACACCATTTATATATTATCATAATCAATAACATAAATCAGATTATACCTAAAAAACATTTACATTTTTATACAATCAAGTTAGATAGTGATTCCTTTAGTTCGTCCAATACCAATATGTGTTCAACATTAGTTATTTTATGTTGGATTATCATATATTTATCAACCTATTCCCTCAAAGTTACCATAAACTCAACCCTTAAAAGTGTTATGTAAATAGAATATAATTATCTAAATAATATCCTCTCGGAGTGTCTATCCTAGAATTCATTTTTCCCATTTGTCACACAATATGTCATAGTTGAGTAAATACCATGCACAACCTTTATGGGGGTTTTATCCATATATACGACTATTCATGGTCCTATATCCACTTTTTCAATATCAATACTAAAGAAATCAAGGGGTTTATTAAGGTTGTGCAGATGTTGAATTTGTTTTTAATAAGTTATGAAGATAAAAATTCAATGTTTTTTAATTATTATGAGTGTTGATTTGGTCTTAAAGATCATATTCATGTATCCATGGTGTTAAATAACAAACACATTACTTAATGCAATGATGAAGGTATATGAAGACTCTGAAAAATAACAATTTTTAAAATGATTTATTGAGAAATTTGTTTTAAATAATGTTGTAAAAATATTTATTTTCATGAATAATATATGAAAAAAAATTATAAGTGAATACATTAAAGTTTATTAAGTATTTTTTCTTGATTATTTCTTCTGGAAACATTTTTGATAAAATTTTAACTCATTTTATAAGAGTTTACTAGATAATTTGTGCCTAAATTCTATACAGCCAAAGGGACCATTAACCACTACTTAGGTGGGTAGTGTCAACCTTTAGCTAGCCAAGGTATAGGTTGAGATGGGTGGTGGGTCAATTTATAAAAGATTCATAGTACGTACATAACCTATAAGAAGGTGCATGGGTGTGAATTCTATGAGGTAGGCAGTGGGGATACTTAGGGAGGCACAACCTATAAAGATAAAGTGTGTGAAGTGTATCTAGTTGTTGTCCCTGATGTTGACTTGAGATGTCAGTGGAATAATACTAATTATTAATTGGTGAGCATCTAAATGAAATACCGATGTGAGATTCTGGAACATGATAAACTATATATATGATTAAAATGTTATGTATTGAACTAAGGCCACCACATCCCAACATTTTTAACTATTCAATCAATCCGAATCACATTTTCTTCAATCACCAGGAGGGTTTTTCATGCACATGAGTACATCAATAGGATGTAGACATTCAAATTTTTTCCATATCCTCTTATCAAACTGATTAAGTGAGACCCTATCAATCAACATGAGGAATATCCATGCAGTTATTCATATTAAAAAAATCAAATGAAAATAAGGATCACAAGAAGAACATAGGAATCCAATAAATGTTGATCCATCATATGATCTTATATTACATGATTCCATCAAGATATCACATTAATAACAATATAAACATGAAGATCCAATCATGGAAAACCTCCATCAAGAGAATCCTTCAATATTTAATCAATGATGAGATGATGAGGATCTTCTGGAGTTGTATAATAGGATAACCAAGTTGTGGTTGGTGAAATAAGTTGATTTACATGAATTTCAACACTATAGTTTGCTGGATAAGTTATCTTTAAATACTCCATAGATTTTAATTTTATAGTATGATATTAATTAATATTATAGAGATCAGTGAGAGAGTGAAAAGGATTCAAAAGTACAATATATTCATGACAATGTTCCATGTCATAGTGTTTTTCATTTTCTTTAATGATTTCATGAAGAAGTTATTTTCATAAACCTATTCTTATTACATTCATATTTGGAGTTTTTCTAAAAAAATGTTTAGAGATACATCAAAGGACATTGTGATTTATATTCATGTAAAGAAAAAATATTATGGTAAGATTCATATATTTATGAAGAATTGAGGTTTCATACTCTTTACTTTGTGAAGTTATATCTAGTATTCATGATTCATGTATGTGATAATATTAATTCTTGAGATTGAGTGATACAATATCGTGAGTTTTAGGGTTCCAATTTTTTAATAAATTTGTTAAAAATAAGTGAACCAGTATATAACCAAAAATAATGAAAAGAATATCGATTATAGTGCAGTGAGAAATAAAGTGAAACTTTGGAATTTGAATTATTAAAAAATTACAAAGAAGATTATTTTAAAAGTAATTGAATTCTTTCATACATGAATCGAGAGTGATAACTACATAAAATATACATTTACTGAATAGTGTGTAGTCATTTGATACTGAAGTCAGGGAATAACTTTAATTCATATTTCAAAAGACATTTATGATTGAGTAATCATTGCATGATGAATTCAATGAAAAATAATACAGAGTTTTTAAGATTTGCCTTGCATAAAATATATTAATGTAATTGTGTGCATTAGTTTAACACATATAATTGAGGCTAATAATCCATCAACATATTTAATAGTTTCCTAGGAATTGTTGAATGGATGAAACTAATCATACATTAGTGAACATAGCTATTTGAGAAAGACCAGCAACATGAAAATTTTCAAAAAGTGTACACAACTGGGCTAATTGATGTAAAAAACATGTGTAGATGAATCAAAATCTATTGGCTCAAGAGTAATTTTTATAATAAGATAATTATATTGGAATATATAATACAAGGAGAAAAAGTCACTTGTGATTGGATGGTCTAACCAGTTGTTAAAGATGAATGAGACGGGGGGGGGGGTGCTAACCTATCAAGGTAGAAGATTTGGATTGTTTGGGGGAATAACTTGGATTAACAAGAGGATTGAGTGATGGGGTGTAAACGAGTTACTTCCTAAACCATTGTAATTGAAAAAAATATTATTGAAGAAAATCCATGTGGGGGTCTAACCAACATGGAAAGGAGAATGTTTTAGTACAAAAATTATTATAAATATAGTGTACTATGTTTGATATACTTTCAAAATTTTATATAGGATAAAATAATTCAAATAGGTGATAGATGTTTTAATTTAATGTGAAACAAATTTAGTAAAACAAGTGACAATTGATTCACTGCCCCTCTTAGTGCGACTAAACTATTTGTGGGGTAGTTCAATTATAATCATAGGAATGGTTCCACATCTGATGGAATCTATTTTACTTAACCATTTACATATATCAAAAGTATAAAAATTTTATTTTTTATTTTTTAGAATATTAAGAATACATTTAGATGGAAAATACAACCACTACTCGGTATGCATGAAATAATGAAGTTTCTTTCAACAATCAGAAAAATAAGAATAAAGAATGGAAAATAAGATAAAGAATAACTTAAATATGAATGAAGATCAACTACCAGTTAAAGTATTTTATAGTGGTAATTGTTTATTAAGGTTATATGACTGCAATTTTGTTGAATTGAGTTCAATTTGTGATGAATATGTGTTGAACTCTAAAATTAGAGTTAAATTGATGAATTTTCCCAAAGAAGTTGTCACATTTATAGTCATAGAGTTCATGGAATGTCATGATTAAGAATCAAAACTAGAATATGGTGGTAATTGTATATAAGAATCTTTGGTTAGAAATAATATCACATGAAACACCATGATAAAACGTTTTAGAGTATATAATGAGACAATCTATCTTTTCAATTAAGGATATGGTGATTATTTTGAATATTTATAAATTATTTTTTGTGAGAAATATTTCTATGAATTTTTTTGGAATTTGTTTTCTGTGTACAATAAAATATACATAATACATAAATAAATATTTAAGATGATAAACTATATATTAAAGAAATAATCACTAAGATTAATAATATTTAACTAATGGATAATCAGTCACATAAATACAATATGTAGAAGATAAATATTCGTTGGGAGGAAATCATTAAATCAGTTGATGATTCAATGATAACTCTTAACTTAAAATTTCTTGAACAAGAAGTGAAAATGTGAAATATATATGTGGTACATGCTTAGACTAATAATGATATTTAGTAATGTAGTATTATCCAGAATACTTCTAATAAGAGTATTATTTCCTAAAAGACTCATCCTAATGTAAATAATATCTGTACATTATCCAAGAATAAATCTACTACATGATCATAGAAATAGTTAACCTTAGTCTTGAGAAATTTGGTTAAACTAATTTTTTTGAGGAATACTGCAGATTCAAATAAAAAAAAACATAGGTAAAGATAAATTATTTGGAATTCAATACATATTAATTGATATATTTTGAGGATTGTATGAACTATAATAACTTGGTTAAACAAAGAAAATAAGAAATGTTTTTTCCAAATATTTTATGTTGTTAAAAATAGTTATAATTTGTCATAGAGGAAGAAATAAAAAATTATTAGATTCATTTGGATTTATTGGAAACTTCGGTTTCAGGAGATGAACTATTGGAATAGCATGTGAATATATAAAAATTATTGAATTCATACATTTATGGTGAGAAGAGATCAAAAAATGTGAAAACCTACACAATAGAAAATGATTTCACATGAATGTAAAATTATGATAAAAATAGATAAAAATAATTTAAAAAGTTATGTGATAACTAAAATATAAGTTGTCAAAATTAAGACAAGTTCAAATATATACCTATCAAGAAACAATAATCCATTTATGTAACAATAAAACAACAATAATAATAGAAACTGGTAAGAAAATATGATGATAGGTTAGCATTAGGATGTAAAAATTGAATATTATTAAACAAAGAACTCCCAAGAAGTTACTGAAGAATGATGTGAAGTTTTCAAACTAATGAATAGATGATTATAATTTGGTAGGAAATCTCATAAAATAGACCATTATAAATTTTCCATGAACCTATGTACAATATAAATCAATTCGGAATAAATTAAATAATCATTTTATATTTGAAAGAAAAATTTTGTTTTGTTTAAAGAAATATTTAATGAAGAGTCTGAAATGTTTCAAAAAAAGGATTACTAGATGAATTATAAATAAATATTTGAATTATTTAATATTTCTAATAAATTATACTCAAAAAATAGTTACATTTATTTATGTATAATAATAAGTCTAATAGAATAATGGTAAAGAACCAATGACTACTTGTGTTAAAAATATTATCAGGAAAGAGTCTACACACAAATTGAAGACTAAGTTTGATTCTATATAATGATTGATCATTTGGGCATGACATTTGGAAGATCCTAATAATTTGGAGCATTTATAAATGACTAAAATATATTTTGTAATTTTTTTTAAGAATCATGCTTCATCTAAAAAGATAGTCATGTTAAGAAGGAAATCTTACCCCTATTTATCTATATAAATACCATTAAAGAACCACCCTATTCCCATATAAATATTGTGTTTTATTATTTCATGTAGATGAATTAAAAGTGGTTCATATATTCAGGGGGATACCTAAATTGGATAAAATATATGGATATATTATAGGTATAAAGTTTTATATCATTGAATACTATTATCATCAGGTTTCCTCTTTATAAAATTTCAATTAATAACTGGAGATTCTTGGAGGTTATTATTAAAGAAATAATATACTAAGGAAGATTCATATAGTGAATCTCTTGTGGAGGATCACAAAACTAAAAACCCCAAATATCACTATCTCAACTGAAATCACATAAATGTATGAATTTCTGGGGATGAATGTATCTAATTACTCTTCATTTTAAATTTCACAAGATTAAAGTTTTTCATCATCGAGGTACATTCTCTAAGATGAAAAATTAACCATAAAAGAAAAAATTTATTACTTTTTGGAAAAAATAAAATGTAACATGAAAAGGGGAGTGAATAATTTCACTTGAATGTTTTTAATCTTTGTATTAAGAATAATGGATGAGATTATTTAAAAATATTTTGAAAAACCTTTGAAATTATATTTTAATATTAGAATGACACACTAAATATTTATTAATAGCATCGATGTTAAACATGATCACTCTTTTTTATAGAAAAATAATGGATCATATAGACTTAGAGTTGATTAATTTTACCTCATTTCAATATTAGTTGTGAATCCATCCTTCTATAGGAATTTAAAAATATAAATTTCCGAAGAGAATAATAATATTTCATTAAACATGATAGAGATTATAATTCCTTCACATAATTATATGTTTAGTTTTATTATCAGTTATGTGGAAAAGATAACATTAAATAGATAAATTTTCAAAATTAAAGGGGTATTGACAATAACAAAATGGAGAGATAAAATAACTAACTTTTTTTATTTACATTTTAAATGGTTTAATTTTCTAATAAGTTGTGAAGAGGAAAAGGTATTGTGTTTTAATTGTAACAACTATTGAACCATTTTGAAATCTCAAAGACAAGTTACCATATTGTTAATGAACTGCAAATTTTTTTTCTATAGTAAATAATGAATATGAAGACCTTGTAAAATAATATCCTACATGATAATTGGTAGAGAAAATGTTTTTAATGAAGGCAATAAATATATAAATTTTGATGAACAATATTTTAATAATAATTGAGAAGTGAGTAATTTTATGTTTTTTGGTATTTTGTGTTGGGTGTTTTGTTTTGGAACTTGTTCAAAAATACTATGACTCATTTTGAAGGAGTTTACATGATAAATTTTTCCAACATTCTAGCTAGCTAAAGGGACCCAATAACCACAACATTAGCTGAAACAATCAACCTATAATAGGCCATGGTGGAAACAGAGAAGAGTGATGGGTCAAGACTAAGTGGGAGAATATTGCGTGTATATCACACAAGATATTACATAGGTGAGTGCGATTGGAGGAAGACAATGGGCTTGTGTTGGGAGACATGTCTTGTGAAGCCCAAGTGTGTGAAGTATATCTAGGTTTTGACCTCGATGTCATCTCTATAATTAAGTGGAATGATCGGTATTATGAAGTGGTAATATTTTGAATTAAATAATAAATTAGAATTTTGGAAAGTGAGACATTATAGAAATAATAAAAATGTTATGTGTAGATATAACGACAAACCAATCTAATTATTAGTCACCATTTTATCAAGTCAAACATCATCTTCTTCCTTCAATTGAATGTTTTTTCATGCAGTGGAGTCCATCGCTAAGCTTAGGAAATTCACATGTTGGAAATATCCAAGGATCAAACCAAATAAGTGGGAAAATTTCAATCTATCCAAGGACTATGCATGAAACTATTCTGATTAAAGATAAGTTATGAATAAAAAAGAATTGTGTTATGAACTAAGGTTCACATTAATGCTGAGCTATCATAGGATATTTTATTTCATGATTCCATTCCTATATCATATATAAAAAACATACATGTAAAGATACCAATATGGAAAACCTACTTCATGTAAAACCTTTAGTGTATCATTTTGTGGTGAGATGAGAAGGATCTTATATCATCCCATAAAATAAGGAATATAAAATGATATGGTGTATATATTGAGTTGGAGTCAGATAAATGAATGGTTGTCCATTAATTTTCGAGCTCATGTTCGGTGGAGATATTCTCTTTAAATACCACATACCTCATAATTTATTAGTATGTTATTAATAAATATTTGATAGCATTGTGATAGTGAAGAAAATACAGGAAATAATTTTTTTATTTGTGAGAAGGTACAATGTCATTGTGCAATTCATTTTCCTTCACAATCACACAATGATGAAGTTGGATTCATGAACCACTTCTTGTGTCATTCACATTTGGTGTTTTTATGAATAAATAGGGATGATATATGTAAAATAACATTGTGAATTATTTTTGTTTCATGTAAATTTATATTCATAAGCTTCATAGATTCATGATTAATATAGGTTTCATACTGTTGATTTCATGATTTTATATCACAGGTTTCAAAATTCATGTATGTGATAATATGAATTTATGAGGTTGAGTGATATAATACTATGAGTGTGAGGGATTCATGAAATGTCTTGAAACATTTATGAAGAATAATTGAGCCACTATGAACCCAAAAATAAATGAAAGAACAACAAATGCTTTTCATTGATAAATTGAGCGAAACATGTTCATTTGTGTTGTTGTATAAAATACAATGTTGTAGATTTTAGAAGACTAATAAATGATTCATACTTGCATGATTAGTGATAATAACCTGAAATATCAATTTGATGAATAGTGATACTGAATCTACAGATGAATTTCAATCAGTATTTCAGAATGAATTTATACTCGATTTATCAGTGTGATGAGAATTAAAAGGAAGATAATGGAAAGATTTTTTATATTCTATATGTCATATATTATATTTAAGGTAGAGTGTGAATCAGTTTCACACATCCATGTGAGGGTAGGACTTCATCAGCAAAAAAAATAATTTCTGAAGAAATTTCTCACTGAGGAAACTGATCACACATATGTTATAAAATATATCAAATTAAGGACAACACTATATAATGGTGTTAAAGTTTATACAAGAAGGAAAGTTGATCTAGCATGCTTGTGAAGGAGGATCAGAATCCACTAGTTCAAGAGTTACTATGATCATGAAATCATTTTATCAAAAGATTAAAACTAAGAAGATAACAGATATCTTAAACAAGGGTATAACTAGTTGCTAAATTTGTTTGAGAATATGGTGTCTAATTAGTCAAGAAGAGGATGGGATATTTGGGGTGTCTAACCAACTGTTGTATAAAAGTTTTATTTATTGGGGTATAACCAATATCAACAAGAGTATAAACTATTGGTTTGTATAATCAGTCTCTATCTAAACCATTTTAATTATTGACATCATTATAGTAGAGAATCCATGTTGGGAGTCTAATTAACATTTTCAAGATTAGGTATTAGTACTAAACAATGTAAAAATATAGCTTGTTATATTTAATTTATAATTTATATTTCATACATGATCCAATCATCCTCAAATGAAATAAATGTTTGAATTAAATGGGAGTAAAATAAAAATAAAAGAATTTGGTGAAACAAGTCACAATTGATTCACCCCCTCCCAGTGTGACTGCATGATATATAGGGTACTTCACATACAAGGATGTAATTGTAAGGAAAGCCACCCCATATCCTCTTTACAAATATTACAGGATGTTATCCTATTCTTAATATAATAACTTAGAAATATACCACGTATTTTAACTATGGTTCTATCATCCTAATCAAAAAAAAATTATACATTCATTTAATACCAAATATAGAGACCTAATCATTAAACACATATTATATTGTAATTATTAACATAATTTTCTAATAAAAACAAGATAATGATCTTGATGTTTATTGGGTTTTGAATATTAAATATCAAAATAAAAATATATTAATCATAAAAATGTCATATTTATTTAAAACTCAACATAGTTCTTCTAACTACCATATATCTTCTAAAAACACATAGGATATCCAATGGAAATTACAAATAGAGAATTGTGAGTTAGAAATCCCAATAGGTAATAAACGTGACAATAAAGTTGAACAGGAGGTCCAAAAGGTATAACATGACATAATAAACTTCATTATCATAAAAATAGATATATTTAATAAGGATATGGTGTCATATGATCATAAACATGTAGAAAAAACATAAAACATGGTATTATAAAATTAATCCATGGATCACTCCCAAGATTATCATCATAACGTGGACCATGTTATATGTTGGATTATGTTTACTCCCAAATTGATTACATAATATTTAATTATATATAATTCTTTACCAAATTCAATGGAGGACTATAAAAATATATTCCCACCCAAAAAATAAACGAAATCATATATATACATGCTATATTAGTAAAATAAATAATACATAAATCATAATCACGATGAACACCATGATAAAAAAGTTTTTTTAATAATTATGATACATGGAATAACTAAAGGATAAATTTTAATGTTTCCTAATATAATAAGGAATTAAATCCTTTTGATTTTCATATTTTTAAATTTAAATTTGTTCTTGATATTTCATTTTTGATTTATAGATTTCATGTGAAGGATCTAAGAGAATAAATAATAAAAATACACCACATGGGTGAAGCTTTATGAAATAAGTAAAGGATATTTTTAAATAAGGAAAGATCATATAACTTCCAATAAAAATATAATTTAACCAATAAATTTCTCAAAAAAATAATGTGGGTTTTATAACCAATTCATGGTTTAAAAAAATTTTAATGGGGTGATTCTCGAAGTGAGACAAGAAACAAAAAAGTTACCTTAAATAGATATTAATTAAAATTGGTAATTTTGATTGGAACTCTAATAATTTATAACAAAAAAAGGAAAATATATTTAATTAGGTATATATTTTAGGGAAATATATTATAAATTATATGATCTACATTAGAATAATTTTGTATAAAATAGATAACAATATAGTGAATACAAAATAGAGAATTCATGAATGTAGTACGAAAGATCCCTTAATACATTTTAAAACAATTTTTTTTAAAAATAAAATATCATAAAAATTGTCTAAAAATAGAAAAAGATAAATATTATGTAGACATGATGTAAAACTTAATTATGTTTCTAGTTAAAATGGGAATCTTTTGCATGAGGAAAATTATGGGAAATAAAGGGAAATCCTTCTTTTAAAATAAAGTGACTTATTCGTAAAATAGTTTCTCTTTCAAGAAGAATTAGAAAAAATCAAAAAAAATTATTTGAATAAAATTTGAGAAATATATATATATATATATAATAGTGTATATCGTAGGAAATTATTGATTAAATGTAGGGAGAAGCATTATAACTCAAGAAAGAAAATTGAGTTATAAAGGACCCTAAAATTCTATGAATGACATTAATGATATCCCAAAATAAGGAAAATAATGAATTGAGGTAAATTTAATAAGTAAAAAAAACCTCAACATTAATAATAATGGTGTAGTAGTTACCCCGTAAAATTAAGGTCGGTATATAATAACAAACCCTGCCTTAGTGAAGGGTGATTGATATAGAAAACCATACCGTGTGTCTGAATGTACCCTTCACTTTCACTTAACTTCCTAGATAATAAAATTAATATTATTAAAAAAAAATTACAAACCTTATCCATCTCATATTTATTTTTATAAGGTATATTTATCGTCCTGTTTGAATGATTTATTACACCATTTTTGATTATTTTGGTTAATGTTCTTTGGTCAATTTCTTAGAAACTAAAATGGTATGTTTTTAAAATAAATTAATAATATTCATAATTTTATATTATTATGACATTATTATTCCATTAGAATCAAATTTATACAGGTTAATTGGTTTTCCGTTAATAGACTCAAATTAGAAAAGGAATATTGATATGTCCTTTTCGAAGTTATTGTAAAGACCCAGAAATTCCAAATATTTTTTTGAAATTATTTGGGATTATTACAAGTCTTTGAGAATTAAAGGTACATGTTTCTGAGTCTTGGAGAGCATAGAATATAATTTTGAACTTTTTTAGGGTACGTTCAGTAAACGTGCGAATATCATTTTTTACCTTTTAAATCGGCGCTCATATTAAAAATCTGAGAGCACTGTTGAATCTATAGTGCCATGTTTCTCTTTAGGGAATCTTAACACTGACCAAAAAGGGTTGGATGAAAAAGTTAATTTCTTGGACTTTATAACTAAAATAATAAAATAGCTGAAGATTATTTTATTTTTCTTTTTTTCAAATGTTGGAAAAACGATGGTGGGACCGCGGTACGACATCAATCCATTTAATGCATTGATACTTATTTTTCTGTAATCACGCAGTTGGGAGAAATTAAAAGAATGTGTTACCTCACAGTTTAGAGAATTAAAGAGTTTTATTAATTATAATCATTAATGAACATCATTAATTGTGCAGTGCGTTGATCCTCTCATCCCCTAGATTTAATCTGAGCTTGGTCTTGGGTTTTGGGAGAGCTGTGAGAGGAAGATCTGATGAAGCGCTGATGACTTTCGGCTCTGATGAAGAACGTGATCGAGCAACAGACATTTGGGAAATCGACGGTCAACGATAAGCAATGACGAACACCTTCAGACATGTGCACTCCCTCCACTTCTGCATCACATTCCAACGAATATAAGGTAGAGGGTTTATGCTCGTTTCCTCCCAGTTACATCATTATTGACTATTATGAAGAACACAGATCAACCGTCCAACGGGTTTTTTCATGTTTGTTCTTAAAATGATATGTTATTGTGGGGTCTTCTTAATGGGAGTTTTTATAATAAAGATATCCTTACAATGTTGTTATGCTAATGCGGAGGGTGCGATCCAAACAAACAAGGCATGAACCCTCCACCGAACTTGGTCGTGGTAGTGTTCTTCGTGGGCAATTGGAATTTTTGGTGGAAAGGTGGAACCAAGAGCCGCACAATCCAGGTGCTATCCTAGGAGGGCCATAGGAACGTACAAGAGTAAAATAGGACCACCGAAGCTTCACCGGTGGCCCACAGAGGTGTCACTAGCATGGCATCACCAACGAACGAGGGAGGCGGTGGCGAACAACCACTAGCCGCGAAGGAATAGTGGTTCCCGATGGCGCCGCGAAAGACATCCTTCACAAACCGCGTCGAAGCAGGGCGATGCGCTGCGGAGGCACATTGCGGTGGTGCACCGTGGCTTCGAGCCACGATGGAGGGTTGTCCTACACCTGCGGGTCTATTACGGGCCACCGACTAGCCAGGGCAGTGATCCATCAACCGGCGCCACCGTGGATCTGGGCATCATGCTACGACGGCGTGCCACATAGAAAAGATGTGACTTTTAGCCATGGCCGAGGGCTGACCCGCAGGCCCCTTGCATGACCGGTTCGGTGGAAAAAGCTGGGAGAGGAGGTGGCAACCAGCGCCACTACCTTGACTGCCTGAATTGCTTCATCCATTCAGGCAGGGAGGGGACCCCCCCCCTCGCACTCAGCCAGTGGGCTGAACGATTTTACGGCTTGATAGGCTGAGCCGAACCTGCGGCCCAGCGGGTCAGACCTGGTCTAGATGACCTCGGCCCAGCCCAGGGCTTTCGGGTAGGGCTGGGTCGGGTCGTTCTAATTGGTTCAGACCAGACCCGGACCCATTTCGGCCTAGTTATGTTTAATTGGGAATATCTTCTAAACCGGACGTACTTTTGATGAAATGTCAGCGAGTACAGAACCCTTAGGATGAGGTGGCCCATTTTAGATAATCCACATGAATTTCATATAAAGTTGGTGTTTTGTGGGTTGTATCATATCCAAATCCAACTGGGCTCTCAGCACAAAAATTCTGATAACATATAGACCTGGCATCCGGTTGACGCGTTGTCTATTGCGTTGGAACAATTATGAGATGATGAATCATCGGGTTACTTTTTTGTGAGACATCATGATAGTTGAGATATGACTAATGGATTGAGGAGAGGTTATCCCAAACATGCTACAAACAGAACCCTATGACTGGATGAGACATGAAGACTACTGATTTTAAACTCTGTGTGACTCGATGGCCCAGTGGGAAGAACCACTGGGTGAATTAGCAGGCCCATGGTGGGGCTCACCTCTGGGTGACATAAGAGACCCAAAATAATAAAAAATAGGAGTACCTCTACAAGAAATGGTGGGGAGTGGCTTTGTGTGACCCAGAAGACCCACGATATGCCATGTGGAGGAGTACCTATACTGTTTAAGGATTGTGGGAAGCGGCTCTGTGTGACCCGACAGACCCACTGCACTCGATAGAGGAAGAGTTCTCCAGTAGCCAAGCTGTTTGACAAATTGTTTAGTGATGCTACTGTTACTACCCAAGAATATATCTTCTATGAGTTTTATTTTCTTTTTTACTTGTGATCGATAATATGTTATGTGGTTTTTTCTTTTTGAATTCTAGGAGAACTTAGGGGGTCTTGGGGAACCTAATGGGTATTGTTATACTCACCTCAGCATGGGATTTTCCTACGCTTTGTTGTGTCTCTTGAAGAAGACGGTAAGCTTTGACTGAGGCTTAGGGATCTAGGACCTGGTGGTGGAAGGTGGTGACAATTGACGTGAAGAGCTACAATGACGAGCTGTACCAACCCATCATGTAAGATCCTCAACAGATGACCTCAAGAGTTGTTTTCCCTTTTTTTAATTTTTCATTTCTGATAGGCTTGTATTTTGGCCCCTTTACTTACATTTGTGCTTGCACTAAATTTTTCAGTGGTATGGTGTTTCCCTTTTGTGACTTTGAACATGGTTGGGTGTGTGTGTGTGTGTGTGTGCTTACAGGTATCGAGAAAATGACCCACACTTATAGGTTGAATTTTTCGACACTAGTCTCCAGCCCCTAGACTTCGAGAGATGTGCTTGGGGTAGTAATGGCATGGGCCCCAGGGGACGGGTCGTGACAAAGTGGTATCAAAGGGTGTTTATTTCTCACTATATGATTGAGATTCTATGTTTTTTTGGAGAAACAATGTTAAATATTGCAATTCCAAATTTTAGATTTGGGGAGTCCAGTGTTGGTGTGGCGGATGACGTATCCATACACTAGGACCTTTAATTCTTCTTTTTCTACTCAATACAGGAAAAAAACTGTTTTCATAAGTGTCTCATGATTTTGAATAAGATTCATATCACCTGGTATAATGTTTTAACTATGGTACATCTTGATCTATTACAAGATGCCTCCACATGGACGACCGACTAGGATTCCGATACGAGGTCTTGAGGACAACCCGCCTAGAAATGAGGTGTCTGTTTAGGGACCACTATTTGATATGGCCCCACCAGGTGGTGCACTAGTGCTACCACCACCCGATGGTCATCAACTACTTCCCATAGTTCTAGCAGAGGATGTTCGTAGGCTCAGTTCCCTACATGAGTTTCAGGTAAAGAGACAACATAGGTCTAGGGGAGAGATGGATCTTCTGGTTGATGAGGACTGGGTAAAGGTTGTGATGCAGGTCTTCCACTTAGCGAGGACATCGCCTGACGAGATGGGGATCTTATCGGTGAGCCTTCTACATGGATCAGTAGGGATATGGTGGGGTTCGACATTCCATCATCACGATGAGGTGACCCTCGCTTGGGTAGACTTCGAGAGGCTTTTCTCGGATGAGTTTTTTTGCACAACAGTGCACTCTGTGTGCATTCAAGAGATGATTCACCTACAACAAGGCAGCTTGATAGTCTCTTAATACTCAGTAAGATTTAATGAACTCTCTCACTACTCCACAGACATGGTGCAAGACCCTTTCTTCAGGGATCAATCCTTCGTGCAGGGACTCAGTCGAGAGATCAGGGATTCTATAGTGTTACACAGAATCACTACCTAGGACAGGGTGCTGGAGCAGATCATGCAGTAGGTGGTGGATGTTGATTTGAGGTTCTACCACCACAACCCTAAGGTGGTACACCCCTCCCAAAAGAAGCATCTTGATAGGGGCGAGCATGACTCTAGGAGACTGAGGCCTATGAACACGGTGCTCTAGAGATGATTAGAGGTACAATTTGTGTCTATTATGCCCTAGTTATAGTTCTTATAGACACAAGTGAAAGTCTCTCTTTCATTTCCACGACACGCATTCAGATCTAAAAAATTTCGATGGAGCCATTGGCTCGATCCTTACATTTAAAGACTCCTAAGAGAGATGATTCGACGATTAAACATTGGTGAAGTTAGTGTGACCTCACTCTAAGAGGTGAGAGCTTCGGCTAGGGTCTCCTAGTAGCAGCGTCAAGGACTTATGACATCATCTTGGGTATGTACTGGTTATCCATAGTCCATGTGTAGATTGACTGTTTTAGGCGCAAAGTGCGGTGTGTCTGCGAGGATGGGATCAGGTTTGTCTTCATTGGTGAGAAAACAAATTTCCCCATAGGATGTGATCTCTCGAATGAGGGTGAAGTTGATCACTCATCAGTTGGCTAGCCTCACCCTTGGTGTAGTAGATGAGAGGAGTCCAAGATATCCTATCACGGTCGATCAATATGTTGATATCTTCTCTGATGATGTTCCGGGACTACCTCCTCTTAAAGTGGTATACTTTTACATCGTCCTATACCCTAATATGACACATATATCTACACCATCATATCGGATGTCACATGTGGAGATTCGTGAGATGAGGGTATAGTTGAAGGAGTTACATAGGAAGGGGTTTGTAAGGACCAATGTTTCTCCTTGGGCAACCCTGATTTTGTTTGCCAAGAAGGCATATGGAAGTCTGAGGATTTTTGTGGACAATCGGTACCTGAACCAAGTGATTGTGAAGAAAAAAGTATCATCTACAAAGAATCGATGATCTCTTAGACCAGCTAAAGGGAGCACAATGGTTTTTCAAAGATAGACCTCAAATCAGGATATCTTCAACTCAGTGTGCGGGACGATGACATACCCCAAGAAAAACTTCAGATGTCGGTATTTCCATTATGAGTTCTGGGTGATTCCCTTCAGTGTGACCAACGCTCCATCAGTGTTCAGGGGGATCATGAATAGGATATTTTGGCCTTACCTTGATTGCTTCATGGTAGTATTCATTGACGATATCTTGGTGTACTCTGCATTAGAGGAGGAGCACGCCACACACCTACAGATAGTTCTGGATACACTCCGAGAGCACCAGCTATATGTCAATCTCTTGAAATGCCAGTTCTGGATATGAGAATTCCACTTCCTGGGGATCATTATCTCGGAGGCTGGAGTTTTAGTGGGCTATGAAAAGATAAAGGCAGTACTTTCTTAGGAGCCACCCAGGAGTGTGACCGAGGATTAGAGTTTACTAGGATTTTCTAGGTACTACTAGAGATTTGTACATGACTTCTCCAGGGTAGAGGCACCCTTATCAGCTTGGACCAAGAAGGGGCAGCCCTTCTCATGGATAGAGAAGTGACAACAGATTTTCTAGGAGCTGAGGTAGAGACTGACAAGTTCCCCAATATTGAGGCACCACAAGAGGGCGTTCAGTATGTAGTCTACTACGAAACATCAGGGACCAAACTAGTTTGTGTCTTGATGTAGGAGTGGGAAATGATAACCTAAGGATCATGGTAGTTGAGACTGCATGAGAAGAACTATGCTACCCATGACCTGGAGTTAGCAACAGAAGTCTTTGCAGTAAATATGTGGCAGCACCATTTGATGGGTGAACATTTTACTCTTTACTATGATCACAAGAGTCCCAAGTATATCTTATCATAGAAGGACCTGAACTGGAGACATTGGTGATGGATAGAGTTCTTCCAGGACTATCAATTTGAGATATTCTAAACTCAGGGGAAGGGGAACATAGTAGCAGACACACTCAAAAAGAGTTTTGGTCTACAGTTGCTGAGTGAAGCGATAGAGCAGCTAGCCGCATTGCAGATATCCTTCATGGATTGAGATAGTGTAGCCTACCTCCAGTTTATGACAGTCACTCCTACACTCCCTCAGCGAGATTGGGAGGCCCAACTTGGGGAAATTTACTGCAAGGCCCGACGTGCTCATATATCCCCAGGATAGTCTCCTGAAGGATTTTTTGAAGGCGTGGATCATGCCATCCTTTTCAAGGTAAGCACAATGGTACCAATGACGCTACGAGATGAGTTGTTGGGGGAGTTACCCATATCCCCTTTGGAGGTACATCATGGAGTTGAGAAGATGTAACTGGACCTCTATCATTAGTATTCGTGGATGGGGATGAAGAATGTTGTTGTAGAGTTCGTATCACAATACCTCACTTGTCAGCATGTTATGTCCAATAATCAGGTACCAAAAGACTTAGATTGACCACTTGAGGTTCTAGAATGGAATTTTGATGGTATATCCAAGGAAATAATGACAGGGATACCACGTATGTCCAGGGGACACTATTACATCTAGGTGATTGTTGACCGACTCACCATGTCGGCCCTATTCCTACCCATACAAGATTATCGATTGATAGATAGCGTGGGATGCCTCTACGTACAATAGATTGTACGACTTCATGGGGTTACATTTATGATCGTCTCAGATAGCGATGCATGTTTTACATACTTCTTGTGTAAGGGATTGTAGGAGGTATTCATGACTCAGCTACTCTTGAGCTCCCCCATTCATCCTCAAACATATGGTCAGAAGGAGTGGACCATACAGACACTTAAAAACATGCTTCATGCTTGTGTCCTTGATTTTGGCCGTAGTTGGGAGGACCAACTGCCACTAGTGGAGTTCACTTAAAAAAATAGTTATCACTAAACCATCGACATGGATCCATTTTAGGCTTTGTATAGGTGACCTTGCAGTTCAACACTATGCTGAACAGACCCAGGGGATTCAACACTTATGGGTCCAGTGTTGGTACATGCAACCACAGAGAAGGTGCATATCCTCGTGGAGAGTATGGAGACTGTACAGAGATGGAAGAAGTCTTATGTCGACAAAAGACATATACCCTTAGAGTTTGAGGAGGGAGACCATGTCTTCCTATGGGTCTCACCCTGATAAGGATTACGATGGTTTTCCCTATGTGGAAAGATATCTATGAGGTTCATTAGACCATTCCAGATCCTCAATAGAGTAGAAGAGCTGGCGTACCATCTAGCTCTTCCCCAACAGATACATTGGGTGCATAATGTATTCTATGTGTCATAGATAAGTAGGTACGTGCATAATTCATCACACATTATCTACTGGGGGAAGATGAACATCGATGATGAGACATCGTTTGAAGAGTTCCCAGGGGAGATAGAGGATCGACAAGAGAGGGTCCTTCATGGGTGGTGGATTTCTCTATTGCGAGTTTTTGGGTGGCACAAGAATCTCTAGGAGATCACATGGGAGCGGGAGGCACATATATGTGCTTAGTACCACTATTTGTTCCATCTAGTTTTTTTTTATAGATTTCAGGGAGGAGAATCCATAATGTGGGGAGAATGTAAAGACCTAAAAATTACATATAACGTTTTTTTAAATTATTTGGGATTATTATGATTTTATGAAAATTGACAACATGTGTTTCTGAGACTCGAAGATCCAAAAATAAAATTTTGAAATTTCTTTTGGTACGTTCATTAAAAATGAAATCGATATTTTCTATCTTTTTAACTTGTGCTTGTATTAAAAATACAAGGGCACTATTGAATCCACATTGCCGAGTTTTTATTTAGGGAAGATTAACTTTGACTAGAAAGGGTTAGACCAAAATGTTAATTTTTTGGACTTTACAAAATAATAATAACAAATAACTGAGGATTTTTTTCAACTGTTGGTCAAACGATGGTGGGACTGCAGTGCAACGTCAATCCATTTAATAGCTTGACTCTTATTTTTGTGTAACTGCACCATTGGGGAAAATTAAAATAATTTTTAACCGCACCATTGAGATAATTAAAGAGGTTCATTAATTATACTCATTAATGAACATCATTAATTGTGTGGTACATTGATCCTATCCTCCCCTCTATTTAATTTGAACTCGGGCTTGGGTTTTGGGAGAGATATGAGAGGAAGCTCTGATGAAGCGCTAATGAAATTCCACTCCGACAAAGAATGTGATTGACCAATGGATGTCGGTGGAATCGATGGGCGACGACAAGCACCGATGAACACCTTCAGAGGTGTACACTCTCTCCTCTTCTGCATCACCTTCTAATGAATACAGGGAAGGGGGTTTATGCATTCTTCCTCCCCTTTACACCATTCTTGATTTTTATGAAGAAAAAAAATAAAACATCCAACAGGTTGATCCGTGTACGTTCTTAAAATGCAGGAGGTTATTATGGGGTTTTCTTTCTGGGAGTTTTTATAATTAAAATATCCTTCCCATGTAGTTATAGAAACACGGAGGGCGTAGGATAAATGAACAAGGCTCAGAACCTCCACTAAACTCGGTTGTGTTGGTGTTCTTTGTGGGAAATTGTATTTTTTGGCAGCAAGGTGAAACCAAGGGCCGCGCAGCGCAGGTGCCGTTCCGAGAGGGCCGTAGGCATGAACGAGAATAAAAGAGGATCACCATAGCTTCACCAATGGCCTGTAGAGGCTTCGTCAGCACGATTGCACTGGGGATTGTGAGAGGCGGTTTCCAGAAACCGCCTTCCGCGAAGGAACGACGATGCCCAAAGGTGCCGCGGTGGACAAGGGTGCAGCCAGACTTCACGGGCCCCATCAAAGTAGGGTGGCACACTGCGGAGGTGCACAGTGAGGGAGGGTCGCAGCTTCGAGCTGCGGTGGAGGGCCGTAGATTTGGGTTCCGGCAAAGGGAATAACCGTGCCTATGGGTTTGTTGCGGGCTGGTCCATGAGGACTAGCTAGGGGAGGGTGACACCAACCGGTGGCGCGCTACGGCGGCGTGCCCCGATGGAAGTCCATGGGTCCCATGCCTAACCTGTCCAGTGGGACCGGTCGAGAGAGGCATCACCAACCTACGTCGTGGCCTTGATGGCCCAAATGGATTCGGTGATTTGGGAGGGGAGTAGAACCCCCCCCCCCCCTTGTGCTCGGCCAGTAGGATGAGCGATTCTGCGGCCCAGCTGGCCGCTCCAAGCCGGGTAGGCCGGGACGCACCCGCAGCCCAGTGGGCTAGACCAGGGCCAACAGAACCAGGTTGAGCCTAGCCCTTTCAGGCTGGGTTTTTTCGTTCTGACCAGGTTATACCGGAACCATACCTAGACCTCTTTTATCTGAGTTATTTTTAATTTGGAATAACTCCTAAAATGGATGCATGTTTAACGAACCATTAGTAGTGTCAGAACCCTTAGGACGAGCCGTTCCTTTTGAGATACTCCACGTGACTTTCAGAGAATGTTGGAGTTTGGATGGGTTGGATTGTATCTGAATCCAAACAGGCACTCGTAACTAAAATTCCTATAATGTATAGACCAGGTGTTTAGTTGATGTGTCATCTATTTTTTTTGGAAAACATATGACATGATGGATCATCGAGTTAATTCTTTTTGAGACTTCGTGTCGGTTGAGATACGACTGATGGCTTGAGGGTTGGTTCTCCCAAGAGCGCTACGTATAAAACCCTATGACTAGCTAAGACATAAATACACCTTATTTTCGACTCTGTGTGACTCAATATCCTAGTGGGAAGAAACTCTGTGTGACTTGGTAGTCCCACGGTGGGGAGCACCTCTATGTGACTTGGCAAAACCAAGATACTCAACAGGAGGAGTACCTCAGCATTCCACGGTGGGGAGCATCTTTGTGTGCCCTGATAAACCCATGATGCGCAATGGGGAGGAGTACCTAAGTAGGTAATGGTTAGTGGGAAGTGGCTCTATGTGACCCAACATGCCCACTTTACTTGATAGAGGGGGAGTTCTCCAGCAGCCGAGGTGTTCAACAATGTGATTGGTGATCCAACTGTTACAACCCTAGAATATACCTGGTGTGAGATATCTTTTCTTTGTGCTTGTGATTTAGATTATTCTATGTGGTTTTTCCTTTGTAGAATTATAGGAGACCTTCGGGGGTCTTGGGGTCCCTACTGGGTATTGTTATACTCACCCCTGCATTGGATTCGCCCGCACCATGTTGTGACTTGTGCAGACGAGGGGTAGCTTTGACTGAAACTCAGGGACCCAGGACCTAAAGATGGATGGCGATGATAGTTGATGTTGATATCTATAGTGATGAGCTTTACCTACCCTTTAGGTAGGATCCTTGATAGAAAAACACATGAGTTTTTTACGCTTTTTCTATTTTTTCCATTTGAGTTTGGCTTGTATTCTAGCCCATTAACTTTCAGCTGTACTTGTACTCATTTTTTCATTGGTATTTAGTTTACCTTTTTTGAGTTGGGACTTGATTGGGAATGTGTGTGCATATAGGTATCTAGAAAAATTTCTCCCATTTGTAGGTTGACGCTTTCAGTGCTGGTTGCCAGCCCCTGGCCTTTGGGAGGCGGGCTTGGGGTAGTCACTACACTAGCCCCGGGGGACGAATCATGATAGTTATATTAACTATAGCATTTTATTGTAAATATAAATTATGAAACTTAATATATTTTAATTCTAGAAATATCATGGTTTAGTAAATAAATTTTTTATACATTAATTTTAATTTTTATTCCACCCATGTTCTTTAGTATGGAAAATAAAAGAGAATCGTTATCATGTGGAAGTGGTAGTCCGCACGTACACACATACAATAGTCTAGTTTTTTTTTCAATAGATGGAAGGAATCAAATAACATAAATGGTCATTTTAGAATAATTTAAATTTTATAAATATAATAAAATCTTATTAAATTCCATTTTAATCTATCCATGAATAGTGGTGATGGAAAATTGAACAAGTTGTTCATTTATGCGGCAGTCCGCAAACAAGCATGATGAAGTTTTAATTTTTCTAAATGATTATAGAAGAAATAATAAAATAGATATTCTGTTATTATGTTATTACAATAACACATCATCATAGTAATAAATTTTTTGTAATAATACCTTCATGGTCATAATACATTTTGATTTGATGGACTAGAAATTAATGAAGGAGGTGTGGTGGAAAATATTTCCTCTTGCTTTGGATGTTCTCTATTGGTCACCACCACAATGAAACATAGATTTGTTTTTTGAAAGATAAAATATTCTAGGATTTTATTATGGGGTTTATTATAGACCATGATAGTGTGTGGGTCATGGCTAAGGTGATTTCGAGGTGTGTATAGGTGATGGTGTTGTGGTTCCTTTTATATTAGAAGTGAAGGAAATTTTTGGAGAATATATCTCTTTAATATAAATAGATCACTTGTTTCACATGGAATTTTTATGTAAAGTGGATAATAATATACCTTGGAGAGTATTATGGTTGATAAATCCTCAAAAAAGTTTTTACACACCCATGTTAAACATTTTTATGTCCTTTACTATTATATTTTCACTTTTACCATTTTTGGGTTTCTTCGAGGAAACTAAATACCAACTATATAATTTATTTTTAATGGATAAAAATAAAATTTAACATATTATATAATTTTTAACTAATTATTGTAAATAATAAATCTAATTTATCATTTAAAATTTATATTTTTAGGAAAAATTAATTTTAACATTTGCGCATGTAAGAGGAAAAAAATAGATTTTTTATTAATAGTGTATTTTAATGCATAAGTCTTATTTTTGGGACAAAAATTATCAATGTTATAGATTATATCAACATAAACATGTTTATTATTATTCAATTAATTTTTAACTATCATTAAATGAATCAGGGAGCCTAATACCAATATGATTTAGTTTTATTAAAAGTAATAGGTGAAAAAAAGTTTTTGTTAAAACATTACATACTCATTATAAAATGTTATTATTGGATTTAATATATCAATATAGTATTTTAAATTACATAATTTGATATTATAATATTTATTTTTTATACTAAAAAGTGTTTGAAAAACATTCATGTAATTATTTGAAAATAATTTTATTAAAGTGACAATATTAGATATGTTGTTATTTTTCACTATCCGTAGAAAAATAAATTATTTTGGAAATATAAAAACATCATCATAAGTTAATTTTGACATTATAAATCACAAAATAAAGTAATATCTATCTAATTTCAATTGTAAAATTATAAAATTTATCTTTTGAATGAAAATAATAAATAAAAATCAAATCTTCTTTTATTGAAAAATGATGTTTTAAACCTTATGTGTTCATTAATTTTTTTCATATAAATGTCTAATTTTAATGATTTTAATATATTATTTCATAGATAATATTTCAAAATATTAGGAAAAAATTTAAATTTATTAACAAATCAGTTCCTTGAAAAAAAACAAATAATACTTTTATACTATATATGCTTCAAGAAATACCATTAAAATTAATTAATAACTTTATAAAATCTAATTTTACTACTCCATTTATATAAAAATATTCATTTAAATTTTACATATACAACATATCATATTTTATCAAAAATAATAAAAATAATAATATTTATAAATAATGAATATATATATCTAATATTTTAATTCCATTTCTTTATTTAATTTTGAGTTGTATTGATATATATTTACTACATATAAATACATAACCTTACTAAAACTATTAGATATATGGCTAATTTCTATATTTTCATAGTCCATATTTACAATAGCTATATTTTCAATGAAAATATTTACATTGGGTATTTTTTTAATTACTATATTACATTCTTATATATATATTAATAAAATATTTTCTTATACTTATCTCACTATAGAATACACATTTTTTATTTCCTTATATAGATTCTATATAATTTATTCTCCTTTCATATAGATCTTTCTCATTATTTGGTTTTTCGATATTTGTGATCCTCATGTATGAAGATGATCTATGATATTTCCTAGTCATAAAGATTTTATTCTTATATATCTATTATCCACTACTGATTTATGAACTTTAAGTGTATTTACTTAATCCATGGGAAGTAATTATCCATGGTGTAAAATACATAGATTTATTTTATTTTATTTTAATGTACTATTTATGAATGAAAAAATTGTAATTAGTTTGGTTCATATAATGTGGGGAAAAATTTTATAATCATGTTTCAATACTTTTGAAAGATTATAGATATGATCAATAAAATCATAGACTTAAAAATAATAATAAACATAATAAAATTAATAATGGATCCTAAAACCTTGGGTGTTTTAGTAAAAATATCCCTTAATATCGAAGTTGTGTAAATATATAATTTGATTAACTATTCAAACATTGGTTGAATTTTTTTTGGTTGATAAGGCCTTGTTTGGGTTTTTGGAAAGGTACCCCTTCAAGAAAAATATCTAATACCTAAGAATATTTTTTAATTTTTTATAATTGTTTTTTAAAGTGTACATTTGATTTAAAAATTAGATAATGAAAATGAAGATGAAATATTCTTTTAGGTGGAGTTTGTTTCAGTGAGCTGTTTCATATCACCTTGTACATCAACATTGTAGAAAGATCATTATGTTAAATCAAAATAATGTTGTTTTTATTATTATAAATTAGAACTTCTTGGGAATATTTCACATGATGCAGAACCTCAATTACAAAATGCTGAGAAATATGGGCCATGTTAATGATAAGATTTTGAGTAGTAGTTGGGGTTTTATCTATGAAATATACTATTGTAGTAAAATCTATCATGGTCATATCAATAATAGAAATAATTTTATTTGAATATAGAATAAAAAAGTTCTCGTTATTTTGATGGTGGGGGAAACTAAAACAAAATCTCTTAAATATATCTCAATAATCATGCATTCTTTCCCCTGAGTTTCTCTAATTCCATCTATTTCTTTTCTAATTATAATGGTATTATAAGAAAGAGATTTTTTAAAGAATTTGTTTTTCATTTAATTAAAATATCTAATAAATTTGGAGTGATAACACATTACTCACTCCTTTTACACCACATAAATAAAAAATAAAAATTCTCTAAGAATAATTTTATAGATATTTACACTCGGTGGTTTCATATTTACAAAAAATAACTAAATTAATATAAATTTTCATATGGATACTCCACTATAAGTACCATAATGTTTAGGTGTAGCTGAATTAATACTAAATTGATCTCAAAACCAAAATCCATAATAAGGTAATCGAAAATATATTGTTTATTTTCATTATATTTTGAAGCACGTTATTTAAGAGTTTTTTATCAGATATGGTTATTTCAGGTTTGTAATGATCTCAATTTTGTGAGATGGTAGACAAATAAAATGCAGTATATCTTTCTTATAGGTTCTCTCAAGTTTCCTTCCTAATAAGGACAACTAATGAGGTTTTTATTACTCAATTATAACTTCACATTCTCTAGAGTGATATGTCCAATAATTTTGAATATTGAATAGTATTAAATCTGGTTGTGAACCCTTAGAAATATAGAAACTGATTCATGTATATTAGTAAACACACCAAAAATGATTCCAATTTTAAATGAAATTATTATTTTTGATTCTCTATTATTAATTTAAACCCCTAGGATTTATCTATTGCAACAACCAAGGTTGTCTCATTAATTGGTTACAACTAATATCAAAATTATTGCCATATTTTTTTCCATTATTAAAAATAATTCTAAAATCATGCATTTTTTATATTTTAAAAATGTAAAAAATAACTATAAAATGTTAATTAACAAAAAACAAATGATGTGAGTATTTGAAAACAAAACAATATTTGGTTTAAAAGAAGGGTGGGGATATATTTAATAATTGAAGTGGTGAAAAAATTGAAACTTTTGAAACAACCTTTGTAATTTTTTTAAAAAAATATTATTTTAATTACTGTTTTTCACACTTCAAAACATTTAAATTTTTATCTAATTATACGTGAACATAATATGATGAACTTTTTATAATTTTTCTACTTCTTATACAAGTGATTAAATAAATTTAATACTTAAATATAATGTAAACTAATTAGAAATGCCTTATTTACGTAATATAAATAGTTAATAAAATAATGATATATTATAGATTAGATTAAAATTAAAACCAAATCTGAAGAAATAGTGTTCTAGAATAAAAAACTAATTTACATTTTAGAAAAAAAATCAATATAAATTGAACAATATAAAATTATTGATGTTCTATCCTTAGAAAAATGTTTTTGTGAGTTTCCACTTCCCACAGACACTGTGTGAGTTTTTTAGGCATGGATAAACTATCCATAGAATATTCCTTCTTATTGTTGGGTTGTTATGTTTAGTCATGCGATCCTACCCTTTTTTGTGGAATCTCTCCCATAAATGTATGTATACCATAGAGAGAGGTAGAAAAATAATTTCAAAAAGGTAAATATCATCAAGTCAGTCATGGGGAGTCTCATGCATGAAACAAAATTCCATGACCATTCTCCAAGTGGTAGCAACAATTGATCATTTTTCCACATGCATGAGATAGAAAAAATTAATTATCCTCCTGGTTTTTCCTACTTTTATTATTCCTATAATCCTCCCATTGATTTTGAATCTTGATAATTTTAAATTTTAATTTATTAGGTCATCAATTACAACATTTTTCACATTATAACATTTATGAAATAACATAATAATCATGGAATGATAAATTCGTTTTGGGTAACGTCACTTGAATTTACTAAAGTTCCTTTACGGTGTGAACCAATCCTTTATTATTTATAACATATTATTTTCAAAGTATATTTTCCTCATTATGGAGAAACTGGTAATGTTTCAAAGCAAAATATTATTTTTCAATTTTTTTTAATTATTAAACCTCATATGATATGATATAGAAAAATATTACCATGTATATAACCTTACAAAAACTATTTTAATAAAACACTAATATGAATGAAAATTAATATCTAATGTGACATATAAGATATTTATGTTAGAAAAACCTTATATATACATGATATGTAAGAAGTTGACCTTATAAATAAAACATATTTCCATTTAAACCAATACATAATAAATCTTAATTACAAAAGGTTATTTATAAAAGTATTTTCTTTATATATTTCCATACTTATGAAAAATAAATATCCTACAAATGGAATTGGATAAATGTTTCATATGTAACAAAAATAATTTTAACGTAACCTTTTTTATTTTTATATATTCACACTTCTACTCATGTATATGATTATGGATGTCTCATTTGATATATATGAATTTGAATTTTCTTAAAATCCATTTCCATTTCCCCAAAAATATTACATTTTAACAACTTGAGATTTTGGATCTTTTAATTTAAAACTTTATTAAGTAGTTTGAATCAAAAAGTACACAAAATTGATGAAAAATAGACAAAAATGAACCATTAAATATTAAAATTACATGAATAATATAATCATTAGTAAATAAAAAGATAGTAATAATTCGAAAAAATTATATATTATTATTTTCAATGATTACTATTTCCAAAAAGATTCTTGTTGAAGAACCATCTATAAAATGGGGGAATTGTATTTTAACTTAATAAATTTAATTTGATCATAGTTAAATGTTTATGAATTTTTTTAATATTTATATATATAAATTAATATACCAATACACAAATATTTTGGAATCTATAGGAAATAAGATTTAAAATTCAAGATGTGTTGATAAGGTTATTTTTATTAAAAGAAGATTTTATCATATTTTAAAATAATAGAAAATTTATGAATTATAAAATTTTAATTATAAAATTGTAAATTAATTTTTATATTAAAATTTTCAAAACAATATTAGGATTAATTTTTTGGATTTCTTTAAAAAACTATTTTAGTTGGATATTGAAAAATATCATTTTTACAAATAAAATGACTTTTATGACATTATTTATTTAAAAGAATGAATTTTAAATTCATGAATACTTTTTATATGATAACATATATATATATATATATATATTATATAATTGAATATATAATTTTCTAAATTTTTGTTTTTATTTGCAAACTCATATTTTATATTTTAGAACACATGTTATATTTAAAAAAATAAATATGTTATACATCTAGTATATTAAATATAATTTTTATCACTTTTAGATAAATAATATAATAAAATGGATTTAAAATTTGGAATAATAAAATAACAATTATGTATTAGATTCTATTTTCTTTTCATTCATAATGGAAAAATTACATTGGTAAAAAGTAGTTACCTCGGTAAAAATCAAAAGGGGTAAGAAGGGTTAACCAAGAGGGAAACACAAACAAAAAATACTTAATTTTTTGAGGATTGGGTGGTTAGTGCCATTATCAATATTATACCTCTACCCTCAAAAATATTTCACAATTATGGAGCTATATTCCTTGATATTGAAATACCCTTATTAAAAGTTTTTATATTTATGAAAATATTATCCTTTTTCACTTATAGATGGGGAACTTCTATCCTCACTTCCACTCACACTAAAAAACCACTTTTTATCAAAAACAAACTCACCAATTCTATCTTAAAATTAAAATATACCCTCAAATGAATATAGGATTCTTAAAATCCATACCCTAAAAGATTAAACTACTTCATGAAGTAGATAATCCAAGTCGTGACGTATAAATTTTTAACCGCTCATTCATAATTTCGATTTTTATGAAGAATTATTCATCCTCAAATTTCTATTATACCATATTAAAATTATAACATCTACATATATAATATATTAATATTTTATTTTAATTATTTTATAAGTATTAACTAATATACCCTTCTCTATGTAAGAAAAATAAAATTTTAAATTTTAGGTGTCTGTAGATTACCTCCTCCAGGAATTATCATGTTCATTTTCATTCACCAAAAAATGTGGATATTTAAAAATGAAATTTAGTGTATAATTATGTTATTTGTGACTTATTTAAGATTTTAAAATTATAAACAATTTTAATCCTCTCTCCTAATATATGAAAATCAATTCATCATCAATGCATATATGGGGACTACCATCTCCATGATAGAATGTTTTCTATTTTTTATTACAACCATTCATGGAAGGTTATAATTTTTTTTAAAGGATAAATATGAGTTTTATGATATGAATACAATTTTTGTTACAAAACTTTGATAAATTATTATTTATATTAATGATAAACAATCACTATAAAGTTATACATCTTAAAAAATGAACTAAGAAGGGAAAACAATTTATTCATATTATGTAATTGTTTTGCATCCCTAAATTTTTTTCCTACTTATTTAAATTTTTTACATATAACACTAATTAAACATAAAATATTTTATTATTCTAATAATACAATTGTATTTCAAATAATTCACCCTATAGTCATCCACTAATCATGGAACATTTATGTTTTTGTTAGTTTGAACACCAACTTGAACAACGCTAAGAAATTATATCATGGATGAATATAAAAAAATAATTAATGGTATAACATTATATGAATATTTATGTAATGATTTTTTTTGGTTTTTCAAAGGACACATAAATATTTAAATGAAAAATTAAGAACACACCATTCATTGGTAATGAAAATCACCCCACTGTGTTTATTATCGATTCCATCAATAATGATAAGGAGAGAAACAGAAATAAAAGAAAAAATTAAATATAAATAATCATTATAAATAATCCATTTTTTAATTTTAATTATCTTGTAATTATTGAACTTTTCATAACCATAAATTTCATCATTGTTCTTATTAATTTTGTAAAAATATTCAAAACTATAAAAAAATAATGTTGGAAAATAAGTGGAAAAAATAAATTTAGATGATGATTATAAATGAAGAATATAATTAGTTTGAATTTTGAATATTGTTTTAAAATAAGTAATTAATATAGTTTTTTTAAATTATGATCTTAGAGTGTATTCGAATCGGTGAGGAAACAAAGAAAGGGTTCTTTGACAAGAATTTTCACCCCTTCTTATATATATATATATCCTATTATGCACTATGTTTTCTTTTAGAATGGTGTACCTATGGACTACTGAATTTATTTTAACAAATTAATGTGGTTTTTAAGATCCATATAATATTATATTTTAAATTTGTTTACTCTGAATAATCCAATTTCTAAAAGGGGGTTTTTGAATCAAATGTTTCTCAAACTATATGGTTTTATCGAAAATATTATTTTTATGTCAACATTGTTTTTGAAAGAAAAAATATATAAGGAAATTATTTTACTTATAATAACACTTATAATTTTAATTATACATTAATGGGGTTTTAAATGTCCCCTAAAATATTTATTTCACTTGGCTAATGTATTATATTAAAGAAAAAAATAATTTATTCATACATTGTAATTGTTTTGTATTTATCTCTTATTTTATTAATTTTTTATAATTAAAATCTATCATAACCATGGAAAATAAATTTTATCATTATGATACTATTATATTGATATTTCAAATTAATGACTTCATAATAATCTATTATTTATAGTATATTAATGTTTGTATCAGTTTAATAACCTAGTTGAACAATACTATAAAATTATATAATGGATAACTATTAAAACATAAGTAATGGTATAATATGATATAAATATTCCTATAATAATATTTTTTTTCTTTTTTAATGGATATATATACATCTAACTCAATAATTAAGGAAAAAAATATTGTTGGTTAATAAATTCACCAAACTGTGCTTATTTTCGACTCCACATTCAAGGATAAAGAGAGAAACATTCATCAATGGAAATTGAAACAACATAAACCATTATATTTAATAAATTATAAAATATATTATTATCTTAAAATTATGTTATTTGGTATAAGAATTAATTCCAAAACCACTCATATCAGATAAGCACAAATGTAAGAAACTATAAAAACCAAATTTGGGAAAATGTGTGAAAAATAATATAAATATAAATAATGATTATAAATGAAAATTAAAAATACTTATTGGTATTAATATTTTTACGAAAGATGAAATTAATATATTTTTTTTCTATATAAGAGCATATATTGCAATCAATTAAGCATGGAAACATAGAAATGGTTTCTTTTTCTAAATTTTTATTCCTTGAGACATATTTCTTATTATGCAAAAGGATTACTTTTGAATTGTAAAAATATCTCCCAATTAATGAATTATAGTATATTCATGAACCATATAATATAAATATAATATTTTTATTTTAAATATTATTTTATTTAAATGACCCTAATTTTGAAGAGGTGTTTTTTGATTAACAAGTTAGTCAAACCGTATGGGATTTATTTCTAATATTATATTCCAGTACATATTATTATTGGAAGAAAACATATCATGGGAATTTTTGTGTTTATAACACTTTTCTTCATTTTTTTGGAAATTCAAGGGTTTTTACACATCCCCTAAAATTTTAATTTTCCCCTGACTAATGTTTTGTCAGTAACATTTCCTGCAAATTAAAACAACCCAATATCTTCTTTTCATCTTGTAACCTCTCAAATTATATAAAAATATTAATTGGGTTAGTTTGAAAGTGTCAAAATATATTCCTATATATTTATTATGTTCATTTTTTACTCCTTTACCATTTTTTAAAAGTTTTAAATAATTTTTGAATATTTTATGTATGGTTCATTTGAAGAAAAATATAAAGAACAAAACTTTTTAATATTTACATATTAGCACATAATTCATACACCATTATAATTTTATATAAATTTTTATCACTAAATTTTCATGGTATCTAAAAGAAATTATTTTTCTCTTAGTTTTATAAAAAAAATATTTAAAATGAACTAAAAATACGGAGGACTTTTATTATCTCAGATTTTTTTTTTCTAAGACACCTAAAATTTTGATTTAAATAAAATAATTTTATTTTTATACATAATATTTTTCATTAATGTTATTTATTCAAATAATACAATACATATTCTTTCTATTTTTGGATTATGTGATATTGTTTTTTATAAATGACATGATCCCTTAATATATTTCAATTTTTTGATCTTCCACTATGAGTGACAAAATTTATCCTAATGACTTTCCTATATTATTACACAATTTTACATTTATTTGATTAAAGTGCTTTCACCTAGATTCCATAATGTCAATTGATTACAAAAAATTATTGTGTAAATTATATACCATTTATCTATATGGCTCAAATACCATATTCTCAATTAACTTGATTGAGTGTCATTTAACTAGAAATTTTTTCAATATATATGGATTCCCATTTATTTTTCATGGGAGTATCAGGTTATAATTATTTAATGAGAAAATAATGTGTTTTTTTATTTTGTGATTCCTTTTGAAAATGATATCAAACTCATTTTCATTCCGTGAGTTCTTTTTTAAATGATGATGATTTATTTTACATGTAACAAATATGTATGGATAACGATTTATAGGGTCCTATATATCCCTCCAATTAATTTTATCAGATTTTTGTTTCATGATAAATTTTTTTTTTGTGTGGATATAATTTTATTTTATTTATGCTCACAAGATTGTGTGTTGTTATAATTATGGTTTATATGTGATCAAATTATTGTACATTTTTATAATATAGGTATATCTATGCTCACAATGTTTTTCGTGTGTATAATTGTTGTTTCTTATGAGAACAAGGTTTCACATAGTTATAATTATAGTTTTTCTCTGTTAAAAAGGTTATTCTTGGGTATAAATGGGGTTAATCTATACTGAAACAGTTGTGAATGTGTATAACCATGGTTAAAATATATTTACAAGTCTGTTCATGGAGATAATTATTGTTAAACTATGTGTAAAATGGAAAATGTTATTATACAAATTGTTATAAATCACTATAATTTGTATTGTTGTATAAATGCTATCCTCTCATAGATCATGTTTACTGACTAATGTTTCCTCAATCATTCGATTCACACCTTATGGTATCCCAAAAATTATTCCATGACTCATGATATATGTTCTATGAATTTTTGGGTGGGATTTTTTTATCCTGATTATACCCATATACCTATACTATTATCATTTATCAACTTTAATTTTTATCACTTAGGTTTTACATTATAAAGAATTTGACCTCACCTATTTATCTTGTTTCTACCCCCTTTAGTAATGAATATGAGTGTAACTTATGAGAAGTATAGTATGGATCTACTATAGTTAGATTATATAGAATCTATCATAAGTTTGTTAAATAATATTCCTATGTAACTGGTCCTCAATGTCACTAAAAATAGTATTCTAATGATTGTGTGTTTTTTGTGGTATGATAATTTAATTATGAAAATTATTTTAAAAAAGATTTTTTATTCTTGGGTAACTATATTTATTATTAGAGTAGGGTTTCATTATTTTAGGGGACAATTTTATTTATTTTAGGGTATTAGGATTAGAGAACATTAGTTAAAACCCTAGGGATAAGTATATGTTTATGATAACATGTTGTAATGTCAGTAAAGAAGATATTGAAAAGTTTTAATAATATTAAAATTACTATCTAGATACTACAAGTGGCTTCGTGATCTAGTATAGATGTATCTTGGGGTAATAGTTGGAAAAGGAAATGTTGGGTAGTAACTCAATTTCCACTAAGTGCATGAAAAAGAGGCCTAATAGAAAAATTTCAATAACAGTAATAGGGGATACTCATTGTTGAATAAAATTATCCTTAAAAATAATTAGGAAGGTTTTATTTTTTATTAAATTAAAATATGATGTTAATAAGTACAGAAGAACTGATCTTAAATCACATTAGATTAAATTGAATGTTTCAATTGATGAAATGAATGAGATATCTGAGATGACATATTAGGATTAAGTTTTGATATTAATAACATAATTCAATATAATTTTATTAATAACCTTTTATGTTTTAGTATTTGGTTGAAATAGGATGATAGAAACAAATCCATCAAGGTTATGTGTCAAAAACAAACAATAAGACATAATTAAATAAAGGGACATACATAAATAGTTGACAATATTTGTATATTCCTCTTTTGATGGAAGAGGTTAATTTCTTGGTCTTACCTCATGTAGTGAGGTTGATATCATAATAGTAACTAATTCAATATACTATTCTCTATCTTTATTAGAGAGTGATATATATCGAATATATTATATTATATTATAAATGTTTAGGGGATTATGTAAAATATTTATGAATTTTTATTTACTAATTTGTCATTAATTGTTTTGAAACTTATGTTAAATGTTACAAAAATCCTTGAAATGTGATATATGAAAATTTTATATTCTAAGTGATAACTATTTTATGAACACAAGATTGAGGAATGGATAGAAACATGTTAATATATTCTTGATGTTAAAGAAATAAACACATTATTATTTTTGGTAAAAGTGAGTAAAAATGTATTAATAGACTTTCAATTTACTATTAATGTAATGTAGAAGTGATCCATGTTTTTTTATTAAGATTATCTCATTTTTGATATCATGATATAAACAGACCAACGTGTGACTTTATAAACTAGTGGTAAAAAATAAGATTTAATTTTTGAAGGGTAATATTATTTCTATATGGTTTATTGTGTTGGAGAATTATTTTTTTTGGAATGGTATGTTATAGATAATATATATTATTTTGTTATATACATACTTGGATATATGATTGTATAAATTATTAACGTTCTTTCTGAAAGGGTATGTAACTTAGTATAGCCTAAGATTGTATGGTAGATGTCATATTAAAATTTATATACTAAATTGTTTATATTTTAATAATAACCTAACCTTCTTTCATCAGTGATTAATAATTAAAATTTCAGGGACATAATTTAATTTTTACTGGTAGAATGAAATGACCTGAGATTTTGTATCGTTTAAATTAATTATATCTGCAATAGTTTGTGTCACCAGAAACACAAAACTAATGCAACAAAACACTAAAATGAAACATGAAATTTTAAAATTACATGAATAATATAATCATTATTATATAAAAATATAAAAATTAATTAAATTAATTATATATTTTAATTTTTTTGATTAATATTTTAAATAGTAATCCATTCAAAGCACCGTCTAAAAATATGAGACTATTCTATTTTTCCTTAAAAAATTAAATGCAATAAATGTCAAAAGTTTATTATAATAATAAATATTTACATTTATATACTATTATAACATTATTAATTTATTTTTAGAATTATATTAAATATTATGAAAAACACTTGATGTTTAAAAAAGGCATTTTTTATAATAGTGGTTTTTCTTAAATTTTAATTTAAATGATAAATTATTAATTTTAGAATTTTAAATTTTTTAAAAATAAGTTAATCATTGGACAAAGAATTTCCACCTTATCATTTGATTAATTTTTTATTTTTCAAAAGATATTGATTTTTTAGTGAACAATACAAAATACAGTTTTTACAAATAACATGAATTTTGGGAGAATATTACTATATAAGTGTAATTTATAAATTCATAAAACCATTTAGTTTAATGAAATATAAAATTTTTATGTTAATTTATAATTTATAATTTATTTATTTATTTTAAAAACTCATAGATGTAATTTTATTACAAAATTTATATTTTTCAAAGAATTTTTTTAAATACATTACGAATTAAGTAATTTAAAAATAATTTTTATCTATTTTTTTAAAATTAATATAATAAAAATAAATTAAAATTTGGAGTCATTAGGTCCAAAATTTTTATTAAGTGCCTTTTTATTTTAACACATAAATCATAAATTAGTTTTGAAAAAACATGTTACCTCAACCAAAATCAAAAGTTGACAAGAGTGTTTAACAAATAGAGAAAGACCATAAGAATTTTTAAAAAATCTATAGGAATGGGTTTTTTGAGCCTTATATCAACATTATAAATTTTAATCTCCATTGATTCCAAATTTATGAGATACTTTCATAGATAGAGACATACGATTATAAAAACTTTTTTAGTATTTATAAAAATACAATCCATTTTCAATTAAATAAGGAGAACCCTCCCCATATACATTTTACCTCCCTCTAAAACCCACCTTTTCACCCAAAACAATCCTAAATATTTATAGACACATTATATTTGATTGTTTCTTCTCAAAATACAACTGCTCAATGTTTTAACACCATTCATAATGGAGATAATCCAAGTAGTGGGGTATAAATTTATACTCGTGCCTTTCTCGATTCTCTTTCTCTATATGCACTTATTCTACCTCAGATTAAATTACAACATATTAATATTATAACATAAGTATCCCTAGTATAATGATAAATTATTATAATTATGGTATATGAATTAAACACTCTCACTATTTCCATTTAGGAAAAACAAAAACATGAATCACACTTGTGTATAAACGACCACCTACATGATGTAACATGTCCATTTACTTCACTACTTAACATAGATATTTAGAAGTGTAATTTATTTTTTAATTATTATATTTATGAATTATTTAATATTCTTAAATTATAATCATTTTTATCCCCTCTCTCACTCTTTGAGAATGAAATCATTGTCCATGCATACGTTGGACTACAACTTCCACAGAATGATGCATTCCATTTTTCATTACCACATTTAATGGATGGATCTAAAGTTATCGTTAAAGAATTTTTATTATTTTTATGATATTTTTATGTTTTTCATAATATAAATTAAATAAAATTTTAATGATAGTAAACATAAATAATCATTATAAAATTTACCATCTTAACAAATTATATTAAGAATAAAAATAATTTATTCATACTATGTAATTATTTCTTGTACATAATATATTCTCTTAAATATATATAATTTTGATATATAACAATAAGTTAAACAATATGAAATAATTATGATACTGGTATAATAATATTGTAACTAAATCACCACATAATAATCCATGGATCATAGTTTATTCATGTTTGGTTATGTTTGACTACCTACTTGAACAATTCTTTAAAATTATACTATTGATAACAATGAAATCATAATTAATGGTATATTATATAAAACAAATTTAAATAATTATTTTAGTTTTCTCTTTTTAATGTATACATAAATATTTAACTCAATAATTAAGAAAAAACCTTTCATTGGATAAGAAAATCAATGAAGTGTGCTTATTATCCACTTCATCTTCAAGCATAAAGAGTGAAACAGTTAAAAAACAATAAATTATTATAATCCATACATTATAGTAAATAAAATTATATTTAAAACATAAATTTTTTAAAAGAATGAATACCTACATTGCTCCAATGAAACTTGTAAAAAGTCCAAACATTAGATACCCAATATGGTAAAACAATTGAAAACTAATATACATATATATATTCTGATTATCTATTAAAATATGAAATTGTTTATTGAATTAATATGGTTCAGATATAAGTTATTAATATAGTTATTATATATATATAACCTTAGAGTACATTTGATTTAGTAAAGAAGCAAGAAAAGTTTGTCTTATTGAAAAATTTCCTCCAATGAGACATATTATTTATAATTCAACTTAATTTCCAATAAATATTGTACCTAGAGTCTAATGAATTTTTTATACCATATTCATTGGATTTTAATGATAAATTATTATTTTCCTTTTAAATGAATTTTTATTCAAAATATTTTAATGTTAAAAAAGTGGTTTTTATTAAAAAGTTCTTTAAACCACAAGGGTTTTCTCTCCAATATTTTTTTCAATTCAATGTAGTTTTGGAAGGATAATATATATATTTAATTTTTTTTATTTATAAAAACTTTTATACTTTTATATGGATGTTATTGTGGTTTTTCTTTTACTCTAAATATTAAATGTCTCATTAAGAAATGTTTTACCTAAATCATTTCTTGTAAGTGATACTGACACTATCTCTTCTTCTCAATCAGGAACCATTCTTTTTCCACATCCATATTCTTTGTCATATTTCGAATGTATCTCTATTTTTGAATCAATAATAGATTTATGTCATTTTTTACTACTCTAACTTCTTATTAAATTTTTAGATAAATTTTTATTAGTTCTAGTGTGTTTTTTTAAATGTGAGAAGCATATATTTTTAACATTTACACGTGAACATGTCATTCCATCACCTTTTTAATTTTACATGAAGCATTATATTTATGTTTTCATGATTTCTAAAATAAATTATTTTTCCCCTTATTTATGAAAATATTTATTTTAAAATTATTTCAAAAAAAATGACATTTCTTATTTCTAAAGAGGCTTCTATAATACTCTTAAAAAACATTTTTCATCTAAGCCATTTCTCATTGATATATATTATGGTTTATTCAAGCGTTTAATTTTTACACTACCATCCACCTTCTTTATTCTGGATAGATTATGTAAAATTACTTTTTCTCAAATATATGATCTATAACTAACATTTGTAGCCTAATAATCTGTTATTAATATGAATAAATTGTCTTCCAAATAATTTTCCTTGTTAATATTATATTTTACATTTATTATACTAAAGTTGGTTCCCCTTGATTCCATAATGTCGATTTATTGTTGAAATTATTTAATAAACTATATACACGTAATATATTAATTATAAACAATATGTTATATATTATCTTGGTTGAATTATACATGCCTTATGAATTTGAAAATATTTATAAATTGTGTAGAGAAGAATGGATTGTATCAATTCTCATTGTCAATGTAGAAATTTCTCTACTGAGCAAGCCAATAAAAATACTATTGGTGTTGAGAATAACTTGGCTATAATAGCAAATCCAAACCAGACTACGACAAATAAACATACACAAATGGAGTAACAAGATGTTCCTAGACATGATACACACATATAGTATCATTTAATGTGATATAAGTCCCCATAATTTAGTTGGACTACTAATCCTACTATATCTAAGAAACATATTAAGTTTATTGAAAGGAAATATTTTTCCTGGGGGTCAAATAAGAGGGAAAAGGTTATAAATGTAGTATATTTTCCCAATGGTGATGTGGATCAATGGTCTCCATTTATTTTGAATACTAGGGATGAATAACAAAGAGAACACATGGAATTGAAATCTTATAAAGAAACATTATTCAATAAATATTTCCTCTATGATAAATGAACTTAAATAAATATAAATCTCATCAAATTAAATAAAAACGATGAATAATTTATTGTACAGTATAATGATACCTTTAAAATACTATCTGGGTATTATATATAATAGATATGAAATACATAATGCAAGATTTACAAATTATTTAAATGAATTCATTCAAGCTTCTGAATGGAACCAATTTCTCAAAATGTTTCATCATATCATGAAACTGTTTTATGCACCACCAAAATAGAGAATGAATTTTTTAGATCCCACATATTGAAGGGAATGTTATATAAGAAGAATTTATTTTTACACCATGAAAATTTTGACATTCCAAATAATTAGACTAAAATCAAGGAATTTCAATCATCTTAATATTTTGGAAAAAAAGACCCTAGATAATTCATGAAGGTTGTGGGATATTGATATATGTGAATCAAAAAGTTTTATCGAGATCATGAATGTAATGGAAAGAAGACCCCAACTATCAAGTTATGATACAGTGATAAAAGAGCTAATTATTTAAAATAATTCACCATGTGTTAAGGGAATATACCATATAAGAGACCAAGGGAAGAATGCCAAGCTTACATAGTCACTAAAACCATGAATGAAGTTCCAAAAAATGTTATGGAAGGTACTTTAATCATATACTCAAATTTAGAAATTTTTATTTGATTATAGATACTCACACACTTTTATAACATCGATACTTTACAAGAGAAAAAGATACTTCACAAGCCCCTAAGGAAGTGAGTTTCAGTCAAAACCCTTAGCAAAAATCGGACTACTACAATGATGTGTCAAGAGGTTCCCAATGTTACACATAAAAATTCTCAATTTTAATATTTTATTATTATACATATGGTTGAATTTTTTACAATCCTTCGTATAGAAGGGATTTCAAAATATGATACCAAAATTTATTTACCATATAAGGAATTTATGATTTGTGATGATGATGTTGAATTCCCTATCTTTAATATGGAGACTTCTTCATCTATGTTAGTTATAGATCCACCATAATAGACATTCCAAATGAGATTCATAGGTAATAAGAGCACATAAAATCTAAAGATGGAAAATTTAATCATTAAAACAAGGATTTAACTATTTTATATAAATACATTGGTGTATTTCTTGAGAAATTACATGGACATCCATTATGGTGTGAGGTTGAGTTTTATATTCATTTAATCCCTTATTAAAGGCTGATATCTAAAAATATTTATATAATTCCATCTATTGAATTAGTGGAGTTTATGAAAAAACAGTACGATTTGTGTGATAAAGGATTTATTATCCCTTTTGTTTAACCTTGGAGATCCTCTATTTTTTTTAAGAAAAAGGATGGATATATAAGAATTTCCATTGATTGTTAGGAAATAAATAATATTATGATGAAGAAAATTTATTCTTTAGAATTCATCAGTAAATTATTTTATTAGATTAATAGATATTAATATTATTCAACGATTGACTTTCATTTTGGGTATCATCAATTATGAGTAATGAAGAATGATATTCCAAAGTTTTCCCTTCAAGAAGTATTTGGAAATTACTATTTTACAATAATTCCATTTGGATAGAATGAGGGTGAATTTATTTATGGATATAATGAATATAATATTTATAAAATTTATTGATTATTTTATTTTGGTATTCATTGATGATATATTTGGGTATTATAAATTCAATGAGGACTCTAAGAATAACTCATATATAGTTCTTAAGAATCTGAGAGGAGAAGAGTTATATGATAATTTTAGTAACTGTGAATTCCAGCCTCATGATATCTCTTTTCAAGTACTTATTATCTCTACAGATGGAATCTCAGTTGATCCTATGAAGAAAAAGGGAATCACATAATGGACCATACAAATAAATATAATTTAGGTTCATGGTTTCATTGGTTTTGCATTTTAATATCACTGATTTATTAAAAAACAGTCCAGATTGGATAACCAGTTAAACAAGATTACAAATAAAGGGATTAAGTACAAATTGATAAAGTAATGTTATTAATGTTTTTAATAATTGAATAATATATTATTAATTTATAAAATTCAGAATTTACCATTAGGAAACAATGGGTTTGTGATATATAGGTATTCATCCAAGATGGGACTTGGTTATGTCCTTATGTAGAATGATGATGTTATTTCCTAGGAATCAATATAGTTAAAGTATCATGAACCAAAATCCTTTACTTGAGATGGAAGCCCTAATATTTTCTTTGATGATATATTTAGATTATATATGTGGTGAAATACATGATATATACACAAACTATAATATCATAAAATACATCTTTTCATAAAAAATATCGATTGGTGGAAAAAGATATGGAAATAATATCTCAAAGATAATAGTTCTACAATACTGTACTACCCAGGGAAGAAAAATAATAAAGTGGATACATTTATAAGAATGATAATGGAGTTATGACTAATATGAGGATTAAAAGGGATTCTATGTTTTTAAATCTAATAAAAGTGGATATGGGAATCATTATTGTAGGGGATACATCACTTCTTTTTCAAATGACATCCAAACTAAATTTATTGGAAAATTTAAAAATATTCCAATATAATGATGACAATATTCAAAACAAAAGTAAATTCAAGTATGATGGGAAATTATCATGATTCATTGTGAATATGGAATTCTGAAAATTGGATAGAAAATATGAGTTCTATCTATAGTGGAGTTTAAAAGGGAATATTTTGGATTATTCTCATAGCTAAAATTTCAATATAAATTCTAGTAGCACCAAACTATATTATGATTTGAGGTTACATTCTTTTTGGGATAAAATTAATAATTAAATTGAAGATTATATATCATGATTCTTGATTTATTAAAATGGGAATATTGAGATACATCATCATATATGAGTCATGAAACCTAGACATATTTTTATATAAAAATGGGATGACATTATTATGTGATTTTTCACTAGATTGCTAAAGATTTCAATAAATAATAATATAATTTTGGTTATTTTTTATCACCTTAAAAATCTACACACTTCTTTTCTATAAGGTAATTTTTACCTTTTGGTCACCTTGAATGACTCTATATTAATGATGATGTATGACTTCATGGTTTAACACATTCAATTAGTTATGATAATGATCCCTTAATTACATCAATATTCTAGAAGATTATTCTGAAGACTCTTGATATTGAGCTTAATTTTAACACTACCTACCATCCTCAAACTGATGGATGGTATAAAATGACTATTCAAACAATAGATGAAAAGTTGATATCATGCTAGCATTAATTTCAAGGTATGTGGGATCATTACTTATCTTTTGTATAGTTTTTCAATAACCATGACTTCCATTCAAGTATTCATATGGTGTCAGGTTAAGACTTATATGGAAAGTGTTGTCGCGATTTAACTTGTTGGGATGAAGTTAGTGAAAGGAAACTTATTGGCCCAGAAATTGATGAGGATACAATGATAAAGATAAAGAATTTAAAATATCAATTTAAATAATCTGAAAACAATAAAATTAGTTATTTCTAAAACCAGAGGATATATTTGTAATTTCATGTAGGAGATAATGTTTTATTGAATCTATCTTCATTAAAAGCTATTATAAGGTCTAGTAAGAAAGGGAAACTAAGACCCTGGTACACCAGATAGGATCTGCAGTTTACCAATTGAAAATTACACCAAGGATCTCTAAATTACATGATTATTAACATATATCACTGATAAGGATGTATATTCCATACCCAAAGATTGTGCTCACCTATTAATAAAAAGAATTGAAACCTGATATATCTTACTTTGAAGAGAATATAAATATTATTGGCATTAGAGAAAGATTATTGGGGAATAATATGACTTTATTGGTAATGGTGGTTTATAGAAATCATAAAATTGAGGTAAAAGCATGGGAACTAGAAAATTTTATGATGAAGAACGACTCTCACTTTTAGAAATTAACATTCATGCAATGTTCAAAGGAAAAAATTGTAGGAGGGAAAAAGATAATAAATGTTCCTCAATTATGGTAAGTGAAAAATATATTTTAATAAAACAATAATTTGTATTAAATTTTAATATTTCATGTCACAAATATTATTATTTTATAGGATGAATATTGATTTTCAACTTACTAGGTGATAATAATTCATGAATGAATTTGTAGTATTTTCTCTCAGAAATAATCTTTTATGAATAATAATATATGTAGTATTTAACTATTAAATATTATTTTTATAATAATGTTTTTTAATATATAGAAATTGAAATTTATATAATATATATTTGATAGAAATAATGATAATATCATTTCGAGGTAAAAATTATAGTTTTCTTCTTCGGAAAATCGTTTAAAAAAAGACATAGTGCATATCCATTTTAATTAATTAAATTAATATTTTATGATTAGTTATTTAAATAAAATGTATAAATTATATATCAATATTTATTTATTTTAATCCATATAATGATAAATATTATTCAAATAGTTAACATAATATCATCTTGTGCTTGAAAAATTAATTTTTTGAAGAACAAATTTCAACATGTTTTGAGGGATTATTCTTAAGTTAAATTTTCCCACATAAGAAAATTTAATTTAATAAAATTAAATAAATGTTTATAAGCAGAATAATTAATATATTTTAATGAGGTAAAAATAATTTTTTGGTTATATTAATGGTCAAAATTGTAAAAAATTCTTACCACATTTAGTTTTAAAACAAGTTTTCTAAGAGTTAACCAAAAATAACAGGGGAAAAATTGACCAAAAATCACTCTTAAACCCCATTGGTTGGTTTTTGTTTTATGTTACTGTTATACATTTATAATATGAGCTATTTTGTATCCATATCTCCAATAATTTGATCTGATATGATTGAAAAAACATTGAAAATTTACTTGTGTGGTACTCAACTCAATTATAAAAGGGAAAATTCTCCCATCACTTCTTCACGCCTATCATGAAATTAAGCTTATCAAAACCCTTAAAAAATCTCCACAACAACTCTCTCAACATTCCATAGAGTGTGTTCTTCCTATAATACCAAAACTATGACCTTTATAATTGATCCAAATGAGGTTCTTCTGAGATATGGTAATTTTCATCACCAAAAACATTTACTTCCATATTATTATTATAGATTAAATTTTTTCTTAACACTTATAATATAATAAAATTAGTATATCCAATTTACTGAGATTATATTATGTTGATGGAATAATATTTTTCGATCTCCTTCTCCATAAAATGAGACACGAAACCAATGCTTGTGTGTATGGAAGGCTACCGACTCCCAAAACGATGTAATTTGTTTCCATAAACAACTCACATGGATATTAATAATTCACCTATAATGTAAATAATAAAATCACTCATGTGTACATATGACCTACGACCTCCATGAAGTGATGTGTTTCATTTTTTATATTTAAATTTTAAAAATTACTCTAAAAAATTTATCTATTGAAGAAACCTGATATTTTTAAATTTAATATCATTTTAGAGATTATGGAACTATATATTATTCATAATAAATAAAACATAAATGATCATATAGTCATGAGAAAACAAACCGGTTAACACCCAAAATAATGGTAATAATGAAATATTATTAATGAATAAGTGATAAGATTCTATAATAGGATCATATATGATATTTTAAATTTTATGTTGACTCTAATATAAATTAATAACATGTTATAAACCCTTATAAATTAGGTTACATAATTTTCAACTAAAGGAAAGCATACAGATAAGGATTTCATCTCAATTTACACTCCATTGAGATATATTTGTCATTATGCACCTATTCAGTTTTATTTGGGGTATAGACTACCCCTTTGATTTATTTAATATGAATAAATATTTATTTATGATGATTTTTTTTAATTTTGGTCTATTGATTCCACAGGTTACAATTTAAAAGTAACCAAATTGGTATAAATTTTTATATCAATCTCAATTTTTAGGATTTCTCTTTTTTTATTTAAAAGGAAACTTATAACATATCCATATTAAAATAAATTTATTTTTTCACTAGATTATTTTAAAATTTTAAATTTTTTATTTCTAAATATTCTTATCTTTTTTACTTGAATCATGCAGAGAAATCATCAAAAAACCAATTTTACTTATATTTTAATCAAATATAATTCTTCTTCCATGTATATATTTTTCAAAAAAATTTTATGAATGTTCTTTTATTAACTCAAATAATTTATTAAAGAAACATTACATTACACATGAATTTTTTTAAAATGTTTTCATATAATACTTCTAATGCTCCAGAATAGGGATGTTTTTGAATTTGGTTTAAAATATTTCAAAAGGAATCTCTTTAACATATATGAATATAATAGACATCCCCACCGATATAACCATTTTAAAATATTTATCTTCTTATATAAATATTCAATATTTTTACAAAGAAAAATATTTTATGAAATATTATTTTAATATTTCATTAAAACTTCCTATATTTATCCAAAGGATGTTATTTTATTACACAACCTATATTTTGGATGTACGGATGGCCATCTCTTGTCCCTTATTAATTTCTCTTTCATTATATTTCTCTTATAACATCCAAATTCTTGTTATCATTGGAAATGATTTTTTTAAAAAATATATATAATTTTAATCAAGGATATAATTATCTCCTAAAATGTATACCATTTTTAAGTATTTTTGTACTATGAATGTTATTTCATTTACGAGAGGAGAACTTGTTAAATCTATAATATTTAATCAATATAGATATTTACTGATAAATAATATTTTTAATCTATTAAATTGATACTTATATATTTGATTAATTAATCGGATATTTAGTGATGGGTGGGTCCCAATTATAGATAACCCCTTGATCCACTGACAAGCCTCATGAAAAGAATTAGTTGTCCAAATGAAATATATTTTGGGGGTATAACTTCCCATAGTTTTATGCTACATCTTTGTAATGTTTTGGTAGTATAGTTATCATGATTTATAAGATCATGAAATCCAATATTAATCATTTACATCCATGGGAATTTATGTATCTATGATATTTTTTCATGGATATTTCCATGGATTCATTTCAGGGAAAAGTTGTTGATTAAATGGATTGTGTTTTCAGTTATTCATTTTTACATACTGATTATTATTTATTTACTCGTGATAGGTTGTATGATATGTTACTCTTACTAATAATTTGAACTCGCACCGATTTTGTTTCCATTAACCAGGATATGAAGAATATTTATTTGAATGAGTTTCAAGGATTTCTAGTATTTTAAATTGTTATGTTTTATGTATTTATTTTCAAATGTAATATTGGTATCTTGTATTTATATGGTTCTTCAATACTAAAACATTGATTGTTACTTTTGGATTATAATCCTTGTATCTATAACAATTTTATAAATTAACCATTATCGCTAGGTTACTAGAGTTGGGGTTGTTGCATCATGAAACCCATTTTTCTTTATACATGTTATTTTATAATGTCATGATTTGTTTTCATGTGGAACAATAATATATATATTATAAGGCATGTGGGACCTATATCCCCTTCCAATTAATTGGTAAAATATTTATATCTAATGAGATAAAAATTTATGTGAATAGGTTACTTAGTAGTGAGGTTTAGAGAGGGTTAGTGTGATGGTGGTAAGATCTACTCAAGATTTTTTGTTCGAATAGGTTAGTGGGTATCCATGTTCACAAAGATAAGAAATAATATGTTTATGATTTTGAAATTTTATTCCCTATGGTCCTTGGTTCATGTTATAATATTCGTGTTTTATTTTCCCATTCCATAGTAGAAGAGATATGGTCTGATATTGTAACGTCCCAGTTTTCGGAAGCTACCCAAAGGCGCCCCATACCTAGTTGGTCACATGGCCTCAAGCGCATTTTCTAGAACATTAGAGGCTTCTGACTAGTAGTGAGGGCCTTGGGTATGATAGTGGGGAAACTATGCCCTCATTGGCAGAGTACACAGTGAAAGTAAAAAGATATACAATAATAGAAGTCGTTATAATACCAAACAACAGTTACAGCGGAAGACTAATAAATAAAACAACTGGATCATATATATAAATATATATAATGATGCATGATATGTATATGTCTAGGAAAGTATCCAAACAAAGCACAATGATGAAATATAATACTAAACCATGTATAAAAATAAAAATAGAAGCCAACTCCTCGGCATCGCAAACCTAAGCTTGGTCCCTTTCTCTCCATCTCCACAACATGTCAAGTACCTGAAGTAGAAGGGCACTTTCCCTTATCTATACCTATAAAAATATATTTTTTTGGGTCCAAAAGCATGGCCCAAACATGGTGTGAGACTAATACTAGTAGGAAACTACCACGAGATCCATGCCTAACAGTCAAAGAGTATATCGCAGGTAAATATACATGAAATAGTAAAAAAGAAGGTACTCAATAGTAAACAATCCACAGTTCAATATCAATCAATAACCAAAAAAGTAGATAAACACAACAGGTAATCCTCTAAGAATAACTCTCAATCTAACCCCACTGGTCCTCCTAACAGGTACAAGAAACCCTCTGGGAAGTACACTCAGTTTAACCTCTCTGGTTCAGCTTAAGCATAGACTCTCTGAGGAAGCACTCACCGTCAATTCTAACTAGAGTCTCGTATCGGTACTAAAGGTTCTCTATGGAAGCACTTACATTACATTACCTCTATGGCCCGCGTTGAGGAATTACATAAACTTTGAGGAATCACTAAATTTTAATTCCCCCTGTGGACTAGAATCGTAAAATATAAAGACACTCTAGAGAATACCTCAACATCAATTCTCCCAATGGTTTATACACTATGTTCTCATGGCCCTGTGTAAGTCAAAAAAGTGTAGCAGCGCATAACCACCAAGGTAAACCTCAAGAACTAATTGGCTAGAATTCTACAGAACAATAGCATAACAGAACAACAGTCACACCATCCTACAATACTAGGCATGGGAATGTAAACAACAGTCTAATAAGAAATCAAGACAAAAAGTTCCAAACAAGAAAAACATGCATGGGAAAAACATCCAAAGCCCAAAAATTCACCCTATTAACAAAAAAAAACCATCTACTCAGGCATAATAGCATAGCATAAAAACAATAGTGTTAAAACGGTGAACGTGCAATACCTCTTTCATGAGTATTGGGAAATTTTGCACATAAAACTCTTACACTGTCTATGGAAAGGCACAAACCACCTACCTCGGGGTAAAGATATTTCTATAAGTGAACCTCAAAGATTGAATCTCCTTATAACGTTGAAGATATACAAAAACTTCTAGAACATTGAACCCACGATAACATGGAAAATGAAGAGGAAACATGAAACGAGGCTCCAGCAGAAGAGAGAACTCACAAATGCGATTCCAACACAACTGATGGTGTTTGATTCAGAGGACAAACGGAGGCTCAGGGGCTCATTGAAGATCCGAGACCGTACCCTCACTCTTCGATGAACTGGAACTGGAAGAAGTCAGTTCTATTCGTCAAATGCGACCCCAGTGTGTTTAATGAAAAATATGTACATAGCGTGTTTTATGATGTACACAACAGGTACTTTCCTTTTCCGTACTCTGCTTTAGGTGGCCTCCATGTCACCCGACATGACTGTGTGTGTGGCCGTGACACAGCCAGCACATGGCCTTATGTGTAAAGGTTGTACAAGACATGTACTCACAAAGTACATGATGTGTACTTCAAAAATTTCTAGAAACTCCCCATTTCTCAAAAACATTATAAAAAAGAAAAACATTCATGAAAAGAATATCCTCGTTCCTACAAACATCCAACCATAAAGATATTAATCCCCGAATTTACCCAGAAAGGTGGCATAGAAGAAGAAACCCTGAACATCTCTAGCCACTGTGATCGTACATCAGCCTCTCTCTCCCAAGTATTGTCCTGCACCCACCTGTGCTGCCATAGCACTCGTACCATGGGAACAGACCGGCCAAAGAGAACCTTTACACTACGATCCAAAATCCGGATAGGATGATCCTGAAATTATGAATCCACTTTGAGCTCAACCTCCTCTGGTTGAAAGACATGAGACGGGTCTGAAATGTATCTTCGAATTTGAGAAATGTGGAAAACGTCGTGCATAGATCAGTACCTTGGAGGTAACTGCAACAGATAGGCCACCTTCCCAACTCTCTCTAACACCTCAAACGGCCCGACGTACCATGGAGAAAGCATACCCTATCTCATAATCATCTTATTTCCCAACCTCGGTGTGACGTGTAGGAAAACCTGATTCCTGAACTCGAACTCTAGAGGTCATCTCCGCTAATTAGAATAGGAATTTTGATGAGACTATACAGTATTCATCCTCTACTGAATCAACTCTATCTACTTCATCGTCTCCTAGAAAAGATGAGGTCCCAGAAAAGCCGCCTCTCCTGCCTCTAGCCAACATAAGGTTGATTGGCATGGCCTACCATAAAAATCCTCATAAGGTTCCATCTGTATAGTTTCTTGAAAACTATTGTTGTAGGAAAACTCCACAAGACGTATATGCTTCTCCCAAGAACCTTCAAAATCCAGAATGCATGATCAGAGCATATCCTCAAGCACCTGAATCATATGCTCGGACTGGCCACCAATTTATGTAGATACTCAAGATTGAGATACATGGACATTACATTACTTTTTTGGAATACTTAATACATAACAAAAACAGACACCCATGGACCGTAATATTTTAGTTTCTTTGGAAACATGGAACATAATCTTCTAATCATGATGAAAGATCTTCAACATATCCCATAAAGATCTTCCCCTTTTGTTTTCTTACCTAAAACATTTCTTTATATCCTGGAAAAAAAATAAAACATAAAAAGATTGATCTCAAATTCTCATTAAGGGTAATCATGGAGAACATAAAACAATACATAAACATTTGAACGTAAAAACAAGAACATAAAAAATGAAAATCCTAAGTAATAACATATATCTTGGTAGTAAATAAGGCATAGATCACAAAGAAACAATAATCATGATAAAATAGCATGGGAATAAAACAAGTAATGGTGGAAAATCATTAAGCACATGATATTATTTCCATAGTAGCCAAGAAATTGCTGCCTAGACCATTATAGTGGACAAATTCCATTACTGAACCGGGGTTAATTATCGTTCCAGCCCTGTGTTACTGAACCGAATTTACATGTCGTTATAGAAATGTCTATCTCATGAGATATAAATCATTACCCAATGTATTGTAGGGAGATATAGGTCTACCCATCTCTTAATCAAATCATTCTTTCATGTACCCCAAAATAAACATAAATTTATCATCATAACCCACAGAATAAAATGGTTTTCATAAACATCATCCCATCATAACATAATTCATATAAAACAATGGATATAATTTCATCATAAAAAAATCAAAACATGTAAATAATAGAGACATTATTCCTGAAACATAACCATATTAATGAATGTCATGATATATGGAAAATAGTTTTGATAATACACTTGGAATGAATTCTTGAGGAAACTATCCTTTCTTATTTAAAATCATTTTCTTTTCTCAAAATGACAAGAATTTTTAAATGAAAAGATTTTTTTAAAAAATAATTATGAAATATTGTAGAGTAAGATTTATGTAAATAAGGCATTATTAAATCGTAAAAATTTGTTCACGCCGTATAAATGAAAAAAACATTCTCCTCGTACTTTTGCCGGAAAAGTCAAAAAGTACCTCGTATAGTAAACAAAATAATGATTCCTTCCATACCTTGTGGTATATGTCAAAAAAGAATAAGAATGAATTTAATTATACATGGAATAATAGTAAACATTTTATGAAAACATTTTGTGAAAACATAGACATGGATCATAAACATAACCGCAGTAAATACTTACGAATAAACAGTCTCGGATAAGAATGAGAGTGGAATAATTATCCCTTATCTTATGCCCAATTTCTTCCATATGTGTGAGAGAATACTGTATAGTGGGTTTAAACATATTATTAACTTATATTATAACAATAATAATAGTTATGATAACATATATGATACACTTATGACTTTATATTACCGGTTCATTTGTCAATTATGTGTTAAAGAAGCGTTTTGGGTAAAATAATTTCATTTATCGTACGTGTTTTGACTTGTAATTATTTATATTATCACTTAGATCAAGATTAGATACCTCCAAAATGTAAAAAATGTTTTATATATAATATAGATTTATAATATATATATATATAAAATAGATCGATAAATTGAATTTAATACACCGTTCACGGAGATGGTAAGTCGTATGTATGCATGAATGATGTTTTCATTTCCTTATTAAATTGAATGGAAGTAATTAAATAACATATACATAAATATAGTATCATTATTATGTCGTATATTTCATTATTATTTATTATATATACTTTATAATCATTCTGGATTGGTTAACATGGTGAATGCATATCTTCGCGTTGTGGAGACGGTAATTCGTACGTACGCATGAGTGATGATATCATTTCCATAATAATTGAATGGAATTGGAGTGGATGATATAATATGTAAGAATTATTATTATTTTATAATAATCATATATAGTAAGTATTTCCACCATTATACCCATCTAAGTAAAGTGGTGGTGGAAAAACATATTACACCACGGTGTGGAGACGGTAAGCCGTACGTACGCATGCGTGGTGATTTCGTTTTTCGTAGGATGGATAGAAGGTGAAATAGGGTTTTTTCATATTTATAATAAAATATAATTATATTAGTTATAATTATGTTATTACTTTATAATGAAACAACTAAATAAGATGAAGTAGAAAAATAAAGAAACTTGAATGAATCGGTAGAACATATTACCTCTTCTTCAACGCACCTCCATTGAACTTCCTCTTAAGGGAATAGAGTTGGTCTTTTTAAAAGACCAGAATTTAAAAAATGTTACTAGGGAAGCTCATAAGAGTAATGGGTAGGGTTTGGTTGATCATGAAGGCTCAAAATGGTGTGAGGATGAGAGGGATGGGGTTCCCTTTTATAAGAGAAGAGAGGGGCACTTTTTGGAAACCTCAAAAATATTAGTTAATAATAAAATCAAACCCCACTTAAAAATATCCAAAAATTACTCCATTAGAATATGAGATAATATAGGGTTGTAATATCATCAACCAATAAAATTTATACATGTTTTATGTTTATTTTAAACCTTATCATTTTGATTTGTCCTTAATTAATCTATTTAATTTTATTTGTTGTAATAATATTATAAATTTTAAATTGTTATAAATACATAGTTTTCTATTTTTAATTTTCCATAATTATATTACTTATTACATTTTATCCCATATAATTTAAAATTTGTGTTTTTTAAATATTTTTGTGGTTTTCAAACAATTTAATAATATGTTATTTTTATAAAATATCAATAGTACCAATTTTGACACTATTCAATTATATGAATGTAAATAAAATACAAACAAAATATATATTTGAACAAAGATATTTAACAGATTATTAACATGTAATATTCATCTAAAAAATTCATGGATCACATTAATTTTTTCATATAATATTTATTTTTATGTTTTTAAAACCATTTATTTGATATTTCCCTTAGTAAAATAATTATTACAACATTTATGTATAATTATTTAATATACCTATTTGTTTCATAAAAATATAAAATAAAATACTATGATAAATATAAATTTATTATATTTCATAAGAATTCTTTTACTCGAATTTATCATCTTAAAATCGCAACAATTAAATTGTTATATTTTTTAAATTATGAAGGTGACAACTTTGACATCTTTTAAAATAATATAATATAAGGGTCATAATTGCTTTTCTAAGGCTCCAAATGGTCCAATATTCGACCATTTGATTATTATGGTTTAGATATACACGACCAATATGTTTTGGTCAGGTTTTTGGGCCTTTTATGAGTATCATTATTTGAATAAAAAGTATATTTTTGATTTTTCACTAAATAAATATTTTCTGCATCATTGACGTATAAGCTATTTAGGTAATTAAATATTTCATAAAAAATAAAACTAAATTTCCATAATGAATAAAATTAGCTTTCAAATGAGTACTTATAATCAAATTTATATTCTTTATAACCATATATTAAAAATACTTTAATTATTAATGTTTGGGTGAGACATATTTCACTTTCCTTTAAAAATAATAAAATAAAGTTCTTAATCACATCCAAGTAGGTTCCAATAGATTTTATTTCGAATGAAGTATGTTTTAAGGATAAATATAATTATCCAATTATATTAAAACAATTTTTAGATTAATTTTATAATATTATTTTTTACCCTTATTAACCTGATTTACCTTTAATAATGGTAAATAAAATTTACCATAGTTACTATTCATAGTGCCTAAAAATAAAAAGTAGCCTATTAACATAATTTGGACCTACTGATTTCAAATATGGAATGCATTTTTCCAATTTAAAAATATAGAAGTTCCAGTATTTAATTTAAAATTAATCCCACTGTTGAGAAAATGAGTTTTAAAAGTTAAAACCCTGTAAAACATTGAAATGTTTTTACCTATGAATTCAATGTAAAATAAATAATAATGACTTATATTATATTAAATGGTAAAAATATATTCTGTTTATACTTTAAAACCATTCAATATTATAATTTAATAAAATAAATTATTTTGATGAAAAAAGTTTTTTTCAATTAAAATTTGGCATATTTTCACTATTCATCAAAATATGAATGTTAATAGAAAAATATTAAAAAATTATCCAAAGTAAATTTTTATATACATATTACAATGAATAACATTATTGTTTCAAATTAAACTCATAAACATGTCAAAAACTAGATTTATTGTTGGTGCGCCATCAAAAGGCTGCAAAACTATATTTTTGGAAAAATATTTTTTTATACGAAAAATTAATTTTGTTCTCGTAACTTTTTTTAGAAAATAATTAAGATGAATTATAATGTTATAAAATTAAAAATGCGGTTAATAATTTTCATAACGGCTAGTTCAAAATAATATTAGAACAATATATCATTTTTTAGTGAAACTCGGTATTGCGTACAACACACGCTATTGACGAAGGTCGCTCTTTCATGAAACACAAGCCAAAAATAGTGTTTGTATATACTAATATTTAATACGGTGTTGCGTATAGCGCAATATAATCTTGGTGTAGTGTACAACACAAGACACCAAATAAATTAAAAATAATATTTCTCATAAAATCTCATGGTGTTACATTCTACTACCCTTAAAATGAATTTCGCCCTCAGAATTCGTCGGGGTTATAAATGGTTTACTACTTGAAAGTTTCTTTCATAGAAACCCACATCATAAAAAGGAATACTATAACTTAATTTTGAAAACTAAAATATGAAACGTAACGGTTACCCAAATTAACTCATCCCTGGGTTTCCACATAGGAGAACATAGGTGAAAATATGGATATTGAAGAGAAATATTACCATCAAGTTCTAATGAAGATTGGTAGAGAACATGGCTATGAAAAAACCAACAATCCCAAAGGCATAAATTTGTGATGATCTATGATACCATCTGTTTAATCGGATATGAGTGTACTAGGAAAATATTTTTGGTTTTCAAGATCATTTCCCTAAAGTTGATGAATTTTTGCATAAAGATAAATACTTACTTGATTTCAATGCAATATCATCCTTGGTGATTCCATGAACAATTTTCACTTCATCTCTTATTTAAATAAATGAAGTTGAAGTTTTCCTTTTTAAAATGTTAGCAGATCTTGTGATATAATTATAGGTTATTCTATCTGTCTCAAACAAAAAGTTAGCAAAAGTTATTAAATATACATAAGTCCATCTATGGTGAGATTAACCGTATATGATTCCAAAAATGGACTTATACTTCAACTATCATACAAATTAATAAAATAAAACAAATTTATACTAACTAGGGATTTCCTGCAGGCCAGTGGTAGGTGATAAAGGAATGTCGCACTTCGGTTGTGGGTTCAATTCCCGCATCCTTGTTTGACATGACGGGTTGTCGCTCATCCTATGCGTTTCCCTTTTTATAAAACTATACTATTATAAACTTTCAGAAAAAATATCAAAAAGGTCTATCCTTAAACAATACTATCTAATGTCTAACATAATCCATTCCAATCTTTAGGCTTATCCAAAATACTTCTGTCCAATCTCATAGTATAATGAAAAATATTACCAGAGAGGTCATATACAAAGCATGTGATTACCGTCATTTATCCCCCATATATCATAGGATATATCTTCTTGGTCATATTCCAAACATGTGAATACCTTAATCATGTATTCTGTTGAAACATGAATTACCATAGAAACTTAGTGAAAACTTGAATGCTGTCAAAAGTTAATTATTTCCACATACCAAAATCCTAAAATATCTAAATACTTAAACCATGATGTCACTTTGTCTTTATATCAGTCATGATCTCATTAATACTATCAAACATATTATTTTTTCTATATCCCATCATTATTCACACATCATCTTCTCTATAAAAATATTTCAATCATATTTCATGGTTACCGGTACCATACAACTATTGAAAACCAATACATAGATATTCTAATATTCCATAATACAATAAATGATATTCCACAACACTATTTTGGAATCCTATTACATATACACTTAATCATTCCACCACTTCATTTTCATATTCAAAATCACCAATAGTGTTGGCATGTGACTTCCCTTTTTTCCTTTGGCTTACGATGTTGTTGATGTCGATCATCATTAACCCTTGGATTAGGGCATTGGTTAGCATAATTCCCCATTCCCTTGCACTTGTAGCATTGATGTGTTGGTAGTGCGTTCTCTGTAGTCTTTCCTCTATTCACATCATTAGCTACCGTTTTTCCATTAATTCGACACACATCTACTCGATGAACTTCTTTTCCATAATTAAAACATTTTACAGTCACTTTAAGACAATCTCCACCATGCTTATTTCCACACTTTGATCATAACAAAACATTCGTCTTATTTTCACCATTGTTTTGTGATTTTTCCTTGAACTCCATCTTTCATTTCTTGTGAAAACCATGAGATGGATATGTAACACCAACTTCATGTTCTACCTTGATAGCACAACACACAATCTCTTCATAGATACTAAAGTCTCTTATCACTAATTCCATTCAAAGGCTTGGTTTTAAGCCACTAAAGAATCAATCAACTTTACTTTCAGGATGGATGATAAAGCCAGATGCATAGATTTCAAGCCTTGTAAAATTCCCCTTGTATATACAAACATATTAACCGTCCTTTTGCTTAAGCTCAAGGAACTCCTTTTCCATCTTTGTTATAAGAATACTAGGGATGTACTTATTGAAAAACAAGTTCTTGAACTCATCCCATTCCATGGATTCAATTTCATCTTGGGGCCTTGTATTCATAATTAAAGTCCACCGCTGGTCTGCTTCACCTTCTAAATGGTAAACAAACAAAATGAGTTTTTCATATTTGTAATAGAAATGTATGTAAAATATCTTTTCAATGGTAATGATCCTTTGTTCAGCAACAAGTGGATCAGAAGACCCACTAAAAGAATGTGGACGTTGCCTCATGAAATACTCAATAGAATATTGTTCCCTTCTTTGCTCATTTGGAAGTACAGAATGATTCATAGATTGTGTAAGTACAGAAATATGATTTTTCACTCCATTTCTCATAACATTTAGTTGTTCATGAGGACAATCATTGCATTTCCAAATGCATGGATCATTAACACGATTCCTTCAGGTTCTGGCCATTATTTAAAACCCAAAAATAATAGTGTGAGAGGCAAAAATCATACTAGGGAAAAAACATATTAAAGGGGAGTAATTTCAATATCTAACATCTTATGTTTAATCCTAAATTATTCATGATCGTTATAATAATTCTAGGACTGTAAAATATACATATACTTAACCTTAGGGACATCCCTAGACATACCTTAGAAATATTTCCAGGGATCTCACTAAAGATTTCGCATCCTACTTTCCAAAGGTTAACTAAACCTTTCCTCTGATACCAACTGTAGAGACCCATGCTTGACATACATGGATATTAAATTACTTTTTTTGGAATACTTAATACATAACAAAAATAGACACTGAATGACCGTAATAGTTTAGTGTCTTGGGAAAATTGGAACATAATCTTCTAATCATGGTGAAATATCTTCAACATCTCCCATAAATATCTTCCCCTTTTGTTTAATTTCTGAAAACCTTTATATATATCCTGGGGAAAATGAAACATAAAAAGAGTGAGCTCAAATTCTCAGTAAGGGTAAACATGGAGAACATAAAAAAATCCATAAACACTTAAGCATAAAAACATGAACATAAAACATCAAAATCATGAGTAATGACAAAAATCATGGAAGTACAAAAGGCATAGATCAAAAAAGAACATTAATAATAATAAAATAGCTTGGGAATAAACATTTAATTATTTAAAACTATTAATCACATGATATTATTTATATATTATCCAAGGCATTACTTCCAAGACCATTATAGTGGTCAAATTTTATTACTGAACTGGGTTTAATTGTCATTCCAACCCTGTATTACTGGACAGAATTTACTTACCATTCTATCCATGTCTATCTCATGAGATATAAATCATTACCCATTGAATTGGAGGTAGATATAATCCACACACATCTCATAATGAAATCATTATTTCGTGGGCCAGAAAATAAACATAAATTATTCATCATAACCCAATGAATAAAATGGGTTTCATAAACATCATCCCATCATAACATAATCCAAATAAGACAATGGATATAATTTCATCATAACCAAAATCAAACCATGTAAATAATAGAGACATTATTCTTGAAAAATAACCATATTAAAGAATGTCATCATGTATTGAAAATAGTTTTGATAAAACACTTGAAATGAATTCTTGAGGAAAATATCCCTTCTTCTTTCAAATCATTTTGTTTTCACAAAATGACATGCAATTTTAAAAGAAAATAATTTTGTTGAAAATAATAATGAAATATTGTAGAGGAAGAATTATATAAATAAAGCGTTATAAAATCGTAAAATATTTTCCACGCTGTATATGTTTAAAAAAACATTTTACTCATACTTTTGCCGAAAAAGTCATAAAGTACCTCGTATGGTAAACAAAAGAAAGATTTCTTCCATACCTTGTGGTAAAAGTCATAAAAGGTTAAGAATGACTTTAAACATACATGGAATAATATTATACATTTTATGAAAACATTTTGAGAAAACATGGAAATGGATGATAAACATAACCCCAGTAAATACTTATGAATAAACAATATCGGATAAGAACGAGATTGTAATAATTATCCCTTACCTTATGTCCAATTTCTTCCGTATGTGTCCAAGACTCCTGTATAGTGGGATTAAACATATTATTAACCTATAATAGAACCATAATAATAGTTATTATGACATATATTATACACTTATGAATTTATATTACCAGTTCATTTGTCAATTCCATGTTAAAGAAGCATTTTGGGTAAAATCATTTCATTTATCGTACTTGTTTTGACTTGTAATTATTCATATGATTACATAGATCATGATTAATTATATCCAGAATGTAAAAAATTATATATATATATATATATATATTCATAATATATATATATATATATATATAATAGATCGATAAATGGAATGAAATACACAGTTCATGGAGACGGTAGGTCGTACGTACGCAGGAACACAGTTTTTGTTTCCTTAATAAATTAAATGGAAGTAAATAAATAACATATAAATAAATATAGTATCATTATTATTTTATATATTTCATGATTATTTATTATATATACTTTATAATCATTTTGGAGTTGTTAACATGGTGAAATAATCTCATCGCGTTGTGGAGACGGTAATCCGTATGTACGCATGAGCGATGATATCATTCCCATAATTATTGAATGGAATTGGTGTGCATGATATAATATCTAATAATTAGTATTATTTTATAAAAATTATATATATTTATTATTTCCACCATTATACCCATCCAAGTAAGGTGGTGGTGGAAAAACATATTACACCAAGGCGTGGAGACGGTAAGCCGTACGTACGTACGCGTAGTGATTTCGTTTTTCATAGAATGGATAGAAGATCAAATAGGGTAGTTTCATATTTATAATAACATATATAAGTATATTAATTATACAGATGTTATTAATTTATAATGAAACACCTAAAGAAGATGAAGTAGGAGAATAAAGAAACTTGAAAGAATCGGTAGAAGAGATTACATCTTCTTCGACACACCTCCTTTGAACATACGCTTATGGGACTAGAATTGGTATTTTGAGAAGAAAAGAATATCTAAATTGTTACTAGGGAAGTTGGAAATAGTACTGGGTAGGGTTTGGACAAGCACTAAGGCTCAAATTGGTGTGAGGAAGAGAGGGATGAGGTTCCCTTTCATAAGAGAATAGAGGTTCACTTTTGGAAACCTAAAAAATATTAGTTAATAATAAAATAAAACCCCACTTAAAAATCTCCCAAAATTAATAAATTATAATGTGAGATAATATATGGTTGTATTATTATAAACCAATAAAATTTATACATGTTTTATGTTTATTTTAAACCTTATCATTTTGATTTATCCTTATTTAATCTATTTAATTTTATTTGTGGTAATAATATTATAATTTTTAAATTGTTATAAATACTTAATTATGTGTTATTAATTTTATATAAATAGATAAATTATTACATTTTAGACCATATAATTTTAAATTTGGAATATTTAAATATTTTTGTAATTTTCAAACAATTTAATAATATGTTATTTGTATAAAATCTCAATAGTATTAATTTTAACAGTATTCAATTATTTGAATTTAATTAAAATACACATAGAATATATATTCAAAAAAAATATTTAATAAATTCCTAACATGTCATATTTATCTAAAAAATTAATGGATCACATTAATGTTTTCATATAATATTTATTTTAATGTTTTTAAAACCATTTATTTGATATTTCTCTTAACAGAACAATTATTACAACATTTTTGTATAATTATTTAATATACTTCTTTATTGCATAAAAAAAATACTACGATAAATATAAATCTAATATATTTTATAAGAAAACTTTTACTCGAATTTATCATCTTAAAATCACAACATTTAAATTGTTATATTTATTAAATTATGAAGGTGACAACTTTCTCATCTTTTAAAATAAAATTACATAAGTGACATAATTGATTTTATAAGGCTACAAATTTTTCCACAATTCTAAAATAGGATGATTATGGTTTATATTAACACGAAAAATAAGTTTTGGTCAGGTGTTTGGGCCTTTTATGAGTATTATTATTCGAATAAAAACTATATTATTGTTTTTCACTAAATAAATAATTTCTGCATCATTAATGTGTAAGCTATTTAGGTAATAAAATATTTCATAAATATTACAACTAAATAAAAAAATTTAGTTTTAAAATGTGTATTTATAATATAATTTATATTATTTATAAACTTGTATTAAAAATACTTTAATTATTAAAGTTTGAGTGGGACATATTTCAATTTCCTTTAAATAAAATAAAATAATGGTCTTAATCACATCCAAGTGGGTTCCAATGGATTGCATTTCGACCCAAGTATGTTTTAAGAATAAATATAATCATCCAATTATATTAAAACAAGTGTTATAATAATTTTATAATATTTTTTTACCCTTAATTAACTGATTTACCTTTAATAGTGGTAAATAAAATTTATCGTAGTTACTATTCATAATTCCTAAAACCAAAAAGTAGCCTATTAATATAATTTGGACCTTATGATTCCAAATATGGAATCAATTTTCCCAAATTCAAAACACATAAGTTGCAGTTTTAAATTTAAAAGTAATCCCATTATTGAGAAAATGGGTTTTAAAAGTTAAAACATTGAGAAAAAGATTGAAATATTTTTACCTTTGAATTCAATGAAAAATTAATGATAATGACTTAAATTTTATTAAATGGTAAAAATATATTCTATTTATACTTTAAAACCATTAAATATTATAATTTAACAATATAAATTATCTTGATGAAAATAGTTTTTTGAATTAAAATTTAGTGTATTTTTACTTTTTATCAAAATATGAAAGTTAACAGAAAAATATTAGAAAACTATCAAAAGTAAAATTTTATATACTTATTGCAATTAATAACTTTATTTTTTCAAATTAAACTCATAAAAGTATCAAAAACAATATTTAAAGTGTGTGCGCCATCAAAAGGCGCCAAACTATAATTATGGAAAATATTTATTTTATACGAAAAATTGATTTTGTTCTCATAACTAGTTCTATAAAATGATTAAGATGAATTATAATGTTAGAAAATTAAAAATGCTGTTAATACTATTCATAATGTCTAGTTCATAATAATATTAGAACAATATATCGTTATTTAGTGAAACTCGGTATTGCATACAACACACGCTATTGAGGAATGTCGCTCTTGCATGAAACACAAGACAAGAATAGTGTTTGCGTATATTACATACTAATACGATGTTGCGTATAACACAAGATAATCTGGGTGTAGCATACAACATAAGACATCAAAGAAATTAAAAATAATATTTCCCATAAAATATCGGGGTGTTACAGTCTGGGGGTGGTAAGATGTACTTAAAAGTACCTCTGTACCCCTCGCCTTCTAGTGCCCCTGCCAGACCAAAGATGTAAAACATGCATCCTTTTCTGAAACAATGGAGTGTGGAACTCCATACAGACGTACAATATCTCGGATGTGTAGCTATCCCAGCTCATCAACACTGAAGGTCTCCTTGATCGGTAAGAAGTGAACGACCTTCGTGAGTCTGTCAATAAAAACCCAAACTGCATCATTCCCTCGAGGTGACCTCAGAAATTTGGTCACAAAGTCCATCACGACGTCATTCCACTTCCTCTTGGGAATGGTTAGCTACTGGAAAATCCCTTCTAGTCACTGATGTTCCGCCTTCACCAACTGACAAGTGAAACACCAAATGAAAAACCCAGTGGTGTCCCTCTTCATTCATGGCCACCAATACTGATGGTGTAGATCACGATACATCTTAGTAAAGCCAGGATTAACTGCCCAAAATGTAGAATGAAAATCCTAAATCAGCTCCTCGTGTATGTCTGTGGGCACCCATACACGCCCTTAGAAACACAAGTTCTCATCCTCACCTATGGTCCATTCAGGAATATGGTCCTATCCTGAAACATTGTCCCTTTGGACTAGGCCTTCAGAATCTGATAGCTGCCTCATTCAAACTCGATCAAGAAGAGTATAGGTAACAACTACAGAAGATAGAAAATTATACCCCTGTATATCATGCACCTCCAAATGAATATTAGAGAACAGATCCATAAGTTGCGACTCAATGCTGGCCTCCTGAACTTCCTGTATCTGAGTCCTCCTGCTCAACACATCAGCATCCACATTCCCCTTCCTAGGCATATAGGCAAGCTCCAAGTCAAAGGACTGTAGGTACTCAACCCACCTACGGTATCTCAAATTCAGATCACACTTAGTGAAGATTTACATGAGAATCTTATGGTCAGTGAAGACCACAAAATTCTCTCCCAGAAGATAATGGATCCAACAAGGTAAGGCATGAACAATAGTTGCCAACTCAAGATCATGCGTCGGGTAGTTCCTCTCATGTGGCCTCAACTGTCGAGACCCGTTCGCAATGACTCCATCACCCTACATAAGGAAAAATCCCATCCCGATACCCAGAGCATCATAGAAAATAGTATATCTCTTTCTCAACTCTGGAAAGACTAGTATCGGTGCTGAAGTCAACCTCCCTTTCAACTCCTGAATGTCTGACTCACAAGAATCTGACCATGAGAACTTCACACCCTTCTTAGTCAGACCTGTCAATGGTGCTACTAAGCGTGAAAAGTTATGTATGAAATGTCTATAGTATCCAACCAACCCTAGAAAGCTCTTCACCTGAAAGAAATTCTTTATATTCTCCCAAGAAACTATAGCTCTCACTTTCTCTAAGTCTACTCATACTCCTGTCTCTAAGATAACATGTCCCAAAAAGTGAATCTGATCCATCCAAAAGTGGCTCTTTGAGAGATTAGCATATAACTGATGCTACCTCAATGTACTCCAAATGATCTCACGTTGGGTAGAATGGTCACGTCGAGTGTGAGATTACACCAAGATATCAACCACGAAGGAATCCAAGTATGGATAGAAGACTCAGTTCATCAGTTCCATGAAAATTAGAGGTGTGTTCGTGAGACCGAATGGCATAACCATGTACTCGTATAGACCATAGCTACTCTGGAAGGCTATAAGAGGTATATCAGATGATCTAACATGCAACTGGTGATAACCAGTCCTCAAGTCAATCTTCGATAACACCCAGGCTCCTCTAAGCTGATCAAAGAGATCATAAATCATCGGCCATGGATATAGGTTCTTGACAGTAAACTAGTTCATCATTCAATAATCCACACAAAGCCTAAGGTTACCGTCTGCCTTCTTCGAAAATAGTACAGGCGAACCCCAAGGAGAAGTACTGAGTCTGATGAAACCATTTTCCTGCAACTCCTCCAACTTCTTCTTGAGCTCCTAAAACTCTAGTGTAGCCATCCTATAAAGAGTAATAGGCACCGGTGCCACTCCTGGAACAATCTCAATACAAAATTCTACCTCACAATCTAGAGGAAAACTTGAAAATCCCTCTGGAAAGACAACTCTGAAATGATCCACCACTGGAGGAAAGCCTAAGTGTGAAGTCCCCTTGTCATCCAGATATAGACTAGTAATCTGGGCTATAACTTCTTTTAACCCATGATGCTCTGGACCTGCTCTTATCTCCTGGACATCTCACTCGCCCTTATGAAAAAACGATACACCTTCTAGTGATGTGAAACTCACCCTGCGGTGATAACAATCGACGATTGCTTGGAAGGGAACTAGACAGTCCATCCTGAGAATGAAATCATAACCTGTCATCTCTAGGATATAGAGGTCCCATAAAAAGTGACACCCACCAACCTCTAGAGGGAACTTTTAACACTGACGTACACTCACCATTCTAGTCCCCAATGGAGTCTCTAGTGTCATGATATCAGCAGAAGAAAAGATTCAGAGCCCAAGGATCTCAACAAAAACAACAGGTATAAATATATGGGAAGAACCTATATCGAAAAGAGCAGAAGCTAAAACTAAGGCAACTAAGATCATACCTCGAATTGTAGAAGGTCCATGATCCTGCTCCTACTGGGTCTGCTCCACTGCAAAATTCTGGCCAGCACTGTGGCCCTGTGACCCTTCTTGATCACTCTGAGCTGATCCACTCTACTGTCACTGAAAGACTGGTGACTGACCACCATGTCCACAAACTCCACCTCGGCCTGAACGACCAGAAGAGCTCCAGTTCTCTGACTGGTGAGAAATTGGTGGTTCTGCTTTCAAACGAGGAGTCATAGAAGAACCCCTATCACCATCTTCTAGTGAGAAGATCTAACAGAAGCACTGAAGGTGACCCAACTTGCTGCATGATCAGCACTCCACTGGGTCTCTCGGGTAGTGTGGCCTGGTATTCCCACTCTTCCCAAACTGGTAGCACACCATCTGGAAACCAGAAGAAGTGTCCTGCCTCCTTGAATCACCACACGATGACTCCCTATAGCGTTTACTACTTTCAATAGGAGGGATGATAACTCCAGATGCCGAGCCGCACTAGCTCACAACTCCGGAATCCCTCAGAATTCACTCCTTGATCAGCACCTGGTTGACGATATAAGTGATGGAAGTCAACCGAAAGATGTTCACCTGCGATTGAATGTCATGCCTCAGACCATCCTCGAACTTCCTCGCCATAAAAAACTGATCAACTCTTGGAATAGGCGTGTAGTCATGCAACTCAGTAAAGCGGGAGGAATATTCCAAAACAGAAAGAGTATCATGCTCTAGACTCATAAAATATCATCCTTAATCAGCCCTCAAGGTCTCTGGGTATAATTAGTCATAAAATATGTGCTTAAACTCCTCCCACGCCATAACCTGCTGGCGTCCCACCTATGAGATTGGTAGCGTCCCGGTTCCTGAAGCCACTCAGAGGTGCCCCGTACCCAGTTGATAACATGGTCTCAAGCGCATTTCTCCAAACACCAGAGGCTACCAACTAGTAGTGAGGGCCTTGGATGTGATAGTGGGGAAACTATGCCCTCATTGGTAGAGTACACAGTGGAAGAAAAACAAATAGACAATAGAAAAAACCGTAACCATCCATACAAGAGTAAACGATAAACAGCGGAAGACGAACAGTAGACAACTGGACCACACACACACATATATAAAATGATTCATGATACATAATTCTAGGAAAGCACTCAAACAATTCACAATTATGTATACAATACTAAACCAAAGTGCAAAAGAAAATAGGTAAAATCCTCAGCATCGCAAGCCATCGCTCGGTTCCATGCTCCCCATCTCCCCAGCAAGTCATGTACCTGAAGAAGAATAAGGGTGCGTTCCCTTATCTATTCCTGCAACAATATAATCTACTTGGGCCCAAAATCGTGGCCCAAATAGGGTGTGAGAGAAGGTCCCAATAGGCAAACACCCAAAGATCTGTGCCTAACATTCAGTGAATACATGGCAAGTAAAAGTACAGGAAGTAGTAAACAGGAAAGCACATAGCAGCTACAATCCGTAGTGTCTAGCATATATAATACACAAGTAACATCCAAACAACAAGTAGAAAAACTGGTAACCCCCTGGGTAGTTCTCACAGCCAAACACTTATGGTTTAACCAACATGTACTAGCAACCCTCTGGAGGCACAGACAATATCATCCCTATGAATCAGCTAAAGAATAGAATCTCTGAGGAAGCACTCACCATCAATTCCCCCTATAGTCTCAAATCAAACTAAAGGCTCTCTGGTAAAGAACTCAACGTCTCTTTCCCCCTATGGCTCTCATCGAGGAACTACAGACTTTCTGAGGAATCACCCATCATCAATTCCCCGTGTGGTCGCAAATCGTAATTTAAAGACACTCTGGAGAAGCCCTTATGTCTATTCTCCCTGTGGTCCACTATACTTGGTTCTCACAGCCCTATGTAAATCAAACATGAATAGCATGTGTATTGCCCCAAGTAAACCTCAAGAACTACTTGGCTATCGTTCTAAGGCACAACAGCATAATAGTACAACAGTTACACTGTCATAAAACTAGTCATGGCAATTGGAAAAATTCCTAACAGGGAAAACATGCCTAGAAAACATCCAGATCATAGTAAAAATTACCCTATCCACAAGCATTGACCTCTACTCAAGAAATCAAGCAAAGAAAGAAAAAACAAGGGAAAAATGGGAAACACACAATACCCTGTTCAAGGGAATTGGTGGAATTTTACAAAATATTCAAAGACTTTCTATAGAAAGTCAAAACCACATACCTCGATGCTAGGAGATCGATATACTTGAACCATGATGATTGATTCTCCTTAGAACGTCGAGGATATGGGAAAACGTATAAAATACTCAATTCACAATATCTTGAGAAAGAGGTAAAATCATGGGACAAGGATAAAGAAGAAGAGAGAGCTTACCGAGGTGATCCCAACACAATCGACGTTGGCTGAAACGGAGAACAGACGGAGGCATGGGGGCTCGGAGAAGTTCCGCTGCCGTACGAGTTCTCTCGGACGAAGAACCTGAAGAAGAATTGAGTTCTATCCGGGAGGCGCGACCCTAGGATGTTTAATGAAAATAAAACAAAATACACGGCGTGTACTTCTTGAGTACATGGCATGTACTCATATTTTCAGTACTCCGCTTTAAGAGGCCTTCACATCACCCCTACACACCGTGTGTGTGGCCCGGACACGGCCAGCACACGACCTCAACCGGAAATGGAGTACACAACATGTACTCATAAAGGAGATGGCCTTTACTTCAAAAAATTTCCTAAAACTCCTATTTTCTCAAAGACTCTAGGAAAAGGAAAGACATACCTGATATGAAGATCCGGGTTCTTATAAACTTCCCCCCTTAATGAAATTTGTCCCCGAATTTCCCTCACGAGGCGTAGAAGAAGAACCCCCAAACTGCACCAGCCACTGCGATCGTACATCGGCCAACCTCTCCCAGTTCTCGTCCTGTACTGGCTGTGCTTCCATAGCACCCATACTAGAGGAATAGACCGCCAATGGAGAACCTTCGTACTGCGATCGACAATCCGGATATGATGCTCCTCAAACGATGAATCTGCTTCGAGCTCAACCTCCTCGGGCTGAAAGACATGAGACGGGTTGGAAAAGTAACGTCCAAGTTGAGAGATGTGGAAGACGTTGTGCTTGGCCAGATACCTCTGAGGTAACTGCAACCGATAGGCAACTGACCCAACCCTCTCCAATACCTCAAATGGCCCGACGTACCATGTTGAAAGCATACCCTGTCTCTGAATCCTCTTGCGTCCCAACCTCAGTGTGCCATGTAGGAAAACCTGATCCCCAACCTCGAACTCCAGTGGGCGTCACCGCTGATCCGTATAAGACTTCTATCGAGACTGTGCTGTATCCATACTCTTCCAGATCAACTTTATCTACTCTGAGGTCTCTCGAACAAGGAAAGGTCCCATTAAAGCTACCTCTCCTACCTCTAGCCAGCATAAAGGTGATCGGTATGGCCTACCGTACAATGCCTCGTATGGTGTCATCTGAATAGTCACATGAAAACTATTGTTATAGGAAAACTACACAAGAGGGATATACTTCTTCCAAGAACCGCCAATGTCTAGAATTCAAGCTCAGAGAATATCCTCAAGCACCTGGATCACACGCTCGGACTGGCCATCTGTCTGGGGATGGTATGTTGTACTAAAAAGTACCTATGTACCCAAAGTCCTCTGAAGCCCCTTCTAGAACCGAGAAGTAAAGCACACATCCCTGTCTGAAACAATGGAGTGTGGAACCCCATGCAGACATATAATCTCTAAGATGTATAGTCATCCTAGATCATCTACAATGAAGGTATCCTTGATCGGTAAGAAGTGAGCAACCTTCGTAAACCTATCGACGACAACCCAAACAACATCGTTCCCTCAAGGCGACCTCGGCAATCCGGTCACGAAGTCCATCGCGACATCGTTCCACTTCCACTCCGGAATGGGTAACTCCTGTAAAAGGCCTGCTGGTCGCTGATTCTCCACCTTCACCTGCTGACAAGTAGAACACCTCAAGACAAAACCAACAACATCTCTCTTCATACCTGGCCACCAGTACTGGCAATGAAGATCCTGATACATCTTGGTGATGCTAGGATGAACTTCCCTAACTGTAGAATGAAAATACCATATCAGCTCCTCGCATATGTCTACTAGCACCCAAACGCGTCCCTAGAAATGCAAGATCTCATCCTCTCCCACTGTCTATCCAGGATGAGGGTCCCCTCCTAACACACTCTCCCATAGGACTACGCATTATGAGTTTGATAGCTTCCTCATCTGTACCCGATCAAGAAGTATAGAGGTGAAAACTAAAGAAGATAGGTAAGTCTGTCCCTGTCTATCGTGCACCTTCAGATGCATCTCAGAGAATAGAGCCATAAACTGCCACTCACTGCTGGCATCCTGAACTACCTGAATCTGAGTTCTCTTGCTCAAGCATCTTCCACTGTGTTGCCCTTTCCCGACGTATGGGAAAGCTCGAAATCAAGAGATTGAAGATACTCGACTCAATTGTGCTATCACAGATTCAGATCACGCTGAGTGAAGATGTACTTGAGACTCTTGTGGTTGGATAAAACCACAAAGTGCTCTCCCAGAAGGTAATTGTGACACCCGATATTTTTATGAGAAATATTTTGTTTTTATGTTATATACATCATCAAAGGAATCTTTCACTACACACAACACTAGCTTGGATTAATTTACACGCAATTGCGACCTTCCTCGAAAGCTTGAATTGTACGCAATACCGAGTTTCACTAAACAACGATATCCTATTAAAATATTATTAAAACTCCCCGTTATAAATAGTAATACCCACTTTTTGAAATCTTATAAATTTTATCTTTCAAAATGGATTTCATTTTTGGATTCGGAATATAGAAATTAGCCTAGGGTGAAATTTTAGTATTTTCCTGAAAACATTCAATTTTTTATGAATAGTGAAAACACTCTGTAACTATTTAAAAACTGAATTTTTATTTAAATAATAATTTATTTTCTTTAAATTTATTTTAGGTCAAAATTGATACATAATACCTATATAAGTTCAATGTAATTCATTGGAGTCATTTTATAATAATTTTAGATATATAAAAATTTTATTCAACTTTTCACCGTCTTTTACCCACCTCCTCGGAGAGTTTGAAAATTTATATAAAACTTAATTTTACCGCTTCTGTGAGTGGAATTTAGAAAATTCGAGAGACACAGTTAATATCAAGGAGTAAAATGTGGTTCAATAAGAAAAAAATAATATTTGGTAAATAGTAGCTTTTTACTTTTATTCACCAATGTTAAAAGTAAATAGGGTAATTAAGGGTAAAAATGATATTATTGTTACCCTAACACATGTCCTAATTCTATGGGATAAGTTTAATTATACCAAAAACAACCTTAGGAATAAAATATGACCATTTTGGTCCACTTTTTTTAGATTAGGACATTTATTATAAATTTATTTAACGAAGGGTTAAAATAGTTAAAATCAATGTCTAATAACAAAATCATTTTTAATATGGTGTCATACATAAGATAAATTAGACTATAAATATTCATTAAAAAGATAAAAATATTTCCAACATAATGGTATTTTATTTATAATTGTTAGACATTAAATAACATAATTTATTTATGACACAATGATGATGTAGTAATTATCTTATTAATGAAATATTAACATATTTAATGTTATAAATACCCAAATAAATGTAATTTGAGACTTTTTATGAATTCCAATAATTTTATACGTTAATATGACATGTTATTATTGATTTAATTAACATTTTTCGAACTAATCATGCTGTTATGATTTTCACAAAAATCAATTACCAAATAGTGTCAAAATTGACATAAAATAGTTTTTTTTAAAATATTATATTATTAATTGTTATTTTATTTCTAAAAATATATGGTTTGGAAAAATGACATAGATAAGGTTATATATATTAATAATAAACAACTCGGGGTTCTTTTGTCTTGTTATAGTAAGTTTATTAATGATATAGTGTTAGAAAACAAGAAGACACGGTAAAAGTTAAATTATTTAACATAGAGTTAAATCTAAATGATAAGGTTAAAATAGTAACCTAATCTTCTCTAAAATCTATTGGATGAGAGTATTTCGACCCATCCCCACCATATCTTTGAAATAAATTAATTTGGAGCTATTAAAAACTGAATATGACTTTATTATAAAATAATATTTTATGTTTTTTCTAAGATGCCCCTCTCCTCCCTTATAAAAGGGCACCTCCTCCCTCTCCTCTTCACACCACATTGAGCCTTAACTCTTGGCCAAACCCTACCATTTCACTTCTACACTTCCCTAGAAACATCCTATAGGTCCTGTTTTTCTTCAAAGACCATCTTTAGTGCCCTAAGAGAAGGATAAGAAGAGGCGCTTCAAAGAAGAGGTAATGTCCGTTACCGATTCTTTCAACTTTATTTCTTCTTCTACTTCTTCTTATTTAGTTGTTTAATTATTAAGTAATAACATAAGTATCACTCATATACTGATATGTTATTATAAATATGAAACAACCCTATTTCACATTTTATCCATCCTACGGAAAACGAAATCACCGCGCGTGCGTATGTACGGAATACCGTGTCCACACCGTGGTGTAATCTGTTTTCCACCACCACCATACTTGGATGGGTATAATGGTGTAAATAATAACTATATATGATTATTGTAAATTGATATTAATTCTGAAATAGTATAAATGCACTTCTATACAATTCCACGATCATGGGAACGATATCATCGCTCGTGCGTACGTACGACCTACCGTCTCCCCGATGTGATGCGACTCGTTTTACATGATCTTCAATGATTAATGATTATATAAATGAATTGAATGAATAAATATGATATATATTACACTAATACCATTCTGGAAATTAGGTATCTATAACATAAAAGAAGAATAAGAATTTATTCGACAGAACACGCGTAAGAACAAAAAGCAATAAACACCTGAATAACAAGTAACAATGAAATATTACTAATAAGAAGCTAAGAATATGACCATATACGATATCATAACAATGAGTAAGATTCTGTAATAATTTAATAACATTATTTAAATCATTATACAGGAGGTTCAAACATGTATGAAGTAAATCAGACCAAAGGTATGGGAAAATCTCGCAATCTCATTTTTATCTGAGATTATTTATACTTCAGAATTTACTGGGGAATATTTATCATCCACATCCATGTTTCCTCAATATGTAATATTATTTATATCCTCCTATAATTGTTTAAATCCAATTTTACCCTTCCGTGGGTTTATAGTAAAATATATTAAAGGAATCTTTTGTCATTTTTTGTACGAGGTACTTTTTGACTTTTCCGGCCAAAGTACGAGAATAATGTTTTTTAAATTATACGGCCTGAATGTATTTTTAGAAAATTATTTCCATGAAGCTTCCTTTACAAGTTTTCAAGTTTATTTTTAATCAACTTCTTTTAGTTTAAAATTGTATGACATATCAAGAAAGAAAAAAATTGAGGTAGAAAGGATATTTTCCTCAAGAATGGAGTTCAAGTGTTTTATCAAAATTATTTTCCATCTAAGATAATATAGGGTTCTGTTTCTATCCCTATTTTTACATTTATTTGATTATTTTATGATGGAATTATTTTTATGATGTCCTTTTATCTTATATGGATTATTTTATGATGGCATGATGTTTAAAAATCTCATTTTTATTACATGGGTTATGCTATGATTTATGATTTTGTGGCACACATAAGAATGGTTTCATTATGAGATGGGTGGGACCTATATCTCACTCTAATGAATTGGGTAAAGATTTATATCTCATGAGATTGATATGGCTGGAACGACATGTTAATCCTGTTCAGTGAAACATGACTGAAACGAGGAGTGAACTTGGTTCAGAAATGGACTTTGTCCGCTAAGATAGTCTTGGCAATGAGTCTTGACTACTAAGAAAATATTCTATATGATAATGTGTGTATTCCAAAAAGATTCATGATTTATGCTATGATTATTGGGATTACATTTCACTATTATGATTTATCCCATGATGTGATATTATGATCTCTTTTGAAGGTTATGATTTTCAAAATGTTATGTTCTTATGAATCTGATATGAATGATATTTCGTTTTCTTACCCTTAATGAGCATTTGAGCTCACCCTTTTATATGTTTTCTTTTCCCCAGGTTAGGAAGAAGGATATTATGTAAGATATTCCAAAAGGGACTCTAGATATGATAAAATAAAAGGGAGATAGTGTAGATGATTTATGAACCAGTTGTTTATGTTTCCCAGTTTCTAAAGACACTATACATGTATGGTCCTTTCATGGTTTTGTTATATGTTGTAATAAGTGTGCTTCAATTCTGAAGTAATAAAAATGTATGAAAAGTTTGGTTCATTATAGTTGGTATCAGAGGAAAGGCATAGTCAACCTTTAGAAATTAGGATGTGAAAGCATTAGTAAGAACCCTAAGGATAAGTCTAAGCATAGAACACAATCTTAGTGTTTTAGAAATTTCCATGAAAAACCTATGATAAGACCTTAAGTGTGAAATTTTATTCATGATTATGTGGTTTTCCTATTATAATTAGTGTTTCTCACACTATTCCTCTTGGTTTTAGTCAATGGCCGGAACCCGAAGGAATCGTGTTAATGCGGAATGTGACGGGCAATGCAACGATTGTCCCCCTGAGCAACCAAACATTATGGGATCTGGAATGAAAAATCTTGTAGCCATGCTCATAAAATTTTCTCAAGATATGAATCATGCAAGACTTCTAAACGAGCAAATGAAGGTGCAACATTCTGTTGAATCCTTCATGAGGCAGCGTCCACCCTCATTCAGTGGGTCTACTGATCCATTAGTGGATGAACAATGGATCAATACCTCTGAAAAGATATTTTTAGTTCTTCAATGTTCTGAACATGATAATGTCGTCTTATCAGTATATCATTTGGTGGGTGAAGCTGATCAATGGTGGAATCTTATCAAGAATACGAGGCAAAGTGATGAAATTGAATCCATGTAATGGGATGAGTTCAAGAACTTATTTGTCAATAACTACTTCCCTCGTATTCTTCAAACAAAGATGGAGAAGGAGTTTCTTGAACTAAAGCAAAAGGATGATTAATATGTTGGTACCTACGGAGAAAATTTTACAAGACTTTCAAGGCACGCTTCTGGGATTATTATCCAACCTGAGAGTAAGATCGATCGATTCTTTATTGTCTTAAAACCAAGTCTTCGAAGGGCGTTATCCATAAGGGACTTCAATAGCTATGAGGAAATCATTAGATGTTCTCTCAGGGTTGAGATGGAGATTGGAGTAACCCATCAGTCATATTCATTTGATAAGAAGAGGAAATGGAATTAAAAGGAAAATCTAAAGAGCACATTGAAACGAAGATGAGTTTTCCCTTATGCTCAATGTGTGGAAAGAAACATGGAGGGAGTTGTCTTAAAGGGACAAGTAAATGTTTCAAATGTGGAAAGGAAGGTCATCGGGCATTTGAATGCCGCAATGATGGGAAGAAGATGTCTAGTGATGCGAACATAGAAAAGGCTACACAGATTGCACCTCCTACACCTCAATGTTACAAATGCAAGGAAATGGGGTATTATGCTAATCAATTCCCTAATCCAAGGGTTGTTGATGATGATCAACATCAACAAACTCTTAAGGTTAAAGAAAAAGGAAATTCACATGCAATTTCTATCAGTGATGTGGAGTGTGATAACGAAGTGTTGAATGGTACACTTACCATCCACTCTAAAGTAGAAAATGATTTATTTGATTCTGGATCCACCCACTCTTTTATTTCTGTATAATTTTCTAAGGGTAACATCATATTACCTCAACAAGTAGATGTTGAGATAGTTGTGACAACCCCTAATGGAACAACAGTCACATCAAAATTTTATAATTCTTCTCCAGCTGAAGATTGTGGGAAAGTGCTTCCTGCAAATCTTGTGATCCTTCCTATAGTATAATTTGATGTGATTCTTGGCATGGATTGGCTTTCTTTATATGGAGCTCATAACAATTTCCAAAGAAGGGAAGTCACATTTCATATTCCAGATCAATCTATGATAGTCTATTTATGCAAGGATGAACATAACCTTCCAGTTGAAATTTATTCCATCTTATGGGTCTTGATTCCACTAAATGAATGTTATTTATCTCAAATGGTTGGTGAGAAACTCACGATTAATAATATTCCCATTGTATAGGATTTTGATGATGTCTTTCCGAAGAAATCGTCGTGTCTTCCACCAAATCATGAAGTTGGGTTTTCAATGGAACTCGTACCGAGTGCTTTTTCTATTTCAAATACACCTTATAGAATGGCCCCAATCGAGTTGCAGGAATTGAAGAAGAAACTCCAAGAGAATCTTGATAAGGGATTCATACGCCCTAGTGCATCACCTTGGGGGGCACCTGTTCTGTTTGTTAAGAAGAAAGATGGATCAATGAGACTCTGCATTGATTATTGAGAACATAACAATCCCACAATCAAGAACAAATATCCTCTCTCGCGCATTGATGACTTATTTGACCAACTACGCAGAGCTCAATACTTTTCCAAGATTGATCTTTGTTCTGGGTATCATCAATTAAGGGTCAAAAGGGAGGATATACCAAATACCACTTTCCGTACAAGGTATGGACACTTTGAATCTATAGTGATGCCATTTGGTCTTACCAATGCCCCTGCTATCTTCATGGATCTAATTAATAGAGTGTTTAGAGACTATCTTGATCAGTTTGTGGTAGTATTTATAGATGATATTCTTGTCTATTAAAAGAGCATGTAAAAACATGAAGATCAATTTAGAATTGTATTGAAGACCCTGAGAAAGGAGAAGCTTTATGCTAAATTTACCAAGTGTGAATTTTGGCTTCAAAAAGATGCATTTTTGGGTCACATAATCTCAAAAGAGGGGATATCTGTGGATCCATCAAAAACAGAGGTTATCGAAAGATGGTCGAGACTAACAAAAGTAACTGAGATCCGATGTTTTCTTGGTTTGGCTGGATATTATCTATGTTTTGTGAAAGAATTTTCATGATTATCTAATCCACTCACCAGGTTGACTCGAAAAGGAGTTAAGTTCGTGTGGATGGAGGAATACGAAGAGAATTTCAAGGAGTTGAAAAGAAGGTTATCCAGTGCACCTGTGCTCACACTGCCTTGCAGTGGAGAAAGGTTTGTGATCTACAGTGATGCATCCTTGAAGGGGATGGGGTGTGTTCTCATGAAAAATGATATGGTGATAGCTTATGCCTCATGACAGTTGAAAATACATGAGTAAAATTACCCAACTCATGATTTGAAGTTAGTTGTGGTAATCTTTGCATTAAATATTTGGAGGGATTATCTTTATAGTAAAAGGTGTGATATTTATACTAATCATAAAAGTTTAAAGTATATTTTCACACAAAAGGAGATGAATATGCGCCAAAGAAGATGGTTGTAGTTGATTAAGTATTACGACTGCTCAATTCATTACCACCCTGGGAAAGTGAACATGGTGGAAGATTCATTAAGTCGACAAGACCATGCTAGCTTATCAATGATGAGGATCACAAAAGATCCAATATTTATGGATTTACAAAGGACGGATCTTGGACTTATAATGGAAGGGGACAAATTGTATCTTTCTCAAATGAATGTTCAACCATCTATACATGTGAAGATTAAAGAGGCACAGAAAGGAGATGTAGAGTTACAAAAGAAGGTGAGAAATGTTCCTGAAATCAACATTGATTGTGATGGGATAATAAGGTTCAGGAATCGGGTTTGTGTTCCTCCCATCCCAGAATTAAAGAAGGAGCTAATGTATAAGGCTCATAGTTCTTCATTCTCTATTCATCCTGGAAGCACGAAGATGTATAGGGACCTGAAAGAGTACTTCTGGTGGGATAGCATGAAAAGAGATGTTGCTGAATATGTCTCTCGATGCTTGGTTTGTCCGCAAGTTAATACTAAGAGACAGAAGTCTAAGGGGATTTTACAACCATTAACCATTCCCAAATGGAAATGGGGAAACATCACTATGGACTTTGTCCCCGGGCTTCCTAAAACATCCAAAGTCAATAATGCTATCTGGGTCATAGTTTATCATCTTACAAAGTCTTCACACTTCATTGCTATTAGAGAGGATTTCTCCCTGGATCAGCTTACCAGGATATATGTGAAGGACGTGGTAAGATTTCATGGAGTACCACTTTCCATTATATCTGACCGGGATCTGAGTTTTACATCAATGTTTTGGCGAAGTCTTCAGCATACTCTGGATACAGAGTTGAGTTTTAGTACTGCTTATCATCCTCAGACAGAGAGTCAGTTTGAGAGAACAATTCAAACTCTAGAAGATATGTTAAGAGATTGCACTATGGATTTCAAATGTGGTTGGGATCAACACCTACCTTTCGTTGAATTTTATTATAATAATAGCTTTCACTCCAGTATTCAGATGGCTCCTTATGAAGCTCTCTATGAAAAGAAATGCCAAACTCCAACTTGGTAGGATGAAGTTGGGGATAGAAAGCTATTAGGACCTGATCTTGTTGATGAGATGGCAGAAAAGGTTTGATCTATTCAACAACACATAAGAGCAGCTCAGAGTCGACAAAAAAGTTATGCCGATAACAAAATAAAAGACCTAGAGTTTGAAGTGGGTGATAAAGTGATCTTACGAATATCTCCTTGGAAGAGAGTAATGAGATTTCGAAAGAAGGGAAAGCTGAGCCCTAGGTATATCGGCCCTTTCAAAATACTGGATCATGTTGGGAAGGTAGCTTACGATTGGAGCTTCCACCGAATCTCTCTCAAGTTCACAATTTGTTCCATGTATCTCTCCGGAGAAAGTACATACCCAATCCTTCACATGTACTCAGCTCAGAAGTTGTACCGCTGGAGCAAGATCTTTCTTATGAAGAACAACCGATAGAGATTCTGGATAGTAGCGAAAAAGTCATACGGAACAAGACCACTCACTTGGTGAATGTTTTATGGAGGAACCACTAATTATAATAAGCTACATGGGATCTTGAGGATATGTTGAGGGAGAGGTATCCTCATCTGTTTGTTAAAAAGTGAAGAATTTTGAGGGCGAAATTCATTCTAAGGGGGGTAGAATGTAACACCGGAGATTTTTATGAGAAATATTTTTTTTAAGTTATATACATCATCAAAGAAATATTTCACTGCACACAACACTAGCTTGGCTTGCTTTACACGCAATCGCGACCTTCCTCGATAGCTTGCGTTGTACGCAATACCGAGTTTCACTAAACAATGATATGCTATTAAAATATTATTAAAACTGGCCATTATGAATAGTAATACCCACTTTTTAAAATTTTATGAATTTTATCTTTCAAAATGGACTTCATTTTTGGATTCGGAATATCGAAATTAGCCTAGGGTGAAATTTTGGTATTTTTCTGAAAACATTCAATTTTTGATGAATAGTTAAAACACTGGGTTACTATTTAAAAACCAGCTTTTTATTTAAATAATTATTTAGTTTATTTAAATTTATTTTAGGTCAAAATTGATACATAATAATTATATAAGTTCAATGTAATTCATTGGAGTCAGTTTATAATAATTTTAGACATATAAAAATTTTATTGAACTTTTCACCGTCTTTTACCCACCTCCTATGAGAGTTTGAAAATTTATATAAAACTTAATTTTACCGCTTATGTGAGCGGAATTTCTAAAATCCAAGAGACACAGTTAATATCGAGGAGTAATATTTGGTTCAATAAGATAAAAATAATTTTTGGTGAATAGTAACTTTATACATTTATTTATCACAGTTAAAAGTAAATTGGGTAATTAAGGGTAAAAATGATATTATTATTACCCTAACACAGGTACTAATTCTATTGGATAATTTTAAATCGACCAAAAACAAAATTAGGAATAAAATATGACCATTTAGGTCCACTTGGATTAGATTAGGATATTTATTATTAATTTATTTAAAGAAGGGTTAAAATAGTTAAAATAAATGTTTAATAACTAAATCATTTTTAATATAGGGTTATACATAATAAAAATTAGACTATAAATATTAATTATAAATCTAAAACGATTTCCTATATAATGGTGTTTTATTTATAATTTTTAGACATTAAATAATTTAATTTATTTATGACACAATGATGATGTAGTAATTATCTTATTAATGAAATATTAACATAATTGATGTTATAAATACCCAAACAAATGTAATTTTAGACTTTTTATGAATTAAAATAATTTTATAGGTTAATATGACATGTTAGTATTGATTTAATTAACGTGTTTCTAACTAATCATGTTGTTATGATTTTCAAAAAAATAAATTACCAAATAGTGTCAAAATTGACATAAAATAGTTTTTAAAATAAATATTATATTATTAATTGTTATTTTATTCCTAAAAATCTAATATTCAGAAAAATGACTTAGATAATGTTATATATATTAATAATAAACAACTTGGGGTTCTTTTGGATTGTTATAGTAAGTTTATTAACCATATAGTGTAAGAAAACCAGAAGAAACGGTAAAAGCTAAATTATTTAACTTAGAGTTAAATCTAAATGATAAGGTTAAAATAGTTACCTAAACATATCTAAAATCTATTGGATGAGAGGATTTAGACCCATACCCACCTTAGTGTATAAATAAATCAATTTGGATCTATTAAAACCCGAATATGACTTTATAATAAAATAATATTGTAAGTTTTTCCTAAGGTGCCCTTCTCCTCCCTTATAAAAGGGCACCTCCTCCCTCTCCGCCTAACACCACTTTTAGCCTTAATTATTGGCCAAACCCTGCCAATTTCACTTATCCAGTTCCCCAGAAACATCCTAGAGGTCATGGTCTTCTTCAAAGACCATCTTTAGTGCCCTAAGAGGAGGTTAAGAAGAGGCCCCTAATACAAGAGGTAATGTCCATTACCGATTCTTTCAAATTTATTTCTTCTTCTACTTATTCTTATTTAGATGTTTCATTATGAAGTAATAAAATCAGTATCACTCATATACTTATATGTTATTATTAATATGAAACAACCCTATTTCACCTTCTATCCATCCTACGGAAAATGAAATCACCGCGCGTGCGTACTTACAAAATGTCCTCTCCACACTGTGGTGTAATCTGTTTTCCACCACCACCATACTTGGATGGGTATAATGGTGTAAATAATAACTATATATGATTATTTTAAATTGATATTAATTCTGAAATATTATACATACACTTCGATACAATTCCACGATCATCAGAATGATATCATCGCTCGTGCGTACGTACGGCCTACCGTCTCCACAATGTGATGTGACTCGTTTTACATGATCTTCAATGCTTAATGATTATATAAATGAATTGAATGAATAAATATGATATATATTAAACTAATAAAATTCTAGAAATGAGGTATCTATAACCTAAAAGATGAAAAAGAATTTATTCGACAAAACACGCATAAGAACAAAAATCAATAAACACCCGAATAACAAGTAACAATGAAATATTACTAATAAGAAGCTAAGAATATGACCATATGATATCATAACAATGATTACGATTCTGGAGTAAGTCAATAACATTATTTAAATCATTATACAAGAGGTTCAGACACATATGAAGCAAATCAGACCTAAGGTAAGGGAAAATATCACAATCTCATTTTTATATGAGATTGTTTAAACTTCAGAATTTACTGGGGAATATTTATCATCCACATCCATGTTTCCTCAATATGTAATATTATTTCTATCCTCATACAATTTTTTAAATCCAATTTTACCCTTCGGTGAGTTTATAGTAAAAGATATGAAAGGAATCTTTTGTCGTTTTTCGTACGAGGTACTTTTTGACTTTTTCGGCCAAAGTACGAGAAGAATGTTTTTTTAAATTATACGGCCTGAATGGATTTTTAGAACATTATTTCCATGAAGCTTCCTTTTCAAGTTTTAAAGTTTATTTTTAATCAACTTCTTTTAGTTTAAAATTGTATGACATGTAAAGAAAGGAAAAAAATTGAAGTAGAAAGGATATTTTCCTAAAGAATGGAGTTCAAGTGTTTTATCAAAATTAGTTTCCATATAAGATAATATAGGGTTCTGTTTCTATCCCTATTTTTACATTGATTTGATTATCTTATGATGGAATTATTTTTATGATGTCCTTTAATCTTATATGGATTATGTTATGATGGCATGATGTTTAAGAGTCCCATTTTTATTACATGGGTTATGCTATGATTTATGTTTTTGTGGCACAAATAAGAATGGTTTCATTATGAGATGGGTGGGACCTATATCTCCCTCCAATGCATTGGGTAAAAATTTATATCTCATGAGATAGACATGGCTTAAATGACAGGTAAATCTGGTTCAGTGAAATAGGACTGAAACGAGGAGTGAACTCGGTTCAGAAATGGACTTTTTTCGCTAAGATAGTCTTGGAAATGAGTCTTGACTACTAATAAATGATTCTATATGATTATGTATATATACCAAAAAGTTTCATGTTTTAAGTTATGATTACTGGGATTACATTTCACTATTATAATTTATCCCATGTTATGATATTGTGATCTCTTTTGCAGGTTAATATTTTGAAAATGTTATGTTCTTATGAATATGATATGAATGATATTTCTTTTGTTTACCCTTACTGAGCATTTGAGCTCACCCTTTTGTATGTCTTCTTTTCCCCAGGTCAGGAAGAAGGATATTAAGTAAGATATTCCAAAAGGGACTCTAGATATCATAAAATAAAAGAGAGACATTGTAGATGATTTATGAACCAATTGTTTATGTTTCCCAGTTTTGAAAAACAGTGTACCTGTACGGTCCTTTCATGGTTTTGTTATATGTTGTAATAAGTGTGCTTCAATTCTAAAGTAATAACAATGTATGTAAAGTATGGGTCGTTATAGTAATGTCTTCAACAGTGAAAGGCATAAACAATAGCTGCCAACTCCAGATTGTGTGTCGGGTAGTTTCTCAAATGTGGCCTCAACTACCGAGACCCGTATGCAACGACCCCATATCCCTGCACAAGCACAGCACCCATCCCGATACCTAAAGAATCACAATAAACAGTATATCTCTTTCCTGGCTCTGGAAACACTACTGGAAATGCTGTTTTTCCCAACGGGTGTTTACCAACGGTTTTCTAAAACCGTTGGGCTTGAAGGGTTAAGAAAGCCTTTCCCTACGGTTCATTGAAACTGTTGGGAAAAGCCTCCCCTTTACCAACGGTTTTAAGAAACCGTTGGTAAAGGGGTGTGTTAATCACCTTTTTCCAACGGTTCAAAGAACCGTTGGGAAAGGGTCACCCCTTTGCCAACGGTTTCCTCAAACCGTTGGCAAAGGGGTCCTTAGCATCTCTTTCCCAACGGTTCTTTAAAACCATTGGGAATTATTTCCCCCAAATCCAGCCGCGAGGCTGCTCTCCCCCATTCACACAGAACCTAATTTCATCTGCTCCAACGCTCTCCTCTCGCGAAATCCCCTATCCGAAGAGGTGAAAACTATACGAAATCAGGTATCTTTTCATTTATACACATATACTTCCTTATTTTTATTGTTATTGCTTTAGTATTTTAGTTTTAAGTTATAAATCCACCTCCAGCTCTCTGCTGATCTCCAAATCCCCCATCCGAATAGGTGAAAACCCATTTGAATCATCTCAAATCAAGTAATTTTTTCTTTATACACATATGGTACCTTGTTTTTATTGTTATTGATCTAATATTTTAGTTTTAAGTTTGGATTTTGATTTGATTTCACCGTGTAAAATAGGGAAATGAATAAGTATTTTGTTAATTAATTAGTTTCCCCTGGAATATCAGTTGTGTTATAATGTCCATGCTAAATAAAGGGGTAATGTAATAAAAGAACTTAAATAAATAAATTGTGGAAGTTGGGGTATGTTGCCTCTATGAGAGGTTTTTTGTGGTGTTTCATTGTATGTTGTAGGCTTTTTTATGGGGATTGAGGTGACCAGTTGGGCTTTGTGATATGTGGGGTTGTAATGTGATGGTTAGTGGGCATGGATGTGTCATGTGAAGTTGTATGATAGTGATGATGTGTGGTGGTGTTGTGTCGTGTGGAGGTGTTGTGTGATGAAGTTGTGGTGTATAATGTGGTTAGGTGGTTTTGGTTGTGCGATGGTTTGTGATGTGCAATATTTTTATTGTGATATGTGGTTGTTTTGGTGAGATGGTTGGTCGATGTAACATGGTGTCGATGGTTATTGTGAGATGGTGAGTTGTTGTGTGGTGGTTTTATTAGTTTCCTGGTTATCTATGGAATAAATTATGCTGTTAAAACAAAAAAACAAGATATTAAATAAATGAGATGGAATAGAAATGGATGTGTGTAAATGGATTTAATTAATTTAATATTAAATGAATGGACAATGTAAGTGTGAATGAAGTGGCTTAAAAATGAATGTGAGAAATGTTATGCGTCTTGTGTGGTGGTGGTGTGGTTTATGTGTTTTATGGTGGTAGTGAAGTGTGTGATTATGTAGTTAATGTGAACACATAGGTTGAGTATTTTGTGCTATCTATATATCATGTATTTTTATGTTATTTCTATACATTCCAGGGGGGTGGTATGTCTAGGTGGTGGTGGTGGGGTTGCAGGGGAGGGGGGTGTGGGCTGTTTGGGAGGGTGGGTGGGGCTATCCAGGGGGGGTACGGGGTGTCCAGGGGGGTACGGGGGTGGGCGGGCTGTCCACAAGGGTGGACGGGCTGTCCACGGGGGTGGTCGGGCTGTCAAGGAGGGGTGGGCGGGCTGTCTAGGGGGGGTGGGTGGGCTGGCCACGGGGGGTAGGGGTGTCCAGGGGGGTGGGCGGGCTATCCAAGGGGGTGGGGGGCTGTCCATAGGGAGAAGGGGTGTCGAGGGGGTGGGTGGGCTGTCCACGGGGGTGGTTGGGCTGTCTAGGGGGTAGGGGGTGTCCACGGGGGTGGGCGGGGCTGTCCAGGGGGTGTGGGCTGTCCTGGGGGTCTGGGTGGGGTGTCCTGGTGGGGGAGGGGTGTGTGGGGTGTCCAGGTGGGGTGGTATGTCTAGGTGGTGGTGGTGGGGTTGCAGGGAAGGGGGTGTGGGCTGTTTGGGAGGGTGGGTGGGGCTATCCAGGGGGGTACGGGGGTGGGCGGGCTGTCCACAAGGGTGGACAGGCTGTCCACGGGGGTGGCCGGGCTGTCAAGGAGGGGTGGGCGGGCTGTCCAGGGGGGTGGGTGGGCTGGCCACAGGGGGTAGGGGTGTCTAGGGGGTGGGCGGGCTATCCAAGGGGGTGGGGGCTGTCCATAGGGAGAGGGGGTGTCGAGGGGGTGGGTGGGCTGTCCACGGGGGTGGTTGGGCTGTCTAGGGGATAGGGGGCGTCCACGGGGATGGGTGGGTTGTCCACGGGGGTGGTCGGGGCTGTCCACGTGGGTGGGAAAGGCTGTCCACGGGGGTGGGTGGGGCTGTCCAGGGGGTGTGGGCTGTCCTGGGGGTCTGGGTGGGGTGTCCTGGTGGGGGAGGGGTGTGTGGGGTGTCTAGGGGGGTTGGTATGTCTAGGTGGTGGTGGCGGGGTTGCAGGGGAGGGGGGGTGGGCTGTTTGGGAGGGTGGGCGGGGCTATCCCGGGGGGGGGGGGGGGTACGGGGTGTCCAGGGGGGTACGGGGGTGGGCGGGCTGTCCACAAGGGTGGACGGGCTGTCCACAGGGGTGGCTGGGCTGTCAAGGAGGGGTGGGAGGGCTGTCTAGGGGGGGTGGGTGGGCTGGCCGCAGGGGGTAGGGGTGTCCAGGGGGGTGGGCGGGCTATCCAAGGGGGTGGGGGCTGTCCATAGGGAGAAGGGGTGTCGAGGGGGGTGGGTGGGCTGTCCACGGGGGTGGTTGGGCTGTCTAGGGGGTAGGGGGTGTCCACGGGGGCAGGTGGGTTGTCCACGGGGGTGGGCGGGGCTGTCCACGAGGGTACCCTACTAATATGGTTATGGGATGAGGCATGCTCTGATGTGATAACACATTAAGTTCTTGTTGGTTTTACATTTTTTCAATAACACATTAGTATGTTTTTTTCACATGTGTAGTTGATACCATGATTATTTTCTTCCTTTATCATTTACTTAAATGTATTTTCTATTAAAGTTCAATCCTATTGAATTGTTTATGACAAAATGACTTATATGAATTTTTTTACAGAATAGATAGAAGTTGGATGTATGAAACCGATCGTATCTCAATCGATTTTCAAAACAATTTGGAGAGCTTTATAGATTTTTCATTTCACAATGCTTCAGATAGTGGTCGCATACACTGCCCATGTTCCAATTGTGTTGGTAGACCTTGGTTGAGTCGTGAAGAAGTCAGCTATCACATAACCAAAAATGGTTTTCAATCAAACTACTTTGTGTGGTATCACAATGGGGAGAAAATGAAATCTCAAATTGGTGATGATCGAAATGAAAGGGCTGGAATGGAGAATTTGTTAGATGATCGGTTTCCGTTTATTCGTCATCATGAAAAAGAAAGGATTTCGACTCAAGAAGACGTCGATATGAGGACAACTGATGCATCTAGTGAAAATTATGATATTGATAGGGTGAAAAAATTTAATGATGCTACCACGACTCCAGTATATCGACAATGCGATAAAATGAAAAGGCTGGAATTTTTAATCCGATTGTTTCATGGAAAAACTATGTATGGGATTTCTAATACAGAAATCGATTACATTCTTACCCTCTTGAATGATTTACTTCTAGATGATGCAGATATTCCCTCAAACCACTATATGGCATGGAAGTTAGTTGAAGAACTTGGATTTTCCAGAAACAATTTTCATGCTTGCCCGAAAGATTGCAGTTTATTCTGGGAAGAAACCGCTGAACGAAATGAATGTATAAAATGTGGCACATCCCACTGGAAGTCAAAATCTGATGGAACACCATCCCGCGTTCCACAGAAAGGAATGTGGCACTTTCCATTGATCCCCAAACTCCAGAATCTTTTTAAGTCTGATGACATATCAATAAAAATGAGATGGAATGATACCGAGAGAAAGAAGACTAATGATGAGTTGGTTCATCCTGAAGATGGATTTGCATGGTAGAGATTTGATGCTCGACATCCTTATTTTGCAGCTGACGTGCATAATGTGAGGCTGGGTCTTTCATGCGACGATTTTAATCCGTTTGGGAAGATGCTTACTTCGCACAACACATCGCCAGTTTTTATACACATTTATAATCTTCCCCCATGGTTGTGTATGAAGAAATATTTCACTTTCATGAGTATACTCATATCTGGTCCTTCTGATCCCGACATTGATATTGATGTATACATGAAACCTTTAATGAAAGAGTTGAAACTTCTTTGGGATGTGGGTGTGCGCACATACGATGCATGTTCGAAAGACATATTTCCGATGCGTGCTGCGCTTATGTGGACGATCAATGATTTTCCGGCTTATGCAATGATGTCTAGATGGAGCATGAAGGGAAAACTTTCATGTCCAGTTTGTATGAAGAATACACGATCCAGAAGACTGAAACATCGTTGTAGTTTCAGTTTTATGGGACATCGACGATTTTTGTCAAAGGATCATCCATATAGAATGAATCGTCGAAGATTTGATAATACTATAGAGACCGATGATCCACCTCAGTGTATGTCTGGAACTGATGTGCTTAATGAATTGAAAGATTTCAGTTTTTCGTTCGGGAAGGGTCAAATGAAATCTGGAAAGAGAAAGAATGTTTCCACAGAAACCTGTTACAATTGGAGGAAGAGGAGTATCTTTTTTGATTTTCCTTATTGGTCAACCAATTTGCTACGTCATTGCTTAGATGTAATGCATATTGAAAAGAATATATGTGAAATGTTTCTTTCAGTTCTTCTAAATGTCAAGGGGAAGACAAAATATGATTTACGATCTCGACATGACTTGGTGGATTGGGGAATCAGACCAGAATTGCATCCTGTGCGTATTAGTGAAAATAAATGGCAACTTCCATGTGCTTCTTATGTGATGACACCTACTGAAAAAAAAAACAATTTTTGGATGTATTAGAGAATATTAGAGTTCCTGATGGCTATTCAAGCAACATATCTAAACGGGTCAACAGAAGAGAGTTGAAGCTAAAATCTTTGAAGACTCATGATTATCACGTTCTACTTCATGAGTTGCTTCCAATAGCAATCCGTCATCTTTTGTCCAATAATGTAAGGGTGGGTGTTATTCGGTTGTGACATTTGTTTAGAGATCTTTGTGCAAAGAAGTTGTCCAAGTCTTTCTTGCAAAAAATGTTGACAGATGCCCCATTAATTTTGTGTGAGTTGGAGAAAATATTTCCCCCATCATTTTTCACATGCATGTTGCATCTGACTATCCATATTCCAACTGAAATACTTCTCGGAGGACCTGTTTCTTTTCGTTGGATGTATCCAACTGAAAGAAATATGTTCACATTAAAGTCTTATGTTCGAAACAAGAATCATCCTGAAGGTTCTATCGTGAACGGTTACATAGATCAAGAATGTATGGATTTCTGTTCAATGTATTAGTCTGATCTTACTAGAATAATGAACAGACCAATGAGAAATGAAGAAGAACATTATGGGCAAATTGAACCCAGTTTTCCATCACTTCCTCAAATAGGAGGAATTCCTGGATCATATACATTGAATACATTAAGCCTTGAAGAGCGGGAGATGGCACATCGCACAGTTTTGATCAACTGTGATTTGTTCGATGACTATATCAGGTAACAAAATTGAATATGTATATCTTAAATATATATCTGTTAAACTATTCATATTTTTTTATCTACAGGGAACATAAAACAATGATAAATAGGAAGCATCGTTCTTTATCTTTGAGAAGGAGAGAGACTTTGCATAGCAAAGAGTTTTCTGCTTGGTTAAAATTGAAGGTAAAAATATTACTGTTTAAATTAATTATTTAAATATTTACTTAAGTTTAACTGTCATTTATATTGCAGGTATTGAGTTTGTCTGCTGACTCTGTCTCTGAGGAAATAAGAGCTTTGGCTTTTGGTCCTAATACCATGGTTCGTGACTGTAAATCAATTGTTATCAATGGGTACAGATTTATTGTCACTGAACGAGCCAAAAACATGAGAACACAACATGATGGTATTATGGTTACTGCCACAACAGATTGTTATGCCAGTGCATCAGATAGTAGACCGCGACTTGAAAATGTGGGTTATTGTGGAGTCGTTGAGAAAATAATAATATTGGATTATTACTCTCATGGATGAGTCACAATGATGAAATGACATTGGTTTGATTCGATGACGAGACATGGCACATTCATTGATGATTGTGGATTTCGAGTAATTAATATGACCTTCACTCTTGCAACCGAAGAACCATATGTGTTGGAATCAATGGCTAAACAAGTTTTTTTATGTCAAAGATCAACTTCAACCTGAATTTGGTGTCATAGTTGAAGTAATTCCAAGAAATATTTTTGATGATGCTGATGATGGAATTGACACTGTCCCTATTGCCATTGGAACCAATCCATTTATTTCTTTTGATGACTCCAATAGGTCAATTGTCAGAGTTGATTGTGAACCTGAAGTTGTGGTTGGAAATATATAGAATCATTCATCCATGTTCTCAATTCTTTTGGTTTACCTCGAGTTGGGTTGTTAAGGTTGGTAATATTCATATTTATTTAGTATTGATCACAAATATGTTTTAGCTGACTTGACCGTTATGTGAATTTTCAATGTTTATTTGTTGCTATTTTATTTGAATTGCATTTTCTAATTTGGAATTGAACTGTATTCAAACCAAATCAAACAATATTTCTAACTTGGTGAACATTACAACTTGAATGTTTTATTAAATTCATTCAAACTCTTCTAAAACAATTGATAGCTAAATTAACAATAAATCCCCTCATTCTCTCATATATTTAGTTTCTTGGTTTACACATTAATTTTATTTTTCTAATTAATTACATATTTGTTTTCAAATGCAGGAAATGCAGCCAATTGAAGAGAGACGGAGAAAAAAAATGGCGGAGAACAATCGTCAGATGGAGGAGATGGGCATTCCACCATTAGTGCCTACAGTGAGTAATTTATTTCAAATATATATATATATATATATATATTTACAGAATATATAATGTCATGTGATTAATTTTTTTTGTAAACTTTTTTGTAGGATCCACCATTACGTCGACAGTTATTCGACGAGGAGCCTAGTACTGGTCCTAGTACTCAGGAAGGTGGTATGAGGAGGGTTCATACCATAGGTGGACGTAGAGCTGCGCGTGCCCGACTAGACCCTGCCCCTCCCACTGACATTTCGGCATTCCCACATTCTGATCCCGGTGTGTCGTTAGGGACACACGGGGTATTTAGGCCTCCCATGTTTTTGATACCTTCTGCATCTTCTGCCCCATCATTTTCACATCCCATGATGATTCCCACTCCCCAGTAAGCATCAGGTCATACAGCTGTTCCATCTTCTGTTCCTTCTACTTCTGTCTCTCCGAGCTTTTATATTCCATCGTCTTCGACTCCTGTTCCACCAGAGGGTGTTCCATCAGGTTCTGTGGATCCGGCGCCACTCATTGATCAGACTAGCGTAGGTATATTTATAAAACCCTAACAAATTTTTATAGCAATATTTATTTTCATTATAACATGTTTTGATAAAATATTTGTTTTTCTTTCATGACAGATACATCTACTGACAAGAGGCGGGGGTGGGGTCGTACACGCATGTGTTCGGTGTGGAACCGTCGCACACAGGTTATGGTGGAATATAATGAAGACAATCAGAAGGTTGAGAAAACAGGGCAGCAATGTCGGAGTTTTCTGGCGACGCTTGCCAAATACTCTGACATCATTCCCGTCAGCCCGCTGTCGTGGAGACATTTTCCACATGAGGTCAAAGATAGAGCTTGGGCAGAGATATGGGTAAAAAAATCTGTTGTATTTAATGCCATGAATTATTTTTGTATTTATATGAATTAATATTTTGATTTCAGCTTCGATTTAATTTTCCTGATGGTGAGGGTGCACGACTGGAATGTCTAAAGGATTTAGGCGAGCTTTGGAGAGCCTACAAGCATGAGCTGTATATTGGCTGGCGTGCTAGAGTTGGCACTGAGTTAGAGGCGGTACCAGTCGTTGATGATTGTCCTATAGAGCAGTATCGTCAGATGATTACTCATTGGACGAGTACCCAGTTTAAGGTATGAATTACATTTGAGGTATTTAAATAATAACTTTCAAGTTTTGCATTAATATTATCCTTTTCATTATCGAATTTTATTTAGGAATCATCTGGAAAAAATAAAAAAACATTGATGCAAAAAAATACCTCCATACACTAGGACGCATGACGATGCCGGATCATGAGAGGCAGCAGGTATGACAATTGTTTATAAGTTTTCTTTATGACTTACATTTTATTTTGTTTCCTCAATTATTTAATCATTTGCTAAAGTTTTTATATCACTTTTGTTTTCAATGTCATTGTAGAGGCAAGTACAAAATATTGAATGACGTGTGCCTCGAGCAAAACTGTTTTGCTCGAGTAGACGAAAAAAGGATGGAAGTGCTGTCAACGAAACGACTCAGCAGCAGATTGTAAGTTTTAATCTGTTGATTTTATATTTTAATATCTATTTCGTAACTTAATAATATATTTATATTTGTAACAGGATGCTTTAGAGGCCCTCGATGCCCAAGAAGCAGACAATTTTGGGCCATCTGATCACTTACATCAGGTGTTGGGAGAGGATCATTCTGGCAGAGTATGCTTCCGACCTAGGATAGCCCCGACGGGGTATTGGCCTGCCTCAGGTACGAGTTGTAGTGCCACCGAGCTGCAGCAAGTTAGGGCACAGGCAGAACAGGCTGAGAAAAGGGCCATAGAGATGGCAAAATAGTCTTCTAGGGAAAACAGTGCATTTATGAAATGTATTGAAGTTCTACGTCCAACACTTCCAGCAGAGGCTAGCCCAACGATTGATGAATACATGTCATCGATACATTCTATATATGGTGCACCAGGTGGCAGTTCCAGTGGTGGTCAGGCCGATGTCCAGCTTGAAGATGATGATGGCGAGGAGTCTGATGCGGAAGAGGAGGGAGATGAGGAGGGCGAGGAGGAGGGCGAAGGCGAGGAGGAAGGAGCTGTGGAGGGTGAGGACGATGAGGAGGACGATGACGAGGGTGATGATGATGATGATGATGGTGATGGTGATGCTGATGTGGGACATATTGATCCGTTACATTTTTTGACTTATATTACTGAGATTTGATGTTTAATCTATTCTAGTTGTTTGTTTTATCTAGACTCGTAATATAGTATTGGAGTTGAGTTATTTTTATATATTGTCTGTTTTAATGGATGTTGTTGTCTTTTAGTGGTTGTGTGTTTGTGAACTCCCTGGACAACCCCCCTCATTCTTGGACCCCTGACAACCCCCCATCCCCCTTGGACCCCGAACACCCCCTAAACACCCCCCGGACAGCCCCCCCAGATAGCCCCCCCGTACAGCCCCCAACCCTCCACCCTGGACCCCGGATAGCCCCCCGGACAGCCCCTCGGACAACCCCCCCACCCTCCCCCATGGACCCTGGAAAACCCCCCCAAACACCCCCCGGACAGCCCCCTGAACAACCCCGGACAACCCCCTGAACAACCCCTGAACAACCCCTGAACAACCCCTGAACAACCCCTGAACAACCCCCTGAACAACCCCCGAACAGCCCCCTGAACAACCCCGGAAAACCCCCTAAAGAACCCCCAAACACCCCTCGAACAGACCCCGCACAGCCCCCCACCCTCCTCCTTGGTCCCCGGACAGCCCCCCCGGACAGCCCCCGCGGACAGCCCCCTGGACAGCCCCCCGTACAGCCCCCAACCCTCCACCCTGGACCCCGGATAGCCCCCCGGACAGCCCCCCGGATAGCCCCCCGGACACCCCCCACCCTCCCCCTTGGACTCCGGACAACCCCCCAAACACCCCCAGACAGCCCCCTGAACAACCCCAGACAACCCCCTGAACAACCCCTGAACAACCGCTGAACAACCCCTGAACAACCCCCTGAACAACCCCCGTACAGCCCCCTGAACAACCCCGGACAACCCCCTAAACAACCCCCAAACACCCCCGGATAGACCCCGCACAGCCCCCCACCCTCCTCCTTAGTCCCCGGACAGCCCCCCGGACACCCACTGGACAGCCCCCCCGGACAGCCCCCCGGACAACCCCTCCACCTTCCTTAATTTCATTAGCTCTGAAATGTTTCATAGCACGATCAACTAAAATCTAATCCATACTAAATATGATATAAAAATATTCTATATGAATTTCAATAAGATTTTAAGTGAAAACAGAAAGTGAAATACGAATAACTGACCAAAAGCATTCGAAATGTGTTGGACGCCCGTTTTGGCCGTTTATGACACCAGAACTGCATTGTCGGTCACCGCAGGCACACGGCACGTCCGATTGACGTGCCGTCTGCTCGACCACTTCATAAATCACTCACCTGTATTTGTCGTCTGATTTCATGCCATTCCGAAATCGTTCGGCCCGTTTGGACCACCCTCACGCGCGTTTACGAAGCGCACACATCACTTAAAAGACGAATATTGAGCCGTACCGCGCAAACCGCATGTCCGATTGACGTTCCGTCTGCGCGTACACGTCAAGAATAATAATGAGAATGTTTGATGGTGGATTCAGCTCAATCCAAGGTCGTCAGCTATGAATTTGACCGTTTGACGCCCGTTTTGGCCGTTTTTGACACCAGAACTGCGTTATCGGTCACCGCGGGCACATGGCACGTCCAATTGATGTTCCGTCTACTCGACCACTTCATAAATCACTCACCCGTATTTGTCGTCTGATTTCAGGCCATTCCGACTTCGTTTGGCCCGTTTGGACCCCCTCATGCGCGTTTACGAAGCGCGCACATCACTTAAAATACAAATATTGAGCCGTACAGCGCAAACCGCACGTCCGATTGATGTGCCGTCTGCGCGTACACGTCACGAATAATAATTATAATGTTTCACGGTGGTTTCAGCTCAATCTGAGGTCGTCCGCTATGAATTTGACCGTTGGACGCCCGTTTTGGCCGTTTATGACACCAGAACTGCGTTGTCGGTAACCGCGGGCACACGGCACATCCGATTGACGTGCCGTCTACTCGACCACTTTATAAATCACTCTCCCGTATTTGTGTCTGATTTCATGCCATTACGACTTCGTTCGGCCCGTTTGGACCCCCCTCGCGCGCGTTTATGAAGCGCACACATCACTTAAAACACAAATATTGAGTCGTACCGCGCAAACCGCACATCCGATTGACGTGCCGTCTGCACGTACACGTCACGAATAATAATTAGAATGTTTCACGGTGGTTTCAGGTCAATCTGAGGTCGTCCGCTATGAATTTGACCATTTGACGCCCGTTTTGGCCGTTTATGACACCAGAACTGCGTTGTCGGTCACCGCAGGCACACGGCACGTCCGATTGACGTGCCCTCTGCTCGACCACTTCAGAAATCACTCACCCGTATTTTTCGTCTGATTTCAGGCCATTCCGAAATCGTTCGTCCCATTTGGACCACCCTCACGCGCGTTTACGAAGCGCGCGCATCACTTAAAACACGAATATTGAGTCGTACCGCGCAAACCGCACGTCCGATTGACGTGCCGTCTGCGCGTACACATCACGAATAATAATTAGAATGTTTCATGGTGGTTTCAGCTCAATATGAGGTCGTCCGCTATGAATTTGACCGTTGGACGCCCGTTTTGGCCGTTTATGACACCAGAACTGCGTTGTCGGTCACCGTGGGCACACAACACGTCCGATTGACGTTCCGTCTGCTCGACCACTTCAGAAATCACTGTCCCGTATTTTTCGTTTGATTTCAGGCCATTCCGACTTCGTTCGGCCCATTTGGACACCCCTCACGCGCGTTTACGAAGCGCGCGCATCACTTAAAACACGAATATTGAGCTGTACCACACAAACCGCACGTCCGATTGATGTGCCGTCTGCGCGTACACGTCACGAATAATAATTAGAATGTTGCATGGTGGTTTCAGGTCAATCTGAGGTCGTCCTCTATGAATTTGACCGTTGGACGCCCGTTTTGGCCGTTTATGACACCAGAACTGCGTTGTCGGTCACCGCGGGCCCACGGCACGTCCGATTGACGTGCCGTCTGCTCGAACACTTCATAAATCACTCACCCGTATTTTTTGTCTGATTTCAGGCCATTCCGAAAACGTTCGGCCCGTTTGGACCACCCTCACGTGCGTTTACGAAGCGTGCGCATCACTTAAAACACGAATATTGAGCCGTACCGCGCAAACCGCACGTCTGATTGACGTGTCGTCTGTGCGTACACGTCACGAATAAAAATTAGAATGTTTCACGGTGGTTTCAACTCAATCCGAGGTCGTCCGCTATGAAATTGACCGTTTGACGCCCGTTTTGGCCGTTTATGACACCAGAACTGCGTTGTCGGTCACCGCGGGCACATGGCACGTTCAATTGACATGTCGTCTGCTCGACCACTTCAGAAATCACTCACCCGTATTTTTCGTCTGATTTCAGGTCATTCAAACTTCGTTCGGCCCGTTTGGACCCCCCTCATGCGCGTTTACGAAGCGCGTGCATCACTTAAAATACGAATATTGAGCCGTACCGTGCAAACCGCACGTCCGATTGACGTGCCGTCTATGAATACACGTCACGAATAATAATTAGAATGTTGCACAGTGGTTTCAGCTCAACTTGAGGTCGTCCGCTATGAAGTTTACCGTTGGACGCCCGTTTTGGCCGTTTATGACACCAGAACTGCATCGTCGGTCACCGCGGGCACACGGCACGTCCGATTGACGTGTCGTCTGCTCGACCACTTCAGAAATCACTCACCCGTATTTTTTGTCTGATTTCAGGCCATTCTGACTTGGTTCGGCTCGTTTGGACCCCCCTCACGCGCGTTTACGAAGCGCGCACATCACTTAAAACACGAATATTGAGCCGTACCGCGCAAACCACACGTCCGATTGGTGTGCCGTCTGCACGTACACGTCACGAATAATAATTAGAATGTTGCACGGTGTTTTCAGGTCAATCCGAGGTCGTCCGCTATGAATTTGACCGTTGGACGCCCGTTTTGGCCGTTTATGACACCAGAACTGCGTTGTCGGTCACCGCGGGCACACGGCACGTCCGATTGATGTGCCGTCTGCTCGACCACTTCATAAATCTCTCACCCATATTTTTCATCTGATTTCAGGCCATTCCGACTTCGTTCGGCCCGTTTGGACCCCCCTCACGCGCATTTACGAAGCGCGCGCATCAGTTAAAACACGAATATTGAGTCGTACCGCGCAAACCGCACGTCCGATTGATGTGTCGTCTGCGCGTACACATCACGAATAATAATTAGAATGTTTCACGGGGTTTTCAGGTCAATCCGAGGTCGTCTGCTATGAATTTGACCGTTTGACGCCCGTTTTGGCCGTTTATGACACCAGAACTGCGTTGTCGGTCACCGCGGGCACACGGCACGTCCGATTGACGTGCCGTCTGCTCGACCACTTCATAAATCACTCACCCATATTTGTCGTCTGATTTTAGGCCATTCTGAAATCGTTAGGCCCATTTGGACCACCCTCACGCGCGTTTATGAAGCGCGCACATCACTTAAAACATGAATATTGAGCCGTACCGCGCAAACCGCACGTCCGATTGATGTGACGTCTGCGCGTACACGTCAAGAATAATGATGAGAATGTTTCACGGTGGTTTCAGCTCAATCCGAGGTCGTCCGCTATGAATTTGACTGTTTGACGCCCGTTTTGGCCGTTTATGACACCAGAACTGCGTTGTCGGTCACCGCGGGCACATGGCACGTCCAATTGATGTGACGTCTGCTCGACCACTTCAGAAATCATTCACCCATATTTTTCGTCTGATTTCAGGCCATTCTGACTTCGTTTGGCCCGTTTGGACCCCCCTCACACGTGTTTACGAAGCACGCACACCACTTAAAATATGAATATTGAGCCGTACCGCGCAAACCGCACGTCCGATTGACGTTCCGTCTACGCGTACACATTACGAATAATAATTAGAATGTTGCACGGTGGTTTCAGCTCAATATGAGGTCGTCCGCTATGAATTTGACCGTTGGACGCCCGTTTTGGCCGTTTATGACACCAGAACTGCGTTTTAGGTCACCGCAGGCACACGGCACGTCCGATTGACGTGCCGTCTGCTCGAACACTTCATAAATCACTCTCCCGTATTTTTCGTCTAATTTCAGGCCATTCCGATTTCGTTCGGCCCGTTTGGACCCCCCTCACGCGCGTTTACGAAGCACACGTATCACTTAAAACACGAATATTGAGTCATACCGCGCAAACCGCACGTCCAATTGACGTGCCGTCTGCGCGTACACGTCACGAATAATAATTATAATGTTGTACGGTGGTTTAAGCTCAATCCGGAGATGTGGTGTGGCCGGAACCACTCAAAGTGTCCGTCTTTTGTTTCAAAAGGACGTCATTTTAAGTGAAAAGCATCAACTGACATACGGAAAACCGACCAAACGCATTCTGAATCTGTTGATAATTTATCCCAACAATCCATGGGTCATATGTGACGTGTACAAGCCAACCCGGGATGAATCTGAGTCACGGTGTGGCCAGGATAAGTCTAAGTGACTCTCTTTTTTTTAAAATGGACACCATTTTAAGTACATACGAAAAAATGACCAAACGGATTCGGTTTCCGTTGAAACATTAGGAGAACGATCCATGAGTCTTATGTGACGTGTACGAATCATCCCCGCTTCAATCCAACATGCGGTGCGGCTGACACCACTCAAAGTGTCCGTCTTTTGTTTCAAAAGGACGTCATTTTAAGTGAAAGGCATCAACTGACATAAGGAAGAACGACCAAATGCATTCGGATTCTATCAATACTTTAACACAACGATCCATGAGTCTAATGTGACGTGTACAAATCAACCCCGTCTTAATCCGAGACGCGGTGTGGCCGACACCGCTCTAACTCTGTCTCTTTTGTTTAAAATGGACATGATTATAAATGAAAAGAACAACTGGCATACGCAGAACCGACCAAACGCATTCGTAATCTTTTGATAATTTATCACAATGATCCATGGGTCATATGTGACATGTAAAAGCCAAACCGGGATGAATATGAGTCGCGGTGTGGTCAGAATTAGTCTAAGTATCACTTTTTTGTTTAAAATGGACAACATTTTAAGTACATACGGAAAACCAACCAAACGCATTCGGTTTCCATTTAAACTTTAGGAGAACGATCCATGGGTCATATGTGACGTGTACGAATCAACCCAACCTCAATTGGAGACGCGGTGTGGTCGGAACCACTCATAGTGTCCGTCTTTTGTTTCAAAAGGATGTCATTTTAAGTGAAAAACATCAACTGGCATACGAAAAACCGACCAAACGTATTCGGATTGTGTCGATACTTTAGCACAATGATCCATGGGTCAAATGTGACGTGTAAGAGTCAACCCCGCCTCAATCTAAGGTGCGGTGTGGCCGGTATCACTTCAGGTGTATGTATTTTGTTTAAAATGGACATCATTTGAGGTAAAAATATATGGTATAGAAAAAACTGATCAAATTACGAATTGAATTTCGGATTCCACATATAATTGTCATCTAAATTTTAAAATGAATTCTAAATGAATTATGTATGTTTATAATTATGTTATGAATTCTACTTTAATTATGGATGTGTATATTTTCAGGATGCATTATATGTGTTGGTTGGTTGGTTTTCATTATTTGTATGTGTTGGTTTGTTCTCTATATGTATGCATTATATGTGTTACAGGTACAATTATTGGATTGAAAAATGAATTGAAAACGAGGGCATAATTGGATTGAAAATTGAATTCAAACCGAGGGTGAATGCCCAAAAACCAGACCTACTGTGCAAATTGCAGGCTGCTGTGCAATTTGCATAGCAAAGCCTATCCCAACGGTTTTCAAACCGTTGGCATAGGCTCTATGTAGCTGTTTTTACCAACGGTTCCTTGAACCGTTGGGATACCCTGTTGCATGGTTGTTTTTACCCACGGTTCTATGAACCATTGGTAAAAACCTTTCCCAACGGTTTTTAAACCGTTGGGAAAGAGAATTATCTGTTGATTTACCAATGGTCGAAACCGTTGGGAAAGGCCTTTCCCAACGGTTTGGCAGAACCGTTGGGATAGGTTGATTTTTTCTGACCTATCCCAACAGTTCTGTGTAAACCGTTGGGAAAAGCCTTTCCCAATGGCTTACTTCCCCACGGTTTGCAGAACTGTTGGTATAACATATACCAACGGTTCTAAACCATTGGGAAATGCTGGATTTCCAGTAGTGAAATACTTGTATCGATGCCGACGTCAACCTTCCCTTCCACTCCTGAAAGGCTGACTCACAAGAATCTGACCAGAAGAACTTCGCCCCCTTCTTGGACATACGTGTCAATGGTGCTTCTAGGCATAAAAAGTCCTAAATAAAGCATCTGTAGTATCTAGCTAGTCCTAGGAAACTCCTTACCTCAAAGACATTCTTCAACTGCTCCCAGGAAACTACATCTATCACTTTCTCTAGGTCCACTGATACTCCTGTCTCTGAGATGACATGACCCAAGAAGTGAATCTGATCCATCCAAAAGTGGCATTTCGAGAGTTTAGAATATAACTAATGCCCTCTTAGTGTACTCATAACGATCTCAATATCGGTATCATGGTTTTTTCAAGTGTGATAGTACACCAAGATATCATCTATGAAGACCACGATGAAGGAATCCAAGTAAGGATGGAACACTCGGTTCATCAGTGCCACGAAAACTGCTGGCACATTTGTGAGACCGAAGGACATAACTGTATACTCAAAGAGACCATACCTGCTCCTGAAGGCTGTCTGAGGTATATCTGATGGTCTAACGCGCAACTGATGATAACCAAACCTCAAATCGATCTTCGAGAACACCCAGACTCCTCGAAGCTCATCGAAAAGCTCATCAATCCTCGGTAAGGGATATTAGTTCTTGACCGTCAACTGGTTCAGCTTCTGGTAATCCACATAGAGCCTAAGGGTGTCGTCTGCCTTCTCCACAAACAAGACAGGGGAACCCCAAGGAGAAGTACTAGGCCAGATGAAACCCTTTTCCTGCAACTCCTCCAACTGCTTCTCGAGCTCCTGCAACATAGGTGTAGCCATCCTATAGGGAGGAATGGACACCGGTGCCACTCCTAGCATGGTCTCAATAGAGAATTATACCTTACACTCTAGAAGAAAACCTGAAAAATATTCTGGGAAGACATCCCTGAAATGATCCACCAATGGAGGAAAGTTCAATGGCAAAGTCCCTTGATCATCCAGATAATTACTGGCAATTTGGGATGTAAATCCTTCTATCCCATGATGCTCTGGTCCAGCTCTACCTGCCTGGACATCCCACTCGCCTCTATGAAGAAAAGATCTTCCCTTTGGTGATACAAAACTCACCCCGCAGCGATAGAAATTGACGACTTCATGGAAGGGAACTAACCAGTCCATCCCGAGAATGGAGTCATATCCTGTCATCTCTAGGACATAGAGGTCCCATAAGAAAAGACACCCTACGACCTCAAGAGGGCACTGCTTGCACTGATAGACAATAGATTTCCTCGTCCCCAAAGGTATGTCTAGTGTCAACAAGTCGACAAAAGAAAAGATATAGAGCCCAAGGCTCTCCATGACATCAACAGAGATAAAGCTATGCATAACACAAGTATCGAAAAGGGTTGAAGATAAAACTGAGGCTACAATGATCGTACCTCGAACTGTAGAAGGTCTAGGATCCAGCTCCTAATAGGCCCACTCCACCGCAAAAGTCTGGCTTGCCCCGCGGCCCTGTGAACCTGCCTGACCACTCTGAGCTGACCCCCCTTGTTGTCGCTAAATGACTGGTGACTGACCGCCATGGCCCCGACCTCCACCTCAGCCCAAACGGCCGAAATAACTCTAGCTCCCTGACTAGTGAGAAACTGGTGGTGCTGCTCCTGAACGAGATGTCATGGAAGAACCCTCGTCACCAGCTACTGGTGGGAAAACCTGGCAGAAACACTGAAGGTGGCCCATATTGCCGCAATATTGGCACTCCACTGGGACTCTCTGGCACTGTGGTCTCTTGTTCCCTGCCCTTCCACTCTAGTAGCATACTACCTGGCTACCTGAAGATGTATCTCGCCTCCTTGGATCACCGTGCGTAGACTCCCTATGGTGTTTCCTGCTGTCAACTGGAGGAATACTTGTTCTGGAAGCAGAACCGCCCTGGCTCGCAGCTCTAGAGTCTCTCAGATTGCACTCTACAATCAGTGCCTAGTTGAAGATGGATGTGGTGGAAGTCAATAGGAAGATATTCACCTGTGATTGGATCTCCCGCTTGAGACCATCCTCAAACTTTATTGCTAAGAACATCCCATCCACACCCCGAAGGGGTGTGAAACGCTGCATCTTGGTGAAACGAGAGGAATACTCCATAATAGAAAGGGTATCATACTATAGACTCATGAACTCCCGGTCTCAATCGGCCCTCAGTGTCTCTAGGTAGAAGTAGTCGTAAAACACATGCTGGAACTCCTCCCAAGCCATAACCTTCTGATGACCCGCCTGTGAGATCACATCCCACCACCTCTTGGCAGAGTTTCATAGCATATAAGAAGAGAGATTGACCCGCCTCTCTGGAGGCGTTTCTAGATGCTCAATTATAGTCATCATGGCATCTAGCCATGACTTTATAGCCTATGGTCCTCCTTCCCCTGAGAAAGTAGGAGGATGCTGCTACAGGAAAACCCGCTTCAAGTCTGCCATAGTCGTGGAAGGAGGCGGTGCTCCCTGAAAGGTCTGCATCATCCTCATAAAGCCTTCCCTAAACTGCGCATCAGCGCCTGCAAATGTTATGACAGCCGGTTCCATGGCTATCATGACTGGAGGATCAGAAGGAAGTCCTTGATCAGCCATATCTGGTGTCTGATCACTGTCCTGCAACTGACACCCAGCTGGAGGATGTCTCAGAGGCATAACTCTGAATGATCAAAAGCATACCTTAGATCAGGAACATCAAGGAGAGAGAACAAATGAGTACAAAACGAAAACAGGAGAAGGAAACACTCAGGTTTTACAAAACATGACTACACAACGTGTATAAACTCTACATGGCTTGTATTAAACTCTATTCCCCTACCCGAGTCTCCTTGCACGGATAAACCACACGGTCTTCTTAAACTGAGACAACACGGCGTGTTCCCTGTGGACACGGTGTGTAGTAGACATGGTTTCAACGACCCATGTTGTTAGTTACATAGCCAGTTACATGCCTGAGACTACATGGCGTGTTCCGAAAAAACACGGCATGCACTTGAAGATTTTTCATGACCCGTGTTGTTGGAGACCCGGCCGGGTACAGGGCTGACCCTTATACGACGTGTTCTGAACAAAAACATCATGTATAGGAGGAGATAACATCGTTCTGTGTTGTTAGTGACACAGTCGGGTACCTAGAACAAGGCAAATGTCATGTTCATACAAAAAACGACATGCATTACATGAGCTTCCCCGACCCGTGTTGTTAGTGACACAACCGGGTACACGGTTCACTACTAGACAGCGTGTATCTACCCTACATGGAATGTTCCTAGAGATTTTTTTTCACAACCCATGTTTCTTCTGACACAGTCAGTGACACGGTTTAAAAACTACACGACATGTATATATAAATTACACGCCATGTATTCTGGGTTTTTCTGGAATGTAGCTCTGAAACTACACCAAAGCCCAGAAAACACTGAAAAAACAAGCATGAAGGTGCCAAATTCCGATCCGTGAGGGCCTATACTCCCCGTGAATCAATGCATGGAATCTACTACATATAATATATAAGGGAAATTGGTCAATGATCCACCACGTTCCGATTCATGAAGGGCCCATAAAACCTCAAGAACCAAAATTTGGCGTTCATTTAAGCAAGGTACAATACAAACAAACTCTCTATCAAACTGTAGGGATTCTATCAAAGAATCTATCAAAACATCATGTATAATCTACACAATGTCTACCGCAACAACATGTAATTTCTAATTCACCCTAGATGGCATGGCAAGAATACATGGCATGTGATTTCTAACAAGTGACTATATGATACATGAGATGAAATACCCTCACCTCATCGTGTTGCGAAAAAACAGAACCAAAATATTAATAACAATAACAACACAAATAATTTGAATCACTCTTGCTGAATTCAGATCAACTATAACATAGAAAAACCAAAAAACTGAAATAAGCGAGGTAGATTTGATTTTCCCTATACACGGGCTAGCTACTCCCGAGCACAGCTTAATACAATGTACCGAATCCGTCCTATCCCGGGATAAATGCTCCAGACAGTAAATCAAGTGAAAAGAAACCCTTTGATACGCCTTTGTAACATCCTAGTTCTGGATGCCTCCCAATGGCGCCCCGTACCCAGTAGGTCACATGGCCTCAAGCGCATTTCCCCAAATTCCAGAGGCTGCCGACTAGCAGCGAGGACCTTGGGTGTAATAGTGGGAAAACTATTCCCTCATTGTCAGAGTACATAGCGGATGAAAAACGAATAAGCAATAGTAGAAACAGTAACCATCCATACAAGAGTAAACTATAAACAGTGGAAGACGAACAATAGACAATTGGAGCACACACACACATATATAAAATGATGCATGATACATAAGTCTAGGAAAGTAGGAAAACAAGTCATAATTTTGAATAAAATACTAAACCAATGTGAAAAATAAAAAAGGTAAACTCCTCAGCATCGCAAGCCATAGCTTGGTCCCATGCTCTTCAGCTCCACAGCAAGTCATGTACCTGAAGAATAAGGGTGCTTTCCCTTATCTATTCCTGTAACAATATAATCTGCTTGGACCAAAAAGCATGGCCCATATAGGGTGTGAGACAAGGTCCCTGTAGGAAACCACCCAAATATCTGTGCCTAACAGTTAGTGAATAAATGGAATGTAAAAGTACAGGAAGCAGTAAACAGGAAATCAAACAGCAGCTACAATCCACAGTGTCTTGCATATAGAGTACACAAGTAACAACCAAACAACAAGTAGAACAACAGGTAACCCCTTGGGTAGTTCTCACAGCCTAACCCGTATGGTTCAACCTACAATTACTGGAAACCCTCTGGAGGCTCAAACAGTCTCACCCCTCTGGTTCAGCTGATGAATAGACTCTTTGAGGAAGCACTCACCGTCAATTCCCCCTATAGTCTCATATCGTACTAAAGGCTCTCTGGGAAAGTACTCAATGTATCATTCCCCCTATGGCCTGCGTCGAGGAACTACAGACTCTCTGAGTAAGCACTCATCTTCAATTCCCCATGTGGTCTCACATCATAAATTAAAGACACTCTGGGGAAGCCCTTACGTCCATTCTCCATATGGTCCACTACACTAGGTTCTGACAGCCCTGTGTAAAACAAACATGCAAAGCGTGCATATTTCCCCATGTAAACCTCAAAAACTACATGGTTATCATTATAAGGCACAAAAACATAACACTAAAATAGTTTCACTATCCTACAACAGGGCATGGAAACTGGAAAAGCACCTAACAAGGAAAAACAGGCATGGAAAACATCCATAGCATAGTAAAAATTACCCTATCCACCAACATTGACCTCTACTCAAGCATTCATGCAAAGCATGAAAATAAAAAGGGAAAAAATGAGAAACACACAATACCTCGTTCAACAGAATTGGTGGAATTGCACAAAATATTCATAGACTTTCTATAGAAAGGCACAAACCACCTACGTCAATGTTTAGAGATCGATATACTTGAACCACGATGATTTATTCTCCTTAGAATGTCCAGGATCTGTGAAAACGTCCGAAACACTCAACCCACGATATCTTGAGAAAGAGGGAAAATCATGGGACAAGGATAAAGTAGAAGAGAGAGCTTACCGAGACGATCCCAACACAATCAAAATTGGCTGAAAAGGAGAACGGATGGAGGCACGGAGGCTCGGAGATGTTCTACGGCTGTATGGGTTCTCTCGGATGAAGAACCTGAAGAAGAAGCGAAATCTTCCCGTCAGGTGCGACCCCGGTATGTGTAATGAAAAAAAAAACAAAATACATGACTTATACTCATCTTTTTCGTACTCCACTTTAAGCAGCCTCTACATCATCCCTACACACCGTGTGTATGGCCCGAAGATGGCCAGCACACGACCTCGAGCGGCAAAGGAGTACACAACATGTACTAATAAAGTACATGGCGTGTACTTCAAAAAAATTCCAGAAACTCCTCTTTTCTCAATGACTCCAGGAAAAGGAAAGACATACCTGAAACTAAGATCTAGGTTCTTACAAAATCACATCCCACCACCTCTTGGAGGAGTCTCGAAGCATATAGGTAGCGATCTTGAACCTCCACTCTGGAGGTGTCTCCAGATGCTCAAAGATCATTAGTATGGCTTCTAGCCATTAATCTACAGCCTGAGGTCCTCCATCCTCTGAGAAAGTGGGAGGATGCTGCTACTAGAAGACCCGCGTCAAATCAGCCATCGACGGGGCAGGAGGCGACACTCCCTAAAAAGTCTGCATCATCCTCATAAATCCATTCCTGAACTGCGTATCAACACCTGTGTCTGGTATAACAGCTGGTTCCAAAACTGGCACAAAAGAAGGATCTACGGGCAGTCACTGATCAGCCACATCTATTGTCTGATCACTACCCTGCAACTAGCATATAACCGAAGGACGTCTTGGTGGCATGACTCTGCAAGGTCAAATGCACACCTTAGATCAAGGTTATAATGGAATGAAAACAAGGATTATAAGAAGGTAATAAGAGAAATAATTCATTCTATTTTTATAAAACATGACTACATGGCATGTACAATTCCTACACGACGTGTTCCCATAATTCATTCACATGGGTGTGTACTCCTGCCACAACTGGTCGTGTAACACCCAAACACACGACGTGTTTTCTTAACACACGGTGTGTACTTGAATCCTTTTTCTCTACCCATGTCCTTTAACATGGTCAAGTTACATGGTTCACTTAAGACAAGACTACACGGTGTTTTCAAGGCAAACACAATGTGTACAAGACAAGCTTCACCAAGCCCGTGTTGTTAGTGACATGGCCTGACACATGGATAACACTACACAGCGTGTTCCAAGAGGACATGATGTGTATGTGGAAGGATAAAACTGACCAGTGTTGTTAGTGACACAGCCGGGTACCTAGGTCAGACTACACGGTGTATTCAAACCTGAAATGGTGTGTATAAGAAGAGACTTCACCGACCCATGTTGCTAGAAACACTGCCGGGTTCCTAGGATTACACTACATGTATTTTCCAACTCGTACACAACATGTTCCTGTAAGAAATTCCTCATCAAGTGTATCTTTCCCAAATGGCCTGTAACACGGTTAGAGACTACACGGCGTGTACATAAGGTACACGACATATACTTAGAAAAAATATTTTCCTCCCGAACAGAATAACACATGGCGTGTAGTCAAAACTACATGGCGTGTATTACATGTTTTTCCAGACATTAAGCCTTAGAAACAACTTCGGAACCCAGAAAACACTGAAATGAACACTGAAGGTGCCATATTCTGATCTGTGAGGTCTAATATGCCCCGTGAATCAAATCATGGCATCTTAAACATGTTGTACAATCTAACAAGTAAATGATCTACCAAATTCTAGTCTGTGAGGGCCCATAACACATCAAGAACCAAAGTTTGGAATCCATTCAAGAAACAATTTGCACAAAATGATACCCTATCAACATCAGAATTTCTTATCAAGGCATATATCACAACAATACGCATATTCTACACAATATTTATCACAATAGCATGAAATTGCTAATGCAACCTAAATTGAATGGCAATAATAAATGGCATGTGATTTTTAACAAGTCCCTACAAGATGCATGAAATGACATACCCTCATCTCATCAGGTTGCGAAAGAAATAGAACCTTAATAACATCAGCAATAATAGCACAAATCATGTGAATCACTCAAGGTGAAATCAAATCAACTGTAATATTCAAAACCTAGAAAATTGAAATAAACGAGGTAGGTTGGATATTCCCCGTACATGGGTTACCTACTCTCAGGCACAATGTATTACCAAGTACATATTCCTTCCTATCCACGGTTAATGGATCCAAACAGTAAATCAAGAGAAAATAATTCCTCTGATACCAATTTGTAACATCCCATTTTCAGAAGCCACCCAAAGGTGCCCCCCGTACCCGGTTGGTCACATGGACTCAAGCACATTTCCCCAACTGCCAGAGGCTGTCGGCTAGTAGTGAGGGACATGGGTGGGATATTGGGGAAAATATTCCCTCATTGGCAGAGTACACAGCAGAAGTAAACAGATATACAATAGCGGAAGAAGTAATAATACCAAAATAATAGTAACAGTAGAAGACTGATAAAGAAAAAACTAGAGCATATATATATATATAATGATGCATGATATGTATATGGATAGTAAAGCATACATACAAATAATTATACTGAAATATAATCCTAAACCAAGTACAAAGAAAATCCAGCTCCTCAGCATCGCAAGCCTATGCTTGGTCCCTTGCTCTCCATCTCCACAGCATGTCAAGTACCTGAAGTAGAAAGGCGCTTTCCCTTGTCTATACCTGCCACAATATAATCTGTTTGGGCCCAAAAGCATGGACCAAACAGGGTGTGAGACTAATCCTAGTAGGCAACCACCATGAGATCCGTGCCTAACAATCAAATAGTATATGTCAGGTAAAAGTACAAGAAATAGTAAACAAGAAGGTACTTAGCAGTAAACAATCCACATTTCAATATCAAGCTATATCCAAACAAGAAGATAAGCACAACATGTAACCCTATAGGAAGAACTCTCAGTCTAACCGCTCTGGTCCTACCTAACAAGTACAAGAAACCCTTTTGGCAGTACACTCAGTCTAACCCCTCTTGTTCAGATTAAGCATAGACTCTCTGAGGAAGCACTCACCGTCAATTCCCCCTATAGTCTCGTATCGGTACTAAAGGCACTCTATGGAAGCACTTATGTCACAATTCCTCTGTGTCCTATGTCGAGGAACTACAGACACTGTGAGGAAGCACTGAACGTCAATTACCCTTGTGGTATCACATAAAAAATTATAATGACACTCTGGAGAATCCCTCAACGTCCATTATCCATATGGTCTATACACCAGGTTCTCACAGCCACGTGTAAGTCATGAAAGTGTAGCAGCGCGTAACGTCCAAGGTAAACTTCAAGAACTACTAAGATAGCATTCTACAACACAACAACATATCAAAACAATAGTCACACCATCCTAAAATACTATGCATGGGAAATTAAACAACAACCTAATAGGAAATCAAGACCCAAAGGTCCAAAAAAGAAAAACATGCATGGGAAAAACATCCAAAGCCCAAAAATTCACCCTATTAACAAACAACAACCATATACTCAGGCATACCCGCATAGTAGAGAAACAGTAGTGATAAAACGATGAACATGCAATACCCCATTCATGGGTATGGGGTAATTTTTCACAAAAAACTCAAATAATATCTACGGAAAGGCTCAAACAACCTACCTCGGGTCTTGGAGATCGCTACAAGTGATCCTAAAAGCATGAATCTCTTTTAAACGTCGAATATCTAAAAATATTTCTAGAAAGTTCAACCCATGATAACTTTGAAAAGAAGAAGAAATATGAATCAAGGCTCCAACAAAAGAGAGAACTCATAGATGTGATTCAAACGCAACCGACGATGTTCTATTTGGAGGATGGACGAAGGCTTGAGGGCTCGTCGAAGATCCGTGACCGTACACTTGCTCTCAGATGAACCATACCTAGAAGTAGTCGGATCTGTCCTTCAGATGTGACCCCGGTGTGTTTAATGAAAAAAAAGTACACAGCGTGTGCTTTTGAAGTACACGGTGTGTACTTTCCTTTTCCATACTCCGCTTTAGGTGGCCTCAATGTCACCCCACACGACCGTGTGAGTGGCCATGACATGAACAACACACGGCCTACTGCGGAAATGTAGTATATGGTGTGTACTCACAAAGTACATGGCGTGTACTTCAAAAAATTTCATAAACTCTCCTTTTCTAAAAAACACCACAAAAAAAATAAAAACATACCTGAAAAGAATATCTGGGTTCTTACAGATATGATATTTCTATATATTATTCCTATGGTTAGTATTTATTTATTTTCATCTTTTTAAATAACATATTTTTTATAATTATTTCTTTCCCATCGATTTATAACATAACCAATATGGTATTTTTCATTTTACCCCTTACTGATTGTTTGAGATGCTTCTTTATATGGTTTCCCTTCCTCAAGAATTGAAGATGATTATGTTTCATTGGATTTAGATTATGAAGAAATGTAAAAGACATGTAAAAAAAGTTTTTTTATGTTTATAGTCACGAAGACACTAAAGTTATTGGTATTTGGGTTTTGATACTCTATATGAGGTATATTAATTCAACCAAGTGATCATTGTAATATTTATTTATGTTTATATTAGGTCTCTTTATTTTGTATCATAAAAATGTTTAGTTATTTCATGAAGATTAGGATGAAAAAAATAAGTTAAACCCCTAAGGATATATCGAAGATAACAACATTAAATTTTGGTAATGTATGGATTATATTATTATCCATCAGACTATTTTAAATGTGGGTAGTTGTAATTTTTTATCTAGATGTAAAATATATGTTATAAAACACATGTCTAATTTTCATATATATTCTATAATGTGTTATAATTTTGGTAAAGTGATCCACCAAGATCATAACTACCAAAGTAATGGAAAGAGGCTGAATAACACCATTAAGTGTAAGAAGGCCCCCAGATGATACTCCACCCTCTATTCAATAGATCAAATTCACAATGTATAAGAATTATGTTAATTAGTTCCTGAACCCCAGATCTAATGAAATTAATAAGAACAAATACCATATTTATCTAAGGGATAAAGGGAGGAAATATGAAATAACTTATACAGAAGTGGACCACACTAGTAAATTAGGTAAAGGCACACACATTCCAAAATATAGAACAACAAACACCATATTTTATTCTAGTTTTTTCATTCTTTTATATGCTATTAGTTTTCTAAGAATATGGATTTATCACCTCAAACAATGAATATAAAGATATCCATTAATACACATAGTGACATGTTGAATGCTACTACGGTTTACAAATTTTATCCAATTATGATTTTTAAGGAGATAGATCCACCAAACCTGATTTTCTTCACATATTTCAATTTTATATAATTATGGGTATGGGATAAATTTCCTTATATAAATCTTATCTTAACTTTCGAGAAAGATAAATCCCCTTTCATATATGTAATCATCCGTTTGTCATGTATCAATGTAATGATGGTCTAATTACATCTTTAAAATAAAATTCCAAAATAATTGTGGTGATTCCCAACAAAAAGTTGTTCTTGGAGGGTTCTGTTTGAGATAAAGTAAACATTGAGAACATATCTACTATGCAAGAATATGATGATTTATTTCCTATTATATTTCCCAGTCTTTTCCAATAATATGAGTTTTATTTCTCAATATAACTTATACATAGATCGTTACTTATCAATAAAAGAACCATATAGAAATGGTTTAATTGGATTATAGAATTATAAAGAAATTAATTGAGAATACTGGTTGTGGTTTTATACACATTAGTAATTCAAAATATGGGGCACCAGTCATCTTTAAAAAAATCAATTGTAGATCAATGAGTATTTGAATATATTATCACATGCTTGAAAAAATCATGATAAAAAGGTATAATATAATATATATTGAAGACCAATTTGATTAAATTATTGGAGGTAAATTCTTCTCAAAGATTGACCATAAAGTTAGATATCATCAGTTTAGTTTAAAAAATGAGGATATCACAAAGGAAACATTTCATACATGGTATGAACAATATGAGTTTATAGTTATTACTTTTGGGATAAATAATTCCCCCATTATCTCCATTAACCTTGTAAATGGATTCTTTATAGATTACCTAGATCAATTTATCAAAGTATTTATAGCGGATATAGTTATATATTAAAAAATAATGGAAGGTCATGATTATCACTTGTGGATTATGTTGAAGATACATAGGAAAGAGATATTGTAACGACCCAAAGTTTCATTAATGGAAAATCCTTCTTGATCCAGTTAAATGTTTCTTTATGAAAAATGTTTTTATAAGATGTCAACTTCTTTAGTTTTACGTTAAGATTTGTGACCGTTACTTTTTAGCCGTTGAGCAGTGATCATCTGAGTAGTATAAATATAAGGCTTTAACAAACCCATTTCTACTCAGAAAAAGGAAGCGATGGCCTCATCCAGTAGAATTACCCCTAACGAAGCCCATTTGTCAGAGCTCGGAAAAGAGGTGGCGTCTTTGGGCTTTGCCCTTGACCAAGCCCAAGCTGAGCTTCATCAAGTCAAGCTCTAACGTGATCGTCTACGGGAAAAGTGGAAGTTGATTGAAATTACCACTCAAGCGATGTTATCCAAGCCTCCCCAAGAGTGTATCACCATTGCGAACCTTACCCTTAGGTCTTATGCGGCTATTTTAAGGGGTTATGTAACAAATAAGTAGCACCATGTTTATGTGCATTATTTTTGTATATAATAATGAATATAATTTCTAGTCATTTTTGATACATTGTAATTAGTTTTTAAAGTACAAATGGTGTTTTTAGTTATTATTTAATTAAGAATTATATTTTATTAAATTAAAGGATTCTTTGAATTAAATAATATTTTAATAAAATATTTTTATTAATATTACATTAATTTTTATTAAATATAAATGATCTTATAATTTTATGAATGCAATTAAAATTTTTATTGAGGTTTGAAAGCCATTTCTGTCAAAACCCGTGAATTTTTTTATAAATGTCAGTTTTTATTTTAAAAGTGAAAATTCACATATTTAGATAATTATTTAGATAAAATAAATATTATTTTTGTAATCAGGACGTCAAAATTATCCAACGGTGAATTTTTCATAATTTTCTGAGACAGTCAAATTTTTGGGTAAAAATTAAATACCATTTAAATATATAATGTGTTTTATGACATCATAATGACCCAATGGTGATGTAATAAAATACCATAATCCTTTTGTTCGGCCAATATGTGTTTTATCATTAAAATAATGTGTTTTTAGTTTTGTTTTACTTACTTTCCAAAGCATTAATGGAGCCCTCAAGACTTATTCAACACTTTGCCTTTTTAAATTAATTTCCATGGGAGTGTGGCTCACCTCCACATAAGCGACCCTAATTTTTTAATATGTTAGGACCTTGGCCTTGTAAAATATTGTTTTCCCCTTTCCTTTTCTAGAAACCATGGGCAAATACCATGGGATGGTTTGTGGTTTGGATTATTTTAATATAAGGGGTCCCAAACCAAAATAATAAAGAATTCTCCCACCTTTCCTATATAAACCCACCCAAGCTTCTACTTCCTCATCACTAAAAGACCTTGGAGTTCGTCCAACCTCTTCCCTACTCTCTCTAAAATCCTCTCAAGGTGCCCCAATCTCCCAAGAATCCTCTCACAAGCCTCTCTCTAGCCTTTGGAAACACACTTCCAAGTAAGGGTTTTTTCTTCCTCTCTCATTTTTGTCAATTTTCATTAAGTTGTATTGCCCTTTTAATTTCAATTATTAATGTTGGGGTATGGTTTCACACCTCCCCCATACTTCCCTCTTACTGTTTGAATGATGGGAGAACCCTTTCTCTCTCATTAAATGCCTCCCATGTACACCCGTTACTATGCCAAAATTCCGAAAGGAACTTCTCTCTCTTCTTTTACATTCAAGGAATACTTTTGTATCATGAATTTAAATTCCATTTCAATTGTTGGGACATATATATATATGACATCATTACTGTCCATTACATGTAAATATGATGAGTAACCCCTTTCTCTCTCATCAATCTTTTTATGAATTCTTATGTCACACCGTTACGCTGCCGAAATCGCACCGATTTTCTAAGCCAATGTCATTGTGTAGTGAATACCATGCCCATTTCTCCATCAAGGGTATTCACCTTTATGCACATTTACTTATTGATTGTAATGTTTAATGTGTGAATTCCACATTCCTTTATCGTGGAATAAATTATTATGTTTGATGAATCCATGTTTTATGATCCATGTGGCACACTTATGCATGAAATGAAATGTTTAAGAAGGGTGCGCCCTTATAGCGCTCCAATGCATTGGGTAAAGTATAGTATCATGATACATCATGTGAAATGAGTGTTGACTCATGCTAATTCAAGTGCAACGAGGGTTTACTCGTGCTTCAAGTGCAATTAGGGTTTACTCATGCTCTATGTGCAATGAGCCTTGGCTCATGCTAATTCAATGTTAAGTGTTGTTGCCACATTTCCATGTTATGGTTATCATGCTTTATCATGCCTTTATGTTCATGTTACTCTAATGCTCTATTGATGTTCCTATTTCCTAACATGTATTTTACTCCTCATGTTATTCATTGTGTACTCCCTTACTGGGCTTTATAGCTCACCCTTTTCTTATGCATGTCCTCATGTTATCCCATGCAATGCTAAGTACGAAGGAATGTAGTGGTCATGTAAAGGATGTTTTCAATAAAGATGATGTATTTCAAGTTTAAAGTTTTTATGTAATGATCCTAAGCCCCAGAGATACTAAACCTCTCGATCTTCTTTGTTGTATCAAGTGAAGTTTTATGTAATAAAGCTTGCTTAAGTTGTAATAAAAAGCAGGGTTTTCATAGTTGGTATCAGAGGATAGGTTTAGTTATTTTTGGGATTAGGAAACCCTAGTAAAGCCTTAGATACAAGACTAAGTACAATAAAGGCATCCCTATGTTTGGGTAAATACTAAGTAAGTGGTTTATCGAACAAATACATCCCTGTCTGGATACGAGCAGGTAGAGGCGGCTCTAGTACAGATGCATCCTAGGGGTAAAACCCGAAAACACCACTTTGAGTTAGACTCGAATGGGAACTGATGCACGACAACGGGCCTTGCTGCACTCTTGGTTACGACACTCCCAGGGGATATGTTTTGATAAATTCACAATCTTAGTATGAACCTTTATTAAGGGTAAAATGCCCCTAAGAATATATGTTAGAAGGAAGATCATGAAAAGCCTGGATTTAATCCTATAAACTCATGAGTTAAAGAGATTAAAGTTTATTTATAAGTCATCAACTTTTGTCTTTGGATTACCGTTTATGTGTTACCCCTAACTTTCCTTTTATTCCAGCCAATGGCCAGTAATAGGAGAACTCGGGCTAACAACCGTTTTGAAGATCAGTGTGATGATTGTACTTATGAGATGCCCAATCCAATGGGAGCGAGAATCGCAAACTTTGTCACGCTTCTCTCTCAGCTAACTCAAGTTTTGAATAGAAACACTAGTCAAGAGGAACGTTTAACCCCCCCTAAGAAAGAACAAGTCGCTATTAAAAGCTTCATGAGACAAAGGCCTCCTACTTTTAGTGGATCATCTGATCCCACGATCGTTGAACAATGGATCAACTCCATTGAAAAGATATTCACCATCCTCAAATGCTCTGAAAAAGAGAAGGTTCTCCTGGCGGCTTATCGTATGGAGGCTGAAGCTGATCAATGTTGGACGTTTACGAAGCCTGAGGAGGAGATCGAGGCTTTGTAATGGAAGGAATTCCGGAAGATGTTTTTCGATAAATATTTTCCATGCACCCTCCGTCTTAAGATGGAAAGGGACTTCCTTTCCCTCAAACAGAAAGATGAAGAATCTGTGGGAGCGTACGAGGAAAACTTCACAAGGCTTGCACGGTATGCTTTTAGCTTTGTCGTTACCCCCGAATGCAAGGTTGACCGCTTCTTTGGTGGGCTGAAGCCTAGCTTTCGGAAAGCATTAGCGATCCGTGACTTCGACAGCTATGAGGAAATTGTCCGATGTGCCCTCAAGGTTGAAATGGAGATCAGAGAATCACAGGGGTATCATGGGGACAATAAGCGTAAGGTGGACTTCAATACTGGTGGTCTGATGGATAAATCCAACGGTGCTAAGAAATTCTAGCACCCCACTTGCCAAAAGTGTGGAAAGAAGCACCTTGGAAATTGCCTTAGGGGGACAAGAAAATGCTTCAAGTGTGGAAGAGAAGGGCACCTAGCTATTAACTGTCAGCAAGAAGGACCCGCAACTGCGACAGAGGAGAGGAATGCTCTGTTCGAACCTCAACGCATTGTTCAATGCTACAAATGCAAAGAACCGGGTCATTTTGCAAATCAGTGCCCTAATCCAAGGGTTATCGGAGGCAACCAGCAACCTCTAAGACAATAAGGAAGAACTTTTTCCATCACTTGTGCCTAAGTGAACCCCGACAACGAAGTGGTGACAGGTACGCTAGTTATTCATTCATGAATAGCGAACATACTTTTTGATTCAGGTGCTACGCATTCTTTTATATGTCAAAAGTTTAGTAGAACAATCCATGCACCACCAAAAATCATGGAAGTAAAGATGTCGGTGTGTACGGAAAATGGGGCAATCATTGCATCCCATGAGTATAAGTCCTCCCCTGTTATAATCTGTGGATTGAATTTCCCTGCGAACCTCATCATACTCCCTTTGGTGGAATTTGATGCAATTCTTGGCATGGATTGGCTTTCCTTATATAGAGCCAACATAAATTGTCGGGAGAGGGAAATCAAACTCCATATGAAGAATCGACCCCCGATTCTTTACAAGTGTCAGGAGGAAGATGAATCTCCTTTAGCTCCATCATCTCAAGCATGGATATTACTGCCTTATGAGCCTGCATATCTGGCTCAGATGATTGAGTCCAAGGAAGAAACCACCCTTGAAGAAATGCCTATTGTGAGGGAATTCGCTGAAGTATTTCCCGAGGAACTTCCTGGTCTTCCTCCAAGAAGAGATGTTGAGTTATCAATTGAACTTATACCTGGGGTGCTAACAATATCCAAGACTCCATATAGAATGGCTGTTGTTGAGCTTGAAGAGCTGAAGAAACAACTACAGGAGAATCTGGATAAAGGGTTTATACGCCCAAGTGCATCACCATGGGGTGCACCAGTCCTCTTCGTCAAGAAGAAGGATGGGTCAATGCGGCTCTGCATCGATTATCGTGAACTTAACAAAATCACGATAAAGAACAAGTATCCTCTCCCAAGAATCGATGACTTGTTTGATCAGCTGTGTGGAGCACAATACTTCTCCAAGGTGGACTTGCGGTCGGGATATTATCAAGTAAGGGTGAAGAAGGAAGATATCCCCAAGACTGCTTTTCATACAAGGTACGGGCACTATGAATTCATAGTAATGACTTCCGGACTCACCAATGCTCCAGCAATATTCATGGACTTGATGAATAGAGTCTTTAGAGATTACCTAGACAAATTTGTGGTAGTCTTTATAGATGATATTCTAATATACTCCAAAACCAAGGAGGACCATGAGGAGCATTTAAGAACTGTACTGGAGACTTTGCGCAAGGAGAAGCTCTATGCCAAGTACAGCAAGTGTGAGTTCTGGTTGAAGTAAGTCTCATTCTTGGGCCATATCATCACAAGAAATGGGATATCTGTGGACCCCTCTAAAACAGATGCAATTGAGGGATGGTCGAGGCCAACATCGGTAACTGATATCTGTAGCTTCTTGGGGTTAGCTGGATATTATCGACGATTTGTGAGAAATTTCTCACGATTGTCCAACCCTCTTACCAAGATAACTTGAAAGGGAGTAAAGTTTTCTTGGAGTGATGAATGCGAAGAAAGCTTCAAGGTGTTGAAAAGGAGGCTTATCACTGCACCCGTGCTCACTTTACCCACAAGTGGGGAGATTTTTGTGGTATTCAGTGATGCTTCGAAGAAGGGATTAGGATGTGTGCTGATGAAGAATGATAAAGTGATATCCTATGCCTCAAGGCAGTTGAAAATCCATGAGCGAAACTATCCAACACATGATCTGGAGTTGGCGGCGGTGATCTTTGCCTTGAAAATCTGGCGGCATTATCTCTATGGAGAGAAATTTTAGATATATACTGACCACAAGAGTCTTAAATATATATTCACACAGAAAGAGCTTAATATGCGCCAGAGAAGATGGATAGAGCTCATCAAGGATTATGACTGTTCAATACATTACCACCCTGGTAGGGCAAACAAGGTGGCGGATGCCCTAAGTAGAAAGGATCCAGCGATTCTATAAATGATGAGAATTGAGAAGGATCCAATCTTCTTAGACTTGATGAAGATGGACATGGGAATCATAAAGAAGGGAACATCATCAATCCATTCACAAATTATTGCTCAACCATCTCTTTTGGAAAGGTTAAAGGATGCTCAAAAGGATGATGCAGGAATCCAGGAAAGAGTGGAAGCTATCAAAAAGGGAAAATCCTCAGAGTTTAATGTTAATGAAGAAGGAATTGTGCGGTTTGGGAAAAGACAATGTGTTCCATCAAGTTCTGAGCTGAAGAAGGAACTTTTGGATGATGCACATAGTTCAAATTTCTCTATTCACCCATGGAGCACAAAGATGTATCGAGATCTCTGAGAAAACTTTTGGTGGGATAATATGAAGAAGGATATCGCTGAATATACATCAAAGTGCCTGGTGTGTCAGCAAGTGAAGGCAGAGAGGCAGAAGTCTAAGGGGATGATGCAACCATTGCCCATACCAGAATGGAAATGGGAGAACATCACCATGGACTTTGTCACCGGACTTCCAAGGACATCCAAAGGCAACAATGAAATCTGGGTTGTTGTGGATCGTCTTACAAAGACTACACACTTCATTTCTATTCGAGAGGATTTCTCTTTGGATCAACTGGAACAGATATATATCAGGGAAGTGGTACGGTTTCATGAAGTACCACTATCTATTGTGTCTGACCGAGATCCAAGATTTACCTCTAAGTTTTGGAAGAGTCTTCAACATGCTCTGAATACTGAACTGAACATTAGTACGGCCTATCATCCTCAAACTGATGGCCAATCTAAGCGGACTATCCAAACACTTGAGGATATGTTGAGAGTGTGCTCAATGGACTTTCAAGGAGGATGAGATCAACATCTTCCTCTAGTTGAGTTCTCTTATAATATTAGTTTCCACTCGAGCATCCAAATGGCACCATATGAAGCCCTGTATGGGAAAAGGTGTAGAACACCGACATATTGGGATGAGGTCGGTGAACGTAAGCTGCTTGGACCAAAAATGGTCGAAGAAATGGTGGAGAAGGTGAATACTATTCAGCAGCACATCAAGGCAGCCCAAAGTCGACAGAAGAGTTATGCAGATAATCGTCGACAAGACCTTGAGTTTAAAGTCGGAGACATGGTATTTTTACGCATATCGTCGTGGAAGAAGGTCATGAGGTTTGGAAAGAAAGGGAAGTTAAGTCCAAGGTACATCGGCCCCTTCGAGATTCTTGATCGTGTTGGGGCTGTGGCCTATCGACTAGCACTTCCACCTACTATGGCCAAGGTGCATGATGTCTTCCATGTATCCCTCTTAAGGAAGTACATACCAGACCCTTCACATGTACTCTCTTCCGAGGTGGTACAATTAGAAGACGATCTCTCTTATGAGGAGAAACCAGTGAAGATCTTAGATCGTAGAGAAAAAGTTCTACAAAATAAGACAACGCCCCTCGTCAAGGTGTTGTGGAGAAACCACAAGTTTGAAGAAGCAACTTGGGAGTCGGAGGATATGATGAAGCTAAGTTACCCACATTTGTTTTAGTGTGGGAAAAGGAAAATTTCGAGGGCGAAATTTCTTAAGGGGGAATGTTGTAATGACCCAAAGTTTCATTAATGGAAAATCCCTCTTGATCCAGTTAAATGTTTATTTATGAAAAATGTTTTTATAAGATGTCAACTTCTTTAGTTTTACGTTACTATTTGTGACCGTTACTTTTTAGCCGTTGAGCAGTGACCATCTGATTAGTATAAATATAAGGCTTTAACGAACCCATTTCTACTCAGAAAAAGGAAGCGATGGCCTCATCCAGTAGAGTTTCCCCTTACGAAGCCCATTTTTCAGAGCTCGGAAAAGAGGTGGCGTCTTTGGGTTTTTCCCTTGACCAAGCCCAAGCTGAGCTTCATCAAGTCATGCTCGAACGTGATCGTTTACGGGAAAAGTGGAAGTTGATTGAAATTACCACTCGAGCGATGTTATCTGAGCCGCCCCAAGAGTCTATCACCATCGCGCACCTTACCCTTAGGTCTTATGTGGCTATTTTAAGAGGTTATGTAACAAATAAGTAGCACCATGTTCATGTTCATTATTTTTGTATATAATAATGAATATAATTTCTAGTCATTTTTGATACATTGTAATTAGTTTTTAAAGTACAAATGGTGTTTTTAGTTATTATTTAATTAAGAATTATATTTTATTAAATTATAGGATTTTTTGAATTAAATAATATTTTAATAAAATATTATTATTAATATTACATTAATTTTTATTAAATATAAATGATCTTATAATTTTTTGAATGAAATTAAATTTTTTATTAAGGTTTGAAAGTCATTTCTGTCAAAACTCGTGAATTTTTTTTATAAATGTCGGTTTTTATTTTAAAAGTGAAAATTCACATATTTAGAAAATTATTTAGATAAAATAAATATTATTTTTGGAATCAAGAAGTCGAAATTATCCAACGGTGAATTTTTCATAATTTTCCGAGACAGTCAAATTTTTGGGTAAAAATTAAATACCATTTAAATATATAATGTGTTTTATGACATCATAATGACCCAATGGTGATGTAATAAAATACCATAATCCTTATGTTCGGCAAATATGTGTTTTATCATTAAAATAATGAGTTTTTGGATTTGTTCGACTTACTTTCCAAAGCATTAATGGAGCCCTCAAGACTTATTCCACACTTTGCCTTTTTAAATTAATTTCCATGGGAGTGTGACTCACCTCCACATAAGAAACCCTAATTTTTTAATAAGTTAGGACCTTGGCCATGTAAAATATTGTTTTCCTCTTTCCTTTTCCAGAAACCATGGGCAAATACCATGGGATGGTTTGTGGTTTGGATTATTTTAATATAAGGGGTCCCAAACCTAAATAATAAAGAATTCCCTCACCTTTCCTATATAAACCCACCCAAGATCCCACTTCCTCCTCACTCAAAGCCCTTGGATTTCGTCCAACCTCTGCCCTACTCTCTCTAGAATCCTCTCGAGGTTCCCCAAGCTCCCAAGAATCCTCTCACAAGCCTCTCTCTAGCCTTTGGAAACACACTTCCAAGTAAGGGTTTTTTCTTCCTTTCTCATTTTTGTCAATTTTCTTTAAGTTGTATTTCCCTTTTAATATCAATTATGAATGTTGGGGTATGGTTTCTCACCTCCCCCATACTTCCCTCTTATTATTTTAATGATGGGAGAACCCTTTCTCTCTCATTAAATGCCTCCCATGTACACCTGTTACTATGCCGAAATTACGAAAGGAACTTCTCTCTCTTCTTTTACATTCAAGCAATACTTTTGTATCATGAATTTAAATTCCATTTCAATTGTTGGGACATGTATATATATGACATAATTAATTTCCATTACATGTAAATATGATGAGGAACCACTTTCTCTCTTATCAAACTTTTTATGAATTCTTATGTCACGTCGTTACGCTGCCGAAATCTCACCGATTTTCTAAGCCAATGTCATTGTGTAGTGAATACCATGCCCATTTCTCCATCAAGGGTATTCACTGATATGCACATTTACTTATTGATTGTAAAGTTTAATGTGTGAATTCCACATTCCTTTATCGTGGAATAAATGATTATGTTTGATGAATCCATGTTTTATGATCCATGTGGCACACTTATGCATGAAATGAAATGTTTAAGAAGGGTGCGCCCTTATAGCGCTCCAATGCATTGGGTAAAGTATAGTATCATGATACGTCATGTGCAATGAGTGTTGACTCATGCTAATTCAAGTGCAACGAGGGTTTACTCGTGCTTCAAGTGCAATTAGGGTTTACTCATGCTCCATGTGCAATGAGCCTTGGCTCATGCTAATTCAATGTTAAGTGTTGTTGCCACATTTCCATGTTATGGTTATCATGCTTTATCATGCCTTTATATTCATGTTACTCTAATTCTCTATTGATGTTCCTATTGCCTAACATGTATTTTACTCCTCATGTTATTCATTGTGTACTCCCTTATTGGGCTTTATAGCTCACCCTTTTCTTATTCATGTCCTCAGGTTATCCCATGCAATGCTAAGTACGAAGGAATGTAGTGGTCATGTAAAGGAAGTTTTCAATAAAGATGATGTATTTCAAGTTTAAAGTTTTTATGTAATGATCCTAAGCCCCAAAGACACTAAACCTCTTGATCTTCTTTGTTGTATCAAGTGAAGTTTTATGTAATAATGCATGCTTAAGTTGTAATAAAAAGCAGGGTTGTCATAGATATTGTATGACAAAGTATGGAAATTTGAATTCTATAAAATATATGTATCAATATTGGGTCACCAAAACACAAGTAAGGGTGTATTTTTAGATTCATCTATGATTAAGGATATAGAGAAATGTTCCAAAAAAAACCATGGTGACTGAAATCCATAGTTTTTGTAGGCTAGATATCTATTACCAACTCTTTATGAGAAATTTTTCATGGTTATTAAATCCATTAACCATGTTCACAAAGAATGGTTTCCATGTTCTATTGGGTAAATGAATGTTAAAAAATCCTTAAAGAGCTTTATGAAAGGATGGTCAATACAATATTTCATAAATTTTCAAATAGCTGTGAAGGGATTTTAATATATAGTGATTTATAATTAAAATTAATTTCATGAATCCTAATAAAAATTTATTAGATAATTGTATAATCCTCACAATAATTAAAATCTCATGAGTAAGATTTCCTAACACATGATTTGCAGTTAATTTTTGTGATCTTTGTATTGAAAATTCGGATTCATTACATTTATTAGGAGAAGTGTGATATGTAAATTGATTATAATAGATTGAAATATATATTCACATAGATGTCGTTAAGAATTATAAAAAGTATGTGGTTATATAAAATAAAATAAAATTATTAATCACTATATTACATGACTAGAAAGGAAAACAACATAGCTGATTATCTATGTAGATAATTTCATGAGACTTTATCCATGATTTGGATTTAAAATGACCCAATACTCACGAATATACAAATTATAGATTTTTATTTCACACTGGTATGGGATAAATACTACCTTTTCCATGTTTCTTATCAACCCTATATTTATATATAGATCAAAGAAGCCGAGAATATTTATGTAGAGCTATAAAAGAGTGTAGAAAATATTTATTGTCTATACTTTGATAAAGATGTTGTTTTAATGTTTACAGATATGTAAAATGTTCTATTTAAATAAAAACTGATAAAGGATATTTTGTATGATTCGCATAACTCATCCATCTCTATCCATCATAGAGGTACAATGATGTATAAATATTTGAAGAAAAACATCTAGTGGGATAACATGAAGTGGGTAATTTTAGAGTATATATATGAATTATCACTATGCTAGTAATTTATGGAATAGAAAAAGAATCTTAAAGGGAAAATGGAAAAATTGCCTACCCCTATATTGAAATTCGAAAATATAACCATGGATTTTATCATTACACATCCTATGAAATTTAAAGGATATAATATTTTATGTGTTGTAGTATATTTTCTTACAATGTATACACATTTAATTTACATTAGTGATTATTTATCACATGATTATCTTGATAAAATATATATTAAAGAGTTTTTTTTATTCTTGTAGTACTCTTCTCTATTTTATCTAAATGGGATTATTATTTTACATTAAGAATGATTTTTGTGATTTTGAGATTGTATAATAATTCCCTAAAATTATAAAAAAACATTTTAAGATATCAATTATGTATTTGAGGTATATAATTAAGAATTTTACAATATTTTTCTAACTTAGAAATCCTATGTCTTATATTTTTTAGAACTGAAGAAAAATGTTACTTAAATAATTTAGCTATTTTTAGGCTTTTCATTTAATTATTAATTTTTTCGATTGAACTAGGTCTTGGATTATTTATAAATATTAAAACCATTTATTTTACTATAACAATTCAATTATTATATGGAGACAAATAACTATTATAATTTTACCTTATAGATAAATTTTCAGAATGAAAATTTATTTTCTCAAAAAACAAATTATGGGATTACATGCATTTATTTTGAAAGTAAATTTATATACCCTTAAAATGTTATAGGATAAAATTCTTTTTAATTTTTAAATCATAAGGTAAAAATTACTTAATAATTTCAATTATAATTTCTTCATTAATATAAATTACAATGCTTAAAAATTTGTTAATATAGTTAAAATTAAGAATATTAAAATATGTTTCACAAAGGAGAAAATGAATTTTTTTAAGAGATGAGTTTCAAAATATATTTTTGTGGTTTAGATTGACCAATAATCATCCCTATTCTCATTTATTTTTTTAATTCAATTGATTAGTTAATACAGAAATAAAACTACTGAAATTCACTAGGTATTTCCAAAACTACAATTATCTTCAATTATAAATGTTGATCACATCCACCCATTCATGTTAAACTAATTACATAAAATTATCCCCCTAAAAAAATATTATAATTGAAGCCTATTCAACTTATATAATCTATTTTTTACAATTATTTTAATTAAGACCTTAATTTCTAATGATATTTCTAAAAGAAAACTCATTCAACCACATGAGTAATACTTTATATTAGTCTTTATTTTACTATTCTACTTCTAAATATTCTCTTAGATGATAAATATAATTAAATAAATTTAATTATTATAATTATATGTCATTATATTAATTGGAATAAAATTATTCAACATTTTCCATCCTTTAAGAAAAATAAGGAAAAATAAATCAATTGTGAATAGGGATGGAGTACCGCCCCCACTAAGTGATGTGATTAGATTTTAATAAATTCCTATCATGGATGGTTACAAGAATGAATTTAATGAATTTAAATGTATAATATTTTATAATTAGATATTTTTATTTATAATTCATAAAATATTATATTTTTATCAATTAATTAAGAAATGGGATTGTTAATCATGCATATGTGCAGACATCTGACTCCACGAGCAACAAATCTAGTTTCTCATCACTAGAAACATGAGATGGTTATAACAATGAGTTTATAGAGTATATATAAAAATTATGAAATTTTTAGTCTATTGAAAATTTAAAATTATCATTATCTAAATATATTTATGTACTCATGAAAACATTATAAAACATTACTATTTATGTTGGTTTTACCACCCACATGAATGATTTTATAATGTTTATGACATAAAATAATATGTACTGTAATAAAATAGTGATATCATTTAATAAAAATTAATTTAATATGTACTTGTTATTATTTAAATATGTTGTTAATATTTTAAATATTTATAAATATACAACCTTTTGATCATTACATATGTAGAAAATAGTTTATCATAACTTCCATTTTCAAAAACTATATTCATGTATTTAAATTAATGAAAGCAAAACCTATAAAATAGTTGAAATAATTATTATCCTATATTGAGTAATATGATACAGATGAAACTCAAACTACTTAGTAAGAATCGACTCTTTTACTATGATATTTTATTGAGACAAAGAAACAAATGTTTTAAATTTCATTAATAAAAATAAATATAACAACGTAATATTTTTTAATTAAGGATTATAAATAAATTTTTAAAGGGAAATAAATTTAAATAATATCTTTAATTTGTTATTTAGGTAAATTATTTCTATTACATAGGATGTTAAATAGATGATGAGTTAACATCAACTTATGGTAAGGGTTTTGATAAATCAATTTCCTTTTTTTATGCTACACTAGTCTTTGTTGAACCCTATCATTGAAATTTGGTTCTAATCATCCATATAATGATATTATGTTATAATCCATACTAATTTTCTAAGTAAATTTTTTATATAAATTTATTTAACTATTATGATTTTATTTTTAATGTTTGATATTGAAAATAAAAATTCTTATATTTTTTAATGAACCTTTACTTTCAATATGCATATTTTACATCTCCACCAATGTTTTCCTTATTATTGTAAATTATATTATGTGTTATCTCTGGTGACCCCAATATTTTCCTTTATTACTTTCTAAAATGTAGTTTTATTCATTCTTAAGAGGACATGGGTTTCCATAAATTAATATTTTCTACATATAAAGGATCTTAATTTCAAAAAATTATGTGTTCTCATAAAACAAATTTTTTTATACAAGAAAATTTTTATCCTATGATTATTTATTTTCACATATAGTTTTTTTATATTTTAATATTTATGAAAGATATTTTAAAATTATTTTATACTAATTTTGAAATATTATTTTAATGGTTTTTAAAGATATACATTGTTTTAAAAGTTTACCTCAAAAATAATTTCTACCTCCAAAGCGTTTACCTATAGTGAAGCTATGTTTCATAAATCTACTTTTTTATTTTATTACAATGTATTTAATATGGTTGAACATGTTTTTGTGGCATTTTATTTTATTTTAGAAGGTATTTCAGGAGATTCCATTAGATAATATCTGGAAACCAATTTTTTGTTATATGGGTTATTTTATGAATTGATGATTTTTTGTTAAGTGGGACAAAAAATATATGGATTATGAGAATTTTGGGACTTATATATACCTCAAATACAATTGGTAAAGGATTATATATTATAATATAGACATGTTTTGTGAATATGTTAGTGTGTAGGTAGGTTCACAAAGTTGTGAGTGTTATAGAAGTTAACTTGGTTCAAAATTTTATATGTGAACACGTTGGTAGGTATTAGGTTTAAAAAGATAACAAATCCTATTTTTTATTGTGTAAATTTCTTCATAGCATTCCATGGATCATTTTATAAGATTTTTTTTCATATTATCATTCCATGTTATAAATGTTATATTTTGAGATGTTATGATTTTCTTTCATTATTATGGTTAACACTTATTGATTTATGTTCTTTTAAATCAGATATTTTTTACATATTCATGATTTACCATATGTTTCCCATATAACCATTTTGGCCATTGTTATGTTATCCCTTACTAAATATTTTATCTCAACCCTTTTTTTATTCCCCATGATTTGAATATGATTATGAATCATCGAATTTCTATGTAGTGGTATAGTATTTGGAGAAATTTTCATAATAAGAAAAATAAATGTTTTTATGTTTATAGTGTTAAAGAATTTAAACATTTAGATATATGGGTTTCAAGATAATTTATGTGGTGCGTTAATTAAAAAATGACTTCAATGTGCCATTTTTTATATTTCATCTTCATAGTTTCAATTAGATAAATTTTAGTTATTTTTTTAGATATTTGGATGCGAAAAAAGTTGTGAAAACACTAAGGGTATGTCTAATATAACATTCAAATATTTTGAAAAATCTTTTATAGTGTGGGTTTCCTTGCGAATAAATCTATATCTTGATACTCGTAGGTGGATATAGGATCCATAATAGTTTTACATAGGGGTAATAATCTCAAAGAGTGTATGTTTAGTATTTACTCAACCATGACTTGGAATAAGAAAAAGAGGCCTAACGATACACCGGGGTAGAAATTATTGTTGGATATTAATTAGTTAATTCAAAATTTATTTAATGAACTATTATAATGGATTCAGTTTTTATGTTAACTAGCATGGTTTATAAAAACCTACTCATAAAATAATTATTGTAAAACCAGATAGAAACATAGTGAGTTGTTAAATAAGAATGTACTCTTTATTTTGGAGTTATTTCTTCCATGATCATAGTTATATTATTTATAAATTTAATAATTTATGTAAACTCCTGATGTAATTTCCATTAACAATGATATAGAGGGAACCATAACGAACCAAATAACAATTGACGCAATACAAAATGTGGCAATTTTCCAAATGTGATTGTAACTGGAGTCCCAAAATTCATAACAATTATCAATCAACTATATCATATTATGATTAATTATATTAATAATATGGATATCGCCAATTCACTAAAAAGGTGGAATAGTTTTATTAAATATTTCAAGTATGGAATTCCACCATACTATAATTTGACTTCTAATCCATTAATTATTAACAAATGGATTAATGTGATGGAAAATATATTTTAATCCTTCAATTATTAGAGTAGGAGAAGGTTAATTTAACAATCTATTATCTACAAGATGAGGATGTCCAATGTTAGAATCTTTTTTGGAATACATTGAAAATATAAGAATGTTATTCTATGAAGTGGGAATATTTCAATGTAATATTCTTTATTTAATGTATCCCTTGGACTCTTTATACTAAAAGTGAATGATAATTCCAAGAATTAAAATAGACAGATGATAAATTTATAGGATCTTATTATGAAATCATAACCCAGATTACCTAATTAATGTGACCAAACATTTTGGCCATAGGGTCTCATTCATGCCTCACTATATTCTGAGGCTTCCGACTAGTAGTGAGGGTCTATGGTGGTATATTGTTAGGACTATATCATCATGATCAGAGTAAAAAATATTGGTAAAAAATGCATAAATATACAATTAATAAGAGATAAAATAGATAATAATAAGGACTTAGAATATGAATATTCATTTGAGACATAATTAATCTACTAAAAAGCTAAACAATATTATATACAATACTTATTTCATGCCTCTATCGAAAGAAAAATATAACAAGGTAGTAGGAAGAAACAAATGTGAAAAAAAGATAAAAAAATACAAGTATCTCAAGTAATGGACTAGTCATCTGGTACGAATATCCCATACTAAAAAAATAAGTCATCCATACATAACTAGGAACATCCCCATATCTACACCAATAATCATATAATATTTTCAGGTAACATCGGCGGCCCAGAGAGTGTGATAGATAAAATAAGTATTCCAATACCCATAGTTTTTATAAAAACACAATATTTTTATATAAACTACAATGGAGTAAACGTATATAAAAGTAAAACATGAAATAGTTACAAGGCATGTAGATATTAGGTTCCTCGTGGGACACCTATCTAACTAGACTAGATTCAAACTATACTATATGTCACCAAGCACGTGATCAATGAAACATTTTTTCAAGTGATTTGGGTGATATAATACCAATTACCAGGGAAAGTTAATATGATAATACTAAAAATTTTCCAAGAGTAAATAAGTAATATATAACTTTACAAGGTCAAGCTAGCTCACGGTACACAACCATGCATCATATTAACAAGAACTAAGTGAAATCCAAGGGGTACACCCAAAAAATTCATTGGAAATGTCTCTAGTGCAATCTATGGGTCAAGTCTAAAGTAAATCCTTGGCTATGAATGGCTGGATCCCTAGGTAAATAATCCCAAGTGTTGTGTGTTTGAAGACATCGTTTTGAATACAAGGATTGAATCCAATGAATTATAATATTCTGGATATGTACAGGGGATCCTATGGTATCACACCTGAAATCCATGAATACACAAAGAGAAACCGAATCAATGAATTTGAATGGTGTCCTCAAATTCTTCAAGGAATTCCCCTGGGAATCTATGGTAGAATCAAATATGAAAATTTCTCTAAAGATTGAAAATTGACATATTCAATAAGAAAATTAAATGCATATTTCATATTAAGTCATATGTCATTTTAGGCTAGGTAATACCCATTATAGTTAATAATTCATTAGGTTCATTCCATTACCTTTTATCATATGTGACAAGGATAATAGGGACTTGAAACCATTTTACAATTCAATTACAATATTTCAAGGCCATGTGATACCTATATATAAATATATACACTTTCCATTGAATGATTTATGAATTAATTTATTAAGTTGGAACTGTTACATTTTCTTATGTCAAGTCAGGCACACTAAAACTGTATTAAAGTTAATCACCATATTGGCCATTAAAGGAATATCAAAGAATACATCCTAAATTGTGTGGTTGGTGTTGAGTTATCAACCTTCTATTGTATGAAAAGGTCTCACTTGGGACTTAGTTTGCAAATTTTCTAATCAATAAAATGGATATAGATTTTATGACCAATGTTCGGTGAAACCAAAGTTTGAACAACAAAGAAAATTTATAAATAGTGAGATATTAAATGAAAATTAATAGACCACATACCTTATGGATTTAGTATAGCACTTGTTTGGTATCAGCTCTTGGTTTGTCCTATAATGAGAGAAAATAGATAAAAATACAAAATACTTGAACATAGGGAATATGATATAACACCAAAATAACTATATTGATTGGAAAAATTGATGAAATGAGATAACAGAATGAATATCATTTTGGTACACATCCAAAAATATGAACAAATATTGATTCATAGGTCATATTTAGAAGATCACCCAATGCCAATATTTATGCATTGTAAATATCTTTCAAGTAGAGGAGTCATTGGGCATTGGAGGAAATAGAAATAAGCTGTAAGTTAAATTTTGTTATCATAAAAATTGTATTTTTTACCTTAAAATTATATAGCTATATAGTTTGGACCAACTGTTAACCCATACCTGCACCATCCATGCATCCATCTATGCCCCAAGACACCCCTCACATAGGCTAGGCACATAGTTAGAGTAACCATGTAAATCCATTGGAGAAAACCACTACAATGTGAACTGAGAAATTTGTATGACCATGAAAACTAGGATTCACGGTTATTTCAAATCATGGGGAACTCTGTTGTGCACTGAAAAGTACCACATAGTTTGTTCTAACCATGTAGACTGGGAAAAATAGTTTTTACTAACTCTGTGGTCCCACTGTTTTTTCCAAAATCTGGGGTTCTAGGCGATTACTAGTCTCTTGGAACCCTTGTTTTCTCCATAACCTCATTAGGAATTTATATTAAGATATGATTATGGAAGTATACTAAAAACTAAAAGTTCCATACCTCAAAGAGAAAACATGTTCTTACAATTATAAGAAAAAAATCACAAGACTTATAAGGTATGGCTCAAATTCCATATCCAGATATGAAAAGAATATCAATTCTTATTTAGTGGCGTAAAACATAATATTTATTGGAAATTATATATTATTGAATTATATTTCTACGATAAAGTTATATAATACATTCTTATGGTTGAAATGAATGATTGAGGTCGACATGATTTTGAATAGAGGAAAATAATGATAGAGTATCCTGGAATACCTAATGAAATAACTAAAGGGTATAATAAATTCCAACTACTTACATGTATAAATGTTGAAAGAATCGCCTGGGTGATTTAATTAGAGGTTCTAGAAAGTGTTAAAAATTTATTAAATAAATTCATAAAGATCATTACAGTAAATGAAATGGAAAGAGACTAGATAACACCATTCAGGGGAGGATGATTTAAGTGGAATATCCACAAACACATCAATGAAAACGAATGATAGAAGTATGGGGATTTTTTGAATCAATTCCCTCGAACTAGATATTATGAAGGGAATATGTAATAACAGCCTCCTAAACCAATTAATAAAATGAGGGGATATACAATAACTACTGTAGAGGTGGAATATAAAATATTAGGGGTGAAAGGTACACTTATTCTAAACTCAATTACTATGAATGAAATATTTTATTCCATGAAATTTTAATCCTTAATATCTTATAATGTTTCTTATGAATATGGATTCACTACCTGAAACACTAAATATCGAGCTATCCCCAAAAACAACATGTGACCCACTGAATGAAATTATGGCATACAACTTTTATCCAATAGATATTTATGGGGAGATATTTCCAAAAAATATTGTTATTATTATAATAGTTTATTTGATATAATTATTGGTATGAATTGTATTTCCATTTATAAATCTAATAATTATTTAGGATGAATATAAATATCCTTTTATATCTCTAATGAACCTGTTATCAAGTATCAATCCAAGGATGTTCCAGTACCTTATTTAGAATAAAATTATATAACATGGGTTTCGATTCGTAGAAACATATGGTCCATAGATCATATCATTGGGGTGGAATTCAACATTGATAACATACATATTTTGTTAGAATATGATGATTTATTAATTAATAAATTGTCATGTATTTACTATGAATGTGAGGTTGAGATATCAATATAAATTACAATATGATCATCTATTACCTCAAATAATCCATATATAATGGATTATGTTGAGTGAGAGTAATTAAATAATAAATTACAAGATAATATTTTGAAGTTATTTATAATTCCCACTACTTCATGATGGGGGTGATCAAGTCCTCTTTATAAAGAGCAAAGATGGATCAATGCATCTTTTTATTGGTTACCATGAGATCAAAAAAATATTTATAAAAAACGAGTATCCTCATACCCAAATTGATAACTTTTTAAATAAAATTATAGGAGATAAATTATTATTATATATTGAACACCAATATGGATATCATCATCTTAGGGTAAATAATGAATATATCCCAATGACAACATTCCAAACAGGTTATATAAATTATGAATTTATAGTGATGTCATTTAGTCATATTAGATCCCCTTATATCTTTATGGATCCTATTAATAGTGTCAATAGATATTAAATGGATAAATTTATGGGATTTATTAAAGAATATATCCTTACATATTCTAATAGAATTGAAGGGAATGAAGATCACTTAAGGACAATGTAATTGATAGTGAGGAAGAGAGACAATGTTCTAAACTCAAAAAATGTAATTTCTGTTGGCAAAAACTTGTCATTTTTGGTTCATAGAATCATAAGTGAGGTTATATCTATTGATCCTTCAAATATTTAGGTTATATATAAATTGAACAGACTAACCATTATAATTGAAATATATAGCTTTCTTATGTTATATAGATAGTACTAATTTTTTATGAGAAATTTTCATAGTTATTAAAACTATTAAACATGTTAAAATAGAAGGGAGTCAAGTTCATTTAGATAGAATAACATGAGGAACGTATAAAGGGAAAAAAGGAATTTTTTGTCACCATAACTATTCATAGATTTCCTTATATAGGCGAAGGGTTTGTAATTGGTAATGATTCATTATTAAACAGTCTGGTATTCATCCTCGTGAAAAGTTATATATTTTTTTTTTCTTATGCCTCATTCAAATTAGAGACTCATGGGAAAAATTACCGAACACATGATTTTGAATTAGACGTAGTTATCTTTTAATTTAAAATTTAGATCCATTATCATTATTGTATGAAGTGTGATATATACACTAATCAAGAGATCATGAAATATATATTTATGAAAAATTAGTTAAACCTTTTCTAAAGGATATGTTTAAAGATAATAAAATATGGTGATTTCCTGATACATTAACACCCTATAATGTTGAATAAAGTGGCTGATGCTTTGTGTTAAATATTTCATTCAACATCAACCATGATGATGATAAAAAATGGCCCAATATACATGGATATATAATGGATGATACTTGATGTCATAATGGATGAGGATAAACAATACATTTCGCATGATTCTTCTAAAAAATATATTAATGTTAAGATCAATGCATCCAAGAATGATGATGTGGGCCTATAAAAGAATAGAATGAATATTCGAGAGTTCAACATTTTTAATGAATGTGATATATAGGTTGGAAATTAGATATGTATCCCAAATGTAATGAAACTAAAGAATGATATTTTGAATGAAACAAATTGCACATCTATAACATCTCGACTAGAATTCTACTAAATCAGTGTTTCAAACCTATTCTCCATTGGGCCTCAAGTGCGCCTCTCTATATACCTGGGGATTCTAAATAGAATCTAGGGTCTAAGGTTTTTTTTTGGAGAGACTATTCCCAAATATTAGAGTGAAAAAACAAAAATAACAATATTTCATCCAAAATTAAAATAAATAGAGACTGGAATTAGTAAATAAACTAAATTAGAACACATTGTTATAATAAATGAAAATCTATAAAATATGAAATAGCCATTTAATATATACAAAACTGGTCACCCAGTGGGATGACCATACACATAAGATTTTATAAAGGAAACTAAAATATAAGGACAATGATCTACTACTAACTCCAATGAAGACCACATACCCAGTCTCTAAGACATTTCTGAGTTGCACCAGGCAAATCATAAGAATAATCATGAGCACCTCCTCCGGAACATGAAACCCTAGGCCTCAATCCTAACCATCATGAAGACTATTCTCAACCTCAAACATAGACATAAGGTCTGTGCGCACACCAAGGTGCATGTTAACGGGTGATAAATAATCTCAGTAGGCCACCCTAATGATGAACCTATAGATATTATACAATAAATTCATGCATAAGAAATATGATCAGCCTAACCAAGACACACTTGTAAGACTAAATAATATAAATCAAGTGAACTCATAGTCAGTACATGGGTTCATGATCCAGGTCAACTGTGAAGGGAGATATCTTGTAATTATTTATATAAATATATATACTCCAAAAGATATATATGTATATATAAATATATATATATATGCGCATAAATATGTATATACAAGAGTAATTTGAATAAAATAGTATAAAACATCAGTTGTCGATCCATGGTTCTATAATACCGATTATCTGGAGATATAGTGAAAATGGAATTGATTTTGATGTTGTACCACCCAAGCCTTGTATCATTAAGTTGATCATTAGGTTTATATTAAAAATATTCAATACCTTCTTCGACCAATTATGGAAATCTCTCTGATAATGCTATGTCACCACATGGGGTTATTGTTCTAAACCTGGGTTCACCCATACTCACTCCAATCACTATAATGATGGATTATAGGTAGTATCAAGAAAACCTATAAATTGACACTAAGAAAGATGAAATACCACTCATTCCATTTAAATCCAGTTTTATGTGTGAGACCTATGTGTTGGTCTATAGGGAGTTACAACATTGTGACTCGAATAATCCCTAAGGGTATGACCCTTAGGTGATTCACAAGGAGAGCTCACCAGTGAGATTCCATGCCCACCCCTAGAGGTATCTGATTAGGGATACAATAATTAACCCCATCACTCTAGTGAGTGTAATTATTCATGAGTATCCAATTATCTAGAACACCATCACTAACAACACTATTATGAAATTTATCTAAGAGAGTGTAATCATCCACGTCACTCTAGAGAGTGTAATCATCCACAAGTATAATCAATATAGATTCCACACCTAAAAAAGTAGAGAATATTCATACTTATTAATCCATATGATAAATAGAGGATAACTATCCACATTATACAAAACATATATGTGATTGGAATCATCCTCAATTGAATAAATAGGGATGTAAAGAACACCCATACATATTAGGCCCATAACCTAGATCCTAAGAAGCATTAATAGACATAAAAAAATAGAAACAAGATTGATCCTGAGAAATAAATATGTGAATCATAAATATAAATGGAAGGTCTTAGAATCCATATCCCAAGAAATACTCTTAGGTAACCCAATAATTAAAACATATCTTGTTAGGAACATCTACCACAAATCAAGAATCACCTATCGCTATCACAATTGCTTCATAAGTAACCAAGTTAAAGCATAAATAAAATATTAAGGGTGGTTAAATGAATAAAACACCACTAATATAACACCCTTAAATTCTTACAAGTTATTTATGGGTTCTAAGGTGACACATGATTCCATCTCTACCCAAGAACGATGTACTAGCTTATGGGTGGTCATCAGCGGGGAAACCATTAAGTCCCTCAAGTCATAGAACGAGAAAGGAATCCTACTCAGGATCCTTTATGCCCATATATAAATGAAATAAAAGCTATTGGGATACTCTGAGGACAAATATAAAAGAATAAATCCTACTTGGGATCCTCAACAAACAAGGTCAATTGGAGGAATCAAACATGGAATCTTTGATGGTATGTAAATAGAGGAATCCTACATGAGATCTTAAAAACGATATTGGTAATGGGATATTATAGGGGTTACCTAGATCATCTTTTATCAGATGGAATACCATAGGGTAACTTAAGTAACCTGGTATGAATATTGATTCATCCTTCATGGGATCCTTTATGTTGAAATGTAAGTATAAGCATCGTTCATGAGATCTTAAAAAAGATATTGGTAATGGGATATTATATGGGTTACCTAGATCATCTTTTATCAGATGGAATACCATAGGGTAACATAAGTAACCTGGTACAAATATCGATTCGTCCTTCATGGGATCCATTATGTTGAAATGTAAGTATATGGATCCTATATGGGATCCTATAAAATAACTAACCTCAAGGCCTCATTGGATAGAAGGTCACGTCTCATAAGAGATACATCAATAAGTAAAATAATATAAAAGCGTTTTTCATGAGATAAAACTCATGGATCATCATAGATGAAATGGTCTCACTCTTAGGAGACAATTGGAATCGATTATGGGTGGAATAACCTATCTGTTTAAGAAAAATCCTGAAAATCATCTTATGAGTCCTCAAATCACCAAAAGAGTATCATCAACCTGATCTACGTGGAACTGTACTAATATTGTGATTCTCACATGTATAATTATGACACAATGGAATAATTATAAAAAACCTTTAATGGTATGAAAGGGGTCGTACACGGCGTGTATACCTAGTACATGATGTTTACCCCAAAAACCCATCTGGGTGTGCACTCAGCCGAACTTGGCATATAAAGTCCCAAGTACAAGGGGTGATGATCGTGTACATAGAATTTACCACACATGGGGTACCATTACATGCACCTTACATGGCCTATCCATTTACATCACAAGCTCATTTACATGTACATGAAAAAAAACCCACATGGGTTTTGGCTATGTACTCTACATGGCAATGTGCCACCACTTGGTCTGTTTGGCATGATATTTGAACACAAAAACATGAATTAGTACACAATGGGTGTACCCTGTATTAGTATTTTACTTTTATAAGACCATATTCTTTGAATAAGAAGAACATACAACATGTGTTTCTGAACTACACATCGTGAGATTTAGATTTCTAAATAGGAAACCCTTCAAATTGGGTTGAAACTAATATTTTCTAATAAAAAGGTATAGATTAACCCAAAAGGGGTGATAATATATAATAATAAGGGATTATAACATTAAAATGGTAAATATGTTAGGATTTATAGAAACAAATGACCTACCTTTTGGGAGGAATTCTCTAAAGCTTCACTAGTGTTCTCGATTCATGACTACCACACGATGATATAGTGCATCCTGATCTACATAGAGTCACCTATTGTTTTACCTCTTACTATTTATCTCTTACTCTCCATATAATCTCACTTTAGTATAGAAAGTGAAGCCCTGGGAGTTTTCAAGAGATAAAAAGAGAGACATAAAAGAAAAAAGAAAATTGAAGGAATAAAAATAAAATAAAAGAAAAAAGAGGTCAGGACCAGCCCTTGCACCCGACATGAGTTTATGGACATCTTAAGAAAAAAAATCCCCTTTCCAAACTCAACGAAAGAGGTAGAATCTCAATCTGACACTCCATTCAAAATATATTACTAAACTAACGTGCATGAATAAATTAATATATAATTATTGAAATATTAAATAGTAGATATTATTCTATAATTAAAATTGATCATAATTCCAAAAAACTCCTTTCCTAGGGTAAAAACACTATTCCCCGAGCAGTGGAGCGGTAAAAAAATTACTTGAGGTAATATATTTGGGGAAAATTATCATCAATCACTTATAATCATGGGGAAAAAACATGTTTCTGAACAAAAAAAATTCAGAAAAGCATTTTTTCCTTTCAATATCCCAACCATAAACCTTCTAATCTTTTAAAAGACATGGTGGAAACAATAAGAGCAACTATACCATTTTTAAAATCTATGAAACTATGATATCTCGATAAAAAAGAGACCAATATCAAAATTTTAGAATCTCTTCCATCATAGAAGATATTTAACTGTGACTGATCTAGTACTCCCCACCATAGGAATACCCTTATTATCATCTGGAAACTAAAATCCAAGCTCAAAGGCTCAAAAAAATTCATAATTTAAACTGAAGTTGTGGGTCACCACCCCCATATGTACAATTCTTCACTCCCCATCATATGTATTACCTAATATCTTCTCATGAGCACAACCTCAATATGTTTCTCTAAAAAAAGTTAAGATATTTAATAAGGAAAGAAACATGTTATTGAGATGATTCTCTCTTAGTGTACTTATGATGCAATAAAGATAGATCATGATCGTCTCTAACTAGGAGTTCACTAAAATTCTATCAAAATGTGTGTATAGATCTCTTTCTGAGACACATTCACACTAAAACATATTATACCCACCTTTAACAAAATCTTAATAGATCGCCTCCCTTCAATGTGTGTCCAAGTCCAAACATGGTTCAACCATCTCAAGAAAACCAATTCATTTCTTATTTATCCTCTACTAGGGAGGGACATTCAAATTTTTACCACAACTATCAAGAAACCATTCCCACATATAGTCTTTAAAAACATCATTCCTCGTCTTTCATATGATCAACCACTAATATTTGATTTAAATGGTTCTGCACACAAAAGGTGTGTACCTTTATCACATGACTCATACTCCCATGAGTGATCCATTACAAGAATAAGATGAACATTCTACACAAAATGACAATCTCATTAATATGGAATCTCCCTTGGAAATCCTCTTAAAAATCAATAACCTCACTTGTTCCATGACCTATTCAATGACCGACAATCACCCGACATCATTCCAATTTTGATCATCTACTCACACTTTGACTACATTAGAAATAGTTGAATCACATATTCATAGGTCCATACACCTGAAAAATCTTAACCATCAAAGAAAGTATTGATACTAAATCACCCTAGGTGAATCCTTAGAAACATAAGAAATCAGAATTACTATAAAGAAAAAATCCAAGAAAAAACAATACATTAATTTCAAATGAGTGTATAACATATCTCACTACCTACAAAGACATCCATAAACTTTGGCCAAACTCTCCCATGCATGTTTCCCTGATAAAAAAACATTGACCTATAAGGTTATGAATCAAAACTAAGTCCTTCTAGGTTTCCGACATAGCCCTACCGATCATGTATCATAAAATGGGAACTTGGACTAACCACCTAGTTCATAGTTAAAACCTCTCCATTGGAGGTATCGAATAATAGGGACCAATGAGCATAAAAACTGTCAACATCAGCCAACAGGGGTCATGTACCTCTTTGACCAATCTCATAAGGAAACATCCACTGGTGGTTATGATACTGATGTATAAGAGATATTGAACAAATAATATCCAAGAATATATATATGATAATAACCCCTTTATTTATAGGTAATTTTAACTTCTTGGTACCTATCGCTATTGTACATTATTATCTGATTAGATAACCGAAAATAAAGGTTGGTTGGGTAAAATGTCATTCTAATCTATTCATGAAGGAATTATGTAGCCTATTAAAAAGACATTAAATAATTGAACATAAGAAAACAAAACCCTAAATGGGTATAAAATTTTGGCATCATGTGACCTATCGAGACACAGGGTTCACTACACTCGTGCCTCAGGACTGAGTCATCATCCTCACCCTCAAATGTCCCAACATATATCTACATCACATTCCATCAGAATGAACTATATACAAGTCAGATAAATTAAGTATAATTACACCAAAAACATATACAAGAAAACACTATTTAGGTTTCTATTGACACTATAATAAATTGACTTCTATCATTATTAATATCACACACTATCAGGCCTATAACAAGTGAATCCATAAGCCAATATGATTCATGAGACACCATTTTATTTTTCCAACCAAGAGTCAGAATCAATCACTGGAATCTTTCCCATAGGCTAGTAGCTATATAAACATAATAAATAAAAATATATACACATAATAAATAATAATATCCACATAAAAAATATCCAATTGAAAAAACTAACTTTGGGGAGAGAGGGAAATTTTTCGTAGCATTTTACATTACCATGGAGGGATACTCATCTTAACATGGGGTTCACCCATACTAGCCACCAATAATTATACACTACAACAAACTAAGCATCTAGTAGTGGGTTTTTATCTAGCGGTGGTTTAATCCGCAGCTATATGGTTATGTGACTGTTTTAAAAAATCACCACTAAAACTGGTGTTAGTAATCATCACGCAACGGTTTCTTCCATTTAGTAGTGGTTTTTGGAAAGTGTTGTAGAAGATTTATTTTATGGCAGTTTTCTCAGTTTTAGTGACGTTTTTTGGTTAAACAATTAACAGGGATCTAGCGGTTGATTCTAACCACCGCTAAGGTCTGTATTTTTTTACCAAAACAAATTTCTACTAATATGGTCAAAACCATCGTAGAGTAAATATTGTTCATATTTAGAAGCATTTTAAACCACCGCCTTTAAAAAATACAATAATATAGTGGTAGTTTAAGCCTCCATTAAAAAAATCATATATCTAGAGGCAGTTTAAACCACCATTATCTCATGCATTAAAAAAACAAGTTGCATGTTCTATAGCCCCAAAACCTACCAGAAAAACAGAATAGTGACATAAATTTTTTCACAAGATCGTCAAATATATAATCAACATAATAGGAAAACAACACATGTTTAAACAAAATAATTAATGTATGTTGATTCTCTCCACAACAAAAGGAGTCGACACATTGACAATGGAAAACAACACAATGAAAGAAATAATACATTTCCCAAACCATTGAAAGAATAAAATAAGAGACAACACACTAAAAGCATCAATAACAAAAAGCATGGAAATAATCAACACATTAAAAGAATCAATATTACATTTCGTAATACAGAGAACCAATCGATACATTTCTCAATACATTTCTTATGGAAATTATGTTAATTATTTAAACTATTACACAATAGATTTCCATTTGAAAAAAAATTTAATGAATTTAAAACATGCTATAAATAATCAATGTACATCCATTAAAATGAGGCTTCGCATGTTAAAAGTAAATCCACCAAAATTACAAACCATATAAATTAATTTAGTAATAATGAAATAATTCTCAATACAAAACCATGCATCATGAATACCATTTTCAAAAAATTGAAATTAATGATTCAAAACCAATATGAAATTCTTATCCAAAATAGTAATAACCCTAAATATCCGTAAATGATATAAACTCTTATAAGAGTGGATTAAAACTGACTTGGATTTATACAATGGGTAATTACTTTTTGAAATCCTAGGACTTCCAACACTAATCCCACCCCTTTATGAGATCAATAAAAACAACAAATATGCTTTTATGTGCCTTGAACAAATAGAATCCACATAGTCTGATTTACCCAATTACATCCCTATAGCTTCTCTAAGACCAACAAGACAGAGCTAAATAATAGGGTACCTGCACAAATAGAGCACAATAATATCCGAAAATGGAGATCACTCAAGACATCAAGATTGATTTCTAACAAATAAGGTGAATATTAAATAATACTAATCGAATAGAGGGTCTAATAGATAGGGGTTATTCTATATGTTATAGTCTTGAGATATCATTGTATAGTTAAGTGATATATGGCCTTAGTTTGGTGAGAGATAACATAAATTGATCCATGGTTAGATGGACGGGGTCGTGATGTGATATTTGGAAAAGGGTATAGACTATACTATAATGGTTGGGGTTGGATAGAGATTATAGTGATGGAGAAAACAATGGGGTTTTGTTTCATGAATTGACCTTGAGGGACCCAACATGGTACACCAATAAGATTAGAGTGACACTATATGTTCACCCCCAATAGTTGAAGAGTTTGTGACAATAACATAATAAGAATACCACTGAAGTGAGAGGCTTTATCCTATTATATGTGAACACACACACACACAAACACACTCAACTCCATGAAATAGTGCATAGGTATAATAAAATAAAACTTCCTAGTGTAAAGAACTCATGAAATAGCCTCTAAGAAAATCATAATAATGAGATAGAAAATATCTAAGAAAGGAAAAGGGTAAAATACATGCCTAACCAAAAATAAGGAAAGTATGTCCCAATATTGAAACAAATGAAAGAAAAAAAAGACTTCCCAACTCAAGATCCCTATGTGTGACCACCAAACATGGTCATTGCCTCCAATTACTTCTATGTTCTATTAATACTAGGTCCACTAAGGACACCATCTACCAATTGTTTGTATAAGAATAAATCATGCATGCAATTCCCATTGAGGTGTGAGTATAAACATACTTAGTAAGACACCAGAAAAAACAAGTGGGAAATAGTATAATATAATAGTCAGATCAACCTATATGTAAAAGAGAGACAAGAGACTAAACATCATATATGATCATATATAAATTTCAATATCTGTAGCAAGTTGAAACACATCATATCGACACATGGTTATACAAAAAATACAAAGGGCATCCATTGTCCTAATCCCATCTAAAATATAAGAAAAAGAAAAAAAACCCACATTGGATGTAATGATACATGAACAAACTCTCTCCATTAATCATTTCCTAATGATTAACTCTGCTCATAACCATCTCCATCTCCATCTATACATCCTGCTATTGGCACGTATAAGAAAATTATGTTGAAAATTAAACAATGTTGTATATTTATATTTAAACATAAAATAAATAAAAGTTTGTAAACTAAATGCTTTTATTATTTTGTGGTTTACATTATCATCACCAGTCATAACTTGAAATCCCCATTTTTCATACCAAAGACCTTAAATTTTAATAGTCCCAAATCCATCTGCACACTCAACCAAGGTGCTCCATCCCAAGGACATTACCAACTAGGACATCCTGTGAGACTGAGTAGGACTGTATGGGATTGACATCCCATAGTTCTTTAATTTTTACCTATAAATCAAATAATATTCATATTTGAATCAATATATATTAACATAGTGACAACTAAAAATAAGTTATCAAAATAAAATATGATTTCATACCCCAACTTCTTTGGAAGGCTCATTAACAAAACTCCCAATAGATTTTTTATGAACATTCAACCACACTTCTATTTAGGATGCATGGTGGCCTAAACTCAGTGATTTCATTAAACAAAAAGAAATAAAAAATTAATATATTAAATAGATAAAATTTATAAATAAATATTTAAAGTAATGAAAATATTACCAGAGTCGATCAGTTTCTAGAAAAACTTTTTGATCCAGCAGTGTGATTATAACGCTTCATCCATAGAATTCCTATCATTTAATCAAATACAATTATTTTCAGAACATTTATTTTAAAAAATTCATGCAGATAAAAAATATAAATGATAATAGATGCACGATACTAACAAACAAAATATACATAACAATAATAATTAATGACTGTACATATGACATATGTGGTTGATAAATGAATGGATAACTTCACATAAAATCATTTTATGATTCAATCATGTCAGTTTCTTGCTCTATCATTACTTCATATACTTTATCCACTCTTGTAAGACTAATATTTTCAATATCATGAAGGAAATATAAGTTCAATTGTTGCTGTTGATGAGATTCAATGTCTGAGGTCAAATCATCAACTTCATCGCCAATATCATAAAGTTCTATTTTTTTACCTGAGAAACCACACACCACCCTTTATCCATGAAATCTTTCACATAATATTCCATTCTCACTTGAGAGGATATGATATATGGATCATTTAGTTCACGGTCACCAACATCCATCAAGTGAAAGAAGTTCACATATGTAAATTTCAAGGAATCACATTTAACACCTCTAATAATATCCACCCAGTTACATTTGAACAAAACAACTAAAACATATATGTGTTAGTTTAATTAGATAATACCAGTAAATTTTCCTTAGTATTCCTCTTCAAAAAAAATAAATATAGAACTAATCTATGTTTTCAAACCCACTTCTTGATCAACTATAAGGAATCAATAACCATTCAAATTGAAAGAATCAAACCATCTAGCTTGTTTTAGAGGACCTCGAGCATGAAACTTCAAATATTATGACAAATCTACTCATGTATCATTATTCAGGATCTAAAAAATTAATATACATTATTAGATTTACAAAATATATGTATCAACCTAATATCCATCTTTATTTTGATATTTATGAACTTGCACGTTGTGAAAAACACTATACAACCCCTTTATTAGAATCTTTTGTTATATTATTCATATTTTGTGTTCCTCCTCTCATTGGTCTCATTGTTTGTATCCTCGACTCATCAATAATTGGATATTCATTATCACTATTAAATAGCACATATCTATGTGCCTATAATAATTCTATTTATGTTAGTGTAACATTTGAGATCCTCCCAACTGATCGGCTAATATCAGGAAGGATTTTGGATTTCCCATGTATTTCAGATTGAGTTGACATGTCTTTAATAAGTACAACTTGATTGAATCTTATCTCAATATCGTCTGGGTATCTAGAAACAAAGGTATTACACTAATCTTCCAAATGTCCTTCAAAAATAGAGCCTTCATTTTGAGCTTAATTTTTCACGTATGATTTCAAATGACCAAGATATCTGTGAAATAAAATAAAAAAACACAATTATGTATTTAATTAAGTTTTTGAAATATCTAATTAAACTAAAACCATATAAATAATTTACCTCTAAATTGAACACATCTATTGATAATTTATGGGACCTCTTAATTTTGCTTGCTCAACTAAATACATAGTTAAATGCATCATCACAGTAAAAAACGACAGAAGAATGATAATCTTCATTGAACGAAGTGTGAATTAAAATCTCTCCTGAATATTTTCAAGATAAAATGGATGTAGAGATTTCACACATAGTTGTCTGAAAAATGTGCATAATTGGAGTACAATAGCAGTAACCTTTTCAGGAAATAATGTACACAGTGCCAATGGATGAAACTATGGTAATGTAATATGTGAGCCATGGATTTTCAATCCATGTAACCTACGATTAATTAAGTCAACACACTATGATATGTTACTTCAATACCTATTATATACCTTCACATGTTTTAAAATTTGATGGAATGTATCTTTATCGTTATTTTGTAATGTAAAAACCACTGGAGCACACTTTCTATTCTCATCTGGCTAGAGATCATGCTTTATGATCATTTCTTGTAAGTCCTTCCAAGAATTAAGATAATCATTCATATTTACATTCCTATTAAGAAATGGGAATATAGAATTGTCCCAATCATTCTTCTCAAAATGTATCGCATTAAGATTGTTTCATAACAAATTAAATTCCCAATATGGATTTTTGAATAATATAATTCTTTTATTCCATTATTACATTCCGAATTCAGTTGATGGTGTACTTTGAACTCGTTTCCCACTATAATTTAAATGATTAACCATTCCCAATTCTATTTCAACATTTCCATGTTGTTATAATATTTCAGCACATGTTAACAAATTTGGAGGTGGTAAAAAATTAATGAAACCATTGAATTCTGAATTGTTTAGTAAAAATCAATAAGATGCATTGAGATCTCTTCGATCACACAAGAAGAACAATTTTCTACTATAAGGTAGTCATTCGAGCTCAAAATAAAATTTAAAAATACGGAATTAAAAACCCATGTATGTGTTCCAACCAGATAAATTCTCAATTCTAGGGAAGTCATTAATGGTCCACATTAGAGAAACTTTCATTTTGAACATTTTTCTAGAAGATGCATCTTATATCTCAACACATTTGCTCCATAAATCATGTAAATATTCAATTAAAGGCTTTAAGTATTCATCAATATCATTTCCTGGAATTTTTTTTCTAGGAATAATCATGAAAATGATAAAATATTTTTTTTTCATACACATCCACAGAGACAGATTTTAAGGGATCAAAACAACCAGTCAAATTCTATAATGGGTACTTAAAGTACCAAATGGGTTGAATCCATCAGTATCCAATTCCAATAAAATATTCATAGGATCATATGATAAATCGGGATGTAATGACTCAAATTTCCTCTACGATTTTGAATCTCTTAGATGTGTCATTAACCCATCATTGCTATTATCTACATAATTCCACTTCATGTGTTTGGCGGTTTTCTATGACAAGAACAATATTTTCAATCGAGTATTTAAAGGAACGTAACACAAAACCTTTGCATTTGTGTTCATTTTCATCTTCTTTAAGGTAGTATGTTGATTTAGACATCCAATATCACCCATAGAATTCCATATAGAGGAAAAAAAATTCTTGAAATTTTGTCTGGTTGAATCCTCTCCCCATTAAAGCATACAATCAGTGGGACACACATGATTTTTTTTATAATTCAGAAAAATCATGTTAAAAACATTTTTTATATCATAAAAAGACAAAGGGATCTTTGTTTCAAGAAATAATTCAAGAAACAATTCAATTATCATAGACATTAACTTATTTGTAATTCCACCTTGGTATTTGATATGGTACAACATCAATAGAAAAGAATGTTGTTAATATTTAAAACATACACTATAAAAACCTTTAATTCCATATTCAACTAAACCATGAAATGAAAAAGTATACTTTGTGAAGTTTTCTCTTGTACTAGTCTCCACAAAATCAAGGGGAGGATCCACTGATATGTTATGATGTTGATATTATTGTCCTACAGTATCAAAAACATCACTTGTTACATTTTTATTTATAGCACCCTCAACTTGTTGTTCTAATATATTTTAATTTTTATTTTGGTGTCTTGCATTGCTGAATGCATAATTTAAAATGTTTTTAATTTCATTTTCCATTGTTGATGAAGTTGGGATCTCATTAATAAGATTGAAATTAGTGCTCAACCTTTCTGTAACGTTTGATTCTCGGTGGAAAATATGAAAAAAAATGAGTAGGGAATTACATCAATATCAAGCGTTCATAAACTTCATCTCTCTCAAACCATCTTCAATATTTACATTTAGTACAAGGGAATATTATTCTCCCATCAACGGATCGATTGGAAATTGAAAAATCTAAAAACTCTAAAAAACCCTTAGCATACTAAGGTGTGTTTCTCAGTAATGTGATACAACTTCAATCCATATATATCACAATGTTCCAATACATTATCAAAAGAAATTAAAACACATAACTTTTACTAAATAGGAAGAGATATTCATATATACTAGTTGAAAAGAAGATGAATATGTTAAATAAGGTTTTCCTATATAAATACACAAGAAGGGATCCAGAATAAATTTTCATGACTCTGTGAGGTCAATCAAGAAAATTATAAACAATTATATTTATTATGGGATCAATCATGTAACATAAATTCCATGAGTTTAAAAACTTTTTAACTCTATATATGTATTTTTTACACATTAATCAACTGAATCCCATTTTAAAATTCTAATTAAATTCATTCATGTATATGTCATGAAAGTAATATATACCAAATATGGTGCATGCACAAGGGCCTAATTCTAGTGATATAAGAGATAAAAATTTAAAATAACAGCTTCTGTAAGAACATTATATTCCATAAAAATCTCAATCAGAGAAGAAAAAAGAAATAAGAACAATCCCACTACCATGGTAACTTTGAATTATCACTGAAAAGGTTTTTATGAATCACCTATATATGGTCTATCACATGATTCAATAAAGTCCCCATATTCCCCTTTTAAATCTAACCAATTTATAAAATGAACTAAATGTTATGATTTCACATTGAAATTCCTTATTCTAGAATCATCGTATGAGATGAGTTTTGATATACCACCAGCATTACAAAACATATGCATGTGGATTCAAACATGTTTCAAGGTACTGATCCATATTATATGGTTAAAAATACATCAAATTCGATTATCCTTTAATGTAAAAATAACCAATACATCTACCACTTATCAATGTAAACAATAAAAAACAAAATTATATAATAAATTCCATGAATAATTAATATTTTCATACAAACACTAATCACCCAAGGTATGATGAAAAATAAAAAATAAACCAAAAAATAAAAAACTAGAAATCTTGACCTACATCCTTCCTCAGGCCTCAACACATCTTATGTAAAAATATGCATCATGTTTGACAAGACCTATCTACTACATGTGAAGTTCTTAACTGAAGTCTAAATATAAGGTATGCATGCACATAGGGGTTCCCATGAATGGAGTGATAAATACATATCTATAAGGCCTTACTAGTTCCCCTAGAGCATTCTATCATATTCATATATACAAGAGGAAAAAATAAACATTCCACACAAGATCTTTGTATTTAATGTAAAATCCTAGAATACAACCACGAATTCTAATTAAATGGTAGGAAAAATATATTTGAATAATTTTTTACATGTAAGAATAGTTGAACACCAATCTGATTTACATTTTTCTCTAAATGAAAAAATGATATTTAAAAAAATATATAAGTCATTAAAGACATTAATTAAGGGTTTAAAACCAATAAAACAACATAATATTTTCATGAAATATTATGACAATTATTAAATATTTATTTGCGATATATAATTAATGGTGACACATATATATGAGGGTTAGTTTTCCCCAAATGACCAGAAAATTAGATTTATTTTTTAAAAACTCTTAAAACATGAATGTAATGTTTAAAACATAGAAACTGACCATGTATTGATTTGATATTTTTGAAAAATTATTATTGGATAATTTTTAAAATGTATAAATGAATGAAACATCAATAGATTTGTGGTTTATTTAGAATAACCAAAAATATTTTTAAATGATATAATAGTTTTTAAAAACATGCTTTAGAGGTTCATATTCTAGAAAATAACTTTGGATTATTTTGAAATATTAGGAAAATTACTAGTGATTATGTTTTAAAATATAAGATTAAAAATCACATCAATCAGAGTTTTGGTTATCTTTTAATCAATAAATTGGAAGAACAATTATTTTATAACTATAAAATATGCTTTCAATGGTCAAAAATATTAAAATTAACCTTAATTGATGTGAAATTAGAGAGAAAAAATCATTGTATATTTATTAATTATAAGAATATATAGTACATCAATCTGACATTTAGTGTGATAAAAAATCTCACAAGTTCATTTTTGAAAATTTATGTTTCTAAAAACATGATTCTAGGGGTGAAAACATTGAAAATGACATTGGATTATTTTAAAATTTTATTAATGTGACTACTGGTTAGTTATTTAAATAAAGGAATCTATTCATATCCCAATGCATTATCTATAAAGGTTGGGTTCACTGATCATATATCACAATGTTCCATGGTACAAACCTATCATTAGAGGTAATTAACTAAATATTACTAAATAAAGGTCAACTTATCACACTATCTATCTCATATGGAGGTACAAGACAAACTACATAATTTGATAGGGAACAATCATGAATTTTTAAAATATAACCCTCTACTTCAAGAAAAATGGAATACTCTTTGTTCCATAAATAAATGTGACATCCCATGCCACTTATGGGAGGTCACATCACAAACACCAACCTATCAACACAAAAATTAGTGAGGTAAAAACAAGAACATGAATCATAGTGAAGGACCGTGTCAGTCACATAGTTCACTAGCTGATCATAAGAAACTTTGCAGTCAAGAGCTATCCCCTCATCATCACAATTTCAGCATCACCCTTTGGGGAATCCATTTGGTCTTTCATAACCATCATTGTTGATGATATTCGATACAAGATCACACACTTATTTTCATAATTACTCTAAAACATAGAGTATTTTCCTAAATAATATATCAATTTCAATTCCAACATAATTGAATAAACCCCACACTCTTAGTCCTCATACCCATGGACCATCCCGATCAATGTCACTTTAAAAACCATGGAATCCAAATGCAAAGTCCTAATCAAAACACACAACCCACTCATTGGCCCCATATATAATATTATAATTGATTTCCATTAATAAAATAATTTTAGGAAACCCACTCCACTATTCAGTGTTCTATCATGAAGTAACCATCCCACTTATAAAGCTTAGTATGTCCCAAACCCCCACAACATGGTGTTACTCACCACAGTCATAATGTATGATCATCTAACCAATCATCACTAGGCCTAAGTATCTATAACCCACATTACTATCAATTGAAAAAAATATTATGAAACCCATTTACCATCTTATACAAAACAAAAAACAAATGGTCTCCCCCAACTATGTTGACACTATCCCATTTTTGAGAAATATATATTGGGTGATAACTACTCACCCAGGTGATCACGTGAACCCATTTCAAGTATAGTGTACCGAACACCATCATATCTCCTTTTCACAATAGAAATATTCCCTTATAAATTCTACTTAATACTATGCAATATTCTTGAAGTGGTAATTAATGTAATAATAAGAATATTTTCTTGAATTATAGGGACCAACATCCTCCATATTTACATTGAAACCTAAAAAAAACTCTTTCAGAACTCATCCATTATCATCTATGCTACCTTCGAGTCCGTATCAACTCTCCAAATTTTCTTCACATCACATAAAATTAATAAATACATATTAATAATAATTATTATATATTTACATTAAAAAAATAGGCATAAATTTTAGAAAACACACGGGGTAATACTATAGTAATGAACATATGTCCAACACCCCTTATGCGGTCTATGAAATAAAGGACCCCGGGACACCCTGAGAGGGGAGGGGTGAATCAGGGTGACAACTTTTTATTTTAATGTGATGGATCTTGTTCCCACGTTGGTTGGAACTTGTTGAACCTGTATGATGAAAAAGATCAGACAGCAAACATGCACATGCACAGAGAAGACACAGCCCTTTTTATTTGGTTCACCACAGAGGGCTACGTCCAATGAGCATACGCCGACAAGTTTCTGGTCATACCAAAATCCACTAATATTCACTAGTTGTGGATTACAATTGTTCGGGCACAGTCACTCTGTCCCAGGATCACTGCCTTTACAAAGGTTCAGGGATAGCTCATTGCTTCCCTCGGGTCACTCCCGTTGACTCCCCCTGGCTCACTGGCGTTGGTGAAGTCACACTCAGTTTATAGACGTGAAGGCCTCTTCAATAGATTTGCATTGAAGTCTTTGTCTCTGCTCAGCAGGAGACTCTGCTTGCATCGTAGTCCGGAAGAGATGCACTAGAACGCACAAAACCACTGAACCGGATAACCAAAACGTGCAGACAAACCTTACTGACAATTGCGCGCAACACCAACCATTTGCGCGCAAAACCTTCCTATTGCGTGAAAAATCTACTTTTTGCACGGAAAAATATTTCACGCAACTGGATCTTTTATGTGCGCACCCAATTTTTACGCGCAACTCTTCATTTTTTGCACGTCCCGAAATTTTCCGCGCAACTCTGAATATTTCGCGCAAGCCCTTTACGCGATCCTTTTTCGTGCATCAGACCTAAGATCTTCTCTAAATCTTCAACTCCATTGAATGAAGGGGGTCACCTCATATTTATAGGCGACTGAGACCCTCGCGTGCAAAATCCCCTTCGGCGCCGAAAACCACTCATCTCGCGCGTAATATTTTGCACAGGTATCATTTTCCGCACACCTCTCCAGATATTTCGCGCAACCCATGCCTTTGCCATTTTTCGACGGTGTGATTCCAAAACACTATTTGCGCGAAAAACTTCGCTCCGCTATTTTGCGCACCACGATATTTTTTGCGCCCAGCTCAAGTATTTCGCGCACAACCCTTATTTTCCACGCAGCCCATGCCTTTTCCATTTTTCACAAATCTGATTTCGAAAAACTATTTGCGCAAAAACCCTCGATCCACTATTTCGCGCATCCCGCTATTTTCTACACCCAACTTAAGTATTTCACGCAAGCCTCTAATATTTCGCGCACCACTTCCTTTTTGTGCGAACCTCCTTTTGCAAACAATCCATGTCTCCAGAGGCCCAAAAATTTGGCAAACACTGGGAAACAGTGCCACCTTCAATACTGTTGTCTTCTTGAACTGTATGATCACTTTGCTAGCACACATTCGGAACTTCCACTGAGGATTGACAACAAACACAAACCAAAATCCAATTCCTGCATAGAACAACCATGGTTCCAACAATATCCCCCTTTCGGTTTGTTGGAAATCACCAAATAAATTCAATATATCACCATCCACATGCATACCAAAAATGAAAGGATCAGCTCAGCCAGCACTCTAAGTCTACGTGAGCAATGCTTGGTGTAGAAAAAAAAATAGAGGAAGCTTGAATTGGGTTCCCATGTTTGGGAATGCTCAAAGACGCTCAAGAAATTTTCTTACACTGAACTCTCATTATGTCACAGAAGCATTACCTGTCCACAGACAATCCTGAATTCTTGAAATTATTCCTTTCCTTTCTCCCCCATTGACAATAAACCCAAAGTCCAGTAAATTAATCAATGTTCCGCTCAAACCATACTCCCCCTGGATAGTATCTCCCCCATAAACCTGCATCAAAGCCATAAAAAGATAGAAACAATTACCATAATTGGGGAGAGGGGATCTCCTTAAACTTATTATGCACTGGGAGGTGGCTGAACCCCGAGGTTCAATTGATGCTTCTCAAACACAGCCGCTGACAGTGGCTTTGTCAGGATATCAGCTACATGTTCATCAGTTCCCACGTGATCCATTCTAATCACCCCTTGCTCAAATTTTTGTTTGATAAAGTGATACCTGATTTCAATATGTTTTGTACGAGAATGCGGAACATGATTTTTTGTAAGATCAATTGCACTCTTGTTATCACAGTAAATCACCATTGGTTTCTTTACCTCATCACCAATATCTGTTAATTGTTACTTCATCCATAGAAGTTGAGTGCATGCCTTTGTGGCGGATATATACTCAGCTTCAACAGTACTAAGAGAAGTACTTTATTGTTTCTTTCTCAACCATCCAACACAGTTATTCCCAATAAAGAATTCTCCACCACTGGTGGTCTTTCTGTCCACAACATAGCCAGCCCAGTCAGTATCTGAAAATGCTGATAATTCATAGTCCCTTCCTGCATCAAAGTATAAGCCACAATTGTGAGTACATTGAATATACCTCATGATTATTTTTACTGCTGCCAAATGTTCCTCCTTTGGATTACTCTAAAAACGGGCTGCAAGACATGTGGCAAAGACAATATCTGGTCATGTCGCTGTCAGGTACAATAGGCCCCCAATGATCCTTCTGTACATGGTTGGATCTACAGATTTCTCATTCTCATTATTTCTAAGTTTGGTTCCAACTGCAATCGGAGTTGACATTGGTTTGGAGTCTTTCATTTTAAACTTCTTCAGCAGCTCTCTTGCATACTTTTCCTGAGAGATAAAAGTGTAGTCTTACCTTTGAGTCAGCTGCAGTCCCAAGAAATATGTGAGCTCCCCAATCATTGAAATTTCAAATTCTGATTTCATATGATTGGAAAATTCATCCACTGATTTCTGCCTGATGCCACCAAATATAATGTCATCGACGTAAATGAGAACCATGAACTGATCTTTCGGATAATTCTTTACATAGAGATTGTGATCTACTCCTCCTCTTTTGAATTCCAGCTTCTTGAGATAAGAATCTAGTCTGGAGTACCACGCCCGTGGTGCCTGTTTCAAGCTATAGTGTTCTTTCTTTAGCTTGCAGACCTTTGATTCATCAGCACCAAGAAGAAAACCCACTAGTTGTTCAATGTAGACATCTTCTTTGAGTACACCATTTAAAAATGTTGTCTTGACATCCATTTGATATACTTTATATCCTATCTGGAGAGCCATGGAAAGGAACAGCCTAATTGATTCCAGTCTAGCCACCAGAGAAAAGGTTTCTTCAACATCAACACCTTCAATCTGAGAATATCCTTTACATACCAGTCGACCCTTGATTCTGATAACACTTCCATGCTCGTCAAACTTGTTCTTGAATATCCATTTTGTTCCAATCACACTGTGACCTTTGGGTCCCTGGACAAGTTCCCATGTCTGATTCTTGTCAATCTGATCTAACTCTTCATTCATGGCTTTCACCCAGGATTCATCCTTTGCAGCTTCTTCAAATGAGGATGGCTCCACAACTGACAGAAATACAGAAGGTGTGTTATTCCTCATCCTCCTTGTCTGTGTGGGTGCATTTTTATCTCCAATTATGTTAGATGGATCAATCTCTGCTCTTCGATTTCTCCTGTGAGGTTTAGTCGCATTCTCACCATCCAAGATTTCCTCTTCAGATTCTTCTTCTGAGTCAACATCATGATGTGACTACTGAGTGTTTTGAATAACTTCTTCTATTTCTGCATTTGTATTTTCTTCCCGTTAACTTTCTTCCTGAATTTCTATCATATCAGTATATGACGTCCTTGAAGCATTTGTACTTTTATCTTCAATTATCTTAACATCACTGCTTTCCACAATCCTTCCTAAACGCTTGTTGAAACACTTGTAGGCTTTGCTGTTCATTCAGTAACCGAGGAAAATTCCTTCATCTTCATTGTCGCCATATTTCCCTTGATTTCCTTCTTTGTTCCTGATGAAGCATTTACTTCCAAAGACACAAAAGTATTTTAAAGAAGGCTTCCATCCATGCCACAATTCATATGGTGTCTTCGTCTCACCCATATAAAGTCCTGTTCGATTCTGAATGTACACTACAGCTTGAACAGCCTCCTTCTGGTAATGTCGTGGAATAAGACTCTCAATCAGCATAGTTCGTGCCATGTTGTTCACCTGTCGATTCCTACGTTCAACAACTCCATTTTGTTTTGGAGTTCTGACAACATCTACCTCATGTTGTATCCCATGCTTCTCCACATAATTTTCAAATTCAATGGATGTGTATTCTTATCCATTGTCAGATCGCAACACTTTGATTGTTCGTCCATTATCATTCTCGACAATTCGCCGATATGTTTTCATGCAGTCAAGGACTTGTTGTTTCCTGTGAATGACCATCACAGATGCCATTCTACGATAATCATCTATGAAAAGGACGAAGTACCTCTCTCCATGAGTTCCAGCAATATTTATCAGCCCACATACATCTGTATGAATCAGATCAAGAAGGTGAGATGCCCTTTTATTCTTTGGCCGATATGAACTGCAGACCAGCTTCCCACGAATGCAAGCGTCAAAAGATTTTTCATGATCACGCTTCAGGTTGGGAATGTCCACAACAATTCTCAATTTTTAATTTGTTTCCATGTCATGTTGATTGATGTGTCCCAGTCTCCGATGCCACAAATTGTTTTCTTCTTCAACAGTCATGTAACATACATTTTCTTCACTATCAACCTGATATAAGTTGCCTTCTGTTCTGCATCCCTTCATAAGTGAACTGCCTATCTTTCCCTTGATAGTGCAACCTTTCTGATTTAAAGTAACTATAAGTCCTGCATCACAGAGTTGACTCACACTGAGGAGATTGTGACGTAGGCCATCAACATAAAGGACTTCAGTCTTCTTTAGTTCTCCATTAGCTAACTCGGTACTTCCACGCCCTTTAATTATTAGAGCCCCATCATTACCAAATCGTACTGTACCATCAACCGTCCTTTTGATATCCGTTAGCAGGCCCGCATTACCCGTCATATGAGATGAACAACCGCTATCCATAATCCAAGAACTGTTGTTCTTTGTAGCATTGAGGGCCACCTCTGCAAGGTTGGATTTCTCAATCTTCTTCCTCTCCATCCATGAGACATTGGACTGAGTATATAGAATTGATGGCCTTTTAATTATCTCTTCCACATACCCAGGTTCTTTATAGTCAAAATCTTATTCGAGAGGAGAAAACCTATTTGAAATAGCAACACTGTCTTGCTGACGAGACTTGACTTGTCTTGAACTTCGGTATGAGGTGTCCATGTCCCTTCTTTGCCTGCAATTAGCAGCCTTATGACCAAAGTTAGAACAACAAAAACAATATCTATAGAAATTGTTTCTTCTATAAGAATTAGGATATGAATTTTTTCTCCTTTGTTGATCTTCTATATCTTCTCCATTCAGATAGCTTCTTGCCTCTTCACAATTAGACTTGGTATGGCCCAGATAGCCACAAAACTGACACTTCATCAGAGGAAATGTCTTCTCACTTGAATTTCTCCTCATAACTTCTTCCTTGGGAGAAAAGTTAGACTGTCTGTCATTTCTGAGTGTTTGAGGATAATTTTCAGTTCTCCTTTTAGTTTTGGTTGAGGGTTCCTTTTTCCGCACTTTAGGAAACATTTCAACATGTTCAACTTTCATATTATCTTTCTTTTGGATCTTTTCACTTCCAGCAGTTGATGTCTTAGCCTCACAACCAATTCCACTCTTTCCCATGCAAGCGGGTCTTTGATTACTCAAGATTTTCCCAACCCCATCTGAACCGCACTTGGCTCTTGCTAGTAATTCTGCATCTGCGAATCTTCAAAACTGTATTTTCTTCCTTGATTCTTTTGGAATTGATTTAGTCTCAAGTTTACTCCTTAGAGTAACAACATCCTCCTCAAGACCCTCAGCAGTCTTGGATTTTTCATCAAGTCTGGAGGTGAGGTCATTGATGACCTTTTCCTGCTCTTCAATTCTCAGCTTCAGATCCACTACATCATCATTGCTTTCAATTATTTTAGACTGTACCTTCACAAATTATTCCAGTCATTCAATTTCAGCCTCATGTTGATCAACATATTCAGCTAATTCTTCTACAATAGATTTCCAGTTATTGAAACTCTTGCATTTAATCTTAAGCTTATTAACCGCATCCTTAAGTTCCATCTCGGGATCTACATAAGTTCTCAGTTGTTTTTCTCCACTAGTATCTTCTGAATTTTCAACAGTGGCCATCATGGAAGCATGGTTCCAAGTTTTCAATTCTGGTTCTTCTTCATCACAGAATTCATTATCATCTTCGTCCTCTTCACAGACAAAACTCTTCCTTTACATTTTATTTCCATATTTGAAGTCTCCCTTTTTGAAGAACCTTCTCCAAGGCTTCTCAATGCATTCATCTTCACTCTCTCCATCATTGATCTTTCTTAAGCATTGAGAGGCAATGTGCCCAACTTTTCCACAACGAAAACATGTGAGAGGTAGTTTTCCTTTGAATTTCCCTTTCCCCTTCTGGAACTTCTTTCCAATGAGAGAAAGAATTTATTTTTCTTCTTCATATTCACCACTACTATATTTTGAGATTTTCAGTTTATCCATGGCCTTGAATGCCATTTCCTTGCTCACATGAGTCGTAGCATCTTCTGGTTTGACTCTCATTTCATATGCTACCAAGCTGCTAAGTAGATCATCCAGAGAAAGTTTTGAAAGATCTCTTTCCTCAAGGGCTGACACCTTTTCATTGTATAGAGGTGGAAGTCTTCTTAATATTTTCTTTACAATATCAATGTCTTTGATTTCTTCACCTAGACCCCGAATTTCTCCAACCACTTCTGTAATTCGATTGAAGAAAGATTCTGCATTATCGTCTGGATGCATTTTCAGATCATCAAACCGATTGTGCAGCACTTGTAGTTTCGCCTCCTTCACTTTGCTATCTCCTTTAAAAATATTCTCGAGTTTATCCAACATGGATTTTACTGAGGTGCAATTCATCTCCATTAGGTAGATCTGTTCAGAAAGGGATGCAGTAAGTGTATTTTGTGCTTTAGCATCTGCATCAAGAAGTTTCCTGTCTGTTTCAGTCATAGCCAGGCCTGTTGGGTCGGTGACTTGTATTCCTTGCACAGTAGAAAAGAGAACTTCCATACTAAGAGATCTTAGATGAGATCTCATTCTGTTCTTCCAGATCTAAAAATTACTTCCATCGAAGTGAGGGACTCCCCTGACATTGACTGCATTCTCCATGACGCTAAAGGACAGATTTAACACTAGTAACCTCCCTTTGATACCACTTGAAGGACCCCGGGACACCCTGAGAGGGGAGGGGTGAATCAGGGTGACAACTTTTTCTTTTAATGTGATGGATCTTGTTCCCATGTTGGTAGGAACATGTTGAACATGTATGATGAAAAAGATCAGACAACAAACGTGCACATGCACAGAGAAGACACAACCCTTTTTACTTAGTTCACCACTAAGGGATACGTCCAAGGAGCATACACCGACAAGTTGCCGGTTGTACCAAAATCCACTAATTTTCACTAGTTGTGGATTACAATTGTTCAGGTACAGTCACTCTATCCCAGGCTCACTGCCTTTACAAAGGTTCAGGGATAGCTCACTGCTTCCCTCGGGTCACTCCCGTTGACTCCCCCTGGCTCACTCTCATTGGTGAAGTCACACTCAATTTATAGACGTGAAGGTCTCTTCAATATATTTTCATTGAAGTATTTTCCTTTTCTTAGCACGAGACTCTGCTTGCGTCGAAGTCCGGAAGAGATGCACTAGAACGCACAAAACCACTGAACCAGATAACCAAAACGTGCAGACAAACCTTACTGACAATTGCGCGCAACACCAACCATTTGTGCGCAAAACCTTCCTATTGCGCGCAAAATTTACTTTTTGTGCGGAAAAATATTTCGCGCAAAAATCCCCTTTTTCGCGCTACTGGATCTTTTATGTGAGAACCCAATTTTTACGCGCAACTCTTCATTTTTCACGCATCCCGAAATTTTCCGTGCAACTCCTAATATTTCGCGCAAGCCCTTTACGTGATCCTTTTTCGCGCATTAGACCTCAGATCTTCTCTAAGTCTTAAACTCCCTTGAATGAAGGGGGTCACCTCATATTTATAGGCGACTGAGACCCCCATGCGCAAAATCCCCTTTGGCGCGGAAAACCTCTCATCTGGCGCGTAATATTTCGTGTAGGTATCGTTTTCCGCGCACCTCTCCAGATATTTCGCGCAACCCGTGCCTTTTCCATTTTTCGACGGTGTGATTCCTAAACACTATTTGCGCGAAAAACTTTGCTCCGCTATTTCGCGCACCACGCTGTTTTTCACGGCCAGCTCAAGTATTTCTCACAAAGCCCTTATTTTCCACGCAGCCCATGCCTTTTCCATTTTTCACCAATCTGATTTCGAAACACTATTTGCGTGAAAAACCACGATCCACTATTTCGCGCATCCCGCTGTTTTCCGCTCCCAACTTAATTATTTTGCGCAAGCCTCTAATATTTCGTGCACCACTTCCTTTTTGTGTGAACCTCCTTTTACAGACAATCCATGTCTTCAGAGGCCCAAAAATTTGGCAAACACTGGGAAACATCGCCACCTTCAATACTGTTGTCTGCTTGAACTGTATGATCACTTTGCTGGAAAACATTTGGAACTTCCACTAAGGATTGACAACAAACACAAACCAAACTCCAATTCCTGCATAGAACATCCATGGGTCCAACATGAAGAACCCTTGATACTATACTAGAATGAAAAAATATGATGTAAGGCACATTTATCCATCAATATCATCCAATTTTTAGAAAAAAACAAAAATAAAATTATTAATTGTGTTACAATCACTTACCACTCATCCTTTGAGGGGCGGTGAGGAGGTGGTCAGGATCGGTGGCGAGGGATGGAGAGGAACTGTGAGGAATGGTGTGGTGCGGTGAGGTGCAGCGAGGGATGACAAAGTGAGGGGAGGTACAGAGAGGCAATGCGCATTGATCCATGGCTTAGTGAGGGTCAAAGATGGGTAGATATGGGATATGGTTTTGAGGAGTTAGTGGGGTAGGGGGTCAGGGGGGTCAAGGTGTTTGGGGAGGTGGAAATTGTCGCGTGTATTAATTTTTTTTAACTATTTTGTGGTGGAATATAAAATAACTCCATGATTTTTTTTAAAAAAAAATTAGCGACGGGTTACTAAACTGTCACGAAACGGTCAGTTTTTTGTAGTGATATAGATAGATTCTAGGTAGTATTTGGACATCCAGTAAATGGTTATTGAGATGGATTGCATACCAATGATTCCACGCAAATCTACTCCAATTTCTAATTACTAGGTCTTGGTCTATAGGAAGTCACAACATTGTGACTTGGATAATCTCTAATAGTCTGAACCTTAGGTGATACACAAGGTGAGATCACCAGTGGGACATCCTTCCCACCCCTAGAGGTCTTTTATTAGAGAGACCATAATTTTCCCTATCATTTGAGAGAGTGTATTCATTAATGGGAATATAATGATGTAAAATATCATGTCCAACATCATGATCAAGTAATCGATCAGTGAGAGTGTAATCATCTACATTGCTTGGGAGAGCATAGTCATCTACGAGTATAATTAATTGAGCTTCCATGCCTGAATCAAGGATTTTATAGTCATCCTTCTTAAACTACATTCTAAGGAGATAAAAATAATAATCATCATACAAAATATATAGTATAATAGAATAATCCTCAACAGAATCAATAGGGATGTGCAAAACATCCAACCATGTATGGCTCATAATCCAGATCCCTGGAAGCATGTCCTGGAATCCCAACATACATAAAAGAAGGATCCAAAAAAATATATTTGGGCATCCCAATGATATAAGGAAGGAATCAAAATCAAGATCCTAGGAAATACATCTGGGCATTGCAATAATGAAAACACATCGTTTCAGACACATCTTCCACGAAATAAAATGAATCTCTAGCAATAAAAGATGCGTCATCAGTAACAAAGTGAAATAAGAATAGAAGATTGATGGAGATGATTAAATAAAACCATCACTAATTTTATATCCTCAATGGATTATAAGTTATGTATGGGTTCTAATGTGAAACCCACAACCATATCTACCCAATATAGATGTACTAGCTCAGGGTCGGTCAACATTTGGGCACCCATTAGGCCCCTAATTTCATAGCATAAGAGTTGTACCCTACTCAGGATCCTATAAGTCCATTGATAAGAGAATTAATAAATCTTGTGATCCTCTGTGGTTGAACATAAGTGAATGAATCCTACTTGGTATCATAATTAGATAATAAAAATATGATTAATACTACATGGGATTTTTGGCGGTAAGAAAATAAAGGCATCCTACATGGGATCCATAGAAAATTATAGGTAAAGAGGTCCCACAAGGGATTTTCTAGGTCAACATATAATTGCAGGAATGTCGCATGGGACCTTTTGAAATGTGTATTAGTAAATACACATCCTACATGGGATCCTTTAAGTTGAAACATAAGTAGTGGCATCCTAAATGGGATCCATAGAAATAACTAACTTCACTGGATCTAGGGCTAGAAGGTCACATATCACAAGGGATAAATCCTTATAAGAAAAGCTAAAAAATAAAATTTTTAATGTATATAACTTATTTCAATTCGCATATCAACGGGTATCACTCTTAGAATATAATTGGTCTCAATTACCATAAGAAGAACCTCTTAGTTTATGAAAAACCCCACAATGGCTTTTAGGAGTCCTATAATTAGAAAAAAGTTATTATCATTAGGATTTATGTGGAATTATACTCAAAATTGACTAATGTTATGTCAAATTATTAGTTATGAGTGTAATGATACAAAATACCCTAAAAAGAATATCATGGGGGAAGTACACGACATGTATATCTAGTACACAGTGTGCACCCCCAAATCCCCATCTAGGCATGTACTCCATCCAGACATGGAATGTAAAAACCCATTTACATGACTTTATGATCTTGTACACACAAGGTATCCAACATAGAGTACCTGTTTATGTAAATAACATTACATTAATATATACTTTTCCTGGTTTCATTCCTATACATAGCTGGAAATACACAAATGTTTTGGAAGTGTACTGAACATGACCATGTGCCCCCACATGGGTTGTCCAATCGGGTACTCGGATACAAGAACGAGTCCCAGTACATGGGGTTTATACATCATGCATGGAATATACTTCAAAAATAGAATCTTACCCAAATAAGAAGAAAACATGAGGTGTGTTCCTGAACTATATGTTCTATGATTGGGATTTGCGAATGAGAAACCCTTCAAAATGTCATGAAACCTATGTTTTCTCCTCAAAATTTATAAATCAACCTACATGGGGTCCTAATAAGACATAATAAGAGACAAAAACATGATAATTTTAATCTATATATATTTAAGAAAAATTATTAAAAATGATTACCTTTGGAAAGAATCTGGTAAAACATTTCATGTTTCTACAATCCACTTGTACTACAGGATGATCTGGCGTGCCCTGAGAAAAAAGAGGCACCTCCATTCTTCATGATATATCTATTTATCACTCAATCTTTCTATTATATCTCTATATGAAAAAATTTGATGTCTCTAGGTAATGCATTATAATCCTATAGAGAATGAATAAAAAAAGTGAAAAAAGAAGAAAAATGAATGAAAAAGAAAAAGGGGGACTGATATGGTGCTGATGTCTGACCTGAGTTTATTCCCATACTAAGAAAAAATAACTATTTTGGATTAAAATACAGATATAGAATCCCAATATAATTATATGTCCAATTATATGGAAAAAAAACCTTTGTGGATAAATTATTATTTATTTAATTAAATATTCTATTTTAATTATTCCACTATGATTCAAATGGATCAAAATTTCACAAAAATCATATCCTAGGGTAAATACCATATTCCAAGACAAAGTAAGTGTTCATAATAATTATATGTGGTCATATTATAGGGAAACCTTTCCATTTACACTATACAAGATTCGGAAAAGAAAAAATCCAATTTATACTCAATATTATAGTCGGGAAAACATTGGTCCTAACATCCTCCTTCTCTATCCATATTATAGGCACAATGATATATAAGGATCTAAAGTAAAAACTTATCATGGGATAACAAGAAGTAGGAAATTGTTGAGTATATATGTTGATTCTTTGTATTTTAGAAAGTTAATTTATAGTAATGTATGTTTAAGGGATGACAAAACTAGTATACATATATAAATATAAATGTGAAAACATCACTATGAATTGTTTTATAGGACTCCCATAACATCTAATGGTCACAATTACATATTTTTTGTACTTTACCATATTATAAAATCTACACATTATATTCCCAATATAGAATATTTCTTATCATTATCATATTTCTAAAATATACATTAGAGAGGTGGGTTGTCTTCATAGAGTTCCCTTATCTATTATATCTAATCAATATATGTGGTTTACATTAATATTTTGGAAATGTCCTCAACATTTTTTGGGAAATAACCTGAGATTTTTCATTAGTTACCACCATTTGATAAATATTTTATTTGAGAGAGCCTTTTAAACTCTGGGAGATATGTTAAAAGACCAATTAGTATAATTACATGTATATTTGGATCAATATATTACTTAAATTTATTTATTATATAACTATAGTTTCCATTATTGTATCTAAATGGCACCATAGGAGGATCCCAACATGAAGAGATGAAGGAGTCCTAAATTCTTAGATGAATTTGGGAAAATAAATATGATTGGTCTTGACCATTTATAAAAAATTATTGGGATATTTCAAACTAGTTAATGACATATGAAAACATTATAGAGTCAATAGAAGATTTATAATGATAACCATTGAAGTGATATCAAGGTTGAAGTTAGTGATGAGTAATTTATCTATATTCCTCTATGGAAAAATATTTTGAGATTTCTGAAGAATTGGTAACAAATCCCTAGATATATCTATCCTTTTGAGATCATTTATATTGTTGGGGTCATGTCTTATCATTTAAAACTATATCCTCATAACTCCGATGTAAATTTCATCTTCAATGTGTCTTTATGAGTAAGTAAATAATAGATCCCTGACATGTACTAAACTAATATGTTTTTCAACTATAACATGTGTTATCCTATTAATGACAACCTATGAAGGTGTTTAATACAAGAGACATGGTTTTGGGGAACAAGACACCCCATAAATCTAATGTTCTTTGGAAGACCCATAATCTTTAAGAAGATACATTGAAACCTAACGATGTAATGATGAAATTTTATCCTCACTTATATTATTTTGTTTAATATATTTTAAAGGATAAATTCTTTTAACAGTCGTATAATTTAACAACCAAAAATTCAAAACTTCTGAAAACCACTCTTATGTTAGATAGAATTCATTACATGCGACCCCCAACAAAAAAGAATAAAAAACATCAAAGAAAAAATATTAATAAATATAAAATAATCTATAATATTAAAAATAATTAAAAACTAATTCCATTATAATATAAACAATTATTTTGTTTTATTTTATAAAATACATACTTTTAAAATAAATTTTCCATATATTTTATATTTTATTTAAACAAATTTAAAAAAAATTAGAATTTCAATATTATAAAAAAATTGAATTCATCATTAAAAAGTTTAATTAGTTTTAAATTTTGATCATTTCATAATAACGTTTTTAGTTGAAAAGTATTTTTTTACAAAAATGATGTTTTTTGTGATTTATCATTATGCGATCATGACCTAAAAGATTAAAAATTACTTTATATAATCAATTATTTATTTAAGGAATAATATTTTGAATTTCAATATATTTTTTAAACTTTGATAAACTATTTCAAACATTTTTAGAACTAAATTAAATTGTAACATTAATAAAATATATTTTCATTATTTTATTAGAAATAAGGATTTTTTATGAAATTGTATTTTTGGAGAGATATTAAAGTCTCATACCACTAATTTATTTGTATAATAAATTAATTCATATCATTTAAATCAATAAAAATGATAAATTTTCCTCAAATAAAAATTATTATCATAAAGAAACATTTTTTTCAAAAAGAATATTATGTGATTAAGTGTGTTTATTTGAGAATTAATTTTTTAACCCATTAAAAATTTTATATGGTAAAATTATTTTAAACATTAAATAAAAAATATCAAATTATGTAATAAGATGAATTTAATTGTTGGTTATCACAATTAATTACAAGGGTAAAAAATTATTTATGCCAATAAAAAACAAGAATGGTAAAAGTTCTTTTAATAAGTGGAAAATGAAAAATTTTAAAAAAAAACACTTCCAAATTCATAGTTTGGTTCTTCATCACAAAAAATAAACCATATTATTGATTTTTTTTTGAATCTATTGAACCATGAATACTAAAATAAAATTATAGAAATTGAATGGACATTTTCAAAACCACCCTTATCTTAATTTAAAAAATGCCTTAACATACAACCATTAATGTTTAAAAAATTACTTAGAATTTAAATATAAGACTCTAAAATTATTCTAATAATATAAACCTCTCCCACCTACATAATCTTATAGTCACCATTAGTTTTCTTAAGGCCTTAATATCTAAGGAGTTCTCCAAGAAAAAACTGAAGCATCCTGCAAAATTTTAACATTATCTTAGTCTTTAATTTACTCACCTCATTCCAAATATTCTATAAAATTATTACTATATTTAAATTAATATAATATATAAAATGAAAATAAATTATATTAAACAGAAAAAAATTATTCAATCATTTCCATCTAGTAATAAAAACAAAAAAAATCAGTCATTTGTATGTGCATAATACTACCTCCACAAAAAATGGTTGTTTATTATTTATACCCACATAAATTTATGGTACAATGGATAAATTTTATGAAATTTAAATTTTTATATTTGAAATTTATAAAATTATAATAATATTTTATTATTTTCAATCTTTCCATCTGCTCGTTTAGAAATGAGAACACTATTCTTGTGTATATGTGGACTATCACCACCACAAACAATGAATTTAGTTTATCATCACCTCCCATACTGGATGGTAAAAATATTTGATTTAATCAGGATATATGGTAATTTTTAAATTTCTAATCTTTTTAACAAATGATTTCATTATTATCTATAGAATATTTTTACTTATGATAACATTATAAAACATTAGTATTTTGTTGGGTTTTTTCTCAAATGTGAATGATGTTATAATGTCTGTGTCATAATAATTTTGTGATATCATATAATGGAGTTATATTGGAATAATTATGTTAATATGTATTAATGATTCCGAAAATGTGTTATTAATATTTTTCATATTTATTTACGACCTATTTTTTGATCATTAGGTGCCTGAAAACTAGTGTATGATGTATCCCATTTTCACAAAATATATTCATTTATATAACATTATGAAAATAATATTCAAATAATAATGATAAAATTTTATTATTCTCTATTTAATAATAAATTAATGATGAACTTGAAACAACTTTGCAAGAATCAACTTCTCTGCCCTAATATTTGAATGAGATATTGAAGAGAATGTTCTAACATTCATTAGTAAAAAAACATTAATTATTTAATATACTTGAAATGAATGATTCAAAATAAATTTTATAATGGTTAATAATTTTGGTTTAGCTTTAAAATTATGTGTTTATGTTAATTGTTTTTCATTGTACAGGTGGTTAGACCATGTCTAAGTTAGAATAAATACATGGTATGGGTTTTGATAACTCAATTACATTTGATTGAGTAATAAAACTTTTTATTAATACATGTCATTAAATATTTTTTATAATCATCAATATTATTATATTATGTTATATGCCCTCATTATTTTCCAGGGATTTTGGTTTTATATACATTTCTTCTACTATGAATATTTCATTTAAAAAGTGTGAGATTTCTAAGAATAATTTCTGTATTTTCTAATTAACCTTTCTTTTCCATGAATATATTTTACATTCCTACCAATGTATTATTTATTATATAAAAATATATTATTATTTATGTATTTCTGAAAAAAAAATTCTCTTTAGAACTATTTAAATGTATGATAAATTAATTCTTAAAAGGATTTGGGTTTCAATAAAAGAATTTTTTAATGTAAAAAATATTGAATTTCAATAACATGTATTTTCTTCAAAATGAGTTAAATTATTCAAGAAAATTATTCTCCATGATTTATTATCTCAAAAAACCATTTTTTAAAATTTTATTTGAAAATTTATTAAGAATATTATGTATATTATTTTAACTATTGTTTTACAAAAAACCACAACGGTTTTAATTATTTTTTTATAATCTTTTCTTCAATTTTCCTCTTTATATCTAAATTATTTACCTCTAATAGTTTTTTGCATCATGATACACCATAAATATTATTTTATAATGTATTTAATTTGGATTAAAAAAATTTCAGAACTAGAATACATTTTTGAAGCAGTTTTATAAGGTATAATTTTATAATAGATTGAAACCTATTTTTTATAGGGGTTAATTTATGTAATGATGATTTTATTTCTTGTGGAAGAAAAATATATAAATCAGGAGACTGGTGGGACTTATATATCACACAAATTCATTGGGTGAAATATATATATCATGATAGATAATTTTTATGTGAATATGATAGAGAGTAGCTAGGTTTCCACTATGTGAGAGTGAAGGAGATTAACTCGAATCATAATTTTATATGAGAAAAAGATAGAATGTATCTAGGTTTATTGAGATAATAAATTATTTTTTTATGATTTTTCCAATTTATTTTCAAAGTTAAATGTCTAATTTTATAGGATTCAAGTTTTATATCATCATGGAATTATAGAAGCACTGTCATTTTAGATGATATTTATATATTTTATTCTTATGGTCAGAACTTATTTTTTTATACTATTTTAAATATTATATTTTCAATTATTCATTATTTACTATATGTTAATGATCCAACCATTTTGGAGTGTTCTATGTTACACCTTTAATAGTTCTTCAGCTCATCCATTATTATGTTTTTCATTTTCTGGGATTAAAGATGATTATGTATATGGAATTTCTAATTGGAGGATTGGATTGCGGAGATGTTTTCACAATAATTTAAATTAGTGTTTTCATGTTTCCAGTCTCCAAGGAATTATAAAATCAAGTATTTTTTTAGGTATAATATTTATAATATGTATTGATTATTTGATTACATCAATGTTTTATTTATATATATATACCATGTATCCTTATACCTGATTGCTAACCAAAATCACCATTTTTTACAATTCTAGACATACCAAAACCCCTCCCTTGATATTCACCAAAAATTAATTAGATCCAATTTCACACCCTAAAAGATACAACGGTGCCCCCAATATCACCTTAATTCCCTTACATATCTCCTTAAGAACCGAACTAGATAGTTCCCAATATGACATGAGTAATACTCTTTCTAATCCATGTTCATTATATCTAGGACAATCCCTCTCAAATCCCATGATTAGATCCAACAAACCATAGTATCCTAAAACATCATTGATGTGTCCTATTATAATAGATAAAACACTACACACTCTCATCAAACCCATATTTTCAATTCCCATAGGTATATCACCAAATTCCTCGGTCTTTAAACAATAATAAAAATTGATAATCCCTATTCCCTCCCCAATCACACACCATGGATTATCACATACCCTCCCTCTTAGGTCCTATGAATCACCCTAGCAGTCAAGAAAAGGGGTTTATACAAAATTAATACATTACTTAGGATCCCCTAAAACCTAAAAAATCCTCAAGGGACTCATTTTACAATGATTATTTCATAAATTTAACATATTATGTTAGCTATCATTTTCATCATGAAAAATCTTGATACCATCATCAAAATGATTTAAAAAATAATTTGTGCATTCTTTAGATATTTTTTTCAGTTCATAATTTATATCACAAAGTGATACAACATCATCACATCTTGAGGAAACATTGTTATAAAAATAACAATTAAAAAGAATTTTTGAATGATTTACCATTTAGATCACCTATAGTTGGAGGTTCCTATCCATTTATAATAAGATTATTGTTCAAATTTTATGTATTACTTTATTTTAATGTTTCTTGGAATAAATATATATATTATTTATCTCACGGAAATATTCCTTTTTTTCTTCTTGAGTTATATCATTCATTTCTCAAAATCTACACTTCCTAAGAGCTAGTTTTCATCTATATAGGGAACCTGTATTGGAAACAACATATAGATCCCCAAGTCGGATTGGCCATGAATATTGGGGGTAGACAAGAGGATTAAATTAATAAATAATTTAAATTCTACTTATTTATCTAGTTATGGTTATTGATACACATTTTGAATTATCAAAATATCATTATATAATGAAAAATAATAAGAGAGAGAACAACCCACTATATTCCCAAGATTATGTGAAAAGAACAACTCCCTCCAATTTTTTAGACCCCCCCCCCATTACAGATTATAAAATATAATATTATCAACGAATTAAATGGATAAAAATTAAATATTTATACAACCTGTTAGTCCATATTCTAGTTGATCCTAGTTTCACACCCCAAAAACCAAATACTATGCCTTAGTTGTTAAAAAATCTCAATCATATCCTATTCTTCTTTTTATAGACTAGTTGTAAACCCCAATAATGATACACATTAGAAACTATTTAGATTCAAGAGTAATGAGTTAGTTCTTGTTAAAAATGTCATTGATTTATAGATAGTATGAATTTTTATTCTCTTGGTTTCTTCTTCACTACATGAAATAGATCTTCTTCCATGAGCATAATGGAGGTATTTATCTAATTGAAAAATTCATGATCTTATCCCACTTATTTTAATAATATTTTTTTATCAAAACTAATTCACAATTGATCTTGAATTATTTGTCACTTCTTAGTTTTTTCATTTTTAGACCCTATATCATTTTTCTATAATTATATTCTAACTTCAGACTCTTTAACTTTTGACCTTTATGTAATGATTAGATATTCCATAGTCAAATGATTATGAAGGAATTCTTACATATTCTTATGAAGTCATAAACTCAGTCAACCATGTTCAATAGATTCACACAATTAATATTATTTATTCAACAATATTCTTTCACAATATCAAATGAATATTATTACAAACATCATGCATATAGGATGAGTTTTATTGTTATTATAAACCCTAACACTTATTTTATTTTATTCTAAATATTTTAGTGTTTCTTTAATAAAAGTTTTTTCACCATAGGATACCATAATATTTTCTCCATATCAAAATGATATATAGATGGCTTGGGTAATTAGATTTCTGAAAAAAAATATATAATATACATGTCTTATATATACTACATGCATCATTTGAAGGTACAGTCTTCTATCCATCTCCTAAGGTGATAGTAGATGCTTTTCTTGATCTGTATTTTTCAAGAAAATTTCATTTTCATGACCTAAAGTTAGATTTATATAAAAATAGATGGTTTATAAACCTTCTTCATGAATCAAACTACATTTAGATTTACAATATTTGTGTCAATTGATCTCATTCTTCATTCACAAAATCTAGGCATGTCTTATGGGTTCTTATTCTTCATTTTGAGATAAGGATAATATGCAAGTGCTCATTTTCCTAATGTGAATGGATAAAATAAGATACGTTTTATTATAAAAGAACATAGGATCATAGATTATTATTAAATGATTCTTTTATTCATAGGTTCTCTTTCTTGTGAAAAGTAACATTATCTTTCTTTTGCTTCACAAAACGGTAGTAGCCCTCAGTTATCTTTTGTACGAATAGATCACATGAGAACCTGCTTCTTCAAGTTTATATATCACATGGAGTCCTATTTTTTGTGATCAAATAATTTGTATGAATTGTTTCATGAAAAAATGGGATAACTCTATGAATCCTCATACAACAGTTTTAGCCCTCACCCCTTGCCTATGTATTTATAGGTGAGGTAATCAACATCATAACCTTAGAGTTTTATAACAATTAAACGAAGAATAAATTACCATTAATATTTTTATATAATTTACATTTGAATGAAAATGATTCATATGATTGAATTTGATTTAAATTTAATGATGTGATTTCATGATTTCTTTGCACGAGACCCCTCGATGGAAAATCACTTGACACTATCTCGTCCTTTACACGGGATGAAGGCTATCTATGAAAGGATATTTAAGCAACAGAAATTATGTTCCTCATCATGTGATGCATCGAATTCATGTGCTACCAATTGTTATACACTATCCCCTCTGAGAAATATTTTTAAAAAACAACCAGCACTATACACACCCACCATGCACAACATTCCTTATATGCTCCCAGTGGGTGCTAACAACCTTCTATTTCTTTTGTTTGATGAGTAGACCTTACAAATACATAACTCTCAATTTTTCTATTTTTAAATTCCATAACTCTTTAATATAAATCTTTATTATTTATTAAACATATCATGTAATCAATAATTCAATTAATGATCAATATTGTTGTTGATGAATAGTGTGATATCTTCAAATTTTCCTTAACACAGTTATTATGCATTATGACTATTTCAATAATCATCAAAATCATATGTCTACGTAGGCTTTAACAACATCATTTGAAATATTTTAAGCTATTAGTATCACAAAAATGATAATTTCTAAATCATGAAATCCAATTAAATAAACTGGATCCATAAAAATCCACCAAGAGTCATCATATTATCTCTTATGCGATCCTTATATATTGATTATTTTGATGTTATATTAAATTGAAGACAAATGCAATAATTATTCTTCAACAAAGAATTAATTATTATTAATTTCAACCAATAAAAAGATTTTATGAATGAAAATATATAAAATATTTATGAACAATACCATTTTTCAAATGAGAGTCTATGGTAAGATTATAAAAATTTATTTTTTGTATCAATTACCAGTTATCATAGATACCAACACCTAGAAAATTTTTAAGACCTCAATCATCATATTAGAATCATTATACCTTATTATTTTTAACTCTACCCACTATGTAACATAAAATTAACTAGAATAATGTATATATAACCCTTAAAAGTAGATAAAGGAACAATGAAATGAAAACCCTATAGACGAAATACATTACAAAGGGTTTATAGTTCTTGTTTAGTTTCAATGATTTTAGAAGTTCTAAAAACATTTGGAAAGTTATACGTGGATAAAAATACTCATGTGAGTCCTTAAAGAATGTGGGGTAGATGAAGGTGATGAATAAAAACTTATGAGAGGTCATTTGTGGTCCAAAGTGGCCACCCAATGTAATGATTGAAAAAACATAAAAATATATGACAATTTGTATTCTTCAACAAAATATTATAATAAACTCATGTTCTACAATCTTCAATACTTCATTCAATTTCCAAAAATAATTTTTTAATTCAATAATAATTTTTTCCTTTTGTTCCTATAATGTTTTTTCAAAAAATACCAACAACCAAAAAATTTACAATGGGAAAAACCCCTAGAAATTGAATATTATGAGAAGAAAAATTATAAATTATAATTTTTTTTTATTAATTTCATTCCAAAAAAGTATTATAAATTCTATTGAAGTGATCTATGATATGATTTTTCATTATAGTCCTATCAAAAATATCTAGGTGAAACTCATGATGCATTAGGATATATCTTATTATCCTGGGTTATGAATCATCATTTTTAGGAAATCTCTTTTGATCCAAATGGAATTTGAAGAAATTGAATCTATAACATAATAGATAAGTCCAGATATATTGATAGTAAAATACCTGATCAAAGAGTAATTTCAAGTGATAGTGTAGTGGGATTGAGTTTTGTCCAATATTTTTTATGTGTTTTTATTTACCATATTTTTGTTAAATAAGGATAATACCAATGGGTATCTTAGATTCATCATACATTTTTTCCAAGGGATATGAATAGTTAAGAAATTGTATGACTCGAAAAGATGTTAGTGAACTTTTGAAGTAAATGAGGTCTATTTTTTAAACATCGTTAAAAATGAATGGAGCATTATTTTTTTATTTTATGTCTTGGGGAATACTTATCAATGAGTGAATTTGTATATCATCTCTTTTTTCATGGGGAAACTTCATTTTAATTATGGGTATAAGTTTTATTATAAAGAGAATTTATAAAAAAAATCATTGTAATATTTTATCACATATTTTCGGAGATCTCATTAAATAAGTATGAAAAAAAATAAATCAAAGAATAAAAAATCTATAAAATAATGAACAAATATTGAAAATATGATAGATGAAAGAATGTTCAATAATTTCATTTGAATCATCATCTGATTTTTTGTGATTTTTTTTGTTATTTATACCACTCATCCTCACTCTTGTCCACCCTTTATGTTATCTTCCTAAAGTTATATTTCCCATTGAATTTTCTTTAGTTTACTTTAATATTTGCTTTCATTACTCTTGAATGATTTTCAAAAATTCAATTATTTTACCCTTATTTTACCACTTTTTGTCTAATTATATCCCATAATGTAATACATAGAAATTTCACTTAAAAATAAATATAGAAAAATGTTCAGATTATTATAGGAATGAAAGAGAATATATTTAAAAAATTCAATGATTATAAATAATTGTATGTTAATGAGTAATCTCTATTAAAAAGATATATCATTATGATATGAAGGAATCATGTGTGGAAATATTTTTTGATATCAAATTTGTGAAATAGAAATGAAAATGGAGTTTAATACATAATTGAGGGATAATGAGTATTTTAGATTTATTATGAATGAGTGGAAATGATAACCCTCCACCCTCATTGGTGGATTTGATTGACATTTGTTAATGGTTGATTGTATTTTTTAATGTATATCAATTTTGTTGTACCTAAGGAAGTGCACTAGAATAATCATGGGTTTGTTGATAATTGAAATTCATTAAATATTTCAAAATATCTTCATAAAATTATTTTATCATAAAATATTGACATTTTCATTGAAATATTCATGCTTTGATATAGAATACAAAATGAGATCATTGTTTTCATCCATCCATTATGATAAGAGTTTCATATTTTGATCATGAACATTTAGATTCTTATCCAATTTCTATGATTATTATATTATAGGATTTATATTGTGTTTTTTAAATATTATTAATCATGATTTGGAGCTATATTGGTCATTTTAGAGAAATTTTAATCATTGAATATGACCCAACATTTTTATCACATAACATGGATCAGCTGTGTAGATTTTTTATATGGAAAAATTCAGAACACCAAATTTATTTAAAACACAATGGATGGATGTAAATCATTTTCCCTGACATTGGGTGAAAAATATAATATCCCAATTACTTAATTATATATCCCAAAAAAATAATTAAATAGTGACATAGAAATCAATCATCGGTTTGGACCACATTTTGTGTAACACCCCGACCCTAGTTACCGATAGTCAGTGCAATATTTTAATACATTGGCATGATTACAAGAAATCATGTACCGAAGGACCGATCGGTTTTGCAATCTTGGAAAATAGATTACATACATGAATGTTACATTACACTTTATAACATTCAAAACAACATAAATAATCATTTATGAATGCCATTATTCCCTTGGATTAACCTTTCATATCAATCACAACGCACTTCTTGGAATCCTGGGAAAAATAAAACAGAGAAAGGTGAACTCAGATGATCAGTAAGGATAACAATACAGTGGAAACATTCATAAATAAGTATAAACATTTAAGGCAATGTATAACTAAAACAAAATCCTTTTAAACATGAACTTCAACATAATATGGAAAAAATAAAATGAAGTAATTCCATTTACTTATTCAAATGGATATTCTACTAGTCATATAATCACAAGCAATATAACTAACTACTTTCTTAATGATGGAATGCATAATTCCAGACTATCATAACCACATAGTCAAGGCCATGTGCCAAGACTACAAATACGATTTTGTCAAGGCCTTATGCCAAGGCACTAGTTTTCCTCATGAGATATATCGATGCATCGAGGAGCTATATTGGGATCCACCTATCACATACTAAGTCCAATGCATTCCTCATATAAACAGGTTTAAACATAACATAAGCATTTGTTTTAAAACTAGCATAAGAAATGTCAATACTTTCTCCATAAACCATGAATGGTATAAAAATAACACATCCACAGTCAAACATATCAAAAAACCTTCAATACAGTATGGATGTTTTTTATTATAATAAATCAACTTCAAATAAGCTTAAAATCCATCAATGGATGTTGACATAGATGAAATCAAAACTATTTCATACAAATATCTCTTATTTTGAAATCATTTAAATGTAACACAATTATAAAATAAAACTTTTACTTTCAAAATATTCTTATATGATTGTAAGGGATGCTTGTAAAATTTTATAATGGTGGAAAATAGCCGCACCCACCGTATAAGTTAAAAAAAAGCATTCTTACCTTAATTCGATCGAAAAGGTTAAAAAGGACCGTGTTTGGAAAACGGTGGAATTATTCCTTTATAAAATTCTTATAAAAAGTCAAACAAGGGTATAAATGACATTAAACCATATTCTGTAAAAATAGTAAGAATGTTTTGAAAAATATTTTTAAGATACATGGATGTGGATGATAAAGAGGTCCCAGTAGATAAATACATATAAACAACCTCGGATAATGAAGAGATTGTGAAATAAACCCTTACCTTGTACTTTTCCTTGGTCAAGGGTAGGTTAACCTCTTGTATAATAGTTAAGTCATTGTTATTAAATTATACAAGAATCATATGCATAAAAATGATATCATATATGATCTTTTAATATTGGTTTGTTAATAATATTTTAGTGTTATCGTCATTTCGGGTGTTCACTTACTCGTTTTCTTTTATATATTTTGTTACATAAGCCGTGTTTTTTATCCATAGGTTGTATCTTATTCATATCTAAAATGAAATCAAGTTCATAAACATTATTTTTAATAACCAAATGAAAATTATTCTTGAATGGATATGATGGGAAATGAATCTCATCGCGTTCTTGAATGGATATGATGGGGAATTAATCTCATCGCGTTCGTGGAGACGGTAGTCCATATGTACACACGAGTGACAATATCATTCTTTTTATTTTAGAATAATATATATTTGGATGGTGTATCATATATACTAAATAATTATCATGTGATATTTATTATTTAAATGAATTACACATCATTATTATACCCATCCAAATAATAATTTATTGAATAATAATTATACCACCACGTGGAGACGGTAAGTTGTACGTAGGCATGTGTGGTGACATGTCATCCATGGGATGGATAGAATACGGAATATGTTTGTACCATATTTATAATAACATCACAATATATATTTTATACTAGAGTTATTATTTTATAATGGAAATAACAATGAAAGAAGATGTGGAAGAAGAAAGGAACTTGAAAGAGGATGGTGAAAACATTACCTCTTCTTCGGGTTCTTCCTATTGAATTGATCAAAAGGGCACCTTAAGTTGGCTTTCTGATCTAACTAAGGCCAATAGGTTGAAGTGAGGGAAGTTGATAGAATATTTCGGGAGGGGTTGGCCGAGCCAAAAGGCTTTGAAGGTATGAAGTTGAGAGAAGGGAAAGTGTCCTTTTATAAGAGGGGCGAGGGGCACCTTAGGAAAAACATAAAATATTATTTTATAATAAATTCATATTCGGTTTATAATGGCTTCAAATTGTTTTATTTCAACGCTAAGGTGGGTATGGGTCAAAATCCTCTCAACCAATCGGTTTTAGATAGGCTTGGGTTACTTTATTAACCATATCTTTTAGTTTTAACTCTTAGTTAATTAGTTTGACATTTACCATGCCTCTTTATATTTTTATATTATATGGTTAATAAACATACTATAAACTTCCAATAGACCCCCGAGTGGTCCATTAATTATAAACCTATCATTATATAAGTCCTTTGGCTGAACTTTAGATTTTTAGGAATAGAATACCAATTAATAATATAATATTTGTTTTAAAAACACTTTTATGTCAATTTTGACACTATTGGGTATTTTTTTTGATAAACTAATAAATGCATTATTACTTCTAAAAATATTCATATAACCAATCCTAATATTTCATATTAACCTTGAAAATTATTGGAATTCATAAACAGTCTCAAATTAAATTTATTTGGGTATTTATAATATCAATTATCTTAATCTTTCATTAATACAGTAATTACTCTATCATGATTGTGTCATAAATAAATTAAATTATTTAATGTCTAAAAATTATAAATAAAATAAATTTATGTAGGAAATCTTTTTTTATTTCTAATGAATATTTATAATTGAATTTATCATATGTATAACCCTATATTAAAAATGTTTTAGTTATTAAACTTTGATTTTAAATCTTTTATCTTTTCTTTGAATTAAATAATAATAAATGTCTTAATCTAATCCAACTGAACTTGAATGATAATATTTTATTCCTAAGGTTGTTTTTGGTCTATATTCACTTGTCCAATAGAATTAGGAAATGTGATTGGCTAATATTAATATCATTTTTACCCTTAATTGCCCTATTTACTTTTAACCATGGTAAATAAAAGTAAAACGTTACTATTCACCAAAAATTATTTTTATATTATTGAACCACATTTTACTCCTTAATATTAACCTTGTCTCTCATATTTTTTAAATTCCACTCACCAGAGCGGTAAAATTATGTTTTATATAAATTTTCAAACTCTCCTAGGAGGTGGGTAAAAGACGGTGAAAAGTTCAATAAAGTTTTTATATATGTAAAATTATTATAAAATGAATCCAATGAATTACATTGAACTTATATAGGTATTACGTATCGATTTTGACCTAAAATAAATTTAAATAAAATAAATAATTATTTAAATAAAAAGTCGGTTTTTAAATAGTAACCTAGTGTTTTCACTATTCATCAAAAATTGAATGTTTTCAGAAAAATACCAAAATTTCACCATAGGCTAATTTCGATATTCTGAATCCAAAAATGAAGTCCATTTTGAAAGATAAAATTTATAAAATTTCAAAAAGTTGGTATTACTATTCATAACGGCTAGTTTGATTGGTTGTGGTGTGTTAGAACTCGAAGTTGCGTACAACACATGCTACTGCATTATTAAAAGGGAAACGTACAATGGAAGTTTGGGGTGTTACATTCTTCCCTTCTTCAAATAATTTCGTCCTCAAAATTTCTAGAATATTACAGCATAAAAAGACTCGGGTGGTTCTTCATCATAAGTTCCTCAGGTTCCCATGTTTCCTCTTCTATCTTATGGTTTCTCCATAGAACTTTCACCAGACAATTCGTCTGGTTTTTCAGCACTTGTTCTCTTGTATCAAGAATCTTGACAGGCTCTTCACAATAAGATATATCGGGTTCCAATTCTAATTCTTCAAAGGTGAGTAAATGCATTGGTTCAGGCATGTATATTCTCAATAGTGATACGTGGAACACATTGTGAACTTTGTAGAGATTTGGCGACATTTCCAAACGGTAAGCTACAACCCCAATTCGTTCTAGAATTTCGAAAGGTCCTATGAATCTGGGACTCAATTTACATTTCTTATCGTAACGTATAACTCCCTTACATGGAGATACCTTCAAGAAAACATGATCTCCTACCTGAAATTCCAAATCCTTCCTTCGGTTATCAGCATAACTCTTCTTCCTACTTTGTGCTGCTTTTGATGTGTTTTTGGATTACCTTTAACTTTTCCATCATTTCCTCCACCAGTTCTGGGCCTACAAGTTTTCTTTCACCAACGTCATCCCAACAGGTTGGTGTGCAACATCTCTTTCCGTATAACGCTTCATATGGTGCCATAGGAATACTCGAATGGAATCTATTGTTATAGGAAAATTCTACCAGAGGTAAATATTGATCCCACATACCCTGAAATTCAAGTGAGCAAGATGTCAGCATGTCTTCTATGGTTTGAATAGTCTGTTCTAATTGTCCATCTATTTGAGGGTGGTAGGCAGTGTTCAAACAAAGTTCAGTATTCAGGGCCTTCTAAATACTTTTCCATAATCTTGAAGTAAAATGGGGATCATAATCAGAAACAATCAATAGGGGTACTCCATGAAGTCTCACAACTTCATTAATATATAGTCTTGCTAGACGTTCAAGTGGTAGATATTCTCTTATTACAAGAAAATGTGCTGACATGGTAAGACGATCAACAATGACCCATATTGCATAGTTCCTTCTAGGAGTCTTGGGTAGTCCCATGAAAAAGTCAATCATGCTATTATCCAATTTCCACTCAGGTATTGTAGGAGGTTGCATGACTCCTCCAGGCTGTTGCCTTCCAGCTTTCACTTGTTGAAAAACCATACATCTTGACACAAAATCAACAATATCCCTCTTCATGTTGTCCCACCAAAAATTTTCCTTCAAATATCTATACATTTTGGTGCTCCTAGGGTGTATAGAGAAATTGGAACTATGAGCATCATACAACAATTATCTTTTTAGATCAGGTATATCGGGAACACAAAGTATCTTCCCAAATTTCAAAATTCCATCTTCATACACAAAGTCACTCAATCTACCATCATTCACAGCTTTAATCTTCTTTTGAAACTCCTCATCATCGGTATGAGAACTCTTTATCCTTTCTAGTAAAGATAGTTTGGCAACCATTTGAAAAATAATTGATGTTTCAACTTCCATGGTTGTTCCCATATCCATCTATACTAGATCCATGAAAATAGGATCCCTTTCAACTCTCATCTTGTTCAAAACTCCATGATCCTTTCTTCTCAAAGCATCTGCCACCTTATTTGCCTTCCCTGGGTGGTAGTGTATCATGTAAATGTGATCCCAGAGTAGTTCAAGCCATATCCTTTTCCTCATGTTGAGTTCTTTCTGTAAGAAAATATACTTTAAACTCTTGTGATTAGTATAATTCTCACATTTTTCACCATAGAGGTAGTGTCTCCAAATCTTCAAAGAAAATATTACAACTCGTAACTCAAGATCATTAGTAGGATAGTTTTTCTCATGAATTTTTAGCTGTCGTGATGCATAGGCAATAACCCTATCATTTTGCATAAGGACACAACCAAGTCCTTTCTTTGAAGCATCACTATAAATAACAAACCCATCATTCCCTGATGGTAGAGTCAATATAGGATAATTGACTAATCTTCTCTTCAGTTCTTTGAAACATTCTTCACACTCTTTTTTCCAAAAAAATTTAACCCCTTTACGTGTGAGCTTCGTTAATGGGTTAGCCAATCGGGAAAAATTCTGGGCGAAATATCAATAATAACCTGCTAAGCCAAAAAAAACTACGTACCTCAGTTATACTCATAGTTGATGGCCACTCTTAGATTGCTATTTTATTATAAGGACCAACGAATATTCCATATTTGGAGACAATATGGCCAAGAAAAGAAATCTTATGAAGCCAGAATTCACACTTCCTAAACTTCCCATATATTTCATGTCTTCTAAGAGTCTTCAGGATAATGTGCAAGTGATTTTCATGATCTTGGTAGCTTTTGGCGTATACCAAGATATCTTCAATAAATACCACTACAGAATCATTGAGATATTTCTTGAAAACATTGTTCATTAGATCCATTAATACAGAGGGTTCATTAGTCAATCCAAAAGGCATTACTGCAAAGTCGTAATGCACGTACCTAGTTTGAAATGCTTTCTTTGGAATGTCTTCCTTCTTTACACACAACTGATGGTATCCAGATCGAAGGTCAATCTTTGAAAAGTATTGAGCTCTATTAAGTTGGTCAAATAAATCATCAATGCAAGGTAGGGGATACTTGTTCTTTATTGTTATAGCATTGATTTCCTTGTAGGCGATACATAACCCCATAGATCTATCTTTCTTCATAACAAAAAGGACCGGGGATCCCCATGGAGAAACACTAGAGAAAATAAATCCCTTATTACTCAATTCATCTAGTTGTTTCTTTAGTTTAACTAATTCCACATTGGCCATTCTATATGAGTTCTTCGATATGGGCCTTAAAATAGGAATTAAATCAATGGAAAACTCAATTTATCATTATAGAGGATGTCCAGGTAAATCTTCTGGAAACACATCTACATATTCTTTCACAATAGGTAGATCATCTATTTGAACATTCCTTTCCTCACCCATAGTTATTTCATTCTCTTCCTCCTCGATAATTGAATTTAGTTGAGCTACTGGGGGTGGATCTAGATAAGAATCAGGTGGTGACGATTCTGCTCTAAAGATATGGTGTTCATTATCATCATAATCAAAAATCATAACCTCCTTCTTCTTATAATAAATTTTCACATCGTGGTCTGAATGCCAAGCCATACCGAGGATTATATCAAACTCAATCATAGGTATGACGATGAGATCAGTAGATAAATAACATTTATATGCTATAATGGGAACTGATTCATAAAACTTTTTAGCAATGATACATCCCATAGAAGTTTTAACTGACAACTCCCTAGTTAAATAAAATTGTAAATATCTAATTTTATTAGCAAACTGGGAAGATATGAAACAATTTTATGACCCAAAATCATATAAATCATTTTCTAAACTTGAGGAAACCATTAAATTACCTGCCACCACATCTTTCGGAGCTTCTACCTCAGTAGTAGATATAACATAAGCATGGCCTTGATCCCTTGGCCTTTTCTGAGGTAAGTTTCCCTGATTCTTAGGAAACACATTTGCATAATGTCCCGTCTCCCTGCAATTGTAGCATTGATCATCGGTGGTTTCTTTCTTCCCCTTGCAATCACGAGCTTGGTGGCCTTTTTCACCACACTTGTAACAGACTCCCATTCCTTTTAAGCAAGTATCAGGGTGTTTCTTCCCACATTTACTGCAGGATGGACATTCAAATTTTCCATTCTTCCCCTTATTTCCATTTCCAGATTGATCAGCAGATCTCTTCTTCTCTTGTTTTTCTTTAATTTCATAAGACTTAGAGAATTATTTTTCAATCTTGATATCACATGAGACAATATCTTCATACGACGAGAAGGATTGTGAGACTAATGCTCTACTGAGAAACAGTTTTTACCCATCAAAGAAATGATAAATCTTACTTCTTGGGTTACGTATATAATCAATAACATGTCTTTCTAACCTTTTAATGTTATCCTCATAATTTGCAACATTCTCATCATCCTTTTGCCTTAGGCTCCGAAATTGCCTTTCCATATCTGCTTGATGGTCATGAGGAAAGTATTTTTCTAAGAAAATATCTTTGAAATACCTTCATTTCATATTTGATACATCATCATCTTCCTTTTTATTTTGAATCAATGACCACCATTGATCAGCATCTCCAGTGAGGCGGTAAAATGTCATGATAACCTTTTCCCTTTCACTACTCCCCAAGGCATGAAATTTTTTTTCTAAGGATTTTATCCATTGCTCAGCTACTATGGGATTTTTACCCCCCATTGAATGTTGGTGGTTGTTTCCTCATGATGTGATCTAATATTGATCCTCTATGCTACGGATCGGGGTGCTCCATACTAGTATGGTTATTATTCATAACCTGAGTGAGTTGTCCGAGTATGGTGATTAGATGATCAGCTCCAGTTGAATCACCAGCTCCACTATATTTATCTTGAGCAGGAGGGAAATCCCTACATAGAGTGTGTGCATTGATATGGTTTCCATTACCTCCACTAGGTGCCATTTCTAAACAATTGCATAAACTAGATTAGTTTATGAATCAAAATACATAATTCCAAACCTGTAAAACACTTAACATAAATTGAATAGTTTATGGATATAATCTATAATCATAAAAAAATTTCATTGATGAAGTATATAATCATAAACCCTTCATAATGGGTTGTAATGAAAATGAGAATTATCCTAAGCATATCCCCCGGGAGTTTTGTAACCAAGAGTGCACCAATGCCCGTTGTCGTGCACCAGTTCCCATTCGAGTCTAGCTCAAAGTGGTGTTTTCGGGTTTTACCCCTAGGTACATCTGTTCCAGAGCCTCCTCTACCTGCTCGTATCCAGACATGGATTTATTGCTTGGAAAACTCACAAAATCTCTACAATACCAAAATTCTAGGAAGTTCTTCTATACTAATCCAAAAAGTCCATCTTAGGTCTATGTTCTCTAATCAGAGTTTATCTAAATATAGTTTCCAAGGATTTTACTAAACTTCCTCTAATACCAATTGTAATTACCCAACCCCAGTTACCCAGAGTCAGTGCATTATTTTAATACATTTGCATGATTATGAGGAATCAAGTCCCGAAGGACGAATTGGTTTAGCAGTCTTGGAAAATATATTACATACATGAATGTTACATTTCACTTTATAACATATAAAACAACATAAATAATTATTTATGAACGCAATTATTCCCTTGACTTAACCCTGAATATCAGTCACAATACACTTCTTGGAATCCGGGGAAAAATCAAACATAAAAAGGGGTGATCTCAGATGCTCAATAAGGATAACAATACAACAGAAACTTTCATAAATAAGCATAAACATTTAGGGCAATGTATAACTAAAAAAATATTTTTAAACTTGAACGTCAGCATAATATGGAAAAAATAAAATTAATTAATTCCATTTAATTATTCACATGGATATTCTACTAGTCGAATAATCACATGCTATATCACTAAACACTTTCATAATGATGAAATGCGTAATGTTAGACTATCATAACCACATAGTCAATGCCCTGTTCCAAGACTATAGATAAGATTTTTTCATGGCCTTGTGCCAAGACACAAGTTTGTCTCATGAGACCTACCGATGCATCGAGGAGATATAGAGGGCTCCACCCATCACTTACTAAGTCCAACACATTTCTCATATGAACAGGTTTAAACATAACATAAACATTCGTATTAAAATAAGCATATGAAATGTCAATACTTTCTCCATAAACCGTGAATGTTATAGAAATAACACATCAACAGTCAAACATATCAAAAAAAAATTCAATACAATATGGAAGTTTTGTATCATAATAAATAAACCTCAAATAATCTTAAAATCCATCAAAGGATTTTGACATAGATGAAATAAAAAATAGTTTAGATAAATATCTCTTTTTTTAAAATCATTTAAAAGTCACATAATTATAAAATAAAACATTTAATTTCAAAATATTCTTATAAGAAAGTAAGGGAAGCTTTGAGGATTTTATAATAGCGTAAAATAGCTGCACCCACCGTATAAGTTAAAAAAACATTCTTACATTAATTCTTTTGAAAAGGTTAAAAAGGACCTTGTTTGAAAAACGACGGAATGATTCCTTTATAAACATCTATTAAAAAGTCAAAAAGGGTATAAATGACTTTAACCCATATTATTTAAAATAATAAGAATTTTTTGAAATACATTTTTAAGAAATATGGATGTGGATGATAAAGAGGTCCCAGTATATAATTACGTATATACAACCTCAGATAAGGAAGAGATTGTGAAATAAACCCTTACCTTGTACTTTGCCATGGTCAAGGGTAGGTTAACCTCTTTTATAATAGTTAAATAATTTCTATTCAATTATTCAAGAATCATATACATAAATATTATATCATATATGATCTTTTAATATTTCATTGTTAATAATATTTTAGTATTATCGTCGTCTTAGGTATTCACTTACTAGTTTTCTCATATATGTTTTGCAACAGAAGATATGTTTTTTATCCACAGGTTGTATCTTATTCATATCCAGAATGATATCATTCCTTAAAAATTATTTTTAATCATCAAATGGAAATTATTATTTAATGGATATGATAGTGAATGAATCTCATCGCGTTCGTGGAGACGGTAGTCTGTACGTACGCACGAGTGACAATATCATTATTTTGATATTAAAATAATATATAATTGGATGGTGTATCATATATACAGAATTATTATCATGTTATATTTATTATTTACATGAATTAAACATCAGTATTATACCCATACAAATAATAATTTATTGAATAACAATTATACCACGACGTGGAGATGGTAAGCCGTACGTACACATGTATGATGAGATGTCATCCAAGGGATGGATAGAATACTGAATGTGGTTGTACCATATTTATAATAACATCAAGGTATATAGAAGATACTAGATTTATTATTTTATAATGGAAATAACAAAGAAATAAGAAGTGGAAGAAGAAAGGAACTTGAAAGTAGATGGTGAAAACATTACATCTTCTTCGGGTTCTTCCTATTGACATGATCTAAATGGTTCTTTAAATGGGATTTATGATCAAACTAAGGCCTCTAGATTAAAGTGAGGTAAGTTTAGAGAATATATGGGCAGGGTTTGGTCAATCCAAAAGGCTTTGAAGGTATGAAGTTTAGAGAAAGGGGAGTTTCCTTTTATAAGAGGGGTGAGGGGCACCTTAGAAAAAACATAAAATATTATTTTGTAACAAAATCATATTCGGTTTATAATGGCTCCAAATTGATTTATTTTGAGGATATGGTGGGGACGGGTCGAAATCCACTCAACCAATAGGTTTTAGACATGTTTGGGTCACATTATTAACCTTATCTTTTAGTTTTAACTCTTAGTTAATTAGATTGACATTTACCATGCCTCTTTTTATTTTTATATTATATGGTTAATAAAAATATTATAAACTTCAAATAGACCCCCAAGTGGTCCATTAATTATACAACTATCATGATATAAGTCCGTTGGCCGATACATATATTTTTAAGAATAGAATATCAATTAATAATATAATATTGGTTTTAAAAACTGTTTTACGTCAATTTTGACACTATTGGGTATTTTGTTTTTGATAAATTCATAAAAGCATTATTACTTCAAAATAAATTCATATAACCAATAATAATATGTCATATTAACCTCTAAAATTATTTTAATTAATAAAAAGTCTCAAATTACATTTATTTGGGTATTTATAATATCAATTATCTTAATCCTTCATTAATACGGTAATTACCGTATCATCATTGTCTCATAAATAAATTAAATTATTTAATGTCTAAAGATTATAAATAAAATTCCATTATGTAGGAAATCATTTTATATTTCTAATTAATACTTATAATCCAATTTATATTATGTATAACCCTATATTAAAAATGTTTAGTTATTAAACTTTGATTTTAACTCCTTTAACTCTTCTTTGAATTAAATAATAAGAAATATCCTAATCTAATACAAGTGGACCTAAATGATAATAGTTTATTCCTAAGGTTTTTTTCATTCGAGAAAAAATTTTCCAATATAATTAGTACATGTGTTAGGGTAATATTAATATCATTTTTACCCTTAATTACCCTATTTACTTTTAACCGTGGTAAATAAAAGTAAAAAGTTACTATTCACCAAAATTTATTTTTATCTAATTGAACCACATTTTACTCCTTGATATTAACCATTTCTCTCGAATTTTCGAATTTCCACTCACAGAAGTGGTGAAATGAAGTATTATATAAATTTGAAAATTCTCCTAGGAGGTGGGTAAAAGACGGTGAAAAGTTCAATAAAATTTTTATATATCTAAAAGTATTATAAACTAACTCCATTGAATTAAATTGAACTTATATAGGTATTATTTATCTATTTTGACCTAAAATAAAATAAAATTAAATAATTAATTATTTAAATAAAATTTCGGTTTTAAACTATAACTTAGTGTTTTTCACTTTTCATCAAAATTTGAATCTTTTATGAAAAATACCAAAAATTCACCCTAATCTAATTTCGATATTCTAAATCCAAAAATGAAGTCAAATTTGAAAGTATAAATTTATAAAATTTAAAAAATTGGGTATTACTATTCATAACGGCTAGTTTGATTGGTTGTAGTGTGTTAGAACTCGAAGTTGCGTACAACACACGCTACGACATTATTCAAAGGGAAACGTACCGTGGAAGCTTGGGGTGTTACATTTAGTGCTGGGTCTATATTATCCAAACCCTCATCCAATATGATATCTGATTTTGTGTGAAGATATAAAAGTGAAATGGAATTTTTTTACACATTTATATATAGATATTAATTTATTTTATAGGTTTTAAATACATGGTAAATGAGAATTCTGTCATTTTAAGACATTGTATTTAAGAGTATGTTAAATTTCTGTATTTCGGCCATTAAACTTTCTACAGGTGTTAAATATACTGGAAATGTTTTTCATGTATCATTTAGAAAAGTAAGAAATATATTTAAATAATTAGTTACATAAACTATTCTATCTTATGATTATGAAACGTGTAATATTTTTGGGGATATATGTTGACAGAAACTATTCAACATTATTATCTTTAAAAATGTGTGTCCACATCCATTCAAATAGATTTTTTTAAGTGAAGGAAGGTTATTTTTAACTTCATCAACTCGATATAGGTTTTGATTATCTCCCACACTATATTTATTATTAGGGATACATCCCTTACCTTCGTCTCTCAACATTGTTTTATTATTCTCTTTATTTAAATCTCAGAAGTGTTTTGTTTCAATTTCAAGTTTAATTTTAATGTAAGATTCTTCTTCATTTCATAACTATAATCACATTGTTTAGATCTATAAATATGATATTTAAGAAGATCAATTTATATTGTAATACCATTCCATATTATGCTTTCAATTCTATCTGAAACACCAATTTTTTCCTTTCAGTTTGTGTGTGTGAGTTTAGTTAGTTTAAATACTTTATTTCCCCATTATCTTTCATTTTTATTTTTCCTATGTTTTATATATCCCTAGATACATTAATATATATATATATATATGATTATATAATACATTATAGTGATAACTTGGCTATGGATAGTTGATTGATTGAGATAAATCATACCTATTTTTCTACATAATAATATTATGTGCCTTTATTAATTGTGTCATTGATTGCAGATGTGATTTATGGATTTATATTTTCTATGGATTATTATAACTATTGGAAGACTAAATTTTATAGATCATTGAACAATCTTTTCAACAATATGTTTTCAAGGAATGGATCTATATTTGAGTCCTGAATTATAACTTTTACATCAATGAAATAAAAACCTTCACATACCTTGTTGTGAATGTTACTTTGAGATGATATTTTTCAATACGTGATGAAATCAATTCAATTAACACATATCAATTCTCCTCACACTGAATTCTCAAAAATAGTTTTATTCAATGTAAATTTCATCATTCTTCATAACGATATTTGAAAATCATTCCCCATATTTATTTGACAAATAAAATCTATTGGATCCAAAATAATATTTTCATGACTATGGATTTGGCATGATTTCAATCATATAAATAGCATACCACCAAATTTTTTATGGATGATGGGTGAAAAGAAATCAGACATCAAATTTTAGTTTTTATAGGGAGAAGTGTTTATAGATTTCTTAAACCTCTACTAGTATTAATAAATTGGTTTATTTGAAAATTGGTGAAATCCACTAGATACCATTTGGATAAAGATTTGAGATGTAGGGAACAATTTATCTATGGTGAGACACATAATTTAACTCCATGAATTTATAGAAATAGGGGGATCCAGTGGAGTAATTACTTTATATATTTATAATTAGAGGATGAAAATACTAGAAGGTTTATTTTCTTATTATAAACCCCTTGTGGTTTCATAGCTCAACATATAAATTTAAATTTATATAGAAGAAAATTATGATATTATCCAATCATCCCACATAAATTTGGTAAAATAAGTATACAACCTGATATTATTTTAAATAATACTCAATGTTAGAATATTTAATAAAATTGGTTTAGTATTTAGAGTTGGGTTAGAATGTCCTTTTAGTGTTTATTCTCTAGAGATTAAAATTACACCAAAAATGATTAGTTCAGAAAAGGATGATGAATTATTTTACTACTCAATGATTTTCTCCAATGTTAATGAAATTTTAGATCAATTTCAGTATTACAAAACGTTAGGGATTATCTGGCAGGCAATGGGGGATTCACTCTCACTCTCAAGGGTTTTTTATAATAATAGTCATGATGGACTAAAAATATATTTTATAATTGTGTATGTTGTATATATATAATTCTTTATGTTGATAAAATAGAATAATTAATTTCATATTGATATATATCCATCAATGACAGAAAATATTTGACGTACTTTTTAGGATGTGGTAAAAGTTATTATTTATAATTTTCATAGTCCATAATAGTAGCTGAATTGGGTAATCTCTCCATATTTTATGTTCATTTTCTGAAATTGAATTTACTAAGGGTTTCTTTTAAAATGTTATTGGATCCGTACATAAATTATAATAAATCTGAGTTTTTGAATAACGGTAAAAAAGTATCATTATTATCTTGGGATAACTGTGGAGATATTAAATATAATCTCATGTTGGGTTTATAATTGTCTTTTATTAGAGAAATTTTTTGCACATTATTTTTCTTAAATAAATAATTTTTCAATTATCCAGTATAGATAAACTTTTATCACATGATAAGTATTTAAATATTGGAATTGAAATAATTGAAATTGGTTCTCGGAAACATTGGTGACTATATTTAACTATTTAACATGTAGACTCAATTCAAGTGATAAATTAATTTTGAATCATTGGATTTTTCATCATTTTAATTATGGTAGAAAGTTACTTACCATAATGGTTACTTTAATACTTTTGTTAACTTAATTTTATATTTTTATTGGAATTATTTTATTGACCATACTTGATAGTGTTTTCTTATGTCTATTTGTGTAACTCATAAAACATGTACAACATGCTTGTTTTCAAGGGTGTGATTAATTAGCATGTTAGGTTATGATTTATTTTGATAAAATGTATTTTATGTGGATACGTATTCTCAAGATGAAATTATTTTGTATACCAATATTTCTTTAACATGTTATGCATGGTTTTCATACGAATAGAGGTATTTCTATTTGTATTCAAAACAGTTCTTGTTATGGCAATCTCTTAGAGGGGAGTGTGTGGAATGTGATGATAATGATGATATACCGGGTCCTAGGCTAAGGGAATAAGGACATTGAGGCTAAAATAAAGCTAGTTGTAGTGGGGTTTCACAACCATGTTGAAATAACTATAGAATAGAGGGAATATGATGGTCTTTTGGTTTGAACCGTGAAAAGGACAGGGTATGATGGCCATGTGTCCAGGCCTTATATGTTAGCCCTTAGAATACCTCGAGATACAAATTATTATTTTTGATAATTATGGTAATGAATTCCACCCCCAAAATTCTTCTGGAATGGACTAGAAGCAGGTATGGTTGGGGATCATGGTAGCATAGTGAACACAAGAATCTATGATATATTTTTTTAATTTATTTTTTTTACATTTACATTGAATAATCCAATTATACATGTCCAATCATGTTAATGACACATTGATGGCTTTTTAATGGGTTTCATTACTCACCCATGTAAGGTAATCTCTATTAAAATGATGAATTAAAAATTAGGGGTCTAGATAAGGCAAACATAAAAATAATAAACTGATAATATGAGGAATATAGAGTTGGTGGCAGTACCGGTATAGACTCTAAGGTATTTCCAAAAAAAATTCCATATTAATCTACTTACACATTATGTTCTCTACATTGGATTTCTGCATTGGGATCATGGTTATATTAAATGTATGAAATGAGTTACATTTTTTAATATAATTTTTTAATTTTTCTTTAACCCAAATATTTGGGGTTTTTATATTTAGTTACGATTATTGATTATAGGTATGAATATCATGGTTATAACCACACAATTCACCCTTAAAACCTACCCAATAATTAAAATCCAATTATGTTCGGTGAGGGATGCATGTGGTATTGTATAATATCCACTCGTGTGATTCTTAGGAAGTATGAGTTGGGGCCTTAAAATTGATGCTTCTTGTCCAATATTTAATTTTGGCCCTATTACCTCCATGAAAAGGCGGGATCCAACTATTAGTTATTAAACATTATATATTCCCAAAATATTAATTTTCAATAAAAAATTAAAATTATGATTCAATGAATATAATATTTTAAAATGTAAATACTTTAATTTATTGAAAGGGGAAACTCATATTTCAATTAAATTCCCAAATTAATGACATTATTAAATAGTTCTTTTATATAATTACTTATAACTCAACGCAGTAACATCAAGTCAATAAAATAAAAATTTAATCTTAAAAAAAGTATATCATTAACCCTTGTAGTCTAACTAAAAAATTTATTATTCCATGAATTGGGGGTGAAAAATTAAATAAGGGGTTTCAAATGCATGTCAAATCAGAATTTGATAATGTATTTTATAAGGAATATGGGTATATTGAATAACAAAATTACTTCATGTTGGCGAATTTGATAGAATGATATTTTTGTTGAATAGGGAAATGAATGAGTTGAGGTACGCATCATAGGATGATACTATGATCTTGATCAGTACAAGAGAATATTTTAAGTCCAGAATGGTGGAGTTCATGACAATATATACATCAAGAATGAGACTGAACAAAGGATATTGACGCATAATGTTTTAGAAAAAATAATTTTTAGAGGGTCTGATGGAGGAAAATTTATTTTATTGAAAAAATTAATAGGCATGAGTTTAATATACATTTAGTTGGAGTGTTAATATTTACCTCGGATTATAGATCATACAATGAAGGCATGAAACCTTTTTTCAACTAAATATGGTAAAATGGTTCTGAAGTGATTTAGAGTGGATTATTCCAAGGTTATGTTGAAACTAATTTTTACTAAAATAAAATATTTTTGAGATGATGGTAGTTTAATGGTTTTCATAATAATGTAAAAAAATAATTAGGATCTTGTAATACATTCTCATGACATGACCCTAAATTGTGTTTGCCAATTTTAAATCAACATTATACTAATGATGTACAAAGAAAATAAATATTCTAGTTTAAAAAAAGAATTTATTATTTCAAAATCAATATGAAATTTAGATTATTTTATCATGAAACATAATTGTAGGGGTTATTATTATTTATATATGCATATTACGCTTGTTAGTGGATGATTGAAATTAAACATCAGGTAATGATTCCGTCTTAGATAAATTTATTTATTTTTAAATAAAGAAATATTTAATTTCATTGAGAACTATGGAATCTAAATACATATTATTTACTCATGTTTAATGTCAATTACTATATATAATGTGACAAATTTAGTATGTTAATGCTGATTTGATATTTTCTATTTGAATCAAGTGTATTAAAAAGAGTGTTATGAATCATTAAAAAAGTGTCATTCATTATTCATGGATAATGAAAATAAAGAATAAATATAACTTTATCAATAAAAATGATGAATAATGTAACACCCCAATCTTCCACGGTATGCTTCCCTTTCAATAATACAGTAGAGTGTGTTGTACACAACTTCGAGTTATAACACACACACCACAACCAATCAAACTAGTTGTTATGAATGGTAATACCCACTTTTTGAATTTTTATAAATTTTATCTTTCAAAATGGACTTCATTTTGGGATTTGGAATATCGAAATTATCCTAGGATGAAATTTTGGTAATTTTCAGATAACTTTTATATTTTGATGAATAGTGAAAATTACTAAATTTTTGTTAATTTTTTTTAATCGAAATAATTAATAGTGATAAATTATGAATTTCAGTGGTTTTGATGTATATTTAGAATATATTTTTACCATTTAATATTATGTTGGTAATTGGACATATTTTTACAATTAAATCGAACATAAACAAGCGTCAATCTTTTGATAGTTATTATCTCTTAAAAACATGCTTTTTGTTTTAACGACAGGAATTAATTTTAAATTAATTTCTTCCACTTCTGTGTTTTGAATTTGGAAAAATGGATTCCATATTTGTAATTAGGAAGTCCAAATTGTTTAAATAGGTAACTTTCATTTTTAGACATTTTGAATAATTATTTCGGTAAATATTTTATTTACCATGGTTAAAGGGTAAATCCGGTAAATAAGGGTAAACAAATAATATTATAATAATAATTAATTACCCTAAAACGTGTCCTAACCTTCTTGGTTGATACATGTCCGATCATGGGCATCTTTGGGTCGACTTTGGGACCCCATGGAGACACTTGTTGGTGATAAGGACACTTTATATTAATTAAGTTAAAATAAATACAAAAAAGACATAAGCATATATCTTTTAGAAAAACAATTTTTCCATAGGGTTATATATGTTAAAATTTCTACTATAAAAATTAATTATAAATCTAAAAAGATTTAATACATAATGGTATTTTACTTATAATTTTTAGATATTAAATAATTTAATTTATTTATGACACAATGATGGTGCAGTAATTACCGTATTAATGAATGATTAAGATAATTGATATTATAAATACCCAAATAAATGTAATTTGAGAATTTTTATAAATTTCAATAATTTTTTCGGTTAATATTACATATTAGGATTATTTATATAAATTGTTTTCGAAGTAATAATTCTATTATGAATTTATTAAAAACAAAATACCCCATAGTGTCAAAATTGATATAAAAGAGTTTTTAAACAAATATTATATTATTAATTGATATTAAATTCCTAAAAATCTAAGGTTATTCCAAGAGACTCATATCCTGATAGTTGTATCATTAATTGACCACTTGGGGGGTTTCTTGGATGTTTATAGTAAGTTTATTAACTATATAATATAAAAATACAAAGTGACAAGGGGAGTGTCAAACTAATTAACTAAGAGTCAAAACTAAAAGACATGGTTAATATAATGACCCAAGCCTGTATAAATTATATTCGTTGAGTGGTTTTCGACCCATACCCACCTTAACCTTTAAATAATACACTCTGGAGCCATCAAAAATTGAATATGAATTTATTATAAAATAATATTTCTAGATTTTCCTATGGTGCCCCTCCTCCCCCTTATAAAAGGACACCACTTATAACCAATTCTCCACACCATCAAAGCCATTTGGCTCGGCAAACCTCTGCCCAAATACTCTATAAACTTCCCTATCTTACTCCTAGAAGCCTCACTTTGGGAAGAATTCTTCCCAAGGTAGCCTTTGGCTCAAATCATAAAGAGTGACCCGATTTTAAGGTAATGTCTTTTCTTATGTTCTTTTGTTTTAGTTTGCTTCTCCAACCCCTTAAACTCTTTTTATTCCATTATTTTGTAACAAAAACAATATATTAAATATGTTAGGATGTTTTTTTGAGAAGGATTTGATTTACCCTTACACACACGTTCGTCTAATGGTTAAAGAACATATTGTTTCTATGGGTGGCGAATTACTGCCTCACAAAACGATGATTGTTCAATCTTTTTTTAACACCTATCATGGTGGAAATAAAGAAAAAACTATATTTATATATGATATATATTATGTTTATGTTTTCCTTTTTCTTCTGTATTTCTCAGCTATGACATACCTTTATTATTTCCATTATGGGTAAATGCGATAATTTCATTTTAGGAAGTGCGGGGTACCGCCCCCTCAAAGTGATTTGAATCCTTAATGCCATTTTTGGGACGTATAAAGGATGGAATAAATGATATTATATATGATATTATACTGGAATTATAATATAACTTTATATCATTATGATTTCATTCCATTAAATACGAAATAGAAATGCAAGTAGCTTTCATGCGTACGTACGGTTTACCGTCTCCATGAACGGTGTATTTCATTTCTTACCTCTAAATGTTATGTAATATTATAAATTCATATATATACTAGATATATATGATATATATTATATCTAAATCATTAATATAATTCTGGATATATTGGATATTTCACCACATGAACAACTTGTAATTATGAGAAGTTTATTTTTGACTCAAGTACCAAAGATCGACAAAACGACCGTCATTAACTTAAATAATTAAATAATGTTCATAACATGTTAATAAGTGATATAAAGGAATAATGAACTTGAAAAAGGTTCTTCAGCAAGTATAAATTAACTCTAGTTTATTATTCAGGAGGTTAAAGAACGATCGAGTCGACTCGGACATGAGGTAAAGGACTTCGTCTCAATCTCCTTTCATTGAGGCATATTTTGTATTATACACAACATTCTTTTATACGGTGTATAAACCCCTTTTACTTTTACGTTTATTCAAAAGGAATCTTTTTTATATAAAGCGTTTTACTAAACGACAAAAGGGAATGTTTTTTTGTCGTACGTATGCGGTGACAACGACTTCTCCGCCACCGTGACTATTTTTTGAGTTCCGGCTTCCTCTACAAGCTATAACTTTTTTTAAATGAAAAATAAATGCCATGTTTTAATTTTCTTTTATTTTAGTATTGAAAATGGTTTTGACAGTGTTTTTATTATATAAATGTGTTGTATTGATATATTGTGATTGAAATGTAGAAATTTTGTGTTTCCTTTATGCATGTTTTATGTGATAAGATTATGTTATGGTTTATGATATGTTTAAACCTATTTATATGAGGAATGCATTGGACTTAATAAGTGATGGGTGGATCCCTCTATAGCTCCTCGATGCATCGGCAGGTCTCATGAGACAAACTAGTGTCTTGTCATGAGGCCTTGACAAAATCTTATTTGTAGTCATGGCACGAGGCCTTGGCTATGTGGTTATGATAGTCTGGCATTATGCATTCCATCATTATGAAAGTGGTTATTGATATTTCATGTGATTATTCGACTAGTAGAATATCTATGTGAATAAGTAAATGGCATTATTTAATTTTACTTTTTCCATATTATGCTGAAGATCAAGATTAAAAGTCTTTTGTTTTAGTTATACATTGCCTTAAATGTTTATGTTTATTTATTAATGTTTACGCTGTATTGTTATCCTTACTGAGCATCTGAGCTCACCCCTTTCTATGTTTTAATTTTTCCGAGATGTGAAGAAAAATTTTATGACTGACCTGCAGGGATAGTCTGAAGGGGATATGAGTGTGGACTATTGAGACCATGTTATTGTAGTTTTTCACATTACGATGTAATGTAACATTTCTGAATGTATCTAGTGTTTCCAAGGCTACTAAACTAATCGGTATTTCGAGACATGATCTTTTGTGATCATGCCAATGTTACGTAATAATGCACCGACTCTGGGTAACTGGGGTCGGGGTGTTACAGTTGGTATTAGAGGCAGATTAGTACTAACCTTGGAATATAGATTTAGATAAACTCTGATTAGATCACATAGCCCTAAGATAGACTTTGAAGATTAGTATAGAAGAACTTCCTATAATTTTGGTATTATAGAGATTTTTTGAGTTTTCTGAGAAATAAATCCCTGTTTGGATACGAGCAGGTAGAGGCGGCTCTGGAACAAATGTACCTAGAGGTAAAACATGAAAACACCGCTTTGAGCTAGACTCGAACGGGAACTGGTGCACGACAACGGGCCTTGCTGCACCCTTGGTTACGACACTCCCGGGGGATATGCTTAGGATAATTATCATTTTCTTTACAAACAATTGTGAAGGGTTTAAGAGTATATACTTTTTCAAAGAAAACATTTTTATGATTATGGATTATATCCATAAACTGTTCAATTTATGTTATGTGTTTTACAAGTATGGAATTATATATTTTGATTCATAAACTGATCTAGATTTTTCCATTATTTAGAAATGGCTCCTAGTGGAAGGAATGGAAACCGTATCAACGCACGCACTCCATGTAGGTATTTCCCTCCTATTCAAGATAATTATAGTGGAGCTAGTGATTCAACTGGTGCTGATCAGCTTATCACCATACTGGGACAACTCCCTCAGGTTATGAATTGTAACCTTACCCGTATGGAGCACCCAGATCCACAGCATGGATGATAAATGTTAGATCTCTTCATGAGGTAGCAACCACCAAAATTCAATGGGAGTACAAATCCATTAGTAGCTGAACAATGGATAAGTTCACTAGAGAAAATATTCCATTCATTGGGGAGTAGTGAAAGGGAAAAAGTTATCATGGCAGTTTACCGCCTCACTAGAGATGCTGATCAATGGAGGTCATTGATTCAAAACATGAAGGAATATGATGAAGTATCAAATATGGAATGGAGGGAGTTCAAAGTGATTTTCTTAGAAAAATACATTCCTCGTGACCATTGAACAGATATGGAAAGGCAATTTCTGAGTCTGAGGCAAAAGGAGGATGAGAATGTCACAAAGTAAGAGGCTAACTTTACAAGGTTAGAAAGGTATTGTGGAGATTATATACGTAACCCAAGAAGTAATATTGATTGTTTCTTTGATGGGTTAAAACCATTTCTTTTTTGAGCATTAGCCTCACAATCCTTCTCGTCGTACGAAGACATTGTCTCATGTGCTATCCAGAAAGAAAAGGAATTCTCTTAGTCTTATGACTTTAAAGCAAAGCAAGAGAAGAAGAGATCTTCTAATCAATCTGGAAATGGAAATGAGGGGACGAAGAGAAAATTTTAATATCAATCATATAGTAAATGTGGGAAGAAACACCCCGGTACTTGCTTGAAGGTAATGGGTGTCTGTTACAAGTGTGGTGAAAAAGGCCACCAAGCTCGTGATTACAAGGGGATGAAGGAAGCTACCGATGTCTAATGATATAATTGCAGGGAGATTGGACATTATGCAAATGAATGTCCAAAGCATCATGAGAACTTACCTCAGAAAAGGACAAGGGATCAAGGCCAAGCTTATTCTATCACTACTATTGAGGTAGAAGCTCCGAAAGATGTGGGGGAAGGTAATTTAATGGTTTCCTCAAGTTTAGAAAATGAATTATTTGATTTTGGATCATCACATTGTTTCATATCTTCCCAGTTTTCTAAGAAAATTAGATATTTACAATTTGATTTAATAAAGGAGTTGTCAGTTAAAACTCCAAAGGGAAGTATCATTGCAACAAAGTTTTGTGAATCAGTCCCCATTAGAGCACATAAATGTTCATTATCCGCTGATCTCATTGACATACCTATGATTGAGTTTGATATAATCATCGGTATGAATTGGATTTTGGACTATGATGCGAAGATTAATTTTATGAAGAAGGAGGTTATGATTTTTGAGGATGATGATAAGGAACACCTTATCTTTAGAGAAGAATCATCACCACATAATTATTATCTAGATCCACCCCCAGTAGCTCAACTAAATTAAATTATTGGGGAGGAAGAGAATGAAATGACTGTGAGTGAGGAAAGGAATGTACAAATAGATGATGTACCTATTGTGAATGAATATGTAGATGTGTTTCCAGAAGATTTACCTGGACATCCTCCAAAACGAGAAGTCGAGTTCTCTATTGATTTAATTCCTAGATTAAGGCCTATATCAAAGACCCCTTATAGAATGGACACTATGGAATTAGTTGAACTATAGAAAAAAATAGTGGAATTGAAAAATAAAGGATTTATTCGCCCAAGTGTTTCTCCATGGGGAGCCCCTGTCCTTTTTGTTAAGAAGAAAGATGGATCTATGAGGTTGTGCATTGACTACAGGGAGATCAATGCTATAACAATAAAGAAGAAGTATCCCCTACCTCGCATTGAGGATTTATTTGACCAACTACATGGAGATCAATACTTTTAAAGATTGACCTTCGATCTGGATACCATCAGTTGTGTGTGAAGAAGCAAGACATTCCGAAGACATCATTTCGAACCAGGTACATGCATTACGAGTTTACAGTAATGCCTTTTGGATCGGCTAATGCACCCTCTGTATTCATGGATCTAATGAATAGAGTTTTCAAGTAATATCTCGATGATTTTGTGTTGTTATTTATTGATGATATCTTGGTATACTCTAAAAGCTAAGAAGATCATGAAAATCACTTGTGAATTATCCTGAAGACTCTTAGAAGATAGGAATTATATGGGAAGTTTAGCAAGTGTGAATTCTGGCTTTAGGAGATTTCTTTTTTTGGCCGTATTGTCTCTAAGGATGGAATCTCTGTTGATCCTTCTAAGACCAAGGCAATCCAAGAATGTCCAGCATCGATGAGTATAACTGAGGTACGCGGTTTTATTGGTTTGGCAGGGTATTATCGACGTTTCGTCCAGAATTTTTCCCGATTAGCTAACCCATTAACGATGCTCACGCGTAAAGGGGGTTAAATTTGTCTAGAAAAAAGAGTGTGAAGAATTTTTTGAATAACTGAAAAGAAGATTAGTCAATTCTCCTATATTTACTCTACCATTGTGGAATGATGGGTTTGTTATTTATAGTAATGCATCGAAGAAAGGACTTGGTTGTGTACGTATGTAGAATGATAGGGTTATTTCCTATGCATCACGACAACTGAAAATTCATGAGAAAAAATATCCTACTCATGATCTTGAGTTAGACACTGTAATATTTGCTCTGTATATTTGGAGACACTATCTCTACAGTGAAAAATGTGATATTTATACTGATCACAAGAGTTTGAAGTATATTTTCTCACAGAAAGAACTCAACATGAGGCAACGGAGATGGCTTAAACTACTCAAGGTTTATGATTATACGATACACTACCACACATGTAAGGAAAATAAGGTGGAAGATGCTTTGAGCAGAAAGGATCATGGAGTTTTGAACAAGATGAGAGTTGAAAAAGATCACATATACATGGATCTAGTAAAGATTGATATGGGAATAACCATGGAATGTGAAACATTGACACTTTTTCAAATGGTTTCCAAACCATCTTTACTAGAAAGGATAAAGAGTTCTCAAGCCGATGATGAAGCGTTTAAAAACAAGATTAAAGCTGTGAATGATGGGAGATTGAGTGACTTTCTGTATGAAGATGGAATTTTGAAATTTGGGGGGAGACTTTGTGTTCCTGATATACCTGATTTAAAAAGGGAATTGTTGGAAGATGCTCATAGTTCCAATTTCTCTATACACCCTGGGATCACCAAAATGTATAGAGATTTAAAGGAACATATTTGGTGGGATAACATGAAGAGGGAGATTGCTGATTTTATGTCAAGATGAATAGTTTTTCAACAAGTGAATGCTGGGAGGCAACAGCCTCGAGGAGTCATGAAACCTCTTCCTATACCTGAGTGGAAATGGGATAATATTACGATGGACTTCGTCATGGGGCTACCAAATACTCCGAGAAAGAATGATGCAATATGGGTCATTATTGATCTTCTTACCAATTCAGCACATTTTCTTGCTATAAGGGAAGATTTACCACTTGAACAGCTAGCAAGACTACATATTAATGAAGTTGTGAGACTTCATGAAGTACCCCTATCGATTGTTTCTGATCATTATCCCTGTTTAACATCAAGATTCTGGAAGAGTCTTCAGAAGGCCTTGGATACTGAACTTCATTTGAGCATTTCCCACCACCCTCAAACATATGGACAATCAGAATGGACTATTCAAACATTAGAAGACATGTTGAGATCCTACTCACATGACTTTCAAGGTATGTGGGAACAATATTTACCTCCGGTATAATTTTCCTATAACAATATCTTCCATTCGAGTATTCATATGGCACCATATGAAGCGTTATATGGAAAGATATGTCGCACACCGACCTGTTGGGATGAAGTTGGTGAAAGAAAACTTGTCGGTCCAGAACTGGAGGAGGAAACGATGGAAAAGGTGAAGGTAATCCAAAATCACATCAAAGCAGCTCAAAGTAGGCATAAGATCTATGCTGATAGCCGAAGGAAGGATTTGGAATTTCAAGTAGGAGATCATGTTTTTTTGAAGGTATCTCCATGGAAGGGAATTATACATTTCAGTAAGAAGGGTAAATTGAGTCCCAGGTACATCGGACCATTCGAAATTCTAGAACGAATTGGGGTTGTAGCTTACAGTTTGGCAATGCCGCCAAGTCTCTCCAAAGTTCACAATGTGTTCCACGTATCACTGTTGAGGAAATACATGCCTGACCCAATGCATGTACTCACTTACGAGGAATTAGAACTGGAACCCGATCTATCTTATTGCGAAGAGCCCATCAGGATTCTTGATTTCAGAGAACAAGTGCTGAGAAACCGGACGACTCGTATGGTAAAAGTTCTATGGATAAACCATAATATGGAAGAGGCAATGTGGGAAACCGAGGAACTTATGATGAAGAATCACCCGAGTCTTTTTATACAGTAATTTTCTAGAAATTTCTAGGAAGAAATTATTTGAAGGAGGGGAGAATGTAACACCCCAAGCTTCCACGGTATGCTTCCCTTTCAATAATATAGTAGCGTGTGTTGTACGCAACATCGAGTTCTAACACACACCACAACCAATCAAACTAGCCGTTATGGATGGTAATTCAAACTTTTTGAAATTTTATAAATTTCATCGATCAAAATGGACTTCATTTTTGTATTCGGAATATCTAAATTATCCTAGGATGAAATTTTGGTACTTTTCAGATAACTTTTATATTTTGATGAATAGTGAAAACTACTAAATTTTTATTAAAAACAACATTTTTAATCAAAATAATTAATAGTGATAACTTATGAATTTTAGTGGTTTTAATGAATATTTAGAATATATTTTTACCATTTAATACGATTTTCATCATTGGACATAATTTCAAAATTAAACCGGACATAAACAAGCGTCAATCTTTTGATAGTTAGTATCTCTTAAAAACACGCTTTTTGTTTTAACAATGGGAATTACTTTTAAATTAATTTCTTCCACTTCTGTGTTTTGAATATGGAAAAATGGATTGCATATTTGGAATCAGGATGTCCAAATTGCGTAAATAGGTAACTTTTATTTTTTGACATTTTGAATAATTACTTCGGTAAATATTTTATTTACCATGGTTAAAGGGTAAATCTGGTAAATAAGGGTAAACAAATAATATTATAATAAAAATAAATTACCCTAAAACGTGTCCTAACCTTATTGGTTGTTACATGTCAGACCAAGGACAACTTTGGGTCGATTTTGGGACCCCATGGAGCCACTTTTTGGGGATAAGGACACTTTATATTAATTAAGTTAAAATAAATACAAAAAAGACATAAGCACATATCTTTTAGAAAAACAATTTTTACATAGGGTTATATATGTTGCAATTTTGACTATAAATATTCATTATAAATATAATAATATTTCTTAAATAATGGTATTTTAATTATAATTTTTAGACATTATATAATTTAATTTATTTATGACACATTAATGATGTAGTAATTACAGTTTTAATGAAAGATTAAGATAATTGATATAATAAATACCCAAATAAATGTAATTTGAGACTTTTTATAAATTAAAATACTTTTATAGGTTAATATGACATATTATTATTATTTATATAAATTTTTTTTGAATTAATAACGCTATTAATAATTTTTCAAAAACAAAATACCCAATAGTGTCAAAATTGACATAAAAGTGTTTTTAAACAAATATTATATTATTAATTGATATTCAATTACTAAAAATATAAGGTTCGGCCAAGAGACTTATATCATGATAGGTGTATCATTAATGGACCACTTGGGGGTCTCTTGGAGGTATATAGTATGTTTATTAACTATATAATATAAAAACACAAAGTGACATGGAAAGTGTCAAACTAATTAACTAAGAGTCAAAACTAAAAGATATGGTTAATATAATGACCCAAACCCGTCAAAATTATATTGGTTGAGTGGTTTTAGACCCATCCCGACCTTAAACTTTAAATAATCCACTTTGTAGCCATTATAATCCGAATATGAATTTATTATAAAATAATATTTCTAGATTTTCCTAAGGCGCCCCCCCCCTTATAAAAGGAAACCACATCTAACCAATTATTCACACCATCCAAGCCATTTGGCTATGCCAAACTCTACCCAAATAGTCTCTAAACTTCCCTATATTACTCCTAGAAGTCTTACTTTGGGCATAAGTCTTCCCAAGTAAGCCTTTGGCTCAAACAAAAAAGAGTTACCCGATTTTAAGGTAATATCTTCTCTTACTTTCTTTTGTTTTATTTTGCTTCTCCAACCCCTTAAATATTTTTATTACTTTATTTTGTAACAAAACCAGTATCTTAAATATACTAGGATGTTGTTATGAGAAGTATTTGATTTACCCTTACACACATCTTCATCTAATGGTTAAAGAACATACTGTTTCTGTGGGTGGTGAATTACTGCCTCATGAAACGATGATTGTTCAATATTCTTTTAACACATCTCATGGTAGCCATTAAGAAGTAAATATATTTATATATTATATATATTATGTTTACGGTTTCCTTATGCTTCTGTATTTCTCATTTATGTCATACCTTTATGATTTCCATTATGGGTAAACATGATAATTTCATTTTAGGAAGTGCGGACTATCGCCCCCTCAAAGTGATTTGAATCGTTAATGACATATGTGGGACATATAAACGATGGAGTAAATGATATTATATATGATATTATAATGGAATTATAATATACCTTTATATCATTATGATTTCATTCCATTAAAAATGAAATATAAATGAAAGTAGTGTTTATGCGTACGTACGACATACCTTCTCCATGAACGGTGCATTTCATTTCTTACCTATAAATGTTATGTAATATTATAAATTCATATTTATACTAGATATATATGATATATATTATATCTACATCATGAATGTAATTTTGGATATATTGGATATTTTACCACATGAACAACTTGTAATTATGAGATGTTTATTTTTGACTCAAGTACCAATGATCGACAAAACGACTGTTATTAACTTAAATAATTACATAATGTTCATAAAATGGTAATAAGTGATATAAAAGAAATAATGAACTTGAAAAAGTTTCTTAAGTAAGTAGAAATTAACTGTAGTTTATTATTCCGGAGGTTAAATAATGATCGAGTCGACTCGTCTCAATCTCCTTTCATTGAGGCATATTTTGTATTATACACAACATTATTTTATACAGTTTATAAACCCCTTTTACTTTTACATTTATTCAAAAGGAATATTTTTTATATGAAGAGTTTTACTAAATGACCAAAGTGAATGTTTTTTTGTAGTACGTATGCGGCGACATTGACTTCTTCGCCGCTGTAACCATTATTTGAGTTTCGGCTTCCTCTAAAAGCTATAACTTTTTTTGAAGGGAAAATAAATACCATGTTTTAATTTTCTTTTATTTTTTTTATTGAAAACGGTTTTGAAATTGTTTTTATTATCTCCATGTGTTGTATTGATATATTGTGATTGAAATATGGTAATTTTTTGTTTCCTTTAGGTATGTTTTATGTGATACGATTATGTTATGGGTTATGATATGTTTAAACCTATTCATATGAGGAATGCATTGGACTTAATAAGTGATAGGTGGAGCCCGCTATAGCTCTTCGATGCATCAGCAGGTCTCATGAGACAAACTAGTGTCCTGGCATGAGGCCTTGACCAAATCTTATTTTTAGTCTTGGAACGAGGACTTAGCTACGTGGTTATGATAGTCTGGCATTATGCATTCCATCATTATGAAAGTGGTTATTCATATTGCATGTGATTATTCGACTAGTAGAATATCCATGTGAATAAGTAAATGGCATTATTTCAATTTACTTTTTCCATATTATGCTAAATATCAAGTTTAAAAGGCTTTTGTTTTAGTTATACATTGCCTTTAATATTTATGTTTATTTATGAAAGTTTCCCCTGTATTGTTATCCTTACTGAGCATCTGAGCTCACCCCTTTCTATCTTTTAATTTTTCCAGGATGTGAAGAAATATTTTATGACTGACCTGCAAGGATAGTCTGAAGGGGATATGAGTGTGGACTATGGAGACCATGTTATTGTAGTTTTTCATTTTATGATCTAATGTAACACTTTTGAATGTATCTAGTGTTTCCAAGGCTACTAAACTAATCGTTCTATTGAGACATGATCTTTTGTGATCATGCCAATGTTATTTAATAATGCACAGACTCTGGGTAACCAGGGTCGGGGCGTTACAAATAATGACTAGTGAAGTAGTAGTATCAGTCAAAAAAAATTTGGTTGAGGACATCATGATAATGTCCCTAGTAAAGGTTTATTTTAATAGGATTCAATTGAATTTTGGGATATAACCTCTCTATAAAACTATATTGATTGGGGATGGAACCCCGACTACTCTATGAAAATTTCTATTTATATAAATATATGTTTATTATCTTGAATTAAAAGTTTAAATGTTTAAATTTATCTTCTGAAATTTTAAAGAATGAATCATTAGGTTCATTAACAACATGGAATTCATCTATGATTATATTCAATGAAATTTTCAACGATTTTCCCATGATTAATGGAGGAGGTGGATTGAATTAATCTCTCTTGATAAAAAATGGGGAGCTATCTGATGATAAAAATTAATAATGAGAGATAGTGAGAGATTATTTTGACATATATTTTAGCATATAATCTCGGTAGGGTGCTATTAAGGAAGTGCTTGATGATTAAATAATTATTTTCACGAGGAACATATCATTTAAATCATTCTGTTCACAACAAGTTTAATTCTTGTCGGATTAGAGTTAGTGATTAGTGTATCATTGATGCACCATTTAAAGGAAGGAGTTTTCATATTTTGTTTCTAACTAGTGATAATTATTTAAGTATAATATTTTTAAAATGTGTTGATGAGTTTTGGGAAAACCCAAGGGTTTTTATTGTTAAGAAAATCCCTTGGAGTATTTTTGGGTTTTTTGTTGACATCTATGTCAGTGAAGATTTTAAGAGAGTCTCTAGAATTAGTTCAATGATAAATAAAATATTTTTTTAAATGAGACTATCATATCTTATTGTAGTTTATCCAATAGGATCAAAATTTCACCAAAACAACCATTGTTACACTACAATAGCTCCCATGTCATATTTATGTAATGGGGTTGGAGGAATGATTATTACATGGGGATTGACCATGAAAAAAATGGTTTTTCAAAATGATATATCATAGTATTAGTAGGTGAGGTTGAGTCTAGTAAAGAATCACTCAAACCCATGGAATGTAAACTGGGAAACAAATCATGTCTTTCTTGGTTATTGAATTCCAAAATAGACTAATGATATAATAACATGTTCTCTATATGGATATCTTATGGAGTGGTTCATGCCATAATAGTGACCTTATGAATGTTATGTTTGCTGGTATCCAATTTTAGTTTATTCTTTATTCCATAGAATCTTATTATCCTGATGTGAAAAATATTTAATATGATTAAAGAAAATACACATATTAATAAAAAAATGTATCATGTGTAAATCTTTAAAATATAAGAATGTTTGTTCCATGAAGAAATTGGAGATAAAATTTTTCGTTCTTCCCAGATGTAATGGTATTTCCATGGAAGGAGGTTTATTCCATGGTGAGATGGAGGATGGACAACCGTATGTATTTTCAATAAAAAATTATCTAAAGAGTTCACCCCATGAAACCCATAGGTAAAGGGATTTGTATAGTAGATTATGTATTCACTCCATGGTGGTATGAAAAATTTGATTTTGTGTATATTTATTTTCATACTAAATGAACACATTTCCCATTAAATTTCATTGTCAGGAAAAATTGAATTCAAGTGAATAATACTTTATTAATTCTATGTTTCTATATTTTTGGTATCATAAAGGATCTATTTATAGTGGATTAAAAGTATGATTTTATGGATTTATCGGATGATTTTTTCTTTATTTATTATCACATATGTTAGAAAATTAAAAAATAAGTAGATATATTCTCCTCATATTCATTTGACAACCCAAATTTTATTTCACCTAAACTCATGAATTATTACATAATGGTTCACATAAAATCATAAGAAATGATTTTGGATCCTAGTATGTTATGTAAAAAAAGTTCACAGAAAAGAAATAGGAAACATAGATACAACAATATTATTGGAAACTCACTTAATATTCTCATAAAATTACATCACTAATCTATAATAACACATAATAACATATAGACTTACATAAAAAATGGGTTATCTATAAAGCCCAATAATGGAAGAAACAAATAATAGAAGAATGTAAAGTATTTAATTTGATCCAATATTCATGTCATGGTTATATAATAGGTTTGATGATCATAATCATGGCCAATGAATCATGATATATCATGATGGAATAAAGGCATAATGGGAATGTGGGAGAAATATAAATCATTTCATTAACATTAGTCAGAGATAAATTCTATGACAACATCACATGGTGGTCAGAGTCCCATAATTGATTATGTTTACTCCATAATCACAATCAAGACCTCTCATGAGTCTAAAACATTACCCAATGCATTTGAGCACTATCTGGGTGCACTCTTCATAATATGTACATGCTCATTTGTGCCACAAATATCATTTATCATCAATACATATTTCATCACATTTAATCCAATGACTAAAAGGTGTGTTTACATAAATATATGTCCTAAATAAATTAAATATAGGTATATATATATTTGAATAACCTTGATTGTAAATGGGTATGAGTATTAACCTCACAAATATTTTGCATGGAAAATTACCAGAAAATTTTGATAGTATAATAGTGGCACATAAAGGATCATGGGAGGAATTAATGATGGTGAAATGGGTCTCTCATCACTTTTAAATAATAATGGATGTAACATGGATGTGTGAGAATAAATGCCAACATGTAAAATGGAAAAATAGACTAACATAATAGAGGTACTTTAAAAAATGGAATAAAGAGAGGATCCCTTACCTTGATAGGGTACTTATAAAATATTGGGAGGATCTTCTAGGGATATTTGGGAGCCTTTTGAGGAATATTAAGAGGAATAGACAAAGTGGTTTCATTCTACAATATTTTTTAGTGACGATAAATGAGAGTTTGGTTGGGTTTATAAAGAAACATATAGGAGATTTCATTATTAATTTCAAAACATTTGCTTAAGAATCTATATGATATAGTAATAAAAAAATAAAATGATTTTTTACAATGGATTATTAAAAAGATTAGTGGTTTGATTATTTTACATTTTTAAGAATCGATACCAACAATGTAATATCCATGGTGATGTGAAAATGTGTCATGTTTATAAAGAATTAATTTTACAACCAAAATATATATTATTTATTTTTTATGATTCATTAAATATTTGTAACATAAATCAAATAATATTAAAAAAAATTACTTTAAATGTTAAAAATTATCATTTTCTGAGAATTTTATTTATGAAATATAATACATCACTTTTGGGTCATTATGATATGATAATACACACCGTATATTTATACTGTACGTAATTGTTACCCAAAAATATTTTGTCTCCAAAAATATGAAAAATTTACCATTGGGTAACTTTGATGGGGTAAATTTTAATATAATATTTATTTTACCCTAAAAATTCTCTATGTATGATAATTTAAACTTTTCAATAAAAAATAAATTTGTATTATATTCTACTGTTTTTTCAACAATAACAATTTTCTGATCCTTATAAAAATTATTTTTTTACTTCAAAAAATTATATAATCATTAATATTTAACAAATATTATTTAATTATAACTTTTTATTATAATATTTTTTTTTAAAATAATGAATTCATTAAAAAGGGTGTCTTGGTTGAAATTATTTTTCCCATAAAAACAAATTATGTTTCATCGGATTGAAATCCAATTATTTCAAACATATTATTTAATCATTTAAAAATAATAATAAAAGGATAAATATGATAATTAATCTGTTTTAAAAAACACATATAAATTCCTACTATGAGGGTCTAGATATATAACCATATATTAAACAAGTAAACACCCTCATGTTATGGTGTGTGATAATGATATTTTCTTAAGGTGTTTCTATATATAAGGTTTGGGTTGTGATATCAATGAGTATGAAGTTCTCCTTTGACCGGTTTCATACATGCTTTAGTTTTTCAATATCTGATTGGTCTTAGTCAATTCAAAATCCTAGAGATGTTATCTCCCTTAAAAGCTCTGAAAAATGGGATACATAGGTTATAATCTTACTAGTCGAGGACATCACTTCATTCATTAATGAAAATAGGGATTTATCATAAATTTTTTTCATACATTAATCATATGAGAAATATTCATTAACTATATTATCAACAGTTATGATGATTAATGGTATTTTAAAATTTTATGTACTATATAATAGTAAAAAATAACCAAATTAGTATATGTGTTTCCCATAAAATTATTTACTAATAATGAATTTACACATTTATAATGGGAATTTTATTTATAAAAGTCTAGGTCATTAAAAATGGAGTGAGATATATCTCTAAAAAAATAAAGGATTAGAATATGGATTTTTAATATAGAAAAATTAATTCTTGGTTTATTTTAGAATGCTAAAAATAAAAAATATTAGAGATCTATAAGGATATCTCAATTTAATATAATGGATTTCATCATATATATGAAATAGAATATGATTAATGCACCATTGATAATGTAATCTCATTCTTAGAAATTGAAGTTTGATACATATTCACATGGAAGAGGAGTGATGTTTTCATATGACTGAGGGAAATGCCTTCTGTATATTGTGGGGTATTTTATCCTATAGTGTTAATGAAATCACCAAAAATTATTTAATAATGTAGTTTGGTTAGTGATTTTGGTACATCAAGACATCATTGTTTTGTGACTCTAAAATTATTCTAGTTTAGGTAAACCATATAAATCATTATTATATCCCCATTTTCTTGCATTATCAGTTCAGGTTTGTTGTGATGGAGAGAAGGGATCTCATTAATTGTGGAAGAATATCATTGGTGAGGGTCATTTTAATACATTTAAATAGATGGAACCATCCCTTTGGTCAAGGTATTTATCTTTCTTGGGATATACAAAAATATTTCTCCAATCCTAAGAAGGCGTAATAAACATAATTCTATAAATAAGTAACTCGCATTCCCTATCCATTTTATTCAATCCAAAAACACCATGAAGGTATGGAAAATATAGAATAATAAAAAAATTATTTATGTTTTATAGACACCGTTTACTTGAATATGGGGTTACAATTCTTAACCCACACTCCACGAAGAATCATCTGTGATCTAGCTAAACTCAACGATTCCTTGATCCCCTATCTCAACCAATATTGTAAAATAACAAATTTTTATAATTTCAAATTAATTAAAAAATTAAAAACATGATGACATAACCATTAAAAACTCACCTACCAATCACATGAAAATAAAACCTTAACCAACCATATGGGTAATGTCCGTGGTGCACACATGACTCATTGGAAACATCCCCATCAACCGACATCCAATACATTTGTAACTTTAAAAACTAACTAGAAAAAACTCTGGGGAAGCTCACTCGAAAACATTTCTATTTTAAAACATAGAGATATGACTTTCCCTAATTACTTTTCAACATCCTTGGGCCATTACACTCTAAATCCATAATGATTAGGATGATTCCACGATGTTGTTATGGAATCATCCTCCAATCCTTAATCTGAAACATTATAAGATGAGGGAAAAACATATAACAATAAAAAATGAGAATAGATGAATATATAGTACTATAAATAACTATAAGAAACTGCCACGAACCACCCTTGCCCTGGGAGAAGAGAAGAAGTAAGGGGGAGGGGAGGAGAAGACAACAATTTCCTTCTAGTCATGTCCATTTAGCCTAAAATTAATGGGGATTATCCTAGAAAATATAGTCGTGTTCCCATATAAATAGAACCTAAAAAACATTACATTGAGAAAGGAACCAAAGTTTCATGATGAAATATATATATTTTGAGTAATCATTGTGGTATAACCCAGTTTGTCCATGTTGACTTGTCTTCCCCTAGAACCACACCCAAAAATAATGACTATATATTGTAACATGACCTTAGCCCCATGATTTATTCTTGTCTATTAAGGGAAAATTAAAATTTTTATATGGTTCTCTACAGTATAATCTTTATCATTAAAAAATTAACAAGATCAATTACATAAAATTATACATGTGTATTATGTCATGGTGAAATCCCCCAAATAGTGTCATTGGGATCTATAGAAGATTATTATTATGTTTCACCCTAGACACTAGGATGCAACATGCTCCTCCTATATTCATGCCACCACTATGATTCAATAATGTTCTAAACTAAAATTTTACCCTATATTACTTCTTAGAAGTAGAACATCTAACACTTACAGCCATTATACAACAATCCCAATTCTTATAAGAACCCTCAAAAAAATCTAAATACATTTTTTCGAGCTGTCTTTGCTTCCCAAATAAAAACTCTTGAAACTCCACTTCTCTAAGGCATAAAAATTTCAACTTCTTGTTATGTTACTAACATTTAATAGTGTGATTCATTATAATTATTCTAATATATTCTACTAAAATAGTACATAATAAATTCTATATGAGGTTATTACTATAGAGATAATTTTATGTGTTTTCTTAATGGTATATATTCCTATGATTTTCAAAAAAAATCTATTTAAAAAATATTTTTCATAATTGTGTGTTGATATAGGTAAAATAATATATTCAAATTATCCATTAGTATAATGATGTTGACCCAATCACTTGAATAAGACCATTATAGATCATTACATTACCCTCGGTTTTCCTCTTGATCATGAAAGGATAGAAACTAATACTGAGGCTTCAAAGAAAATATAACTATGAAGAACTAAAAATAATATTACATGATTAAAATTAATTTCATAAAAAGAAAATCTATAATAAATTTAAAATTAAATAATAAAAAATAGGCCTTTGATATACATAGATAAATTTTAAACATGATCATCAGTCTCTAGATCCAACAACAAGTGGAAAATGACTTTTACTAACACTAACGATGTATAGAAAGATAAAATCATTGTTAAATATTACTTTACCTGTGAGTATCTGAAAAATATCATTAATATACATTGAACAAAAGTGTACATATAGGATTTGATCATATGAAACAGAGAAGTAAAACACCATGGTAATAAAATAAAAATTATATATTTCATTATATGAATCAGATCGATATAATCATTTATAAAAACAAACCAAATTATATTGTCACAATAATTTATAGGAAACCAAGTTTAATTGAATGATTGGGTCCATGAATTATGTATTTTCTAAAACTCATTTCAATGTCTTTAAATTTCCTAAATTATTATGTCGGATGAATATAATGTTAAAAATCATTTCTGTAAATGATCATGTCAATGTGTATATACTAGAGTGTGGCTGATGGAGAATCAATCTTCCCACTATAGAATATGAATACTCTTCCCTTACCCTAATGTATATATCTGTTTGAGAATATTATATCTTGAAATAAATGGATGGAAAAATTATAAATCGAATCTATATAAACTATAAGACCCCGGTTCTTATTTTTGAGGTACGGGTTTTTCCCTTTTTCTCTTTTCCTTATGTGTTTTTGAGAAAATAAAGAAAATGGGAAAAAATTCAAAAATTTGGAACTACACGCCATGTACTTTTCCACACGCCATGTACTTTTGTCCGTGTGGGATTAGTACATAGGGTGTGTAGCCAAGTCAGTGAAGAAGGGTGTAAAAACCTACTACACACCGTGTAGTGGGTATTTACATGCCATGTAGTCAGTCGTTAGGCAAATAGTAAGCCGATGGAAGTACCCGCCAACTGCACGACACTATAGGCCATGTAGTCAGGAATACACATTGTGTACTCATGCCGATGGATGAATAGTGCGGCAGTGCCGCAAAAAGAACAGTTAAATTAAAAAAAAAATTCACGCCATATATTTGAGAGTACATGTCGTGTAGTCTGTTTATTTGGTTTAAAACCAGCAGTAGCCTCCTCATTTGGCAGGGGAGGCATTTGAGCTGTTTTTTAGCCGAAGGAGGATGCCGGAGCTTTTGATATCTGTTGATCGCGAACTGGGAATCCGATTACGCCTCTGTCGATCTTGCTGGAACCACGTGGGTAAGCGCTACCTTCATCCTGAGGGGTTCTTGCTGTAACACCCCGAGATTTTATGAAAAATATTCTTTTCATTAATGTCTTGTGTTGTATGCTACACCAAAAGGATCTTTCACAACACGCATCCTTGACTTGACTTGCATTAAACTCAATCACAACCTTCCTCGATAGCGTGTGTAGTATGCAATACTGAGTTTCACTAAACAACGATATGCTATTAAAATATTATTAAAACTAGCCGTTATGAATAGTAATAACCACTTTTTGAAATTTTGTAAATTTTATTTTTCAAAATGGACTTCATTTTTGGATTCGGAATATCGAAATTATCTTAGGGTGAAATTTTGGTACTTTTCGGATAACTTTCATATTTTGATGAATAGTGAAAATTACTAAATTTTAATTAAAAACAACTTTTTTAATAGAAATAATTAATAGTGATAAATTATTAATTTGAGTGGTTTTAAAGTATATTTAGAATATATTTTCACAATTTAATACAATGTTGGCCATTGGATGTAATTTCACATTTAAACAAGACATAAACAAGTGTCAATCTTTTGATAGTTATTATATCTTAAGAACACACTATTTGTTTTGACGACGGGAAATAATTTTTTAATTAATTAATGAAAATGGTATGTTTTGAATTTGGTAAAATATAAATCATTTTTGATTTCATAATATCAAATATAGCTTAGGCCTAATTTTTGGTATTTTTCTGAAAACATTCATTTTTTGATGAATAGTGAAACCACTAAGTGGTAGTTAAAAAAACTGAATTTTTCATAAAACTTAATTTTACCGCTTCTGTGAGTGGAATTTCAAAAATCCGAGAGACACGGTTGATGTCAGTAAGTAAAATGTGGTTCAATGAGATGAAAATAAATTTTGGGGAATAGTAACATTTTACTTTTATTTACCACGGTTAAAAGTAAATAGGGTAATTAAGGGTAAAAATGATATTATTATTACCATAACACATGTCCTAATTCTATTGGATAAGTGTAATTCGACCAAAAACAATCTTAGGAATAAAATATGACCATTTAGTCCCACTTGAATTAGATTAGGACATTTATTATTATTTAATTCAAAGAAGAGTTAAAAGAGTTAAAATCAATGTTTATTTAATAAAACATTTTTAATATAGGGTTATACATAAGATATATTCGACTATAAATATTCATTAGAAAGATAAAAATATTTCCTACATAATGGTAATTTATTTGTAATTTTTAGACATTAAATAATTTAATTTATTTTTGACACAACGATGATGCAATAATTATCTTATTAATGAAATATTGACATAATTGATGTTATAAATACCCAAATAAATGTAATTTGAGACTTTTTATGACATACACTAATTTTATAGGTTATTATTACATGTTATTTTTGATTTAAGTAACTTGGTTCGAACTTATCATTCTGTTATGAATTTCATAAAAATCATGTACCAAATAGTGTCAAAATTGACAAAAATTAGTTTTTAAAACAAATATTATATTATTAATTGTTATTTTATTCCTAAAAATCTAAGGTTTGGACAAATGACTTAGATAAGGTTATATATATTAATAATAAACAACTTGGGGTTCTTTTATCTTGATATAGTAAGTTTATTAACCATATAGTGTAAGAAAATAAAAAGACACGGTAAAAGTTAAATTATTTAACGTAGAGTTAAATCTAATTGATAAGGTTAAAATAATAACCTAAACTTGGCTAAATACTATTGGATGAGAGGATTTAGACCCATACCCACCTTAGCCTCGAAATAAATAAATTTGGAGCTATTTAAAACCGAACTTGACTTTATAATAAAATAATATTTTTTGTTATTCCAAAGGTGCCCCTCTCCTCCCTTATAAAATGGCACTTCCTCCCTCTCTTCCTCACACAACTTTGAGCCTTCAAGCTCGGCCAAACCCTGACAAATTCTCTTCTCCACTTCCCTATAAACATCCTAGAGGTTCTGGTCTTCCTCAAAGACTAATTTTAGTGCCCTAAGAGGAGGTCTCAAAGAGGCGCTTCAAAGAAGAGGTAATTTCTGTTACCGATTCTTTCACCTTTATTTCTTCTTCCACTCCTTCTTCTTAGGTTGTTTCATTATGAAGTAGTAACATCAGTATCACTCATATACTGATATGTTATTATAATTATTAAACAACCCTATTTCACCATCTATCCATCCTACGGAAAACGAAATCACCGCGCGTGCGTACGTACAGAATACCGTCTCCACGCCGTGGTGAAATCTATTTTCCACCACCACCTTACATGGATGGGTATAATGGTGTAAAGAATAACTATAGATAGTTATTAGAACATCATATTTATTCTGATATATTGTATCATCCACTCCAATTCAATTCAATAATTATAGAAACGATATCATCGCTCGTGCGTACGTACGGACTACCGTCTCCACGACGCGATGAGATTCGTTCTCCATGTTAACCATTTAAGAGTGATTATAAAGTATATATAAGAAATAATAATGAAATATATGACATTATAAAGCTACTGGATTTATGTATATATGTATGTCATTTACTTAATTTCATTCAACTCAACAAGGAAACGAAAACAGCATTCATGCGTACGTACGGCCTACCGTCTCCATGAACGGTGTATTTATTTCCATTTACTAATTTATTATATATATGTATATTCTGAATATATATTATATATAAATCATGTTTTATATTCTTTAATTAAGTAATTATGATCTAAGCAATCATATGAATAATTACAAGTCAAAACACGGACGACAAATGAAACAATTTTACCCAAAATGCTCATTAGCATAGAATTTACAAAAGAAATGGTAATATAAAGTCATAAGTGAACCATATATGATATCATAACAATGAGTATGATTCTGGAATAAGTCAATAACATTATTTAAATCATTATACAGGAGGTTCGGACACCTATGAAGAAAATCGGACCTAAGGTAAGGGAAATATCACAATCTCATTTTTATCCAAGATTGTTTATACTATAGTATTTACTGGGGTGTATTTTATCATCCACATCCATGTTTCCTCAATATGTAATATTATTTCCATCCACCTAAAATTGTTTAAATCCTATTTTACCCTTCGGTGCATTTTTAGTAAATGATATGAAAGGAATCTTTTGTCGTTTTTCGTACGAGGTACTTTTTTTGACTTTTCCGACAAAAGTACGAGAAGAATGTTTTCCTTTAACTTATACGGCATGAATGGATTTTAAAACATTATTTCCAAGAAGCTTCCTTTACAAGTTTTCAAGTTTATTTTTAATCAAATTCTTTTAGTTTATAATTGTTTGACATGTTAAGAAAGGAAAAGTATTTTTGAAGTAGAAAGGATATTTTCCTCAAGAATGGAGTTCAAGTGTTTTATCAAAATTATTTTCCATCTAAGATAATAAAAGGGTTTTGTTTTTATCCCTATTATTACATTGATTTGATTATGTTGTGATGGAATTATTTTTATGAATTTATTTATCTTATATGAATTGTTTTATGATGTCACAATGTTTAAGAATCCCATTTTTATTACATGGGTTATTCTATGATGTATGGTTTATGATTTTTGTGGCACATATAAGAATGGTATCATTATGAGATGGGTGGGACCTATATCTCCCTCCAATTAATTGGGTAAAGATTTTATATCTCATGAGATAGACATGGCTAGAATGGTAGGTTATACCGGTTCAGTGAAACAGGACTGAAACGAGGGTGACTCGGATCAGAAAGGGACTTTGTCTACTAAGATCGTCTTGGCAATGAGTCTTGACTAACAAGAAATGATTCTCTATGATTATGTGTGTATTCCAAAATGTTTCATATTATAAGTTATGATTATTGGGATTTCATTTCACTGCTATGATTTATCCCATGTTATGAAATTATGCTCTCTTTTGCAGGTTAAGATTTCCAAAATGTTATGTTCTTATGAATATGATGTGATTGATATTTATTTTGTTTACCCTTACTGAGAATTTGAGCTCACCCTTTTATGTTTTCTTTTCCCCAGGATATAAAGAAAGGTTTTAGGTTAAAAAAAGTAAGATCTTTATGGGAGATGTTGAAGATCTTTTACCACGATTAGAAAATTATATTCCGAGTTTCCAAAGACACTAAACTATTACGATCCTTGTGTGTGTGTTTTTGTTATGTACTAAGTATTCCGCAAAAGTAATGTAATGTCCATGTACGTTAGGCTTAGGGTCTCTACAGTTGGTATCAGAGGAAAGGTTTAGTCAACCTTTGGAAACTAGGATGCGAAAACGATAGTGAGATCCCTATAGATATTTCTAAGGTATGTCTAGGGATGCCCCTAAGGATAAGTATACGTATAGGATATAGTCCTAGAACTACGGTAACGATCTTAGAATTTAACCTAAGATGATAGATATTGAAGGTACTCCCCCTTTATTATATTGTTTTCCCTAGCGTGATTTTTACCTCTCACACTATTCTTTTTTGGTTTTAGACGATGGTTGGAACCTGAAGGAACCGTGTTGATCAATGTAATGGAAAATGCAATGATTGTCCTCCTGAACAAACAAATGTTATGGGAGATGGAGTGCAAAATCTTATTGCTATACTTATACAAGCTATGAATCATTCTGGACTTCCAAATGAGCAGAGAAGGGAACAATATTCTATTGAGTCTTTCATGAGGTAACATCCACCTTCTTTCAATGGGTCTTCTGATCCACTTGTTGCTGAACAATGGATCAGTACTACTAAAAAGATATTTTTAGTTCTTCAATGTTCTGAGCATGATAAAGTCATCTTAGCAGTTTATCGTTTGGAAGGTGATGCTGATCAATGGTGGAATCTTATTAAGAATACGAGGCAAAGGGATGAAATTGAGTCCATGGAATGGGATGAGTTCAAGAACATATTTTTCAATAAGTACTTCCCTCATATTCTTCAAACAAAAATGGAGAAGAGGTTTCTTGAACTAAATCAAATGGATGATGAATCTGTTGGTATATAAGAAGCGAATTTTACAAGGCTTGCCAGGTATGCATCTTGATTTATCATCCAACCTGAAAGTAAAGTTGATCGATTCTTCAGTGGCTAAAAACCAAATCTTCGAAGGGCATTAGCTATAAGAGACTTCATTAGCTATGAAGAAATTGTGCGTTGTGCTATCAAGGTAGAAATGGAAGTTGGTGTTACTTATCCATCTCATAGTTTTGACAAGAAACAAAAGATGGAGTTCAAGGAGAAATCTCAGAATAATGGTGAAAAGAAGATGAATGTTTCCTTATGCTCAAAGTGTGGAAAGAAACATGGAGGGAGTTGTCTTAAAGGGACAAGTAAACGTTTCAAATGTAGAAAGGAAGGTCATCGAGCATTTGAATGCCGCAATGATGGGAAGAAGATATCTAATGATGCAAACAAAGGAAGGGATACACAGAATGAACCTACTACAGTTCAATGCTTCAAGTGCAAGGAAATGGGGCATTATGCTAATAAATGCCCTAATCCAAGGGTTAGTGATGATCGACATGAGCAACCGCTTAAGGAAAAGGACAAAGGGAAGTCACATGCGATCACCATTGGCGATGTTGAATATGACAACAATGTGGTGGAATGATTAAGTGTTTATGTAATGGGATTCCAAAATAATGTTGTATATAGTATCGTGGAATATTGGAATATTTATGTATTGGTCTACTGTGGTTTTCAATAATTTTATGGTACCGGTAACCATGGAAAGTGATTGAGATATTTTGGGAAAAATGCTGATTTGCGCATAATGAAGGGAAAATGAGAAAATGACATATTTGACAGTATTCATGAGCTCATGATTGATATAAGGACTAAGTGATATAATGGTTTTAGTATATAGAATTTTGAGGATTTTGGTATCTGGAAAGTGTTAACTTTTAACTGCATTCATGTTTTCACTAAGGTTCAATGGGTATTCAAGAGAATACATGATTAAGGCCTTTGAATGTTTGGAATGTGACCAACAAGACATATCTTATGATATATGGGGATCAACGATGGTATTAAATCTCTGGTAATCGTTTTCACTATATTATGAGAATGGACTGCAGTATTATGGATAAGCCTAGAGATAGGAATAGATTATGTTGGACATAAGTTAGTATTGTTTAAGGATAGAAGTTTTTCGATATTATTGATGGGATGTTATAGTAATATAGTTTTAGAAAAAGGACAACCTACAGGACGGGTGACAACCCATCGCATCGGACAAGGCCGTGGGAATCGAACCCACAACCGAAGTGCGACTGGCCTTTATCGCCTACCACTGGCCTACAAGAAGTCCATGTTTAGTAGAAACTAGTTTTATTATATTAAGTAGTATGATATATGATGTATAAGTCCATTTTAGGAACCATATATGATTAATCTCACTATATATGGACTTATGTATTTTTTGATAACTTTTCTAACCTTTTGTTTGAGACAGATGGAATGACCCATCATTCTATCACATGATCTGCTATCACATCACGAATGACAAATTCAACTTCATTTATTTAAGAGATGAAGTGGAAAATTTCCAAAGAACGACCAACGGTGAGACTATACCGAAATCATGAAAGTATTTCTTCTAATTCCAATTTCATTAACTTTAGGGAAACGATCTTGAAAACCAAAAATGTTGTCCTAGTGATCTTATATCTGATGAATCATATGTTACCTTAGATCGTAACAAATTTATGGCTTTGTGATTGCTGGCTTTTCCATAGCCATGTTCTCTACCACTCTCCATCACAACATGATGGTTAGATTTCTCTTCCATATCCATATTTTCACCTATGTGGAAACCCAGTGATTAGTTTATTTGGGTAACCGTTACGTTTCATACTTTTGTTTTTAAAGATTGGTGTTGGTATTCCTTTTTACGATGTGGGTTTCTATCAATGAATCTTCTTAATAGTAAACCATTTATAACCCGACGAATTTCGAGGGCGAAATTCATTTTAAGGGGGGTAAAATGTAACACCCCGAGATTTTATGAAAAATATTCTTTTCATTAATGTATTGTGTTGTACGCTACACCAAAAGGAGCTTGCAAAACACGCATCCTTGACTTGACTTGCATTACACGCAATCACGGCCTTCCTCGATAGCGTGTGTAGTACGCAATACCGAGTTTCACTAAACAACGATATGTTATTAAAATATTATTAAAACTAGCCGTTATGAATAGTAATAACCACTTTTTGAAATTTTGTAAATTTTATTTTTCAAAATGGACTTCATTTGGATTTGGAATATCGAAATTAGATTAGGGTGAAATTTTGGTACTCTTCGGATAACTTTCATATTCTGATGAATAGTGAAAATTACTAAATTTTAATTAAATACAACTTTTTTAATAGAAATAATTAATAGTGATAAATTATTAGTTTGAGTGGTTTTAAAGTATATTTAGAATATATTTTTACAATTTAATACAATGTTGGTCATTGGATGTAATTTCACATTTAAACAAGACATAAACAAGTGTCAATCTTTTGATAGTTATTATCTCTTAAAAACACGCTATTTGTTTTGACGACGGGAAATAATTTTTAAATTAATTAATGAATTCATATGTTTTGAATTTGGTAAAATAGAAATCATTTTTGAGTTCATAATATCAAATATAGCTTAGGCCTAATTTTTGGTATTTTTCTGAAAACATTCAATTTTTGATGAATAGTGAAACCACTAAGTGGAATTTAAAAAAAACTGAATTTTTCATAAAACTTAATTTTACCGCTTCTGTGAGTGGAATTTCAAAAATCCGAGAGACACGGTTGATGTGAGTAAGTAAAATGTGGTTCAATGAGATGAAAATAATTTTTGGTGAATAGTAACTTTTTACTTTTATTTACCACGGTTAATAGTAAATAGGGTAATTAAGGGTAAAAATGATATTATTATTACCCTAACACATGTCCTAATTCTATTGGATAAGTGTAATTAGACCAAAAACAAACTTAGGAGTAATATATGACCATTTAGGCCCACTTGAATTAGATTAGGACATTTATTATTATTTAATTCAAAGCAGAGTTAAAAGAGTTAAAATCAATGTTTATTTAATAAAACATTTTTAATATAGGGTTATACATAAGATAAATTCGACTATAAATATTCATTATAAATATAAAAAGATTTCCTACATAATGGTAGTTTATTTGTAATTTTTAGACCTTAAATAATTTAATTTATTTATGACACAACGATGATGCAATAATTATCTTATTAATTGAATATCGACATAATTGATGTTATAAATACCCAAATAAATGTAATTTGATATTTTTTATGACTTACACTAATTTTCTATTTTAATATGACATGTTAATGTTGATTTAAGTAACTTGATTCGAACTTATCATTCTGTTATGAATTTCATAAAAATCATGTACCAAATAGTGTCAATATTGACATAAATTAGTTTTTAAAAGAAATATTATATTATTAATTGTTATTTTATTCCTAAAAATCTAAGGATCGGCCAAATGACTTCGATAAAGTCATATATATTAATAATAATCAACTTGGGGTTCTTTTGGCTTGTAATAGTAAGTTTATTAACCATATAGTGTAAGAAAACAAAAAGACACGGTAAAAGTTAAATTATTTAACTTAGAGTTAAATCTAATTGATAAGGTTAAAATAATAACATAAACTTCTCTAAATCCTATTGGATGAGTGGATTTCGACCCATCCCCACCTTAGCCTAGAAATAAATCAATTTGGAGCTATTTAAAACCGGACTTGACTTTATAATAAAATAATATTTTTAGTTATTCCAAAGGTGCCCCTCTCCTCCCTTATAAAAGGGCACCTCCTCCCTCTCTTCCTCACACAACTTTGAGCCTTCATGCTCGGCCAACCCCTGCCAAATTCTCTTCTCCACTTCTCTAGAAACATCCTACAGTTTCTGGTCTACCTCAAAGACCAATTTTAGTGCCCTAAGAGGAGGTCTCAAAGAGGCGCTTCAAAGAAGAGGTAATTTCCATTACCGATTCTTTCACCTTTATTTCTTCTTCCACTCCTTCTTCTTAGGTTGTTTCATTATGAAGTAGTAACATCAGTATCACTCATATACTTATATGTTATTATAATTATGAAACAACCCTATTTCACCATCTATCCATCCTACGGAAAACGAAATCACCGCGCGTACGTACGTACGGAATACCATCTCCACGCTGTGGTGAAATCTATTTTCCACCACCACCTTACATGGATGGGTATAATGGTGTAAAGAATAACTATAGATAGTTATTAGAACATCATATTTATTCTGATATATTGTATCATCCACTCCAATTAAATTCAATAATTATGGAAATGATATCATCGCTCGTGCGTACGTACGGACTACCGTCTCCACGACGCGATGAGATTCATTCTCCATGTTAACCATTTAAGAGTGATTATAAAGTATATATAAGAAATAATAATGAAATATATGACATTATAAAGCTACTGGATTTATGTATATATGTATGTCATCTACTTAATTTCATTCAACTCAATAAGGAAACGAAAACAACGTTCATGCCTACGTACGGCCTACCGTCTCCATGAACGGTGTATTTATTTCCATTTACTAATTTATTATATATATGTATATTCTGAATATATATTATATATAAATCATGTTTTATATTCTGTAATTAAGTAATTATGATCTAATCAATCATATGAATAATTACAAGTCAAAACACGGACGACAAATGAAACAATTTTACCCAAAATGCACTTTAACATAGAATTTACAAAAGAAAGGGTAATATAAAGTAATAAGTGAACCATATATGATATCATAACAATGAGTATGATTATGGAATAAGTCAATAACATTATTTAAATCATTATACAGGAGGTTCGGACACCTACGAAGAAAATTGGACCTAAGTTAAGGGAAATATCACAATCTCATTTTTATCTGAGATTGTTTATACTTTAGTATTTACTGGGGTGTATTTTATCATCCACATCCATGTTTCCTCAATATGTAATATTATTTCCATCCACCTACAATTTTTTAAATCCTATTTTACCCTTCTGTGAGTTTTTTAGTAAAAGATATTAAAGGAATATTTTGTCATTTTTCGTACGAGGTACTTTTTTGACTTTTCCGAAAAAAGTACGAGAAGAATGGTTTCCTTTAACTTATACGACATGAATGGATTTTTAAAACATTATTTCCAAGAAGCTTCCTTTAAAAGTTTTCAAGTTTATTTTTAATCAACTTCTTTTAGTTTATAATTGTATGACATGTTAAGAAAGGAAAAGTGTTTTTAAAGTAGAAAGGATATTTTCTTCAAGAATGGAGTTCAAGTGTTTTATCAAAACTATTTTCCATCTAAGATAATAAAAGGGTTTTATTTTTATCCCTATTATTACATTGATTTGATTATGTTGTGATGGAATTATTTTTATGAATTCATTTATCTTATATGAATTGTTTTATGATGTCACAATGTTTAAGAATCCCATTTTTATTACATGGGTTATTCAATGATGTATGGTTTATGATTTTTGTGGCACACATAAGAATGGTATCATTATGAGATGGGTGGGACCTATATCTCCCTCCAATGCATTGGGTAAAGATTCTATATATCTTATGATAGACATGGCTAGAACGGTAGGTTATACCGGTTCAGTGAAATAAGACTGAAAAAAGGGTGACTCGGTTCAGAAAGGGACTTTGTCCACTAAGATAGTCTTGGCAATGAGTCTTGACTAACAAGAAATGATTCTCTATGATTATGTGTGTATGCCACAATGTTTCATGTTATAAGTTATGATTATTTGGATTTAATTTCACTACTATGATTTATCCCATGGTATGAAATTATGCTCTCTTTTGCAGGTTAAGATTTTCAAAATGTTATGTTCTTATGAATATGATGTGATTGATATTTATTTTGTTTACCCTTACTGAGCATTTGAGCTCACCCATTTATGTTTTCTTTTCCCCAGTATATAAAGAAAGGTTTTAGGTTAAAAAAAAGGAAGATCATTATGGGAGATGTTGAAGATATTTCACCACGATTAGAAGATTATATTCCGAGTTTCCAAAGACACTATACTATTACGATCCATGTGTGTGTGTTTTTGTTATGTACTATTTATTCCGCAAAAGTAATGTAATGTCTATGTACGTCAGGCTTAGGGTCTCTACACTTGCCAATTCATCCTCTAAGAGAAGTTATTTATGTTTGAACGGGTTTTCTTCTAACCCAGATCTACGTCGTCTTTGGGTGTTTTTGGAATCTACGTTTGTGTATATCATTCGTTGGTGTTAAAGGTAGGTGGCTTGGTGTTTAATTTCCAACTATTGTGCATTTTTGTGTACTGTTGTGGCACAAACCCATGTTGGGGTGTCGTGTGGCTGAGGCCTTGGATGTTTTAAATACCTAGAATTGTATAGGTAATTAAATGTGATAATAAACTACTGTTTGGGATGGCTTCTTGGATCCAGGACCACCGTGGGGGGTGCGTTCCTCTATTTAGCTGTTTGGCCAGGATACCCGAGGGTATTCCATGTTTAATTTATGAATTACATTTTCCTTGAGAGGAATTGTAAATAATTTCATGTTTAAATGTTGGGCGTGGCCCAGTTACTTTATAGCCCGAGGGCGTGGTTACTTGTTTAGCCTGAGGGAAGTGATATATTAGCCTGAGGGCATGCTTGATTAGCCTGAGGGCATAGTTTTGTTAGCCTGAGGGCAATGCCTGAGGGAAAGATTCTGATTACCAGAGGGTTTTGTTTCAGTTTGGCCTGAGGTCAAGATTCTATTTTGCCTGAGGGAAATGCCTGAGTGCAAGGTACTGTATAGCCTGAGGGCATGGTTCTACTATATTAACATGAGGTCAAAGTTCTGATTGGCTCGAGGGCTTGGTTCTGTTGAGAACATGATGTTATTAAATAAAATGGTTTAATGAATACTAAAATGGAAATATAACTGATAAAGTTAGTTACTTTTGAGTACTACTTTGTTTATTGCATTTACTTCTGCACATTGTTGTTGCATGATTACACACAATTGAGCATGGGCCATTGGTGGGTGCCTATTGAAATTATTTCTCACACCCTATTTGGGTCATGCTTTTCAGACCAAATAGAATATGTTTCTATAGGTGTGGATAAGGGAAAGGGTCCCTATATAGGTATTTGATTGCTGTTGCGGAGTAGGGGAGTATGTGACCGGGCTTAGGCTCGCGATGCTACCAGCTGTTTTGTTTTGTTTTGTTGTACTCTATATTTTATTGTACTATATTGTTTTGTAACATGTTCTGGATTTTTTCTTAGAACTTGAGGCATGTTGCATCATTGTTGTATATATGTATGATTGTTGGTTGTTTTTACTATAGTTGTGCGTTTAAAATTGTGTATGGTTTATCGCTTTGGCTGTTGTCGTATGTTTTTATAATTCCGTTGCGCTACACTTTGAAAAATGAGGTCATAGTTTCCCCACTATCAGACCTTGGCCCTTGCTACTAGTCGGCAGCCTCTGGTGTTTGGGGAAATGCGCTTGAGGTCACATGGCGAACCGGGCTCGGGGCACCCGTTGAGCGGCACCTAGACCTGAGATGTTACCCAGTGGAATCAAAGGGTTTATTTTCTTTGACTTATTATTTGGATCCTTAGTCAGGGATAGAAGGGGAATGGTAATTGTTAATAAGCTGTGCGCGGGCGTAGCTAACCTGTGTACAGGGAAAAGCAAATTTACCTCGTGTTATAATTTTATTGATTTTTCAATTTACAGTTGATCTGATTTTCACCGTTGGGTGACACACTTGGAAATTGAGCTATTTATATTTTATCCATGGGTTCTATTTAGTTGCAACCCGATGAGATGAGGGTATGAAATCTCATGCATCATTTAGGCACATGCTAGAAATCACATTCCATTCATACTTCCATGCCATGTAAGTGCATTAGAACTTTAATGTTTTTTTAGAGTTGTTGTGCTAGAAAAGCATGCTGTTGTGATAGTTGGTTGAAAAATACCTATAATTTTATTGGGTATTATTGTGTGAGACTGTTTATATAATGGATGCCAAACTTTTGTTTTTGTGGAGTATGGGCCCTCGTTGATCAGAATTTGGTGGACCATTGACTGTTTATTTTTTTATATCACGTATAAGATGTCAAACTTTGATTCGCGGGGATTATGGGCCCTCACGGATTAGAATTTGACACTTAGGTGTTGTTTTCATTATTTTTTTTGGTTTCTGAGAAGTTTCGGAGGCATATTGTCCGGAAACCCAGTATACACGCCATGTAGTACCTTAAACACGTCGTGTATGTTCTTCTGTTTGGGAAGAAAAGAAAACTTTTTGGGTACACACCGTGTACCCTAAGTACTCATCGTGTAGTACCTTCCCGTGTCAAAGACCGTTTTGGTAGGGATAGGGGGAAGTGAAATGCTTGGGCTGAACACGCCGTGTACCAGATGTACATGACGTGTAGTGTTGAACCAGAGTCTGCCCGTGTAACTAACAACACGGATAGAGGATACCTTAAGACGTACACGCCGTGTCCACTGCGGAACATGCCTTGTAGTGTGAGCCATGTATCTGGCCGTGTAACGAACAACATGGGTCGGCGGAGCTTGTCTAGTACATGTCGTGTACCTATGGGACACGCCGTGTAGTCTTGTCTGAGGACACACCGTGTGGAGTAAGCCATGTGGCTGGGAAGACGGAGTGGTGTACATGCCGTGTACGGGTGTACCACGCCGTATAGTCTCAAGCCAAGTAGTCAGGCGTGTCACAAATGACACGGGCAATTGGAAGTTTACACCATACATGCTGTGTGGATTATATACACGCCGTGTAGTTTTGTTCAATGGGAGCAATGTAGCTTAGCCCTGTAGAAGGACCCGGGAAGGGGAAGATAAGTCAGGTACACGCCATGTAGTCAGTATACATGCCATGTAGTCTTGCTTTGCAAATATTTAATGCCTTCTTCCTTCTGTTCCCTTTTTGGTCCCTTCGTTTTTAGTCTTTGATAATGTGGGTCTAAATTGTGCATTAGACCTTGTAGAGTCATGCCGCCAAGACGACCACACATTGTTCTCCATGAGATTAGCAATGATTATACTCCAGAGATGGTGGGCCATGGGCTACCAGTGGATCCTCCAGTAGAGCCAGATGTGGTGCCAGCTGTTATACCTGATACAGGCGTGGAGGCGCAGTTCTGTGAAGTCTTTATGCGGTTCATGAAGAAATTTTAGAGAGAACCACTAGTTACCACATCTATGGCTTGGCTGACTCATATCTTCCGGTAGCAGCATCCGCCAATGTTCTCAAGGGATGGCATACCATAGGCTGTAGAGTCTTGGATGGGGTCTATGCAAACTATTTTCGAGAATCTTGAGACACCTTTAGGGAAGAGGGTCAATCTCGCGACTTATATGCTGCGTGATTCCTCCAAGAGGAGGTGGGTTGTTACCACCCAGTCAGAGCATCACAGGGACATGGCGTGGGAAGATTTTTAGGCAGTCTTCTATGAATTATTCTTTCCAGAGATGCTGAGAGAAGATAGAGCTTGAGAGTTCATGAATTTTCAGTAGGGTGCCATGTCAGTGATGGATATTTCTTCTTGTTTCACCGAGCTTCAGCGTTTTTCACCCGTTTTGGTGGGTGATGAGACGTTGAGAGCCAGACGCTTTAAGGATGGTCTTCGTTATGACATCCGAGCACTGGTGAATGTTTTCAGGTTGCCTACTGTGCATGCTATTGTGAACCACTCACTGATTACAGAGTGGAACCTACGGGAAGCTAGTGGTGTTGGCCCGAGTGGTTCAGCACCAGTTTCTTGTACTATTTATACTGGAAAGAGGAAGAGACAGATGGACTTCTATTAGGGTGGCAGTACAAGAAAGTTATTTCTCCAGGTGGCCTGGTCAGGTGCTACCAGTGTGGTAAAGAGGGGAACAAGAGACCGCAATGTCCACTTGATCCAGTGGAGTGACGAGATTGCGGCAAGATGGTTCATCTTCAGTGCTTTTGTAGGGTGTTTCTACTAGTGGCTAGTGAGAGGGGTTTTGTACAGACTCCGCATGCGGGAGAAGGACCAGCAGATTCTTACCAATCGGGCAACTGGAATACGTTAGGGCATGTAGGCAGGGATGGTGGTCATGGTTGTGGTATCCAGACACCATAATCTCAGAGGTATCAGAGCGGGATAGCTCAGGGTAGCCAGGCTGTGTCACAGGGCCACGACACTGGGCAGACATATGCAGTACAACAGACCCAGCAGGAGTACGATCCAAGACCTTCTATAGTCAGAGGTACTATTCTAGTAACATCTGTCATATCTTCAGTACTTTTTGATACGGGTGCTACACATAGCTTTATATCTATGCCCTTTGTGGAGAGCCTTGGAGTCTATGTTTCTACTTCTTCTGAAGTTATGATTCTAGAAACTCCGTTGGGGACTAGAACGGCTAGTGTGTGTCAGTGCAAGGAGTGCTCCTTGGAGGTTGGTGGGTGTCACTTCTTTTGGGACCTCTATGTCTTAGAGATGACAGTTTATGACGTTATTCTCAGGATGGATTGGTTGGTTACCTTCCGATCCTTTGTATATTGCTATCATCGAAGGGTGTGTTTCACGTCACTAGAGGGAGGAGAGTTTCTATACAAGGGCGAATGGGATGTTCAGGTGAGTCGAGCTAGACTAGAGCATCATGGGCATGGTGGAGTTACAACCCAGATTACGAGTTTATATCTCGATGATCAGGGGACTTGTAAGACTAATTTCCCTCCGGTGGTTGATAGTTTCAGAGATGTCTTCCTGGAAGACTTTTTGGATCTACCACTAGAGCATGAGGTGGATTTATCTATTGATCTTGTGCCTGGAGCAGTACTGGTGTCCATTCCTCCTTATAAAATGGCTACATTAGAGATGTAGGAGCTCAAGAGGCAGTTAGAGGAGTTACAGGAAAAGGGTTTCATCTGACCCAATACTTCTCCTTGGGGTTCCCTTGTCCTTTTTGCGAAAAAGGTGGACGATACCCTCAGACTCTGTGTGGATTATCGGAAGCTGAACCAGTTGACAGTTAAGAACTGATATCCTTTTCCAAGGATTGATAATCTTTTTGATCAACTTCGTTGAGCACGAGTGTTCTCGAAGGTTGAGTTGAGATTAGGATACCATCAACTGTGCGTTAGACCATCTGATATACCTCTCACAACTTTTAAGAGCAGGTATGGTCTATACGAGTATACGGTTATTCCGTTCGGACTCACAAATGCGCCAGAAGCTTTTATGGATCTGATGAATCATGTGTTCCATCCTTATCTGGGTTCTTTCATGGTATTTTTCGTGGATGAAATTTTGGTGTACTCTCACACTCGACACGACCATTCCACTTATCTTGAGATCTTATTGAGTACACTGAGAGTGCATAAGCTGTATGCTAAGTTCTCAAAGTGCCACTTTCGGATGGACCAGATTCACTTCCTGGGTCATATCATCTCAGATGCAGGAGTAGCAGTAGACCCAGAGAAGGTGAGGGCAGTGGTTTCCTGGGAGTAGCCTAAGAACGTGGTTGAAATAAGTAGTTTCTTGGGGATAGATGGTTACTACAGATTCTTCATACATGACTTCTCCTGTTTAGCAGCGCCATTGACAGTTCTAACTAAGAAGGGTGTGAAGCTCTTTTGGTCAAAAGCTTGCGAGACAGCCTTTCAGGACCTGAAGGGAAGTTTGGCATCCGCACCAGTCCTGATACTTGCAGATCAAGGTAAAAGCTATACAGTTTTCTGTGATGCATTAGGTATTGGGCTGGGAGCAGTGTTGATGCAGGTTGATTGAGTTTTTGTGTACGGTTCTTGATAGTTGAGGCCACATGAGAGGAATTACCTGACGCATGATCTCGAGTTGGCTTTAGTTGTTCATGCGTTACGCTGTTGGAGACATTATCTATTGGAAGAGCATTTTGTGGTTTTCACTGACCACAAGAGCCTCAAATACATCATTACTCAGCATGAATTGAACCTGAGACATCGAGGGTGGGTTGATTACCTTCAGTCCTTCGATTTTGAGCTTGCCTATACGCCAGGTAAAGGTAATGCAGTGGCTCATGCACTGAGCAGGAAGACACATATAGAGGCAGTGCAAGAGGCCAGTGGTGAATAGAATCTTATGGATTTATTCTATGAGATATATTTGGAGGTGCAAGACAGTTATGGGAAAACTTATCTATCATCTTTAGCTGTTAATTCTACCATCCTGGATAGAGTGAGGATGAGACAACTATCTGATTCAGAAGGCCTAGTTTTACGGGAGTCGGTGGCAAGTGAGGACCCTCCTCCTGGTTGGACGATAGGCGATGATGAGGTATTGCATTTCCATGGATGAGTATGGCTTCCAGGGGATATAAGCGAGGAGTTGATGTGGGATTTTCATGCTTTAGCTTGATCAGTTCATCCCAGAGTTACCAAGATGTACTGTGACTTGAGACGTCAGTACTGGTGGCCGGGTATGAAGAGTGAGATAGAAGGTTTTGTTATGAGGTGTTCCACCTGTCAGCAGGTGAAGGTGGAGCATCAGAGACCAGCTGGACTATTACAATAGTTACCCATCCCGGCATGGAAATGGGATGATGCTACGATGGATTTCGTGATGGGATTGCTGAAGTCACCTCGAGGTAATGATGTCGTGTGGGTTGTTGTGGACAGACTGATGAAGGTAGATCACTTTTTTCCGATCAAGGAGACCTTCAGGGTTGATGAGCTCAGGAAGTTGTATATTTGAGAGGTCGTACGTCTTCATGGGGTCCCCTGTTCTGTCATTTCAGATAGGGATGCCCGTTTTACATCTCGTTTCTAGCAGAGTTTTTAGAGGGAACTGGGTACACAGGTGCTTCTAAGCACAGCTTACCACCCTCAGACCGATGTTCAGTCAGAGCGTATGATACAAGTGCTATAGAAAATGTTGTGTGCATGTGTCCTAGACTTTTTGGGAACTTGGGAGAAGAATATACCCTTAGTCATGTTTTCCTAAAATAATATTTTTCAAGAAACTATCGAGATGGAACCTTACGAGGCTTTATATGGTAGGCCACGCTGATCCCCTTTGTGCTGGTTAGAGGAAGGTGAGGCATCTTTATTGGGACCACAGCTAGTACATGATACATTTGGGCTGGTCCAGTTGATTTAGAAGTGGATGGCTACTGCACAGTCTCATCAGAAATCTTATGTTGATCGCCATAGACGACCCTTGGAGTTCGTGGTTGGGGATCAAGTTTTCTTGCGTGTTTCACTGAGGTTGGGACACAGGAGGATCAGGAGACATGGTAAAATTTCACCGAGGTATGTGGGGCCATTTGAGATTCTAGAGAGAGTTTGCCCAGTTGCCTATCGGTTGCAGTTACCCCAGAGGTACTGAGCCATGCCTGACGTCTTCCATATCTCTTAATTGCGTCGTTATCATTCAGACCCGTCTCACGTATTTCAGCCAGAGGAGGTGGAGCTCGAGGTAGATGCATCCTTCGAGGAGCATCCAATTCATATTGTTGATAAGAGCACAATGTTTCTCCTAGGCTGGTCAGTTCCTCTCGTACGGATTCTATAGTAGCATGGCCGAGTGCAGGATGAAACATGGGAGCTGGAGACCGACACACGTGCTCAGTGGCCGAAGTTTTTCATGGTTATATCTTCACCAATCTTTTAAGGGAAATTCAGTGACGAATTGTTTTAAGGGGGGAAGTTTGTAAGAACCCAGTTTTTATTTTTGAGGTACGTGTTTCTTCCTTTTTCTCTTTTCCTTAAGTGTTTTTGAGAAAATAAGGAAAATGGGGAAAATTCCAAAAAAATTGAACTACACGCCGTGTAATATTCCAAACGACATGTACTTTGGGTATTGTGGGATGAGTACATAGGTTTTATAACCAAGTCAGAGATGAAGGGTGTAAAAACTGACTACACGCCGTGTAGTGGGTATTTACACGCCATGTAGTCAGTCGACATGCAAATAGTAAGGTGGTGGAAGTAGCCGCCAGCTGCGCGACAGTACACGCCATGTAGTCAGGAATAGACGCTGTGTACTCATGTAGACGGATGAACAGTGTGGTGGTGCCTACAAAGGAATAGTTAAATGAGAAAGTACATGCCGTGTACTTGAGAGTACACGCCGTGTAGTCTGTTTTTTCGGCTTAAAACAGGCAGTAGCCTCCTCATTTGGTAGGGGAGGCATTTGAGCCATTTTGGAGCTGACGGATGAGGCCAGAGCATTGGAGATCCGTTGATCGCGAACCGTGAATCTGATTCCACCTCCGTCAATCTTGTTAGAACCACGCAGGTAAGAGATAACTTTCTCTTGAGTGGTTCTTTCCAATTCTTCCTCTATGGGACGTTATTTATGTTAGAACGAGTTTTCTTCTAACCAAAATCTACATCGTCTTTGGGCGTTTCTGGAATAGAAGTTCCTGTATATCGTTCGTTGGTGTTAAAGGTAGGTGGATTAGTGTTTAATTTCCAACAGTTGTGTGTTTTTGTGTACCGTTGTGCCAAGAACCCATGTTGGGGTGTCGTGTGGCTGAGGTCTTGGATGTTTTATATACCTAGAATTTTATAGGTAATTAAATGTGATAATAACCTGCTTTTTGGGATCGCTGCTTGGATCCAGGACCAACCCAGGGGGTGCGTTTCTCTGTTTAGCCATTTGGCCAGGATACCCGAGGGTATGCCATGTTTACTTTATGCATTAATTTTTCCTTGAGAGGAATTGTAAATAATTGCATGTTTAAATGTTGGGAATGGCCCAGTTACATTATATCCCAAGGGCGTGGTTACTTGTGTAGCCTGAGGGCAGTGATATATTAGCTTGAGGGCATGGTTGATTAGCTTGGGGGCATAGTTCTGTTAGCCTGAGCGCAATTCCTGAGGGAAATATTTTGATTACCTAAGGGTTTTGTTTTACTTTGGCCTGAAGGAAAGATTCTATTTTTCCTGAGGGCAATTCCTGGCTTCAGGGTACTGTGTAGCATGAGGGCATGGTTATACTATATTAGCCTAAGGGAATGATTCTGATTGGCCTGAGGGCTTGGTTCTGTTGAGAAAATGATGTTATTAAATAAAATGGTTAAATGAATAATAAAATGTCAATATAACTAGTATAATTAGTTACTTTTGAGTACTTATTAGTTTATTTCATTTAATTTTGCACACTGTTGTTTCATGATTACACACAGTTGAGAACATGCCTTTGGTGGGTGACTACTGAGATTATTTCTCACACCATGCTTGGTTCATGCTTTTCGGCCCAAACAGATTACGTTTCTATAGGTGTGGATAAGGGAAAGGGTCCCTATACAGGTACTTGATTGCTGCTGAGGAGTAGGGGAGCATTGGACCAGGAATAGGCTCGCAATGCTACCGACTGTTTTGTTTTGTTTTGTTGTACTCTTTATTGTACTATACTATATTGTTTTGAAACATGTTATGGATGTTTTCATAGAACTTGAGGCATGTTGCATCATCATTATATATATGTATAACTGTTGGATGTTTTTACTACAGTTGTGTGTTTAAAATTGTGTATGGTTTATCGCTTCTGCTTTTGTCGTATGTTTTTATTATTCCACTGTGATACAATTTGAAAAATGAGGAAATAGTTTCCCCGCTATCAAACCTAGGCCCTCACTACTAGTCGGAAGCATCCAATGTTTGGGGAAATTCACTTGAGGTCACGTGGCGAATCGGGCTCAGGGCACCCATTGAGTGGCACCCGGACCCGAAACATAATGATTATAGAATTGTTCTTAAATGGAATTAAGGAAAATGGAGATTCTTGTAAAAAAAACCATCTATAATTGTTTATAGTGGAATTAAAAGAGATAGATAAAACAGTGGTTGTTAAAAAGTTTTGGAAAATGTTATTAATGAATTGGTCAAAATATGTTCATGGTTTTGACAAACATGTAAATGATGTTTTGAGAGTCTATCCATATAGTATTGAGATTTAGTAAACTGATTATAGAGGTAAAACATTCATTTCTATGGATTTTATAATATAATATTGAGGATTAAATTAAAAGGTCGGGAAGTTTTAGTGAAATAATCAAAGAATATTTCATATGTTCTTCGATGGGGTTTTAATTTCATTAAAAAACAATACATTTTTTTAAATTTTATAAAGAAATTTTAATTTTTTTTAATTTATTTAGATTTCTTTTATATAATGTGGAGTTACTGTCGTATTATGTTAATATATTATGATAATTTGAGATATACCTTATATTAGGCTATGAAATTAATCTTAATAGTTTTTTCAGTACTAGAGAAACTAAAAAATAAGAATGGACAGACTTCAGAAGGGTCGTTTCTAAAATCATAAGGGTAAAAAGCTACAGAAAATGGTTAACCCAAGACTTAAAATGAGTCTCATAATTATTAAGGATTAATTATAGACATTATAATAGTAACTGCTAATTTTTAAATGATATTTTGTGACTTTAGAAGCAGAAATCAGTATATTATAAGACCAACTCTAAGCATTTTGAAGAGTACTTTGTTAATACATAAGATAAATATGAGACTTCAAAATAGTAGTCAAATTTTGATGAAATAACTATGTATGAATTCATATGATTGACTAGAAATAACATAATATTCTACCCCTTTATAAAATAGGGAGTTCTCCCAATATTATAAGAGAAAATAATTAACCTTTTAAGGGACACCCCACAGTGAAATTAGTGATATTAGTAATGGAAAATTTTATTATGATTTCAGTAATTAATGTTTTGAGAAAATATATATTATATGACGATGAATATATTTTTAAAATTTTAAACCATCATGATTATTTTTCAATCCATGATTTAATCATTGAATTTTAAGAATATTGGATTTTACGATACTTGGTACATTACATTTCCATTTAATCTAGGAATTTCATATTGGGAAGTTTCTAATTTACTATTACTTATCAATGATAAATGAGATATATGAGGAAAAATGATGATTCTAGAAATGTTCTTAGGCTCTGTAAAAAAAATTATTCATTTTTTACTATTGATAAAACATGACAAGAGGATCTTCTTTGTTGAGAAGTAGGGGTTCATTCTTATATGATACATAATAATTTAATATTTATTACGAAGATTTTTCTATAATTTTAGAGGTTCTAACTTTGTGAAATGATGTTCAACACCTCTACTATATATATTATTATATTATTTTTTTAACTTAATGGAGTTTTATTGAACACATTTATTTGATATATATATTTTAGAAGAATATTAATGAGCCTCATAGAATAAAAAAAGAGATTTATTTGATTGGCATAAAATGAGAAATAAATGAATAAGTGAATTTGTGGAAATTCAATTGAGAGAAGAGGATGTGGAAAATGTAATATGTATGGTCATGGGCGAAAACCAATGTAAAAATTTTAAATATAATGAGAAGATATCATTTTAGTAATATTTATGATATTTGTATATTTATGATATAGTAATAATATTCTATGACATGTGATATAATTTTTGGGATGTAGAGAAATAATATTTTCTCCTAGAAAATATTTTTTCAATCATCATAAAGATATATTGAAAATATAACTTCTTGGTGTTAATGAAGAATAAGTCAACAAGATTCTCTTAACCATATCAAATCAGCTGAAGTAAAAAATAGGAGAATAAGATGACTTGTGTTGCTACATATTTTAGAAGTTAAGAGCTGAGAGTAAGGCTTAAACTATTATTAATGACCATAATATATATTTGAAAACACTTGAATAATATTTATGCTAAATGTTTTTGAATATCATATTTGGATGAAGTATTTATAGAAGAAAACAATCAGATACAAAATAATATCCACGAGAAAGGAACTAACTTGACATCAAGTTTAATGTTTTTCATTAGAAAAGACATTGGTGACAGAAAAATTTTATGACTATAAGAAGATTATAAAATCCTTTGAGGAGAAATGTATTCGTGGGATTCACTATGAGTTCATGTTAATCCCAACAAACTATATTTTTAATTTCCAATTATATTATTAATGTAAAATTTGTGCATCAGATGATCACAGAAACTATAAGAACATAGTCACCATCATCAAGGTGAGTCATTGAAAAAAGTACATATTAGTTTTCACATTTTAGTTATATATTTAATGTTGTATATTTGTGTTGGTTAAATAACAATAGACCTACTTTCATTATAACTGACTAAATAGATTCAACATCTAAAGGGTAATTTAAGTAAGTAAATGTTTTAATTGAAATGAACACAATAAAAAATAATCACACCTGGTTCACCAACCCCTCCCAAATGACATCAACCATTCCTACGTACCTCAAATGGGATTTAAATTATAACATCATTCACTTAGGTATGATATTTTTCTTGTCCTAATGATTTTCAGAAGACTGGTATTATGTTTAGAGGTAACAAGTTTATAGAAAAGTATCATATAAGGAGTTATATTTCTTTTCATATATGCAAAAAATATATAGGAGTCGACCATGACTCTATAAAACATGAATAAGATACACGAAAATAAGTTAATAAAATATTTTAAGGATAAATGTGATCAACCACTTCCTGAAGGTAATTAGTAGGTAAATGTTTTGATAATTATATTTAAAATGATCTCAATGATGATTATTTTTCAATGTTTGATGAAAATATTGATTATATTCATTACGAATGATTCTGCTTTTTTATTTTGACATAAAATATTTTCTTAAAATTTCCCAATTTATGTTTTTAGATACATAATATCAAAAATTATGGGACTATAAGATGATAAATCATAACTATAGTTATAAGATAAAGCAATGGGAGATGTATTGGTTGAAAATTTAAGAAAATATAATAGTCACACTTAAATAATTGGTGTTTAGTATAAATCTATATCACCTTAAAATGAATGAATTTTACTTATTTGAGAATAATTGGAAAGGCGTAATTTGGGAAATGTTGGTGTTAAAGAAGTGATATGTGGATCATGGAATCTACATGGGATCACTATAAATATCAAAATTTATCATTTATGATTAAATGAATCAGAATAATGATCTTTAAAAATATAATATATTCGTAAATATATTTCAAAAAAAATAAGATTTTAAATATGAAAATCAATGTAATTAAATTATAAAATCACCTCACGAAGGGAATAATTATCTTAATTTTATATTTCTTTTGTTATTTACTATGTTGAGAAATTTGAAAAACACCAGAAATGAATCTTTATAAGAAACTAATAATATATGTGAAAAAACCACATCTATTTTTGAAATTATTCTTAGGAATCAGTATAGTTAAAAATATCACATATTGTAATATATTAATCTTCCCACTACATGCTCCTGGTATTAGTTAATTCATAACCCATACAATATTTTATATATTACTTCTATTTCACATGCTTATAAATAGTTCAAAATAAATTATTAGAAAATATGGAATGTGAGAAATTATGTGACACCTATAAATATTTTAATGTTGGATGCAAGAAAATATTGGAAAATAATCTTCCCAAATAAATCTAAAATGAATTGTGGATCTAGCTAGAAAAATAAGCTTAAAATACATGCCAAATCACATAAATAACCAGTTGAATGATATTTCTTAACTATTTCTTATTCGTTTGGATATTTGTTTTTAAGGAAATTGAGTATTTTTACAAAAAAAAATCAACTTATGTAAATCATATAAGACCTATATATATGGGGTAGATTTGAAGTAAATTACAATCATAATATATAGATAATCAATTCATAGAACAATATAAATAAATCTATTAGAAATAAATTCAAATGATTGATTTTTTTGAGATTGATCTATATGGGGTTTGTTTGAAGTAAATAATAATCCTATTACATAGATAATTAATTCATAGAACAAGATAAATTAATCTATTCAAAATAAATTAGGATGATTAATTTTTTTGTGATTACTCTGATTAAACTGGTCACAGATATGATAAGTAATGAAATGTTAAAAAACACAAATAAAACTCATATATATGAGAAGCTTATGAAAAAGTAACATACTAATAAATAATACAAGTGTTCATGAGGAGTAAATAGAATAATAAAACTAAGTAAACCACTCCTCTGAAATAAAATAATAATATTAAGAAGGATGTAAAACATATAAAGAGGAGATGATTCTGTTGTGGTAGAAAATTCTACATCATGGAACACTATAAACTCTCCATGAACATCAAGATAAATATTGTAAATATTAAATCTAACATAAATTAAAGCAATATATGGATAAAAGGATTGGTTTGTCGAAATATATTTGTGATGAAAAACATGAAATATTTCTAAATAATGGAATCCCAATTGTGGTTAATGATTTGTGTGGATGGTAAAAAATTTATAGGTATAGAAAAAATTAATTTATAACATGGATTCATAGATATGATAGATTATTTATGAAAAATGGTAAACAACCCATTATTCCATGTTATAAGTAAGACCATTTGAAAAGGAAATACATAAAAAATAAGAAGGATGGGGATGCGCCTAGAGAGTTTATTTCATTTATTCAGAGTTAGTTAGAATTGTATAAAATTATTGAAATAGAATAATGGAGTAAATTAAAATTAATATCAATTGTAAAAAAACCTATTAAAACTATGAATAAGGATAATGAAATAATAAATACATGCCCCGAAAAGATGCTTATATATGGATAATGAAAGAAAAAAAATCATAAGTAGTTTTCACCTTATTAATATTATAAGGAAAATAGTCAATATGTTTATAAATAAGTCTCTCCAATATCCATCTCAATATAAAGTATATTAAAATTCACTTTATTCATATTAAAACTATCTTTATGAATAAATATTTGGAATTAATAGAGAAAAATAAAAATATAGAATTAAAAAATTATTGTTTTTACAAATCATAAAATAATAATCCATCATGGAGAAAATATATTTATATCATGTTATTACTTTTAAACTGATAATTATCAACCACTCAATTGGTATTAGATTTAAAATATTATCATAAATTCATTGATCCAATTTCTTGATGAAAACAATCCATGGTGAAATTAAATTCAATGATTATGTTTAGGGGAGAAATGAAAGAAGTAAAGATTCCATAATACTAGCATTGGAATTAAATATGAAATTTTTGATAGAATTGTAGAATCTAAAGGTGGAGTTATTATAATCAACATCCTAATAGATCTATATTATTTATTTGATAATTTTAATGGGGAAATGATTGTTAAAATAAAATAAGAAAAATAAACCACAACATGATTGTTTTTTATGTGTTTTTTTGAAATGAGTGTATTTTATAAATATAATGAATTAATTTTCCAATCAATAACTAATAAGTGAATCTCAATTAGTATAACATTACTTATAGTTCATGATAACATTGTCTTCATGATTGATCACTATTTCATTCTACATTTAGAATTGAGGATATAAAAATATATTTGGTTAATTGATGACACATTTCCAATTGATGTTTGATCCTACCCCTCTATAAAGATAAAATAGAGTATATTTCTCCAAGTTTTCTTCTCTCATGAAAAGGGGAGAACTAAAAAATGAATAGAAAAAAGGGGAGATTTTTTAAAAAAAATACTGAACATAGGTATTTTATCATTGTATTTTATTTATTATTTATTATCAATAAGGGGGAAACTATTCATTACTTTAATAAAAGTAGAATATACTTACATTAGTTTTTATGGATGTAGTTAAGGGTATTTACAACAAAAAAATGAGATATTTAAGTTCCCTAAGGTTTTTTAGGTAATATCTTTGGTCAATGAGTATTTATATCAATGATCATTTCAATATGTATGTATTCGACTGTGGATGATGGAAGAAGAATACACTCTCTAAAAAAGATGAATATTATTCATATACACTAATGGTAAATTAATATTTAGATGATACTATCTTGGAATAACATGATAGAAATAATTTACATAATAGAATTATAAATTTTATAATTATTGAGATAATATTCATTCGAATTAATAACAAGCGATGATTATTTTAAATATATTTTTCTAGAATAGTTTAGAGTTGATCAAGATGTTAAGTATATCTAACTAGTTGTTAAACTATATGAATAACTATGATTAAAGAATAGTTTTCTAGAAGTTCATGGTTTTTTAAAATAGTTACTTGAAGCTATGATAGTGTATCCATGGAGTATCTATCTTGAATAATACTAAAAAACACTTTTAACATTTCTTAGATGAAAATTTTATAAATGAAATTTGAGGGTTGAATTAAAAGGCAATTAATTTTCCATTAAATACTCAAGTAATAATTCACAAGCTACTAGAGTACATTTAAATTTCATTAAATAAATTTGGAAATATTATTATATATTCCAATTTCAATTGAAGTTTTTTGAAATGATTGAGAATGATTTGAGATAAAGTATAGTGTCTTAGATATTATTTTATCATATAATAGAATTTGAATTTAAATATGAAATTTTAAAAAATAATAAATCATAAGAGTCATTTTAGTAATGAAGATATTTAAAAATGTTAAATTATTGACATAAGAAGAGTAAATTTTAACATAAGAAGGGTGACCTGGTACTTTAGAAAGGTAACCCATGACTTTAGGAAAGACTATTTGACTTTTGAAGATTAATTTAAGACTTAAAAAAAATAATGTTCCACTTTATAAGGGTAATATATGACATTAATAGAATAAGTAAATACATTTCTAGAATATTTCAATGATATTATAAGAATAAACTAGAAATTATTAAGGGTAATCTATCACATAAAATACATAATAAGTTTTTTATGAATTTATAATGGAAAACCACAAAAGATTAATTCTATACATTATAGAATTAAAATACATTGTGAAATTATAATTTATCCTTTTTTGGAAATGTAAGCATAGAACCTCATAAGGGAAATCCATTAGGATAATTTGGGAGAACTTTAAAGAAGGAATTTATTGAGATTTAATGAATGAATATAATAAGGATATTTTTATTAGATGATGCATTTGATATCATTCAATGATAACATATTCATTATTCATTGTCTATCCATGATTCAAACCTCGATATAAGGATACTAAAATGTGATGATACAGAAGATTTTGTTTCTACATTTAATATACTCTTATAAAATAAATAAATTTGAAAATCTATATTTTCTTTCTAGGCCTATTGAGATATTATATTTAATTAAAAGTAGTGAAACACGAAATATCATCAAGAGTATTAAATATCAAAAATATATTTCTAATTTGAGATGAATTAATGAGAAGAGGGTCTTATTTATTAAGAACAAGAGGATAAATATGAGATAATATTTTGAAATGAAGATTCACATGGAATGTTTTACTATTTTTTCAAAGGAAATCACATCTTGATGTGATGTTCCACAACAAAACCATATTTATTAGTATATTATTTGAAAAATATTGTGTAGTTTAATTAATATAGATATTTGTGGGCTTATTTATATAATAATAGTATTATGATAGGTGGAAGAATAAATGAACATTTTTCATCTGGAATAAAATGAGAAGTAAATGAATGAGTGTATTCCTAGAAATATAGTGTAGAAAAGAGGTTGAGGAAAAATAATATGCATGATCATTGGGACACACCCATATTAAAGGGTTATTGAAAATGGGAGGAGATCGTGGTACCAATTTTCAAAGGATTTATAAATTTAAAATATATAATTCAGATTCAATGACTTATGTTATAATATCCATGAATAATATAATAAAAAACATCTATCTAAGAAGTGTTTTTAAGAACTTTATATATCTTTATATATAATGAGATTCATTATATTGTTATGAAATAAAACTACCTGATTTTAGGGAATAAAAAAATTCATTTGATGTAGAAATATGAGAAGAATAAGAATTACAGTACCATGTATTACCGCTAGAAATAGTTTATAGTAAGGTTAAAACTATTAATTATATTAATTGTCTATGTTTTGAATCCCTTGAAGAATATTATACAACTGTATAGTTTAGAAGACCTTAGTTGTATTAAATATTTATAAAATCAAAAGATTATATTCTAAATAGGATATTCGATCAATTATGTTTATAAATAATGAGATGTATATTCTTTTTAAAAAGAAAAAGGGGATTGAATAATATTATTGAATAATATGATCTTATTATATTGATGCAATAACATACTATAATATAAGTTAATCATCTTTAAAATGAATGTGGAAGTGTTCCATGACTAGAAGAAGAATATATATTTAGAAGGAGTTCATGTAACAATATGATGCATTGTGAGTTCAGGAAAATATATGGTAACCCAAATTAAAATTGATGGTAATTTTATTATGGTAAAATATATATATTGGATCATCCTTAATGAATAAATGATAAAGATACCCACATCGGGGGAGAACCTTACAAAAATTAAGTGTTTTAATAATTTGTTTTTCTTTTTTACATTGCATGTGGTATATGTGTAATGGGAAAATAAAATAAATTAAATAATTATCTTAATGAAGAACAATATTTTGGTAAAAGGAAGTTGAACCTATGTGAGTAAATTTTTTAATGGAAAAAGGATGAGAAAAATGTTGTGGCCAAAAATTTACCGCCTCTCATGTGATTATACAAATTCTTTGACCCCTCATTTTTAAACTACAAATGAACCATAGTGGTTTACCAGAGACTAGTCACCTAGGGATTTGACTCACAAACACTTTTATTTTTTCACCAATTATATTATTTTAGTTCATTTTATTTATGGGAATACTAATAATAATCGAAGTGGTGGTTTTAGTGATTTTTGAACAAATGTAAAAATAATAATTTTAGGGTTTGGTTGTGACCAATCCTTGGAGATATTATAATTCAATCATATCATGGTTAATAACTCTATTCTAAAATAGTATTAAATATAATATATACATAAATCTAAAAAGATTTCCTCCACCATATTGAAAACAAAACTAATGAATGGATGACTTAAAATGAAATAGTATAGGTATTTTTAAAATAAATAATATTCCAGAGAGAGTAGAAACGTAAAATATCACACATATTTCACATTAACGTAAATATAATTATGAAATGAAATTTATATCACATCACCATAATACATATTGGTCAATGTAAATAATTATCAAAAAATATAATACAATAAAAGTGATCAAGAACTCAATATTCCAAAAAATGTTCCCCACATTAGGCCAACAATGCTATGAATCATTCATTATAGATAATGAAAATTACAAAAGAGAAAGGAAATATACACCATTAATGTAACTCCTTAATTATGCATTATAAAACTCTAATTTAATTCTCAAAAATATATTACATGATGAATATTTTTGGAGAAACCATTTTATAATTATGTGTGGTGGATTATCCCCCCCCCCAATTTTTTCTTTAAATGGTTATAACTTTTTCCAATAAGAATAATGAATATAAAAATGTGATGATTTTTGAAATATATCCTATATCATAAATATTATATAAATAATATTAATGTTTTTATTAAAAATGTATCAAAAAAATAAATGAAAAACTAAAGATGAATTTACTAGAATAGGATAAATATCACACTCCCAATATCCTTTTATCAACAGATCTATTTCCTTGAAAAGGGTTAAATATAGAGAATGTATTGGTCAACTTTTTACATTTTTAATAATATATATCAACACATGAAATTTATCTAAGTTAGATATTTTTTAGGAGATATGTTCAATATAGTAAAATTCATCTAAACTATTTGAAGATTTCTTATAGCCATAATTATGCTTTATTTATACTTCCTTTAGTTTGATGTTGTATTTTTTCAAGTGTATTGAAATTAATCCCAAAAACAATTTAATCCAAAAAATATATTTTTCAATTTCATTCAATGTATTCAATGAAATTAAAAGAATAATAACATGATATATTTATATATAATTTTTTAAAATAGGTTATTTCCATATATTAATTTTTTTTTAAAAATCTGAAAGTTTAACTTTAATAAAAAATGAATACATTATAAGATACTAGGCCATTTAAATAATTTTAAACTCGTTTGAGTGATGAAAATATTAGTTATTTCTATTAGTCTCACACCACCACATCTATAAATTTTCACTCCAAGTAAAAATCATACATCTCATCAAAATAAACACCTAAATAAAAATTGATAAAATTATGAGATTATTTTAAAAATGAAATCCATCATGAAATCTTTATGAAATATATTTTTCTTTATTATTTATTTTATCACAATCAAATTGAATCAACTTAATTTTCCCCCATTCAACATGTCACAACCTACCTCGTATAGATTTTAAATAAATATTCACCCAATTTTGCAATTTATCTAAATTATTTCACCTCAAATAAATTAATTTCATAGAATAATCAAGGTAAAATCATAAAAATCCATGGAAGAGAGAAAAAAACATAGAATAATCATACGCATTTTATAGGGTATGCATTGATGATTTGGGATGATGGTTAAAAATATAATAATTACAATTATGGAGAGAATATAAATATTATAGAATATAGTGGATGATAAATACTTGAAAACATGGAAGATTCCTCACAAAAATATCCTCTCAAATAATCTATCCAATTCAATTCCGCTTTTAAAAATGTATACACATTTCATAAAAAAATCATGAAAATTTAAATATTATTTCTCTTATTTTTTTCTTTCTTTTTTCATATTTTTGGGGGGAATATAGGAAGAAAAAATATATATTTAATGAAATATAACATATTCAAATTTTCTATACAAGTCATGAGTCATATAAATCAGTATGATTAAAAACTCAACTCCTATTTTACATTCTTGATTTTTCAATATTTTCAAATTTTTGTAACTTTTTTCTTCAAGAAGAAACAAATCAATTTATAATGAAGCCATGACATGTGGATCATCCATAAAAACGAAAATAATCCCTAAATTTATATATAATAAAATTAATTCCCTTTATTAAACATGATTTTACACTCATTTTGAATAACAACCTTGAATTTTATAAAAACATTTGTGTGGGTAGTGAAAATGGGATTGTAAAATGGACACTTATGTGTTCTTTCCTAGATATGAAGGGATTACAAAGGAAAATTTAAGGTTCGGTCTCAATTTGGATAAATAAGGTGGAATTCCAAATATGTACCTCAAAATTTCTTTCACATTTTCTAAATATAAAAGAAACGTTGATGAAGGTAAAAATTTGTTTTTGATAATGAAACAACTTGTCTTCACTCTTGAATAGTGGAAACTATAGAAATTATGGAAATATTTTGTTTATTGTGCATCCTGAGTAAGTGAACAATAGTACTAAACAAATTTTAATTTGACACATTATTAAAAAATTATTTAATAGTATTAGAATGTTTTCAAAATCGAATGTAACTAAATATATTACTCATTACCTTTCTTTTGGAACCAATTCTATAAAACTAAAGAATATTTTTCAAAATCAACTTAGGTGTGAAAAAATTATTTTGATTCTTTATTTAAGCATACATTTCTTAAAAATAATAAAAATATTAAATCAAAAGGAATAAAAATAAAGGTTGAAAAATTAAAATAAAATTAATAATTTTATTTACACCACAACAATATATTACAATCCCTTATTTAGACTAAAAAAATATATGTCTAATATAGAAAACAAAAATAAGATATACAAACAAAACTTGATTATTATTTTAAGTGCTTCTAGTATATCTCTATTCCCACTAATTTATTATAAACTATAGTAAACATTATTATTTATTCAATGATATATAAAATTATATTGATAAAGAAAAAGATAAAATATTATTGGTTAATCCCCTAAGTTGTTCTATTTTTATACTTCATATAATAGGAATGTATGAGTGGATTAGGTTTTTATGACATGAACTAGCATAGTCAAAGATAGGGACACATCAAATAAATTTAAATTGATTTAACACGTAGAATTAGTGGGTAATATGGATGTAATAGGTTAGGGTAAATTAAAAAGGGGTCATCCTTAATATTCATTACGGGGGTCCCCTTTTGTTTATGTTCGTTTAGTTATTAAGAAAGTTGTCTCACAATCATAATAAAATTATACTCTATTTTCATGAATTATAACCTTTTTTGGTCCTTTTTAAAACTCTAACACTATATCCTCCTCAATGGTTCATTATTTATCAAATTAAATACACCCAATGGAAATTAATTGAATGGGAGATTTGGAAAATTTAATAAAATGGATAATAGTTATCAATTTGTCTTCTAGGAAATTAAATAGAAATGAGTTCATATATAGAATGAATCCATACACTAGCTTATCATGAATTTATTATTCTTTTATAAACTCTTATAAGATTTGGGTTATCATATATGGAGCTAGGTAATCTATATACTCTATCCAAAAAATTCAACCACATTAGTGGTGTTTTATTTTGAGGATATAGATATTAATAAAGTTGATTATTCTTCATTGTTAACAATGGTAGGGTAACTTTTCATTTTACTATATACATAATTATTTCAGAATGCTTCCAAGGACAATTAATCTATGATATGTGCCTCATCTGAATATATTCCCCAAACCTTTCATCTGAAATATCTAATAGGATATTCTATAAAGTATTCTCAATCTTCCCCTTGACATAAAATATCATATTTGAATATGTGTTAATTTTTTTAATCTTATCCATCAACATTTGTTCTTATTAAGAGCTGAGAGCCTTTATTTCCTTAACTATAGAGGCCACTGATTCTGTTTTTTAATGGACTAATTTATTTGAATTTTCCTAGAGCTTGATCTACTCCCCCATTTATTAATCAAACACAATTTAACGTGTCTTATAATTTTGTAAACATACTCAAAAATTTATGAGGTGTTAGTATCACTAAAAACATTAAATATCATTACCCGTTACTAATAAAGGTGCATGTAACCGAGATATGAGAATTAATTGTACGCCATTTCTATATATATATATATGAGAAATAGTTTGTTAAAATTTTGAGCCTTCATAAAAATAAAACCATATTAAAATAAGAACATATAATTAATCCCTTTTAATATTTGTAAAATATAAATAAAAAAATATCTCTTTCACTTAGTCTCTTGAAGACGTCACAAAAAAACAATATCTTTCATTAACACCAATTATAATATTTTCATATATAATATTTATATGAAAAAATAAATAATAAAGAGGTGGTTCTAGTTATTTATGAAAAGAATACAAAATTAAAGAATCGTAGTCTTTGGATGTGACCAATACAAGGAAAAAATACTATTAAATCATACCATTATTCATATTTAATGTTTTTCACTCTAAAAAATTCAGTAATAAAACACAATACCATTAATTTACCCATCCAACAATGTTTTTAATAAATAAATAACTCAACCCCACCAGAGTAGTGTATTGTTACTCGTTCTATCATAATGTAGAAATAAAAACACACCATGCATCCATTGAATAAGGTTGACTCCAATATATTTCAACCTAATAAAATTAAAGTAATATGATAAATGAAACTGTGAATGTAACATAAAAATGAATAATATAACTTAGATTCAGAAAATCATTAAAAAATACTACTAATTAATATATTAAAGGAAAATGAGTAACTTAAAAGCAATTAAATCAACCCAATAATCCAACATGGTCCTTTTTAATATTGGGGAAAAAATGGAATATAAAAAAATAGTTCAATAACTCAACAATTAAAACAATTCCCCTTGTATTAGAAATAAAATGATAAAAATACTTTTTGAGAGTGAATATAAAATAGGATAAATGAAATTAAATCTCTATCCCCGGTTCATTTACCTCTTTTATAATTAAAAACATACTCTTTAATTATATAAATGCATAACTCATTGAATGGAAGTGGAGATACCCTTTTGTATGTAATAATGATGGCCAATTTTCTATCCAATTCTACGATTTGAATGTTCATGAATTTTTGACTCATTATACATATTATTCTCAAAAGGTAATCATTTCAAACATTTTTATTATATATCTTAACTATTATTTTAAAATAAATCATGTCAATAGCACATGTTTATAAATATTAATTAATGAATTACCAAGGTTTAGTTTTTCCATTATTGTTGGATCATCACATTTAAATTCTCAATTTCACATTAATTTTTCTCTTAACAAATAGTTTAATATAGATATTTTAAATTTGAGTAAAATGTTCTTTATATAAGATTTTATATCCATAGAAATCTTTTCTTTGTTGGGATATTATTTTGGGATATTTTTTCACAATATTAAATGTTACCAAATCTATTAAAAGATTATGTGTCCCAAATTAGATACTAGATTTTGTTCTCCTGTGACTACATCCAACTGCTAGTATAGTTAAACGAAATGAACCCCAATGATGAATTAATCCTAAAAAGATAAATTATTAGTTTATATTACTATAAAAATGATATATAATGAATACCAATGGGGTATTTTTCCATATAAACATAAAAAAATATTGAATTTACCTTAATTGACATATTTTTTAATAAGTATTGAAAGTCATTATATGGATAGTAATTATCACATTATAGTGTAAAATACACCATAAAAAATGTAAAACACATGTATAAGGATGAAAATATTTGATAATTTTTTATATGACTTTTAAATAACTAGTTTTAGTCTAAAACACTCTTTACTCAAATTATCCTTACATATCATACCTCCATTATAATTTAGATAATATATTTGTTCATTTATAAACAATATTTATGGTGAAATACCCTTCCAATTATATAGAATAATGGAATAATTTATACATGTTTCAAGAAAACTAATTTTCCCATCCCATTCGGGAAAGGTAAAGGGGTATACTAGGGTAAGTTCATTGTGGGACCATCCAATATCATCAACCTATCCACCAATAATATATGTATATGAGAACCATTTCTACAAACCTGTCATAAAAATTTTTATTCATACTTATAGTTTACTAATTAACATGTGAATCATTTAAGAAAAAATCAAATAATACATTTCCTATATAAAAAACAAAAATCTAAAACTAACCATGTTATTTTTAACCTAACATTAGAATATTCAAAATTGTGTGTTGTATAAAGATGAAATGATTTCAGATATGAAAATGAAAATGTGAATCTCAGTAAAAATATCTAATATAGAATCATGAAATATAATTTTGATTTTATCAATAACATGATATGTAAAACAAGTGTTTCATAGATGAAATTACAATGAAAAATTAATATGGATTATTTATGAATAAAATAAAATATAGCATATAAAATATTTTAATTGAATGATGAAAAACATATATCCAACCAAAAAATCAATATTTTTATTAATAACCACTGAAACAGAAGACTGCATGGGTTCACCAACACATGAGAAATATTTCAATTTATGTGATTAAATTGAAAACCATTTGTATGCCCCCTAATTTTCCTAACCATTAATTTTATACTAAAGAACTATCTTAACTAAAGGTTAGGTTTAGCTGATTGACATATAATTTGTTCATCTAAGGGTTTGGAACATTATTCTCTATATATTGAATTATTTCTTATTTTAATAATTAGTATATTATAATAAAAGAGTTTCAAATACTATTTAAATATTATTTGAGGAGAAAATAACATTTTGGACACTTAAAGGCTAATCTAAAAATAAATTCAATTGATAATATTTTTCTTGTAACCAATCGAAATAATTTATACCAAAAAATTATCAAACTAATTTTCCTAATTTCATAACACTTTATAATTATCTTATTTAATTTCTCATTAGGTTATGTTAAATATTTCTTTACATTTGTTGGTAAAAACCCATTTTTCGAGATCCACTCAACTAGCCATGATTTATGACATAATGAAACAGTATTTTATTAGGGTAAAAGGACCCATATCTCTTCCAAAACCATTTATAATAACTCTATAGTCATTATAGTAAATATTTTATTAACATGGGTAGGTTTATAATTATACTAGAAGACTAACTCTTTTACAAGGGTTAACCAGTTACATATGAAAATTGAATCATGTGCACTTATACATATATATGTGAGGCCTCACTATATATAATAAATATTATTAAAGATTTATAAACCCTAAAAAACATTCTGATATTCTTTATATGTTAAATACATTACTCATGTAATTTAGGAATAAGGATAGTTTTTTATAATCATTCAAAATTCAATTCATCAAATATAATTTCTACATTAAAATTAATAATATAATGAATGGGAATTGAATCAGTATGTTTTATAAAGGTGTTATCAAAGAGTCAATAAATATATTTGAAACAATTACCAACCCATTCATAATTTTTGAGGAAATAATTTTAATTATTTACATATAAAAAAAATCTCATATTATGAGTTCAATGTAAATAGACAAAAAAATTCCATCCAAACACACATTTAATTTTTCATAAAAAACTATTAATTTGAGATAGAAAAAAATTATAGAAAAAATATCAATTAAATTATTTTAGAATTATTTAGTTTATAAAATTTTACATTTATATATATATATGAAAATAAAAATACTAGGACATTGAATATGGGTTGAAACCAAATAAAAAATGAAAATCATTGGCTTCACCAAAAGTGTTTTATAATAAAATTAAAATTTTAGTCATATTAGAAAAATCCTTGATGAATCCTATGTTATATAGTAATGATAACCTAGGTGTAATAGAAATGATATCCAATATCATTCGTAATCAAATACATTATTATCAAAAATTTCTAGATTGAAAAATCAATCAAAACATTACTAGAACCCAAATGTAATATAACTATAATTATATTAATTATTAATTATTAGGAATACAATGATAAAATAGAACCAAATAACCCTAGATCACTGCAAAAAATCCAAAAAAAAACCTTAATTAACAAAATTTTAAAATAACAAGATCTGATCAAAATAATGAAAAAGAGTGTATAATTCAAAAAAACAGGTCTCCGTTAATCCCGAAAAACAAATACATGATATATAAATTTATTTCACCATTTATTTTGTGAAATTATAATTAATAAAACCATTTATAGCCTTGGTATTAAAGGAATAAATATTGATATAAGATTAGAGAGGAATAAGGGTAGCTTACTTTGGATAAAACATGAAATTTCCACAAATACACCTTGAGTAGAAATACATGATGAATAAAGAAGTTGAGAATGAGAGGATACCTTGGTGGGTATCTTAGTAGCTCAAGAGTAACGTGGTTGGAAGGGGAGATCAAACAAATCATTTTTATTTTATAAAAAAATGATTAAAAATTATTTATATTAAAAAAATTACTTAGACAAACTAAAAAATGGTGTGGTTAATGGGTACATTATGCACCTATAAAAATTCCCCTTCTCTACTAGATTATTAAGTATCAGGTACCCCTACAATAGGTACCAGGTTCTAATGTTCATTTTAAAATTAGAGGTAACACTTACTCTAAATCCAGCCTGAACTCTAAAAAAAAATTCATAACCTCAATCCATATCTATAAAATCTATGAATTCACCATAAAAAATCCCAATGGACATTTGAATCCCAGAATAAAAATTACCTGAACTCCATGTCTGAAAATTTAAACACACTCACAATTCATCACATTAAATTCTACAAATTTAATAAATAATCAAATGGTTGAATCATGGAACATTACATATATAAATTATATAAAAATAAATTTAACTTTGTTTGAAAAATAATTATTTCCATGATGTATTTCAATTTGATTTTTTTGGGATTTATCAGTGTCAAGCTTTTTTGAAATGATAATAATATCATCAATTTGTAAAATTATATAAAGATTTTGTACTGCATAGTTTAAAGTACACACTAGCATAATAAATTATTTGGAAAAAATTAATTTAAATCATAAATGAATAAATTTATTTATAACATTATCCAAAATATTATTTCAATTGATAATAATAATAAATTAAGTGGAAAACTAAATTTTTATTGAATTTAAATGGAAAATACTTAAGAGGTATTTTTTTGAAAATTTATCATTTAATATTCTTATATAAAAAAGTAGTTTTTCTACATTAGAATATATTTAATGAAGATAAAATTGAAAAATAATCTTAAATAACAAACTAATTGAAAAATGTTTCATTCAAATTGAAAATTTTACTTGTTATTTTACCCCTTTTCATTTCAAGAAAAAAATACTAATAATTTAGTCTTTAAATATTATCCTAATTCCACCAACAATTACTAATTTATTTTTAAAATGAAATTTATTGTGAATAACTAATTCCCCATGAGAATTTTTGGAAATATTTCACTTATTATTATTAAATAAATATTATATTTACTCATTAATTAAAATGATTTTTTTATTCTTTACTCAAAATACCATGGATAAAGAATTAATCCTTATCATTATTTAGATCCCAAAATATGGTAAATGTATATGTTTCCATATAGATATGAATAAACTGAGATGGAGGAAAAAAACATTTCTCTCTATATATTTTGTAAAATAGTAGTCATTAAGACCACTAAAAAACTTATCATCTAACTAAGATCTATATTCATACTTAGGTCTATCACTTGATTGAGGAAGCATCCATTTAATGACATATTAATACTAGGCTTGAAGGCATTGTTGAACTTTAACACCCACCGATTAAGTAATTTTAATACTATCAAATTTAATATATCATAGAATTGAAATTTCGGACTTTTGGAATTTAACGTCATAGATTATTTAATACATATAAAAAATATCTTATCAATATATTTTTAATAATCACCAATACAATCAAGATATAATATAAATACTAAATTAAAATATTTTGGTTCATACTTTTTTGTCTTTAAATGTACATAATCAATAAAAATTAAATGATCATATGAGTTTGGTTTATTTTTCTAGGACTCTGGAATGGTTTTTATGCAAATAATAGTAGATGATAAATAATTAATAATGTAAAATTTCATAGTGATATATTTAACCAAAAATATTTTATGTGAACTACATTATTAAAATTTATTACATTAAATTTCTTATATTATCCGATTCATTCATTTTTTAACACATTTTATGGTATATTTATTTATTCTTTATATCTTGATTTTATCAGATTTTTAGAAATAAATTAAATCTATGTCAATATATTCAACGAATTAATCAATCCTGAAAGCCTTTAATTTTTTCCACATTTTATTTTAAATTTAAAATTTATAGTTTTTAAATGACATGAAATGATGATATTTATTTTCTAGAATATACACCACCCTAGGGAAATCATTTTAAAATGTTAAAAAAATAGCCTCCCCTTGAGTGGTTGTCAAAAAATGACTTAAAGAAAGAGCATACAGAATCTAGTGGAAATTGGTTTTGCATTTGGACCTATTAAAAATGATATGTTTATCTTTATAAAATATGTAATATTAATAAAAGCATATACTACATGGTGTAATTTTAAATAAAATGTATTTCTTGTTATTTATGTTGAATCCCTTAGAACTAATGTTCCCTTGTATCATATTACCCGACATAGTGATATCATTTTCAATAGATAAAAGTGATACCTAACCTCCCTATATTAGAATTATAATTTAATATATATAGTATATTGATAATTTATCCTCTCATTACACCGACTGAACCCTTAGTAAATTTCTTGCATTAAATATATTATATAAGTTGAAAAAATAACCTTGAAATGTAGTAGAGTAAGAATTATTTTAAGTTCTAGTACCCACATATTTTCATAGAGATTTAAATGTATTATCATGAATTTATAGTAAAATGAATCCTATACCTATGATTTTAATACTCTTACTATTTACTAAAATAAAATTTTTATATTCTTTCTTAGTAAATTCGTATAAGTACAGTATAATGTCCCAACACTAGAGACACTAAAATGGTCCCCGAAGATGATCGGTCACATGAAATCAAGCATACCATCCCATTTTCTAGAGACCAATGACATGTACTGGTGGTATAATGGAGGTACTATGGGGATAATCTACCTTTATTATTAGAGTATAATATTGGTATAAAATAATAAATCAATCATGGTAGCAGTATAAATTAAAGGAATAAAAAGATGATAATAACTTGTAAAATTCTAATGCAAAGTACTTAACTTTTCATTCCAATGTGATCATAAAATAAAAAATCATATGAAATACAATAGGCAATTCATAAATGATGAAGAATTAAAATAACTAAATCCCAAAGTCTATATCAATGAGAATATTGTGCTCTAGTTCAATCTAGTGCCCTGAAGCTCCCATGTACAAGAGCAACAACACAATCATAATCCTTAATATTGAACCATCAAGCATGAGGTCTGTTTAGGTACCAACTGATATCCCAAAGAGGGTGTGTGATAAACTAACAATACACCAATAATGTTGTCGAATGTTATCCAATTTTTCAATATAATGTAAAATATTGTGCAAGTATATCAGTAAGAGTGTAAATAATTTAATATAAATACGTCGGCCAAGGTTCCTCAAAGGACACATGGAAGGACCTAAATACATTGGCCTAATCCAGAATAACTATGAATAAATGTCATTGTGTATAATATAATTATCATGACCCATTCCATATGGGTCCATGGATAGACTACCCCAAGCCCAAATCCAATTGGCTAGGGTCTGGTGACTTCAATCGAGTAGGAATTTCCCACAAATGGGAGTCGTTATCTAAAAATACATGTACACACACACACATCCAAGACACAAAATGTTAAAATGTAAAATAAATTATAGAATTCATTCATTCAACTAATATTCCATACCATGAGTAGAAAATTAATTATAGTAAATCTAAATATGTCCAAATACAATCCCAACATAATGAGTTCATAACAGAAGTCTAACTGAAATAGTAGACCTCTGATGAACACCAAGGGGGAGGAATAAGCCATAGTTACTCTCCCAAAAAGCACCTCAGTCTTCCCAACCCTATCTATGTTGCACCCACTCCCGGTTCTCCTTGGATAATGTCAAAAGGGTTGACATCTTCACAATACATGACATGTGTAGGCAAATCACGTGCATGGGTGAGTATAACTATACAAATTATGATATCCTAAAAAAACACCAAACATAAGGAACCATGCTAGTGAGCTCAATAAAATATATAACACTATATAATAGAAACAAGAAGTAATGAAAAAACAGATATACTCAAGAGGGATAGTACGCTATCAGGCAGTCATAGAAAACCTCCCACCATAATATCCTACTTGAAGCAACACTCGTTCCAGGATTAATCACTCCTCGCTCCATGATATCATCAGACACACTCGAAAAAAAGGTCTAGCTCATTTGGGACCTTCCCAAAGAGAATGTCATGGTCAAAGAAGACTATGATACATAGAGTGGGTGTCATGCCCAGAACCACTGGGTGACACCATAAACCCAATCTGGATCAAGTCTCCATGTAAGGGATCATATTCCAAGGATTCCACAAACTCCACTGATACAACCCGCTAGATGTAGGTTCAACTCCCCAGTCAAGGAGGTCATGCTTATTTATCAAACTCCACTAGGGATGATTTAGGACCACACATCAGTCTCTCAAATGGACACAAAAACTATATTACATATTCAAACTCTAGAGTAGATTATAATCTAGTAATGTGGATTTAATGCCACAATATACCTTCATGTAATGGGCCAAGGGAGCACACTCTTCCTAAACTAGTCCATACTAGTAAAAAAAAGAGCCTCAAATATGAATAAGGTACCCAACATTGGTCTTGAGTCAACCATATTAGAATCAGATTCACACTACTCTAGAATCCACGTAGTTTCGATGCTCCATTTAGAAGTTATGACCATTCAGACAGTGCTTCCTGCAAACCTATCGGGGCCTACAGACCTAACACCGTGGTTGGCCACCCATGGACCGACCATCACGGAAAGTCCACCTGTGGTGCATGACCGACCGCTATGGTCAGCTACCATGGTCGACCACAGATAAACTATCTGCACGGTAGCTTGATCTACAACAACACCACGATCAAACCTCATGGTTGATCATTAGGGTCAACCATAACCGGGATCCACCATGTTTCCTTGTATTCGAACCAGGTCCATCTTGTCCAACTCGACAAACCAACCTGACCCGACCCACCTGCATTGACCTGACCCACCTGGACAGCCCTGTTTCATGTCTTACACTACTCCCACATCCACCGACAATGTCCCGCATCTACCTCCACTTTCCCTACTACATCTTATGTATCCAAAACTCCAATCATCATCGCACCCCACATGACCTTGTTGTCGAAACTGGCTACACACGGCTCAGCTGCTCACACTTGGATCGTTGAAGTGTGCTGATGGTCGCTTCCACATATTACCACAGCACTTTCAATGCCCAAAAATTTAAAAAATAATATATCCAAGCTCATTGGGTCCCAATATACAGTAATCTAGCATAAGTGGTCTATTTTCATCAAATTCGGGGGTCTAAATGGGTTCAGAACCACCCAGCAGCCTCGAGCCATGGCCATGAGGATACTATGGTGACAAATGTGAATAATGGATGGAGAAATGAACATGAAAAATCTTTTATCATAATTTTCCAATATTACTTTGCCATTGATAAATAAAGAGGGATTTAGGTTAGAAAACTATATCAAATAAATCCTGATAATGCCACAATGTAATCCCACCCTATCACGACCCGTCCTTGGGGCCCATGTCGTGACTACTCGAAGCCCGCCTTCCATAGGCTAGGGGCTGGCGACTAGCACCAAAGGCATAAATCCCGATAACTGGGACGGAATTGACTTTATAAAAGTAACAAAACACCATAGAGTACAAGCGGAAGTAAAACACTATGTACAAAGGAAGTGCTGAAAATTAAATGGGCCAGAATACAAACCCAACGGGAAATACAACTACAAATGAACAAAAGTACAACAGAAAAAGAAAAACAGCTAGAAGAAAGGAAGCAGCTCCTGGGCCGTCCTCCTTGGATCCTACCAGAAGGGTAGGTACAGATAGCGCAACTCCTAAATCCTCTCGCCCGTCAACCCCCTCTGAGTGTTGTCTCGCCGTGAAGTCCACCTCCGAATACTGACTCGTCAGGTGGTCCACCTCTGGGTACCGTCCAGTCCTCGAACACTCGACCTCCATCAGCACTGCCCGTCATCTGCAACCATCACAACGAGGTTCGGGCATAGCCCGTGCAGGGGTGAGTATAACAATACTCAGTAGGGACCCCAAGACCCTCAAGGTCTCACTAAAACCAACAAGCATAACCACAAAGAAGATCTCAACAGATAACCTTTACTTAGGTATATGCCCATACATATACCTAAGTTATCAAGTAACCCATCTCAATCATGAGGAAACACAAGATTATGAAATCATCAGATAACCACTACCCAGGTATATGCCCATACATATACCTAAGTTATCAAATGACTCATATCAATCAAGAGGTAAACACAAAGGTGATAGACTCAAATCAAACCAGGATTTTCATTATCGAAACCGTAACTGCTGAAGAGCCTCGTCTCTGGACTGTACAGTGGTCCTGTCACGACTCTGAGGTACTGCTCACTAACCTAAGACTGCTGAGGTACTCCTCCTGTCGAGTACCACGGGTCTGCCACCTCATACAGTAGTGCTCCTCCGCCATGGGTCTTCCACCTCACACAGTAGTGCTCCCCCTCATAGCTTACAGAGGTACTCCTCCTGTCGGGTACCGCAGGTATGCAACCTCACACAGTAGTGCTCCTCCGCCATGGGTCTGCCACCTCACAAAGTAGTTCTCCCCACTGGGCAATTCTAGTCACTCCGAATCGAATCAGATAAGCAGTCATCGGTCACAGCCAGCTACACGGTCTCTGTACTCTGTATGCTCGTCTCCGGGAGGGTCCGATCCGCGAGCTACAGGTCGATACTCCAAATATGACAAGTCCCACGAATAAGTATCCCAAAGGACTGCCTCGTCATAGGGGTCTCAACGCAACAGACGGCGCGTCAGTCGGACGCCCGGTCTGTGAGTTACTAGCTTTTTCGTCCCAGGGGCCCGGTTGGATTTCGGGTAATATCCAACCTGGAAATACTCCAACTGCATCCAAAACTCAGGCGAAGTATGCTAAAAGTTTCGTCTCATCAAGAGGAATTCAACGAGACAGACGACGCGTCAATCAGATGCCTGGTCTGTGTGTTATTGCCTTTTTCATTCCAGGGGCCCAGTTGGTTTCGTGAGCGAACCAACCCGACCGCACTCAGACGGCATCCAAACCTCAAGCAGAGTAAGCCAAAAGTTAGGTCTCATCAAAAGGAAATCAACAAAGTCGACGGCATGTCAATCGGACGTCCGGAACTAAAGATATAAGCCTTTCAGCTCCGAGGGCCCGGTTGGTTTCGTATCCGAACCAACCCAGCTGAACCCAAAGTTCTCTGAAACCTTGAGTGTAACATACCGAAACGACCGTCTCGATCCAAGGATTTCTACCCAACTGATGGCGCGTCGATCAGAGGTCCTTACCCCACGTTATGGGCAAAAGACCGAAGAGGTCTGAAAACGGGGGGTCTGGGCCCGGACCGACCCGGCCCACCCCCCTGGGTCTGCCCGAACCGGGTTCGGGTCCGACCCGGCTGGGTGTGGCCCGGCCTGGGCGCGGCCCAGCCTGGCGGTCCGGCCGGGTGGCTTGGCCCGGTACGCTGGCTCGCAGGCACTGGCCCAGCAGCCGCGCAAGGGGGGACCACCCCCCTGGACGAAACCGCGACCCCCGCGCGGGGGCCGCTCCCTGCCAACAGACGCGGCGCGATGCCGCGTCCCTCTTGTCCCACGCAGCCGCGGGACCAGCCGCCCGCCGCCGCAGCTTCATCCACGGCGTCCCCTTCCTGGCGGCGCACCAAGCGCCACCGCCTCCGGCATCCGGCGCCGCCGTGCAGGCGTGGCGCGCCGAGGGAGTCTTACGCGGACCACCGGACTCGCTCCGGTGGTCTGTTTTGCTCGCCGCTTTCACCAACAGTCCTCCCAGGACCAGACCTTTACTGCGGCGGCTTCAAAACTCCTTTTAGGATCACCTCACCATCATCCATCGATCCGCACTTCGAAAACAAACTACGGGGTCTTCGAATCTCCTCTGCGGCCCCGACTCCGCCCGCAGTTTCGTTTGGCCTCAACGGCGCAGCGCAATGACGCCACGCTTCTTCGCCGCATTCTTTCTCGTTTCCGCGCGGTGCAACGGCACCGCGCTGCCTTTCACATACAGCAACAAATTCAAAAAAACAAGGGGGGGAGGAGGGTCGGTCGTGTTCGTGCGCTCTGACCTCCTCCCATTATTATGATAACAGGCGGCCCAATTGAAACCAAGAAATGGGACATATGAGATCACAATCAACAATAAAATAAACCCTCACAACTTCCCACAACAAATTATTCCCAACCCGCAAGGAAAACGTTAGCGGATCAAAAAGATAATAAGTTGATCTGTGTTTCTTTGTTTTCTTTAGAATGAAATAATCAAGGGAATAAAATCGTTCTCAAATAATTCCCTACCTCAACGTTGTCGTCGAACGAGAGTTCGTCACAGAAATAACCGTCGCGGAAGAAGAGGATCGTTGCGGAAGAGAAGGATCGTCGCGGAAGAAACGTCGTGGAAGGAGCATCATTGATTTCTGAGGATTTGGCTTCCTTCGTCAGAGATCAGTGCGTTTTTCGCGTTCTTTGCATTCTTTGCGTTCTTCGCATTCTTTGCGTTCTTTGTCGAAGAAGAACGCTTTCCTCCAAATCCTCTCCACGCAACAAGTTCCAACAGAAATAAAATAAGAACAGTATTATTTTATTAACGCATGATTCATCCTTTGAAATTAAAAAATAAACAATCAATTAAATGAATTAATTGTATTGATTTAACCGCCCAAATTAATGAGGTGTCTCTTAACCAGAATAAACGCATGGTTTGACTTCATTAATAGGGGTGCGAGGGCGTTACTTAAGAAGAAAAGAAACGGTGGCTTGTGTGGGTACCACCTCACAAAATATCCTACCAAGTGGGTAGGATATTGTGGGTCCCACTTCATCAACTTAACATAGGTTAAGCGACTTATATAAAATAAAATATCGGTCGCACCACTTTTATTTTATTCCTTATCTTTTTCCCAAAATTAAAAACCACACTCAAGCAAACGCAACTCCGGAAAAGGTGTTTCTAAGCAATTACCGGCACTGTGGTTCCATCGGTGCCCTCAGAATTCGATTCCGAGCACCGGTTCAAAAGTTAGAAAAACCCGCTCATTCGTTCACTGAACGTACCCAAGCCTAACTTCGGAAATTAATTCCGGGCACACTGGGCCTCGAAATCAGGCGCCGTCAGAAACTGCATTTTTGTAAAATCCCAAAGAAAATTTAGAAAAAAAATTCCCTTGATTTTTTTACGGGTCTTTACATTACTCCCACCTCAGGGATTTACGTCCTCGTAAAGCTTTAACACAATCTAGGGTTACAAAAGCGGTACTGAGCACACATCTGAGCCTTCCGCTCCCATGTGCTTACCTAGAGGTTCCCGTACTTCTAGAGAAAGTGCACACGAGGAATCGATCTTCCTCGTAGGATCCTCTCCTGTCGATCCTCGATCCTCCCTGGAACCTCTGTGAAAGTCACCCCATCACCAAAGTCCTTCTCCTCAAGGTCGATTATGTGTGAAGGATCAAGCACGTATCTCCTCAGTTGAGATACGTGGAATTCTTCGTGCACTCGGTGCAACTGAGGTGGATGGTTCAAGTGGTAAACCACTTCTCCTACCCAGCTAAGGACCTAAGAAGGTCAGCTGAACCTCAGAGATAACTTTCCGCCTTGGCCACATCTCTGTAAATCTCGTCGAGGTGAGACCGGTATAAGGAAATTATTGTCATCCTCGAACTCTAGAGGTCTCCAATTCCTGTTAGAACTGTAACTCAAAACGACTACTGCCACGAGGGAAAGGTTAACTGACTCAAGAGTGATTGGTTGCACCCTCCTGTACTGCCTGGGGTTTCCTTTTCACCGACCAAGGAAAACTCATCCCAACGTCGTAGTGAAACCACAAATTTCTTGCCTAATACCTTCAATTTGTGTATGAACTGTGTTTGCCCAGTCCATACTCAAACCAACATCGTAAGGCCTCGACGCTGCCACCCAGATATTCCAACCGAAACTCTCACCTCGAGGGTCTTACCACACTGTCGGCGTAAGTGTGATTATCAAGTCTTCTCCCAAGGTATCCATAGACGTGAGGGTCTAGTCTACAGTTTACCGGAAGCTCTAGGTCTGGGACAAGATTCATGGAAGGAAGGAATGATTAGTCTAAATGTTTGTTACTACGGCAGCTAGTAGTGGACCCAGAATATACATCATATCATTCTTAGAGCCATCGGGTCACTCTCCCTGACCGCACGCAGCTACCCTCTTCCCCTACCCTCTAGCTCCCTGAGCCTGCCGGGGACAACTAAGGAGGGTGGTTGTAGCATGTTAAAATGTACACCACCTCATACTGCTCCCCTAGCTCTGCCTCCACGTCTGCTGCTTCACAGACTCATCTCTCCTTAAAGCTTCCACTTCTTGAAACATTTAACATGCCCGAGTCTCTAAGACTGGTGCCAGTTTCCTGTTTCTTACTGCACAGTGCAGTCTTCATCCACTCCGAGATGATCTGCACCTTCTTTGCCTATGATATGAAAGAGCTTCTAAAATTTCTCCTTTTCCGAAAAGAGAAGCTCAGTCTCATCCCCTGGATGAACCATGTTCATTTCCAAATACAGTCAATCCGGACATGAATGATGTATTCATGCCAGGGACGACGTCGTAAGTCCTCGACGTAACAACCAAAATATCCAACCGTCACTCTCGCCTCCAAGGGTCGAGTCACACTATCGGCATCAGTGTGAGGTCTCTAGGTCTCTTCTAGTAGGAATCTCAAAAGTGTGGGTCAAGTCAACAGTCTTAACTGGGACCACTCAGCATCAACGAAACAAAAGGATAGTAAAGCCAACAAAGATAAGTGTCTTTTTATTATTGCATCTCATAGTACAAAGACATGAATACAACAGAAACATGGAACTACAAGTACAAGGGACGTATCCACTAGTTCCGCTCCTTTCCACCTGCTCCCAGAGCTCTACTGCCTTGTCCACTGCTCGGATGTTGCTCAAGCACCCGCTGCTGCTACTTCCTCGGTGGCTCCTCCAAATCCTGCAGATCAACTGTACGAGGAGTCAGACAGTCACGTGACAGGTGACCCTTTTCGCCGCATTCATAACACTTCCTTCTCCTCGTACGGCTGGCTCTGGCCCTCTTGGACCTCTACATCATCTGTCTACTACCCACAGATAACTCAGCTACTGATCGAAAACCCTGCGGCAAAGGCGGAAGCTCCTGTACAAGCTCGGGGTGTAGATCTACTAGCACAAACTCCACCCTGAAGAAGGTCTCGAAGTCTTCCCATGTGAAGGTCATCCCATTGCAAAACTGGAACAAGTGGCTCCACCAACTTCCTGCTGCTGCCTGAAGAAGGCTGGAAGAAAAGATCACCATGAACTCTGCAGGCGTCCCCACTAGCCTGAAGACTCTCACCACTGCCTCCAGCCAATCCTCAGCCACCTGCGGGTCCGTCTCTCCACGGAACCTGGGTGGCCTCTGGCGCTAGAAATCGTGCAGCGTGCTCATGTGGCGTGCATCGCCTACTGCTGGGGCTGGTGTCATCGGTGGCCCAACGTATGGTAGTACCACTGGTTCCTCCTCTAGTGCCTCAACTACAAGAGGGCCATGTACCGAACCCTCGCCGCTCGGCAGGCTATCAGTACGCACATCCCTCTGGGCTCTAGCTGGTCGTCCGTGAAAAGGAATCCTAAAAGAAACAAGGTGACACAGACAAATGATTTATACCTGGTGAGATGACCTGGTTTGAGATGAATTTTAAAAACTTATGGAAACACACACGCATTTTGTGTTTTCATGAACAAAGTCGTAAATCAGTTGTCAGGGTCCTGGTGTATGGATACGTCGGTCGCCCGTACCAACACTGGGCTCCCTGAACTGAAAACCACACTCGGTACTCTTAACACTATCTCTTCACAGAAAGAAAATATCAGAGTTATAAGTTCTGCGGTAAAATCGACTCCTCTGATACCAATTTTTCACGACTCGTCCTTGGGGCTCGTGCAATGACTACCCCAAGCCCGCCTTCCATAGGCTAGGGGCTGGCGACTAGAACCAAAGGTGTAAATCCCGATAACTGGGAAGACATTGCCTTTATAAAAGTAACAAAACACCACAAAGTACAAGTCGAAGTAAAACACTAAGTACAAAGAAGGTGCTGAAAAGTAAATGGGCCAGAATACAAACCCAACTGGAAATACAGCTACAAATGAACAAAAGTACAACAGAAAAAGACAAACAGCTGGAAGAAAGGAAGCATCTCCTGGGTTTTCCTCCTCGGATCCTACCTGAAGGGTAGGTACAGATAGCGCAACTCCTCAATGCTCTCGCCCGTCAACCCCCTTTGAGTGTTATCTCGCCATGAAGTCCACCTCCGGATACTGACTCGTCGGGTGGTCCACCTCCAGGTACCGTCTAGTCCTCGAACACTCGGCCTCCGTCAGCACTGCCCGTCATCTGCAACCAACACAACGAAGTGCGGGCATAGCCCATGCAGGGGTGAGTATAACGATACTCACTAGGGACCTTGAGACCCTCAAGGTCTCACTAAAACCAACAAGGATAACCACAAAGAAGATCTCAACAGATAACCTCTACTTAGGTATATGCCCATAATATACCTAAGTTATCAAGTAACCCATCTCAATCATTAGGAAACACAAGATTATGAAATTATCGGATAACCACTACCCAGGTATATGCCCATACATATACCTAAGTTATCAAGTGACCCATCTCAATCAAGATGTAAACACAATGGTCATAGACTCAGCTCAAACCAGGATTTTCATTGTCAAAACTGTAACTCCTGAAGAGCCCCGTCTCTGGTGTGTAAAGTGGTCCTGTCACGACTCTGAGGTACTGCTCACTAACCTAAGACTGCTGAGGTACTCCTCCTATCGAGTACCGTGGGTCTTCCACCTCACACAGTAGTGCTCCTCCGCCATGGGTCTTCCACCTCACACAGTAGTGCTCCCCCTCATAGCCTACAGAGGTACTCCTCTTGTCGAGTACCGCGGGTCTGCCACCTCACACAGTAGTGCTCCTCCGCCAGGGGTCTGCCACCTCACAAAGTAGTTCTCCCCACTGGTCTATGCTAGTCACTCTGAATCGAATCGGACAAGCAGTCATCGGTCACAGCCAGCTACACGGTCTCTGTAATCTGTATGCTCGTCTCCAGGAGGGTCCCCTCCATGAGCTACAGGTTGATACTCCAAGTATCACAAGTCCCATGATGAATTATCTCAAAGGACTGCCTTGTCATAGGGTTCTGAACGCAATAGACAGTGCGTCCGTCGGACGCCCGGTCTGTCAGTTATTAGCCTTTTCATCCCTAGGGCCCGGTTGGTTTCGTGTGCGAACCAACCCAGCCATATCTCAACTGTACCCCGAACTCTCATAGGGTATACTCATAGGGACCGTTTCTCAAAGTGATCACCAACGCCGCTGACGGTTTGTCAAACGGACGTCCGGTCTGAAAGATATCAGCTTTTCCGTTCCAGGTGCCCGGTTAGATTTCGGGTACAATCCAACCCAGCCATACTCCAATTGCATCCAAAACTCAGGCTAAGTATGCCAAAAGTTCCGTCTCATAAAGAGGAATTCAACGAGACAGACAGCGCGTCAATCGGATGCCCGGTCTGTGAGTTATTTGCTTTTTCGTTCCAGGGGCCCGGTTGGTTTCGTGAGCGAACCAACCCGACCGCAGTCCGAAGGTGTCCAAACCTCGAGCGGAGTAAGCCAAAAGTTCCGTCTCATCAGAAGGAAACCAACAAAGTCGACGGCACATCAATCGGACATTCGGAACTCAAGATATAAGCGTTTCGGCTCTGAGGGCCTAGTTGGTTTCGTATCCGAACCAACCCGGCTGAACCCAATGTTCTCTGAAACCTTGAGTGTAACATACCAAAACGACCGTCTCGGTCCAACGATTTCTACGCAACCGACGACGCGTTGATCGGAGGTCTGTACCCCACGTTATGGGCAAAAGACCGAAGACGCCCGAAAATGGGGGGTCTGGGCCCGGACCGACCCGACCCAACCCCCCTCTGACGGCCCGAACCAGGTCGACCCGACCTAGGTCCAGGTCCGACCCAGCTGGGCGCGGCCCGACCCGGCCTGGCGGTCCAGCTGGGCGGCTCTGCCCGGCGAGCTAGCTCGCTGGCGCTGGCCAAGCGGCCGCGCAAGGGGGGACCGCCCCCTGGACGAAAGCACGGCCCCCGTGTGGGGGCCGCTCCCTGTCAACGGACGCGGCGTGATGCCACTTCTCTCTGGTCCTGCGCGGCTGTGGGACCAGCCGCCTGTCGCCGCGGCTTCAACCGCTGCGGCCCCTTCCCGGCGGCGTGCCGGGCGTCGCCACCTCCAGCCGCCGGCGACGTCGTGCCGACGTGGCGCGCCGAGGGAGTCTTCCGCGGACCACCGGACACACTCTGGTGGTCAGTTTTTCTCGCCGCTTTCGCCAACGCTCCTCCTGGGACCCGACCTTTACTCTGGCGGCTTCAAAATGCCTTTGCGGATCGCCTCACCATCGTTCGTCGATACACACTTCGACAAAAAACGGCGGGGTCTTCGAATCGCCTCTGTGGCCCCGACTCCGCCCGCGGTTTCGTTCGGCCTCAACGGCGCCGCGTGACGGCGCTGCGCTTCTTTGTTGCGTTATTTCTCGTTTCCGCGCAGTGCAACGGCACCGCGCTGCCTTTCATGTGCCGCAACAAATTCAAACAAACCAGGGGGTAGGAGGGTCGGCCGTGTTCGTGCGGTCCGACCTCCTCCCGTTATTATGATAACAGGCGGCCCAATTGAAACCAAGAAAGGCGACAGATGAGATGACGATCAACAATAAAATAAACCCCCACAACTTCCCACAACAAATTATTCCCAACCCGAAAGGAAAACTTTCGCGGATCAACTAGATAATAAGTTGATCTGTGTTTCTTTGTTTTCTTTAGAATGAAAGAATCAAGGGAATAAAATCGTACTCAAGTAATTCCCTACCTCAACGTTGTCGTCGAACGAGAGTTCGTCGCGGAATTAACCTTCGCGGAAGAAGACGATCATCGCGGAAGAGAAGGATCATCGCGGAAGAAATGTCACGGAAGGAGCGTCATTGATTTCCAAGGATTTGGCATTCTTCGTCAGAGATCGGTGCGTTCTTCGCGTTCTTTGTGTTCTTCGCGTTCTTCGCGTTTTTCGTCGAAGAAGAACGCTTTCCTTCAAATCCTTTCCACGCAACAAGTTCCAAAAGAAATAAAATAAGAACAGTCTTATTTTATTAACGCACGAGTCAACCTGTGAAATTCAAAAAGAATCAATTAATTCAATGAAGTAATTGTAACGATTTAACCGCCCAAATTAATGAGCCGTTTCTTAACCAGAATAAACGCACAGTTTGACTTCATTAATAGGGGGTGAGGGTGCGTTACTTAAAAAGAAAAGAAATAGTGGCTCATGTGGGTCCCACCTCACAAAATATCCTACCAAGTGGGTAGGATATTGTGGGTCCCACGTCATCCACTTAACATAGGTTAAGCGACTTAAATAAAATAAAAGATCGGTTGCACCACTTTTATTTATTTTATTACTTAACTTTATCCCAAAATTAAAAACCACACCCGAGCAAACGCAACTCCGAAAAAGGTGTTTCTAAGAAATTAACGGCGTTGTGGTTCCATCGGTGCCCTCAGAATTCGATTCTGAACACCGGTTCAAAAGTTAGAAAAACTCGCTCATTTGTTCACTAAATGTACCTGAGCCTAACTTCAGAAATTAATTTCGGGCACACTGGGCCTGGGAATCAGGCGCCGTCAGAAACAGAATTCTTGTAAAATCCCAAAGAAAATTTTGAAAACAATTTCCCTTGAATTTTTACGGGTCTTTACATTACACTCGCCTCATGGATTTACGTCCTCGTAAAGATTTAACACAATCTAGGGTTACAAAAGCGGTACTGAGCATGTATTTGAGCCTTCCGCTCCCATGTGCTTACCTAGAGATTCTTGTACTGCTAGAGAAAGTGCTCATGAGGAATCGACCGTCCTCGTAGGATCCTCTCCTGTCGATCCTCGATCCCCACTGGAACCTCCGTGAAAGTCACCCCATCGCCAAAGTCCAGCTCTTCATGGTCGATGATGTGTGAAGGGACAAGCATGTATCTCCTCAGTTGAGATACGTGGAAGTCATCGTGCACCCATTGCAACTGAGGTGGATGGTTCAAGTGGTAAACCACTTCGCCTACCCAGCTGAGGACCTAAGAAGGTCCGCTGAACCTCAGAGATAACTTGCCGCCTTGGCCACATCTCTGTAAACTGCGTCGAGGTGAGACCCGTATAAGGACATGATCGTCATCCTCGAACTCCAGAGGTCTCCAATTCCTGTTAGAACTGGAAATCAAAATAAATACTTCCACGAGGGTAAGGTTGACCGACTCAAGAGTGATCGGTCGCACCCTCCTGTACTACATGGGGTTTCCTTGTCACCGACCAAGGAAAACCCATCCCAACATCGTAGTTAAACCAAAACCTTCTTTCCTAATAACGTCAATTTGTGTATCCACTGTGTTTGCCCATTCCATACTCAAACCAATGTAGTAAGGCCTCGACGCTGCCACCAAGAGATTCCAACTGAAACTCTCACCTCGAGGGTCTGACCACACTGTCGGCGTAAGTGTGATTATCGAGTCTTCTCCCAAGGTATCTCCATAAGTGAGGGTCAAGTCTACGGCTTACCGGAAACTCTAGGTCTGCGACAAGATTCGTGGAAGGAAGGAATGATTCGTATCAATGTCTATTACTACAGAAGCTAGTAGTGGACACAGACTATCCCTCGAATCATTCTTAGAGCCATCGGGTCACTCTCCCTGACTGCACGCAGCTAACCTCTTCCCCTTCCCTCCAGCTCCCTGAGGCTGGTGAGGACAACTAAGGTGGGTGGTTGTAGCATGTTAAAACGTACACCACCTCATGCTGCTCCCCTAGCTCTGCCTCCATGTCTGTTGCTTAGCAGACTCATCTCTCCTTAAAGCTTCCACTTCTTGAAACATTTAACATGCCTGAGTCTCTAAGACTGGTGCCAGTTTTCTGTTTCTTACTGCACTGTGCAGTCTTCATCCGCTCCTGGATGATCTGCACCTTCTTTGCCTATGATCTGAAAGAGCTTCTACAATTTCTCCTTTTCCGAAAAGAGAAACGCGGCCTCATCCCCTGGATGAACCATGTTCATTGCCTAATATAGTCAATCCGGACATGAATGATGTATTCATGCCATGGACGACATCGTAAGGCCTCGACGTAACTACCAAGAGATCCAACTTTCACTCTCACCTCCAAGGGTCGAGTCACACTATCGGCATCAGTGTGAGGTCACTAGGTCTCTTCCAGTAGGAATCTCGAAAGTGAAGGTCAAGTCAACAGTCTTAACCGGGACCACTCAACATCAACCAAACAAAAGGACAGGAATGCAAACAAAGATAAGTGCCTTTTTATTATTGCAGCTCATAGTACAAAGACACGAATACAACAGAAACATGGAACTAGAAGTACAAGGGACGTATCCACTAGTTCCGCTCATGTCCACCTGCTCCTGGAGCTCTACTGCCTTGTCCACTGCTCACCTGTTGCTCAAGAACCCACCGCTGCTTCTGCCTCGGTGGCTCCTCCAAAGCCTGCGGATCAACTGTACGAGGAGTCGGACAGTCACGTGCCAGGTGACCCTTTCTTCCGCATTCATAAAACTTCCTACTCCTTGTACGACTGGTTCTGGCCTTCTTGGACCTCTGCATCATATGTCTACTACCCACAGATGACTCATCAACTGATCGAAAACCCTGCGACAAAGGCAAAAGATCCTGTACACGCTCGGGGTGTAGAGCTACTGGCACAAACTCCACCCTGAATATGGTCTCGAAGTCTTCCCATGTGAAGGTCATCCCATCACAAAACTGGAACAAGTGGCTCCACAACCTTCCTGCTGCTGCCTGAAGAAGGCTGGAAGCAAAGATCACCATGAAGTCTACAGGCATCCCCACTAGCCTGAAAACTCTCACCACTGCCTCGAGCCAATCCTCAGCCACCTGCGGGTCCGTCTCTCCCCGGAACCTAGGTGGCCTCTGGTGCTGGAACTCATGCAGTGCGCTCAAGTGGCGTGCAACACCTACTGCTGGGGCTGGTGGCATCGGTGGCCCAACGTATGGCAGTACCGCTGGTGCCTCAACTACAATAGGGACATGTACTGAAGCCTCGTCGCTCGATAGGCTGTCAGTACGCATATCCCTCTGGGCTGTAGTTGGTCGTCCATGAAAAGGCATCCTGAAAGAAAAACGTGACACGGTCAAACAATTTATACCTGGTGAGCTGAACTGGTTTGAGCTGACTTTTAAAAACTTATGGAAACACACACGCAATCAGTGTTTTCATGCACAAAGTCGGAAATCAGTTGTCAGGGTCCTATTGTATGGATACGTCGGCCGCCCGCACCAACACTAGACTCCCTGAACTGAAAACCACACTTAGTACTCATAACACTATCGCTTTATAGAAAGAAGATATCAGAGTTATAATTTCTACGGTAGAACTGACTCCTCTGATACCAATTTGTCATGACCCATCCTTGGGGCTCGTGCCCTGACTACCCCAATCCCGCCTTCTCTAGGCTAGGGGCGGGCGACAAGAACCAAAGGCGTAAATTAAGATAACTGGGAAGGCATTGCCTTTATAAAAGTAACAAAACACCACAAAGTACAAGAGGACGTAAAACACTAAGTATAAAGAAAGTGATGAAAAGTAAATGGGCTAGAATACAAACCCAAATAGAAATACAACTACAAATGAACAAAAGTACAACAGAAAAAGACAAACAGCTGGAAGAAAGGAAGCAGCTCCTGGGTCGTCCTCCTCGGATCCTACCTGAAGGGTAGGTATAGATAGCGCAACTCCTCAATGCTCTCACCCGTCAACCCCCTCTGAGTATCGTCTCGCCGTGATGTCCACCTCCGGATACCGACTCGTCGGGTGGTCCACCTCCGGGTACCGTCCAGTCCTCGAACACTCGGCCTCCGTCAGCACTGCCCGTCATCTGCAACCAACACAACGAGGTGCGGGCATTGCCGTGCAGGGGTGAGTATAACGATACTCACTAGGGACCCCGAGACCCTTAAGGTCTCACTAAAACCAACAAGGATAACTACAAAGAAGACCTCAATAGATAACCTCTACTTAGGTATATGCCCATACATATACCTAAGTTATCAAGTAACCCATCTCAATCATGAGGAAACACAAGATTATGAAATAATTGGATAACCACTACCCAGGTATATGCCCATACATATACCTAAATTATCAAGTGACCCATCTCAATCAAGAGGTAAACACAAAGGTCATAGACTCAGTTCAAACCAGGATTTTCATTATCGAAACCGTAACTGCTGAAGAGCCCCGTATCTGGTGTGTACAGTGGTCCTGTCACGACTTTGAGGTACTACTCACTAACCTAAGACTGCTAAGGTACTCCTCCTGTCGAGTACCGTGGGTCTTCCACCTCACACAGTAGTGCTCCTCCACCATGGGTCTACCACGTCACACAGTAGTGCTCCCCCTCATAGCCTACAGTGGTACTCCTCCGATCGAGTACCGCGGGTCTGCCACCTCACACAGTAGTGCTCATCCACCATGGGTCTGCCACCTCAGAAAGTAGTTCTCCCCACTGGGCTATTCTAGTCACTCCGAATCAAATCGGACTAGCAGTCATCGGTCACAGCCAGCTACACGGTCTACGTACTCTGTATGCTCGTCTCCGGGAGGGTCCGCTCCACGAGGTATAGGTCGATACTCCAAGTATCACAAGTACCACGATGAAGTATCGCAAAGGACCACCTCGTCAGAGGCGTCTCAATGCAATAGACGACGTGTCAGTCGGATGCCCGGTCTGTGAGTTATTACCCTTTTTGTCCCAGGGGCCCGGTTGGTTTCGTGTGCGAACCAACCCGGCCGTATCTCAACTGTACCCCGAAATCTCATAGGGTATACTCATAGGGGCCGTTTTTCAACGTGGTCACCAACGCCGCTGACAGTTCATCAAACGGACGTCCGGTCTGAAAGATATCAGCTTTTCCGTTCCAGGGGCCCGGTTGGATTTCGGGTACAATCCCAACCGGCCATACTCAAACTGCATCCAAAACTCAGGCGAAGTATGCCAAAAGTTCCGTCTTATCAATAGGAATTCAACGAGACAGACGGAGCGTCAGTCAGATGCCTGGTCTGTGAGTTATTGGCTTTTTCATTCTAGGGGCCCGGTTGGTTTCGTGAGAGAACAAACCCAACCGCACTCCGACGGCATCCAAACATCGAGCGGAGTAAGCCAAAAGTTCCGTCTCATCAAAAGGAAACCAACAAAGTCGACAGCACGTCAATCTGACGTTCGTAACTCAAGATATAAGCGTTTCGGCTCCGAGGGCCTGGTTGGTTTTGTATCCGAACCAACCCGGCCGAACCCAAAGTTCTCCAAAACCTTGAGTGTAACATACCAAAACGGCCGTCTCGATCCAAGGATTTCTACACAACTGACAGAGCATCGATCGGAGGTCTGTTCCCCAAGATATGGGCAAAAGACCGAAGAGGTCCGAAAACGGGTGGTCTGGGCCCGGAACGGCTGGCGCGGCCCAGCCCGGCCGGGCCGCGGCCTAGCCTGGAGGTCCAGTTGGGCGGCTCGGCCGGGCGCGCTAGCCCGCTGGCACTGGCCATGCGGCCGCGCAAGGGGGGACTGCCCCCTGGACGAAACCACGGCCCCTGCGTGGGGGCTGCTCCCTGTCAACGGAGGCGGCGCGATGCTGCTTCCCACTGGTCCTGCGCGGCCGTGGGACCAGCCGCCTGCCGCCGCGGCGGCCCCTTCCCGGCGGTGCACCGGGCGCCGCCGCCTCCGGCCGCCGGCGGCGTCGTGCCGGCATGGCGCGCCGAGGGAGTCTTCCGCGGACCACTGGACGCGCTCCAGTGGTCCATTTTGCTCGCCGCTTTCGCCAACGGTCCTCCCGGGACCCGACCTTTACTACGGCGGCTTCAAAATGCCTTTGTGGATCTCCTCACCATAGTCCGTCGATACACTCTTCGACAACAAACTGCAGGGTCTTCGAATAGCCTTTGTGGCCCCAACTCCGCCCACGGTTTCGTTCGGCCTCAACGGCGGGGCGCGACCGCGCCACGCTTCTTTGCTGTGTTCTTTCTCATTTCCACGCGGTGCAACGGCACCGCGCTGCCTTTCATGTGCCGCAACAAATTCAAAGAAACAAGGTGGGGAGCAGGGTCGGCCGTGTTCGTGCGGTCCGACCTCCTCCTGTTATTTTGATAACAGGAGGCCCAATTGAAACCAAGAAAGGCGACAGATGAGATCACGATCAACAATAAAATAAACCCCCACAACTTCCCGCAACAAATTATTCCCAACCCGCAAGGAAAAATTTCAAGGATCAACTAGATAATATGTTGATCTGTGTTTCTTTGTTTTCTTTAGAATGAAAGAATCAAGGGAATAAAAACGTTCTCAAATAATTCCCTACCTCAACGTTGTCGTCGAATGAGAGTTTGTCGCGGAATTAACCGTCATGGAAGAAGAGGATCGTCGCGGAAGAGAAGAATCGTCGCGGATGAAACGTCGCGGAAGGAGCGTCGTTGATTTCCAAGGATTTGGCGTTCTTCGTCAGAGATCGGTGCATTCTTCACGTTCTTCGCGTTCTTTGCGTTCTTCGCGTTCTTCGCGTTTTTCGTCGAAGAAGAACGCTTTCCTCCAAATCCCCTCCACGCAACAAGTTCCAATAGAAATAAAATAAGAATAGTCTTATTTTATTAATGCACGAGTCAAAATTTGAAATTCAAAAATAAACAATCAATTCAATGAATTAATTGTAACGATTTAACCGCCCAAATTAATGAGGCGTTTCTTAACCAGAATAAATGCACGGTATGACTTCATTAATAGGGGATCCAGGTGCGTTACATAAGAAGAAAAGAAACAGTGGCTCATGTGGGTCCCACCTCACAAAATATCCTACCAAGTGGGTAGGATATTGTGGGTCCCACGTCATCCACTTATCATAGGTTAAGTGAGTTAAATAAAATAAAAGATCGGTTGCACCACTTTTATTTTATTCCTTAACTTTATCCCAAAATTAAAAACCACACCCGAGCAAACGAAAATTCGGAAAAGGTGTTTCTAAGAAATTACCGGCGCTGCGGTTCCATCGGTGCCCTCGGAATTCGATTCCGATCACTGGTTCAAACGTTAGAAAAACCCTCTCGTTTGTTCACTGAACGTACCCGAGCTTAACTTCGGAAATTAATTCCGGGCACACCGGGCCTCGGAATCAGGCGCCGTCAGAAACTGCATTCTTGTAAAATCCCAAAGAAAATTTAGAATACAATTTCCCTTGAATTTTTTACAGGTCTTTACATTACTCCCATCTCAGGGATTTACGTCCTCGTAAAGATTTAACACAATCTAGGGTTACAAAAGTGGTACTGAGCACGTATCTGAGCCTTCCGCTCCCATGTGCTTACCTGGAGGTTCCCATACTGCTAGAGAAAGTGCACACAAGGAATCGAACATCCTCGTAGGATCTGCTCTTGTCGATCCTCGATCCCCACCGGAACCTCCGTGAAAGTCACCCCATCGCCAAAGTCTAGCTCCTCATGGTCGATGATGTGTGAAGGATCAAGCATGTATCTCCTCAGTTGAGATACGTGGAAGTCATCGTGCACCCGGTGCAACTGAGGTGGATGGTTCAAGCGGTAAACCACTTAACCTACCCAGCTGAGGACCTAAGAAGGTCCGATGAACCTCAGATATAAATTTCCTTTTTGTCTACATCTCTGTAAACCTCGTCGAGGTGAGACCCGTATAAGGATGTGATCGTCATCCTCGAACTCCAGAGGTCTCCAATTCCTGTTAGAACTGGAACTCAAAACAAATACTGCCACGAGGGTAAGGTTGACCGACTCAAGAATGATCGGTCGCACCCTCCTATGCTGCCTGGGGTTTCCTTTTCACCGACCAAGGAAAACCCGTCCCAACGTCGTAGTTAAACCACAACCTTCTTGACTAATACCGTCAATTTGTGTATGAACTGTGTTTGCCCAGTCCATACTCAAACCAACGTCGTAAGGACTCGACACTGCCACCAAGTGATTCTAACTGAAACTCTCACCTCGAGGGTCTGACCACACTCTCGGCGTAAGTGTGACTATCGAGTCTTCTCCCAAGGTATCTCCAGACGTGAGGGTCAAGTCTACGGCTTACCGGAAACTCTAGGTCTGGGACAAGATTCATGGAAGGAAGGAATGATTCTTATCAATGTCTGTTACTACGGCAGCTAGTAATTGACACAGACTATCCCTTGAATCATTCTTAGTGCCATCGGGTCACTCTCCCTGACCGCACTCAGCTACCCTCTTCCCCTACCCTCCAGCTCCCTGAGCCTGGAGGGGACAACTAAGGTGGGTGGTTGTAGCATGTTAAAATGTACACCACCTCATGCTGCTCCCCTAGATCTGCCTCCACGTCTGCTGCTTCACAGAATCATCTCTCCTTAAAGCCTCCACTTCTGGAAACATTTAACATGCCTGAGTCTCTAAGACTGGAGCCAGTTTCCTGTTTCTTACTGCACTGTGTAGTCTTCATCCGCTCCTGTATGATCTTCACTTTCATTGCCTATGATCTGAAAGAGATGCTAAAATTTCTCCTTTTCCGAAAAGAGAAACTCGGTCTCATCCCCTAGATGAACCATGTTCATTGCCTAATACAGTCAATCCAGACATGAATGATGTATTCATGACATGGACGACGTCGTAAGGCCTCGACATAACTACCAAGAGATCCAACTTTCACTCTCGCCTCCAAGGGTCGAGTCACACTGTTGGCATCAGTGTGAGGTCACTCGGTCTCTTCCAGTAGGATTCTTGAAAGTGAAGGTCAAGTCAACAGTCTTAACCGAGACAACTCAGCATCAACCAAACAAAAGGACTGGAACGCAAACAAAGATAAGTGTCTTTTTATTATTGCATCTCATAGTACAAAGACACGAATACAACAACAACATGGAACTAGAAGTACAAGGGACATATCCACTAGTTCAGCTCCTGTCCACCTACTCCCAGAGCTCTACTGCCTTGTCCACTGCTTGGCTGTTGCTAAAGCACCCACCGCTGCTTCTGCCTCGGTGGCTCCTCCAAAGCCTACAGATCAACTGTACGAGGATTCAGACAGTCACGTGCCAGGTGACCCTTTCCGCTGCATTCATAACACTTCCTGCTCCTTGTACGGCTGCTTCTGGCCCTCTTGGACCTCTGAATCATCTGTCTACTGCCCATATATGACTCATCTACTGTTCAAAAACCCTGCGACAAAGGCAGAAGCTCCTGTACACGCTCGGGGTGTAGAGCTACTGGAACAAACTCCACCCTGAAGAAGGTGTCTAAGTCTTCTCATGTGAAGGTCATCCCGTCGCAAAACTAGAACAAGTGTCTCCTCCACCTTCCTGTTGCTACCTGAAGAAGGCTGGAAGCAAAGATCACCATGAAGTCTACAGGCGTCCCCACTAGCCTGAAGACTCTCACCACTGCCTCCATCCAATCCTAAACCACCTGCGGGTCCGTCTCTCCCGGGAACCTGGGTGGCCTCTGGCGCTAGAACTCGTGCAGTGCGCTCAAGTGGCGTGCATCACCTACTGCTGGGGCTGGTGGCATCGTTGGCCCAATGTATGGTAGTACCGCTACTGCCTCCGCTGGTGCCTCAACTGCAAGAGATCCCTATACCGAAGCCTCGTCGCTCGGAAGGCTGTCAGTATGCACATCCCTCTAGGCTCTAGCTGGTCGTCTGTGAAAAGGCATCCTGAAAGAAACAACGTGACACGGTCAAATGATTTATACCTGGTGAGCTGACCTGGTTTGAGCTTACTTTTAAAAACTTATGGAAACACACACGCAATCAGTGTTTTCGTGCACAAAGTCGGAAATTAGTTGTCAGGGTCCTGGTGTATGATTACGTTGGCCGCCCGCACCAACACTGGACTCCCTGAACTGAAAAACACACTCGGTACTCTTAACACTATCGCTTCACAGAAAGACAATATCAGAGTTATAAGTTCTGCGATAGAACTGACTCCTCTGATACCAATTTGTCACGACCCGTCCTTGGGGCATGTGCCGTGACTACCCCAAGCCCGCCTTCCATAGGCTAGGAGCTGGCGACTAGCACCAAAGTCGTAAATCCTGATAACTGGGAAGGTATTGCCTTTATAAAAGTAACAAAACACCATAGAGTACAAGCAGAAGTAAAACACTAAGTACAAATAAAGTTCTGAAAAGTAAATGGGCTAGAATACAATCCCAACTGGAAGTACAGCTACAACTGAACAAAAGTACAACAAAAAAAGACAAACAGATGGAATAAATGAAGCAGCTCCTGGGTCATCCTCCTCGGATCCTACCTAACGGGTAGGTACAGATAGTGCAGCTCCTCAATGCTCTCACCCATCAACCCCCTCTAAGTGTCGTCTCGCCGTGAAGTCCACCTCCGGATACTGACTCGTCGGGTGGTCCACCTCCGGGTACCGTCTAGTCCCCAAACACTCGGCCTCCGTCAGCATTGCCCGTCATCTGCAACCAACACAACGAAGTGAGGGCATATGCCGTGTAGGGGTGAGTATAACGATACTCAGTAAGGACCCCGAGACACTCAATGTCTCACTAAAACCAACAAGGATAACCACAAAGAAGATCTCAACAGATAACCTCTACTTAGGTATATGCCCATACATATACCTAAGTTATCAAGTAACCCATCTCAATCATGAGGAAACACAAGATTATGAAATAATCGGATAACCACTACCCAGGTATATGCCCATACATATACCTAAGTTATCAAGTGACCCATCTCAATCAAGAGGTAACCACAAATGTCATAGACTCAGCTCAAACCAGGATTTTCATTATCGAAACCATAACAGCTGAAGAGCCCCGTCTCTGGAGTGTACAGTGGTCATGTCACGACTCTGAGGTACTGCTCACTAACCTATGACTATTGAGGTACTCCTTCTGTCGAGTACCGCGAGTCTGCCACCTCAAATAGTAGTGCCCCTCCGCCATGGGTCTGCCACCTCACATAGTAGTGCTCTTCCGCCATGGGTCTTCCAAGTCACAAATTAGTGCTCTCCACTAGGCTATGCTAGTCACTCCGAATCGAATCGGACAAGTAGTCATTGGTCACAGCCAGCTACACGGTCTCTGTACTCTGTATGCTCGTCTCCAGGAGGGTCCGCTCCACGAGCTACATGTCGATACTCCAAGTATCACAAGTCCTATGAAGAATTATCTCAAAGGACCGCCTCGTCATAGGGGTGTCAACACAACAGACGGTGCGTCAGTCAGATGCTCGGTCTGTGAGTTATTAGCCATTTCGTCCTAGGGGCCCGGTAGGTTTCGTGTGCGAACCAACCCGGCCGTATCTCAACTGTACCCTGAACTCTCATAGGGTATACTCATAGGGACCATTTCTCCACGTGATCACCAATGCCGCTGACAGTTCGTCAAACGAATGTCCGGTCTGAAAGATATCAGCTTTTCCGTCCGAGGGGCCCGGTTGGATTTCGGGTAGAATCCAACCCGGCCATACTCCAACTGCATCCAAAACTCAGGCGAAGTATGCCAAATGTTCCTTCTCATCAATAGGAATTCAACATGACAGATGGTGCGTCAATCAGATGTCCGGTCTGCGAGTTATTGGCTTTTTCGTTCTAGAGGCCCGGTTGGTTTCATGAGTGAACCAACCCGACCGCACTGCGACAACGTCCAAACCTCGAGCAGAGTAAGCCAAAAGTTCCGTCTCATCAAGAGGAAACCAACAAAGTCAAAGGAACGTCAATCGGACGTCCGGAACTCAAGATATAAGCGTTTCCACTCCGAGGGACCAGTTAGTTTTGTATCCGAACCAACCCTGCCGAACCCAAAGTTCTCCGAAACCTTGAGTGTAACATACCGAAACGACCGTCTCGATCCAAGGATTTCTATGAAACTGACGGCACATCTATCGGAGGTCTGTACCCCAGGTTATGGGAAAGAGACCGAAGAGGTCCGAAAACGGGGGGTCTAGGCCCGGACTGACCCGGCCCAACCCCCCTCGGTTGACCCGAACCGGTCAACCCGACCCGGGGCAGGGTCCGACCCGACAGGGCGCAGCCCGGCCTGGCATGGTGCAGCCTGGCCCGGCTGGCTCGGCCCGGCCCGGCCTAGGCGCGGCATGGCCTGGCGGTCCGGCAGGGTGGCTCGACCAGGCGCGCTGGCTCGCTGGCGCTATCCAAGCAGCCGCGCAAGGGGGGACTGCCCCCTGGACGAAACTACGGCCCCCGCGCAGGGGCCGCTCCCTGTCAACAGATGTGGCGCGATGCCGCGTCCCTCTGGTCCCTCGCGGTCACGGGACCGGCCGCCCGCCGTCGCGGCATCAGCCGCTGCGGCCCCCTCCCCGCGACGCGCCGGGCGCCGCCGCCTCCTGGCGGCCGGCCGATGCCGGCTGCTGGCGTCGCCGTGCCGGTGTGGCGCACCGAGGGAGTCTTCCGCGGACCACCGGATGCTCTCCGGTGGTCCGTTTTGCTCGCCGCTTTCGCCAACGGTCCTCCCGGGACCCAACCTTTACTACGGCGGCTTCAAAAAGCCTTTGCGGATCGCCTCACCATCGTCTGTTGATCCGCACTTCGATAACAAACTGCGGGGTATTCGAATTGCCTCCGCGGCCCCAACTCCGCCCGTGGTTTCGTTCGGCCTCAACGGCGGGGCGCGACGGCGACAAGCTACTTCGCCGCGTTCTTTCTCGTTTCGGTGCGGTGCAACGGTACCGCGCTGCCTTTCACGTGCCGCAACAAATTCAATCAAATAAGGGGGGGAGGAGGGTCAGCCATGTTCGTGCGGTCCGACCTCCTCCCGTTATTATGATAATAGGCGGCCCAATTGAAACCAAGAAAGGCGACAGATGAGATAACGATCAACAATAAAATAAACCCCCACAACTTCCTGCAACAAATTATTCAACCCGCAAGGAAAATGTTCGCGGATCAACTAGATAATAAGTTGATCCGTGTTGCTTTGTTTTCATTAGAATGAAAGAATCAAGGGAATAAAATCATTCTCAAATAATTCCATACCTCAACGTTGTCGTCGAACGAGAGTTCGTCGCGGAATTAACCGTCGCCGAAGAAGAGGATCGTCATGGAAGAGAAGGATCATCGCGGAAGAAACGTCGTGGAAGAAGCGTCGTTGATTTCTGAGGATTTGGCGTTCTTTGTCTGAGATCGGTGTGTTCTTCGCGTTCTTCACATTCTTTGCGTTCTTCGCGTTCTTCGTCAAAGAAGAACGCTTTCTTCCAAATCCTCTTCACGCAACAGGTTCCAATAGAAATAAAATAAGAACAGTCTTATTTTATTAATGCACGAGTCAAACTTTGAAATTCAAAAAGAAACAATCAATTCAATGAATTAATTGTAATGATTTAACCGCCCAAATTAATTAGGTGTTTCTTAACCAGAATAAACGCATGGGTTGACTTCATTAATAGGGGGTGCAGGTGCGTTACTTAAGAAGAAAAGAAACGGTGGCTCGTGTGGTTCCCACCTCACAAAATATCCTACCAAGTGGGTAGGATATTGTGGGTCCCACGTCATCCACTTAACATAGGTTAAGAGACTTAAATAAAATAAAATATCGGTTGCACCACTTTTATTTTATTCCTTAACATTATCCCAAAATTGAAAACCACACCCGAGAAAACGCAACTCCATAAAAGGTGTTTCTAAGCAATTACCGGCGCTGCGGTTCCATCAGTGCCCTCGGAATTCGATTCTGAGCACCGGTTCAAAAGTTAGAAAAACCTGCTCGTTCGTTCACTGAACGTACCCAAGCATAACTTCGGAAATTAATTCCGGTCACACCGGGCCTCAGAATCAGGCTTCGTCAGAAACTGCGTTCTTGTAAAATCCCAAAGAAAATTTAGAAAAAAATTTCTCTGGATTTTTTTACGGGTCTTTACACACCCTGAAAATACCATTGATCTGTGGGCCAATTCATTCATTGATTAGTCTGCACTCATCATAGGAATAAATAATGTGGAAGAAAAGTTTAATTCAAAATACCACCTTCAATTAGTATTGATTTATGATGAAGAACTAAGCTGTGTCGTCCTCGTTGGTAAGATCTGTAAAGATTGGGGTTCTCCAATCACTGATTTGAAGTATCATTGTCACCAACTCAAGATAATTCTACATATATCTCTCTCTAGGGTTTGTAGAGGATTCCATGTTTTGGATATTAGCCCTATATTTTGGAATAATGTTTTTTTAAGATATACTTGTTACTATGTTGATGCATGGAAAAATATAATAAAATAATTTTTTCTTAATTTATTATAATTTTTTAAAATGTTCATGAAAAATATCAACAATTCACTCATATAGACCAACATTAGGACAAAACTAGGGTAAATATACTATTCTAAATCCAATAATTCCCTCATATTTTTTATTTGAGTAACAATTTTGGAGTTATTCCACATTTTTAGGAAAACCTCACATGTGTGCTATTATATATTTTAATATCATTCCAAAATTTTCATCAGGAATCCGAGGCCTCGGAATTAAAATCCATATTGATGTCGGTTCTTGAAGTAAAACCACAAAATATAGAAAAAGAAAACATTGAAAGTATAATTCATTACATTTTCTCCATATTAGGGCTTTATGTTTCGGAAAATCCAAAATAAGGGATACTCAAACAAAATAGGGTACAGAGCACGAATCTGAGCCTCCTTCTCCCATGTGATCTCTTGGAGATTCTCGTGTTTCCACTAAACATAAACTAAAGGTATTGATATCCTTGAAAGATCCTCTTATTCTAATCTTCGATCTCCATAGGGTACTAATAAAAGGATGCTTAATCCTTGATTTATAGATTTCCCAAATAGATAAACTGAAATGGGTCATGCACATACCTCCACAACTGCGATACATGGAAGATGTCATGTAATCAGTCTAACTATGGAGATATATCTAAGTGGTACACCACCTCACCAACTCTAAAAAGTATCTTGAAAGGGTACATGAACCTTGGAGGTAGCCTGCCACCCCTAAAAAATCTACATAATCCCCATCGAGGTGAAGCCTGAAGGAACACATGGTTTTCTTACTCAAACTCCAAAGGCCTACATCACCTATCAGTATACGAATTATGATATCCCTATATAGTCTTAAATTTCACCTAGATGATATGAAAATTATTTGTATTAGTTTTCACCAACTCCTATCCTATGAGTGTTGACTCTCCTAGGTCAGTCCAGCAATGTGTTGACCTACCGGGTTTCCCATTGAAATCCTCGATTGTTTCCATACCAAAAGGCTGTAATGGTAGCTATTGTTGTATAAAATCTCTACTAGTGGTAAGTGATCCTCCCAACTACAAACAAAATCAAACATGTAATCTATTAAAATTTCCTCAAGAACCTGAATGATCTGCTTAGTTTGTTTGTCGGTCTATTAGTGAAATGTTATGCTTAAGCATAGCAGGGTCCGAAATTCCTCATGTAATACCTTCCACATTTGGGATGAAAATAAAGCATCACGATCAGAAACAATTGTGGATAGAACTCCATGGAGACAAACTATCTCTTATAGGTAGAGGCATGCCATGATATCAATATAACTCTTCTGAAAGATAAATAGGAAGTGGGATAACAAGGTGATTCAGTAATAAATCATCCAGATGGCATCATGTTCTCTAGAACTACATGGTAAAAATGTAATGATGTCCATTGATATCTTATACCACATACATTCAAGAACCCAAAGGGGTTGATCTAAACCCATTATAATCTGGTGCTCAGCCTTCACTTGCTGATAGGTAAGGCATCGAGAAACAAAATTTGCAACTCACTTTTTCATTCCTAGCCACCAAAACTGTATGAACCTGGTTCGTCCTTTGAAGTATGACTATTTTTTTCGGGTTTTTTTTGAGAGAAAGGGGGATTAGTCCATTTACTGGCTAAAACCTGTCACACGACATGGCTTAGGGTTACACGATGTGTAATCCTAAGTACATGCCATGTAATCTGGCCATGTGTGATGGACATACAGTGTGTGTAGGGGTGTCGGCATGGAAGAGAATATTTTTCAAGTACACTTTCTGTACTTACTAGTACACACCATGTACTTGTGTAATCAAAACCTTTTAGTGACATGGAATGGAAGTCAATGATGTTGGGAAAATTCACCATATACACAGCATGTATATTTAAGTACCTGGAATATGATTTTTTTTATAAAATGGGAAGTATCCTTATTTTATCAATTCTGGATAGAACCCTCAATAGGTTCTCTCAAACATCGGCACCGAACATAGAATCTCTCCCTGATTCATCATCTAATCTCTGATTAATTTGTCATCGGATGCTTTGGTACCCCATCGGTAAGCTCTCGTTTCCTCTTGATATATTTTTTGTAATTTATTATCTTGAATTAGTTATATAGTGTTGAGAATTTATGTTCATTATATAGATATACTCTGTTTGGGTAAGAATTTGAGTCTAACACTAGATGATGAGAGTCATACGAGGACAAGGTATGTTATTCATACCATGTTTTATGTTTTCAGAGATTTTTGGGGGTGATATATTTTTAGTGAAATGATGGGTATGGGGTGAGACCCATGTTATTACTTATTGAATTGATAGTATTTTTTATGGGATACAAAAGGGAATTCAGTTACATTGATTATGTGAGTGAGGTCATGTTATAGACTACCACTCCATGGTATACATTGTCCGTGGTTTCCAAAATAGTTATATTTGTTTTTTAGATTAAAATGGTTTATTGAAATTGTTTAATCTTGATTAAGTTAAATAGAGAAATTCAAGATCTCGGTGCTGGTACGTTATAGCTAATAGCTAGTGCAATTCAAATTTTTTTAATTGATTTTTTTATTAAGGTTGTTTAATGTATTATATATATATATATAATTCTTGATATTACATATACTATGACCCTTGGGTTTTTTATGGGATTTCCCTACGGTTGGGATGGAATAGCCATCAGGATACTTTTGGTTGTGTGTGGACAAGATTTGTATGGGTGGGTTTGACAATGGGATTGGGAAACATAGATGTTGGTTTGGGGTAGTGTGACTATCATGTAGGGCAATTCTAGGGATACATGGATGGCATGGCTATTGGATTTGAGAAACTTGGTCACAGGGGCATGAGGTGCCAGAGATGGTCTGGCTTGGGTTTTTATTTTGGTTATTTCTGCTCACATGTGATGAATAAAGTGACAATGGTGTCATTCACACATAGGTATACTCCATGATGAGGTTTTTTTGACAACTAATCAGGGTATATACCCTAGATAGTTCCAATTTAGGTAATATTGGTTAGGGGGTGATTGTCATAGAATTCCACTTGGAATGAGAGGATCCTTCGTTTGATAGAGATGATGCCATCTAGTTGGGGGATGAGGCTTGTCATGATTGTGCCCATGGGCCTAGATATTTATTTGAGGACATAAATAATTTTTCATCTGATGGTCGTGCCATGGGCTAAAGTGATCATACAACTATGTATACTTGGGACCCAGACACTATTGTTTGGGCATACCATCGAGACATCGATACTTTGAGATTCGAGGTGTCAGGGAGTATGTGATGCCAGAATATGAGATTATGGTGGAACATGAGGGCTCACATAGGAGTTGTGACTACAAGATTACCTTGGACTGTGGGTCAAGGATTCTATTCACTTATGATATTCTGACAATGGCCGAAGCAGGTGACACTCCCTGGTGGCAACTGAGCACTAGTGGAGGTTGTGTTTATTTATTGAATAACACTACTTAAATTACGTAGAGATGAATGTATGATTAAACATATATACTTGGTACACACAATTGTGTGTCATCCTACTAAGATTCATCTCACATCCTACATGGGACCATCGTGATTCATGTAGACCACATGAACTTATTTACAAGTAAAAGAACCAACCTCGGGAGATGGATCACAGAAATATTTTTTCAGGAGATTGTCTTGGAGAATAAGGTTATGACTAGTCGGACCTTTACTTTTTTGTTTCCTTTTTAGTTTCAGCAACCTTATTTTGTATGTTACTATTGTTCTTAGCCATGGGTTGTCTTAGAATTTTTAAATGTATGACTTTCTATGTATGAATGACTTTTTTGTTTTAGTAGAGGTTCCCGGTATTGTTTAGCATGTAGTTCTGTTTACTTTATACTGAAGTTGTTTCTACACTGCATCCTTTGTTTATATTCTATTGTAATTGATTCCTCTATGGGGGTTTGGTTAAAGTCTGCTGAGTCATTTATTTCTACTACGTGTGTCATGATTATATTCAGACCAGTGCCTTATCTTCTCTCTAGAGGGTAAATCCTCCCAACTATACATGTTTACACACTCCCTGCTAGTCATAAGCCTTTGGAATTCGAGGAGGTGTGCCTAAATTCAGTGACACATGTCCTGATAGCACAATTCGTGTGGATGTTTGGGTCTAGGACGTTAAAAGTCATATCAAATAAGTTTCTTTAGCCTCTTTCTTAGTATTACTATATAGGATTATGGTAGAGTAGAGATAGTTTGTTTTCAGAACTGGATTTCGAACATGTTCTTGGGTGCATACTACCCCACGTATGAGGGATGGATTGAGATACCTTGGGTGGGAATTTTTGTTTTTATTTTTCTTACATAATAGTTTATACGATTTACACCAAGGTAGAACACATTGTTTGTGGTGATTATTGATTGTGATATGTGACCCCTGATCTGGTGCGGTAAGGGAGAATTGGACCTTGTCTTGGTAAGGCATGGCATAGTTTTTGGCTTTTGATAGGCACATTTTTAGGGTATTTCATTTTTATATAACCACATATGATTTGTGAAGTGACAATACCATGTGATATATATCAATTTCAATGTGTATACGTGAAATGAAATGTAGAATTGATTGTTTTATGCAATGTGATATTCCATGCTTTAAATTTATGTGAAATTTCATGTGGCATGTGAATGGGCCTGGATCTTTAGGAGAAGGCATGTGCTGTGGTTGGGGTGATTTTCATCACCAATATTCTTCGACTTGGTCATCGGATTGAGCCACTGTTGGTTGTTGGGACAGGCATGTCCCAAGGATATTGTGATACATGGCTTTATTGAGGGTAGGTAAGGAGGCCATGAGGCTGGGATTCCATGGGGCATGGTTGTACTGGGGAAGAGTGAGGGAAGTTAGGATATGATGCCTTTTAATACATTCCCAATCAGCATTTTATATATTATTTTATATTTGTGTTTTCAAACCTTTTTATGGTATTCATTGGGTTCCTCCTAGATTTCTCAGAAGAAGTTTCATGTGGGTGGTGTTATAGTCCCACAGGAGCATGATTACGTTCATACCCCTAAGGGTTAGGTATAACATGAGCCACAAGAATATGCTCATAGATGTTTATATTTAGGATATTGTTCCGGAAGGGAAACAACTGGGGTTGACAACGTTCGGGTCGTAGATTGAAGAGTACCTCTGAACTAGTATGGTAAATTTTTCTTAAGGGATCAACAGATGTTCTCAAGGAACAAAGTCTTTAATGGATTACCTTACATGGGAGTTCTAGTCATTTACCTTGAAACCTTTTTAGGTTTAGGGTTTCCCACAGGCAGCTGAGAACTGGATATAGAGCATGCATATGATCTTTGAGCAGTTCAAGATTCCTCCATGATGGTGGGTTAAGTTGGAAACATATATGATCCAAGGGACAGAGAAGTGCTAGTGGGATGCGTAGGTTCAGGCTTGCAGACATGTGGTACTTTTGTAGAAGAAATTTGTGGAAAAATTATTTGAGAACATTTTTGGATATGTAAGGGCTGACAGAGCTTGGGAGTTGTTGAACCTTCAGTAGGGTGACATGTCTGTCATGGAATATACATACACTTTTACTCAGGTGTCTCACTTCAATCCTGGTATGGTAAGTTATGACACCTCAATGGTGAGTCACTTTGAATATGGATTACAACACACCTTACGGGTTTTGGTAAACATTTTTATGTTGGTCTCGTTCTAAAAGGTGGAAAATGAAGCACTCATAGTTGAGGTTAACATAATGTACATATCTCACATGGGTTTAGAGGCTAGTTGTGATGGTTCAGATAGAAGGAAACATGGTCGGGAGGAGTTTCAGTGGGGCGGATAGGATGAGGACTCACCTAGACCACATTGTGGAAGTTCAGTAGTGGTTTTATTTCATTGTGGGCAACCGAGACATGTCCATACATAATGTGATATGCCTAAAAGGAGATCTAGGCATGTGGATACATTGGGAATATTGATAGGTTCTACAGGAATCCTTATCAGATAGACTTCAGGTAGAAACTATGAAAAATTGTGGTTTCTAGTATCAGATCATGATTATTACAACATGATGGTAGCTGAGGTTCAGCTGCACACTGGGGATGTTGCAGAGATAGTGGGACCCAGCTATGGGGTTAGTGGCTGGTGGCTAGTGCAGCACCACAAGGAGTATAGGATTCAAGAAGCTGTGTGTCAGGATATGTAACACACCGACCCTAGATACCCAGAGTCGGTGCATTATTACATAACATTGGCATGATCACAAAGGATCATGTCTTGAAAGACCGATTAGTTTAGTAGTCTTAGAAACACTAGATATATTCATAAGTCTTACATTACATCATAAGGTAAAAAAACTACAACAACATCTTTTCTTCATATCCCCTCATACTATCCCTGTAGGTCATTCATAAATTACTTTTTCACATCCTGGGAAAAGATAAAACATTGAAAGGGGTGAGCTCATATGCTCAGAAAGGATAACAATATAGCAGAAGCTTTCGTAGATAATCATAAACACTTAAAGCAATTTATAACTAAAACAAAATCCTTTTAAACATGAACTTCAGCATAATATGGAAAAGATAAAATGAAATAATGCCTTTTACTTATTCACATGGATATTCTACTAGTCGAACAATCACATGAAATATCAATAACCACTTTCATAATTATGGAATGCATAATGCCAGATTATCATAACCACATAGCCAAGGACTCGTGCCAAGACTACAAATAAGATTTTGCCAAGGCCTTGTTCCAAGACACTAGTTTGTCTCATTAGACCTACTGATGCATCGAGGATCAATAGAGGGCTCCACCCGTCACTTACTATGTCCAATGCATTCCTCATATGAACATGTTTAAACATAACATAATCATTCGTATTAAAACTAGCATACGAAATGTCAATAATTTAACCACAAACCATGAATGGTATAAAAATAGCACATCCACACTCAAACATAACTCATTCGATACAATATGGAAGATTGTATTGTATCATATTAACCTCAATCGATAATAATGAATGATATTGACATAGATGAAAATAACCATCAAAACTATTTTAGAGAAATATCCCCCTTTTCTTGAAATCATTTAAAAGTCACACTATTTGTCAAGAAGACGTTTAAAAATAGATTTTTGAATCAAAGGGTCCCATACCACTTTGAAACTTTTAAAATGTGTTTTAATTTTAAAACATTAATGTCCATATAAATGAATCCTTAAAACCAATTTTAAAACATGGACATTAATGAGCAAGATGTAGAAGAATAAGTCTTTAAAACATTTAAAAAATGGTATTGTAGTTAGAATTTCTGACCAAAAGAGAGACCCTTGAATACAAATAATTAAGGTAATCAAAACATTGTAATATCATGAGAATAAAGGGATTCATGATATACTATGTCAAAGTACATTATATACAGCACATAAAAGTGATTTGGTGTATAACAACAAAGAAGTCTCAATGAAATGTAAATTGAGATGATTTCTCTTACAAAGAACATATCAATAGGTTAATGATAAACCAACGACATAATTATGTGTGACAAATATAAATACAGTCAATATGATTGGATATTTATTGTAAATAAATCAGATGACATTCACACATATTCTTGTAAAAACAACACCAATGAATTGGATATTTAACTCAACAAATGGAGATTGAGTTAAAATTACTCTTATCAAGTTCATACCGATGACTTGAGAATTTATCAATGGAGTGATTATGTGTTTCAAAATTATATCCATGGAAAGGGGAGTGGAAATTATGACATAATCAAATGAATAGTGATTATACACAAAATCTTGGAGTAAAATAATCAATGAAGTATGTGTAAAGCCGAATGAGTAGAAATTGAAATTTCAAATTCCCTTATTGATTTGGTAACATAAAAAACATACAACCATGAAATAAGGATCATAAAATGATGATGTAAATATACATGAATTAAAGTATATTACATAATGAATAAAAACATGGGCAGTACACACACCACATGTAATAAATAAGTGGTGAACAATGGAATTCTCATGGAATTAAAAGTGAGATAATAAACCCCTTACTTTGTACTTTTTCCTTGGTCGACGATATGTTAACCTCCTGTATAATGGTGAAATAATTGTTATTGAATTATAAAAGAATCATTTACATTAATATGACATCATATATGATCTTTTAACATTGTTTTGTTAATAATATCTTAGTATTATCGTTGTTTTGGGTGTTGACTTACTCGTTTTCTTTTATATGTTTTGTTACGTAAGCCATGTTTTTCATTGATAGGTTGTATATTATTCATATAAAGAATGATATAAAGTCCTTAAACATTTTTTTAAATAATAAAATGTTAATTATACTTGAATGGATACGATGGAGAATGAATCTCATCGCGTTCGTGGAGACGGTAGTCCGTACGTACGCACGAGCGACAATATCATTCTTTTGTTGTTAAAATAATATATAATTGGATGGTATATCATATATACAGAATAATAATCATGTTATATTTATTATTTAGATGAATTACACATCATTATTATACCCATCCAAATAATAATTTATTGAATGTAAATTACACCACGACGTGGAGACGGTAAGTCGTACGTACGCACGTATGGTGACATGTCATTCAAAGGATGGATAGAATACTGAATATGGTTGTAATATATTTATAATAATATTACTGTATATAGGAGATGCTGGATTTATTAATTTAGAATGGGAATAACAAAGAAAGAAGAAGTGGAAGAAGAAAAGAGTTTGAAAAAGGGTGGTATAAACATTACCTCTTCTTCGGGTTCTTTCCTTTGATTTGATCAAAAGGGCTACTTAGGTTGTCTTTCTGATCAAACTAAGGCATCTAGGTTTTAGTGAGTTAAGTTGAGAGAGTATTTGGGTAGGGGATGTCCGAACCAAAAGGCTTTGAAGGTGTGAAGTAATGAGAAGGGGGATTTCCCTTTTATAAGAGGGGTGAGGGGCACCTTTGGAAAAGCTAAAAATATTATTTTATAATAAATTCATATTCGATTTATAATGGATCCAAAGTGTATTATTTAACTTTTAAGGTGGGTATAGGTCAAAAACCACTCAAAAAATATAATTTAGAAAGGTTTGGGTCATTATATTAACCTTATCGTTAAGTATTAACTCTTAGTTAATTAGTTTCTCTTTTACAATGTCTCTTTGTATTTTTATATTATATGGTTAATAAACATACTATATACATCCAAGAGACCCCCAAGTGGTCCATTAATGATACTCCTATCATTATATAAGTCTTTTGTCCAAACCTTAGATTTTTAAGAATTTAATATCAATTAATAATATAATATTTGTTTTAAAAACTCTTTTATGTCAATTTTGACACTATTCAATAATTGATTTTTGTTAAAATCATAACAGAATGATTACTTCAAAAAAATTTAATTAATTCATTACTATAATGTCATATTAACCTATAAAATTAGTGTTATTCATAAAAATACTCAAATTATATTTATTTGGGTATCTAGAATATCAATAATATTAATTTTTCACTATTATGGTAATTACTGCATCACCATTGTGTCATAAATACATTAATTTATTTAATGTCTAAAATATAAAAATAAATTACCATTATGTAGGAAATAGTTTTAGCTTTCTAATTAATATTTATAGTAGAAAATCCAACATATATAACTCTATGTAAAAATTGTTTTTCTAAAAGATATATGCTTGTGTCATTTTTGTATTCATTTTAACTTAATTAAATTAAAGTGTCCCTATCACTTACAAGTGGCACCATGGGGTCCCAAAATCGACCCAAAGATGCCCAGGGTTGGACATGTATCAACCAATAAGGTTAGGATACGTTTTTGGGTAATTTTTTATTATTATAATATTATTTGTTAACCCTTATTTACCGGATTTACCCTTTAACCATGATAAATAAAATATTTACCGAAGTAATTATTCAAAATGTCTAAAAATAACAGTTACCTATTTACACAATTTGAATATCCTGATTCCAAATATGGAATCCATTTTTCCAAATTCCAAACATATATGTGGTAGAAATTAATTTAAAATTAATTCCCGCTTTCAAAACAAAAAGCATGTTTTTAAGAGATAATAACTACCAAAAGACTGACACTTGTTTTTGTCTGGTTTAATTGTGAAATTATGTCCAATGAAAAAAATTGAATTAAATGGTAAAACTATAATATAAATATACTTTAAAACCACTAAATTCATTATTTATCAATATTAATTATTTTGATTAAAAAAGTTGTTTTTAATTAAAATCTAGTAACTTTCACTATTCATCAAAATATGATAGTTATCTGAAAAGTACAAAAATTTCACCCTAGGATAATTTCGATATTCCAAATCCAAAAATGAAGTCCATTTTGAGAGATAGAATTTATAAACTTTCAAGAAGTAGGTAATACTATTCATAATGGCTAGTTTGATTGGTTGTGGTGTGTTAGAATCTAAAAGTTGCGTACAATGCACACCATTGCATTATTCAAAGGGAAACGTACCGTGGAATGTTGGGGTATTTCATTCTCCCCTCCTTAAATAAATTGTTTCATCGCAATTTTTTTTAAAATTGGGCAAGATAATATAATGGAGAGTCCCACATCAGAAAAAGAGTTATTAAAACTATCAATTTAAAAGAAAGGAAGAGTGGTATAAAGGTCACCCAAAGATAACCCATAATAGGATTCCATGTAGGAAAAAATGGATATGGATGATAAACTAAGTGTTCAGTTTTGATGGAGAGGGATAGAAAATATGATCATGAGAAATTTAACAATAAGAAAATCACAAACTTGTGTTGGGGCAAACGGTCCATAGTCTCCCTGTAGGAAAAGTAAACTGACAACATTTTTTGTTTTAAGTTACATTACATAAGGACAAGGAATTCATTTATGATATTGACTAAGAACATAACGAGATATACTTACTTTTTATGTAGAGTTTCATTCTTTAATAACTTTTTACAACTAACTCGTTTTTTTTGAAAATGAGTATTCAAGAAGACTTGGTCAGAGTGGAAGAGCTAGAATAAACATCTATAGAAATACATGATCCACGTAGGATAAACTATATATTTAGCTTGTCTTTAAGGATTAATCAAAACCAAAATGGTTAGTATAATATCTAATGATCCCCCAAATGGATATTCCATTAGAGAAAAAACACTAATCTTAATTTCTAAAATTAAACCATCAATACCCCAAAGTTAAATAAATACCATTCAATAATCAATTGTCCTTAAAATCCTTCAATATAATCCAAACTAATATTGAAACCCAAAACTTATAAGAATGTGGTCTTCCACGTTAAATTGTATCTCCAAATGAAATTAATTACTCTTAAAGTCACATACTTTTAAGTAATTAACCTAATCATTTCCATAAATAACCCAAATCACTATAAATCGACAATAAAAACATACATAAAAATCCACCATTACTACTCAAATGAAATCCCATAATATTATATTTTCCTTGGGAATATAGTGTTCACAACAAATAGAACAACTTACAAGATAACATTTATCACTTAATCACGAAATAATTTTCCTATACTAAGGGTATTCATTTGATAAGACACAAGATCCCAAATAAAATTATTATTGATCAATAAAATCATTTAACTAAAAATAATAGTCACACTAACCAGGGACTTCACGTAGTCCAGTGGTAGGCGATAAATCCCAATCGCACTTTGGTTGTGGGTTCGATTCCCATAGCTTTGTTCGACGCAACGGGTTGTCACACGGTCTGCGTGTTGTCCTTTTTATATTTTATAACATTACCAAAATGAGATAAATTACTCCAAATAACCATAACACAATTTAACCACAAATATTATCTTATACCTTGCATTTTCATACCAAATTATAATAACTTATAATTGCCTCAAACCCAATGATGATATAAAACCAAATGGTTATTTATAACTATATCCATAAGAGAAATGATAAATTTTCCTCAAATATCATTCTCACATGGAAAACTGCAGGGTTAAAAATACAAGAGAAAATTATTCCAAAGTAAACCCATCAACAAGGAGCACTAATACTTTTTAAAAATTTCTCCAACCATTTATTTCCACATAGATTCTTCTTTGACCAAGAAAATATCCTATATAATAGGGCATTCACTCGGGTAATGGCCAGGTCCCCTACATTTAAGGCAAATGACTGTAAATGGATTCTTGGGACAATTTTTATCTTCTTCCATAGTACTCTTCATTTTTTTCGGCAATTCTTCACTTTATGTCCTTCCTTCCCGCACGTAAATCATTTATTTGTCCCATTGAGACACTTTCCTGGGTGTCTCCTTCAACATTTCTTGCATGATGGAAATTGAGGATTTCTTTCTCCATGGTCTCCACTACTGGAGCTCTTATCATTCATCACCTTTCTCTTCTTTGTTGAGTCTGGGAATTGGTTAATATATATATATTATTGATCATATTTTTGTAAAATTGATTTGGCATAAAGATGATATCTTTTATGCCTATAAACATTCCATTTTATTGTTCATTTCCACCAACGTTCCCTCCTTGTACATCATTCTCAAAGTCACTATGACTTCCTTGGAATCCAGCCATTGACTAAAACCAGAAAGCATTGTGTGAGTAACAATAGTCATAAAATCATTTAGAGATTAACATGTCACCATATTCTCAATTTGAAACACATTAGGATTAACCAAGGTCATTTACTCTCATCTTATATATAATACTTCAAATCGATTTGTAAATAAAATGTAAATTATCCTAAGCATATCCCCCAGGAGTGTCGTAACCAAGAGTGCAGCAAGGCCCGTTGTCGTGCACCAGTTCCCGTTCGAGTCTAGCTCAAAGTGGTGTTTTCGGGTTTTACCCCTAGGTACATCTGTGCCAGAGCCGCCTCTACCTGCTCGTATCCAAATAGGGATGTATTGCTCGGAAAACTCACAAAATCTCTAAAATACCAAAATTTTAGGAAGATCTTCTATACTAATCCACAAAGTTCATCTTTGGTCTACATGCTCTAATCCGAGTTTATCTAAATCTAGCTTATAAGGTTTGTACTAAACTTCCTCTGATACCAACTGTAACGCCCTGACCCTAGATACCCAGAGTCAGTGCATTATTATATAACATTGGCATGATGACAAAGGATCAAGTCTTGAAAGACCGATTAGTTTAGTAGTCTTGGAAACACTAGATATATTCATAAGTCTTACATTACATCATAAGGTAAAAAAACTACAACAACATCTTGTCTTCATATCCCCTCATACTATCCCTATAGGTCATTCATAAATTACTTCTTCACATCTTGGGAAAAGATAAAACATTGAAAGGGGTGAGATCAGATGCTCAGTAAGGATAACAATATAGCAGAAGCTTTTGTAGATATGAATAAACACTTAAAGCAATTTATAACTAAAACAAAAGCCTTTTAAACTTGAACTTCAGCATAATATGGAAAAGATAAAATGAAATAATGCCATTTACTTATTCACATGGATATTCTACTAGTCGAACTATCACATTCAATATCAATAACCAATTTCATAATGATGGAATGCATAATTCCAGACTATCATAACCACATAGCCAAGGCCTCGTGCCAAGACTACAAATAAGATTTTTCCAAGGCCTTGTTCCAAGACACTAGTTTGTCTCATGAGACCTACCGATGCATCGAGGAGCTATAGCGGGCTCCACCCGTCACATGCTATGTCCAATGCATTCCTCATATGAACATGATTAAACATAACATAAACATTCGTAATAAAACTAGCATACGAAATGTCAATACATTAACCACAAACCATGAATGGTATAAAAATAACACATCCACAGTCAAACATAACTCATTCGATACAATATGGAAGATTGTATTGTATCATATTAACCTCAATCGATAATAATGAATGATATTGACATAGATTAAAATAAACAACAAAACTATTTGAGAGAAATATCCCCCTTTTCTTGAAATCATTTAAAAGTCACACTATTTGTCAAGAAGCCATTTAAAATTTGATTTTTGAATCAAAGTTTCCCATAACACTTTGAAACATTTAAAAGGAGTTTTAATTTTAAAACTTTTATGTCCATATAAATAAATCCATAAAACCATTTTTAAAACCTGGACATTAATGAGCAAGATGTAGAAGAATAAGTCATTAAAACATTTAAAAAATGGTATTCTAGTTAGAGTTTATAACCCAAAGAGAGACCCCTGAATACAAATAATTAAGGTAATCAAAACATTGTAATATCATGAGAATAAAGGGATTCATGATATACTATGTCAAAGTACATTATATACGCCACATAAAAGTGATTTGGTGTATAACAACAAAGAAGTTCCAATGAAATGTAAATTGAGATGATTTATCTTATAAAGACCACATCCTTGGGTTAAGGATAAATCAACGACATAATTATGTGTGAAAAATATAAATACACTAAATATGATTGGATATTTAGTGTAAATCAATCATATGACATTCACACATATTCTTGTAAAAACAACACCAATGAATTGGATATTTAACTCAACAAATGGAGATTGAGTTAAAATTACTCTTATCAAGTTCATACCGATGACTTGAGAATTTATCAATGGAGTGATTATGTGTATAAAAATTATATCCACAGAAAGGGGAGTGGAAATTATGACATAATCAAATGAATAGTTATTCTGCACATAATCTTGGAGTAAAATAATCAATGAAGTATGTGTAAAGCCGAATGAGTGGAAATTGAAATTTCAAATTCCCTTATTGATTTGGTAACATACAAAACATACACCCATTAAAGAAGGATCATACAATGATGATGTAAATATAAATGAATTAAAGTATATTACACAATGAATACAAACATGGGGAGTACACACACCACATGTAATAAATAAGTGGTGAACAATGGAATTCTCACGGAATTAAAACTGAGATAAGAAACCCCTTACTTTGTACATTTTCCTTGGTCGATGATAGGTTAACCTCCTGTATAATGGTGAAATAATTGTTATTTAATTATACAAGAATCATTTACATTAATATGATATCATATATGATCTTTTAACATTGATTTGTTAAAAATATCTTAGTATTATCATTGTTTCGGGTGTTAACTTACTCATTTTATTTTATATGTTTTGTTACGTAAGCCATGTTTGTCATTGATAGGTTGTATCTTATTCATATCCAGAATGATTTCAGGTCCTTAAAAATTATTTTTAAATAATCAAATGATAATTATACTTGAATGGATACGATGGGGAATGAATCTCATCGCGTTCGTGGAGACGGTAGTCCGTACGTACGCACGAGCGACAATATCATTCTTTTGATGTTAAAATAATATATAATTGGATGGTATATCATATAGAAAGAATAATTATCATGTTATATTTATTATTTACATTAATTACACATCATTATTATACCCATCCAAATAATAATTTATTCAATGAAAATTACACCACGACGTGGAGATGGTAAGCCGTACGTACGCACGTATGGTGACATGTCATTCAAAGGATGGATAGAATACAGAATATGGTTTTAATATATTTATAATAATATTAAAGTATATAGGAGATACTGGATTAATTAATTTAGAATGGGAATAACAAAGAAATAATAAGTGGAAGAAAAAAAGAATTTGAAAAAGGGTGGTAAAAACATTATCTCTTCTTCGGGTTCTTCCTTTTGATTTGATCAAAAGGGCGCCTTAGGTTGTCTTTATGATCAAACTAAGGCCACTAGGTTGTATTGGGGGAATTTTAGAGAGTATTTGGGTAGGGGTTGGCCAAACCAAAAGGTTTTTATGGTGTGAAGTAATGATAAGGGTGAGTGCCCTTTTATAAGAGGGGTCAGGGGCACCTTTGGAAAAGCTAAAAATATTTTTGTATAATAAATTCATATTCGGTTTCTAATGGCTCCAAAGTTGATTATTTAACGTTTTAGGTTGGGATAGGTCGAAAACCACTCAATAAATAGAATTTAGACAGGTTCGGGTCATTATATTAACCTTATATTTAAGTATTAACTCTTAGTTAATTAGTTTCACTTTTACAATGTCTCTTTGTATTTTTGTATTATATGGTTAATATAATTACTATATACATCGAAGCGACCCCCAAGTGGTCCATTAATGATACTACTATCATGATATAAGTCTCTTGGCAGATCCTTATATTTTTAGGAATTTAATATCAATTAATAATATAATATTTGTTTTAAAAACTCTTTTATGTCAATTTTAACACTATTCAATAATTAATTTTTGTAAAAATCATAACAGAATGATTACTTCGAAAAAAGTTAATTAAATCATTCTTAACATGACATATTAACCTATAAAATTTGTGTAATTTATAAAAAGTCTCATATTATATTTATTTGTGTATCTATAATATCAATCATTTTAATTTTTCACTATTATTGTAATTACTGCATCACCATTGTGTCATAAATAAATTAAATTATTTAATGTCTAAAATTTATAAATAAATTACCATAATGTAGGAAATATTTTTATATTTCTAATGAATATTTATAGTCTAAAATAAAACATATATAACCCTATGGAAAAATTGTTTTTCTAAAAGATATATGCTTCTGTAATTGTTGTATTCATTTTAACTTAATTAAAATAAAGTGTCCCTATCACTTACAAGTGGCACCATGGGGTCCCAAAATCGATCCAAATATTCCCATTGTCGGAAATGTATCAACCAATAAGGTTAAGACACATTTTTGGGTAATTTTTTATTATTATAATATTATTTTTTAACCCTTATTTACCGAATTTACCCTTTAACCATGGTAAATAAAATATTTACCGAAGTAATTATTCAAAATGTCTAAAAATAAAAGTTACTTATTTACACAATTTGAACATCCTGATTCCAATTATGGAATCCATTTTTACAAATTCCAAACACAGAACTGGCAGAAATTAATTTAAAATTAATTCCCGCTGTCAAAACAAAAAGCGCGTTTTTAAGAGATAATAACAATAAAAAGATTGACACTTGTTTATGTCTGGTTTAGTTGTAAAATTATGTCCAATGACAAAAATTGAATTAAATGGTAAAAATATATTTTAAATATACTTTAAAACCAGTCAAATTCATAATTTATTAATATTAATTATTTCGATTAAAAAAGTTGTTTTGAATTAAAATCTAGTAATTTTCACTATTCATCAAAATATGAAAGTTATCCGAAAAGTACAAAAATTTCACCCTAGGATAATTTCGATATTACAAATCCAAAAATGAAGTCCATTTTGAGAGATATAATTTATATAATTTCAAAAAGTAGGTATTACTTTTCATAACGGCTAGTTTGATTGGTTGTGGTGTGTTAGAATCTCAAAGTTGCGTACAATGCACTTCATTGCATTATTCAAAGGGAAACGTACCGTGGAATCTTGGGGGCTATTTCAGGATAAGTGCACTCAATAGATCTATCTGGGGTTGTGCATGCTAGTTAGCCGAAAATGGTCAGAGGTATGCCACGGTCATGGCTGTGATTTTATTTTTTACATTGTTTTCCATGGCTTATTGAGGCATGTCCATTTTGATTGCACGAGTACACAAGATGTATATACACTAACCAGACATTTTTAAGTAGTTAATTACTATCTCAGGTGTTTTATATTATATATATGAGGTTCTTGGAATCAAGATCATCAGTGAAAGTGTGTTTTATGGTGCATTGGGCATCAGAGAATCAATGGGATGTGGGTTATTTGAGATGTTGAGGCACCAAGGCATTGAAGATTTTGTTTTGATTGAGGTAAAAGGAACCAAGTTATTTTTAGAATCTAGGGGATGACCGACCACATTATTCCATGGGTATCACGGGATCTTGGCGAACCCCGATATGGTGTGGGATATGATTGGGTGTCAGAAGTGACACAGGAGAACCTGACGAGGTGCAGGGGTGCCAATGCATCAGGGGAGGACCATGGGTAAGGAAACATGTCATTGGACCTTGATTTATTTGAGTTATAGGCTTGATTATGTTGTACATCTCGAACCTCTCGTTGTTTGATTTTCATGATCACAATCACTTTCATTTTTATCTAACATTGTGTTTTAAGTGTTTGTGTTGATAGGCATTTGATTGCCAAGAAGTTGACCAAGGAAGAGGCAGAAATGGACTGAAATTCAGTCCACCGGCCGACCGGTGGCTTCACCACCGGCCAGCCGGTGGCACCCAGACTCAAGGGGTAGCTACTGCCTCCCCACCGGTCGACCGGTGGATCTGCCACCGGTCGACCTGTGGCACCCAGCACAAATAGTGAGACCTACTGTCTTTCCACCGGCCAGCCGGTGGCTCCTCCACCGGTCGACCGGTGGGGCCTGGACCAACCTCCTTCTCAACATCCAAGGCACCGGCCAACCGGTGGCCCATCCACCGGTCAGCCGGTGGAGCCAAGTCTCGAAATCTCCCAATTTCCTCAAGCACCGGCCAGCCGGTGGGACTGTACCGGCCAGCCGGTGGAGCCAGTCAAACTAGCCGTTGGGCTGTTGACCAGCCTGCCCACTTGGCTCCCAACGGCTCTTTTAGCCTCTCCAACGGCTCCGAAGCCTCCCCAAGGGTTCCTAGCTTATAAATAAAGGCCAAGGAAGCCCCGGACATCACCCGGAACAATTGTGAAGCCACCGTACACATTTTCCATCTTTGGCGTACCTCCGGCGGACTTCCTCAAAAGGAACCCACCTTGCTCCAACAACTTCCACATTCAAGGAGCTCCACCTAAGAAGCTTGGAAGCGGCCTTCAACATCTCCAATCAATCAAAGGCGCCCAAGACTTCCTCAATTACGGTTTTTCTTTGTTTATTTTATTTTGAGCTTTAAATTTGGGTTTGTGCCTACAAACCCCAAACCTTTTCTCATCCCCCTTTCTTTGGGTTCTCACACCACCATTAAGGTGTGAAGAGGTTTTCTCAAGCTTTTCCTTTAAAAGGCTTGTGTTTCGGTGAGCTAGCCTTCACCCGTTAAAAAGGCTAGTGGGTTCTTACTTAACCATTAAAAGTAAGTGGGTTCTTGCTCAACCATAAAAAGCAAGCTGTAATAGGTCCTAGTGCTACCTCAAAGCCTAGTGGGTTTCTTGCTAAAACCATTGAAAAGCAAGCGGTAGGAATCTCTCAACGGTTGAGTTGGGAGCGGAGACGTAGGCCGGGTTTTGGCCGAACTCCGTTATCAATTTCTTGTGTCTTGCCTCTTTACTTTCCGCTGCATTTTTACTTTGATTTTTAATTTGTTAATCAATTTTTTAAAAGGCAATTCATTCCCTCCTTGGGGTGTTCTTCCGACCCAATATTTGGTATCAGAGCGCGTATTTGAATAATTCCCTAACCGGTTTCAAATTAAAGATCCTATTTTTTGATGGCTTCTACCGCTTCAACCTCTTTTTCCCCCGAAGGACATTCTTTGGATCGTGCTCCATTATTTGATGGAGCCGATTATACTTTTTGGAAAACCCGCATGTCAACATTTCTTAAAAGCATTGGCTATCCAATTTTTAAAATTGTTATGCATGGTTTTACCCTCACTTCTTTCGACGAATCTAAATGGACCCCCATAGACATTGCAAATTTTGAGCTTGATGGCAAAGCCATGAATGCTCTACATTGTGGGTTAGATCGTTATGTTTTTGATTGTATTTCTTCTTGCACATCTTCTCATGCTATTTGGAAGCTTTTAGAACTAACCTATGAAGGTACTAGCGAAGCTCCAAAGCAAGAACCCGCTCAAAAGCAAGAACCCGCTCAAGAGCAAGAACCCGACGAAAAGATCAAGCTCGTTTGCCCACCTCACAAGAAAAGGGCCAAGAAGAAGAAGAAGAAGGCTTTTAAGAAAACTTGGAGTGATAGCTCCTCCTTCTCTTCTTTCTCCTCGAGCGACAATGGTAATAATTGCCTAATGGCAAAACATGAGGTATCTTCCTCCTCTTCATCCTCCTCCTCCTCTTGTTCTTCAAATTCCAATTCTTTGAATCATTTGTCTTATGAAGAACTCTCATATGCTAGAGACCAATTAGAAAATGGTTTTCATGAACTCTCTTCAAAATTTGTTGCTTTAAAAAAGTCTTTCAAAAAACTCTCCACCGAAAAAGAACAACTTCTCAAAGAGAAGGAGGAGATGTCCCTCAAAATCCAAAATTTCCCAAATGTTGATTCCATGGAATCAACCATCAAAGTCCTACGGGAGACCCTAGCCAAGTTCACCCAAGGTGAACAAAATTTGTCCAATCTCCTTGGTTCTCAACGTGTTTCTAGAACCACACATGGACTTGGCTACACCAACCGAGCCTCCTCCTCCCATGCTCCAACTGTTTTTGTAAGGGGGAGCTCCGCTTACAAATTTTGTAATTATTGCAAGAAAACCGGGCACCTCATTTATGAATGTAATTGTAAAAACGCCCGGTATGGTCAACCCAAAAGTATTTTCTATTCCGACGAATTCTATAGAAGAAGACCCGCCATGAGACAAGTTTGGATTGAAAAATCCCTTCTTGCGAGTCTCTCCGGGCCAAAATTTATTTCCTCTCCCCGGTGATTTAATTGTTTTTATTTAGGGGGAGTTAGGATCTTTAAGCATTTTTGTGTATTTAAAGTTTTCATTTCAAACTCAACACTTGGTTTCAAAACTCTCAATTCAAAATTTTCTTTTAAATTTTTCATTTCTAAATTTCCAACAGTTGGTATCGAATTTTTGATTCAAAACTCTCAATTTCAAAAATTTCATTTGGTTTCAAATTTCAAATTTCAATTGATTTTTGATTCAAAACTTTCAATTCAAACTGTTATTCATTTTTTTTTTTCAATTCAATTTTTTCATTTCAAATTTTTCAACAATTAGTATCTTTTTCAATTGTTTTAAAATCTCTAACTTCCCTCAATCAAGTTTTATGCCCCACTCTATTTTGATAATCACAAAGGGGGAGAATTTCCTGATTGATTGGGGGAGAAACTTTTTTGATCATGCTTTGCTTTACATTTCATTTTATTTAAGCATTCCTTTCAATTCATGTTTTTACTTTAATTGTTTAAGTGATTGTGATCATCAAAATAGGGGGAGATTGTTGTACATCTCGAACCTCTCGTTGTTTGATTTTCATGATCACAATCACTTTCATTTTTATCTAACATTGTGTTTTAAGTGTTTGTGTTGATAGGCATTTGATTGCCAAGAAGTTGACCAAGGAAGAGGCAGAAATGGACTGAAATTCAGTCCACCGGCCGACCGGTGGCTTCACCACCGGCCAGCCGGTGGCACCCAGACTCAAGGGGTAGCTACTGCCTCCCCACCGGTCGACCGGTGGCTCTGCCACCGGTCGACCTGTGGCACCCAGCACAAATAGTGAGACCTACTGTCTTTCCACCGGCCAGCCGGTGGCTCCTCCACCGGTCGACCGGTGGGGCCTGGACCAACCTCCTTCTCAACATCCAAGGCACCGGCCAACCGGTGGCCCATCCACCGGTCAGCCGGTGGAGCCAAGTCTCGAAATCTCCCAATTTCCTCAAGCACCGGCCAGCCGGTGGGACTGTACCGGCCAGCCGGTGGAGCCAGTCAAACTAGCCGTTGGGCTGTTGACCAGCCTGCCCACTTGGCTCCCAACGGCTCTTTTAGCCTCTCCAACGGCTCCGAAGCCTCCCCAAGGGTTCCTAGCTTATAAATAAAGGCCAAGGAAGCCCCGGACATCACCCGGAACAATTGTGAAGCCACCGTACACATTTTCCATCTTTGGCGTACCTCCGGCGGACTTCCTCAAAAGGAACCCACCTTGCTCCAACAACTTCCACATTCAAGGAGCTCCACCTAAGAAGCTTGGAAGCGGCCTTCAACATCTCCAATCAATCAAAGGCGCCCAAGACTTCCTCAATTACGGTTTTTCTTTGTTTATTTTATTTTGAGCTTTAAATTTGGGTTTGTGCCTACAAACCCCAAACCTTTTCTCATCCCCCTTTCTTTGGGTTCTCACACCACCATTAAGGTGTGAAGAGGTTTTCTCAAGCTTTTCCTTTAAAAGGCTTGTGTTTCGGTGAGCTAGCCTTCACCCGTTAAAAAGGCTAGTGGGTTCTTACTTAACCATTAAAAGTAAGTGGGTTCTTGCTCAACCATAAAAAGCAAGCTGTAATAGGTCCTAGTGCTACCTCAAAGCCTAGTGGGTTTCTTGCTAAAACCATTGAAAAGCAAGCGGTAGGAATCTCTCAACGGTTGAGTTGGGAGCGGAGACGTAGGCCGGGTTTTGGCCGAACTCCGTTATCAATTTCTTGTGTCTTGCCTCTTTACTTTCCGCTGCATTTTTACTTTGATTTTTAATTTGTTAATCAATTTTTTAAAAGGCAATTCATTCCCTCCTTGGGGTGTTCTTCCGACCCAATAGATTATTCTATAATGTTCCTAAACCACCCTTGGAAGATAAATTCCTAGAAAAATTTCTTTAAGGGTGGACGTTTGTAAGAACCTAGTTCTTCCTTTGAGGTACGAGTCTTTTTTTGGGTTTTTTGAGAGAAAGGGTAAAATAAGAAATGTATTGGCTGAAACATGTCACACGACCTGACATAGGGTTACATGTTTTGTAGTTCTAAGTACACGTTTTTTATTCTAGCCATGTGTTATGGCCATACATGGAATTTTGGGGTGTTAGTAAGGAAGAGAGTATTTTTCAATTACACACAATGTACTTACTAGTACATGTCGTGTACTTACTAGAACATGTCGTGTACTTACTAGAACATGACGTGTACTCATGTCGGCAGAACCTTTTAATGGCATGGAAAGGAAGTATGTGATTATGAAAAAATAAAACATATACATAGTGTGTATATTGAGGTACACACCGTGTACATTTAATTTTTGGCTAAAATGGGTAGTAGCCTCGTTTTATCAATTCTGGATAGAACCCTCTCCAAGTTCTCTCTAATAGCAGCGTTGAACAAATAATCTTATTCCGATTCATCATTCTAACTCAGATTCAATCATAGTCGGATGAAGTGGAACCCCATCAGTATACTCTCAATTCTAATTTATCCATTATTTTCGATTACTTCTCTATACATAGTTATCAAGACTTCAACGTTTATAATCATTTGGTATATATACTCCATTATAAGCTGAATTAGAGGCTAACACTAGATGAGGAGAGTCATTCTAGTACATGGTTTGTGGTTAATACCTTGTTTTTAGTTTTTATAGACATTTTGGGGTTGTGTATTTCTAACGAAAAGACGATTATTGAGCCAAATACATTTTATTTCATATTGTATTCATCACGTGCCTTGTGGGATGCCATTGGTTATTTTCTTACCTTGATTATGCAAGAGAGGTCGGGTTAGAGGTTGTTGCTACATTTTTTTCTATTTAGGTTTCCAATATGGGTATATTTGTTCTGGTTAATTTTAAATTAGTTTATTAAAGTTGTTTAAACTTGATTAAGTTAATTAGATACAATCAAGACCTTAGTGAAACTATGTTATAACTGAAAACCAGTGCAATTCAAACTATTTAAATTGAATTGTTTGTTTAAGGTGATTTAATTTATTATATATATATATAATGATAGATAGTACATATTGTATGACCCGTGGGGTTTTGAAAGGATTTCCATGAGGATGAGATGGCATGTCCATCAGGATTCATTGGGTTGGGTGAGGACGGGATTTTTTTGGTGGTCTTGACAATGGGATTGGGCATTGTGGATGTCGGTTTGAGGTAGTGTGACTGTCAGTTTGGGAATGATATGATATACATGGATGGAATAACTATCATATTTGACCGACATGGTCATAGGGCACAAGGTTCCAGAGATAGTGTGGTTTGGGTTCTTATTTTGGTGATTGCCTCTCACCAATGATGGCCAAATCACCAATTTAGTTGCATGTACATAGGTAGACTCTATGATGTGGTGGTTTTGACCACTCATGTTGTTAGAGACCCCTATGTTTTGTAGTTTAGATAATATTGTTTTGGGGGTGCTTTCTTCTTAAATCCATATTGAAGTCTAGGAGACTTCAGTTGATAATGATGATGCTATTGGGTTGGTGGATGGTGCTCACTCTGATTGAGGCCATGATCTTATACATTTATTTGAGGAAAAACATCAATTTTCCTTTGGTGGTGATTCCATGGGCTGATGTGATCTTATGAGAAAGGTTCCTTGGGACCAAGATGCTATTGATTGGGTGTGTCTTTGGGACATCAGTACTTTGAGACATGATTTTTTGGAGTGAACATGGTGCCGGACTTTGTGATTTATTTGGAACATGAGGGTTCACTTAACTATAGGGGTAACTTGGGAAATGGGTCAAGGAATATCTTTTCTTATGAGATTCTGGCATTGAATAAAGTAGGTGACACACCCTGGTGGTTACTGAGTACTAATAGTGTTTTTGTTTATTTGTTTCACCTCACTTATTACATTACAAATAGATTTATATCAGCGTAAACACATATACTGGGTATGCACTATTGGTTGGTTTCATACTGAGATTCACCTCACACCCTACATGGGCCCTTTGGGATGTGTGTAGACTTTTTGGATTTACGTACAGGTAAAGGATTAGCCTTAACAGAAGGATCATTGTATTGTTTTTCAGGGAGACTAGAATGGAACATGAGGTTATGCATAGATGGATATTTTCTTTTGTTTAGTTTTCTTTTCAGTTTCAGCATGCTTATTCTCTATGTGAGTATTGTGGTTAGCCATGGGCACCCTTAGTAAATCTACATGTATGAATTACTATGTATACATGCCTTGTTTTTGTTAGTAGTGGTTACAAGTTGTGTTTAGCATGCTATTCTGTTTACTTTCCACATCCTTTTTTTCTATGTTGCATCCTCTATTAATCTATTATTGGTTGTGCTTCCTCTATACAGGTCTTTTTTGAGTCTAATGATTCATTTATTTATACTTCTTGTGTCATTATTATACTCAATCCAGTTCCTCTTCATTTCCCAAGAGGGTGTAGCCTCCCCACTATACCTATTTACACCGTCACTACTAGTTGGTGGCCTTTCAGACTTGGGGAGGTGCGCCTGAGTTCAGTGACACCTAACCCGATAGCACTTTTTCGATGGCTCTTCAGGGATAGTATGTTACAAAAACTAACATCAGAGGTCCTCATACATGTTCACCACACCTGGATGAACCTCCAAATGGGTCGTATGAAATTTCCTTATAAAACCCTCCAATAATTCCACTGGTACTATGGTTCACCCCCTTAATTGAATGATGTTCTCCTCACATTTTTATATACATCAGAAGTTTTCCCTATGGACATTTGGGCACGTAGGGTCTCAATGTCTGTATCCCCAATCTATGCCTCTATGACACCCTACAAGAGTGATGTGGTAAAAAACATAATCTTTAGGTAAGCTTCTCCTTCTCCATCCATAATGGATAACTACAATGAGGCCAACTTCTCTGATGCCTCATTCAACAACTGCAAACTAGATCTCCGAGTGAGAGTATCTTCCATTATGTTCCCCTTCCTAGGAGTATATATAGTCTCAATGTCATACTCTTAGAGGAGCTATAGACATCACCTTCATCTCATTTTAATATCTTTATGAGATAAGGTATACTTGAGACTCTTATGATCATCGTAGATGATAAACTGCTCTCCTGTCAGGTAGTTTTTCCACATCATCAATGCAAAAACTACAGCTACTAAATCTAGATTATGGGTCATGTAGTTCTGCTCATGTGGTTTCAACATGCATGAACCATAGGCAATCACCAGTTGAATCTTCCTTAGGACACAACCAAGTCGGGTCCCTAACACATCACATAACACTGTGTAACCGATTCCTTCATCTAGTAACTTCAATATTAGAGTGATCAGAAAACTCTCCATAGATTTTCAAATCACTAATAGAACATTTTTTTCATATGAAAGGATACCCATTTAATTTCAAAGCCTTCAATGGTTATTCCTCTATGGATAAGTTGGGTACAAAACTCTAATATCACATTACAAATCCATGGAAACTCCACATCGCGGTAGCACTCTTGAGTGGCTCCCAAACAAGCACTACCACAACCATTTCTAGATCGACAGAAAATCTAGAATCTGAGATGATGTGTCCAAAAAATAGACCTCTGTAATTCAGAACTAACATTTAGAATAATTTCCATAAATCTGGTGCTCTTATAGAGTGTCTAGAACTATCCTTAAGTGTCTCGTGTAATCCTCCTTGGATGCTGTATACACTAGGTTTTCATCGATGAAGACTACCATGAACCGGTCAAAGCAATGATAAAAGATCTAGTTCATGAGTCCCATGAACACTTATGGAGTGTTATTAATTCTAAATGACAAACAAGTAATCATAGTGATTGTAATGACATCTGAAGGAATTATTTGGTATATCCTCATCCCAAACTCGCAGATGGTGATAGCCTAATCTAAGGTCGATCTTTGAGAACCATCATGATCCTTTAAACCAATTAAAGAGGCTATTGATCATCAATAGTGGTAATTTTTCCTAATGGTCACAAGGTCTAAGCATTGGTAATATACAAATATCATCAAGCTCCCATCTGAATTTTTGGAAAAAAACTGGGGTAGCCCAGGTTGAGAAACTGGGTCTTATGAATCTCTTCCTCTAAAAGTACTCCAAATATATCCTCAGGTCATAATTATTTATGAGAGATATCTAATATGCTGGTGTATATATTATTATCATATCAAGGTGTAGGTCAATGTAGATTTCCACATCCCCTAAGCCAGATAAACCTAGAACATCTTCATGAAATACTTTCTCATATAACTCCACCACTCTAGTAACATGAGGACTCATAACGTCTGCTGCATCAAGGGATAGTCCAGACAAATGATGAGTAATCGATTATAGCCTATTAGGTGTGAGTCCATATTATTCTACCAGGGTTTTCTTTTCACCAAAAAATGGAAACCTAGTTCCATCACTATGTTCACACCACACTCTTCACCTAAAACTATCAATCTATGCATGAATTGTTGACAACCAGTCTATATCAAGAATTTCGTTGTAAGGGGCCGTCCCCACTACTAAGAGATATGAACCAAAAATCTCCCCTCCAGGAATCAATTCACACTATAGGAACCAGTGTGTGATCATTGAGTTTCCTCTATCAAGAGTCGCCAAGCATAAGGGTCGAGTCAATCGTTCAAATGAGATATTTGAGTATCGAACATGATTCTTGGAAAGATATTAATGACTAAAACCTATTTTTGTCAAAACTACTTCTATGGTGGAAAAGAAACAGATCATACCTTGAATCATAGTTAGATCCTCGAGGTCACAAACCTCTTTACCTTATATATAGCCTCATCCCTGAACACCAGATCCCTAAGCTTAGCATAGACCACCTAGTGGTGCTGTTGGTAATAGGTCGAACCTATGACCTCCTCATGCTTCCCTTCTGACACTTCATCCTCTTTTGTTGCAGTACATTCCACTATTCTCCTTTCTTAATCACTATTTAAGTAGTCCTTCAACTATCTCTAGATAATCTATTTGATGGGTTGGTCAATATCATTGTACATGTCCACACCTGTCACATGAGAAACAATGATAATATCTTGGCTGATTCGAGCCATAGTGAGAGCCTTGAACCAATGACCTTGAGTCCTTGGATACCCTATAGTATCTCTTAACTTACATGGATCTTTGTGACTGCAATTGGATACCTACTTTCAGGGTCTCAGGTACAGAGTGAGCATTGCTATCTCCCATTTCTAGTGTCTTCTCTACTAGAAAACATTCCACCACCAAGGCTCATTCAATCACCCTTGCATAAGTAGAAATACTAAGGGAGACTATTGATGCCCGATGTCCTAGCATTATCCTTGAGCTAAGGTCTGATCCCTGATGAACTATTATTGTATGATATCCAAGGTGTATCATGAATTATCCGAAAACATCGATGAATAATCATCAGCAATCATTATTACCTAATACAGATGAGAAAGCTCATATATGTGTTCTTACCATAATGTGGCCGGATAGAAATCCTCTTTTAAGAGAAGCTCAAATTATCTATAGGAGAGAGTTGTCTCATGATGTGACTGAGTCACCATGGTCCACCATCACCCGAAATATCCTTGAAGATGACACATGGAAAGGACTCCCATCTGGTCGGCATGCATCCTCACATGGTGAAATACATGGGTGACTACCTGTAGCCAGTCCTCAGCCCTATGGGGGTCTGGATCACCCTGAAACCTGGGAGTTCAACACCTTTGGAACTTTTGAATCACACTCATCCTGCGTGCATTCTTCTTTGGTAGTGATTTTAGTAGCTGTTACTCGACGAGTGGTGGTATAGACAGTAAACCCCCCATAGAAGTTATATCTAGTACATGACCTTGTATCAATGCCTATTTACTAGAGGTATCATCCTCGTGATCATGTGGTGGAATCCAACATGGATTTCTACATGCTGGAATTCTAAAATAAAATGAGATGTACCAAAATTAATAGAGTATATTTGGGGAGATGACTCAAAAAGATCATGGGAACACAACCATACCTATATGATGTATGTACCATTATTTTTTCCATGTAACCAATTTTTTCATGTAGAAACATTAAAATTATGTTATCATAGTTCTCGTGTACGGATATGTTGGTTGCTGCACAAACACTGGGGTCCCTGGCCAAAAATTGAAACTTAAAACACTTAACACTATTGCACCAAACCAATGTCACAGACTCTCGATCCTACACTAGAACCTACCTGCATCAGATACCAATATGTAATGACCTGTTCTATTGGGTCCCAAACACACACACATCTCCAAGAAAAACAATGCTGAGACATAGAACAACTGATAGAGTGCATGCATACAACAAATATCCCACAACCAGGGTACAATAAGAAGTAGAGGAAAAGTAAATAGGTCAAAATTCAATCCACCATAGAGTTTGTAATTAATTTCTAAATTTTTTTAAAAGACCAACCAGTTATAAGGATTGTGACTAAGTCAATGGTATACTCCAGGAAAACAAATCCCTCTTCCCAGCTCCATCTACGCTCCACCCGCTCCTGGTCCTCTTAAGACATCGTTAAAAAGGCCTCTATTTATACAACACATGATAGGTGCAGGAAAATATAGTGTACTGGTGGGTAGGACAATACTATATAGGACACCCAGAAAACATATAAAGTGAGAAAAAAGTATAACCGGCTCAATAAAAGATGTTACACAGTAATAGATAGAAGAAGAAAATAAAAACCTAGGTATACTCAAGAGAGATACTATGCCATCGGTTGGTCATAATAAAATACTAACCATAGGATTTAACTTTAATATATTATAATTTAGGTAGAACACACTCCTCGAGCGATGATATAATCGGAGAAACTAGATGAATTGGTCTAGCTCATTTGGTCCCCACCCAAATAGAACTTATTGGTCAAAGAAGACTATAATACATAGAGGGGGGGGGGGGGGTGTTATGCCCAAAACCACTGGGGGACACCACGATCCCAATTTTGATCATCCCTCTGTGTAGGGGATCTTATGAAAATGATTCCAGAAACCTTGCTGATGTGTCCTGATAGATAGAGGATTAATAACCTTCTTAAAGAGGTCAAATTGATTACACGTACACCACTTGGAATGATAGAGGATCACACTCAAATCTTGTAGAGGGACACCAACACTCTAACTGAGACTCAATATCTTGTGGGAATTACCATCTAGTGGTGTGGATGTAATGAAACACTATACCATCAATGAAAGTACCATGGGAACACACTCAACCTATACTGGTCCAAAATAGGATAAATAAGAGCCTCAAATCTAAAAAAGGTACCCATCACTGGTCATGATTTGACCGTATTAGAATCAAGGTCACGTTACTGCTGACAACACATCATTTGGATGTTGTTTTAGGAGTTATTATAGTTTGAATGAAGCTTCTCAAAGACCTAATGGGGCTTGTGGACATACCATTGTGGTCATTCCACCTACCACCACAGTCGGCCGCCTGTGGACTGGCCATCGTGGTCCATCCACCTACTTTGCCTAAAAGTCCATTACAGTTGACTGCCACAATTAACTGCCTAGTGTCCAGCTGTGCATCTGCTTTTCCTACTGGTATCTCAAACTACCATGAAACCATGATCAAATATTATGGTCGATTTCTAAAATCGACCATAATTGGGCTCCACCTTGGTTTTTCCAAACTCGGCCTTGGTCTAACTCATCCAGCCCGAATCACTGGCATATCCCAGCCCACCCAACTATCCACGCTCTACATCCACTGCTACTCCCTCATCCACCACTTACATCCCACATATCCCACTATGTCTGCCTTCACTAGAATTTCTATCTCCACCGCGTCCACTATTCAAATCTCTGCCATAACATGTGTGCCTCCATCGCTGAACCCATCCCCATGCGGATTCACTACCCATACATAGAACACCAATACGCACTGATGATCCCTTATGTGGACCACCATGACCTCCTCAATTCCCTAAAATTAAAATGATCATAGATAAAAGATCTTTGAATTCCAATATACACTAATCTATCATCGATGGTCAATTTACTGTAAATACAAGGGTCTGGTCGAGTTGGAAACCAACTGAAAACGTCGATCTGGGACCACAAGTATCTGACGGTGAAGAACATGAAGAATATAGGAACAAAAAGAACATGAAAAAGGTTCATCATCATTGTCCAATTATTTATGTACCAAAATAAATAATGGGGGATTTGAGATAGAAAAAAAATCAAATAAATCCTAATAAACCCTCCAATGTATCCCATACCAAAAATAAAAATGATCCACAAGCTAATCAATTTGTGGATTAGTCCAAATTTTTAATAGGAATCAAGAATGAGGATAACAGATTAAATAAAAATCCCTACATCTATTTGGATCAATCACTGATGAATAATGAATCTACATCGTCATCATTGGTGATATGTGTCAGGATCTTCATTTGTAAATCATGGATTTGAAGTTTCATAGTCATCATATTGAGATAATTCTACATATCTCTATCTCTACATGGTTTCTAGAGAATTTCAGGCTTATAATATTAACCATATATTTCTAACAAATGGTTTATTTATGTTGAAAATATTGTTGCGTTGTTGCATCGATGAATAAAATAAAAGAAATTTATTTGTTTGATTTTATTCTATTAATATTTATGAGATGACATTCCACAATCAACCCATGATGAAAAGTGTTTGGAAACAACTTGGGTAAATACAGTATTCTAAATTCAACAATTCACTCAGATTTTTTATCCTGGAACCCATTTATGTTTTATTCAAATTTTCTAAGAAAACTATCTATGAAAGCTATTAAATATTTTAATATCTTTCAAACATTTTCTTGAAGCACACTGGACCATGTAATCACACACTGTGGCAGTACCATGTATCGAAATCAAACCATATAATATAAAAATTTAATAAACAGAATATCTGGGATGTTATATACATGTTTTTATATTAAAATATGTATACAAAAGAAATGAAATATATACATAATAACATATATATCCATATATATAGACACTTAGTACCATCATGGACCCAAGGCATAGATCAATCATCCTTTTATAATAATAATAGTCACAACTTTTAAATAAGGGTCACCATGCCCATTTTTACATAGAACTATGTAAGGATCCATGCCCGAATATCATAATTAATATAACATTCCATGATATTTATCACAATGAATGCTAGTATCCTTGCTGAGTATCATAATAAATGTTCGACACCATTATATGCATCATAAATGATGACGAGAGGTGTCATACCAAACCTCTTAATCTAGGGGCATGAAACGTCATATCTAACAACCTAAGTGCTGTAAAACCCCATTTCCACCAACCTTGACCAAGGGGGTTTGAAATTTCATAACTTTAAGCCAATCCAATTTTCCTATATAATAATATTGTATAAGATGACCAACATTCTCAATCAACCCTTAGCCTAGACATTCTGTAACATGGAACCCAGCATCGCTCAAGGCTTAGTGGAACTTCATTAGTATGTTGAATTTATTATTTAAAAACAAGCCAAGAGAAAATTATTTTTATAACACAATTCTAGTATAATTAATAAATAATGACTCTCCCATAAGAAAGAAAATTATTAGATAAAATATCTCTATTTGATTGGACCATATTATTACAGAAGGCAACACAACTTAAAGGGGATTTTATTATAAAACAAGGGAATGACTATCATACTAGAATCATGTTACTTAATTTAATTATCTCTTACTAGAGGGGTAAATCATCATAACTCAAAAGGAGATAAATTGTAAAAAATGAATTATAATTATTTAAACTTAAAATATCTCCCATGAAGATTCATTTAGTTTCCTAGACAATGCATAGGTCACAATATAAAAACAACACCCCCAATAGGGTGGTTCAAGTTGTGGGTAGCAACCTTAAAACAATTAAGTTAAATCACAATCAATATATTAATTTAGGTATTAGTATATGCATATTTAGTTTTTCTTTTAAATGGATATTAATAGAGAATATGGCATTTGGTGCAATGGTGTAACTTATAAACAAGACATAATTTATGGGAAGATCCATTAAACATATACATCATTCATAGGATGATTCACTCATCTAATATCATGTGTTGATTTAATCTAGAACAATAGAAATTAGAAGATTAGACAAACAACATAAATTAGTGTGAATTGTATCTCATAAGATATCACAAAAAATGTAACATTAAATTGAGAAATGAGGTAGGGGAGTCCGAGAATCACCATGTAGTATCCAACACAACTGATGATGCTTGATTCAGAGCTCCTACGAGTGAGAACCATCCATAACTATTTTAGGGAAAGGGTGAGACCCACATGTGGGGATATTTTACATGAGAGAGGTATATAATTGAGGTAGAAATTAAATAACGTGGTTGGGGAAAAGGGTAATTTCCATACCTTTAATGATCCACATGTTTTGAAAAATCATGAGAAAACCTTGTGGTATTGTTTCCTAATTTGAACTAACCTTGCAAGATATGTGTAGGATTTACCAAATCGTGTGTAGTCCATAAACCCACCACCATTATTTAATATACACAATCCACATGGTCATGCACCCTTAGTGGAATAGATTTTCAAATAGCGTGATACCCTCCAACCCCTACCTCATGCTCTATAGAATCTACTAGGGATACCCATGGTTTCAAAAAACTACATCCCTTTATAAAATAGTCATAATTGTTTGGGATAAATAGTTATTACTATATGGGCGCTAATCATGAACCTTTATCTATTTCACCTATAATATGGGTTTTGATTCCTAACACACCTGATACTAGTGAAAATTCCTACGAAACCTCTCATTCTAAAAAATAAATAATAAAACAAAAAAAATGGTTTTAATGACTTGATTTTAAATACACTATTCATTCAAGGATTCATCTATATTACCAAATGGTAAATATATGATTTCCTTGAAAATTTAAAGTCATACAATGAATATTATGTTACAATATCCCAATCATTTAAGATCTTGTCCCCAAAAAATATTGGGTAAAAACAAAAACAATCACCCTACCTACTTAGATAGTATATATTCATTAGAATAATCATGTTTTAGTTCAAAACACCCAAAACATCTCCCAAAATCACTTAAATAATATGGTACATAAGCAGTTAAAACATGATTCAATGCTCTTACCGAAAACTTAAACGTCATAATGGTTCTTACCATGGGACATCTAACAAGGGATATTGTCACATTGTAATTTCATTCACCAAACATTATATAACTCTTTATATCAAATAATTATTCTTGAATTAATAATTATGATCCATATTAACCCCAACATAATAATATTCTAGTCAGATTATCCCTTAATTCTCCAACAACACTCTCAGAAGGATTCTCAACTAAGAAAATATAAAATTAACACTCATCCAGATATATTCTAATTACATATAAATTTTCATGAAAAAACTTATCCAACCATTTATCTACACTCATATAATCCAAATAATGTTCATGAAGTTGTTCCTCACTAAGTGTATTCAATCAAACAAGGGGAAATCATGTTGATCCATTATCATATGACTATTTTTGAAAATGTTCTACTTTATCAGTCGTAGCATATAAAACTCAATTATAATTTAATTTATCAAAGTCACCTTGATATTATTTTGGTCACATTCACTAAAAACTATAATCTGACATCTGTTTGAGTCTCTATCCAAATATTTTATTTCTATTTTCATACAATGAAAAAATAATGGGTGTATTCTAATCTATCACCCCTCTATCGTCACAATCAAAACTTATAATTTAGTACTAACTTCTCTTATGGGGTAAACTTGGAATCAAAAAATTGTTTCCTTAGAGCTTATCCAAATTAGATTATTGTTAGGATTTTATAGGAGATATGTTGATATATACCCAAAATTCCCACATATCTTGAACACTTACTAATACTAATAGTGGTATCTCTTGGTGATCAATTCAATGTATCATCTTGTATCCATGAATCTATCTAGGTCATTCCAATATAGTAACCCCAACATCACATTGTACATCCAAAACCTCTATAAACAACTATTCTCGATGAAGGAATCTCCCATAGATTCCATTTATTGATCCATCAAGGAAATTAATTATATATATATCTCGGTATATAACTAAAACTCTCCCAATTTACCATGGATTATTTCAATATAAGAGAATAATAAATAATATACCAACGGTATACTAAGATGGAATCAATGATTATAATAAGACTCAAGAAATTACCATCATAACCAAGACAATATTCCACACATGGTTTTCAACCAATATTATCAAACTACCGATAAGAATAATTGTTGAACAGTCACTAGATGGATTCTTTTGAAAGATAATAGAATTACCTAACACAGATTAATCATTAATCAAAACAATGGTATTAACAAAATTTGTGTGAATATCCAACCATTTATGAAACACTCCAAGATTCCACGGTACGTTTCCCTTTGAATAATGCAACGACTTGCATTGTACGCAACTTTGAGATTCTAACACACCACAACCAATCAAACTAGCCGTTATGAATAGTAATACATTATTTTTGAATTTGTAAATTATATCTATCAAAATGGACTTCATTTTTGGATTCAGAATATCGAAATTATCCTAGGGTGAAATTTTTGAACTTTTCGGATAACTTTCATATTTTGACGAATAGTGAAAATTACAAGATTTTAATTAAAATCAACTTTTTTAATCAAAATAATTAATATTGATAAATTATGAATTTTAGTGATTTTAAAGTATATTTAGAATATAGTTTTACCATTTAATTCAATTTTTTTCATTGGATATAATTTCACAATTAAACCAGACATAAACAAGTGCCAATCTTTTGATCGTTATTATCTCTTAAAAACACGATTTTTGTTTTGACAGCAGGAATTAATTTTAAATTAATTTCATCCACTTCTGTGTTTGGAATTTGAAAAAATGGATTCCATATTTGGAATCAGGATGGTCAAATTGTGTAGATAGGTAACTTTTATTTTTATATATTTTGAATAATTAATTCGGTAAATATTTTATTTACCATGGTTAAAGGGTAAATCAGGTAAATAAGGTTTAAAAAATAATATTTTAATAATAAAAAATTACCCAAAAATGTGTCATAACCTTATTTTTTGATACATGTCCGACCATGGTCATCTTTTGGTCGATTTTGGGACCCCATGGTGCCACTTGTAAGTGATAGGGACACTTTATTTTAATTAAGTTAAAATGAATACAAAAATGCACAAGCATATATCTTTTAGAAAAAAAATTTTTACATAGAGTTATATATGTTGGAGTTTCTACTATAAATATTAATTAGAAATCTAAAAATATTTCCTAAATAATGTTAATTTATTTATAAATTTTAGACATTAAATAATTTAATTTATTTATGACACAATGGTGATGCAGTAATTACCATAATAGTGAAAAATTAAAATTATTGATATTCTAGATACCCAAATAAATATAATTTGAGACTTTTTAGGAATTACAATAATTTTCTAGGTTAATATGACATGTTAGGAATTATTTAATTAACTTTTTGCAAAGTAATAATTCTGTTGTTATTTTTACAAAAATCAATTATTGAATAGTGTCAAAATTGACATAAAAGAGTTTTTAAAACAAATATTATATTATTAATTGATATTAAATTCCTAAAAATCTAAGGTTCGGCCAAGAGACTTATATCATGATAGGAGTATCATTAATGGAACACTTGGGGGTCTCATGGATGTATATAGTAAGTTTATTAACCATATAATATAAAAATACAAAGAGACATTCTAAAAGTGAAACTAATTAACTAAGAGTTAATACTTAAAGATAAGGTTAATATAATGACCCAAACCTGTCTAAATTCTATTGGTTGAGTTTTTTTCGACCTATACCCACCTTAAACGTTAAATAATACACTTTTCAGCCATTTGAAACCGATTATGGATTTATTATAAAATAATATTTTTAGCATTTCCAAAGGTGCCCCTCACCCCTCTTATAAAAGGTTACTCCACCTTCTCATTACTTCACACCTTAAAATCCTTTTGGTTCGGCCAAACCCTGCCCAAATACTCTCTCAACATACTTCACTACAACCTTGAGGCCTTAGTTTGATCATAAAGCAATCCTACGGAGCCCTTTTGATCAAATCAAAAGGAAGAACCCGAAGAAGAGGTAATGTTTTTACCACCCTTTTTCAAATTCTTTTCTTCTTCCACTTCTTCATTCTTTGTTATTCCCATTATAAATTAATGAATCAAGTATCTCATATATTCTGTAATATTATTATAAATATAGTACAACCATATTCAGTATTCTCTCCATCCTTTTAATGACATGTCACCATACGTGCGTACGTACGGCTTACCGTCTCCACATCGTGGTGTAATTTTCATTCAATAAATTATTATTTGGATTGGTATAATAATGATGTGTAATTAATGTAAATAATAAATATAACATGATAATTAATCTGTATATATGATATACCATCCAATTATATATTATTTTAACATAAAAAAATGATATTGTCGCCCGTGCGTACGTACGGACTACCGTCTCCACGAACGCGATGAGATTCATTATCCATCGTATCCATTCAAGTATAATTATAATTTGATTATTTAAAAATAATTTTTAAGGACTTGATATAATTCTGGATATGAATAAGATACAACCTATCAATGAAAAACATGGCTTATGTAACAAAACATATAAAAGAAAACGAGTAAGTTAACACTCAAAACAACGATAATACTAAGATATTATTAACAAATCAATGTTAAAAAAATAATATATGATATCATATTAATGTAAATGATTCTTGTATAATTCAATAAGAATTATTTCACCATTATAAATGAGGTTAACTTATCGTCGACCAAGGAAAAAGTACAAAGTAAGGGGTTTCTTATCTCACTTTTAATTCCGTGAGAATTCCATTGTTCACCACTTATTTATTACATGTGGTGTGTGTACTGCCCATGTTTGTATTCATTGTGTGATATACATTAATTCATGTATATTTACATCATCATTGTATGATCCTTCTTTCATGGGTGTATGTTTTGAATGTTACCAAATCAATAAGGGAATTTGAAATTTCAATTTCCACTCATTCGGCTTTACGCATACTTCATTGATTATTTTACTCCAAGATTATGTGTAGAATCACTATTCATTTGATTATGTCATAATTTCCACTCCCCTTTCTGTGGATATAATTTTTATACACATAATCACTCCATTGATAAATTCTCAAGTCATCGGTATGAACTTGATATGAGTAATTTTAACTCAATCTCTATTTGTTGAGTTAAATATCCAATTCATTGGTGTTGTTTTTACAAGAATATGTGTGAATGTCATCTGATTGATTTACACTAAATATCCAATCATATTGAGTGTATTTATATTTTTCACACATAATTATGTCGTTGATTTATCCTTAACCTAAGGATATGGTCTTTATAAGAGAAATCAGTTCAATTTACATTTCATTGAGACTTATTTGTTGTTATACACCAAATCACTTTTATGTGGTGTATATAATGTACTTTGACATAGTATATCATGAATCCATTTATTCTCATGATATTAAAATGTTTTGATTACCATAATTATTTGTATTCAAGGGTCTCTCTTTTGGTTAGAAACTCTAACTAGAATACCATTTTTAAAATGTTTTAAAGACTTATTCTTCTAAATCTTGCTCATTAATGTACATGTTTTAAAAATGGTTTTAAGGATTTATTTATATGGACATTAAAGTTTTAAAATTAAAACTCCTTTTAAAAGTTTCAATGTGTTATGGGAAACATTGATTCAAAAATCTATTTTTAAACGGCTTCTTGACAAATAGTGTGACTTTTAAATGATTTCAAGAAAAGGGGGATATTTCTCTCAAATAGTTATTATTGTTATTTTCATCTATGTAAATATCATTCATTATTATCTATTGAGGATAATATGATACAATACAATCTTCTATATTGTATCGAATGAGTTATGTTTGACTGTGGATGTGCTATTTTTATACCATTCATGGTTTGTGGTTATAGTATTGACATTTCGTATGATATTTTTAATACGAATGTTTATGTTATGTTTAAACATGTTCATATGAGGAATGCATTGGACTTAGTAAGTGACGGGTGGTGCCCGCTATAGCTCCTCGATGCATCGGTAGGTCTCATGAGACAAACTTGTGTCTTGGCACAAGGCCTTGGCAAAATCTTATTTGTAGTCTTGGCACGAGGCCTTGGCTATGTGGTTATGATAGTCTAGAATTATGCATTCCATCATTATGAAAGTGGTTATTGATATTTCATGGGATTATTCGACTAGTAGAATATTCATGTGAATAAGTAAATGGAATTATTTCATTTTATCTTTGCCATATTATGCTGAAGTTCAAGTTTAAAAGGCTTTTGTTTTAGTTATAAATTGCTTTAAGTGTTTATGATTATCTACGAAAGCTTATGCTATATTGTTATCATTACTGAGAATCTTAACTCACCCCTTTCAATGTTTTATCTTTTCCCAGGATGTGAAGATGTAATTTATGAATGACCTGCAAGGATAGTATGAGGGGATATGAAGATAAGATGTTGTTGTAGTTTTTTTACCTTATGATGTAATGTAAGACTTATGAATATATCTATTGTTTCTAAGAATAATAAACTAATCAGTCTTTCGAGACTTGATCCTTTGTGATCATGCCAATGTTATGTAATACTGCACTAACTCTTGGTATCTGGGGTCGGAGCGTTACAGTTGGTATCAGAGGAAGTTTAGTAAAAACCTTGGAAGCTAGATATAGATAAACTCTGATTAGAGCACGTAGACCTAAGATGAACTTTGAGGATTAGTATATAAGATCTTCCTAAAATTTTGGTATTGTAGAGATTTTTTGAGTTTTCTGAGCAATACATCCCTATCTGGATACGAGCAGGTTGAGGCGGCTCTGGCATAGATGTACCTTGGGGTAAAACCCGAAAACACCGCTTTGAGCTAGACTCGAACGGGAATTGGTGCACGACAATAGGCCTTGCTGCACTCTTGGTTACGACACTCCCGTGGGATATGCTTAGGATAATTTACATTTTCTTTATTAACCGATTTTAATTATTATATATAAGATGAGAGTAAATGACCTTGGTTAATCCTAATGTGTTTCAAATTGAGAATATGGTGACATGTTAATCTCTAAATGATTTTATGACTACTGTTACTCACACAATGCTTTCTGGTTTTAGTCAATGGCTGGATTCTAAGGAAGTCATAGTGACTTTGAGAATGATGTACAAGGTGGGAATGGTGGTGGCAATGAGAAACAAAATGGAATGTTGATAGGCATAAAAGATATCGTCTTTATGCCAAATCAATTTTCCAAAAATATGATCAACAATATATATATTAACCAATTCTCGGAATCAACAAAGAAGAGAAAGGTGATTAATGATAAGAGCTCTAGTAGTGGAGACCATAGAGAAAGAAATCCTCAATTTCCATCATGCAGGAAATGTGGAAGGAGACACCCAGGAAAGTGTCTCAATGGGACAAAGAAATGCTTTACGTGCGGGAAGGAAGGACATAAAGTGAAGAATTGCCGAAGAAAAATGAAGAGTACTATGGAAGAAGATAAAAATGGTCCCAAGAATCCATTTACAGTCATTTTCCCTAAATGTAGGGGACCTCGCCATTACCCGAGTGAATACCCTATTCTATTGGATATTTTCTTGGTCAAATAAGAATCTATGTGGAAATAAATGGTTTGAGAAATGTTTAAAAAGTATTAGTTCTCCTTGTTGATGGGTTTACTTTGGAATAATTTTCTCTTGTATTTTTGACCCTGTAGTTTTCCATGTGAGAATAATATTTGAGGAAGAATTATCTTTTCTCTTGTGGATATAGTTATAAATAACCATTTGGTTTTATTTGATCGTTGGGTTTGAGGCAATTATAAGTTATTATAATTTGGGATGAAAATGCAAGGTATGAGATAATATTTGTGGTTAAATTATGTTATGGTTATTTTTGATGAATTTATCTCATTTTGGTAATGTTATAAAATATATTTTTTAAAAAAGGACAACACACAGACCGTGTGACAACCCGTCGCATCGTACAAAGCTGTGGGAATCGACCCCACAACCAAAGTGCGATTGGGATTTATCGCCTACCACTGGACTACGTGAAGTCCCTGGTTAGTGTGACTATTATTTTTAGTTAAATGATTTTATTGATCAATAATAATTTGATTTGGGATCTTGTGTCTTATCAAATGAATAACCTTAGTATAGGAAAATGATTCGGCGATTAAGTGATAAATGTTATCTTGGATGTTTTTCAATTTGTTGTGAACACTATATTCCCATGGAAAATATAATATTATGGGATTTCATTTGAGTAGTAATGGTGGATTTTTATCTATGTTTTTATTGTGGATTTGTAGTGATTTGGGTTATTTATGGAAATGATTTTTCTAATTACTTTTAAGTATGTGACTTTAAGAGTAATTAATTTCATTTGGAGATACAATTTAACGTGGAAGACTACATTCTTATAAGTTTTGGGTTTCAATATTAGTTTGGATTATATTGAAGGATTTTAAGGAAAATAGATTATTGAATGGTATTTATTTAACTTTGGGGTATTGATGGTTTAATTTTAGAAATTAAGATTAGTGTTCTTTTTCTGTAATTGAATATCCATTTGGGGGATCATCAGATATTATACTAACCATTTTGGTTTTTATTAATACTTAAAGACAAGGTAAATATATATTTTATCCTACGTGGATCATGTATTTCCGTAGATGTTTATTCTAGCTCTTCCATTGTGACCAAGTTTTCTTGAATACTCATTTTTTTTTAAAAAATGAGTTAGGGGTAAAAAGTTATTAAAGAATGAATTTCTACTTAAAAAGTAAGTATATCTATTTATGTTCTTAGTCAATATCATAAATTAATTCCTTGTACTTATGTAATGTAACTTAAAACATATAATTTTGTCCGTTTACTTTTCCTACTGGGAGACTAAGGACCGTTTGTCCCAACACAAGTTTGTGATTTTCTTATTGTTAACATTCTCCTGATCATGTTTTCTATCCCTCTCCATTAGAACTGAACACTTAGTTTATCATCCATATCCATGTTTTCCTACATGGAATCCTAGTATGTGTTATCTTTGGGTGACCTTTATACCTGTCTTCCTTTCTTTTAAAGTGATAGTTTTATTAACTCTTTTTCTGATGTGGGACTTTCCATTATATTATCTTGTCCAATTTTAAAAAAAATAGCGAGGACGCAATTTATTTAAGGAGGGGAGAATGAAACACCCCAAGATTCCATGGTACGTTTCCTTTGAATAATGAAAAGGCGTGCATTATACGCAACTTTGAGATTCTAACACCCCACAACCAATCAAACTAGCCGTTATTAATAGTAATACCTACTTTTTGAAATTTTATAAATTATATCTCTCAAAATGGACTTCATTTTTGGATTCATAATATCGAAATTATCCTAGGGTGAAATTTTTGTACTTTTCGGATAACTTTCATATTTTGATGAATAGTGAAAATTACTAGAATTTAATTAAAAACAACTTTTATAATTGAAGTAATTAATATTGATAAATTATGAATTTTAGTGGTTTTAAAATAGATTTAGAATATAGTTTTACCATTTAATTCAATTTTTGTCATTGGACATAATTTCACAATTAATCTAGACATAAACAAGTGCCAATCTTTTGATAGTTATTATCTTTTAAAAACACACTTTTTGTTTTTGACAACGAGAATTAATTTTAAATTAATTTCTGCCACTTCTGTGTTTGGAATTTGGAAAAATGGATTCCATATTTGGAATCAGGATGTTCAAAATTTTTAAATAGGTAAATTTTATTTTTAGACATTTTGAATAATTACTTCGGTGAATATTTTATTTACCATGGTTAAAAGGTAAATCCGGTAAATAAGGGTTATAAAATAATATTATAATAATAACAAAATTACCCAAAAACGTGTCCTAACCTTATTGGTTGATACATGTACAACCATGGGCATCTTTGGGTCGATTTTGGGACCCCATGGTGCCACTTGTAAGTTATAGGGACACATTGTTTTAATTAAGTTAAAATGAATGCAAAAATGACACAAGCATATAGCTTTTAAGAAAACAATTTTTACATAGGGTTATATATGTTGGATTTTAGACTATAAATATTAATTAGAAATATAAAAATATTTCCTAAATAATGGTAAATTATTTATAAATTTTAGACATTAAATAATTTAATTTATTTATGACACAATGGTGATGCAGTAATTACCATTATAGTGAAAAATTAATATTTTTGATATTCTAGATACCCAAATAAATATAATTTGAGACTTTTTATGAATTAAACTAATTTTATAGGTTAATATGACATGTTAGGAATGATTTAATTAACATTTTTCTAAGTAATAATTCTGTTATGATTTTTACAAAAGTCAATTATTGAATAGTGTCAAAATTGACATAAAAGAGTTTTTAAAACAAATATTATATTATTAATTGATATTAAATTTCTAAAAATCTAAGGTTCGTCAAAGAGAATTATATCATGATATTAGTATCATTACTGGACCACTTGGGGGTCTCTTGGATGTATATAGTATGTTTATTAACCATAGAATATAAAAATACAAAGAGACATTGCAAAAGTGAAACTAATTAACTAAGAGTTAATACTTAAAGATAAGGTTAATATAATGACTCAAACCTGTCTAAATTCTATTGTTTGAGTGTTTTTCGACCTATACCCACCCCAAATGTTAAATAATCCTCTTTGGAGCCATTATAAACCGAATATGAATTTATTATAAAATAATATTTTTAGCTTTTCCAAAGGTGCCCCTCACCCCTCTTATAAAAGGGAACTCCCCCTTCTCATTACTTCACACCTTCAAAGCCTTTTGGATAAGCCAAACCCTGCCCAAATACTCTCTCAAATTCCCTCACTACAGCCTATAGTCCTTAGTTTGATCTAAAATCCAACCTAAGGATCCCTTTTGATCAAATCAAAAGGAAGAACTTGAAGAAGAGGTAATATTTTTACCACCCTTTTAGAAATTCTTTTCTTCTTCCACTTCTTCTTTATTTGTTATTACCATTATAAATTAATGAATACAGTATCTCCTATATACTGTAATATTATTATAAATATATTAAAACCATATTCATTATTCTATCCATCCTTTGAATGACATGTCACCATACGTGCGTACATACGGATTACCGTCTCCACGTCGTGGTGTAATTTTCATGCAATAACTTATTATTTGGATGGGTATAATAATGATGTGTAATTCATATAAATAATAAATATAACATGATAATTATTCTGTCTATATGATTTACCATCCAATTATTTATTATTTCAACATCAAAAGAATGATATTGTCGCTCGTGCGTATGTACGGACTACCGTCTCCATGAACGTGATGAGATTCATTCTCCATCGTATCCATTCAAGTATAATTATCATTTGATTATTTAAAAATAATTTTTAAGGACTTTATATCATTATGGATATGAATAAGATACACCCTATCAATGAAAAACGTGTATTACGTAACAAAACATATAAAAGAAAACGAGTAAGTTAACACCCAAAACAATAATAATACTAAGATATTATTAACAAATCAATGTTAAAAGACCATATATGATATCATATTAATGTAAATGATTCTTTTATAATTCAATAAAAATTATTTAACCATTATACAGGAGTTTAACCTATCGTCTACCAAGAAAAAAGTAGAAAGTAAGGGGTTTCTTATCTCACTTTTAATTCCGTGAGAATTCCATTGTTCACCACTTATTTATTACAGGTGGTGTGTGTACTACCCATGTTTGTATTAATTGTGTAATATAATTTAATTCATATATATTTACATTATCATTGTATGATCCTTCTTTCATGGGTGTATGTTTTTTATGTTACCAAATCAATAAGGGAATTTGAAATTTCAATTTCCACTCATTCGGCTTTACGCATACTTTATTGATTATTTTACTCCAAGATTATGTGTAGAATCAGTATTCATTTGATTATGTCATAATTTACACTCCCCTTTATGTGGATATAATTTTTATACACATAATCACTTCATTGATAAATTCTCAAGTCATCGGTATAAACTTGATAAGAATAATTTTAACTCAATCTCCATTTGTTGAGTTAAATATCCAATTCATTGGTGTTATTTTTACAAGAATATGTGTGAATGTCATCTGATTGATTTAAAATAAATATCCAATCATATTGAGTGCATTTATATTTGTCACACATAATTATGTCATTGATTTATCCATAACCTAAGGATATGGTCTTTATAAGAGAAATCATCTCAATTTAAATTTTATTGAGACTTCTTTGTCGTTATACACCAAATCACTTTTATGTGGTGTATATAATGTAATTTGACAGAGTATATCATGAATCCCTTTATTCTCATGATATTAAAATGTCTTTATTACCTTAATTATTTGTATTCAAGGGTCTCTCTTTTGGTTAGAAACTCTAAATAGAATACAATTTTTTAAATGTTTTAATGACTTATTCTTCTAAATCATGCTCATTAATGTCCATGTTTTAAAAATGGTTTTAAGGATTTATTTATATGGACATTAACGTTTTAAAAATAAAAATTCTTTAATAAGTTTCAAAGTTGTATGGGACACTTTGATTCAAAAATCTATTTTTAAACGGGTTCTTGACAAATAGTGTGACTTTTAAATGATTTCAAGAAAAGGGGGATATTTCTCTCAAATAGTTTTGATGGTTATTTTCATCTATGTCAATATCATTCATTATTATAGATTGAGGTTAATATGATACAATACAATCTTCTATATTGTATCTAATGAGTTATGTTTGACTGTGGATGTGCTATTTTTATACCATTCATGGTTTGTGGTTAAAGTATTGACATTTCATATGCTAGTTTTATTACGAATGTTGATGTTATGCTTAAACATTTTCATATGAGGAATGCATTGGACTTAGTATGTGACGGGTGGAGCCCTCTATAGCTCCTTGATGCATAGGTAGGTCTCATGAGTCAAACTAGTGTCTTGGAACAAGGCCTTGGAAAAATCATATTTGTAGTCTTGGCACGAGGCCTTGGCCATGTGGTTATGATAGTCTGGCATTATGAATTCCATCATTATGAAAGTGGTTATTGATATTGCATATGATTGTTCAACTAGTAGAATATCCATGTGAATAATTAAATGTAATTATTTCATTTTATATTTGCCATATTATGCTGAAGTTCAAGTTTAAAAGGCTTTTGTTTTAGTTATAAATTGCTTTAAGTGTTTATGCTTATCTACGAAAGCTTCTGCTATATTGTTATCCTTACTGAGCATCTGAGCTCACCCCTTTCAATGTTTTATCTTTTCCCAGGATGTGAAGATGTAATTTATGAATGACCTATAGGGATAGTATGAGGGGATATGAAGACAAGATATTGTTGTAGTTTTTCTACCTTATGATGTAATGTAAGATTTGTGAATATATCTAGTGTTTCCAAGACTACTAAACTAATTGGTCTTTCGAGACTTGATCCTTTGTGATCATGCCAATGTTATGTAATAATGCACCGACTCTGGGTATCTAGGGTTGGGGCGTTACAATTTAATCGTCATGAAGCCCTGTAAGTACCAACATGTCTTATGCAAGTTCTGTTTTTTGGTTTATCACACACCAGTAGACTAAATCACGAATCTAGACTTGATCTGTAACCATAATCAGGTTCTATGTTGATTATCATCTCATGGATGAGAAAATAAAACTTTTTAGTCTCATAGTATTTCAGGAGAAGTAATGACCATTTCCCAAATTTTCTTTTTTATTATGATCCTTCTACATAAAAATACAAGCTAAACCTTCTTGATGTGACCATTACCACTATAAGAGTTTCGAAGTTGTCATTTATAGAAAATGGGAACTCATCCCATGGAACATGCTCCACCCACCACTATAAATGGGTTATGTATGTGGCCAAAAATCATTTACCCCCTGACAAAATAAAATATAAGGAATACTAAATACTTAAAAGTGTGATAGATTTGATTGAATTTATAAATTGGTGTGATGATCTCCTGAGATATACTCATGACTACTATTATTATTTGGCACATAATCCAAACAAACATAACAATAATGTTACAACACCAAATATTTTTATGACATCATCTTGAGTATTGAGATGATTCAAATTTCCATTAACACCCAAGTCACTCTACATTAGAGATAATATGTGATAAAATCTTAATAGCTAAAGGATTATACGATTTTCCCCCAAACTCATCTGTTTCATTGTACCTTTTTTAAAAAATGATGGGTACCATGTGTATCAATGAATACTATGATGATATTTCATCAACAAAATGATACATCAAATGACCCCATCTATAATCATATTGGCCCTAAGCATCCCAGTATCTAATGTCCCCTAGAATAGATTTATAAAAAATTCATATTATCCAATATGACTATTAATCTAGATGAAACATCTTGGATCATCCATTACTGATGAGGAAGAAGGGTCACACAACAAACTAAGAGTCCGACCATTCCCAATGCATGTCTAACCCGTTGAATCTGAGAATCAACCTATGTTTGCACCAATTAAAAGAGGTAAAATCACCTCCTGAAAACCAATACAACCCATGACATATTTTATAAAATAAGTTTCCTTCATGGGATGAATTAATCCCAAATGAAACCTCATGTTGGAAAAAATGAAGGGACCATTTACTAAGGCCATGTTTCCTCATTGGGCACTATATCAAATGGGTCGGCCCCTTACCAAAGAATAATATGTCTACTTTTAAACTAGAGTGATGCTAAAAAGATAACTAGGATTACTGGTGTGATCCCTTTTTCCATAGTAGAAGAAAATTTTCAATAGAGACCTATGGGTGTAAAACCCATTCCCATATAAGGAAGAGAATAGGGTGGGATTTAATCCACCCTTACAAGAGGGTTTAATCTTAGAACCCTTCATAATTGTTTTAATCCATTACAATAATTAACCGTTATTTTAATCATTACAGAGGGTACATATAAGAGATGTCAAGTACCAGTTATGGGAGATATCTATAATTGGTACTTTAATTAACTAACTCAATATAGTTGGGTAGGTATGTTTTGTTAAACATCCTTTCATGCATATTTTATTTATGTAACAACATGTCACAAATAAGAAATTTATTTTATAAATTTATTTAATCCTTTTTATTTATGAATAATTATTTCCATAATTGAGTTTAGTTGATGAAAATTTTAATTCAATGTTATAGTGGAAAACACTCTATAGGTTGTAATTGGAATTTTAATTAAGAAAATTATAATAATAATAAAATTCAAAAGTAGATTATTGTTCTTTTTTATTTTAATGGGGTTATCTTAGTAAGATTCCACCAAAACATTAATAATATCCTATATAAACGGCTATTGACAATTTAAATAACTATCCTATATAGCTTAATCATAACCCAATGTGGGTATGTAAAAATTCATAAAAATAATATGGAGACCTATGAGGGTCTCATTTTTTTATTAAAGATTAATTAAAACCACAGTGGTTTTATCATATCAGCAACATGGACTAACTTACCTACTTGGGTTTTGTTTTTTATTTAGGAATTTAGTCATACATGTCGACATTCCCAAATAATAGAGTTATAATCCATTATATAGGTAAACCTTTATATAGGAATTAAATTTAATATATATATAAAACCACCATGTTTTAGTTATATGAATTGTTATTCCCATGTTATAAAGGTACTTAACATTATAAATTACTATTTTAATTCAAGTAAACGAACACATGTTTTACCTTTAGTTTCAGAATATAGAATGTTCATCTTCAATGGTTTGATTATATGCTTTACTATTACCCATTTATAATGTCTCATAAACATTATAAATCATTTTTGGTATCCATTCAGTGACAACCCTAAATATTTCATCCCATTAAACCAATGTTATATGGATCAACATTTCATTATTAGTTAATTAAGTTGCCACTATTTTTCTATATAAGAAAATACCATTTCGGTTGATCAAGACACATTAATAACAAAAAAATATATCATAATTTTGTAAAGGAATTATATATCAAATAAATAAAAATAGTAATATAAATAGGCAACCAAAGAAGAATTGAATATAATGAGGCATGATAAATAATCCTCGAAACATTGTATACATAATAGTGTACTGATAAATTATATAGAGAATAACTGACATGTAATATTCTATCAAGTAATGCATCTTACATGTCATAGAATATACATGGAAGGTGAAAAATATATTTGCCTATAATGATGAATATAACATTGAATGGTTTCTGAAAATATCCAAATCAAAATACCATAAATCTCATAAATTAATAGGTAGTAGAAAGTACATCAATCACTCTAGGTGAAATAATAATCAGCTTAAATAAAAAAAGATGGAAAAATCCCATAATTGACCACTTGGTCTGTTCCCAATACATGGATTGACCACTTCATGAAACAACTATTTACCATGAACTGAAAAACTCATAATCTCTGGTCTACCAGCCACAAATATAAAGACAAAAAAAATCCCTCTTATATTACTTTATAACATCCCAAATCTAGAGCTACTAAAATAGTGCACTAAGCCAGTCTGTCGCATGGCCTCAAGTGCATCCTCGTATTTCAAAGGCTGCCAACTTGTAGCGGGGGTCTAATTATGGTATGGTGGGGAGAATACACCCTATTGACCATAGTATCATAATGGTATAAAATAATAAATCAAAATCATAAGTAGTTTAAATTAAATGAAGTAGAAGATAATAATAGTTGGTAAAATAGATTATTCCAAATACCCATCCATGCATGTTCATGTGATGATACAATATACAAGAAGAATAAATACAATATGTAATATATAAACAATACTCAGTGAAAATAAATAAAGACCAAATGATATCCCCATGATCATATTGATCTCCAGATCAATGATATTCACTTATGATCTCATTTATAGTTTATTCATCCCAAGCATAATTCATGGTCCGGAACATGTAACCATAAGGACTGTTCAAGTACCAACTAGCAGTCTGAAAAAGTTGCGAGAAAAACTCTACAGGCCACCCATAATGGTTTATAATTCTATCCATTATATGAAAATAATGTAAACCAATGTGCTAGTATATCAGTAAGAATGTAAAAAATTACAAATAAGTATGTTGGGTTGGGTTCCTCAAAGGACACCTGGCTAACCATACCTACATCATCTTAATCCAAAATAATTCTGAATATATGTCACCATATAATTAGTTATATATATATAGTTCATATGTTATACATATATATATGAACTATATATGTAATAATATATATATATATCAATATATATAGATATGTAGTAATATCTAAGAACTAGTGCATAACTCAAGCATCCCTATATAATAATAAAAGTATCATATCTTAAATAAGGGACTTCGTGCCCATCTGTCTCACGGAACAATGAAAAGAACCATTACAAAAAATCTTAATTAATATAGGAAAAAATTACATGTATCATAATGGCTGTAGTAATATGTTCCTAGTATCATAGTCATTATAGGATTCTGCAATGAGTAGCATAAGTAATTATGATAGGGATAGTATGCTCCCTTCCATTGAAGGTGTCATGAAACGTCATGTCCAACAACCTATGTGGTTTGAAATGCCTTATCCAAAATCCTTAACTTGGGGGGTTTGAAACTAAACTTCAATAACCCTAACCAAGTTCCCTCTATAGTAATCCAGTATAAGGTTATCCCACATTCTATATATCTCTTAGCCTAAGAACTCCATAAATAGGAACCCAAAATTCTTTAAGGCATTATAGACATTAATTAGTATGGTAAATATATTATTTAAAAAAACCATGTCATAATTCATGACACATCAAAATTAAATTATAATTAATATTGAAGGTCATATCCAGAAGCATGCAATTTACAATTGTAAAAATATTTATTTTATTACACTATTTTATTAGAGAATACAACACACATCCAAGGTGGTTTAATTATAACACTGGGCATGACTATCATACAATGTTCATCTAACAGAATTTAATTATCCCTAACAAATGGGATTATTTATCACCAACAAAATTTTATCAAGAGTAAGATGGTAACTGTAATTATATTTCTTTAAAACAACACCCAAGAAGGGTGAATTAATCATCAATATAAAGCATAGTTCATGACAAAAAATCACCACCCCAACAGGGTTGTTCAAGTTGAGGGGAACAACCCCAAACAATTTAAATTAAATCAAAATGTATATATAAATTTATGTATTATTATTTTAATAGTTTTTTATTTTAATATGGGAATCAGAGAGAATCATGGGAGAAAAAATGATATAATTTATAAATAAGAAATAAATTAAGGGAAAATCCCAATACCACATACCTCTTTGTTAGTATGATTCGCTCATCTATTATTAAGTCAAGATTTTACCTATAAAGATATAAATCCGATGATTAGACAAAATCCCAAAAAATAGTGTGAATTATCTTGTTGGAAGATAGAAATGAAGATGTATTGATAAATTGGGAAATGATGAAGGAGGATTTGTAGACTCACTGAGGGATATCAAAAGCCACTAATGGTGGGGAACTCCAAGCTCATATAAGGGAGATAAATTAGTTTCTAATAGATTACAATTGATATTTTTATGCATGGGACTAATGTGTATAAGAGTGCAAAAGTAATGACTGGGAAAAGAAATAAGGAGAAAAGGGTAAAAAAAATTATATACCTTTAATGATTCATACAATTTGGAAGAATGGTTTTTAAATATGTACACCAACATTGAGGGCCCACAAACAATCACTACTGGAAATTCGGGCTATAGCCACGGTTCTAAACCGTGGCTATATGCCCTTAAACAATGGCTATAGGTAATAGCCACAGTTTGAGAAACCGTGGATAAGTTTGGCGTGGCTATAGGCCTAGCCGTAAAGCCACGGTTCAAACCATGGATGTATACCTAATGCCATGGTTTGAACCATGGCTATACAAAAGGCCGTACATGCTTTATTGCCACGGTATAAAACCGTGGCATTAGGTCTATATCCACGGTTAAAAACCATGGCAATAATCCAATAGCCACAGTTTAAAACCGTGGCTATAGGGTCTCGAAATCCATAAAAAAATACCCCCATCCCCCGCGACACCTCCCTGGACACCCCCTGGACACCCCCTGGACACCCCCTGGACACCCCCCTGGACACCCCCCGGACACCCCCCGGACACCCCCTAGACACCCCATGGACACCCCCTGGACACCCCCCTGGACACCTCCTACACCCCTCCCCTATGCCCTACAGACCCCCTGCCCTCCTCCCAACTGCCTTGTAGACCCCCCCCCCCCCCCCCACCCCCTGCTGGAAAGCCCTCCCCCCTGCTGGACATCCCTCCCCCCTGCTGGACAGCCCTCCCCCCCCCCCACACCCCCTAGGCAGCCCCCTTGCACCCCCATGCCCCTGGACATCCCCCTTGCACCCCCTTGGACAGCCCCCTTGAACACCCCCCTGCACCTCACTAGACTGCCCCCCCGGACAACCCCCTTGCACCCCCACAGGACAACAGTAAGGAAAAGAGCTGAATGATTCCAGTTTTGCACGGTCTGAAAAATACATTTCAACGAAGGGTTGATGTGAAGGAACAATATGTCCCTGGGATGCAATTGATTCCACTTGATGATGAAGTGACAATTCAGAACATGCTGCCAGGTACAATTGATTGTCACAGATTGGGGAAGTTTGTCTTACCTTCTGCTCTCGATGGCCAAGCCGTACAAACTCTCTCGATGGGGTTGGAGCATAGTAATATGTCATCACTGGAGCCTAGACCATGTGTTGAAGATTCAGAAATTTGTGGTGCTAGAGTTCAAAGTAAAGGAGATGATTCAGAGGCTGAGTATGGAGCATAGTAATAAGTCATCACTGGAGCCTAGACCATGTGTTGAAGATTCAGAAATTTGTGGTGCTAGAGTTCAAAGGAAAGGAGATGATTCAGAGGCTGAGTATGGATACAGACGAGGAAAACCTTTTTTATTTGTAGTAAACATTCTAGAAGTGTGCCTTAGAAGTTTCCGGACTGGTTCTTTTCCTTGGTTAGCAGTTTCATGGCAATTCTACAGAGTTGTTGTTCACTACTTGGTACCTGGTTGGGTGAATGTTGTTGTTCAGCCCTACACCGAACCACAACACCCCCTGCCCCTGCCCAGTCCCCTCCCCCCTGCTACTTTCCCCCCTCCCCCTGCTAGTTCCCCCCTCTCCCCTACTAGTCCTCCCCCCCCCAAACTCCCCCGGATAGACCCCCCCAGACCCTGGATACCCCCCCAACTTCCATCCCCCCACCCAGGACAGACCCCCCCAGACCCTGGACACCCCCCACCCAACTTCACCCCCCATGCACCCTTGCACACCAGCATGCCCCCAACCTCATCCTGCCCCCTCCCCCCTGTTGGACACCCCTCCCCCTGCTGGACACCCCTCCCCCCTGCTGGATAGCCTTCCCCCCTACTGGACAGCCCCCCTGCTGGACAGCCCCCCTACTGGACAGCCCTCCCCCTGCTGGACAGCCCTCCCCCTACCGGACAGCCCCCCTGCCGGACACCCCTCCCCCCACACCTCCCCCCTGCTGGACAGCCCTCCCACCTGCTATACATCCCCCTCCCCCCAGCACCCCCTGCACCAGCACCCCCCTTCCCCCTGCCCCCCTCCACCCTCCCCCCTGCCCCTGCCCCCTGCACCCCTGCCCCCTCCCCCTTCCCCCTGCCCCCTACACCCCCAACACCCCCACCCCCCGCACCCCCTGACCATGACCCCATCCCCCTGCCCCCATCCCCCCTACCCCCTCCCCCCACCACCCCCTACACCTGCACCCCCTGTAGTACATATACATGACTGGGGATTTGGCTCCCTCTCACTCAAGCCAGGTGCAGTACATAAACATTACTGGGATCGGAAATTCAACCCATATGAAATTGGTAAGACCTCAGTTAAGGTATGGGTTAAAATCTATGGCTTAAACTGGGTTTTATGGCATCCTAGAATTCTATATGACATTGCATTAGCTATTGGAGTTCCAGTTAAGATGGATCGAGAAACTGAAATAGCTCGATTTGGCCATTATGCTAGATGTCTAATTGAAATAGACCTTTGCTCTACATTAGTAGACAAAGTTTGTTTATCTACTGATGAAGAGGAGCTGGAACTTAGTGGAATTTGAGAACATACCAAAATTTTGCCCAGATTGTAAGGTCATTGATCATGAGGTTAAAAACTGCAGAAGATCTGTTATTTTCACCCTTTGTTCTCAACAAGGACATGATCATAAATCATGTTCCAACCTTGATTTGGAGAGGAAAAGAATACAAAGCAATAAAGCTTTCACCTCTGGTTCTGACAACCCTGTTAATAGGCAGTTTGCTGAGCCTATTAATCAAGGTATGGTTGTTTATGACTCCAAGAATGATAATGAGATGGTCTGTACACCCATCCATAAAACATGGGCTAACATTGTGGAAGAAGTTGTGGATCCTGCACTTGTTCTCCATGTTACTACTACTGTCCATTCCAATGCTCAAGTGGTTTCTCAAAACAAGGAACCTAGGCAACAAAACAGATTGTTGAACAGCCCCGCCCCCTGCTGGACACCCCTCCCCCTGCCGGAGAGCTTTCCCCCCTGCCTGACAGCCCGCCCCCCTGCTGGACAGCCCGCCCCCTGCCGGACAGCCCTCCCCCCTGCTGGACAGCCCCGCCCCCCGCCTGGACACCCCTCCCCCTACTGGACACCCCTCCCCCCTGCTGGACAGCCCTCCCCCTGCTGGACAGCCCTCCCCCTACTGGACAGCCCCACCCCCTGCTGGACAGCCCGCCCCCTACCGGACACCCCTCCCCCTTACAGGACACCCCTCCCCCCTGCTGGACACTCCCCTGCTGGACAGCCCTCCCCCCTGCTGGACAACCCCTCCCCCTGCCTGCACAACCCCTCCCCCTGCACCTAGCCCTATATCCAGCCCTCCCCCTACTGGACAACCCCCTCCCCCCTGCCTGACAAACCACCCCCCAGCCGGACAGCCCGCCCCCACTGCTGGACTGCCCCGCCCCCTGCCTGGACACCCCTCCCCCCTGCTGGACACCCCTCCCCCCTGCTGGAAAACCCTCCCCCTGCTGGACAGCCCTCCCCCCTGCTGGACAGCCCCGCCCCCTACTGGACAGCCCGCCCCCTACCGGACACCCCTCTCCCTGCCGGACACCCCTCCCCCTGCTGGACAGCCCTCCCCCCTGCTGGACAGCCCTCCCCCCTACTGGACAGCCCCTCCCCCTGCCTGCACAGCCCCTCCCCCTGCACCCAGCCCTATATCCAGCCCCCACCCCCTACACCCAACCCTATATCCAGCCCCCCCCCCCACTAGAACCCCTAGACACCCCATGGACAGACCCCCCAAGACAACCCCCCAGACCCTGGACACCCCAGGGTAGACCCCCCCCCCCCACTGGACCCCCTAGACAACGGATGGATGTCATGGGCTATTGCTAAAAGACCGAATCCGGCTGCTGAAATCAGCAGTAAGTAAGAAGAGGTAAATGAAGAAAAATGAATAAAATTTTCCCAATATACTTGGGGGCAAGCATGAAGGAAACTATGTTGGACTGAATTTTAAGTAGGCTACTCTTGTTTTTCTGAAGTGGATGGGCTGATTGGGTCTAAAATAAGTGAGCTGGAATAGGAATTTAGATGAGGGCTTCAAATGTTAAGTGGTCTAGTTTAATTGGTTAGAATTGGGTGAGGTTTGGAATGGTTTTAAAGTGGGATGCCTGGTGGAAAATGTGGGGCTGGTGGCTTAGAAGATGAGAGGTGGGTAGGCCTAATTGGTGGTCAAGTTGTGGATGGGTTGCGTAGGTGGATTGAAAAATGGTGGGGGACTAGAAAGGAGTTCATAGTGGCTAAATTGAAGTGGGAGCTTGGAATTGTAGTATGGCTTGAGTTTGGATTTTTTAGTGAGAGTGGAAATGGCCCTGGAATAGCTGCTTTTATTTTGGTGGGTTGGCCATGGGATTTTTATAGTGCATCGAAAAAGAGTCACTAGCAGGGCTTGGTTTGGTGTGAAATTCAGTCAAACGGTTGTGGGAACCATCATGGAAGCAAACCAGGTCTCTAGTTTCATCTTTGTCCATAACAAACAAGCCCTGTTTGCATAGGTCCAAACAGACCTCCCTTTGCCAGCTTGTGGGGGAAATGTGGGAACTCCAGTATGAAATAGGCCCTCAGAATAGAATAGCCTCTTTGGAATTGCATCAAACAGATTGTTTGCAGCCTTTAAAACTAAACTTGGTAGTGATCATCCTCCTCCAATGAGTGCTACATGAGATGAGGGAATTATGGAAGGAATTTCTTCTAAAATAGCCAAAAGAAGACATTGAATTTCCATCACAACAGGATGATCCGTTTCAGACGACATGTGCAGAGGATGAGGATGATCTAGTTCGGAAAACATGTGAAGAGGATGAGGAAAAAGAAGAATTACCAAACAAATATTATGTGATACATGTACAATAAAATATTCCAGACAATTCCAAACCAATGTTTTCAGTTGAATTGAGCCTTTGTACCACCTTCTATGCACGTTTGGTGGAAAGATGGATGAGAGGCAGTGCTGAGAGAAGATATAGTTTAGGAATGAGTAAATACAAAAAATTATAGAGCTAACCATTCAATGTTTCTCTAAGGAGGAGTAACCGCCGCAGGGTGTCGTCCTGGAGCAGGGCCAAATCACGATGTGACCGCGGCGTGAGCGCGACATGACCACAGCGTGACCGCGGCGTGACCGCGGCGTGACCGCGGCGTGACCGCAGCGTGACCACAACGTTTTGGCCCGGTCCAGCGACATCCCCCCTGTCTGGACACACCTCCCCCCTATCTGGACACCCCCTCCCCTGTCTGGACACCCCCTACTATCCCAAATCTAGAATTCCACTTACCCTAAAAGACAAGAGAGACCCCAAAAAGAGATTTAAACTAAACTCAAAAATGGGAAAATTCAATCTAGTACATAACATTGATCATTCTATCTATTCAAATAATAATGTCAAATACCTCCAGATCATGCACTAAGAGATCCCACACCACTTCAAAGTTGGAAACCATCACATAACACACATGAAATTTAAAACATTACATGGACCTCTTTACTAAAGGCATGTATGGATCCAACAAGAATTATATAGTATTTGGATTTTAGAACTACATTTCAACTAAAATTGATGGTATAAAAGAATGAGTAACTTCAATACCAATTAACTCTAACAACATAGAGATAAAAAATAAACACCATACCATTATAGTAGCTGGACATGGTATAGATTGTTTTAGTCCATACTCTACAATGTAATGAGATTTAGTATTAGCTCCCCCTCATCACTCTTGCACCAGCCCCCCGACCCCCTGCTACCCCAGCCCCCCTCCCAACCCAAGCCCCCCCCCCCCCCCGCAGCCCCCTGCTACCCCAGCCCACCTCCACCTGTCCCCCCTCCCCAACCCCCCAGCTACCCCAGCCCACCTGCACCATCCCCCTACACCAGCCACCCCCCCAGCCACCTGCTACCTCCAGCCCCCCTGCCACCCCCAGCCCACCTCCACCACCCCCCCCCCCCGCAGCCCAACTGCACCAGGAGTGGTCATAAATCTTCTATGACTATAGATTTCATAGGCAATATCATGTCCCATGAAAATCAGAGTACATAATGCTACCAAAAATATTATCATAATAGATTTTACACCTAAATGGAATATCATCATCATCAATGGGTTTTTGTGTTGAAGAAAATTTAAAGTGTTTTACTAGGAGTACATTGGAAATTTTGAGAGATTCAAACATGTGTCTATTTTTAATATTTAATATTTAACCATTTTGAGATAAGTAAGAAAATTTATTTGGTCTATCTCTAACAATTTCAATGCCTAAGGTTTTATTAGCTATGCCTAAGTCTTTCACTTCAAACTAACCATTATTTTGTTATTTTACAATAATTATGAGGCTCATGTTCTTACAAATTGTAATCATGTCATCAATATAAATCATCAGATTTCATGTAGTACTGCATTAAAGAAAATATTGGAATTATGATTTGAAATAGAGTTACCAGATTTTATAGCACCGTGCTCACTATCTATAGGTGGTGAAATAGTTATACCTGGTTCCTGTGAAGTATCTGTGGGATGTTTTATGATATTTTCCAGATCTGGACAGCACTGCATTTTCTCTATAGAGACATTCATAACCTGCATGGGCTTAGGTTCCTGGATAGCCCTCTTTCACCCCCTTGAAACCCCCTGGACAGCCCCCTTGAACACCCCACTGCACCCCCATGCCCCCCTTAGTCCCCCATGCTCCCCCCCTGCACCCCACTGGATAGCCCCCATGCCCTAACTGGACAACCCCACTGGACACCCCCTACACCCCCTGGACAACCCTCCCCCCTGCCGGACACCCCTCCCCCTGCTTGGACAGCCCCTCCCCCTGCTGGACACCCCTCCCCCTGCTGGACAACCCTGCCCCCTGCACCCTGCCCCCTGCACCCCACTGGACAGCCCCCATACCCCAACTGGACAGCCCCACTGGACACCCCCTGCACCCCCTGGACACCCCTCCCCCCTGCTGGACACCCCCCCTGCCGGACACCCCTCCCCCTGGCCCTTTCTACACCCCCTAGAATGTGTTTCTATTGATATAAATGATCATCTTATTGAGGTATGTTTTGTATTAGAAAACATACCAAAGTACAATGAGCATTGCAGGATGATAGGTCATGCCACTGATAAGTGCAGAATTGTACAGAAATTATGCAAGCCATCCTCTATTAATACTTCGTTGAAAGATACTCTGAAAGGGAAAAATATTAATACCACAGTTTGACCGTGGCGTGACCGCAATGTGACCGCGGCGTGACCACAGTGTGTTGAACCGATCCAGTGACATCCGCAGGGCAGCATCTTCTGGCTAGGAGCGAAGGAAGCGGGAGGAGGCTGGAATGCTGTTGGAAGGGGGCTGGTTGCAGGTGTTGGGGGGATGGTGCGGGCAGATTCGAAGGTGGCAGGGGGGCTGTTGCGGGCTGGAATGCCGATGGCAGCGGGCTGAAATGAAGGTGGAAGGGGGCTGGTGTGGGCTGGATGTGGCTGGAGTAGGGCCAAATCACGGCATGACTACGGCGTGACTGCGGCGTGACCGCGGCGTGACCACGGCGTGACCGCGTCGTGACCGCGGTGTGACCACAACATGTTGGCCCAATCCGGTGACATCCGCGGGGCAGCATCTTCCGGCCAGGAGCGAAGGGAGCGGGAGGAGGCGGGAATGTGGGTAGAAGGGGGCTGGTTGCAGGTGTTGGGGGGATGGTGCGGGCAGATTCGAAGGTGGCAGGGGGGCTGTTGCGGGCTGGAATGTCGATGGAAGCGGGCTGAAATGAAGGTGGAAGGGGGCTGGTGTGGGCTGGATGTGGATGGAGCAGGGACAAATCACGGCGTGACTACGGCGTGACTGCGGCGTGACCGCGGCGTGACCGTGGCGTGACCGCGGCATGACCGCGACGTGGCTGCGACGTGACCGCGGCATGACCGCGGCGTGACCGCGGTGTGACCGCAGCGTGACCGCAGCGTGTTGGCCCGATCCAGCGACATCCGCGGGGCATCATCTTCCGGCCAGGAGTGAAGGGAGCGGGAGGAGGCTGGAATGCGGGTGGAAGGGGGATGGTTGCAGGTGTTGGGGGGATGGTGCGGGATGATTCGAAGGTGGTGGGGGTGGGGGTGGGGGGGGGGGGGGGTTGCGGGATAGAATGCTGGTGGCCGCGAGCTGAAATGAAGGTGGAAGGGGGCTGGTGTGGGCTGGATGAGGCTGGAGTAGGGCCAAATCACGGCGTGACAGCGGCGTGACCGCGACATGAATGCGGAGTGACCGCGGCGTGACCGCGGCGTGACCGCGGCGTGAGCGCGGCGTGACCGCGGCGTGAGCGCGGTGTGACCGCGGCGTGACCGCGGCGTGAGCGCGGCGTGACCGCGGCGTGACCGCGGCGTGACCGCGGCATGACCGCGGCATGACCGCAGCGTGACCGCGGAGTGACCGCGGCGTGACTGTGGCGTGACCGCAGCGTGTTGGCCCAATCCAGCGACTTCCGCTTGCAATAACTATCAGAAGGTTATAATTATAGACGAAATGGTTCAAGATAACCAGACACATTATGAGAATTTTAATGTAAAACAACCAAATGAAGGGGTCATACAATGACACGAATGGGCAGAGTGAGAATATCGGATTTATCATCGGATGGCGTACACTGCAATCAGAGGAAATAATATGCGCTGTGAGAATACAATATGCAATGGAGGATCATCAGATGGTCCAATAAAATTGTACGCTAAGTAGAAACCCTATGATCAGATGATTCAGGTATAACATACCTGGTAGTAGAAAAGTTGAAAGACTATGATATGAATCTACAGACACAAGAGTTGGAGCACCAAAAAAATGCAACTACTGATGATCATGTGATAATAATACAGTTGAGCTGAGTAATAAATACAATAAAGCAGCTAATAATCATATAACTCCCTTGAAAGTATAGAGAATTGTTGATGTTCAATGTATAAAGAATGATATGTTAGATTTGGATGCATGGAGAAATTAAATTGCATAAGATAAAATTATATTTTTCATTAAGAGAATATTTTGAAAATCACATTTACAATTTTGTAATTTGAATAATGAATTCAGAGTACATAAAACAAAAAGCATGATGGAATAAGTTATTATATACCGTTAGGTACAATGATGACATTGATATAGTACCTGAGTCAGTTGTTTGGGATCTTGCACCAGAAGAAGCACCCTATAAGCAGATAAACGGTAATGTCAAATTGAATGACTACTCATATATTGAACATAGGTGGCTGAAAGAATAAAAATGGAATAAACCTTACCCAAATCTTGATCTCATTGTCTTCTATGGTGGTGTATAGAATCAGTCTTATCATAAGAAACCACCAATAAGAAAATAGTGGGAAAAAAATGAGATATAACAACTTCTTATATATATGTGATCAGTGTGTCAACTGTAGACAGAAAAAAAGGACACATTTTACACGATTTAGGTAATTATACAAATTTTCCAAAGATTAAATCATCTTAAAAAATGAATAAAAATGGATTGTTGAAGCTACTAGATTGAACAACCTTCAATTACAGGACATACCTGACTATAGAGACTTTGAGAGAGCTTCCCAAGCAAGATTTTCACCATGAAAAAATAATAGGGACCATCCTCAATCAGGATCATTCCTAAAACCGATGAAGAGTGTATCCCTTAACTTCTTAAATACCATTAACTAATTAATTACTAGAAAATTCATAACTAAATATTAGAATAATACATGAATGATTGAAGAAAGGGACATAAAAAAGGCATAAACACTTAGTCCCCATTACTAAAAGACCACCTTGGAGAGGTGGGTTACATTCCTTCTATTTGTCTTTTGACATATTGATAGACCTAGTCCCCATTGGTAGAGAAAAATATGAGTAATCCCTTTTATCATTCTAGTTGACCCTTCATATCTTACTCTTCTCATACATGGATACATTTAATCCTGAACCTCGTCCTCTAAATCACCTAAAAAGTGGAAGGAACATTGGACACCCCTCCCCCCTACAGCCTCCACCCCCTATAAAGCCCCCTAGACAGCCCCCCTGCTGCCCCCCTTCCCCCTGGACACTGGACACCCCCCCTGAACACTAGACTCCCCCCTGGACACCTCCCCCCCTGCCTAGACAGCCCCCCACCGCCTGGACACCTCCCCCCTACCTGGACACCCCTCCCCCCTACCTGGACAACCCCCCCTCCCTGGACAACACACCCCTGCTGGACACCCCTCCCCCCTGCCTGGACAGCCCCCCCCCCCCCTGCCTGGACAGCACCCCCACTGCTGGACACCCCTCCCCCTGCCTGGACACCCCTCCCCCCTGCTGGACACCCCTCCCCCCTGCCTGGACAGCACCCCCTACAGGACATTGTTATCATACCACTAGATTTATCTCATATGATCGTTGATGAATTTATTTCACAATATCAAAGTCATGATAGTCTGCTGAGTACACAGGATAATCTGAATATGTAGAGTTATGCTTTCATGGACTATGACATCATCATATGGAAGAAAAACCAGATTGGGCAGTTTAATACTAGAGTTCACTACAGGATGGAATGAAACAACCCAAATAGACCACCAAAATAGCTTATAGACTTTAGATCACCATTCATACATTTATCAAGATTTTTTATTCTCTATAAAATATGAAAAAATCAAATTGCAACTCATGATAAGCTTAAAAAATCAGGGTCGCATATTGTTTCTGGTTGATCTATTACCTTCCAGGATAGAGAAAATGATCAATACTTATTTTTGAGATATAACTTTGACAAGAAACTATAGGAATATGCTGGATTTATATTTGGGATGTCATTTAACACTCACCTGTAGGTACCCAAGTTTCTTGAGCATGTCTCCAAGGCTAGATGCAGCGAGCAGGTATAGAATCTTCTTCTAGAAATAGTGGAATCATTTTTTTTATTGTGTGTACTACAAGGAATTCAAGGTTGTTTAATAATCAAGAACTCATTTTTCACCTCAACATGACAGAGATGCTTATGGATTGAGTCTGACTCAGAAATTGCTTCCAAGACTTTGTAATCAAGAACATGGAATGTCCCATAGAGGTTTATTACTCATTGAATCAAATATCTCAAGAATATCACTCGACTCAATCTAGTTATTTCACCTGAAGAGGTGAATTTCACAAGAATTCTCAACTTTAGGAATCAAAGTGATAAATTGGGCATTGAAACCATGGGGATGGACCCCTGAGGTGAAGAAAGAAGATACCATCTTACAAACTTCCACTTTAATATCCTCCCAATACTTTAAATAAAAAGAATTTCCAAATCCATCCAGACTAGGGGCACTACCAGCATTGAAACTGAAGACCGCATCCTTAATCTCAAATTCATGGGGGGTGCTTGTGATAAAAAGATTATCCTCGTCAGAAACCATCGAAGGAACAATACCATCCATTAAGGTCCCCTCCATTCCAGGTCCATTGAAAAGCTTAGTGAAATAGTCAACAACATGTTCAGCGATTTCTTCCTTGTTATGCAAGATGCATTATCCAGTTCTAAGAAAAGATAAAGGCCAGTTGGCCCTTCGAATTCATTGAAGAGAGTTGAAGAATTTTGTGTTCCTGTCCCCATCCTGTATCCATTTGATTCTGAAAGTTTCCTTTTGAACACCTTCCCTCTTTGTAAGAAGAGAGTTCAGCCTGGATATAACACCCAATTCTATTGAAATGTCCTGACTAAAATCATAATTAGTAGCTTCATCTTGAATATGTTGCAGAGTCGACTCGAGAGTGAGGATCTCTTTATCCAACCCACTCTAATTGGCCTTGCTCCAAATTCTCAGTTGGGACTTTAGTAACCTCAACTTGTAAGAGAAGGCCGATTCACCCCAGCTACAATTCTTGCTGAACCAGAAACTTTTAATAAGATTATCACATTCAGTCTGAAAAGACAAAGCATTATTGAATCAAAAAGGAAGAGGCATTTGTTGCTCTTTACTCTTGAAACTAACCAGAATTGGATGGTGCTCTGAAGCAAATTTAGGAAGAGAAATGCTGGAAATTGAATCACATACATTCAGGAGATAATATGCTCATCAATGGCAATAACTTCAACCTTTCCGAATGAATAATGAGAAAAAACCCCATAAAAGATCCCCCTAACTAGTGGAAACACGAGCAGCAACCAAATTAAAACCAAATTTATTAAGTCCAGCAAATCCTAATGAAAAATAAGCTTTAGGTTCAGAAATTCCATGAAGCTTGGGCTTCTGAACCTGAATATGCCTGTGCAAAGCATTGACTGTCACAGAAATTCCTTACATTCAGATTTTTTATTTTCTCTCTTGTTGTGCCTGTCCCCCACCCTCCCCACCCCCAGCCCACCTGCACCAGCCCCCCCCCCTCGCAGCCCACCTACACCAGCCCCCAGCCCCTAACTGCACTAGTCCACCCCCAGCCCAGCTGCACCAGTCTCCCCCACCCTCCCCAGCCCCCTGCACCAGCCCCCCAGCCACCTGTTACCCCCATCCCCCCTGCCACCCCACCCCCACCCCCACCCCACCTCCACCCCCCCCCCCCCCCCGCAGCCCACCTGCACCAGCCCCCAACCCCAACCCCTAGCTGCACCCCCCCAGCCCCCTACCACCCCCCAGCCCACCAGAACCAGTCCCCCCCCCCCCCCGCAGCCCACCTGCACCAGCCCCCAACCCCAGCCCCCAGCTACACCAGCCCCCCCAGCCCCCTGCTACCCCAACCCACCTGCACCTGTCCCCCCTCCCCAGCCCCCTACACTGGCCCAAGGATCCTACATTGTTTCACCAAGGGGCTACATGGTTTAGACATGGCTATGTGCAACTCATGCTAAAAAATTGTGTGAAATTCATAATGAACTTAAAATTATCCTCACGAAGGGAGGTCATACTATTTTCCTCAAACCATGCACCTTAACCATGAAGAGTATGGAAACCTCAAAAATTTCAATGTTATGACCTGGAACTCCATGGAGATAAAAACCAAAGCTCTACTTAACCAAATAACAATAAAAGAACTATGCAGTGACATAGGGGCTATCATAAACTCCCTGCCATGCTACTTTTCCTCCTAGAATTTCCTTGGTCAAAACTAAAGACAAAGGAAAAGAGATGCAAAGGAAAATAGAACTAGCACACTATGACCAGAATTTTTCTAATACATTGTATCTTTTACTGCCTCTCTCAATGTCTCCCAACATTGTGCAAGTCTTACCACTTCCGATCTACGTATTCACGTTACACATTAGGGGGTGAAACAAGATAAAACAGAACTAGCACAGTAAACTGAAAATAAGTGAAATCTTGGTGTGAAGTGATGTAAAAGTAAAAAATCTCACATTGTTGTGCCCTATGACACCCCCTAGAAAATGGTGCATGGGATTATAGTATCTTTCCCTCAATACAAAAACATGTCATCAGTTTGTATGATTGATATGTGGCATGGATTTCATTACCAATTAGAGGAGTTATTTTTGGAATTGTATACACATTCTACTAATTTCTATGAAATGGGAAAATAAAATCCCCCTGGACAGACCCTGGACACCCCCCCACTTCCCTCCTGCACCAGTTGAGAATCACTGCATTGCACTGCATCCTATTGAGACATAGTGTAAAAATGTTTAACAAACTCAAGTGAAACGGGAAATGAAAATTCTTGGAGAGAAGTACAAATAATTCAACGAATATATGAGAAAACACCTATTACGAATCACTGCATTGCACTGCATCCTGCAAATTTCAATATTATAAGAAAGATCCCATATGATAAGCTCCTCCCTCATCCCTAAATCATTATAAATGATAAAACTAATTAATGGAACACAATAGAAAAATATATATTATATATGATATTAACGGACATAAAATAATGAGATGAATCCATCAATGCTTGATAAAATAAAAAACCTCATAAAACTAAAACAATGACCCTACATAAATTACATATGGTTCCCTAGATCTATATAAAACTATTAAACCATCCCTTTAGTGCCTTTAAATCCACCACATACTGACCTCCTAGATAATTTATATATCCCACTCTACTGGAAATCACTAACTGTGCTCACAATTCCTTTGTAAAAGTAAAATTATAACCGCCACTCCAACCATAAGGAAAAATCATTAGATGATGGACCATATCTACATGAGTGATACTTCCTAGGGTCAAAATGTAAAACCATCTGAGTGTGTATATTTATTCCACATATAAAAAATGAATCCTTTGACTCTAGAAGAAGGGAATGATAAAGTCTTTCCCTAACCAATTGATCATCATCCACAACTTGTAGAATAATCTCCTTTCCTATTCTTACTTCTACTAGATCATTATGATCCTGTTATCTCCTAATTATTCACCTCAAGTTCATTTTAAATAAAAAGATACATTTTATATCCTTTATAATTAGGAAGAAAATGTGATAAACCTTTGAAAGTATGTATAACATCAACCCATACTCAAACCAGTGATACATAGAACGCTCATCACCTCCCAAGGTTAGAGAAAATTTCTGCAACTCCGTGAACTAGGAAGAATATTATATAATTCATATGCTTACATACATAAAAAATTTCCTCGGCGGCGGAAGAGAGGAGTCGGGGAGGAGGCGTCGGGGAGGAGGCGTCCGGGAGGAGGGTCACGGTGAGGAGGAGGGTCATGGCGAGGAGCCGTCAGAAGAGCTGAGTCGAGGAGGAGGGTTCCTGCGAGGAGGCGTCGGGGGGGGAGGGTCGCATCGGAAGGAGGGTCGTGGCGAGGAGCCGTCGGGGAGGAGGGCGCGGTGAGGAGGGCGCGGCGAGGAGGCGTAGGGGAGAAGGAGGGCGCGGCGAGGAGTCGTCAGGAAGGAGGAGGGCGCGGCGAGGAGGCGTCGGGGAGGAGGAGGGCACGACGAGAGGGCAGAGGAGGCGCCCGATGATAATTGGGAGAAAAAAAACGGGTTATGATTTAGCCACGGAGAGGGATATGGATCATGGCGGTAGAAGAGATATAGCCACGAACCTATAAAACCGTGGCTATAGGTCCCTGGCTATAGCCCAGATTTGTAGTAGTGAATATGTAACAAAAAATGTGGTATGGAACATGTTATTCTAATCCATGCACAACCAAGGTGTCCATTGCTATAGTTTACTATACACTATATGCATGGTCATGCATCCTCGGGTTCATGGATTGAAAATATTATTGAAATAATCTTTTTCCCTATACCAAACCATCTTATTTTTCCTAGGAAGCTTAAATAATTCAAAATTAGTTTCCCCATAGAATCATGTCACACGATTTGGCTTGCATAGTTTGGGAGAACTATGTGTTAATTGTGAAAATTTATTTTTTCCCATAATATTTTTTTTCTGATGCCCCCGAAACTCATCTGAACACACGAGACACCACCAGGGCCCTAAATCACATAATAAAACAAAAAATTTATGTTTTTGGAAACTTGGATTAACATTTTGGGTCTCTGCTAAATATATTTCCCATCCACCAAATAGGAAAACTCATATTTCATTGAAAATTTCCACCCATCCAAAAAATGGGATGGTACATACACCATTTTGGATACATAAGAAAACGATTATTCAACATATGTAAAATTATTCAACTATAGTATCACTATAAATGTTAAGGACCTATGTAAATTGATTATCTTTTTAGATTAATAAATAACAATTTGAACCAACATTCGATAAATTATAGGACATTGGTTTAAGATATTTCTCTATTATATTATATATATATTAGAAAGTTTAATATTTTTTTAATCTGTTATTAGATTTTAGAATAATTCCCATTCCCAAACTTTTATCACTTATTTTACTTTTGTTCTAATACAACTCTATCATTTAAATCCTATTCCAAAACCGTAACATCATTTTTTTTGATGTTATCTAAAATGTAATCTGTATTTAACCCTTTGAAGAGTTAAAAGTCATTTTCATATATCATAAAATGTATTCATTCAATTAATAATATAACAATATGACCACTATCATAAATTTTTATACTAAAATTTTAAAAATCTATTTTTTTTAAATAACCTATTTATGGTCAAATTATATTTACGACATGTATTTCTAAACTATAGTATATCATTTTTTTATAAATTCGACTGATTAATATTAATTTCATATGTAAATTTTAAAACATTAATAAGATAGTATCGATAATCACTTCATGGGAAACCTCATAAAATAAATTATCTTATAGATATATTTGAGAATACTTTGTGGGTATTATATAATATATTATAGGATACATCCATTTAAGTGGTAGAATCATTTTTATTGGAGGATAGGGAGTTGAGTTTCATTTAGGGATATTTAAATCAATGATTGGTCATTATTGGACCAAAATGGAATATATTTTTTAACATAAGAGATAAAATTCATTCCCTCCACAAAAAATGAAAATTTTAAATTTCATATATTCTATAATGATAGTTCAAATTTTGTTGATTGAAATTGTTATGGTCCATGCTATTGATCACATCATTAATCCAATACCTAATGGAATACATGAAAAAAAATTATCTTTATGATTCCATAACTCAAAATATTAATATTTTAAAAATTAATAATTAATTATAATTCAAATACATAATGATAAAATGAATACAAAATGTAATAGTGTGAGTAGTTGGAAAAATTGAAAAAATAATTTAATAATTTGATATAATTATTTAATGAGTTTAAAAACAATTTGTCTATACTAGAATGAATGGAAATCTAGGATATAATTATTTATACTGAAAGAAAAAATAATGAAAATAATAAATAAAAAAATTATAGAATAAATAAAATGAACTATGGATGAAATGAAATAAAAAAATCAGATATAACCATGTTTAGAATACAATAAACCAAGTAACACTTTGAGAGAATGAAAATAAAATAAAAATTACCATTGGATATTTCTATGATTTTATTATTATAGGGAAATCTTATAAGTAATAAATGAATGATATCCACTAGGAATAGGTTAAAATATGACTAACATCATACAAGAAATCATGAATAGATCATGGAGAATTATTATGACCCCCATGATAGTTTCTCTCCAATGTATTTTATCTATTGTGAACTAAATCCTATAAATAACTAATTAGACACAAAAAATAAAATGGTCAAGAGGGAGTAATTAAAGATTTATAGTGTTATTAGGTCATATAATGTGACTAAACAGAAGGGAAAATATAATAGGTTGATCTAGAAATTAATATGTAGTATATTATTAACAAATTCAATAGGATAATAAACCTTAGAGGAAACTTCAAAATAATTGAGTGAACAATTAATACAGAACATGGATTGAGATAATATCTTAGTGAAAAAAACTACAACATAAAATGGGAAATGATGGATTTAATATTATGACTAACGATGATCATAAAAGGACTATGTGTGTAAATAAATAATAGAGAATTTGAAACAAAAGTAAATTATAGAAGATAACCTAATGTATAATACCTATGCTATGAAGTTTCAATGTATTAAAATAAAGTGGTAAGAAAGGTAGTGACCTAATAGAAAATCAAAAACTAACGACCAATATAAGGTGAATCCTAAAGAAACAAAAAATATATTATAAATTATAATTTATATGGAAAATTTGGCATGAAATTCAGTAAATAATTTTTTTAAAAAAACCATTTCCCCACAGTAGAATTAATATTTTATATTAAATAAATTATCTCATTATTCATATGATTAGTTATAATTATAACTCTCTTATTATATAATGTGAGTCCAATTTTGAGTTGTTTTGATGACCATAACATGTTTAAATTAAGAAAATAATCAAAAATGAAAACATGTGATAGATATAAAAAATACAATCAAAATGCAGAATATAGAAATTTATTATTGGAAATACATTTCACCTTCAATTTAATTGATGATAATACAAAAGAATCATGAGATAAACTTGTGATTTTTTTTGTAAATTCGTATACAATATGAATTTTAGATCATATCTACAAAATAACCTTACAAATCATGTTATAATAGTATCATAACATAATGAAGAAATAAAAAAATGTTTCTTCCAAATAATATCTTACCAGATGATAATATCTCAAAGCTTCTCTCTATTAATTAAATTTCTATATCAAATATAGGATAATATATGTATAAATTAGGGGTCAGTAATTATGAATATACTTTCATATTTAATAAACTATATTACATTTTTTACTGCACATTGTAAAATTAACCAATCTCCGTGTTGATTTTTAATATTTATGAAATAAATTAAATAAGTTATAACTCCACTCACACATCATCACACGATGAGTTAAATACATATTTATCATAACATTTTTTTGAGAAATTAAATGACTATGTTGTTCAATATCTTATATCTCTAGATGTAATATACCACATATTTTTCTCTTACTCTTCATATCATGTAAGTTGATATGAATTATACCTCTTCTCATGAGATTATATTTAGTGTAAATTTATTATTAAATAACTTTATTTCAATATATTCTATTAGGAAATTAAAAAAAATTATGTAATGAAAAAAATTCAGTTAAAATTATTCTAAAATCATATTTTGGATATAATTCGAAAAGGATTTTTGAAAATATATCATATAACCTGTCTTAATTTCATATAAATATTTTTTTTCCAAAATTTATTGCATACTATGGTTTCCTTCATATGTTCTCATGTTATCCTTTTTAAAATTGATAATTTTTATCCCTATTAAATTAAAATATGAGTTTTTTTTATAATACATCACTTAAGTATCATTAGGAAAAAATAAAAAGCCACTAGGTTTTTTAAAATACCCCATACAACATAAGAAAAAGAAAATATAATAAGAAAACACCATTAGAAAAATGATCCATCCAGATACCCAGAATGGCCATTTTAGTGACTTGGAAACCTTACATGGACCTATATGATGTATTAGTCACATGTTGGTGGGTCATTAGAGGCCAACAATAGTTTTTTGGATCCTTTCCCATCATCAGTACACCTAGTTCTAACAAAATACACCGTTGTATAGGTAGTTCTAATTAAGGCCCCACTGACATCATATCACCATAAAAAAAACAATAAAACCAAACACATTCTATAATCATTAATAGTAAATATCATTGATTACTATATCAAAATAATAAAACATCTTTGTACAAGACCCCATCGACCTTATCCACCCACATTTCTTATATAAGTGATGAAAATCCATAAAATTCAAAAAAATATTTAAAACTAAAACTATAAGTTTGAATTAGTGAGATAGAAGAAAAACTAGTTTGAACCATAAATACACTAAAAAATAAGACACAAAACTCAAAAGGACTGTAACACACTAAGATTTTGTGTTTTTTTTAAATTAATTTATCCTTTCTAATATTTTTCACTTCACACAACACTTAAAATAGTTTATTTGTTATTAAAGTGCTATGATTAGATTGTGTTATATGAAACAACAAGTTAATTATTCACTATATGAAAAATAAATGTTATCATGGACAAAATAGAACACTTGGGGCATCTTTCATTAAACGCAACAACGAATTTTCTTGATGAATTTCATAACATGCACGACCGACATTTACCAAACAATAATATATTGATAAAACATGATTACTAAATATAATAAGATATAAACTAGAAATTAATTATAGGTTATGAATAGTATTAACTAATTTAAAAAAATATATGGTTTAAAAAATATAATATGAATTCATGGGTTACCAATTAATTATAAATAAATATGAAATCCAATTGAATACAAATGTTAATACTATTATTTTTAATGTCATAAAGATGTTTTATAATAATAAGTTGAATTAAAAACAATTATTGAGTAATATTAATGTGATATATATTTTATATATTCAATAAGCTATTTTTTCTATTCATTTAAGTTTTTATTCACCCAAGATAAATAACAAATTAAAATTTATGCTTTAAAACATATGTTTTCATAAATACAGTTTACCACCTTTTAAAGGAGAAATGATTTTAAATCAAAATTTTGGAACTTTTATAGATTTAATTTGTGAATATATAAACAATATTTCAAATTGAAACCTATAAATTTGGTTAAAATAGTTCATATGTATTTTTATATATGGTTTCTTTTTTAATGAATAGTTTAAAATACTGGATTTTAATTAAAAACTTCTTTTTCATCTAAATTATTTTTAACGTAATATTATATTTTAAATTGATTTAAAAGTAAAATTAGAAAATATTTTTATAAATTAATACAATTTATTTAATTGGATGCAATTTCACATTGAAATTAGATATAAAAACATAGTAAACATTTGATCGGTTTGTAATTAAAAAAACCCCACAATGTCGTCCGGTCGATGGGATTAAATTTCAATTAATTTATTATAATTATGTAATCGGAATTTATAAGAATTAATTTCATATTTGTAATCATAATAATTTAATATTTATAATATTTTCTACTTGGTTTATGAACAAATGTATTAGTGAATGTAAATAAAATTAATTACATCACATAAAGTAAAATTAAGTGTCGCTAAGGACTAAACGTTCAATTTAAGGAACAAAATGACCCAAAAACATGTCTAAAACCTAATTTATGGCCATGATTCGTCCATTAACCATCCATTAATATTTTTGTTGGGTTTTTGTACTTTATTTATGTAAAATGTGTGTACATCTAACTTGTTTTCAGAAATTTTAAATGTATCCTTTCCCTTCCCAAAAAAAGGTCGCTACCTCTCCCTCTTCTTAACACATCTCAAACCACATAGGTTGTGACAATATATTCCTATAAAAATTCCCAAAATTAAAATATTTCTCTTTTTACCCTCATTTTTGAAATAAAGTCTTCTAAGGTATCCTTTTGGAAGAAACTAAAAGGAGTTACCTGATTAAGCTGTAACACCTTCTCTTAAGCTCATTTATTTTATTTTTATTCTCCAACCCTCCACTATAAATATTCCATGATAGTATAAAAACATCAGTATCCTTAATAAAATGTTTTGTATTTAGTATAATTATTTTACCTACACATACACACACCTCAATCTAATGGGTAACAAACACATATTTTTTGAGTACGATGAACTTCTGCCTCAAAAAATGATAATTGTTCTATTTTTCTTACAACCTATCACGGTGGAAATTTTGTTGAAAATTATGTTTATAAATATTATATATAATATTTCTTATTTATTTAGTCTTATATGTAAATTTTACAACACATATTTTTTTACCTTCCATTTTGTGTAAATACAATCGTTTCGTTTGAGGATGTTTGGACTACTGCCCCTCAAAGTGAAGTAATTCGTTCACACACTAAATGGAATGTATTAAGGATGGGTTTAGTGAACATATATGATATATATAGAATTAAAATTATACTATAATTTTATTATGAACACATATATATATATTTTTTTTCCTTCATTCTTTTAATACGACAAAAAAAATGGAAATAGTGTTCAAGCATACGCATGACTTACCGTCTCCTTGAACGACATGTTTCATTTCATACGTTTATATTAAAAATATTATTTTAATATATATATACTTAATATAGATTATATTTATATAATTTTTTACATTATTGAATCATGATATATGTATAATGACACAAGATACAAAAAATTAAGACACATTTGAAGAAAAAAGAAATTATATTCTGAAGTGAAACCTTAACAAAGGATGGTTAACAATAAGGTAATATAAGGAAGTAATAAAACAATATATGGTATTAGATATAATAATAAAGTTCTTTAATTTTTTTTAATAAATTTATATTTATTATACAGGTTGTTTTAACACATACGATGAATGTCAAGACACAAGGTAAGGGGATTTTATATCGCTTTTTATTTCTGAGAGATACATGCTATGTTTGCCACTCATTCAATTTGTGTTGTGTATATAATACCCATGATTGTATTATTTTCATAAAATACTTAAATTTATAAGAATAACATACCCAATTTATGATCATTATTTTATGTGGATAATGTTTACAATGTCACCAAATCGGTGAAATAGTTTTGTCTCAATTTTTCTTCTTTGCGACTCATGTGTTGTTATGCCCCAAAATTATATTTAGAGATTTATGTACATCCAATTTGAAAGTTATATAATGAATTTAATTATATCATGATATTTTCAGTTTCATTTAATTTCATTTTCTTACATGGATAGTATGATCCCATGTTACCAAGTAATAAGAGTTCATTGAGACAACATCATCACTTTCAATGATCATTTATGTTTATGCTTCCTTTGATGAAATCATTTTTCTCATATCTCAAGGAAAAATATGAATTTTATTCTATTATGGTTATTAAATATGAATTCATATATTGGTACCATTTCTTCCACTCTTTGGTACATAAGATATTTAAGAAAGTGTTTTTATGAAAGCCTGAAATTTCCATCTCTTCTGTCATAAATCCTATTTCTTCAAAAACAGTTATTATAAAAAGGGTTCCCAAGAATATTATACTAAAACCATATGATCATTAAAATTAATTTTTAACCTTTTTTCATTTGACAATGATTTCAATTGAAAATTAATTTCACTTTCCAAAAAGGCAGTTTTTATCCTTTTTAAAGGGAAAAAGAAATGTATTTTTTACCTTAAATTACATACACAAAATTTTCCTCTTTCATTTATTTGAAGCATCCATTTAATTTTTAAATGGATAATTTTAAGAAAAATGTTTTTTTAAAATAAAATTTCATTGAAAATTATTTTGAAATTTTTTTCAATAATATTTGATATTTTTTTAAAAAGTGGTGTTCTGGTCAAATACCAAAAAACATTTATTAAAGAAGGGAATTACCAGTGTTTGAAAGATGAGGTTTTTTCAATCCCTATAATAAACAAAAATTAAATCAGAATGGATTTCGTTCATCTAGATAATATCTGGTTGACTCCAATATTATCGAGGTCATCTGCTACCTCGTTCGATTCATGATAGGTATGCATGACAATATAGCTGGTATATATGAGCGAATGCATATAATCCATCAAATATGAAGTAAGTTTCCAGTAAAGGTGGACTACTCCTTTACAAATGTCTTTCAAAATTTTCATCGAATCGCTTTTAGTAAAAAGATTAATCAATCCAAGTTACTTTGAAAAAGATATGGCATGAATCACACTCATGAATTCCGCTTCTAGAGATGAGGTGAAACCAAAACTATCGTAAAATCATCCTAGATTCTGCCCATAGTGGTTTATATTGATAGCACCAATTCATGAGGTTCTTGGGTTTCCTTTATAAGAACCATTAATATAATCTTTATTCTAACCCGGATGCAGAGATTTCTAGAAATATTCAAAATTGTGTCCAGGTTGGGGATAAATTTCATTCCCCCCAAGCTGCTGGAAAATACCAAGGTCTCTAACTATGTTAAGGAAAAGATCCTTAAAATCAAGGTGGATTACCAAATAGAAATTAGTATTCTAATTTTAGTAGAATTAAAACTAATTGAGTAATTTTTATGAATATAAACATTTCTATTATACCAAATTACATAGAGAAGCCCAACAACAACTCTTATGAACATATTCTTGATTTTATGAGAGGCTATCATATCCAAAAAATGCTGAATTTGAGAGTTGATAGAATCATAAATTAACCATCTTCAATAAAAAAGATCAAAGAAATAATTCCAATGGTCAGTGGCTATATCATAAGAAATAAATATCTGATTAATATCTTCCCCATGCTGATAACAAAAAATACATTCATAGAAAATTTAAATCCCAAAAGATTGAAGGAAAGTATCATTTGGGACTCTTTTGTGCGAAATACACCAAATAAAAGTGAATCTCGTGCGTTTAAACCACAATTTGTGAAAAAATTTATTTCAACTGAAATTATTGTCAGAGTTATTAAAAAGATGATTATAATAATTTTTGGAGTCAACCATTATATTAGGAGAAGGTTCTAAAATTTAAAAATAATTAGTGGGGGTAATGTGAGAGTTGTCAATGAACGGCTTAATAATGTCATGTAAGTTAGAGTTTCAAGATATTAACATATCTTTTGATGGTATTATATGAGTTTTCATGAAACTGAGTTGGGGATACCATAGAGACAAGAAGAGCACCAGTCCAGTTGGCAAGACAGAAGTTCGTGGTGGATTATTTGTTCACCATCCATCTAGAATTAGACATGATGTTGAAAAAATGCTTCATACTCGAAAGAAATATGGATTAACTCATATAATTGATATTTTATTTCAATAATTTATCATGAAAATAATTTTTAAAGAATTCTAGGGCGGAAGATTTCTTATGAATAACATTCCAATTGACTGTGGACTGTAAGGAATCATTGAAAAATTTAATGTTTCTGATGCCAAGACCACCGTTATCTAAATTATTGAAACAGGTAGAACCAGTAATAGTTACCATATTCTTTTCAAGAGTGCTTACACTCCACGATTTTTTTATAGCAACATTTATTTTATTTAAGAGACCACCCGATCATTTATAAACTATCATAGAATATGCCATTTTTAATACAATTGTGGGCATGACTAGACATATCCTTCTAGACATGGTGGGGGGGATTTACCATTACATGAGGAAATTTGGTGGATAATTTGGTCAAAATAGTAGAAAAGTATCGAGATTTGGTTCTGCCTCAGAAAATGGGAACACCATGATTGGTTTAGGGGAGGGACCCTTCTTTAATTCACAAAACAATTGATAATATTGATTTTTCCAGTTGGGAGGAAAAATGTTTGAAAAATAAATGTTTGATTTTATCTAATAGATGGTTTGGCCAAAAACATATTCATAGTGTGAGAGGGAACTTTTGAGGTTTTTTATATTATGATTTCTACCTTGTAAAAAATGATGATGTCATCAGAATATAAGAGATGCGTGGGGGCATTCAAATTTCTGGAGGCATGAATCAGTTTAATCTTGTTTTGATCCAACATTTCAGTAAGTATTCAACTTATGTAGTCCTCCAAAAATGATAAAAGAATGGTAGATAGGGGTTAGTATTGTCTGACACATTTGTATCATTTGATGTATCCCTTAGGAGTTCCGTTAACAAGGATTCAGATACATGGTGAATTTAAGAGGTTTTTAATTCTATTGATAAAAGAGTTACTAAATATGAATTTCCTTAGAACATTGAAAATAAAACTCCAATCAATGGTATCAAAATCATTCTGAATATCATGTTGTGTAACTATATTCTCCCCACTACTAGTTTTATTCAAATAGTTGGTGCATTCTGAGGAAAGGAAAAAAACAATCTTTGATGGACCCTCCTTTAACAAATCCAAATGGGTTCCAAGAAATAATTTTAGTGATGATAGAAGACAGTCTATTTGTACAAATCATGGTAATGATCTTGAAAAGAGTTGATAAGGGAAATTGGTCTAAAAAGGGAAATCTTAGTAGTATTATCGACATGAGGAATTAGGGTGTGGAATTGGGATTTTAGCCCTTGAGTGATCATGTCGTTAGAAAATGAAATCATGATTAATCATCAAACTTCATCTTGGATCACATCCCAAAATTTCTGATAAAATATATTATTGAATCCATCTGGTCCCGAAGCAATCTCAGGATTTAATCTAAAGATCGTGACTCTAATTTCATGATCAAGAGGGATTCTTTTGAAAAAGGATTTATCCTATTAATTCACCACAACTAGAATGATATTAGGTAAAAGGTATTTATTAAGGTCCAAAACATTGAAAATATTTTAAAAATAAGAGACGACATGATTAGAAATACATCCATCAGTATAAATATATTTTTCCATGTCTCTTAGTATGGCTAGAGGCTAGCACACGTTCCAAGATCATTAAGGGTAATTATAGAATTTAGTATTTCTGTCACCATCAGTGAGCCCTATTGTTTTTAAAATTATCTTTTTAATGAAATCCTTGAAGATGAGAAAAGAATAATGTCTTGTAAAAATATTGATGTAATGTTGGGATTAAGAAGAAAATTAAGAACTAGTGGTGGTATTCTATATTTGGAAATGATCCTCCTCCAAAAGGAGGACACCATTATTCATTTGTTTTGATTTTTATTTACACCAATCCTTAAAAACCTTATTTACATTTTTTAATTTAAATACAAATGAGAAAAGAATAATTAAAATTGTTTTTGTTTATGGTAGTACATGAATTTTTTTAAGGTTAGCCTAATATGGGTCCAAAGAAAAAGTAATGTTAAATCTAAAAGGTAAAATAGTCTTGATTATTTTTGAAAAGAAGTTTACCAAGAGAGGATGGTGGTCAAACGTATGTTTAGGAATGGTGATGGTAGAGATGTTTTCCCATTTTCAAGAGTAAAAACATTAGTTAAAGAACTATATAATTTTCTAGAAACCACTATATTGTAATGTTGTCTATAAAATGTAAATTTGGAACCAATGAGAGTAATTTCAATAAGATTGTTATCCTCAATTGAGGCTTTAAATATAATTGAAGAGATAGTGGAGTGTAAAGGACCCATTTTTTCAACTAGGGTATGTATAGCGTTGAAGTCTCTTATAACAAACGAAGTATCATCAATGTCATTGCTAAGGTGGGAGAGTCTATGACATGGGGGTCTCCCGTATAGGTATCTATTTTTATGATATATACAATTATATTAAAAATGTGAGTGTTAAAAAATAAATTCACAAGTAAAGGACTGTTCAGAAACCCAAAAAATATTAAAATTCTGTAAATAGGAGTGAGAAAATATATAGAGAGTTTCAGTAGAAGAGTAGTTTTTACATGTTCCAAAGAAGGTAAAACCAATTTGGAATAGATGCAAAAACCACGAAGCGAAACTAATTTTTGATTCATATATTTTAAAAAAATTAGGATGATATGTATTGATTAACATTTTTTGGACACTAAATGTGTTTGTTTTTGCTATACCCTAACAATTACAAAAGAAAATATTCATTAAAACATTTTTTTGGGCTGGAGCCCACTTTTTTATTCACCGATCTCTTCTTTTTTGTAGATATTCTTCGATTTTTCCCATGGTTGGTCTAGTTTTCTTCCCTTTTTTCTCATTGTATAAACATGAAGGATGTTAATAATACCTGTAATAGCTTTCATAGAATTTGGATAACATTTTTTTAAGGTAAATCTAGTTGACTGTTGGATTCAGTTAGTGGCTTCTCAATTAGGGTATATAGTTCATCATTTAATATAGAATAATCAGAAATAGTATTGTAGTTTGTGCTCTTTGTGTCATCCATAGATAACAGCTATTATTTTCTATTTTCAAGGAAAATAGTTTTAAAAATTTATTTATTCCTTATTTATTAGATTTCAATGTATTTTCAAAGAAATTATTTTTTCAAAAAATTTTAATATTCATTCATATGTTTCGAATTAAAAATGTATTAAAAACATTTTCATGATTTATTTATATATTTTCAAAGTGGTTTGAAAGAAAAATGTTTTTCAATTTTTTTCAATATTATTTCATAAGATAATAAGGAAAAATGTTTTCAAAAAGTTTTTCAAAAATGTTTTCAAAATATATTTGAATCATATTTTTATGGAAAAAGGGTTTTGAAAACATTTTATGTTTTTTAATGCTTCTTATATAAAATTTCAAAGGGATTTAAAAATAGATTTAAAAAAATTGTTTTAAAAATCATTTTCAATGAGAAAGGATATTTTCCTCAATAAAATGTTACAAAATATCTTTAAATTTTTTTTCCCATCTACGATAACAACTGTTGGTGTTACTGATTCCTTTATGGGGAAATTTATTCAATGTTTACATTCATATTCTTTATTTGAATGGATTATTTTTTTTAATGATGTTTTTGAACCCCATTTCCCTTTGATGGTTTATATAATTTTTATACCCACTAATTTTCATATGTAATCATTATGATAAAATTATTATGGAACCTAAATTTTTTATATAGGATTTGATATGATTACATGTTTTAAATTTCAATTTCATTTCTTGCATTATGATATGATTATTTATGATCTCATGGTACATGAATATAAGATTTAATTATGATATGAATGGGACATAAGTCTCACTAAAATGCATTGGGTAATGATTTATATCTCATTATATATACTAAGATGGTATTTTCAATGAACCTTGACTACTAAGATGTTCATAAGAGTGAACTATGACCAGTAAGATGGTATGTGTAGGGAAATCATTCTACTAAGATGTACATGGGAGTAAACCCTGACTAAAAGATGGTATGGGAAGAAAAAAACTACAAGATGGTCTTGTCAGTGATTCCTTGGCAACTATGGAAATCGTAAAATATTCTTATGTGTCTTCCACAATTCCATGTTTTACTCATATGTGGTAATTTTATGAATTCTGATCTTAATTTTATCATTATCCATGTCTTATGAAATTCCAATATTTATTATTATATCTAATATGTTGGGTATGATATTAAAATTTTATGCTCAATTTCAATACCCTTTGTTCATGTAAAGCTTACACATTTCCTTTATTTACCATTACTAAGCATCTATGCTCACCACTTCTCATGATTCCTTCCTACACTCTATAAAGAATTATTTCAGATTGAATTACTAAAGGTAGATATATTTGTTGGATATGTTGAATATATTTAACCAGGGTAGAAGATTTTGTGTCCACATTTCCAAAGACACTAACCTATTATGAATCTTAAGCATGAACTCTTGTAATGTATAGAATATTCATAATAAATTGTGTAATGTCCATGTATGTTAAGCCTGAGTCACTATAGTTGGTATCAATGGAAAGGTTTAGTCAACCATTGGAAATTATTATGAGAAGACATTAGTGAGATACATATGTATATTTCAAAGGGTATGTCTACGGATGTCTCTAGGGATAAGTATAAGGATTAGTTAACATTTAGGATAATGTCATGTAATTTTGGTAAAGGAAATAATAAGTGATTTTCTAGAAATACATCCTTTTCTGAATAATAAAAGTATTTGAGGATATCTAATAAAAGTACATCGGGGTAAAAAATATGACAAGATGTTTCGAGCCTAACTCGAGGTAATCTAGTACACAACAATGGGCCATACTACACACATAGTTTGACACTCCCATGGGATATCCTTTGAGAATTCACAAACTCTTCATGAACCATCATAAAGGATTTAAGAAAATGTTTTCAATGAATGACCTATGATAAACCTAGGGTGTCATAGATTAAGTAAGTTTTCATGACTTATACATCCTTTATGTAATTATTTTCATAACCATGTGGTGTTATACTATGATAAGTAATTCCCACACTATTCTAATGGTTTTAGCTAATGGTGGGAACTAGAAGGAACTGGATTGACATTGAATGTGATGGAAGATTTTATGATCATAAGTCATGTGGGATGATCACTAGAGTCAGATGATCAATAGAGTGAGATAGGATGGGATCATGCATAATTAGTTTTCATGAAACATTATTGACTATGCGTGCCTTAACCAAATCTCAGAATCACCAAGGACGAGAAAGAAGGAGTTCGTTGTGAGTTTGAGAAATGGAGACCATGGAGGAAAGAATATTTGGTTTCCATTGTGTCGTGAATGTGGAAAGAATCACCTAAGTGAATGTCTTAGAGGAACAAATATATGTTTTGACTATGGAAGAGAAGGATACAAAGCGAGTGACTTCAAGAGAAAAATAAAGAGTTCATTTAATGAAAAGGATAAGAATATTGGGCTCCCTATGATATAATATAAGGATAATGGTTTTATATTTCGGGTAAATATTTATATGAAACTCAATGTCCCTAGATGATGGATTCTTAAGGGAAACAACAAGGAGGTGTGATTAATAGTTACATTGCTCATGATGAATAGACCAAAACTACAATGTGAAAGGAAAGAGGTATTTTGTAATAGGATGATGCAGGCTTCTTAATGGATTAAGAATTATGTAATCAATGTTTTCATGTATTTGGATTTAAAAATTATTTTATATGAATGATTAAATACACAAGGAATGTTCTACATATGTTTTCTGATCAGTATTTACAAGTTTATGTTGAATGTTCACAACAGACTGATGTAGTGATGTAATGACAGAGTTATTTTATGACTAATGGAAGACTGCACCAAATATGTTCTTTATATTAAGATAATGTTTTTGGATAATGAAATGTGGGATATTAATAAGTAAATTGGATGGTACTTATTACTTTAGAACTAATTAAGGACTTTTTGAAAAAAAGTTTATTTTATCAAAGATAAATTTTAAAACATCTTGGATTTATAAAATATATCTAGTAATATATGGAATAATGAATAATTCATTTTTTCAATAAGTATTTATGTTAATTTAGGTTTTTATTGTTTTCTAAGAAAATTTACCATGAGGGTATTCACATGTTAGGAATGTGACAATAGAGAGATAATTGATGATATATGGGGGATCAATGTCAAGATAATTTCATGGATCACTTTCTAAGGATTTTGATTTTTATATTTGAGAGTGGTTATAAGGTTAACCATACATGAAAAGTTTAAATTAAATTTCAGAGGAAGTATTTATGCACTAATTTTGTATTGAAAACCAATGTTGAAAGGCTATTTAGTGATTATCCTTATTTCAAAGATGTCCATCATATTTTGAAAATTATATTAGAGTGGTTTTTGAAAAGGAAATCATTTATGTCCGGTGAAAACAGTCCATTTCTGGAAAGGATGTGGGTCTTGAACCCATTACTAAAGGACGATAAGGGTTTCAAACTTACCACTACCCTACGTGATGTATGTGTTAATGTATAATTATTTTTTTACGAATAACTATTTACGATGAAAAAATTGAGTTAATTTTATGTTTATATATTAATGTATTAACCATAATAATTTTTTAGAATATATATTTATAAATATTTTAACTTTCATTCTTTTATGGGCCTTATGTCCAGATAAAAGTGTATTTTAGCACATTAGGCATCAAAGTTAATTTCTAGATATCCATTAGACGAATTAAAGGATGAATTAGAAATTTATAAATGAACAAATAAAGAATGAAATTTTGTTTATTGGATTATATCAAGTAAGTATAATTCCTTTTATTATGGGTAAATAAAATAATTACTCAATTTTAGGATAATGATCAAAATAAAATGTGTTGTCCTTATACATTAATTTTTTTGAACATGTGGACTATAAATCATCACAGATTTATAACTTCGAAGCCCTCAATTTATCATTGATAATTCACTTTTTTATTTTTAATAACCTCAATCACACAATATAACTATTTACTCTTTTCCTCCATGTCCATTATCCACTCTCAACCCATGTTCTCCTTTGTTTAATACAAGTTATATGTTACTTTGGGTAACTGTTATGGTCCCATATTTCAATTTTTAAGAGAAGTTTTAGTATTCATTTTTACAATGTGGGTTTCCATAAATAAAAATCTAAAGTATTGAACCTTTAATAACCTAGATGAATTTTGAAGGTGATATTCATATTAAGGGGGGTAGATTGTGAGACCTCGTGATTTTGTGATTTTTCCATATTAATTTAACCTTTTTGATATTTTTCGTTTCACTCAAAATTTAAAATAGTTCATTTTATATTAAAGTGTTATGATTTGATTTTTTTATATGAAACAAAAATAAAATCATGGACCATATGCATAATAACTTTTAGCTTGAGCTACAAGGAACACCAAGATAGTCTTACGTTACGCACAACAATGAAACTCCTTGATGGAATGCATAACACGGTAGACTGGGGTTTATCGAACAATAATATAATATTAAAATATGATTATCTAATATAATAATATATAAAATAGATGATAAATTAATGGTTTTAAATTCTATTAACTAATTTATTAAAATATTTAGTTTACACAATATAATATGAACTCATAGGTACCACTTATATAAAAGGAAATATGAAAACTGATTGAATATAAAAGGTATTATTATTATTTTTATGATGACAAATCCACTTTACACTAAAAAATTAAAATAAATACAATTATTCAGTGAAATTAATGTCATATATATGTTATATATTCAATGAAATATTTTTTATATTCATTCAATAGATTTTATAGACATCATATTAGGAACAAACACAATTTTATGCTTAAAAATATATATTTTTAAAAATATAGTTTTATGACATTTTAAAAGAGATCCCTTATTAAATCCAATTTTTTGAACTTTTATAGAATTAATATGTCAAAATAAACTTCATCATTGGATGATAAAGATATAAATAATGTTAAGATAATTTCTTGGATATTTTCATGTATGATTTCATTTTTTAATGAATAGTTAAACATACTAGATTTTAATTCAAAATAGATTTTCGATCTAATTTATTTATAAGGATAAATTATATTTTAAATTAGTTTTAATGTTAATTTAGAAAATATTTTTATAAATTAATCCAATTTAGTTCATTGGAAAAAATTTCACATTTAAATTGAATATAAAAACAAAGAAAACTTTTGATCATTTTTACTTTAAAAACTATTAGTGTTGTCCAGGCAGTGGGATTAAATTTAATTTAATTTATACCAATTTTTGGATTTTAATTTTTCAAAATCAATTCTATATTTTTAATCATTATAATTTCTAATTTCTAATAATTTTTAATTATTTTATGACAAAAAATACTAATGAATGAAATTAAAATTAATTACATCGCTGATAGTAAAATTAAACCTAACTATGCCCTAAACATTAAATTTAACACATAAAACAACCTAAAAACTTGTCCAAAACCCATGTCATGGACATTATTCTGTGATTAACCTTCAATATTATGTTTTTAGGTTTTTTATTAATTTTTTTAGGTAAAAACATATGTACACCTAACATGTTTTCAAAAAATTCCATGTTTGTCCTTTCCCTTACCTATAAAAGGCCACCACCAATTAATTTTATTAAAAAATATAAAAAAATTAAGATCAGCCATTATCTACCCAACAAAATTCATAAAATCCCTCCCTTCCGGCATGCAGCCTCCATTTTTTCATAATGTTTCATAGATCATGTTTTCATCTCTATCTTATGTTCTCATTCATTGGGAATCTTGAGCATTCCCTCTAGTTCCAGGTGTAATGGGGATGAATTTTGAAGTGGTTCATTGCCTTTGTTTTATTATCTAGTTGAATATTATTTTATTAAAGATATTTTAGAGAAAAAATTGTGTTTTTTATTGGTAGTGGCATGTTCACATTTGGAACACAGTTAGGTAAACTGTTCGGTTCAACCTAGGTAACTGTGCAGCATGTAGTGGTTTCAGAACAAAAATCTACCGCATGATTTGTGCATGTTTGACAAACATTGTGTATTTTATATGAAATTTTTCTTATATTAGGAAGTATATTTCTCATGGTTGGGGAACAATTTGGTAAATTGTGGAACCAAACTGTGTGAGTATCCCAAATTTAAAATTTCATGAAATTACAACTTTTCCCCCTCTATATTTTTAACCCAAAACAACTCTTTCCCCATCTACTAGTTCTTGAGACCCAAATGGTCTTTCTAATTTATCTGCAATCAGAAAATAAACCTAAAATAGTTTTCATATAAGTATTTTTTATGTTGGGGATAGATTTTTTTAGGTAAACACCCTTCTTTCTTCTCCCTCTCCTCTTTCTTTGATTCTATCTTGGGATCCTCATCTTCCAAGGTCATTTGTAGCTAGGGTTTGTGTTTCCCGTATTTTATGTCTCATATTTTAGGATTATAGGCTTCCTATTCGTAAATTTTGTCTTTTTGAACCCTTGTGGAATGATTTTGGGTCTGCATTGTTGATGTGCCATGGATTTGAGGTAGGTTTCACATACACTTTCCGTTTTTAATTTATGAATCCTTGATTTCTTGCCTTTATCACCTCCCATGTTTGATAAATACTTATGTGTGTCCTTTTAATTTTTTTTTAGGTTTTCAATTTTCTTTATACCTTTTAACATGATAAATAGAATTTTCTACTAAATATTTCACACCAAGTGTTCTGTAGAATTCATAGTTGTGTTTTGTGAGTATTTTAAGGAATGTGAATCATGGTTTGTATTTTTTAATAAATAGAGAGCATGTTAAATTATGACCTTGGTTTTATTTAATGATTTTCAAGTGGTTTAATGTTTTAAATAAGTGTTTTTTTGGATTTGAAAGGGGATTGACATGTGATGATGGGTTTTGGACCATTTTGAATTTTAAAGAATATGAATTTGGAACGAAAGGGTGATGTGAATGTTTTAAAAGAGTTTTGTAAATAATTTTTATGAGTAAAATTGTGTTTTTACAATATGTTTTAATTGTTTATTTCGATCATTGAAATTTTTTAGTTTTGTGGAAAATCATTGAAATCCTATTTCTAAACATTGTGAAAATGATAAAAGTGTTTGTTATTAAAACCATAATCAGATGAGTGTATTGCCTTATTGACATTTAATTAAGGGGATTTACTCATTATGGACCCTGTTGATCGATTATGACAATTGGAGTCCCTCGGTATAGACTCCTTGAATCGTTATTTTTTTCCGTTTCATGAGAGAGATCATTGGGGTGGCTCGGAGTGAGACCTATTTGAATTATTATATATATATATATATATGTGTGTGTGATTGGATGATGAGTTGGAATTAGTTGGTTCACCCCACATTTATTCACGAGACATGGGAATCAATCATAGTGAGATACTTTTTTGAGAATTATTTCCACACTAGATATATTATGTACTAGCTATTGTCCCAGAGTAGGTTGATATATTGGGTTTATTGATATGATATTTTCCCCTCAGTTTATCATGAGTTTGGGTGTCCAGGAGTATTTAGGGTGATTTTTATTTCATCATGTGAGGTAGTCTTCTAGGGAAGGGTCTCATGTATTAGTATGTTCTATATTATTCAAAATCTCCTAGGTCCACCCGAGTCTATTGAAACATACCTATTTGTGATAATGATTGAAATACTTAGTTACTCTTTTATTTTTTCATTTCCATATTAATATTATTGTAATAATGATCTCATTTGTCACTCCTTTATTGGAAATTGATGTGTTGTCTTATAAAGTTTCAAGAAAAATGTTTTAAAGTAAAAGTGTTTTATATGCTCTACTTCCTTTTAAAATGAAAGCATCAATTCCCACATTGAAAATTTTAATGTTCTGCAATTGGAAATGAACCTGGATTTGAAATGAAGTAGGGAAATGAACTATAGTTTTTTTTTCAAGTAAAATATGTGGAAAATATTACCTTTTTATATTTTATTTCAAACTTTATGTTGATGTTTATTTTATTTTAAAGGAATTACCATAGGAATATATTTATCTAGGATTACCTACTATTTTTTAATATTCATTCTTTTTGTTTCTTCTTGTTTTTATACATTGGTGCATGTTTCAACTTGGGTTTGATTTCCTTGGGAAATGTTTTTACCTTTTTGTTGGAGAGTGACCCATGGCCTCATAAAGAGTATGTTAGTTCTTCTTTTTCAGTTGGTTATATTTTATAGTTTTTGTAACTTTAAGACTAATGTAAAATATTTTTATTTTGGTATTGTTTATGTATTGGGATGTTGTGTTTCTTTTAGTTATTCCCTTTATTCATTTTTTGATGAAATCATTACCATTATGTGCTCTATTGATACCCGACACTGGTTTCCCACCCGTTTGGATCGGGAATCCCCTTCAATCCATGACACAGATCGAATCAAGTGACTAGTTTAGGTTTGAATTGGGATGATTCATGATAAAATAACATCAAAGAGTGTTGTCTATTGGAGGGCCTTGTTTTTTATATATCCTTTTTTTACATGGGAACTCAAGTTATATGGAGTAGGATTTTCAGGACTTCATAGGTTGGAATGAGAAATACATCATGAAATCTTTCTTGTTTTGATCCTAATGATTCCATTGAAATTCTTATTATGTTATTTTATTTAGTCCATGTGGATTTTCTTGTGTTTGTGATATAAAAAGGGATTTTGGATAGAGGTATTTGTGAGCTCATAGTTCCTAGAAAGCCATGTGGATCCATGATCATTCTCCTAGAAGGATCTCCATGTGGGTGATGTGTTTGGAAAATGGTTGCCAACCATATGGTCATGTCACCAACCAAAACTAGTTCCCTATTCTGAGTAGCTTTGAGTCATCATTGAATAATGGTTTTTTTAAAAACCCTTGTGTTGGAATTTTCAAAATGGGATTTTAGGGGTAATGGTAGGATTTTTGAATGTGGGGTAATATGGTTTTCAAAATTAGGCATGTGAAAGGTTTTATAAGAATGAATTTTTATAGAATGACATCTTTGGTGTAAAAATTGGAATAATTTAAAAAAAAATTCCATTTATAATAATATAATAGAGTTTATGGAAAATAGTTGTATGAAATAGGATGTTTGTTTTGGGATTTGTTTTAAATGATAAGGAGTGTCTTTTACTCAAATGATTCTGATGGAATGAGATTTTACTAGCTTCGAGAAAATGTTTTGAATAAAATTAAAAGCATTTTTTATGGAAATCTATGGGGTTTCATTTTCATGCATGATAAAATGATTTGATGTGTGGAATTTGAAATAAGTTTTTTACTTGGTGAGTAGTGAACCTTTAAAAAGAATCATGAATTTTGATTTGGGTTGAAATATTTGTTTTTAAAAATTGAGATGTCTTGTTTTAACTCTGGGGTTCTCATGGGTGCTCACATGTATGTTTGTATATGGAAATGTTGGTGGGTTTCTGGAATGGCATGGTTGAGGAGTTCCCAAGGTGGCACAAAAACATGCATGTGAGTGAGACTCTAAGGGATACCAATGGAAAGTGTTCAACCCACAAAGTCCTTTTTTAAATTAAAAATGTTTTCAAAATAGTTCATCGATTTTAATAGTGTATTTTTTCTTATGGTCAAATTTTTTAACCTATGTGTTGTTCGAGCTTGATGATTGTTGCTGATGAGTTGGCCTTGATTTAATTATTGTGTTTATTTTGACTAAGAGGTTCCCACATGGAGCTTTTATGGGTGATCGTGACACACCTATGGGTGATTCCCTATTGGAAGGATTTATATTTAGTCAACCAAATGAATTAACTCTTTAGTTTTGAAGGAAAAATCTGCCACCCTTTTATTTCGAAATGGATCCTCTCGAAGTTGAAGATTGTATATGAAATATGTAAAGAAACTATAACCTCATTGAGTTACCAAAGTTGTTTAATGTTGATTTTTCAACTTCTAATATTGATGGTTCACCGTGGAAGTGGTGGAAGTCGGTGTCTTAGAACAATCCTTGCAATGATCTTATATGTGATTTCTTCATGGTGTCATTCATCCATCAATATCATTATGAGAAATAATGGGTGGGAAAAGGGATGAAAATTGGTGTTTTTTAGTAGGGTGATGGCTTGGTGTTACAGTATTTCTATTTTTTGTGGACCTAGATCCTTACCATATAGAGAATGCGGCAGATGAACCCATGAAGGGTCAACATTTCTAGTTTGGGATTCATTTCAATCTACATTAAACGTTCAATCTGACAAATTTTTATAATAGGGTGTGGAATGATTCTCATGTTGAAGCTTTAGTGGAGGGATTTCTTGAGGTAGTCCTCCCTCCAACAATTCAAGAAAGCAGTGTAGGAAATTCAGGTAAAAAGGTAGAAAAGTGACTGGAAGCTGTTGGAGTTGGTCACGGAATCAATAGTTCATTGAATCTTCATCAACCCCTTCTAGGAATGATATCCTTGTGTGTTTCAGTGTGGAAATCTAGGTCATAAGAATCTGATGTGTCCTAGTACTGCAAAACCCTACCATGCTTGTGGAAGCATGGGTCACTTGTAGTGGTTTTGTTGGGGGTATTTATAGAAAGAATCTTGGGGAAAATTATTAGAAGTGATGTGCTGATAGGGACTTGTTTAATGTTTCCTTGATGTATGTGTCCATCAATTGGTAAGGTTTATTTTGTTATAGTGGTTGTTCTAGTCTTGTTTTGGTGGATGATATATAATGGAATGTTGTGGGTATTTTAATGAATTCATGTTTTCAATTGATGTGTGGGTTTCATTCAATATTTCCAGTTCTCCCTTTTATATAATGGCTTGTTGCATGTTCCTTGTTCATATTATAAATTCATGACTTCGATGTTTCAGATGATTAAAATATCATATCTCCAACCACATGCTTCAGAGTGAAGTTGGTGTGTAGTTTGGAGATCGTTGTGGGTACGAGGAGTGTTGGCTCAGTTCTTATCCACATTGTTTTAGAGTGGGTTGTTTAAGTTATCTTGTTATGCGCTACTTTTCCTTGGTCGGTAGGATGATGTTAAAGAGTTTTGGTTGTCTTATGTAGGAAACCCCTATGTAAGCTCATGTTAAATTTTCACATGGTCGGTTCTGGTTAGTTCTTAATGGTGTGGAGAACCACAGTGGGTCTCATTGAGTTTTCTCTTAAGAATTTGTGTAGTGCGTTTTGATTTCTAATGGTAGAGAATCCATTCCATCATCCCATTAAGTTGTGGGTTCTTGTGTTATATTCATCTTGGGTTAGAATTGGGATTCATGGGAGAGTTCCCAACAGTCTTATTTTCATAATGTGTGGATGTTGTGTCTTGTTCTTTCCCATTGATTTTCCCGAAATCCCCATGGTTTTTTGTTTTGCTTCTAGAAAGAGGCATAAGTTCGATTGGAAGTGGCAGATATGTTCATAGATCAAGTGGTTGGGTCATGTGGTTTTATAATAATCGATAATTGATCTATTAACTGGAAAGTGTTTTGGGTATCAAGGTTCAAAAATTGTTAATGGTGGGGAGAATTATCACACCTAATTTTTCATCTCTATCTTAAATTTTGGTTGGATGGGAATATCAGACTTTATCTCAAGTTTTGAGTGTGAAGGGAGTTTATTGTTTCCAGTAAATCTTTTCATTTTTTTTATTATGTGGCTGATCTTCAATTATTTTGGGAGTTTTAAGAGAAAACATGGGGTTTTTGGATTTTTAGTGTCATGCACATGATTGGGTAAATTGTGAGGCCCAACCTAGTTAACTATTATTAATGTGGTGGTTTTGGACAAAACCTACCACACAATCAGTGTATGGTTGTTAAATGATGTGGATTTCCCATGTTTCCATTCTTCTCTAATGTAGTGGATACCACATGGTTGGCGCATGTTTTGGTAAATTGTGCGACCATTCCATGAAACATTCCCAGATCTAAATTTTTGGATGTTTCAACATCCCCCCTTAGGATTTTTTAACCAAAACACCTCATTTCCCCATCTCGAAATTTATGTTACCCTAAGGGGAATTCTACATTGTTTTCTAATCCTCCAATCATCCTCCCTTGGTGTAGATATAAGGATTCATCAAGTTGGGGCTTGATTTCTTATGGTAAACCCTCTTCTCTCTTCTATATCATCATCTTTCTTCCATTCCTTCATGGGATATTATTCTTGTTGTTTCTCATGGATATAGGGTTTTTCTTTCCCTCATTTTATGTTGGAGTTTTTGTTTTTTTAGGGTTACTCTACATATATTTAGGCTTCTGGAACCCTCGTGGAGTGATTTCAATCATGTGTTATTCATGTTTCCTAAATTTGAGGTATGTTTACCATGCAATTTCCATTTCTAATTTAAGAATAATTGATTTAATGCCTTTCTGACCTCCCTTATGCGATAAATATTGATGTGGGGCCTATAAAATTTATATTATGTATAAAAAGTGGTGTTTTATTCATTGTAACATAATAAATATATTTTATCACGGAATATTGCACACCTAGTGTTCGAGGAAATGACTAGTTGGCTTTTATGATTAGTTAATGGCATGTAAAGCATGATTTTTTTTATTAAAAAGTATGTATCATGAGAAATTATGAACATTTTTCTTGAAAGTTTCTCATGTGGGGTCAAGTTTAAAAGGAGTGTGTTTTTGGCTTTGAAGTGGATTTGACATGTACTGATGGGTTGTGACCCGTTTACATTTTTATGAAAATGGATTTGGCATGAAAGGGTGATGTGAATTTTTTAAAAGAGTTTTTCAAATGATTTTGAAGTGGAAAATGGTGTCTGTACACCCCTTATTAATGGTGGATTTGTATCTTCACCAAATTATGGTTTTTTGGAAAATTATTAATGGATTGTTTGGAAATTTTTTAAAAATGGTAAATGTCTATGTTATGAAAACCTTTATTTGATGATTCTCATGCCTTATTGATGTTTGATGGATAGTATTTCATCAATATGAAATCCTTCTTCTATATTATCATAATTAGACTTCCTCATAAAAGAATCCTTGAATTATATTTTTTCAATATAATGAGAGTGATCCATGGGGTGTCTTGGGGTGAGACCTATTGTTGAATTATTATTCTATATATATTTTTGATTGTATGTCGGGTTGGTATTTTTTGGTTCACCCCACTTTTATAGAAAAGATATAGGACCTGATATGTTGAGATATTTTCTTGAGAAGGAATGTTGCACTGGATAGATTATGCACTGGATGGTGTCCCACAACAGGTTGATATATTGGGTTTATTACTATGTGATTTTCCCCTCATTCTGTCTTGAGTTAGGGTGAATAGGAGTATTTAGGGTTTTTTTTATTTCTTCATGTGAAGCATGCTTCGAGGTATGGGTCTTATGTATTAGTACATTCTAGATTATTTGTGATCTTCTAGGTTCATCCATATCTATTGGAACTTTGATGCATGTGGTACTGATTGTGATACCTGGTTACTCATTTATGTTTATTTCCATTTCCGTCATTATATGATTATTATAGTGATCATGTGTGGTGGATTTCTTTGAAAGTGGTGTGTTTTCTTCTAAATTATTATTATAAATGTTTTAATGTAAAAGTGTTTTACATTCTCTTGTTCTATTTTAAAATAAAATCATTACATCACCCCTTGAAAATGATAATGTATCGCTATTGGAAATGAACCTGGTTGTGAAATGATGTATGGAAATGGACTGTATTTTGTTTTCATGTATAATGTGTGGAAAATATTAATTTTATAAATTTCATTACAAAATCAAAGTTGATGTTTCATTTATTTTAAATAAAGTTCATGGGGAATAGATTTATCCAGGCTTAACTACCGAGTATTAATACTCATTCTATTTGCTTCTTATTTTTTAGAATTTGTGACAGATTTTTTCTTGAGTTCAATCGCATTTGGTGATCATGGATCTTTGTGTTGGTAAGTGACCTACGGGGTCATAGAGAGATAATGTGGTCATCTTGTATGGGTGGTTTTATTTTAATGTTTTTTATGTTTCAGAATTATATAAAAGATGTCCAATTTGATACTCTTTATGTTTTCAACTATGGGGTTTCTTTCAGATATTCAATTTATCTATTCATTATTGGGTGAAATTGTTCCCTTTTTATAATCTGGTGATGCCCGACAGTAGTTGTGGGTCGTGGGTATCGAGAACACCTTACGATCAATGCTATAGATTTATTCGGGTAGTCGGTTCAATGTTGAGATGGGTTGGTTATTCACAAAAAGTCTTCCAAGTAAGCCTTTTGGAAAAGACCAAAAAGAGTTACCCAATTAAAGGTAACACCATCTCTCAAGATCCTTTTATTGTCCTTCTCCACCCCTCCACACTTTTTTTCCATGATTTTATAGAAACACCAATATCCTCATTATACAATGATGTTTTTATGCTAATGGATTGATCTACACATACAAAAACATCCATATAATGGGTAATGATATATTGTTTATGTGTATGAAAAACTTCCTCATCAAAAAATGATGATTGTTCAATTTTCCTTACCACCTCTCATGGTAGAAATTCTAATTAAAAATATATTTATATATATTATATATTATATTTATTCTGTATTTGATCTTTTTAATATCATTTAAAAAACATATAATTTTAATGAATTGGATAGAGGCCCCAATTTATATTTAATTCAATTCAAAGACCTCTTTTTGTTTTGGTAAAGGGAGACCCATTATATAGCCTTAAGTCCAAAGGGCATGAATGCCCATTTTTGGCCCAAAGGGCCCTTTGATGAATAATACTACTATAATACCCAAGCTTTTATAGTACCTACTATAGTACTACCACCACTTTCATTCCCTCTACAGTACCTCTGCTGCTATAGTGTCACTGCTACTACAGTTCTACTACTACTATAGTACTACAATTGTTCCCTATAATAGTGTTTCTATAGTACTTCAGAATTTCCTCCCTACATGAAATTGATCATCCGTACGTACAAATTACTATCTCCATTAATGATGTATTACATTTCATACTTCTATATTATATATATTATTATAATACACATTTATAGAATATAAATTATATTTATATAATTTTTTAAAATTTTTAGTCATGATATAAGTATAAGGACCAAGGATATTACAAATTATGACACATGTGATGAATAAAGCAAATATTATCCAAAGTGAAAACCTAATAGAGGATGGTTAACAAGTAAGAAAAAATAAGGTGATAATAAAACGATATATGGTATTATATATACGAATAAATTTATGTAAAATATTCCTAATAAATTTATATTTATTATATAGGTGATTTTAGTGAGTACAGTGAGATTCACGACACATTGTAATGGGATTTCATCTCACATTTCATTTTCGTGAGATAGATGCTATATTCTCAACTCTTTCCATTTTTTTTGTGTTTGTACAACCCATGATTGTATTATATGTATCCTATACATAAATCTATGGGTATTCACATGTCCATTTTTTGATCTTTCATTTAGGGGAATTATGTTTCAAATCATACCAAATCAGTGAAATATTCTTGTCTCAATTTTCCTTCTTTTAGACCCATATTTTTTTATGCACCTAAATTATCATTCAATATATATATACATCCACATTTCATTGTATATCAAAAAATTCCTTATTTTCATGATATTTTAATTTTAATGTAATTTACTTTTCTTACATGGAGAGTATGATCCCAAGATACCATGTTATAAGATTTTATGGAGACAAACTCGTATCTTTCTAGGATTGTTTATGTTTATTCCTCCTTGGATGAAATCCTATGATCTATCTCTCAAGAATTAAATGAATTTTATTCTCCTTGGGTTATTATTGATTTATTCATATATTGGTACCATTTATTCCACTCTTTGGTAAATAAGATAGTTATGAAAGTGTTTTTAAGAAAGCCCGACTTTACCATCTCTCAAGTCAGAAATCTTTGTTCCCTTAAAACCATATTTTCTTGAATGGTTTTCCAAGAATATTCTATTAATATTCTATTATCATTAAAAGATATTTTTAAAATTAAATCTTTTTCCAATGTTCTGAAAGTAATCTTCATGTGTATTTACAAGTGATTCATTTTCTAACATTTTTACCATGTAAAAGGAATGTTATTATTCCCTCATACAGCATGTACAGATTTACGCATTGTCATTTATTTGAAGAATCATTATCTTTTTTAGATGGTTAATTTTTAAGAAAATATTTTTTAAATTAATTTTCAAGGAAAAATGTTTTGAAATTTTCATCATGTTTATTTTATATATTTTGATGGAAAATTGTTTTCAAAATGTATTTGTGGATTATTTATATTTTTCCAAACTGTTTTCAAAGAAATGGATTTCAAAAAAAATTAAAGATTATTTAATATGATTTCACGTAAAAAGGGTTTTAAAACTATTTTAATGATATCTTTATTTTTTCGTTGTTTTTTCCAAGAAAATTATTTTTAAAATGATTTGAATAGTATTGAATATAATTTCAAGGAAAATTGTTTTCATAAAAGTTTATAAGAGATCTTTGAAGAAAGTTTTTAATGAAAAAGTATTTTAAGAAAATTATGGTTTTTAATGCTTCCTATATATGATTTGAAATGTGTTTTCAAAGAAAAATGTTTTAAATATGTTTTTATGTTTAAAAAATGCTTTAATTGTAGAAATGATATTTTCCTCATCAATTTTTTTAAAAGATTATTAAATATTATTTCCCATATAAGATAACATCCATTTGTGTTACTCATGCATTTCTGGGGAATTTTATTAAGTGTATCCATTAATACTATTTCTATGAATAGATTATGTTTTGATGAAATGATGATTATGAACTCTATTTCTCTTTTATGGGTTATATACTTTTGAAACCCACTTCTTTTCATGGGTTATTCTTTTGATGAAATGACTATGAATCCTGTGATTTTCAATAGTTTATGTTTTGATTAAATATTCACAATACCCATTTCAATTAATGGGTTATGATATGATTATTTATGATATCAGGACACATTTATGTATGATTTAATTATGAAATGTGTGGGAGATATATCTCCCCCCAATGCAATGAGTAATGATTTACATCTCATAAGATATAAAAATATGGTCCTTGGAATGAACCTTGATGACTAAAATTCCTAGGGAAGTGAACCATGATTACCAAGATGTTATTAGGAGTGAAGTCATGCTACTAAGGTAGCCATGGGAGTGAACCATGATTACTTTGATGGTATAGGTATTGAACCCTTAGTACAAATATGGTCATGTGATCAATTTCTTGGCTAATATGGAAATCATTTTATTTGCTTTTGTGCCTTCCATAATTCAATGTTGTATTCATATTTTGTGATTTCATAGGTTATGGTCCTAATTATTTTATGATCCATATACTATGAATTTCCAATAATTATTATAATCTCTAATATATAGTGTATGATCTTTAATAGTTATTTGTATTTTCCAATCCCCTTGTTCATGTTATGCATACACACATCCTTTATTTACCATTATTGGGAATTTGAACTCACCCCTTCTTATGTTTCCTTTCCCCATGTTATGAAGAATATTTTTAGGTAGAAGTACTAAAGGTTGAGATAATTATGGGATATGTAAAAGATGTTTCACTAGGGTATATGATTTTTTCCATGATTCCAATGATAATAAACTATTATGGTCCTCTGGCATGTATTATTGTAATGTACCGAATATTCATGTAAAATGGTGTAATATCCATGTATGTTAATACTGGGTAAGTATATGGACTATCTATAAAGATTTCACTGATACCACATAAATTTAAATTTTGATCTATAAAATCAATATAATTGAACCTAAAACATCACCCCTGTTGAAAAATATTATCTTTTAAATAATTTTACCATATCCTAAATATAATCTAATTCATCTAGGAAAATATCATATAGAAATCCATCTTATAGGATAACATAAAATTATATGTTTGAAGAATAATTGAGAGAAAATATATAAAGAGTTACATAAGAGAAAGGAATTGTTAGCCGATAGGACTAAAACTAATGAAAGATATGAAAATATTTGGAAAGTAAATAATAACCATGAAAAGGTGTGAATAAAAAATGAGGGGAAAATTATAATCATGATCCACACCCATATAATTCACCAAAAAACAATAAAAAAATACAATCTAAAACCACCACATATAAATTTATATATGCTCAGAATATGGGAAATTATTATAATTTAGGAAACAATAATAAATTGAGAAATGAACATTGACCCCAAAACTGATCATTGACTATAATAATGAAAACAAATGTACCCCAAATATAAAATCAAAGAATCAAGACTTTTGAAAATGGATCTTCTATAAATTATCATTATTAGAGTCCTAATCGAACAAAAAACCATAGTGATCAAAAAATATAGGGTATGGAATGACGGGTTAGTCAAAAATGGTATTCATGGTGGATGAAAAAATCCATTAATTTTCTGATCCCATTGTACAAAAAAGTTATGAAATGTATGTAAGATATATATGAAACCTTAAACCCATAATTTTCTTAGATATTTAGAAGGTGGTCATCATAATAAATGGATAAAGAGGAAGAAGGGGGTAGAGAAGAGAAAACCATAAAGAGGGAGGTCTATATCCTAAGGAAGTTGAAATGTAAGCACTAAGTTCATAAGGGGAGAAAGAAAGTAGGATTCTTGAGGGATACTAAAACCATTCTCTCATTGAAATGATTGAAAATTTCTCATTAATTAAAATATGTACAAATTATTACTTGGAAATGTATCATTTCTACTTGTATTGTAAATATATCTAATATTACCTCTATCAAAAAAATGTTTATCTATACAATCAAAAAATATATATATCTTTATATATAATAAATAATTATAGAATCCATTCATATAAGAAATTTAGTTTTACCATGAGATAGTGAACATGAAAACTCACATAAGTAAACTCATACATTCTTGATTATAAAATTAATGACTAATTAAAATAAATGAATGCACTACTATCCTTAATTCAATATATTAGTACATCACCTGTAATCTACCCAGGTAAAACTAAAAATTTTATCATCTTGAATATATAGATGGATGAAATTTATTACTGGTTATATAGAAAGAAAAATCACATAATTTTTAAATAAAAATAATTACATGATCAATAATATAGCTAATCAACCAATGATAAACTACACCTTTAGGTCATCCCATGAAATGTATAATGGTATAATGGTCTACATATAGGAAAACATGTTAACTTTTTGAAATGATTATTTATATTTATCATGACCCCAATATACCAATGAAATTAGGCATGATATTCCATGTGGTATACTCTAGTGAGTCAATCTAGATGAAAAGTGGCACCTATGAATTATTTTTTCAAATCCTGTCTCTAGATGAGCCCTTATAAATGTTAATATTATTATATTTTCTTGAACCATGCTTTTTAATGATAGTCACTAATTATTGAATAACTCATAATATTACCTACTGTAACATATAGTTTTTGGTTTTTAGGTATTCCTAAACCCCTCTATTTACAATGATTTTGTTCAGGTTTTTTATGTTTCATTGGGATAAATTTTTATGTTTTTGGTTTTTTCTAGGAAGCGTCATGGTAAGTGCATGGTTGATGCACAGTTTCCCAAACCATGTATCATCTGATGCATAAATGTGGAAATTTTGAAAGTGGTATTTTCCTGGATTTCACATTGTTTGAAAACCCATGATCCCTTTCAAGGTGAACAACGAAACACACTTATAAAAAGAATATGGTCGAAGTATAATTTTTATACACCATGCGCCTCTGCCTAGGAAACTAGGCAGATGGGTTTTTCATTAATCCATTTTCTGGTTTAAAAACCCCATACACCCATTTTAGGTCTCGTGTAGACATATTTCAACCCAAATGAGTGTCTCCTATACATGGAGCGCCCAAGAAGGATTCTTGGCCCCACAGATCCCACCCAGAAGTGATCTGATGTAGGAGGAATTCCCTTTAATCGCAACGTAGATAGTTTCCTCATCCTGATGTCTTTCGACCATAGTCTCTCTTTTCCTCATTGGGGTTCCATGGATCCTTGACTTTCTTTATGTATATAATACCCTCTATTTTTTTTAATAAACCTAGGTTTGATCTTTGTCTCCTAAATTCCTCGATCATCATTCTTCATTGTGGAATCTCATCTAAGGTATAATGATCCTAGATATTTTGATCATTAGGTAGGTAGTTCCATTACGATGCCCAATTTATCTTAACTCTAAATTGTTTTTTAAATAACATTTATGATTTGAATTAAATTTATTAACTTTTTTTATATTTAATTCAATTTTATTTATTTAAATGCCAAGCCCATTAAAATTTGGGTTTTTGGAAAAAAATGTTTTTTTCACATGATGTTTGAAAACCCCAAATTCTAATGAATTAGTGTGTGTCTATGGAAAAAAAATTTATATAAATTTATTAATTTAAATTCTAGATTTCATGGAAATTATTTGAATTACATTTTTAAATTTAATTGTGGAAAATTGATTCGATCGAAAATTGTGAAAACATCCAATTCCATTGAATTGGGGGTTTGTTATGAAATTGATGGATTTTTTTTGAAAATTAAAATTTTTAATTAACTATAAAATTGAATATTAAAATTTTATATTGAATTGATTTTAAATCCATACCCGAGAAAATGGATTAAAAATGGTTTTTTATGGAATCCCAGTGGTTTTATCTTTATAAAAGGTATGCTTTTGATTAAAATCCATTTGTAGGTTTTAAAGAGAAAATTGGAATGTATGAAATGGAGAATAATATTTAATTGTATTTTAAGAAGTCTTGAATTGAATTTACCATACTTTATTTTTAAATGAAAACATGAAAGACTTATTTTTTTAGTGAGTTATTTTGACAACTATTTATGATTGTACAATGTTCTAAAACATCATATCAGGAAATCACATTCCTTAGGGGATGGTGATGAGTCCTATTGGCCTTGGTTCAATGGACATACGTATATACTTTTACATATTCATAGTGTTGAATCCCCATTGTCCAGAACAATAATACCTATTTGGAACCTAACAATGTGTCTATCTTTTTTATTACATTAAACATAAATATTCAATTGTTTTAAACTATTTTACATTCCTTGTTAATTTATATAAATTATTCTATAAAAAATTGATTATTTGAGCCATTTCTGAAAAGTTTTGATTACGTAAATAAACCTTTTATTAAAGGTATGTTCAATCATTTTATATGTATTTCCATCATTTGGAATGTCACACATGAATTCATAAATGTATTTCTATATTTTCTAATGAAAATAATAATTTTTTTAAATATGATCTTGAAATGTCAAACATTTTTGTTTTAAAAATGAATTAATATACATGGTTAATTTGATATTGAAATCTATTATATAATATTTAGTGAAATACTATTGGAATTTGTCTCACACCCTACTTGTTCCTTCAAGTGTTTTTATATTATCTCATTCTAGGTTTGAGCAAGGGAAACAAGTCTCTTGAAGTTGGATCTTGCTATTGAACGTTAGACTTTGTGAGTTGCATCTGGGTTTTGACTTGGAAAGCTTCCAATTTTTTGGTACATGATTGTAGTACTTGGGATTGTTTATTTATATTTGAAATTTGGTACATTACTCCAAGGGTAAATTCATTGGTTATTCATAATGTATTATTTCTTTTTCTTCTACATTTTTTGTGGAAAAACGAGTCCCACTTTTAGTTCATTTGATGCCAAGTACTAGTCCCTGACCTGTGGGGATTAGAATTGCTCGTCAGGCTATGCCAGTACTGTAACACCCAGACCCTAGATACCCAGAGTCAGTGCATTATTATATAACATTGGAATTGTAAAAAAGGATCAAGTCTCGAAAGACCGATTAGTTTTGTAGTCTTGGAAACACTAGATATATTCACCAGTCTTACATTACATCATAAGGTAAAAAAACTACAACAACATCTTGTCTTCATATACCCTCATACTATCCTTGCAGTTCATTCATAAATTACTTTTTCACATCTTGGGAAAAGATAAAACATTGAAAGGGGTGAGCTCAGATGCTCGTTAAGGATAACAATATAGCAGAAGCTTTCGTAGATAAGCATAAACACTTAAAGCAATTTATAACTAAAACAAAAGTCTTTTAAACTTGAACTTCAGTATAATATGGAAAAGATAAAATGAAATAATGACATTTACTTATTCACAAGGATATTCTACTAGTCGAACAATCACATGCAATATCAATACCCACTTTCATAATGATGGAATGCATAATGTCAGACTATCATAACCACATATCCAAGGCCTAGTTCCAAGACTACAAATAAGATTTTGCCAAGGCCTTGTGCCAAGACACTAGTTTGTCTCATGAGACCTACTTATGCATCGAGGAGCTATAGAGGGCTCCACCCGTCACTTACTAAGTCCAATGCATTCCTCATATGAACATGTTTAAACATAACATAAACATTCGTATTAAAACTAGCATATGAAATGTCAATACATTAACCACAAACCATGAATGGTATAAAAATACCACATCCACAGTCAAACATAACTCATTCGATACAATATGGAAGATTTTATTGTATCATATTATCCTCAATCGATAAAAATGAATGACATTGACAAAGATGAAAATAACCATCAAAACTATTTGAGAGAAATATCCCCCTTTTCTTGAAATCATTTAAAAGTCACACTATTTGTCAAGAAGCCGTTTAAAAATAGATTTTTGAATCAAAGTGTCCCATACCACTTTGAAACATTTAAAAGGAGTTTTAATTTTAAAACATCAATTTCCATATAAATAAATCCTTAAAACCATTTTTAAAACATGGACATTAATGAGCAAGATTTAGAAAAATAAGTCTTTAAAACATTTAAAAATTGGTATTCTAGTTAGAGTTTCTAACCAAAAGAGAGACCCTTGAATACAAATAATTAAGGTAATAAAAACATTGTAATATCATGAGAATAAAGGGATTCATGATATACTATGTCAAAGTACATTATATACACCACATAAAAGTTATTTGGTGTATAACAACAAAGAAGTCTCAATGAAATGTAAATTGAGATGATTTCTCTTATAAAGACCACATCCTTAGGTTAAGGATAAATAAATTACATAATTAAGTTTATAAATACACTTAATATGATTGGATATTTAGTGTAAATCAATCAGATGACATTCACACATATTCTTGTAAAAACAACACCAATGAATTGGATATTTAACTCAACAAATGGAGATTGAGTTAAAATTCCTCTTATCAAGTTCATACTAATGACTTGAGAATTTATAAATGGAGTGATTATGTGTATACAAATTATATCCATAGAAAGGGGAGTGGAAATTATGACATAATAAAATGAATAGTGATTCTACACATAATCTTGGAGTAAAATAATCAATGAAGTATGCGTAAAGCCGAATGAGTGGAAATTGAAATTTCAAATTCCCTTATTGATTTGGTAACATAAAAAACATACACCCATGAAAGAAGGATCATAAAATTATGATGTAAATATACATGAATTAAAGTATATAACACAATGAATACAAACATGGGCAGTACACAGACCACATGTAATAAATAAGAGGTGAACAATGGAATTCTCACGGAATTAAAAGTGAGATAAGAACCCCCTTACTTTGTACGTTTTCCTTGGTCGAAGATAGTTTAACCTCCTGTATAATGGTTAAATAATTGTTATTGAATTATACCAGAATCATTTACATTAATATGATAACATATATGATCTTTTAACACTGATTTGTTAATAATATCTTAGTATTATCGTTGTTTCGGGTGTTAACTTACTCGTTTTCATTTATATGTTTTGTTACGTAAGACATGGTTTTCATTGATAGGCTGTATCTTATTCACATCCAGAATGATATAAAGTCCTTAAACATTATGTTTAAATAATCAAATGATAATTTTACTTGAATGGATACGATGGAGAATGAATCTCATCGCGTTCGTGGAGACGGTAGTTCGTACGTACGCACGAGCGACAATATCATTATTTTGATGTTAAAATAATATATAATTGGATGGTATATCATATATACAGAATAATTATAATTTTATATTTATTATTTACATGAATTACACATCATTATTATACCCATCCAAATAACAATTTATTGAATGAAAATTACACCACGACGTGGAGATGGTAAGCCATACGTACGCACATATGGTGACATGTCATTCAAAGGATGGATAGAATACTGAATATGGTTGTACTATATTTATAATAATATTAAATTATATAGGAGATACTGGATTAATTAATTTAGAATGGGAATAACAAATAAATAAGAGGTTGAAGAAGAAATGAATTTGAAAAAGGGTGGTAAAAACATTCTCTCTTCTTCGGGTTCTTCCTTTTGATTTGATCAAAAGGGCTCCATAGGTTGGATTTATGATCAAAATAAGGCCTCTAGGTTGTAGTGAGGGAAGTTTAGAGAGTATTTGGGCAGGGGTTGGCCCATCCTAAAGGCTTTGAAGGTGTGAAGTAATGAGAAGGGGGAGTGCCCTTTTATAAGAGGGGTGAGAGGCACCTTTGGAAAAGCTAAAAATATTATTTTATAATAAATTCATATTCGGTTTCTAATGGCTACAAAGTGTATTATTTAACGTTTAAGGTGGAGATAGGTCGAAAAACACTCATCCAATAGAATTTAGACAGGTTTAGGTCATTATATTAACCTTATCTTTAAGTATTAACTCTTAGTTAATTAGTTTCACTTTTACAATGTCTCTTTGTATTTTTATATTATATGGTTAATAAACGTACAATATACATAAAAGTGACCCACAAGTGGTCCATTAATGATACGAATATCATGATATAAGTCTCGTGGCCAAAACATAGAATTTTATGAATTTAATATCAATTAATAATATAATATTTGTTTTAAAAATTCTTTTATGTCAATTTTGACACTATTCAATAATTGATTTTTTAAAAAATAATAACAGAATGATTACTTAGATAAAGGTTAATTAAATCATTACTAACATGTCATATTAACCTATAAAATTAGTTTAATTTAAAAAAATTCTCAAATTATATTTATTTGCGTATCTAGAATATCAGTAATTTTAATTTTTCACTATTATGGTAATTGCTGCATCACTATTGTGTCATAAATAAATTAAATTATTTAATGTCTAAAATTTATAAATAAATTACCATTATGTAGGAAATATTTTTAGATTTGTAATTAATATTTATAGTCGAAAATCCAACATATATTACCCTATGTAAAAATTGTTTTTCTAAAAGATATATCATTGTGTCATTTTTGTATTCATTTTAACTTAATTAAAATAAAGTGTCCCTATCACTTACAAGTGGCACCATGGGGTCCCAAAATCAACCCAAAGATGACCATGGTCGGAAATGTATCAACCAATAAGGTTAGGACACGTTTTTGTGTAATTTGTTATTATTATAATATTATTTTTAACCCTTATTTACCAGATTTACCCTTTAACCATTGTAAATAAAATATTTACTGAAGTAATTATTCAAAATGTATAAAAATAAAAGTTACCTATTTACAAAATTTGAACATCCTGATTCCAAAATTGGAATCCATTTTTCCTAATTCCAAACACATAAGTGGCAGAAATTAATTTAAAATTAATTCCCGCTGTCAAAACAAAAAGCATGTTTTTAAGAGATAATAACTATCAAAAGATTGGCAATTGTTTATGTCTGGTTTAATTGTGAAATTATGTCCAATGACAAAAATTTAATTAAATGGTAAAACTATATTCTAAATATACTTTAAAACCACTCAAATTCTTAATTTATCAATATTAATTATTTCGATTAAAGAAATTGTTTTTAATTAAAATATTGTAATTTTCACTATTCATCAAAATATGAAAGTTATCCGAAAAGTACAAAAATTTCACCCTAGGATAATTTCAATATTACGAATCCAAAAATGAAGTCCATTTTGAGAGATAGAATTTATAAAATTTCAAAAAGTAGGTTTTACTATTCATAATGGCTAGTTTGATTGGTTGTGGTGTGTTAGAATCTCAAAGTTGCGTACAATGCACGCCATTGCATTATTCAAAGGGAAGCGTACCATGGAATATTGGGGTGTTTCATTCTCCCCTCCTTAAATAAATTGCATCCTCACAATTTTTTTTAAATTGGGAAAGGTAATATAATATAAAGTCCCACATCAGAAAAATAGTTAATAAAACTATCACTTTAAAAGAAAGGAAGAGAGGTATAAAGGTCACCCAAAGATAACTCATACTAGGATTACATGTAGGAAAACATGAATATGGATGATAAACTAAGTGTTCAGTTCTGATGGAGAGGGATAGAAAACATGATCAAGAGAAAGTTAACAATAAGAAATTCACAAACTTGTGTTGGGACAAACGGTCCTTAGTCTCCCAGTAGGAAAAGTAAACGGACAACATTTTTTGTTTTAAGTTACATTACATAAGGAAAAGGAATTAATTTATGATATTGACTAAGAACATAAAGAGATATACTTACTTTTTATGTATAGTTTCATTATTTAATAACTTTTTACCACTAACTCATTTATTTGAAAAATGAGTATTCAAGAAGACTTGGTCAAAATGGAAGATATAGAATAAACATCTATAGAAATACATGATCCATGTAAGATAAACTGTATATTTACCTTGTCTTTAAGGATTAATCAAAACCAAAATGGTTAGTATAATATCTGATGATCCCCCAAATGGATATTCCATTAGTGAAAAAAAACACTAATCTTAATTTCTAAAATTAAACCATCAATAACCCAATGCTAAATAAATACCATTCAATAATCAATTGTCCTTAAAATCCTTCAATATAATCCAAACTAATATTGAAACCCAAAACTTATAAGAATATAGTCTTCCACATTAAATTGTATCTCCATATGAAATTAATTACTCTTAAAGTCACATACTTAAAAGTTATTAACCTAATTATTTCCATAAATAACCCAAATCACTATAAATCCACAATAAAAACATACATAAAAATCCACCATTACAACTCAAATGAAATCCCATAATATTCTATTTTTTTGGGCATATAGTGTTCACAACAAAGCGAACAACTTCCTAGATAACATTTATCACTTAATCACCAAATCATTTTTCTATAATAAGGGTATTCATTTGATAAGACACAAGATCCCAAATCAAATTATTATTGATCAATAAAATAATTTAACTAAAAATAACAGTCACACTAACCAGGGACTTCACGTAGTACAGTGGTAGGCGATAAATCCCAATCGCACTTTGGTTGTGGGTTCGATTCCCACAGCTTTGTCCGACGCGACGGGTTTTCACACGGTCTGTGTATTGTCCTTTTTTTAAAACTATATTTTATAACATTACCAAAATGAGATAAATTCCTCAAAATTATCATAACAAAATTTAACCACAAATATTATCTCATACCTTACATTTTCATCCCAAATTATAATAACTTATAATTTCCTCAAACCCAATGCTCATATAAAACCAAATGGTTATTTATAACTATATCCACAAGAGAAAAGATAATTCTTCCTCAAATATCATTCTCACATGGAAAACTGCAGGATTAAAAATACAAGAGAAACTTATTCCAAAGTAAACCCATCAACAAGGTGCACTAATACTTTTTAAACATTTCTCCAACCATTTATTTCCAAATAGATTCTTATTTGACCAAGAAAATATCCTATAGAATAGGGCATTCACTCGGGTAATGGCTAGGTCCCCTACATTTACGACAAATGACTATAAATGGATTCTTGGGACCATTTTTATCTTCTTCCATAGTACTCTTCATTTTTGTCGGCAATTCTTCACTTTATGTCCTTCCTTCCCGCACGTAAATCATTTCTTTGTCCCATTAAGACACTTTCCTGGGTGTCTCCTTCCACATTTCCTGCATGATGGAAATTTAGGATTTCATTCTCCATGGTCTCCACTACTGGAGCTCTTATCATTCATCACCTTTCTCTTCTTTGTTGAGTCCGGGAATTGGTTAATATATATATTGTTGATCATATTTTTGGAAAATTGATTTGGCATAAAGATGATATTTTTACACCTATCAACATTCCATTTTGTTGCTCATTGCCACCACCGTTCCCACCTTGTACATCATTCTCAGAGTCACTATGACTTCCTTGGAATCCAGCCATTGACTAAAAACAGAAAGCATTGTGTGAGTAACAGTAGTCATAAAATTATTTAGAGATTAACATGTCACGATATTCTCAATTGAAAACACATTAGGATTAACCAAGGTCATTTACTCTCATCTTATATATAATACTTCAAATCAGTTTGTAAAGAAAATGTATATTATCCTAATCATATCCCCCGGGAGTGTCGAAACCAAGAGTGCAGCAAGGCCCATTGTCGTGCACTAGTTCCCGTTCGAGTCTAGCTCAAAGTGGTGTTTTCGGGTTTTACCCCTAGGAAAATCTGTGCCAGAGCCGCCTCTACCTGCTCGTATCCAGACAGGGATGTATTGCTTGGAAAATTCAAAAAATCTCTACAATACCAAAATTTTAGGAAGATCTTCTATACTAATCCTCAATGTTCATCTTAGGTCTACGTGCTCTAATCAAAGTTTATCTAAATCTAGCTTCCAAGTTTTGTACTAAACTTCCTTTGATACCAACTGTAACTCCTCGACCCTAGATACCCAGAGTTGTTGCATTATTACATAACATTGGCATGATCACAAAGGATCAAGTCTCGAAAGGCCGATTAGTTTAGTAGTCTTGGAAACACTAGATATATTCATAAGTCTTACATTACATCATAAGGTAAAAAAACTACACCAAAATCTTGTCTTCATATCCCCTCATACTATCCCTGCAGGTCATTCATAAGTTATTTCTTCACATCCTGGGAAAAGATAAAACATTGAAAGGGGTGAGCTTAGATGTTCAGTAAGGATAACAATATAGAAGAAGCTTTCGTAGATAAGCATAAACACTTAAAGCAATTTATAACTAAAACAAAAGCCTTTTAAACTTGAACTTCAGCATAATATGGCAAAGATAAAATGAAATTATGCCATTAACTTATTCACATTGATATTCTACTTGTAGAACAATCACATACAATATCAATAACCACTTTCATAAGGATGGAATGCATAATTCCAGACTATCATAACCACATAACCAAGGCCTCATGCCAAGACTACAAATAAGATTTTTCCAAGGCCTTGTGCCAAGACACTAGTTTGTCTCATGAGACCTATCGATGCATCGAGGAGCTATAGCGGGCTCCACCCGTCACTTACTAAGTCCAATGCATTCCTCATATGAACATTTTTAAACATAACATAAACATTCGTATTAAAACTTGCATACGAAATGTCAATACTTTAACCACAAACCATGAATGGTATAAAAATAGCACATCCACAGTCAAACATAACATTTTCGATAAATATGGAAGATTGTATTGTATCATATTAACCTCAATCGATAATAATGAATGATATTGACATAGATGAAAATAACCATCATAACTATTTGAGAGAAATATCCCCCTTTTCTTGAAATCATTTAAGAGTCACACTATTTGTCAAGAAGCCGTTTAAAAATAGATTTTTGAATCAAAGTGTCCCATACCACTTTGAAACTTTTAAAAGGAGTTTTAATTTTAAAACTTTAATGTCCATATAAATAAATCCTTAAAACCATTTTTAAAACATGGACATTAATGAGCAAGATTTAGAAGAATAAGTCTTTAAAACATTTAAAAAATGGTATTCTAGTTAGAGTTTCTATCCAAAAGAGAGACCCTTGAATACAAATAATTAAATTAATCAAAACATTTTAATATCATGTGAATAAAGGGATTCATGATATACTTTGTAAATGTGCATTATATACACCACATAAAAGTGATTTGGTGTATAACAACAAAGAAGTCTCAATGAAATGTAAATTGAGATGATTTCTCTTACAAAGACCATATCCTTAGGTTAAGGATAAATCAAGGACATAATTATGTGTGAAAAATATAAATACACTAAATAAGATTGGATATTTAGTGTAAATAAATAAGATGACATTCACACATATTCTTGTAAAAACAACACCAATGAATTGGATATTTAAGTCAACGAATGGAGATTGAGTTAAAATTACTCTTATCAAGTTCATACCGATGACATGGGAATTTATCAATGGGGTGATTATGTGTATAAAAATTATATCCACATAAAGGGGAGTGGAAATTATGACATAATCAAATGAATAGTGATTCTACACATAATCTTGGAGTAAAATAATCAATGAAGTATGCGTAAAGCTGAATGAGTGGAAATTGAAATTTCAAATTCCCTTATAGATTTGGTAACATACAAAACATACACCCATGAAAGAAGGATCATACAATGATGATGTAAATATTCATGAATTAATGTATATTCCACAATTAATACAAACATGGGCAGTACACACACCACATGTTATAAATAAGTGGTGAACAATGGAATTCTCAGGGAATTAAAAGTGAGATAAGAAACCCCTTACTTTGTACTTTTTCCTTGGTCGATGATAGGTTAAACTCCTGTATAATGGTTAAATAATTGTTATTGAATTATACAAGAATAATTTACAGTAATAGGATATCATATATGATCTTTTAACATTTATTTGTTAATAATATCTTTGTATTATCGTTGTTTCAGGTGTTAACTTACTCGTTTTCTTTTATATGTTTTGTTATGTAAGCCATGTTTTTCATTGATAGGTTGTATCTTATTCATATCCAGAATTATATGAAGTACTTAAAAATTATTTTTAAATAATAAAATGATTATTATACTTGATTGGATATTATGGAGAATGAATCTCATCGCGTTCGTGGAGACGGTAGTCCGTACGTACGCACGACCGACAATATCATTCTTTTTATATTAAAATAATATATAATTGGATGGTATATCATATAGAAAGAATAATTATCATGTTATATTTTTTCTTTACATGAATTAAACATCATTATTATACCCATCCAAATAATAATTTATTGAATGAAAATTACACCACGATGTGGAGACGATAAGCCGTACGTACACACGTATGGTGACATGTCATTCAAAGGATGGATAGAATACTAAATATGGTTGTAATATATTTATAATAATATTACAGTATATAGGACATACTGGATTCATTAATTTATAATGGTAATAACAAAGAAATAAGAAGTGGAAGAAGAAAAGAATTTGAAAAAGGGTGGTAAAAACATTACCTCTTCTTCGGGTTCTTCCTTTTGATTTGATCAAAAGAGATCCTTAAGTTGACTTTCTGATCAAAATAAGGCCTCTAGATTGTATTGAGGGATGTTGAGAGAGTATTTGGGTAGGTTTTGGACGAACCAAAATGCTTTGAAGGTGTGAAGTAATGAGAAGCAGGAGTGCCCTTTTATAAGAGGGGTGAGGGGCACCTTTGGAAAAGCTAAAGATATTATTTTATAATAAATTTATATTTGGTTTCTAATGGCTCCAAAGTGAATTATTTAACTTTTAAGGTGGGGATAGGTCTAAAACCACTCAACCAATAGAATTTAGACAGGTTTGGGTCATTATATTAACCTTATCTTCAAGTATTAACTCTTAGTTAATTAGTTTCACTTTTACAATGTCTCTTTGTATTTTTATATTATATGGTTAATAAACATACTATATACATCCAAGCGACCCCCAAGTGGTACATTAATGATAATCCTATCATTATATAAGTCTCTTGGCTGACCCTTATATTTTTAGAAATTTAATATCAATTAATAATATAATATTTGTTTTAAAAACTCTTTTATCTCAATTTTGACACTATTCAATAATTGTTTTTTTTTAAATCATAACAGAATGATTACTTCTAAAAAAGTTAATTAAATCATTCCTAACATGTCATATTAACTTATAAAATTAGTTTAATTCATAAAAGTCTCAAATTATATTTATTTTAATTTTAATTTTTCACTATTATGGTAATTACTGCATCACCATTGTGTCATAAATAAATTAAATTATTTAATGTCTAAAATTTATAAATAAGTTACCATTATGTAGGAAATATATTTAGGCTTTCTAATGATTATTTATAGTTTAAAATACAACATATATAACCCTATGTAAAAATAGTTTTTCTAAAAGATATATGCTTGTGTCATTTTTGTATTCATTTTAACTTAATTAAAATAAAGTGTCCCTATCAGTTACAAGTGGCACTATGGGGTCGAAAAATCGACCCAAAGATGCCCATGGTCGGATATGTATCAACAAATAAGTTTAGGAGACGTTTTTGGGTAATTTTTTATTATTATAATATTATTTTTTAACCCTTATTTACCGAATTTACCCTTTAACCATGGTAAATAAAATATTTACCGAAGTAATTATTCAAAATGTCTAAAAAAAAGATACCTATTTACAAAATTTGAAAATCCTGATTAAAAATATGGAATCCATTTTTCCAGATTCCAGACACAGAAGTGGCAGAAATTAATTTAAAATTAATTCCTGCTGTCAAAACAAAAAGCGTGTTTTTAAGAGATAATAACTATCAAAAGATTGGCACTTGTTTATGTCTGGTTTAATTTTGAAATTATGTACAATGACAAAAATTGAATTATATGGTAATAATATATTCTAAATATACTTTAAAACCACTCAAATTCATAATTTATCAATATTAATTATTTTGATTAATAAATTTGTTTTTAATTAAAATCTAGTAATTTTCACTTTTCATCAAAATATGAAAGTTATCCAAAAAGTACAAAAATTTCACTATAGGATAATTTCTATACTCCAAATCCAAAAATGAAGTCCATTTTCAGAGATAGAATTTATAATATTTCAAAAAGTAGGTATTACTATTCATAACGGCTAGTTTGATTGGTTGTGGTGTGTTAGAATCTCAAAGTTGCGTACAATGCACGCCATTGCATTATTCAAAGGGAAACGTACCGTGGAATCTTGGGGTGTTTCAAGTGTTGAATCTATAATAAGGTTACTAGGGAACCTAGTCTAGTTCATTACATAGTGGTATCAAAGTTTTAGGTTGAACATATTGTCTTTAAGTCCATATGTAATTTGAAAAGTTGTTTGCTTTTTAGAGGTTGTTGTGATTGATATCTAGACCATCAATCACCCCAAAAAACTGATAATCCTCAAGGGTGGTAATGGAAAGACTTCTTGTAGATTAGTTATAGTATGTTACCTATTTTTATTTTGATATATTGAAATCCAAATCATATGAATTCAATCTATTGGGATTATTTTCCATGTTGCTCTATTCTTGTGCAATTATGATGGATTATTTTTTGTTCGCTGATGTTTTGTAGCATCACACCTATGAGAAGATGTGAATATTTGAAATTGGAAGAAGCTTATGATGAAACTCAGTGAGATAATCTATTAGTATACCCAAATATCATTGAGGTGATTGTGTGTACTATCCATGATCAAGGATAGGGACCACCTCCAGTTCTTGTTTAGGCTCAAGCTATGGAAGCTTCAAGGTATATTCTCAAAGATTGTAAATAAGATGTCCTTCTCTACAATCATACGCTGTTCAGAAGCTCAAATGATCTTCAAATGGATGAGGAGTGGTTGATCATGATAGAGTAATTTTTTGGGTTTTTAGAGACACTTGAAAAAATCATGGTTAAGTGTTCCAACATAATTCTAGAAGGAATGAGAATGAGATGGTGGTAAATGACTATAATCATAAAGAAACATAAGGGATTAGAGTGGAAAGTTTTGAAGGTCCTTTTTATAGACTAGTTATATCTTAGTTTTATGATACTAGGAAAGCAGATAGGACCATGTCAGAATATTCATACTGTATTCTTGAGAATATACAATTACCATATGAGATAGTATCTATTGGGAGGGTGAAGGCTATCTGATTCTAGTTGGTACATTATTATGATATTCATTATTAGGTTTTCTTCATGAAGATACCTTCTTATGTTGAGTTACAAGATAGAGAACATATGGTTGAAATGGATCACGCTATTAATTCATGATTATCAAGATTTTCTTTATCTCTAATTAGAAGTGTGTGTTCCTTCATGGTATAGTAGAAGTGTAAAGATTCTTAAGTCATTTATTGACATCAAGGATGTTCTTGACCTCCTAAAGTACCAAAAAATGACATTGTTATTTGCTACAATTGTGGAAATACATGACATTCTAAGAGTTTTTGCACATAGGTACCCAAGAACTATGGATCCTGTGAATGCATGTGGAACATGTAGTGATGAATCCATTTTTATTCCACAGTGCATAGTGGAAGAGGATTATCAACTCATACTATATCTTTGGGAAATGAAATATATCATGGGAAACTATTTTCCAACTATATTCATCTATAATGAATCTTGTTCGCATAGTTTAAGAGTCTATTGAGGAATAAGATATGGGTCCAATGACTGGGAGAGGTACCATTACTATAGATTCATTAGTAGTGGCTTCTCTGTTTGATAAATTTTTTTCTCATTATTAAATTTCAACTTTTATTTTAAATATGATAAATATTCATATAGAGTATTTATCCTCTGTAATAGATATTACTAAACTCCTTGGTACAAAGAGTGATTGGGGTCTTTATAGCCCATCTTGTGTTTTATCTCTATCATATGTTGAGAATTATTGTAGTTTCTTAGTTCTCAATATGAAAATAATTTACTTCATATTAAAATTTGATAGGCTCAATATCACTAAATCATTGATTTATTTCTATCTTTGACGGGACTCATTTACTACATCAAGTGGACCGTGTCATGTTGTTTAAGGAGAATGAGACCCAAGGTTGATCATATATGGACCTTATTATTCAAAACTATGGAAATTAATATATTTGTTTTCCTTTCTTCTTGAGTGAGAATAATTTATTTGTGATCTCCCACTATTCTTCATTTATTTTCCCAATTTGTTTCCATATGAATTATATTTTTTTTTATATGAGGTCTAGTTTTTAGTTGAAGTGATGCTTGGTACTCAACCTGTTTCTATTCGCTCTTACGACATCGAACTAGATAAATATAAGGAGCTGAGGTCCCAGTTGGATGATCTTCTAGAGGAAGGATTTATACACCCAATCATTTCACCTTTGGTGGTGCCGATTATTTTTTCTATGAAATATGATGGTTCAATTCACCTATGTGTTTATTAATGAATTCTCAATTGATTTGTGGAGAATAAAAAGATTCCATTTCCAGGGATTGTTGATTTGTTTGATTAGTTGAAAAGGGATATGATTATTTTGATGTTTGATATTCGTTCTGGTTAAAATTAGTTGAGGTTGAAATAATCTGACATTAAAAAAGCCACATTTCTAAGAAGTTATAGTCATTATGTGTACCTTTTTATTCCGTTTGTTCTAAAAAAATTTGTTATAGTATTTAAGGCTTTGTTGAACATTATTTTCCATGTGTATCTTGTTACCATTGTGTTATTATTTATTCATAACATCCTTTTTTAATATAAGTATATAGAGGATCATGTTAATTATCTGATAATAGTTAGGAGTTTTTTGAGGAATCACCAACATTATTCCATGATTTCAAGATGTGATTTCTAGATTTGAGAAGTGAAATTATTGGGACATGTGTTGTCTGAACAAGGAATATCAGATGATACCGAGAAGGTAATGGATGTCATGACTTGGGAGTAACCACAAAATTTAATCAAGATTCTATGCTTCCTTGGCTTAACCAAATACTATGTCTGGATTTTAACTAATTTTGGATGTTGGATTCCTTTGTGACTTATCTAACTCAAAAAGTTGTAATGTTTACTTATAATAATAAATGTTAGAGTTTTTTTTGAGGATGTGAAATTTATTTTGACAATTGTTCCAGTGTTGACTCTTCTAGAGGTCGGGCATGTCTATGTGGTCTTCTATTATGCATTAGGTTCAGGCTTGGGATTTGTTCTTATGCAGGGTGACCATTATATTTCTTATGGAACTCGTTTTCTTACTCCAAACAACAAGAGTTATCCAACCCATGACCTTGAACATGCAGTTGTGAGGCAAAATCTTAGAAGTTAGTATCATTAGATTTATGGATAAAGTTTTATCATTTATTCTAACAACAATAGATTATATTATATATTCTATAAAAAATATTTTAATATCTGGTAGTGGTGTTTGTTGAAACACCTGTAGTCTTTGGATTTCTATATCACTTATACCCTGGGGAAAGGGAATGTCATTGTAGATTCTTTTATCCAGAAACTTATGATCCAAGGAGTAAGATAATCACTGGAAGAGTGAAACTGGATAGATCTATTTTCACAGTTGTATATTGGAATCCAGGAATTAAAGGATGAGGTTTCCTAAGCTAGTGATTAGTTGAGATATTCTCTTATTTCATTGATTCTTTATGAAAATTACTTTACGATGAGTTATATAGGATGAGAGACTCTTTTTATAGTGGTGAGATAGTTTCATGTGGTCTCTCTCCAAATAGGTAATTTTATACTATTTGAATCATTTTGTGGTACAGTCTTTGGTTAGAAAATATGTTATGGGGGATTGTGATATTTCATAGTGTAAAGTTAACCTAGGATCCACAAATATGTCCTATGACATGAATTGATAGTTCTTCTAGTCGGGTATAAGATGAGGAATTTCTGAATTTTTTTTACATTGTTATACAAGAGAACAAGTGAAATAAAATCACTAAAAATCATTAGGATTGCATCAACCACTTCCAACTTATACATGGATGTGGTATTTGACTTTTATGGACTTTATGGTGGGGTTTCCACTTACCCAGGGATAAAAGAATGTGATATGGGATGTGATCGATAGGATAACTAAATAATGTCACCTATTACCCATTCATATAAATAGAATATTGAGGATTTGGGAAATCACATTGTGAAAGGGATTGTTCATTTTCAAGGATTTCCATATGCTCTTTTTTCTCATAGAGATCCTTAGTTTTATTTTTATTTTTTAGAGAGGACTTCTGGAGGTATTAAGGTCTTGCATAATTTGAGAATGACATTCCATCTAATGTTTTATGGAAAGACAAAAAGAGAGAGATATATATATATATATATTCTTAAGGATATTCTAAATGCATGTGTTCATGTATTTGGTGGATATTGGGATGATCACTTGGGGATGCTTGTGTTTTAGTATTAAAATAGTTACTAGTATGTGATTAGGATGTCTCTTCTTGAGGCCGTGTATAGCTGGACTTATAAATATCCTTTTTTATAGTCTATGGTTTGAGAAATTTACTTGGGTGGGCCATGTTTGGTGTAAGATGAAATAATGAGTATTTAGTATTTTTTTCAGAGAATTTTGATGATATTGATCTGATGTAATCCTTATGATGATTTTCACCGTAGACCTTTAGAGTTCATAGTTAGTGAACAGATGTTCAAGAAATTTTGGTCCTAGCTGGGTCATTAGTGGATTGAGAAGAAAGGGAAGCTTACATCTCATTTTGTAGGACCTTTAGCGGTTCTTAAGCAAGTGGGATAAGATTTACACCCTTTACAACTTCTAACAAAGTTGAAATCAACACATAACATGTTCCATGTGTATTAACTATGAAGGTATCATTCTGATCCATCTCATGTTTTGAGCTAGAGAGATCTTGATGTTGAACATGATTTATCCATGACTGAACAACCAGTCAGGACAGATGATTCTGAAACCAAGTTACTCCATGAGAGGATGATAAATTTTTTTCATGGGCTATGGCAACATCGTTTTTATGATCATGAGACATGGGATACAGAGGTTCTAATGATTGATTAGTGGCCTCATCCTTTTAGCATACAAGTTTATAAACAGGCTTTCAACAGACAAAATGTTTCAATATAGGGGAGGTTGTAACATCATGTTTCTAATTTTCAGGTGTTCCTTAACCCCTCTTTTAAAAATAATTTTTTGGGCTTCATTTGGGGTTTCTTCATCAAATTTTTTATGTTTTTTTTTCTAGTCTGTTGTATGGTTAGCGCACGGTTTCCCAAACCATGCGCACTCTCTTGCCAAAAAGTGGTAAATTTGATAGTGGCCTTCTCATAGCTTACACATGCTTTTAAAATACATGTTCCCTAGGAAGGAGAACAGTGTTTCCAATTTATAAATGGTGCATGGACAACACACAATTTTCCTAAATTAGGTGCCTTTTCTTAAGAAACTATGCAGATGAGTTTTTCAGTAATCCAATTTTTTATTAAGAATTCCCAAACACTCTTTTTAGGCCCCAAACAGACCTCCTTCAACCGAAACAAGTTTCTCCCATCCCTAGAGCTCCCAAGATGGTTCTATTACCCTATGATACCTCATAGAAGATATACGAAGATATAAAAATGCCCTTAGATCTCATAACAATTAGTTTCCTCATTACGATCGCATTCTCTTATGGTATCTCTTTTCATCCTTAGGGTTATGTGGATCCTTGTCTTGATTTATGGTTCTAATAAGTTTTTTTGGGTAAAAAACCATTGTTTGATCTTCATCAACTAGATTCCTTGATCATCATTCTCTGTTTAAGAATCTCATATAGAGTTTAGTGACCTATGACCCATTGATATTGAGGTAGGTGGTTCCATTTCGATAACCAAGTTATCTTAACTCTAAAATACTATTCAAAATTCAATTATTGATTTAAATTAAATTTATTAATTTGTGTAAAATTTTATTCAATAATTTATATTAAAAACCCAATTCCATTAAATTGGGTTTTTTTAATGATATCTGGGTTTTATCCTGAAATTTGAAAACCCTAAATTCCATTTAGTTATGGAATGTTTATAAAAAATGTGAGATTTAAATTGTTTAATTTAAATTATGGATTTGATAGAAATTATTTCACTTATATTTTTCAATTTGATTGTGTAAAATTTATTTCATCGAAAAATGTAAAAACCCAAATTCAATTGGATTTGGAGTTTATTATGTTATCGATTGAATTTTTTTGAAAAATAAATTTTTAAATTTAATGATAAATTAAATTTTGAAATTTCATACAGAATTGATTTTAAATACCTTTTTGAGAAAAATGGATAAAAGGGTTTTGATGGAAACCTGGTGGTTTTATCATTATAAAAATATTTAAAAAAAAGATATTATATATTTTAAATAGAGAATTGGGATTTTGGAAATTGATAATGGGATTCAATTAAATTTTAAGTAGTCTTGAAATAAATATCCCATTATTGATTTTTTACTTGAGAAAATGCAAGACTTAGGTAGTTAGTAAGTTATTTAGAAAAAACTTTATGATTCAAAAATACTCTAAAACATCATATCAGTACATCACATCCCTTAGGTGATGTTGATGAGTCCTCCTGGTCTTGGTTCAAGGGATGTAAGTATATAGTTTTCTGTATTCAATGTGTTGGTTCCCTATAGCCTGGGACTATCATACCTATTTGGCACATGACTATTTTTCTCACGTGATTATTATTTTAAATTTATATATTACATTACTTTAAACTATTTTACGTTCCTTGTGAATTTATATAAAATGTTTCATATAAAAGTGTTTATTTAATCAATATGTGAAAAGTGTTATTTCTGTAAAGAACCCTTTGATTAAAGGTGAATTGCATCATTTAAAATTTATTTCCATCATTTAAAAAGTTAATAGTAAATTGAAAATTTTATTTCCATATTTTTAAATGTAATTAATTATTTTTTAAATATTCTCTTGAATTCATAACCTATTTATTTTAAAATTGAAATAATTTACTTAGTTAATTTGAAATTGGCATTTATTGTGGAATAATTGATGAAACCCTAATTTTATTTCGATCACACCCTACTTATGAATTCATGCATTTGTATATTATATCTTACAATGTTTGAGAATGTGAAATTTATCACTTAGAGGTGTATTTAAATATTGAACCTTAGACTTAGTGAGTTGCATCTAAGTTTAGACTTTGGAATGTTTCAAGTTTTCTAGTACATGGATATAGTACATGGAATTTTTATGGATTTTTGACTTATCATACATTACTCCCATTGGAAATTAATTGGATATTCATACTTTTTTTCCATTTATCTTGCATTTTTAGTGGAAATATTGTTCCCGCTTTCATTTTCTAGGATGTTACTTTCTAGTCACCTACCCATGGGGATTATGAATCCTCATCAGGCCATGTCAGTGTCGGCTCAGTTATCTAGTCACCAGGGTACCCAGGTGGGTTTTTGACACCAATAAATGGTTATTTATCATTTAAAACATATTTGAAAAATATAGCATATATGAGTGAATGATAATGTATAAATTGACTTACAAGTATTAACAAGTCACATTTAAATATTCTATATTTTTAATCTTGTGAACAGATTCAAAATATATATTTAAAAGAACCTTATACATAAGACAAATTCCTACCATATCTTAATAAATAAGAAGTTTCAATCAATCTTCCTTTTTATAACTTTTGATGTCTTCTCAAAAAATGTTACATCAATAAGTAACTCTTACAAAAATACATAACTCCCACTATATTGTAATGAAATAATATAAAAAATTAATAAATCAAAAAACTCCTAGAATATTTAGAGGAAGTGGTGTTTTTAAAGAATCAGGGAAAATAATTATTATATTAGGATTCTAAATACCTATATTGAATATTTTATCCAACTTTAAAAAAATATTTCTTCACAATATCCAATAATAATTTTTTACTTTTTTTCTAAAATATCAAGTACAATAAAATTTTATATGTTTTTTTATTTTGACCATTTAATTAAAACGATTATTTCAGATTCAATAACATAAATTTTTTTATTAATATAACTTATATAAATAAAATAAAAATATATATATAACTAGAATATTCTATTTGATAATTTAAAATCATTGAAATTATCCAGTGGAATTCAATTTGAATAAACTGAACTATTAGAAATAAATTTTTCCTCTATTCTTATTTAGTTGAACATGAAAATGAACATGTTAAATTATATTACAATAGTTGTGTTGAAAAATATGATCCTATAATATATAATTTGAAGGGATAATAGTTTTATATACCATATCAAATAAAATATTTATTTTTCATGGAATGTAAGATAAATAAACACAATACCATTTTTTATTTTAAGTAATTTCATATATATATATATAGATAAATAATTGAATATGAAATTAATTTTATTTATTAAGTATTAAATATTTTCATATTTCAAAAAAATACATAGATAAATTCGTATTATTTTAACCTTTCATCTATTTTATTTATTTTTGAAATAATCTCATCATTTTAATTTTATATTATAGATTATATTATAATATCAGGAACCATGTGATTAAAAAAACATATTTCTATTAATAAATAACCATGATTTTATAATCCAAATCACACACATTTCCTCTTGTCAAATAATGGATAATAAAATAGAATAATATATTATAATGATTTAAAACAACTATTAATGTATAATTGGTCATGCATTCCTTTATATAAAGATAATTCATTTAATTTCTCTATCTCAAACATTAAACTCTAACCAAATCCATCGTTTATTCTTCATTTCTAGTTACCCATACATATTTTGAATTGTATAATTCTTTCAGGTAACATCTGATAGCTCCCACCCATGTTGATGGTCAAGGTAAGAGTGGTGGTGGAAGTAGGCAGTAAATTATAAATCTAAAAAAATTATAGGCTCTGTATTAGTATAATTTTAACATGTGGAATATTTTTGGTTAAAGATAATAAATTTCAGATATCACATATAGTATGGGGTTATACATGAAGTGTAACATTCAAGTATTTTAACAAGAGATAAAGTAGGAAGAAAAGATGATTTATGCTTGTTGGTTTAAATCCATACTACACCATCTTCACACACCAATAAGAGTTTTTATAAGTACTATTGGACATACTTTTAAATTGAGTGAAAACCCATTACAAGAATTTACATTTTCATATATGGATGAAAAAATCAAACTAATTTTTTTAAATGGAAATCATAAACTACATAATCTTTTTTAAAGTGATAAGAATGAACCAAAAACTAAATTTTAATTATAATGAGGTAAATCCATGATCCTTTTTTATGTATTCATAAACAAAATATTCCTTTTTATATTGAGATATAACTAGTGTATGTTTTTAGTTAATATAACCTGCTAATGAAAATGAATACTCTTAAGAAAATTAATCTCAATAATATAATAATATGAAGATATCCATAAATGTTGTTTGAATATTGTTTTTATAACATTCATTAATTCTTCAGATTATTAATGATCCAACAAATAATTGATTATTCAAAATATAATAATGTTATCCCACAAAAAAATATATCATGTATTAATAATGTAATTTTTATTTCTCTATAATTTTTATTTATCATTCATATTTTCTGATAGTTTATTTATTACATTAAAAAATGATTCAAATCAATATCTAATGTATATAAAAATGCTTCTATATCAATGGGATTTATTTAATTACATATCTATGATTAATTCCAAATATCATTGTTTGTATACACTATGAAATGATCTGTATGAAAAAAATGGTTATAAAATTCAATGTGGAATGTATAAATTTCCAATATTAATATGTCAATTATAAAAAATAAATTATTTTATTCACATTACACCATTTAATTGGGCTATAAAATCTAGTAGATTACTCTTTGTATTAATTATTTATATGATGAAAATTCATCCATACCGTTGGAATTATTCCTTCATATTACGTATTATGTTCATTCATTATTACTAATAAAAATTCATCATGATTCATTAATTATCAATCCTTCATATATAAAACCATGTTGAGTATTTCTATTTGGACATGAAATTAAAAACAACCATCCAATGTTATTTGAATTATATTACAGTTCTTTGTTAATTAAATAAACCTTTCTTCATCAACAAATCATAAATGAAAAACTATTTGATGATATTGATATTTCATATCTAAAAAAGTACCCTCTATACTAAAATAACTATAAAAAATTGTAGCATTATTGTAACACCCCGAGATTTTATGAAAAACATTCTTTTTAATTTCATTAATGTCTTGTGTTATACGGTACACCAAAAGGAGCTTTCACAACACACATCTCTGACCTGGCTTGAATTACATGCAATCGCGACCTTCCACGATAGCGTGTGTTGTACGCAACACCAAGTTTCGCTAAACAACGATATGCTATTAAAATATTATTAAAACTAGACGTTAGGAATAGTAATAACCACTTTTTGAAATTTTGTAAATTCTATTTTTCAAAATGGACTTCATTTTTGGATTTGGAATATCGAAATCAGCTTAGGGTGAAATTTTGGTGATTTTCGGATAACTTTCATATTTTGATGAATAGTGAAAATTACTAAATTTTAATTAAAAACAACTTTTTCAATCGAAATAATTAATAGTGATAAATTATTAATTTTAGTGGTTTTAAAGTATATTTAGAATATATTTTTACAATTTAATACAATGTTGGTCATTGGATATAATTTCACATTTAAACCAGTTATAAACAAGTGTCAATCTTTTGATAGTTATTATCTCTTAAAAACACGCCTTTTGTTTTGATGACGGGAATTAATTTTTAAATTAATTAATGCAAATGATATGTTTGAATTTGGTAAAATAGAAATCATTTTTGAGTTCATAATATCAAATATAGCTTAGGCCTAATTTTTGGTATTTTTTTGAAAACTTTCAATTTTTGATAAATAGTGAAACCACTAAGTGGTAGTTAAAAAAACTGAATTTTTCATAAAACATAATTTTACCGCTTCTGTGAGTGGAATTTCAAAAATCCGAGAGACACGGTTGATGTCAGTAAGTAAAATGTGGTTCAATGAGATGAAAATAATTTTTGGTGAATAGTAACTTTATACTTTTATTTACCACGGTTAAAAGTAAATAGGGTAATTAATGGTAAAAATGATATTATTATTACCCTAACACATGTCCAAATTCTATTGGATAAGTGTAATTCGACCAAAAACAAGATTAGGAATATAATATGACCATTTAGGCCCACTTGGATTAGATTAGGACATTTATTATTATTTAATTCAAAGAAGAATTAAAAGAGTTAAAATCAAAGTTTATTTACAAAAACATTTTTAATATAGGGTTATACATAAGATAAATTCGATTGTAAAAATTAATTAGAAAGATAAAAAGATTTCCAACATAATGGTATTTTATTTGTAATTTTTAAACATCAAATAATTTAATTTATTTTGGACACAAAGATGATGCAGTAATTATCTTATTAATGAAATATTAACATAATTGATGTTATAAATACCAAAATAAATGTAATTTAAGACTTTTTATGAATTACATCAATTTTATAGGTTAATATGACATGTTAGTATTGATTTAATTAACTTTTTTAGAACTTATCATTCTGTTATGATTTTCACAAAAATCAATTACTAAATAGTGTCAAAATTGACATAAAATAGTTTTTAAAACAAATATTATATTATTAATTTTTATTTTATTCCTAAAAATATAAGGTTAGGCCAAATGACTTAGATAAGGTTATATATATTAATAATAAACAATTTGGTGTTCTTTTGGCTTCTTATAGTAATTTTATTAACCTTATAGTGTAAGAACACAAGAAGACATGGTAAAAGTAAAATTATTTAACTTAATGTTAAATCTAAATGATAAGGTTACAATAGGAACCTAAACTTGTCTAAATTCTATTGGATGATAGTATTTAGACCCATACCCACCTTAGCCTCGAAATAAATCAATTTGGAGCTATTTAAAACCGAACTTGACTTTATAATAAAATAATATTTTTTGTTTTTCCAAAGGAGCCCCTCTCCTCCCTTATAAAAGGGCACCTCCTCCCTCTCTTCCTCACACAACTTTGAGCCTTCATGCTCGGACAAACCCTGCAATATTCTCTTATCCGCTTCCCTAGAAACATCCTAAAGGTTCTGGTCTTCCTCAAATACCAATTTTAGTGCCCTAAGAGGAGGTCTCAAAGAGGCGCTTCAAAGAAGAGGTAATTTCCGTTACCGATTCTTTCACCTTTATTTCTTCTTCCACTTATTCTTATTAGGTTGTTTCATTATGAAGTAATAACATCAGTATCACTAATCTACTGATATTTTATTATAAGTATGAAACAATCCTATTTCACCATCTATCCATCCTACGGAAAACGAAATCACCGCACGTGCGTACGTACGGAATACCGTCTCCACGCCGTGGTGAAATCTATTTTCCACCACCGCCTTACTTGTATGGGTATAACGGTGTAAATAATAACTATATATTATTATTTTAAAGTTATATTGATTCTGAAATAGTATACATACACTCCAATACAGTCCCACGATCATGAGAACGATATCATCGCTCGTGCGTACGTACGGACTACCGTCTCCACGACGCGATGAGATTCATTCTCCACTTTAACCATTCATGAATGATTATAAGGTATATATAATAAGTAATAATGAAATATATGACATAATAATGATAATGTATTTATGTGTATATATATGAATTTTATCTACTTAATTCCGTTCAACTCAATAAGGAAAC